>OX382358.1:14403967-16803967 GCA_947508005.1 Amphipoea lucens | reverse complement strand
AACGCCACTCACTGTTGCTATGTCGTTTTTATACAATAATAAATTGATACTAAAATACACGGGTATACCTTACCGACAAATAACAACTTGTTTTGGTTTGATGCATGATTGATTTTAATTAACGCTCCATCTGACTGATTCTGCACTTATTTGAATATGGATTTGTATTCAGATTGGTTTAACGTAAGTAGGTTAGGTAACTATGTCGTTAATGCTATTTATCCGTTGGGTCGGTTGATTTTCCAGAGTTTTTTGTAATGCTTTTATTAGCTTCATTTGTAACTAACTAACAACCTATATAAGAAAATCTTAGAAGTAATTTTTAACCTACTTCAAATTGTCGTATCGACATGAAACTTTGTATGTATATGTAGTTTTGATGACAAAGCTATAATTTTGGTATGTTGGAGCTGATCTGTTGATAGAGCCAGGAGATGGACAGTGGAACTCTTCATTGGCTACTAGTAAACCCCTCGAGTTTGGGCTCGTAGGATTTGTTTTGACGAGTCCAACAGATTGGGCTTGGTAAGGAGGGTCTGGTGATGGAGCCAGGAGATGGATAGTGGAACTCTTTATTGACTACTAGTAAACCGCTCGCGTTTTGGGTCATATTGTTCGTTTTTCGATTAATTCAAAAAGCGCTCCACGCGTTTTGAATTCAATTAAGGTCAATTTGATTATCGTGTTCTTTAGTAAAAAAAAAATAAATATCTTGTCTTTGGTCAGTTGTTTCTGCTACTACTGCCAAGGTCAATGTTAAGATCATCGTTACAAACACAATCTCAGATCAAGACAACCGTTGTTCTAATTTGTAATGGTGCTGTGAATTCTGACCTTAGAGATGCAACTGCGTTTTAGAAACTTCGTTGGGTTTCTTAATATGTTGTAATTATTTGTCAATGATTTAGTGTCTCTTCTTGCTCAATGGGTCCTAATCTTTTATAACCTATACTTCTGTACTAATATTATAAAGAGGTAAAATTTATTTGTTTGTTTGTATGTCGGGGATAATCTGACTACCAGTCGGATTTGAAAAAAGCTTTTTGCATTTAGTAGCTTAATTCTTGAGAAAGGATATAGGCTATTTAACATCACACTAGGACTCTTAGGAGCCAAACAAAAAGTAACAAAAACGGTAAGCAAAACGAAGTAATAGCGTGGGCAGGCGATGCGATGCGACACGCGGGCGAATTCGCGGGCAGAAGCTAGTCTTTTATTTATAAGACTCTTTGGAAAGTGACTCATCCATCGCTGTTTAAAGTCAACATACTTATGCAACAAGTTGTCAAATCCATACACTTATGATAAATGATTGCCTATATTAAGTAGTACATAGCTTCTATTTATAGTTTCTTTCCATTTAGATTTAGCAAACGGTGCCACTCTCACGCCGACACCAATACTTGTATTGTAGGCAAAGTCGTCGAACACTTGGATTTACTTGAAAAGTCAGACGAAAGCGATTACGATGGTACTTACACAATTAGCTTGCAGGCTGCAGGTGTTTGAACTAACAATGAACACGAACCTGTGCGAACTTAAAGGGTATTGTCACACCCGTTCGTTACGCGTTTTCTTTAAGTGCGCGTGAGTGCATGTTTACCTAAAAACCTAGTATAGCCGGAAATTGCAAACTTATGACCTAGAATGTTTGTGTGAGATTGTGTTTGTTTAAGTATTGGCATTTTTCTTCTTTTGTTTTATGATCGGTTGCTGTTTTAATCCATTTTTATTTTACTGTTCATTTTTTATCGTGGCTGGTAATTCCACATAGCTATTAATGGACTTGGCGTTCTTTGTTTTCCCCATAACTTTTTTTCATCATCGATATTATTCGATATCATATGAATGATTTTTTTATTCTTATATCCTTTATTTCATTATTTACACATAAGTTATATTTTGAAATATTAGAATATAAAAACATTTAATATAGGTAAATTATTGTTATTATTATTAGGAAACATTGTCCATTTGTAAACTCCAATTGTAATATCGCCAAATCGAGCCGTTTTCGTTATCATTTACCTATTGCAAGGATATATAAATCATATTTCACTCTTTCGTCTTCTTCCTTCGTTTATAGTAACGGACTAGCGATCCGCCCCTTCCTACGGTTTTTACGACTTGACAAAACATGAAGATTTCTTTATCATAAGTATCTAAATTAAATATCAAAGTAGGTACTTTGATATTTAATTTAGACGCAACGGATTTTAACGCGGTTTTCAACATCACACATAGGTATGTGTGATGTTGAAAACCGCGTTAAAATCCGTTGCGTCTGTTTAGAAGAATAACGTGGTCACACAGACAGACACGAAGAGCGACTTCAATTTATAATATGTACTAGCTGCGCCCCGCGGTTTCACCCTCATAAGTTTCGATCTTGTGGGAATACCGATATAAAATCCTGTGTTAATCCTGGTTATAAACTATCTGTGTACCAAATTTCATCCAAATCCGTTTAGTAGTTTGTGCGTGAAGAAGTAACAAACATACACACTCACAAACTTTCGCCTTTATAATATTAGTGAGATAGAAGCATTGCTTCAACTGTCATTGCAGATTGCCAGTCACACAGCCTAAGAAGACACGTATATCAACAACAAAATTATACTTACGATTGTGTAAGAGGTTAGTAAATAGCGAAAAGTAGTCAGAGACCGCCTGCCAAGTCTCCGTAGGTTGCCGCAAATTGCACGCCGATTGCCAAACTATTATAAAATTACAAATGAACAGGTTAAGGGCTATTTCCTTGTCTAAAATTGTTTCTGTTAAATATTTAGTAGACACCATTCGCCAAACTACTTGAGAAATATTATGGTGATGGTGGAGGCGGATTTAAAATAATATAACATCACGCCTGTAATACCCGAAGGCATAAGCAGTAAGTGGTACACCTACTTAATGTACCTACACCCACATTTCGCCTGATGGGGGCGAGCGTATCACACTATCATCACATCACACTCATATTATAAAGGCGAAAGTTTGTGTGTGTGTTTATATGTTTGTTACTTCTTCACGCTCAAACGGCTGGACCAATTTTGATAAAATTTTGTATGGAGGTAGCTGACACCCTGGATTAACATATAGGCTACTTTTTATCCCGATATTCCCACGGGATCGACACTTACGCGGTTGGAACTGCGGGGCGCAGCTAGTTGTCAATAACCGGGCAGTTTAGACTCCGAGTTGCTACTAAACAATTCCTGATGGAAAAACAAATTAGGCTTTGCCCGACCTGTCGAAAATCGATGAAGTCCTGCCTCATGCTCAGCTGTAACGATTGCGACCACTAATATACATAATGTATATATACTTGTATATTAGTGTCTTATTCTAGGTATGTGGTAGTAGTATACAAGGTGCACCAAAGACTTGGTTGGTGAAGGCCGCGGGGATGCGGGCAGCACAGGACTGGTCACAGAGGCAATCCTTGAGGGACACCTCTGTCTATCAGTGGAGGTCCACAGCTGAACTACTGGGATACGTAGTAATATGATGGAGTCTTGCGTCTGAAGTATCTACTTTTTGCAAATCTGCATTGTTAAGTATCTCCACCAACCTTAAACAATCGGCCTAGCTGAAAATTGAACAGTAAAGTTCCAGTATTATTTAACAAAATAATACCAGCAATAACTTCGGTAGGTACCTATTTCACTATTATACAATAGTAGCGTAAATTGACAAAAAGAAAGTTACATTGGGTCAGATTCGGCACGAATTTTGTGGTCACGGTCAACTGGCTGGTTATAGACAAGCTTTTGCCCGCGGCTTGGCCGGCCTAGTATCTAATTATTTATTAGTTAGATTTTGACTTAGGGCAAATTTCATCAACGAAACTGAACGCGATCAGCACATCTAAACCGCGTGCGAGAGCTATCAGTGTTAACATTGTTGTGGGATATTGACTCTGCAATGAAAGCTCTTGAACGCGGTTTAGATATATGTACTTTCGTGTTGCGTGTGCGTGAAATTCGCCCTTAATGACCGAGTGCTTTGAAAAGAGATTGTGTTAAGCATAAGTCTGCCAATCGTAGGTACGTGACTTCAATCGTTACAATTGAAATGAAACGTTTATTGTTTGTAGTTTTTGTTTGATTTATTATTTCGTCGCTATTCTATTTCTTAATCATTTTCAAGCCCTTACAATGGTGGTTACGCGTGATTGCTTGGACAATAAGACTTGGTACTGCAAAGGATTGAATAGTTGTGAAATGTAAAGCAAAATTATTACGGATAGATTGATTCACAACAAATATTGTATAACCAATGTTTCTTTAACGTAACTTATCCATGTAGCTAGTCTTTCAAAGACTGTAAAAAGTTAATTTCTACACTCACTTTACGATCTAAAAATAGCATATGAAATAAATTTCAAGAACTAAAAGGTCACTACGCAGGTATCTCATTGTTGATCCAAAACAACAATAAACGCAATAAATTGGAACGTTCACAAAAAGTCTACAACTTTTTTTTTGTGTATGTCTGTCTGTCCAATAGTTCCTAAGCATAGACGAATAATCTATCCTAATAATAAAGCTGAAGCCCAATCCTTGAGAAGGGCTATAGGTTATTAAACATCACGTTATAACCCTTAGGAGCTAAACGAAAATGAAGTGATAGCGCGAGTAGGAGATGCGATGAGACGGGAAGGTACAGGAGAATAAGAAATGTCACGCGGACGAAGTCACGGACAGAAGCTAATTAATTATAATAACAAGTCATCGACAGTTAATTATCTTGCATTTTTTAAATTCGGGATCCAACGGAAATACATAATAATGTTTTGCGGGATCCAACGCCAAAAATATTAAAATGGGATTCAAAAGCGGGATCCAACGGAAATAAATCTCCTCCTCGATCCCCTGCTAGTTCTTCTTCTGTTTTAATCTCTGGATTATCCACAGGTTACTCTTTTTGACAGGTAAGTACAGTCAAGAGAAAATAAACGTTTCATGTTTTACAAAATTAAATAAAGATTTTTTTTTAATGTTCTGCTACCATGCGTACTCGATGGGATTGAGGCCACGGCAATACTCAATATCCGAATGTTTTCCTTTGCCAAATACTCTCTGGTGCTGCGAGCTGTGTGCGAACGCGCATGTTTCATCATGGGTGTCGATTTCGTGGTTTTCTAGGGTGCTGAAACCGACGGTGAGGTGATACATGCTCGTCTTTATATCAATTCATTGAACTGATGTTTTTACACTGTGCGAGTAACATCGCGTGCGCCGATTACGTTAACGCCTGGTGTGTAACGGCCTCTTCCGTGGTATAACACGATACTTTGATTTTAGGATTAAGTGGATCTTATATCAGTTGTAATGATTATTAGATCCATAGTTTATGAAGGGCTTTTGAACGTTTTCTTATCAAGAACGTCCCATCGGCTAATAATTTATGGGCACTTATGAAGTTATTATAACACAAGCCGTGTCCTTGATACAAAATGACGCACTTTCAAACAAAACTTCATCCTCTATTTAACATCTTTAGGAAATGAATTTTCAAAAATCCTTCCGTAGCCTCACCTTCGTTATATTATTATATGGAACTCTTCTGTAAATTTTATAGTTCTAGACCCAGTGGCTTTGGTTGTGCATTATCTGTCGGTAAATGGATGAATGAATATAAGAATTTGATTTATTCATTTATTTGGTAGATATTCGCTCCATGTAAAATACTGGTATTCAGCTGCATCTGGTTAGACTAGAAGCCGACCCCAACATATTTGGGAAAAGGCTAGGCAGATGATGGTTTGGTAGATAATCATAAGACTTTTTCTCAACATTGGGGAAATTATAGTTAGATTAAAAGTAGTGAGGGACCGTAGCTCGTGTGCATATATTCGACGCAGCTCGCAGTGTTGTCTATTAGTGAACGAATTTAAGGTTTTTATAGATAGGAGAGCAATCAAAGGCTAGCCTTAATTTCGTGGGAGAAAATCTCACTAGAAAAGAAAAAGACATTAACTGGAATTTTATCGGAATCGGATAAGATGTCAATATCGAAAATTACTGGATTTACATAATGTCTTTGTACATCAGCAGATTACATCATGAAGAAGTTTTATAAAATTAGTATATGGACACTAACAAGACATGAGTGACGTTAGTAATGTTTAGTGGTAAGTACACCACCAGTCAGTGGAAAAAAAACCAGTATAACCAGGGCCCCTTATTCTATTGAAACTCCGCACTACGCTAGACCACTGGCCAGGTCAACATCAGTGTCCACTGACGTGCGCACCTAATATCATTTATCTACTTCTCTCTTGTCACACTCCCGTGAATTTCTGGATTTCTGGTACTTGGTATAATATCAAATCAAACGTCATTCATTGTTGCACCCGTATGATAGACGTCAATCGCGTATTATGTAAACTTATCAATGAATGTCAAATGTGCAGAATTTGTCCATTGTGAACAAGAGCCATTCAGTTTTTATGATTCGCAAGTATTTGACAAACATGACGAATCTCAATGCTATGATGTTATGGACTTCAAAACGCGTGACCTCCATTTACTTAATCGCTAAATATTACGTGTGTAGGCTGTTTAAAACTCGTGTACGTACGTGACATTGTGGATTTAGTTCATATCCATCCAAATTTAGCTGAACAAAAACCTTATTTACATAGCATTTTCTCCCAGCATGCAGATAGGTACCTACTACAACATACCTTGTATATAATTCGTGAGTGTTGGAACTGGGCTTCTAGATACTGTTGAGGTTTTGCTTGGATTTCTTTGCCAACTAACCTCTGCGAACCTCCACGACTCTTAAAGTTCTAAAATATCTAGTAAGTATGCCAGTATCCTCGACAACGCAACACATAAAGATGATATATCCCCCATAAATGGGGTTTAAAATACAGCAAATTCTTCTTACTCGGAGAACGATACAGATGTTGGCAAGCTTTAAGAAAACCACACAACGAGGAAACTTGTAGGTAAAAAAGAATTGTTCACGTGTTCTACAAAATTTCCGAAGTCAATTTGCGTATACTATACCTACCTATTATTTGCAAATTCTTCGCACTTTTTTAGACTTTTCCAATCAAATCTAGTAACGCGGTCGTTTCTTTTATTTTATTTATTTATTTTATTTCATTTCATAAGAAAACTTACAGCTAGGATACAAACAGATTAACAGTAAACCTCCTCAATAATCTGTTTTTAGAAACAAAATTCCCATTACGATGTCCGTTACAAATCGCCTAATAAGCAAAGAGTTAGTTAATGAATCGGCTGCAGTCTCTTTTTAAAAGGCTTGAAGTATTTTCAAGACTCTACGGGCGTTTCAAATGGATTGTCTGCCAGCAATGCTTACTAGTAACGTGTGGGAAAAAGGATAAGTTAGAAGTCAGATAAAAACTGGATTAAGCAATTTATGTACCTACACGAGCGAATGCAAAATTTACAGCGTTTTGGCGTTTTCTTTCTCAGTAATCTGCATTTAGGAGTGAATGGCGCTGGTCCTACTAAATAGAAAAAGCAATGAATCAGCGGCAGTCCAAACTAGAACCAAGATCTTGAAAGTTTACGAGACATGTCAAAGAACAAACGTACCTACATACGGTCTATGTATCTCTATAACTTTACAAGAATAAGTACTTATGACAAAAAATTGAAACATTACCATAAAACATTTTTATTAGTGCTTAAACATTTTAATGATGGAAAAGTTATCAATTCCATCATTAAATTTTTTACAGTATCGATGTAAATTAAAGTAAACTGCAGAAGAATTGATATTGAAATAACTTAAGGTTTAGTTCAAATAAAATTTTATTTATTTATGACACATAGGTATAATGTTGAACATGATGTTTGAAATAAAAAAAAATATTGTATCTCTATGTGCAAGGCAGCACACAGATACAATATTTTTATGCAAGGCGTACAAATATTGTATTGTGACTGCTATAAATAAATATTGCATACACAGTAATAGGTGTAGGTACCGTTAATATAGCCAATATAATTCAAAGCTAGCCTATATAATTATAAAAAGTACTGAATAAAGTTATAGTGTCTGTGTATGTATTATTGTTAAAAAAGTAAAAAATCCAGAAAAAATCGTCCTTCACACTGGTGTACAGTCAATCAAAAGTACAGAACACACTTAAACTAACCTGTGTCGGGCGAATGCTGTTAAGTCAAATGTATAACATACAATACCGCTTCTCCGACGACCATCCCTAGTGTAAGTCTGGCTTACCTATTTAAATGGATAATCTGTTATTTATTATAAGCCTGTATTATTATATACAGGGTTATTGGAAACACCAACAACCTCTTAAGAGGTCATTGTACTCATCATTATGAACAACTTATACTATGGGACCAAACCTAAAATCTCGAAAAAAAAATTCCGCTGTTCCCTAAATTTTGACGAATTATACCTACGAACATAAATGGAGGGAACAGCAATTTTTTTTTTTCGCGATGTCAGGTTTGGTCCCATAGTAAAAGTTGTTCATAATGATGAGTACAATGACCTCTTAAGAGGATGTTGGTGTATTTCCAATAACCCTTTATATACATATCTAAAAACGCGAAATTCAAATTTACTTACGTTTTTTGCAATTTGCAGGTCAGTGTCAGGTTGTATGTTGATTAAAATATGATTCGCGACCGTAATAAATCTAGCTCTACACAATTAAATGAAACACAAAATTAAATGAAATACAAAATTAAAAAATCATAAGAATCAGCAATTAAACTCCTTGCGTTAGAATTCACCTCAAATGTCAAGTCATGATTTCATGAAATAGTAATTCAATAGGGTAATATGAACTGAGAGAGTTACAGTTGTATGATAATAATTCTATAAATAAATATTTTTTTTGAAAGTGTATTCTGATTCTGATATTACAACAAAATATTTACATTATATAAGCTAACATATAAACTATAATAATATGTACATTTATATGAAAAAATAAACAAAATAATCATAGGGCATCAAAGAATTCGTCCGCATCGCTGTCAACAGGAACCCCAAGCCCCCAGCCCAAAAGGCTGGCAGTTTTAGGTATATACAATAAATATTTGTTTATATATTTAGATCAACATATAACAGGTTGTATGTTGATCTAATTATGATTCGCGGCTTTAGGATAGGATACTGACCTGCAAATTGCAAAAAACATAAGAAAATTTGAATTTCACACCCAGACGCTTTCGCTAACCAATCTTTATTAGTTCATCTCACTCCGCCATCTCCGCCTGTGTCTACCTTGATGTTACCTGTCATACGCCCGTGAAATCTCTGATCAATGCTTGCATAGTCATAGTTTACAAAAGTTAAGAACGTGCCTGTATAACAAACTTCTCAGCTGTGTGGATCTTCAATGTACACAAAACCATCATTGCGTATAACAGCTCATTTACAATGGGCCAAAGTCAATGAAATTGTCTAGTCTAGTAGGCTAAGATTATTCACCACAATCTTTAGCGCCCACATTATACTCTTTACCCGGATATTCAAAATATTTATATATCTAATCATAATATTATAGTTTATTGTAAGCCTATTGAATTACAGCTTGTATCATAACTTCTAGTTCTTAACGTTGAAAGAAATACAGGGAAATTCAGCCTAGAGATGCTTTGCCATCCCGTACTTGCATACCCATTACCCATTGTAGTAGTACGTAAGATATACGTAATTATTGAAACTCCTCTCCTGCCTGTTATATAAATAACTCTAACCCAGGTAATACATCCTGTTCCAACAACTGCAGGCATTGAAAATAAAAATGTTCTGATTAAAAACGGATAATAACGAAAGAATTTATTTATCTTCAGAACCACAGGGTTCTCAGAAAAATTCTCAATAATAATGATGATTGGTTTAAATTCTGAAACAATAAAGCAAGGAATACTTTTCTAGTTATAAATACAGATAGATTTCTAAAAATAAAATTAAATAGGAAAAGTCCAATTAAACAACACACATGACAGAAAAAATACATGCTGGGGAAGTTTATTAATAAAGAAGGGGAAGTTTATTTAAATTATGGTTCGTGTCTTCGTAAAAAATGTGATAAAAAAAAGATTAAAGAATTAATGATATAGGTACATACAACTAGGACCAGAGGGCTGGGTCGTTCTTTGGCCAAAGAATTAGCATTGCCATTCAACGTGGCAATTCTGCCAGTCTTCTGGGCACGTTTCCGGATGACAGCGATGCGGATGAATACTTCAACGCCTAAGTTTTTTATTTTTATATATTTGTATTGTAAGTTAGTTAGTCATTTATTTTAGTATCTAGTGTATATAGTTAGTTTCTAAAAGAATAAATTGCCCTAGTTTTATAGTTACGATTTTTTAAATAGTACCAGTCATTCTGATGTCATTTCAATTTACACTAATATAAAGTTGGTACATACTTAAGTACTTAATTATGCAATAAGTTAGTAATAGTTTTTATCAAATGATGCAAAGCCACTACATACATATGTTTATGTTGTTGTTTGGTGTCTTATGAATGTAAGTATTTATGTATGTATGTTGACATGACTCGTAAAATTTAAATTTCTATACATATATGTATTTTTTATGGTATAGGTTCAAATACGCTGGTGTTTAATTTTATTCTACGTTAGCTACATAAGTAGCAAAAATATTGGCTTTTTTGAGACACAATCATCTACTTATACAGGGTGTTACGGAAAGGGTATATCAATACAAACGGGTTGAAGAGTGTACCTTGTCTAGAATCTCTGTACAAAATTTCAGCTCAAAAGCACTAACTTTGAAAATGCTTAATATTTTTTTATTTTGACATCACGGCGCTGCACTGGTGCGCGGCGGCGTGATGTGCGTGTACTAGGCGCACATACACACTACAGATAATGGATAATGACCCTCGTAGTGCGGTGACACGTTTGTTATGATTTCAATTTAATAAACTATCGAAATAAAAAAATACTAAGCATTTTCAAAGATACTGCTTTTGAGCTGAAATTTTGTACAGAGATTCTAGACCAGATACACTCTTCAACCCGTTTGTATTGATATACCCTTTCTGTAACACCCTGTATATAAAGAAAAATTAATCGCCGAAATGTACATATTATTATTATGTACGCGCATAACTTCCGAACGACTGCACCAAATTGGATAACTCTTTTTTTTGTTGTGTTCGTTATTGCCAGGACCAGGTTTGTATGAAAGAAAATTTTGGAAATTAGAAAAAAAATAAATGCACCCGTGTGAAGCTGGGGCGGGCCGCTAGTTAAAAATATTATTGAATGTAATCTCACAACATGGTGAAGGAAAACATTGTGAGGAAACCGGCATGACCTAGAACAAAAAATAAAATCGAATACATGTAATATCTACCAGCCCGCGTAGTGGTTTGGCGTACCGCTCTCCCTCTACGAGGGGAGGCGTGTGTCTCAGCAGTAGGACATTATAAGCTGATTATTATGCTTATACTATGTAACCTTTTCTTAAAATTATTTGATTAGTGTGTACACAGAATTTTGTAAGATTCAACCAATTCAACTTTGACTCATTACAAAATCAAAAATCCATCACTCACTTCCTCAATTCCTTCAATATTGGATTTATTTCTATTATAGAAGTGCGTGTTAATTGTCTGTTTTTACACATCGTTAATCTTATTAATGACTGTAATGTTGGTAGAATCGAAGACGACGTTGGATTATTTTAGATCGTAGAGTGATTTACAGTTCATTCAATTATTACCTGTCTGTAATTAATAATACAATTTTAACATGCTGATTTTGTTCAGCCACGACATAGGAAGTTGGATTTTGTCAATAGTTAGATATTATGTAGTGTCGTTGTCCTCGATGCATCTTTGACAATAACTTCCTTGAGGGCTGGGGCAACGCCACTTCAACTTTGACCGCAATAGTATTGACATTGACGGATCACGTAACTTATCGCAAACTTATGCAAATTATTTCATTATTTTAATTAATCAAAGCCATCAAGTCAATCTATCGGAATCTACTGCTGGCCATAAGTCTCTTTCAAAATGTGACACAACACCCAGTTGTCCGCCTTCTGTATTCAGTCTGTCCCAGCCGCCTTTCGGTCTATATTATTATGTACAAATGACGATCTAGTGGTCATTTGGAGCAGACGAGTTCTTGAGTGGAGACCGCGAATCGGGAAGCAAAGACTCCAGGTAGGTACGTACCTAGTTAGAATTTTTTTGGTGGTTTTTATTGGAAACAAACAAAGTAATAAGAAACAACAGAGTGTGCCAATGCCAACAAATAATATCAGAAAGGTAAACAATCAACTCAACTAAACGAACAGACATTTATAGCTCTTACAGATGTGAACTATCTCTGGTGAAAGAGCAATTTGTCTGGAGAACTCGCGTCCCTGTTTATGTCGTCCAGGGACTTGTACGCAACACAAACAATAAAATAAGCTGCATAAGTGCGTAGGTAAACTAAGATGAATTTCTCACGACCATGTCGAAACACGATAGTGATCGCGAAATAAGATGCGAAACTTTTTATTGGCCACGTTTTTGTCTTCGTCTCGGCTCGAGAACAATGTAAAAAGATTTAGCTGTGGGTGTTGCATAACGATAGTAACGGAAAAATCTACAATAATTCTCGTGGTATACTGTGTAGTAATTTTGTACATATATGGCATACATTTTTATTGATGTCAAATAAATCTTTCTGACGTTTATGTATTGCGTTGAGATTGAGACACGCAGTGTTAGTTATTTCATGCTTTTCTTCCACAGTTTGTTCACGAATATTATATCTACCCAATAGGTTCCAACAGGTCCAAAAAAATAAACGTAGACTACAGATTTCCTTGTCTTGACACTCTATTATCGTGGCCTTGATGTACTTACTTAGCTAAATAATAATATCTAAGCATCATCATCATCATCTTCCTGTCCTTCTACCATGAACTTGATGTCGGCGCAACACGTTTTCTTCTTCCATTCTACCCTGTCAACCGTCGCGCCATCATTCACTCCCTTCTCTTTCATATCATTCCTCATACAATCCATCCATGAGCATTTATATTCATCACTCTTTTAGTCACGTGCGTTTTCTCCCTCCTCATATATACGTATATCTAAGCATACCTAGATAAATTAAAATTCAAAATAGACCTCGCCCAACACTGCTACTTTATATGCACATACTTGACGTGGTTCAGCGTAATCAAAGTGATCGTTTATTGGATAGAAGTTGAATTCTCACTGCTAAATCACAGCGGAAAGCATTTATGAGTAGTTCTGGGAATCTACAAATTACTGACGCCAGTATGCATGTTTTGGCAATGACACTACCAGCCGCACTAGCAGTAGTGTCGTTTACAATTAACGACACTACCAAGCCTATTATGGACTAAATTGTACAGTTAACACAGCAAGTTCAGAAATATAATTCTTTATTTATTACTAAGTAAATGAAGATAGTATATCTAGTCTCGTCTGTGTTGTAAGTTTTAATCAAGTCAGCATCATCTGCCTAGCCTTTTCCCAACTATATGTATTGGGGTCGGCTTCCAGTCTAATCGGATGCAACTGAATACCAGTAATTTTCGTGGAATGACTGCCTATATCAGACCTCCAGAACCTTCTCCTCCTCATCCACCACTGTCCTTTATACCCCTTGGTAAGACTGGTGGTCAGAAATTCGTAAGTTTTAATCAAGCATGCCTGTTAAATGCCCTAATAAACAAGTTATGTTTATAAGGCAATCTAAGGAGGCAATATAACAGACAATGTCAAACAGTGTATTAAAATTCTCAAATAAAATAATATGAAAAGCTCTCCTCTGGCTCAATAAAACCAAAGTCAGACGCTAACAATGAGCAAGATTAGAAAGTTAAACTTAATATTTATTAAAAAATACAATAGACACTAAACAGCTTAGGGCTGTCTAGTGTTTATTGCAGACCTACACTTCTACCCCCTTACTAATAAACGTATTATATCAGATGAATAGTGACACACCGATTTCTCTCTTTCAGTTGTCAGTAATTTGACTTTTGAAAGAAGAAGACAAAGCGTTGTGTAACTATACAGACGCTGTACAACGTTTATTAGTAAGGGGGTTAGTATTTATGCTATTGTACTATACTAGTAACTCCTCAAGAAAATTAGGAACCCTTCAAGTTCCGCTGCTGTAATGAGACCAAATACTCTGCAATCCTAGCCTTTTTTGTAACTATGTTGGGATCGACTTCCAGTCTAATCGGATGCAGCTGAATACAAGCGTTTTACTTGGAGCAACTGCCCATGTGACCTCCACAATCCAGCTGCGTAATACCCCTTGGTAAGACTGGTTGTCAGACTTTCGGGATTCTGACGATCCGTAACGGAAAGATGTCAAATTTCCACGAATGACAGCCGGGACCAACAGCTTAACGTGCTTTCCGAAGCACGAAGGGTCTCGGTTTGTAAAAATGGTCACTTTTCCGGCCCCGACAAGCGTAGGTAGCATAACCTGATCGACTCGTGCGGCTGTTATTACTTAGCCACGAGCCTGACAAAATTCTCTGCAATACAACATTTAAATACAGCCAATCATCGAAATTAGCTTAACAATCTTCGTCAGTGCTGCTTTTAGGTACGCAATCGCAGTTAGCACTGTCGCAATAAGCGCGTTGCTCTTACCAAACTGTATTACTGTTCATTTTTTTGCGTCTCCCTTCAATGACTATTATTTGTGAGTCCAGGCACGGGGTCATTTCGATACAATTGATTCATCGAGACACTCTTAATGTTCCCTCGATTGTTCACCTATTATTTTCGCTGAATACTAACTAAATAGTTTTAAAGATTTATGTGTGGGGTTTTGTTTTTTTATTGAATGTGCTTCCGGTGTTTGTGTTTTAAGTGAGGACATTGTGTTATTTATTTTATTGGTAAAGTGAATTGTGTGTAGTACCTGTCTAGTATATGGTTTTAGTTACTTAGGAGCTCTAAGAAATCTGGTCTATGTTGTTTTTTCATGTTCCTTCGGTGCTCCATCTGCATGGACTTGTTGCATTCTATTGGGTATGTACATACCCCTATTATAACGTATGTAGTTCACTACAAGCTGTTAGGACGATGCATTATTTGCTTAAAAGGGAGGAAGTGGAACTAAACCGGAGATCGTGAAACAGACCATGTTATTAAAATTAATTTAGTAGAAATACTTATGGATTGTTACGTTTGTTAGGGAAAAGATGGTTTAAAGATTTTTCCAAACATAAATA
Organism: Amphipoea lucens; assembly: GCA_947508005.1. Taxonomy (NCBI): domain Eukaryota; kingdom Metazoa; phylum Arthropoda; class Insecta; order Lepidoptera; family Noctuidae; genus Amphipoea; species Amphipoea lucens. The sequence goes on along the minus strand of OX382358.1, from coordinate 16,788,728 downwards.
GTTTAGGTGGAATAAGGAAGACTTAGGTACCTTTCTAAGAATCTATCCCTATCAGATACTAGATTCTAAGAACCATAGTTCGTTATTAAAAATAAGAAGAAAAATCTTTTCTAGATACTCTACACCTCGGGAATTAAAAACATTCCACAGAATCGCTTTGGAAACCAATCCTCGTAAAATATCAGAAATAATACAGCATTCTAGATTAAACATAGGCACATACACGATAACGTAAAATGTAAAATAAATATCGAAAAGCATTTTGTTACAAATGGATTTTATTTTATCTTACACTCTGCAAAGGTATGTTAATGCATGGAATACTTTTCTTTGCAAATTTAAAATTCCAGAAACACCTCCATTACAAGTTTCTAAAAATAGATGGTTGGTACTTAAATCTATTTTTCTGCACCCAGCAACTTTAGTTTTTTTTTTAGTATGGTTATGTACGCCCTAAAGGAAATTGAATGCTTATGAATAGAGTAATTTGCAAATGAATAGATGGGCTACGTAACTTATTCGTTTCATTTGTATGTTGTTTGGCTGCGCACGCGTCGCTCTGCATAATGAGGCGATGTTCAGTAACACAGTGTATTTTTTGTGCATAAAAACCGATCAAGAACGTGTCTTGTGTAAAATTATAGGCTATGAGTATGCCTTACGACAGTGAGTCAAGTTATGACTATGAGATGGGTATTTTATCTAATAGCCACAACGTAGTAGGTACCTAATTGGTCATTGGTAAGGACACTAGTAAAGGAAAACCGGCCAAGTGCGTGTCGGACCACGCACAATGAAGCGTTCCGTAGTTGGAATATTCCAAGAACAATCTTAACATTGTATTTGAATATCATGTTCTCCCATACATTGCAACTGCAAATTTAAGTTGGTCGACTATTACTCGTAAACTTGTAAAGTCTACTTAGCTGTGATAATTTTCCTTTTAATTTCGTTATATATAGTACTGCCGTGAACTTTTTCATATATCTAAAAGCAACCATCTATCTGGCAGGGCGTGGGGGACACTTGACTCTAACAAAAATTAGCACTTTAAAGCTTAGTATTTCACAAACGGATCCCTGAATCGAAAAATGGTTATCACAAACCCGCAATATTTTTGAAAGACCTATCAAACGATACCCCACACCATGGGGTAGACGAGAGAAAAAACACCCCCACTTTACGTGTAGAGGAGGTACCCTAAAAAAATTGTTTTTCAAGACTGTATATTACCACTTTATCGGCGTGATTAATATATATATCCATGCCAAATTATAGCTTTCTAGTACTAAGAGTCTCTGAGCTGAGCTAAGCTGACAGACGGACGAAACTATAAGGGTTCCTTGTTGACTACGGAACACTAAAAAACGTGGTGTCTTGTGGTACAAATATCACCTGCGATGACACTTAATAACCATCAAAAAGGACTATAGAGAAAAACTGATCTTACAAGGAAACGCAGATTTATATTGTCATTGATCAACAATGTTCTTCTCGTGGTGGAGACGCTGGCAATTATTATAAGTAACTGTGCCTGATTTTTAGCCAAAGTGACATCTGCGTTGCCATCAACGACGCCGTGGAAGTGGCGAAGTTTAGGGTGAACAAGATCTGAACTGCAGTCGTACCAGTGACGCGAAGAACAAGACAATGTTCTTCTCAAGATTTTTATATGAAAGTAGAACTGTTATAGGTACACGCGTACCTCTTCGTAGCCAAATAGGTACAAAATGCCACAAGAAAAATCCGCCTAAAAATAATTTTCGTTCATTCAGTACCCGTATGTTTTCCAACACACAGTCCGTTCAGTGATTACGTTTACATTGACTTATTGACTCCCTACGAATAGCGTCACTCATGTCGGCTTTGCGTCAATATAACAAACTGCGAAAATAGCAACAAGGTTTCGGAGATCAGCCGATCCCAGCATAGAAACAATGAGCAGAATATCTTGACCGGTGGCAAAATTCGGAACTAATTATGAAAATGTGTTCTATTTGACGTTTCTATGACAGTTTCCATTGCACACAGCGCCATCACGATCTCTCAAGATATGCTGGACACTCCACGATTTGTGATATACTACACGGAAACTAACGTTCTCAGTAAGAATTAATGTTTAATTAAGTCGAGAAAACCGACTACTTTGTTTGAGTATGAGCAAACTTTATGTGCATTAACATTATCTTTATAGCTCTTCTTTGTCACACTTCTATATCTACATAGTTTAATATACACACTATAGAGCAGTGATCTTTGAACGTTGTGGTTACAGGCAGTTAAGTACAAGATCACAATACTAAAAGTCAAGGACTTTTTGCTTGATGTGATTTATGTACAATGTCTTTGTTTATGGGACCTTGGATGTATTTGCAAGTGCATGCCATGTCTCTATATCCATAATTTTGCTCGTTGCTCCTTGCTGTTTAGATGCTTCGGGTTCCTATGGAGCGACTAATTTCCAGACCTCATCGGCGAATTGGAAATGAGTTCTCCACTGCACGATGCTATCAGTGAATTCAGCTATATCTACAGGTGTCCCTTCGTCTGATGTATCATTTAGTCAGTTTTTGTAATTAAGTACTTCTATTCTAATTCCAAGTCTACGGAAATATGCATGTTATAGTCCATCTGAGATTGTATCAGAAAGAAATACCAACCGTTTCACTTTCTTATCATACAGCGCAAGGAAGCGAAAAATGTTAATAGTACACGTAACTTTAATTGAAAAATGTTTTGTTTTACATTGTTAATAGCGTAAAATACAGGTGTGTTTATACTATTATAGTAGTATGTAGGTGGATTTAGAGATCATGAACGACATACTGACATCTATTTACAGCGGATTAGTAGATGATTACATAAACGTGATAGATCATATTGTTTGCAGCATGATTGCCTATACTTATATGCTACTTATGTTTTGTCTTCTTGCAACACCGGGACATTATCAAATTATTATAATAGTATTAGAGAACTGCTAACTAGAGCAGTCAGGTTAGTACTGTGTTCTTAATGTACGACAAATTAATTTTGTTTTATATAGAGGCAAACCAATCATAGGCATTAAACATTCATTAACAGACATTCATGCTGATTGAAACCGAAATAAACGATCGACTTATTCCATAGATTAATTATTTATTTAAATAAAAATACTGGCCTGCTGGCAGATTTTTACAGCAAAAGCCTGTTGAGGACTTTACCTACATGGTATAAATAATTGATTTACCGGATACTATATTAAATCTGGCATCTGACAGTTTTTTTTACTGCAGCTTCAACGTTAACTAAGCTATTTATTATTAATTAGCTGACCCAACAAACGTTGTCCCGTACAAATTTAAAAAGCTCATTGAAAAAGGGACAGTAATTTTTTCCCGAATTTGAAAATTTTTCGGGAAACTTTAAATTTTTCTTTTCTTATTATACCTAATTCGGACTATTACAAATACTTTAACACAAAAAAATAGCCAAATCGGCCGAGTCGTTCTGAAGTGATGCGCTTACCAACGAATCGCAATTTCATTTTTAATTTTTTTAGGGAAGGTTCATATCTGACGGAACATGCGTCGCGTATTATCGGTCGCGTAACGCCAGAACAGACAAATGTATAGAAAAACACTTGACCGTTCACACTCGACGCACTAACGCATCATCGGTTGAGTGTGAACGGTCAAGTGTTTTTCTATACATTTGTCTGTTCTGGCGTTACGCGACCGATAATACGCGACACATGATCCGTCAGATATGAACCTTCCCGGATAACTTATATTCAGTACTAGCTGCGCCCCGCGGTTTCACCCGCGTAACTTTCGATCCCGTGGGAATATCGGGATAAAAACTATCCTATGTCCTTTCCCGGGACTCAAACTATCTCTATACCAAATTTCATCGAAATCGGTCAAGCCGTTTTCATATTATGTCGTGACAACGGAAAACGGGTTTCATTTTTATATATATAGATTATTCATCTTCTTCGTGTGGCTGGCACGACAGTTATTTAAATTTTGTTGAACCAATAACACTTATATTTAGTACATTGGTAAGACTGAAGAATAAATCTGTAAGTCCCACAAAAATTACTTATACACTAGCTATTCAGTCTATAATGTAAAATGGCTAATAATGTTGCTTAACAAACAAGAACACGTCATTTTATATCCTGTTTGCTCAGCTGACGCAGATATTGTAATATTAATCACTTGTAATAGGAATAAAAAATATGCATTCGACACGCACCGCTCTGAGAGAAGGCTGAACCATGCTTTGTTGGACACGCACTTCGCTAAGTGAACGGAGAAGTGTGTTTTGTTGAACAGAACTTGAGTCTTAATAGGTAGTAAATCTAGTTTTGCCAACACAAAAACTGCTAGCAGATATCTCGTTGCTATTCTTATAAAACACTCGGTGCCCCTTTTTTTTTTTTATGGATGGGAAATCATCAAATGACCCCTCCCGCTCTGGGTGGAGCGAAGGGAGTGTCAGACTCTTACTGACTAAAACCCATCCGTGTTCCTTCCTTAGCCCTTTATGTTCCGGGGTAGCGGTAACCCTTTCGGACAATCCCGCACCCCCGGACTAGCTGCGCCCCGCGGTTTCATCTGCGTAAATGTCGATCCCGTGGGACTATCGGGATAAAAAGTAGCCTATATGTTAATCCAGGGTGTTAGCTAACTCCACAGAAAATTTAATCAAAATTGGTCCAGCCGTTTGAGCGTGAAGAAGTAACAAACATATAAACACACCCCCACACACACAAACATACACACTCACACTTTCGCCTTTATAATATTAGTGTGATTTTTGGCTGATGATATTTTATGATCTTTCGTGATCAGAAAACTACTTTAAAGTGGCAAAACGGGTGGGTGCTAACTAAATCTGACCGGTTGCAGTTGCAATTTTTAATCACAAGTATATTTTTGGTCCTCCAGGAATCGTCCCAGTTCACACTTATTCGATCTCAATTAAATTACTTTAATTGATATCGACATCAGCCTCCAATTTGATTATTAGAGTAGAAAAAAATCAAGTTTTTTTTCCAAATTGGCGTCACTACTCTTTATCCGGCTTTTGACTGTCCTTCTGCAGGGCAAAGACCTCCTCTCATACAAATAAGGAGCGAGGATTAATCACCACATTTGGTCAGTGGGTTTGCGATTTCAGATCGCTATAAGTCCACAATATTTTTCATCGTCAGTCAGCGACGTGTCAGATCTAAGATTAACGTATTCCTTAACTTCCGTGTCATCGCGCCGCTTTCATACTCAATTTGGCGTAGTAAAACGACAATAAAAACATCAAGCAGTACAAGTCCCCAGTTCAGGGTCAAGCGATATTGACCTTAAATGAAACCGTACGTACGTTACCTTAGTACGATAATGAGATTTTAACTCGAGTGCAAGTTAGCAGTGTTTATTGGGTCGCTCTCGATTGCCATGGTCATGATTGATGCCAGCCTTAATGACGGGATGGCCAATGAAGCAGGAATCTTGTTTGAGTGTCTATGGAGAGGGGTAATGTGTTTATATTGAAAAATAATATTCAGTTGGTCATTATGGGTCTGGATAGTTAGCGCCCTTATTAGGCTTGCGTGTAGCCTTTTTGGCTTACATTTTTACGACGACATGAGCATACTAAGGTTCTTCGTATACCTAGTTCGTGTCATAAATAAATAAAAATGTGTCAATACATTATACGGTATGTTACACAAAGTAGATTCTATAATCATTTGTAGTAAATTAGTCACTTCTTAACAATAGCGGGGCAATTCTCGAAATTTTAAGAACGTTCACAGCCTGGTCTCAGTCTCAATCTGTCAAAAATAGGTACCTCTAATTTCCCTACATGTTTGACAAGTTTTTGACATTGATTGTCGCTGAAATGAGATTGCGACTAGATTTTAAATGTTTTTAATTACGGGAATTGGCCTTCAGGTGATTGTCTAATTTAGGAAAACCTGTTCAACAAACCAAATTTATTTAATTCACTTTTTAAGGAAATTTCAAAACGGCTGGTTGACACTTCCCGTGACCCAAGGGCTGGCTTTTACCTTGGCCAAAGGCTAAGCATTGCCATACAACGTGGTAACGCCACCAGTCTTTTGGGTACATTACCAGTCGACAGCGATGCGGATGAATTTTCCGACGCTACGTATATTTTAGTTTGTGTATAGTTTTAGTTAAGTTAGGTTTTAATTTTGTTATTTTTGTTAATTAAAATTACTTATTTACCAATTTATAATAATGGCAGTGTGACATTGAAAAAATAAAATAACGCAAGTTAAATAAACCAAATATTGATACTCATTTAAACAAGCCTACAATTGTAGTCTCTCACATTTCACAAGGCACAAGTATATTAGCTGTTACATAAGTGATCTTTCCTCACAACGTCTACGACCTCTCGAACTTTTAAGTAGGTAGCCATTGAAGCATTCAAAGTCTTATTACCATCAAAATTAGATACATTTTCAATTGAGAGAAAGCCAGTTTTAAAAATGTCACGGAGCTCTCTGCGCTGTTTAAAAGTTTGTAAGGTAAACTTCGTGCATTTCAATGTAGGTACATTACTGTCATACGCTAAAAATATACGCTTTCGACTAGTAGGTATCGGTTGGTCACGTGTTTCTTACACTGTGTCATGATTGTCGGTCAAATATTTGTGTAGGTAATTAATGTAAGAAAGTGTTACGTAAGAAGGTGGTACGTTTATTGTCTGAAGGTCATTTCTGGTTAAAAATATGGTCTGTTGAAGGAATATAAAATAGGAGAAGGCGAGAATAAATAATAAAAATTATATTTTGGGACGAAGGAAGCATATTGATTGGGACGAACCAGGATTTTTTGTAATGTGGGACAAAACTTCGGGACGAATGAAGAATAAATCTAATTTTCTGCTCATTTTGTTTTTCTTTTAATTACTTACGGACTGAGAAACAATTATCTTAACATGCATAGCATCACGCTCTTGAATCTTAGTGAGTTATTTTGAGCTGTAATTAGTGCTTCACTAATATGTTTTATTTTCACTGATTTGCATTATTGTCATAGGAGTATGAGCATTTGAGCAGTTATAGTGTGAAAGCACGTTAAGCCGTTGGTCCCGGGTGTCCTTCTTTGATCTTTTTTTGGGTAGTGAGAAGTCAAAAAGTCCGACAGATGGGCAGTCGCTCCATTTAAAAAACCCGACCCCAATATAGTTGGGAAAAATGCTAGGCAGATTGATAAGCAGTTATAGTGAACAGGGGCAGATGTCTATTGATATAAGTAGAGACAACCACAATTTGAAAGGTCAAGAACACGATTATGAGACAGCAAAAAAATAAATAAAAGAACGATCGCTTTTAGTGTCGTGTAATTGTAAACTTGATAGAAAGATATTAACTTACGAATACTCGTAATATCTCTATCATATTCTGTTATTTAAGGCCCAGAAGTTCATGCTTTAACCTCACGACTTTACGAAAGGTGCATCGAGCGTAAGTAGCGTCAGCAAAAGGTTAATGGTGCAGATAATACTATAAATTGTAACTATTGATTCGTTAGGCTATGTAATAACTGGTCGGGTTGACCAGTGATTACCGAGGAAGTATCGAGAATCTTATACTTAATGTTACTTGCGATTGAGAGTTCATTGACTTTTTGTTAATTTGCCAAAGTCTCTGGGAATTCGTTACTATTATTATCTTTACTACTCCAACAGCAGCCCACACAATTTAACTGACTAGAAATGGCGTAGTGTCATAGTGTCCATCTGACATGATCTAAGATCCCCTAATTCTCCAGATAACGGGGAGGCTTATGTAGATCATTGATCACCCACAGCTTAAAAACCTTGACAAATATTTTGTAAAGAATTGAATTACCAAAGAGCAACAATTAATGCCACGAAAGTTTGTTTACCAAACCGAAAAATATACACGAAATGCAAAAGATTAAGAAAGCATTAAGTTTGTGAACGGCAATGGCGATAATTGCGTTAGAGCTGAATAATTGTGCAACTAACTTAGCAGCATCAATGACCATACAGAAATGATAGTTTCCTAATCTCTTGATCTTATCAGCAGGTACTTTAATGGTTTAATGTATCACGATTAGTAATAATATTGCGCGTGCAGCACCGTACTTATACGTACTCGCGTGATAGAAGCCAAACATATATCTTTCTTCTATCTCGTGTAATGAAATGTGCCTAAACATGACGCGTTCTTGATATTTCACCCTTAACTTTCGTACAATTATCGAATCGCCGCCTAAAAAGTTTCACTTCATAACACTTTCAGCTGTACATATGATCAGTATGATATAATTAATACTCCACACTATGCCTTCCGATACGGTCGTTGTGGAGTCCTTCATTGGACGGCCTATGGTTACCTCTAGCAGTCATGAGAATATCTATGACAATAATGATAATTTCCAACTGATTTAAGTCCACAATACACTTTATGGGCGATAATTATTCTAAATCAGAAATTCTTTGTTCTAACGCTGATTAACGACGGTGACCTTTAGTACTCCTAGAACCATGGGTGTAGGTATCTGTTGGCTCTGTTGCACACCGGTAGACGTCCGCTCTCGCCCGTGGCTCTCAAGTCACTGTCCACCCACTACCCGTATGCGCAAGACAAAATATACAGAAACACTACATGGCTCATACTCTTCGAGAAATGATCTTACGTCTCGATATATCAAGAACACAGGTTTTGGTAGTTGGTACTAATCCCACTGCACCTGCTGATCTGTAAGCCGTAATAACTTCTGAGTGAATGTTAAAGCGCTACCTCGAAAATATAAAATCCTCGAAAACTTACTAAGTGAGCGAAATTGATGCAATTACTTTTGAAACGCAAAAAAAATTGATGGCTATAGTGCGCGTGCGCTCGGAATAAAACGACGTACTCGTACCTATGTGCCAAAGCGAATTTACTCCTTTTTTAAGAAAATAAATGAAACTTTGATTAAACTTTGATAAGATAATTCTCTATGTTTTACAGTAAATTCCATTGAATAACTCTTAAGCGTTACGCCGTGATGTCGAAAAAGTAAAAAATTGATATAACTGCAATTTTTTTGTTTCAAGAAAAATTCATTGAATCTTGTATTCCTTTTACATGAAGAGTCAAAAAACATATTCCAAAATGTTAAATCCCTATTCCACATACTTAACAAGTTACACGAAATAGAAAAACCACATTTTTTTCAACATATCACCTTAAATAGAATGTCGTTAAAATAACGAAGGAAATACCTATGTCAAGTCAAGAGCATGGACAGATAGCATGTATCCTGCCTGTTAATAACAACTAACTGTGACGACCAATCCGTCGTCAAGTGTTCTGATTATGGCAATTACCTCTTGACCGTTCATTGTTAGTAGCGGTCATTGTTCTAAGAAATATAAGAATACACTCAGGTTGGTCACCTCTATAGAGATGTTCCATTCCGCAAATTCTTATATGTAATACAGATGATGGTACTGAGACACTGTGCATATAAAAGCCTTTTAGTATAAGAAGAATATACATAGAAAATGCTCTAAAAAAGAAAACTAAAGTAGTAAAGTCTATATTTAATATAGTGTAAGTAGAAAAAGGAAAGTTTGTGGCACACGATACGTGCACTCTATACGGATATCCGTGAATCAATTATTGAATTAAAACCTTGCGCTGAAGTTAAAAGTGAAGTATAAGTAGGTCCTTACGTGACGTCAGTTCTATTTTTGACCAATGGCAATTATAGTTCTTTGTCGTCATCATTTTGAGAGTAAAAAGTGAGTGAAAAATTCCCAAAACATTGAAAAAATCATTATGTAAGTGTTCCGACGATATGTATGTATTACATGATTGTAATACATACATAACGTAGACACATGTGTAGATTCACGCAGTATTCGCTTTGTATGAGACGCCTCTCTAGTAATTCTACCGGGTCCGTATTTGATTGTTTTTAGTGCATAAATTACTGGAACTAGGGCGCATCGTTTGCCCACTTTGGGAGAGTCGTCAGCTTGCTGACATACTTGTATTGAAGTTAACATCTATATAAATAAACAATATACAAATTAATAATTTTGAAGTGTCTGTTCGTAGTGTCGAAATAAAAGCTTTTTACTTTAGTACATAATTATGAAAGTCTTTACTTGTAACAAAAAAACTTTTTTTTCTGTCTGTTTGTTCCGGCTAATCTCCGAAACGGCTGGACCGATTTTGACAGGAATTAATTGGCAGGTAGCTAATATTATAAGAAGTAACATATGACTTTGTCCTGGTAGCACATTGCCGTCTGATAATTTCCGATGCCCGGGCAGAAGCTAGACTTACATACATTTCATCTTCTTTTTAACAACCATTCTTAGTTTGTCATTAAGGATATTCTGTTTTCTTTTATTGCATTATCTTTTGTTCTAAATAAAACCTTTTTGATAGTGTTGTTGACCAAGTAACTGTAAATTTGTTTATTCAAGCTGGAAAGATGAAAATTTTAAGCAAAAAGTAGCAAAGGTACATTGATAAAAGATCAAACGAAAGCTAAGAAGTGTAAAAAGACCGTAACCAGATATAAAAGTCAGATGTCTTAACGTAAACATCAAATGATAAACAATTTAGTACTACTGTATCTTTTAAAACTTTGATATCAGTTTTATGATCGTGGGTACGTTAAATAAAAATAGCGATGCTGGTGTCTAAGTATAGAGTCAAACATATTGGCTTCTATATCAAGGCCGAGTATAGTCGTTTTTTTTTCGAAATCTTTTGTTGTGAAGATACGGATATGTCAGATTACACTCTAGGATGACACGATATTATGATTTCTTGTAATCCTGTGGATTTCTATGAAGATTCAACAGTTTTTTTAGACAACAAATTGGCTTCCATATGAAGGTCGAGTATAGACGCGATTTATTTTTTATTTCTTTGTTCTGAAGATACGGATATGTCCGATAACACTCTACGATGATACGAGGTCATGATTTTTTGTAGTCCTATGGAAGTCTAAGAAGAAATTACAGGCAATTCAATAATTTCTTTAGAAAACAAAATGAGCTAGTACTTTGCTATGAAAACTGAATTTGTTCGTTAACGTAATAGTAAATAATTAGCGATTATGCGCGGTCAGCTCGCCTTGCTCCGATGACACAGTAGCCAGTCAACTCAATCGTCTCAGGTGCGTCATACAGTAGGGGTGACAGCACCTGGGCTGTAGAAATATTTCTTTCATAATGTAATTTGCAAAAATCGTAAAATAATCTGAGTTCGGAATACAACGGTATGGACCTTCCGTAAGATTTATGGTATTCGCGGCTTTGCCCGCTTGGAGGTCCGAAATTATTCCACGAGGACGTAGAGAACCGGGATAAAAACTATCCTATGTCCTAACCTAAGTCATGGTCTATATGTGTGCCAAATTTCATTGATTCGGGTTCAGCCGTTTAAGCGTGAAAAGGTAGTAGACAGAGGGATAGAAATAAAAATGAAATTGTTTATTCTGTAAATAGGATATCAAAATCACTTTTACACGAAAAAAGAAAAAGAGAGAAGAAGAGGAGAAAGGATGAAACATACTCAGAGGTCACAGTCTCTTTTAAAGTTCAGACATAATCTTGGTCAGATATAGAATAGAGTTATTTTCGAATCGATACTATTAGTTTGTAGTATGATGATTGACCGAGGATCTTGTGAAGGCCGCAGAAACCCGTAGGACGCGAGAAGTACACGTCGAAGTGGAAGTGCTTTGGGAGGCTTATGTCCTGCAGTGGACGTCTTTCGGATGAAATGATGATGATGATAGATGATGATATCTAGAAGTACGAAGCATTTACGAAGCACCATCTATCTATCCTTCTAGGTATAGACTCTAAAATGATCAATTTTTGATAGTATCTAGTGTCATCCAAACGATAGTGACGTGCTCTTTGAACGATTGAATGATGAATTGCTCTCCAAGGCAAAATGATAAACTTCACTATAGGTATTAGGCAAAATGACTTAGTGATAGCGAGTTGAAAGCAAAAACCATGAAATGGATTTTAATTGATTGGACACAGAAGGTTTATTATTTTTTAAATGGGTACAACAGTTGCAACTGTTGATTGTATTAATAGGAGACGAATTACGTCAAATGTTTATTAATTGCAAGTTGTAAGTTAATTATACCAATGAAGTTCTAGGCAAAATCCAAAATTTGAAACTTGTAAAGGGGGCCTAAAGGTGTGCTTCGAAAAATAAGAATAATTTCCAAAATATCTGTTGAAAATCCAAAATTTTCTGTTTCTTCAAATTGATAAACTTGTCTTTTTATACGATCAAAATATATTTTTCCACCTAACAGCATTATTAAGTAGAACAATGATAATAATTAATATCCAAAAGCTCGTAGACTGACAAGAAGTGACATCCTTAACCAGTGGTATTCACCGGCACGAACCGGGTGAACAACTTTCGCGACTCGTCCCAATAATGTTGTGGATTCGTGAACTATTACATCACTAAGATCTGCCTGTGTATAATATTAGTTCACTAAGACATTACAATATGAAGCTATTATAATACCAGTTCCCTGAAGAATTGAAAGTTAAAACAAGTTTGTGTGTGTCGTATATCGTTCCGTTAAACTAGTTCTCTTGTTGACTAACAACCTTTAAATTTTGTTCTTAGAATGATGTTGAAATTCTAATGTTCTAATGTTTTAATTTGGCACATATAGTTTTATATATAAGTGATGCAGGTGTACGGAATTTATGGAAGTATCTTTATGGTATTATTATAAATATGATGCTCTGTGAAGTGTGATCTTTATCATCAAATTGATTGTTCTTAGTGCTCATACATGCGAGCGACTCGCGTCAACAGCAGAGGCAACTGTAGCCGTCAACGCGTCGGCGTCGACTGCCGTCGACAAAATGTCGCTGCATTTGAGCACTGTATTCAAATACAAGAATGACACGTTGTCGACGGCTGCCGTTGACGAGTGTCGTCCGTGTGTACCTATATGCACACTTATCTCAAATATTAAAACCATTTTCTTCTCAGAAGCGACGAGTGTTGAAAGGCTTTTGACCTTTTGAATTCTGGTTCTCAAATTTTGAATAAATATGGGTAACAATAACAACCCACGTTTATTATACCACACTGCAAAGAAAGTTATGTTTTTGTATTCGCTCACATGGTGGGGCATGTGAGCGAATACTTGGAACTAAAAAGTATCATGACAAATAAACAGGTATGCAGGCTAGTTATGTACTTTACTATAGAGTATATAGATCCATTAAGTTCAGACGATATCATAATGATTAGCTCTGCTCGTTTATTGAATGTCTAAAGTGAAGCGCAGATCAAACTGATTGGTTTAAGTTTTATTGGATTGGCTGTTGGCGATAAAATAAATCTTACATATCCACAAGGCAATAAACATACACGTGCTGGTTATTGTGCAGACCATGCAGTCGCATTTAATCATAGAGTGTTGCATAATTTTATTATGTCTAAATAAATAATGGTGAATTAATAACTGCGTACGAGATGACGTTATGTTGCCACCCTACTGCACAGTGACAGATAATAAATAAAGCTTTTTATTTCTCTAAGTTTTTACAGTGTTAATCAATAATTTAAAAGTTTAAATATTCTTAACCTAACCAACAGCATTTCCGCTAACATCAGCGAATGGGGTAAACGCGTAAAATTGACCTTTACCTCTGCAAAAACCCAAGTCATCGCCTTGAGAATCCCTGAGGTGAAGGCCTCCTCTAGAGAATGCCAGCTTTCTCCGTCTTTCGCTACGTCCATCCAGCGTGATTCAGTTATACGCACGATCTCGTACTCCCAGCGAGCGTGGTCTTTCTCGTTTACATATGCCAACCAGCCCCATCCAAGAAGTCATATTTTTGGCCCATCTTGTCATACAGTCTTGCAACATGGCCTGCACATGACAACATTATACCAATAGGATGACCACCTTTTTTGATGGCGCATAAACAATACTGGCGAAATGTTGTTGAACTTTACACCAACAGCATCCCATCATCATCAGCATCAGCCTAATCCTACGGGATAAACAGGCATGATATTATACTTCTTAAGAAAGGACTATTCCTTTCTTAACAAGTATAATATCATGCCCGTCAGCTAATAACAAAAATGAAATAAATATGGGACGCACGACGCACATTACGAAAGTGAATGCAGACAAGATCTAGATTCAATGTTGACTGGACATCATTAGTGCTATAAAACTGTGCAGATTAGAAATCAAGAGTGGTTTTGCGAAGACGTGTCAGTCAGAAAAGATTACATATACAATAAATGCAGCAGCAGCAACTGCAGCATGTAATAAATGCATACTTCATGCGAACTTGACTTTTTTCATAAGGCTTGTCCACAAACAGCAGTAGATACGGGTAAATGAGGGCTTTACCCTGCTGTGGGTCACAAACCATAATCAGCCAATAATGTTCCCACTGCTGGGACACAGGCCTCCTCTCTGTGAGAGGGAATAGGCCGGAATCGACCACACGGGCCCAGTGTGGATTGGTAGATGTCACATGTCTTCGATTTTTTATTCCTTAAGGTTTTTTTTCTTCACCGTTTTTGAGAGCAGTGGCTCACAGTAAAGCGCCTGCCTGCCAAATAATATTCTGCATTCAAATAATTTTCTAGACAAAGTAGTTGTAAAGTTTTCTCATAAAACCTCTATAATTATGCCAAGTCTACTCGAAACATTACCTATATTAATTAACAACGTGGGAATGATTACGAAATCGTTTCCTATTTAATTGAAATGCGAAGAGTTTCCTTGAATTAACATTATCTTGTTTAGAAGGTAAGGTTGAAAAGCATCCGATTTTAACAGTCTATTTTTTATTGAAAAAATGCGGTATGAATCTGAACCTTCAAAGGAACCTTGAGGGAATGCATTTACATTTTTTAGTTTTCTGAAGCGAGTGAGTAGCGTAGAACCTAATCAGAAATAGTTCGTTTACGATCCAACTTTATGATGTACACTTGCAAAATTTCTATTGCCGTTCAGCAATAAAGTTTTATAATTTTATATGCGAACTCAACGCTTTTGGACCGATTTATATAGGTACCCATATATGTATGTGCAATACTTGTATGAGTGTTCGAGAGACTAGATTTATGTACAATATTTATCTACTATTATGGAAGAAGATTGACTGTAGTAATGCATCATTATTTTCCCGCCCTTATCCCAATTTATTTTGTGGCGCAACACATGTCTTTTTCTTCCATACTTATCTATTAGTCGTCACCTCGGTAGTCACCTCCTTTCTAGCCATATCGTCTTTCACACAGTCCATGCATCTTTTCTTTGGTGGAGACGACCATTCCACAATAAATGAAAACACTGGCAATACTCGGTTAGGAGTATTTTAGAACTATCAAATAAAGTCTAACATCGATATAAAAAGTGTTTAAAAAAAACTCAATAGTAGGTAGTCATGAGTCGATTATGGATTCTGCCAATCATTGATTAGTTATAGTGACTAAAATGTTGGATATATTTGACAGATATAGAGGGGAACCGACCTAAACAGTAAAATTAACATAATTAGGAAAAACTAAAATTTTATCAGCCTAGGTCAATGTAGGAACAGTCAAATAGATATAAAATACTCTTTCCTTTCCCCCCTTTTTTCCTATTTCGTTCTCTCACTCCTTTTTTTTTGTTGACTTTTTGTATGCAGACTGGGTACGTCATCAGATATACGAAGTTTAACTGTCATCTCCACCTTGTTACGACGTTCAGAAATTTGATATTAGGTTATCTTTCATTCATAAATGGATTAAATTGGTAGTTTTTATATATTTTGAAACGCAACCCGCGATATTTTTAAATAAAATTGTTTGCACAGCTTGGTTTAGAACAATGGCGGTAAAAGGTTACATTACCTTGTTTATTTGTTTGAGCAAATAACTAAATGATTAAGTAAGTATAAAAAGTTATTGTCTTAAGGCCTATTCAAACCTAAACGGTATTCGCTACCATCTGTGGTAGAGAAAACTAAAACGGTATTACCGCATACCCACTCGGGGTATGCGGTAATACTACCCCTCCTGCCTCACTGCCTACAAGGACTCGCTGTTCACACCAAAGCGGATTTCACGCTCTAGCCGCGGAACTTGATACTAAATACCTGAGCGACACCCGCGCAGTATGCACTTCTACCCACAGCGGCAGCGAATACCGTACCGCTCAGGTCGCTCTAGCCGCGGAACTTGATATTAAATATCTGAGCGAAACCCGCGCGGTATATAGGTACCTCTACCCATCGCGGAAGGTACCTCTACCCACCGCGGCAGTCAATACCGCATAGGTTTGTATAGGCCTTAATTTGTATTAATACAATTTCTAAGCTATTGTATTACGTATCCGTTTATACTTACCTAAGTAATATGTTTTTAATTTAAACGGATCGTAATGTAAATATTATTAATATTCATAGTTTTATTTGAGTTAAATTGATTGGACCACGTAAGTGGAAATATTATGCTATATTATTTCGTTTATTTATCTATTTACACATAAATTATATTTTTAAATATTAGAATATAAAAGAAATATAAAAAACATTTAAAAATATAAAAAATGCTATATTATCATTATGCTTGAGTTTCAAGTATTTCTATGACATTTTTGTTAGTGAATTGTCTAGATTGGAATGTCTTTTGAATATACACAAATCTGTCGTACAAAAACATCAACACAAAGAAATATGTGCAATAATTTCTGATAACCATGTTTTGGTTGAAGATCGTTTTCGTACGGGAATCGACGAGCTACCATAATAATAGAGTCGTATCAAACACATATCTACTGAATTTATTTCTGTATTAAGTATACAGACATCGAATGAAGATGCACAGTATGAATTAGTTCAGAGGGCGTTTCTGAGGCCGTTACCATTGCCGTCCTGAGTCGACGAAGTTCCTTAAAACCGACTTAGAATACCGGTGTGTTAGTTAGCTTTATAAATCAATCAATCTTTTTTGCATACTTAATTGTTTATACATATGGACCATTGCACTTTCTAAACGTTAATGCAACGATACATTTCAGCAGGTAGCATTACGCCATACATTGCGTCACCAGGCGATCATAGATAGGTATTAGCGATTCACTGTAAACTGTAAGCCCCTCCATCTCTCTATTATTGAATGCATCAGTTTTGTACAGTGAAAAGCAATTAGAGAGATCACCAAGCTAAAGGTAAGGACACAAAGTCAAAGGGTGATGCCAGTCAACAGTATTAGGTATATCGGCCTCTTTTTGCCTTCAGAGATGTTTGAGAACTGAAAGTTCTTTATCTCTGGAATTTTATCATTTTTGAACAAAAAGAGAGAATTTAAAAGAGTACCTATGCTTAGATGGTTTGGAAATGTTGAGAGATGAATAAAAGGCGACTAATAAGTGTAGGACTAGGACGGCTAAGTGGAAACACCGGATGGGGAAAGTAACTTGGACTTTAAAATTGTTGTAGGTACAGACACCAGCACATCAAGCTACCCGAAACTGTCAAATATTCACAATTAACTTCGAACCTTCATACGCTTTAGCGATAAAGTTGAAACTCTATAGAAATTAAATTTGACAGATTGTAGTAGCTTGATGTGCTGGCGTCTGTACACAACAATTTGGCCAATTAAGCAGTACAAACATTTTGGCAATTAGGCTTCTCTAGCATCTTGCGTTTTGCATCCAGTTACCATTTTCAGGACATGATGTTTTAACTTTACAGTGCATTGCGATAGACTAAGTTAGGTTAAACAAAACCGTTTTCTTCTCTTTCTAGTACTACTCATACAGGTTGTCTCACTATTATTGAGAAAAATGCCTTTTTTCACTCGTGATGAAAATTATAGTCTCCATTCAAGAGTTTCCGCAGATACGATGGTAACATTTAACACTGTAAAATATGTGTAAATAAATGTTTCATATAAAAAAATAAAATGTAAGTACATATATTAAGCTGTAAATCCATAAAGCTATCACACAAATAGATAAATTATTGGATTTTAGAACAAGTTGGTAAACACAATCACGATATGAATCACGGAACTATGTAGGTCAGATCGAAAGTGATAGATTCGGATTTATTAGAAACATTAGATTTGACAGCCGGTGTTCCAGGCAACCTTGCCCCAGGGCCGGCGACAATCGCCATCTCGTAATAGCCGCGCGCGCTATGCGTGGGCGCACGATCTTTCTCTCCTCACGGATTCGCTCAAAACACTCCACTCACGCGCAGTCGCGGATCGGTTTTCACCGCCCTTTTTTGATTCCTTATTCACCCGGTCGCTCGCTTTAAGAAACTGTGGTTTCGAAGATTCAAATATCGAATTTTCCCCCCGTTACTGTAGTTGCAAACCGACCTTGATCGTTCAAACGATTATAATCCATATTTACAACAACCCATGTGCTAATGTGATTGTGTCTGTGAGTGCAGTGATGAAGTTCTTCCAGTTTTGTTTAGTGTTGTTATTTAGGTTAGTATTTCAGGTTCAAATATTTGTGGAACTCCATATCGTAAAGATTTGGTCGAAATTTCATTACGGTGCGCGGTGTGATAATAATACTGTTTGCTGTATTGATAAAACATTGCATTAGAAAGTGTTTACGAGATGATTATTTATAATAGTTACATTACAGTGTTTATCAACTGACAGATTATTGCGTCAAAATGTCACATTAGTTTGCCATGTGTTCAATTTAATAATATTATAACATGAAAAACGTTATGAAGTCTGTCAGAAACATCAACCTACCTTTCTAAGAATCAACTTATCTTTAACTTCAATATTTGCACGGTTTATCAAATTACACTAGTTTTGAAGGGAGTCGTGTATACTGTAGATACAATTACCTACTGTTCTCATAAGTCAAATACTTCTAAATCTACAAAAAAAACAATACCTAAAACCGAGGTACTCAGAGCCCTAGCGTTAATGAAAATTTTGACATGTCAAGTCTGTAATGCTGTTAGGTATATTAATTTTTCTAAAAACCACACAAGACACACACACAACAAAACCACACACACACAGACAGTTAATCCGAGAAAATAATCAGTTGCTAATTTATGCATAATTTCTATATTATTACGAACTTTTTGTGACGTAGCGAGTTAAACCCGTCTCCGACCTTGCAGGCTAGCCGGCACCGAAACCGGTTATATTACATTACTTAACACTAGGGCCATACGATATATTTGTACAAGATTGCAATTTTAGTGCTGCATAGATAGTATTAAGTAGGCAGTTATTTATTATTGCAGCACTTATTTGTCTTTAGAACTTGAAGAAATAAATAATAGAAATAAAGATAAAATACATCAACCATTTTTCAGATTAGCCAAAGTACATACATCTTTTATGGGGTACTGTGTTAAATGTTACAATAAAATATCTTGTGATATATTGCAATTAAATGAAAGAAAATTTAAAACTCACATTAAACGTACACTTTGTAAACAAGCATACTATAAATTAGAAGATTATATCCAAGATAAGAACGCTTGGAAACATGCTGGTCCTGCTCCATAGGACAATCTAGAGTCTAGACAAAATCAAACTGGTTGCTAATTTAATTGTAAATTTTTTTATTCTTTTTTTTTTACATTTATTACTCACACCCTGACTTATTACTTGTATTTTGTTTTATAATTAAAATCGTTTTGCTTGTACCATGTTTGTAAATATGTGAGCACCATGTATCTATCAGATAATTAATTTATATGTCATGGTTTCGTTTTTAATTCTTTTACCTATTGTGGTATAGTAATTTTATTGTAGGTGCATCGTCCTCACATGTTATTATATAATTAATGTACCCATGCAAAATATTGTACCTAAACATTTTAAAAGAGTAACGGTGGAGTTTCTTGCCCGTTCTTCTCCATACGAAAACTACCTTTTGGAATGGGCGACTAGAATCAATTCTATTTTAAGATAATTTTTGACGTTCAAAAGTGCCTTTTATGTGCCTATTTGAAATAAATGCTTTGACTTTGACTTTGACTTTGAGAACTTACCACATTGATGCAGTGTGGCGGGCAACTATGAGCAAATTCGTGCAGACTGCAATCGTAGAATTCGCCCTGCCGCGTCAAAAGATGGTCGCGTTTCTATTTCGTTTTGACACAAAGACGCACACAATGTCTCAGAGACTTGACTTGATTGTCATGGAAACGCCATGATTTTTGTGTGTGCTCACTCTTGTCTTCTCAGTATGGACACTTTTTCGCGCGACTCGGTGAGGGCAAATCTAACGATATCAATTTTTGGCTTAGACCTTCTTGCTGGAAATCAAGATTAGGTAGTGTAGTGTATCTATATTTATAGTGCGGCCGACGAGAGAATGCGTTCCTGACGTCTGTCAGTTTCATACAAACAAATACGTGTTTTGCGATTTTTATTAGCTACTCTATAGAATTGTCGCACTGACAGGTGTCAGGAACGCATTCTCTCGACGGCTGGACTGTAATAGATATGTAAGCACTGTCTCATTCACACAAGTAGTGAGGTAGCTGCTGTCACAAATGTCATCTGTCAGTCACCATGAATGGCGGAAAAACGTTGAAAGTGAAGTGGTCCTGCACGAGAGGCTTGGTACCACACCAGTAAGCAAGTGTAGTGAACAGGTTGTTTAAATTCCTATGGGTCCTCTCAAATTTATGACGTGTTTTTTCTCAAACATGCTTGAGCATTCTTTTGACAACCTTCTTCGAGATAAATCTAAATCGCTGTATTGGCCAAATACATGCGAGCAGCGGCCGGCAAAAGTTGTAAGAAAATCCAAATCTGTCGTGTTTTGCGGCCAATAAATTACATAGTAAACTAATATCTGTCGTGTAATTTAAAAATGGAACGATCTTTTACTCCTAGATATGAAAACCAAGGAGGTAACTTATCAAAGGTTTTATTTAAATTTCGAACTGGCTTGCAAATAGAAAGCTGTTTATTGAAAAAAAAAAGAACACTAAGGCCGGCCGCATACGTCCGGTTTCCTGATTCGGTTTCCGAATCAGGAATTCTGATTCGGAGACCCTGAATGCACGCACTTCATACAAAATTTTCTCTTTAGCGCACGCGTTCTTATATTTTCCGTTGGAAAACCCTGACTGAGACTTTGACCCATAACTTTGATTCGCCATTTCTTCTCAGGGGTAGTAAGATAGGAAACGTCGACTCCATCTTTCTTATTTTTATATTAAGTACCTTTAAAAGTGATTTCAATATCCTACAGAATAAACAATTTCATTTCACTTTAGTGAATCAACAGGTAAGTATTATTATCAAGTTTTTACCAAGTAGGAGTTATATGCATAACTAGCTTTTGCCCGCAACTTCGTCCGCGTGAAATTTCTTGTTCCCCCGACCCACTCCGTCGCATCGCAAAGCCTGCCCGCGCTAGTACTTCGTTTTCGCTTAGTGTTCTTTCTGACTTTATTTTGTTTTTGCACGGCTCCTGTCCTAGCGTGATGTTAAATCCTTCCTCAAGCCTCCCCCGAGAATTGGACTATCAAATGCAAAAATAATTTTTCAAATCCGACCGACCGTGTCATCTGCTGATGTTACTTTTAAGCTACTATGGCTAAACTGACTATTAATTGAGTTTATCAATATTAAAATAAATCGGGGCCCTCCGGGACGGGGGGGGCCTCGGGGATCGGGGTACTCAGAGAATAATCCGATGCGACCGGTAGTGCCAGAAATTAACGCGTTCAAATAAACAAACAAACTCTTCAGCTTTATTATTAGTATAGATATGCACCCATACAGGAAGATTTTTTTTATCACCATCCAAATTATTACAGGATGTTCTACCCATGAATATGAACAACTTTCACTATGGGACCAACTCTGAATTCACAAAAAAAAAGTCAGCTGTTTCATACATTTTGGTCAAGTAGGTAAGTATTGAACTTTTGTATGAAACAGCTGATTTTTTTTCGTGTTTTCAGAGTTGGTCCCATAGTGAAAGTTGTTCATATTCATGGGTAGAACAGCCTGTAAAAATTTGGATGGTGATAAAAAAAATCTTCCTGTATAATATAGTTACTCGTAGAATTGAAAATGAAATTCTCAATCTTGTTGACTACGTTAAATTATGGGTTTCTTTTCTTGATTTCAAGAAACCCATCACCGATCACCGTCAGGCTAAAAATTTGCACATTAGTTGTTTTACCTTCTTATTTCTAGGTATAAATAAATTATTGTGATATTTTCAACATTATCCTCAAGTTACTTAAATATGGGTTCTTTTATAGATGTTGTTTTTTTTTTTATTAAACGTAACAAGACTTACAAGTGCCAATTTTAAGATGTAATTTCTGTTATTTTTATTAATGTACCCTTGACAAAACTCTCAAGGGAATAATGCATTACTGACCTTAAGTTAACAAAGGTCAGTATGCGTTGGCATTCGATCTAAATTCTTTGGCTTTCCTTAAATTCAACATGGTATTCCAAACAAGGTCTGTTAAAAAATGTGAAATACTTTAAAAAGGTGTAAAATTCCTTGTCATTAATTGATTACACCTTGTAATTAATATGTATAAATTACTACTAATTACTGCGGTATAATCATAGGCTTTCAATTACATTTAAATTAAAAATTATTCCGTTCCGCAATAAAAAGATCATGTTAATAGATAGCAAAAACAAAACACAGTGCTTATTGCTTTTGTTTTTTCAATATCTGACTAATTAGCAGTCCATTTAGATCGAAAATGGTCTGTATATTTTGTCAGTGTTTACATTTTCTTGCATATTTTATTGCGTGGAGCACTTAAGTATCTCAAAGGAGTGTAGCAATTAGGAGGAAGTTTCCAGCACTGTCAGTGGAACAAGTTGGTGTTTGATTTTGAAATGTTTTTCCCTCTAATGACCGATTCGGTTCCCGAGCCTCTCCTTAATGACGGTTGATGGCCCGACTTATTGACATTTCACTGAAATGTATAGTCAGTTTTAGTGCTGGCTCTCAATATTTGCTGAAGCTATTAGACGTTTCTTTTTAATGGGGTGCCTAGAGTAGCCCGCAAAATTTGAACTTTCTTAGGTTTTTTGCAATTTGCAGTGTCAGGTTGTATTTTGATTAAAATATGATTCGCAACCGTAAAAAATATGACTCTACAGAAATAAAATAATTAGAATTAGAAATGAAACTCCTTAAGTTAGAATGGGCCTCAAATGTCATGATTTCATGAAATAGTCATATTGAATGACTATTTCATGAAATCATGACATTTGAGGCCCATTCTCATTCAGGATAATGAACTTATTGATGATTTTTATGATTATAATTCTAAAAATAAATAAGTATATAAAATTTGCGGTTGCGAATCATATTCAGATTAGATAATATAGAACCTGATACTGACCTGCAAATTGCAAAAAACGTAAGAAAATTTGAATTTTGCGGCCTACCCTGACGCTTTCGCCTTATAATTTATTGTGACGTCAACGTAACTTACATTTACACAATCGCGGTGTCTATTCAAATGGAGAATGTGACTCAGTATTTGAGATGACAGTAAAAATAGTCCAATGAGTTTGTCTTTTAATTTAGATTGGATGTAAACAGCGACGAGAGACGAGCAGTGGTGGCCCAGTAACAGCCCTGACTCAAGAGTTGTGTTAAGGTCGTGGGTTCGAAACCGGACAGGCGCTTTACATTGTGTAAAATAATTTCATGTGCACTGCTCTCAAAACGGTGAAGGAAAACATAGTAAAGAAACCAGCATATCCTCGAACCGAAAACTCGAAGTCATGTGACATCTACCAACCCGCACTGGGCCCACGTGGAGGATTACGATCCACTCCCTCTAACAGAGAGGAGGCCTGTGTCCCAGTAGTAGGAACACTAGGAACATTATAGACTGATTATGTCATATATGCAGCCATTGTGAGTTTCAGCTCTAAATTATGTACAGTAAAGGGCTTGCCTGCCACCCGTACGGTCCAAATTAGTGTGCTATATTTAGAGCTCTTCAAACATTTATAAGTAGAAAGTATACAAGAGTGTTTGTCACCAGAAGGCCAATTCTCGTAATTTTAAACTTTCAAAATCTAGTTGCAGTCTGACAAACAAATGTCAAAAACTTGTTAAAATGTAGGCAAATTTGAGGTCTTTTTGACAGATTGAGACAGATCAGACTGTGAATGTTCTTAAAAATTTCGAGAATTGCCCCTCTGTTCTTTCATAAAGAAAGATAGAAAAAGTATTTATTGCGACTCGTAGAAGAAGATCACAAACTAAACTAAACACAGTAAAAAAAAAAAAAAACAAGTAACAAAAAGAAAAATGAAACAGAAAGTCCTATACGAGGCCAAAAGGCTCCTATCTCATCTTAATTTGCTTTCAACAAAGGCTTAGAACGAAGGAAACCCTGCCTATTATATTTTTACATTAATACCTCTATCTTATTTAAACGAACTTACATTATATTTATACAGGTTGTTACGGAAAGGGTATATCAATACAAACGGGTTGATGAGTGTATCTGGTCTAGAATCTCTGTACAAAATTTCAGCTCAAAAGCATTAACTTTGAAAATGCTTAATATTTTTTTATTTCGACATCACGGCGCTGCACTGGCGCGCGGCGGCGTGATGTGCGTGTACTAGGCGCACAGACACACTACAGATAATGGATAATGACCCTCGTAGTGCGGTGACACGTTTGTTATGATTTCAATTTAATAAACTATCGAAATAAAAAAATATTAAGCATTTTTAAAGTTACTGCTGAAATTTTGTACAGAGATTCTAGACCATATACACTCTTCAACCCGTTTGTATTGATATACCCTTTCCGTAACACCCTGTATATATCTCACGTGTTGCTACTAAAGCAAATACAATTGTAAATATAGGATGACAAACGCATTGTTTTCGTTGAATTTAATCATTTATAGCACAATTGTCGCGTTAAATGTCAACAGTTGTGAACTTCGATGGTACTCGTAACATAGAGTTCTTGGAATATAATTTCGAGTTTAGTTAATAGGTTACAAACATAATGTTACAAATACAAGCGTATTCTTGCCAAAGGTATTTGCCAGACATTATGCGTTGTAAGTGTTGTAACGTCATTTAAAGCAAGTTTCCTTGCAAAATGTGAGGTCCTACGAGGTAATTGCGTTTAATTCTAACAAATCAACAATATTCATCGCGTTATTTACGTTGTTGAGCAGATGAATTTTTCAAACATATGAGGAAATGGATTATGAAATTCCTACAAAATCCTTCGTATAGTGATAGATAGTCTGTTACGCAAGATAGAATTTTCCTTTTGGAAAAATTTCAGTCCCAATTTCGTGGTCGAGATTGTGGCCGGAAAATGATAATAGGTTCGTTCTTTTAGTGAAAGAAGGAAGTAATTGTAAAAATTCAAGTGGTATGTATGTTTTATTAATATGATGTTTTCTGTCTTTCCAGGAATTTGGGCTCAGCTGTACATTTTTGCTGTAGGTGAGTGAGATGATTGAATTAAAAGTTCTGAGTATTGGCTTTTCTCAGACATAATTATAGGTACCTATACCTGACTTCTTCTGAAAGTCTTTAACAACCGAGGACAGTTACGTTGAGAGTAAAGTCATTAACCTACATTTTTTCTTCATTAGTTTTATATTTTTCGATCTACTTATTTAATTTATGGAAAACTGCTTCTGCGTTTTGTTGTATAGGTATTTATTATAATGTAAGTAAATGTTAATCTCTAGGATTCAATTTGACTGTCTACAAAGTAACTAAGTATTTATTACAAAACGAAATCTAACTTTAGTTCTAGCCTAAACCTTTGAGCTAGTATTTGTAATTCGAACATTATTTAGTCAAAGTTCTTAATCGTTAATAATCGAACTAAGCTATAATTTTTGTATAAAGCCCTGTTTTTTATTACACTTACGTTCTTAATTCAATAACTGGCTCATAAACCTATCGCCATTCAAGTTGGACAACAATTTTGACAGAAGTAACAATAATAAATTGTAATCGTAAATTGTAAATATGCTACTTATAGTTTCAAAAGTTTATTTTTATGTATGTACACACAAATACTACTTTGTTCTATCTAACCCTTATACGCACGGCTACACATCAAGCAATACATAACCAGTATATTTTGATTTCTGATTGTACGAAAAACCTATACAATGCGAGGTCAGCTAAAACTGGAAAAATGTAGCTTGATGTGTAACCGTGTGTACAGTATGCTACAATGTCAAAGATCGTCTCCGTCTCACAAAGTTAGTTCGATAGCAATAAATTGATCGTAAGTGATACAGTTAGGGTCATGCCGTGAGAGACCGCGGTGATTGTTCCACAAGGGAGGAGTATCGGCTTCGTTGTGAACTGTCACAGTCGTTCACTTGATCATCTTCGAGTTTTAGAGGTCATGTTTGAGCAAATTGATGTTACAACATACCCCGGAATTAACGCACTCAAATACCCCAATTAGAATATTATGTTATGATCGTAATACATGGACAGGTACTTCATCCATTTTGGTTTGTTTCGACCGTACATTGGAAGTGAGACCGCAGGTAATTTACGTAGTTTTAATTATTTTTGGGATAAAATATTACCTATATTTAAAATGACGATCAGTAAACGATTCTGAACGGACTACTATACTTACCATTTATTCCAGATGTGGCCAAAATCCGAACACATTCATTTATTTATACCTACACGCGTGTTCTAAAGATTATAGTCGAGACGTCTTATAGATAGGTACTTGTGTATATTATTTTAGTTTTCAATAAGCTCATTGCCGTTGTTATTTTAGACGTTAAACAGCTTACGTCTTTCCGAAACTGAAGCCACGTGATGCCAATAAATTATGCTAAAATAGCTCTAGTAGCAAAACACATAAAGTATCCTGTATATTTTGTCATGCGAACTATTTTAATAGACGACTTGGATATTTTTCTTGTAAGTGGTCTTTAGAGACGTATTTTTTATTTGAGATAATTTTGTTTCTAGAAGTTAAAAATTGACGGCTGGAAATGTTAAAGACCCTACGGGAACACGACATGTGATCTTCAGTCAGAAATGAACGTGG
This sequence comes from Amphipoea lucens, assembly GCA_947508005.1. Classification (NCBI taxonomy): domain Eukaryota; kingdom Metazoa; phylum Arthropoda; class Insecta; order Lepidoptera; family Noctuidae; genus Amphipoea; species Amphipoea lucens. The sequence goes on along the minus strand of OX382358.1, from coordinate 16,761,636 downwards.
GAGTTCTACCCACAGTCCACGTCGGTTCGCTTACGATAAAAGTATCAATATTGGTAGCAGGAAATTGATAACTAGGAGTACCGAGAAAAAATATTTATTAAAAATAAAGGAATTCTGAAATAACGTAACAAGCAAATGCCTGTTAGATCATGCGAGAGATATATGAGAGCCAATTAGTGTCACTAACGACGAAGGAATATTTTAAATATGACATTTCTAGAACTTCACATTAAATGTTCACTGAATTCTAAAATTATTCAAAGTACCGAGAACGAAATGTCACACAAAACTGATGAATAGTAAACAAGAACAAATGACAATAAAGCAGAACAAATGTCAATACAGAATCATTCAAATGTAGCGATTTAATAACAGCAGATAGGATGTGATTGTGAAATAGCCAGTAATACATCTCGGGCCATCGACATAAAATCGGTGGCCACAAATTGCCCACGCATTATGGAAAGTCAACAATTATACGTATGAGTGCGCTATGAAACTACGACTTTCCATGGCTGTATTCAAATGAACGGGTTATGGAACTGTCACAATGTGCAGCGGCCATCTTTGATGCTTTGAAAGCAAATAACGGATTCAACGTTAAATGCTGTGGAAACAATGTTTTTATGGAAGGCTTGACAGCATAACGTTGTTATGATTTTAATTTGTATTGTAATATGTTAAATGACAGTATTTTTGTGACTAGGGAGTGTGACCTCAGGGATAAAGAGTGTTCTCGTATCTAATTTAATATTAAACTATAGACATATGGACTGAAAATCTCGTATCGATCCTTCAAAAAAAATCTCTACGCGAGTCAAAGATTAAGTACAATTGCGTTGGTCCTGCGACTCATAAGTGAATAAAATATTACTAAAATTTGTTTACTTTGACATTTGACAGCTGATCAATGGCGGATACCATTGCGATATGTTGATACCATCAGATAATAGTTCAAAGTTTATTCAAAAAATAAAGTTATTGGTCAGTGTCCACGTTGCTTAATAATATTTTATTTTACGATTACAGCATTATTTATAGGCACTATAACTCCAAATGAATACTCAATATTTATGATATTGCACTCTAAACAAGATGCATTCTGACATATTGATAAACTGTGAGCCGTAAACATACAGATATTGAATCTGCATAATGTCATGATTTCACATAGTCCCCTCATGCTAATTTTATTGTTTTCTAGACATCTTTCGACATTGATTGTATCAAAATGCTGTCTGAACTATACGTATTTGGTATTTTGAAATACATAGTTAATATTTGCGGAATAAAACTTATCGCATGTTTCACAATCTAATAAAACAATATATTTCGTTTATAATAAAACACTTTTATTCGCGTACGTAGTATATTATCGGGTACATATTCTAGACTGCCTATCATTCCTTTGTTTTCACTTTCTGTCTCGTTAGGCGAGGAACATATAACATGACGAAATGACACTTTATTAGAAATTGCATCAGCAATATAAATATTATTTTTAATTTGGCAATTTTATTTAGTCGCGTGTCTTTCAGAGATATGTTCGTAAATATGCTTATTATTTTCAACCGTCATCATTTTGTTTTGAACTTGATTTATTAAATTTCAAGTTCAGGTGAAAGGCTAATTATACTTAATTAGAAATCGACCTCTAAAATATATATAAACTAACCTTAACATAGTTTTACATGTTATTATTGCTATTTAACCGTTTTCACATTAATAAATAATGTATTATTTAGTACTACTTATTATTTTTTACACGGGCAGCCCTTACCATTACTGTACCTGTACCTCGGTACATCAGTAATCTCTTACTGAATCTCACGTTAGAAAAAAAGTACAGCTCTTAAAACGCCAAGTTAAGTATATTGCATTTACAAACAATGTACGAGTATTTTTACATACTGAAGTAAGTACGATATTACCTAAGTTAATTCAATGAGGCGCATACTGACGTAACAATGAACGTACAAAACGAGGATGTAACGCGCGCGCATGTTCCGCTTCCTTAGACGCGCAAGAGCAGCGCACGTGTGAACGTTATTACAACTGCTTTAATAAATAAATCAAATCGATATTATTTGTGATATTGCTTTTCATCAGACTTTAATTTGTTTTGAATTCACTTCGGTTAGAGGCGTGAATTATTAGGGCGCGTTTATTTGACTCCAATTTTTTCGCGCCTGCACAAAGTGGAAACCGCGCGGTCGCTGCGCGGAATCCGCGTGCACATTTGTGCGGGCCGCGCTGTAATTGCAAAATCGACTCTACTAATTGTTGAAAACATTCAAATTCCTCTAATTTATAGAATCCGCGTAAGTATAGTAGTGTTGTTGAGTAGTAAATGAAGTTCACATTCGCCGTGAATGTTATAGAAATCTAGAGGGTAAATGTTTTCACGTAGTTTAACTGCAGCCTTATTTATTCTTTTGGCGAAACTAATTGTATTATATACGTATGTACAACATACTTGATAAGTGTTAATATTCAATAGCGAGCTGGAATGTTTTTATAACGGAATCACACTATAAAGGCGAAAGTTTGTGAGTGTGTTTGTATGTTTGTTACTTCTTCACGCAAAAACTGCTCAACGGATTTGGATGAAATTTAACAAACACATAGTTTATAAACAGGATTAACACATAGGATACTTGTAATTCCCACGGGATCGAACCTTATGTGGGTGAAACCGCGGGGCTCTGCTAGTGTTTCATAATCTAACTGTTTGGTTTGATCTAGAATCAATAGACAGACCGCCCTATCAAAACTCGTGGGTGTCGTTAATGTCTGGATAGTATCAAGAGGATAAAGTGCTAATTGTTAATTTGATGGCAATCCCTAGATTGCTACCGGCTTTGACCTGTTTTTCAGCACACTGCGTTCAACATAACAACACGCGTTGTTCCCCCGAAGTATTGGGCAGAGGTGTACTTATATTACACCCACATTTTTCCAATTATGTCAAGCCATGTAATAGGGGGCGAGCCTACTGCCATCAACAGCGCACAAATGCGGACTCCGGGCTGCTACTGAGAATGTCCAGACAAAAAACCCAATAACACTGCTCGACCTGGGAATTGGACCCAGGTCCAGCTCAGCAGTACCGCTTGCGACCACTAGACCAACCAATCCATTTAAAATACCTGATGATTATGATAATTAGGATTCCCTGGTATTATTTCGATGCATCAGTCTTTTTTTTCTATAATATATACAGCAGTGGCGTGCTTCTTCTTCGTCGTGTCGATGGCACCACAGTGAATAAGACTTTGTTCGCTTAAAACCTCGCCACCGAAATCGCGCACTGAAATGATTACATTACCATTGTTAAGGGTGGATGTAAATTTTGGTCCTTCGAGCCAGATTTATACTTTTTAATGTGTATGTGCCGTACTCGATACGGTGCACATTAATAGAATAACTATTGTATGTAATAGTAAACTCTTTTTTTTTCCAATTTTTCGGTGATCTTTTTAGTTTATTGTTATTGTTGATATGTTACATTGCGTAGACGTTTGTCTGTCTTTGCTCGTTGTACCAATTTCTTTGTTTTCGTTCACAGGTAGCAGGACCATAATGAAAAGTGCGAAAAAGATATACATATAAATCCGTACGGTTACTGACTTCTCTCGTAAACCGATAGACTAGTATTTTATCGGAACTAAGTAATCAAAATTATATTACCGTATTATTTCTTTTCCGTGGACCGTACGAACTGATATCACGGCGCATGCCGCTCGTAAAATATTGTGTTATTACTTACTGCCTGACTTCATTTTCATCTTATTTTGTTCTATTTTTTTTTTGTGTGTTATGTTTGTAAAAACATCCAAGTACTAATTATTTTATTATTTATAAATATTATTATTATTGGTTCAAGGACGATTATCACATTTTTTTTCATGAGCCTTTAACTACTATCTATCTTTCTTTATTTATGTCTGTAATTTATATGGTGTACATAATAAAGAGTATTCTATTCTATCATTTATTAAAATAATATATGGATGGAATTGATTTGATTTGGTGGAGTGGATGGGTGACCATCTTCAAACTCCGAGGCCCCTCCGTGCCTCGGAAAGCACGTGTCAATCTTTGGCAGTCGTCACGGGTAGTCAGAAGCCCAAAAGTCTGACAACCATTCTTACCAAGGGATACCGTGTTACCCCAGTAACTTGGTTTATGAAGATCAGGTAAACATCCGGTTAGACTGAAAGCCAACCCTAACATAGATAGAAAAAGGCTCCCTTTTCCCAACTATGTTAAGGTTGACTTTCAGTCTAACCGGCTAGCTGGCTAGTTCTGTTCTGTTTTGTTTTATTTATGATTTAAGTTGCTAAAATCATAATGCTTGGGGACAAAACTAGAGTTAATTTACACGTTATTGTTCGACATCTTGGTCTGACGTCAGTACAACGGGTCACGGAGTATTCTGCCAAATCGTACACCCACAAAACGCGCGGTGGCATTCAAAGAGACAATCATATTTGAAGAAAATTAGGCTCGGTCACACCGTATGCAACGTTTATAGCGCGGCGAGGGCAGCGGCGTGTACCTACTTGGCCGGTTTCGAACTAAAATTACCGCAAAATGAATGTGACAAATGAATATCAAAAATCAGGTGAGTTAATCATTTCACCAATCACAGCAAATTATGCGAGCTTGTCAATTTGTCTCATTATTTTTGCCTTAATTTTAGTTCTAAAAACTGGCTATTAAGGTATGATTCCGATCTCGGCAGCACGCAGCAGTGCTGTCGCGGCAGTGCAGTCGCAGCACTACTGGTCCTCATACATTTTCTACGGGTTTATACGTGATTACATTCCGAGCACAGCAGCAATGTGACGCAGCAATTTCGCGCAGCATTGCTGCCGTGCTCGGAATGTAATCACGTATAAACCCGTAGAAAATGTATGAGGACCAGTAGTGCTGCGACCGCACTGCCGCGGCAGCACTGCTGCGTGCTGCCGAGATCGGAATCATACCTTTAGTCTTTTCAGTTTAATGGCAATATGTTTAATATATTTCAACCCAGCTCTCTGCTTCAGTCCAGTTGAATTAGTAGCAAAGGTGTGCCTTGTTAATCATACCCAGTAATATAATTTGTCACATGCTCATACACATGTTAGTTTTGGTGTGGCTATTGAAAATAATGCTCCGCGTTTTTGTGCAGGCACCTACACGTTACCTAAGTCTATAGGTAGAGATATGCAGTGCTAGAAACGCTCTGTATTCAGTGTAGCCCTACCTTTATTTACCGCTTAATCACGAACAAGATGATAAATAAGTGCGATCTTGTGTTTATATTTAGTACCGTTTACTACCGTCCGTATCCAAACAATAAATCGACATCATATTATTCTTGGCTCTAAAATAAAAGCGCAAGTAATAATGAAAATTCTTTGCAGTTCTGAAACATTAAGCATGTTCCGTCTTAGTAGGTATCCTTACACGGTGAGTTTTGAAAAGGGATCACTATGGCAGCTATGCCAACATTTTAAGATAGGAAACTCACCCTCCATAATAGGCGCCCATATTACCTAATAATTCTTGAGCATTTTAGAGATCGTTTTCAAAATGCTGTTGAATTGGACAAATCATCTGAGTTCCATAGACATCATAAAAATAATTAAACATAAGACACGTGCCTGAGGGTAGGTTAGAGAACTTCTCCGTTAGTTGGAGCTAGGCGAAAAAAATACTAGCTTGCCCGTGGCTCCGCCCACGTGGATGTCGGAAAATATCCTACGGGAACGTACTGCCGGGATCAAAAGTAGCTTATGTGTTAATCTAGGTTATAAATTAATTATATGTGTACGAAATTTCATCAGAATCCATTCAGCCGTTTTCGCGCCAATCCGGAACATACATCCAAACAAACAGACAAACGGACAAAAAATATTCATTACTATTTATTTATACTGGGTTATTTTTCAGGTTTATGCTAAACTCCGTCATCATCATCATTATCATTTCATCCGAAAGACGTCCACTGCTGGACATAGGATCTATAAAGAACTGTTTCAAGGAACCGTCACCCGACTGCAATGAAAAGATTGGTTTTCAGTTATCAAGTTCAAATTAATATCAAATACAGGGCTGCCATCCCTTGAAGCAGTGAAAAAATCAAACTTCTAAGTCAATGCTAAAAGATACGGGCGTTTATGTTCCGGAATCAAAACCTATAGGGTACTTCCCGTTGACCTAGAATCATGAAATTTGGCAAGAAGCATTGTCATGTAGCACAAGTAAACGACTCGCACTTAACGGTTTTTTAGCCATTACTAACCGACACTTCAATTATATTAATTTGTATAAATTTTGACATTTCAAACAGACACTTCCATTTTATTGATTTATATGTATAGATGTTACTGGCCACCGCGCTGCCTATGGGCATTGTACTAGAGACATCGTGTCATCCCAGAATTCCCAGACGCAAAACTGAAATATGTCATGCAATCTCCCTGGCACCCAGATTTTCTCAAGCTGGACACATAGAAGTCCAGCTTAAAAAGCCGTAAAAGCTTGGTGGCCTTTTCCACGACTACAGATGGCCTTTTATGGCCTTTGCCAGTATAGGCGCAAAAATACGCTAAATGTCCCTATTATTTAGTTTGACCTCCTACTTGTGAATAGACGGGGCAACTCGTGAATGAGTACTATTACGCACGAGTAGTCACGGGTACAAAAATACTTATAGGTTACATAGAAACCGACGTTTTTCCGCTGTTTTAAGTAATATTTATGTTTGGGATGTCTTTTGATTGTGTCAAATATAAAAGTCATATTCTGTTTTGTAAAGATCTTAAAATGCTGATGAATTTGAGCTTTATCCATTAAGAATGTACCAAACGTAAATAGTTAATTCTAATATGTAGGTTATTTAAACTGTTTTTTAGGGTTCCGTACCTGATAAGGAAAAACGGAACCCTTCTAAGATCACTTCGTTGTGCGTCTGTCTGTTCGTCTGGCAAGACCCTTTTTCTCAAGAACGCGTAAAGTTATCAAGCTGAAATTAATATCAAATACCTACTCAAGGCTGCAATCCTTTGAAGCAGTGAAAAAATCAAACTTCTAAGTCTACGCAATCAAAAGATACGGGCGTTTATGTTCTCGGCTCGCGAGTCCGACTCGCACTTGACCGGTTTTTTTAGTTAATAGCTCAACTGTCACTAATGACAATGAGACACAATTATTGTTTTTATTGTTACCGAACTTAATAAGCTTAGCATATGAGAGCACCTACACTGTCCCACTACTAAGCAAATGCCCCCCCCCCCCCCCCCAAATCCTTTGGGGCATTTTTTTTCAGACCCTCCTCGGTCCTATCCTTGCAGTACCTATGCATCTAGGTCGTCTCACCCCCTCTCAATTTAAGTTGTTAAGACATAAAAATCACTCATACTCCAAAATTTATTTTTATCCATACTAATCTTATAAATTCGAAAGTAACTCTGTTTGTCTGTCTGTTTGTATGTTACCTTTTCACGCCCAAACCACTGAACCGATTTAGACGAAATTTGGTATAGAGATAGTTTGAGTCCCGGGGAAAAGCACACAAGATAGTTTTTATCGCGATATTTTCACGAGATCGACACTTATGCGGGTGAAACCGCGGGGTGCAGTTAGTCCTCAATATAGCAAAAATATTGTCTCGACAACACAGATAATGTACCTAATCATGCCCAATAGCAAATAATATCGCAGATAATCTAAAAGTCTTCGGGAATTACCAGTCGGATGACACCTGTAGCGTTGCGTGCCAATATCAGGCCACACGTTAACAATGTTCACATTGTCAGTTACGTTACGATCACGGTGTCTACCGAGGCTATAATTTGTTGGGACAGTTGTTATTGTCTCTGTTCTCGTGGTTTGATAGGCGTACGTAATAATTTGAGATGTTATATGGGCGTTAAATGTCGTTTGTGATTCTGTTACGGCTGCTGCTTGCGCGATTGAGGGGAAAAAAATGAGAATCGGATTAGTTTCGAAGGTATCTTTTGATATGTGAAAAATATGGTAGCAATTGTTTCAATGTTCCAAGGTTGTGTTTTTAGTACCGTTTGAGGCAAAACAAAATACTGATTCAATAAATTCATGTAGCGAAAAGACGAGCATTTGGAGAATATATCGTTTAAACATAATATTCTCATTATTACAAAACAAGGTTTTTCTTTAGATCAGAAGGTAAATTCCCATAATTAAAAACGTTCAAAATCTAGTCGCAATCTCATCTCAGCGACAATCAGTGTCAAAAACTTATCAAAAATGTAGGGAAATTACTTAGAGGTATTTTAGACAGATTGAGACTGAGATCAGACTGTAAAAATTCTAAAAATTACTTTGAGTTAATTTCTTTTTTATTTATTTATTACTTCAAGCACATAAATGTACATAGGCGGACATAATGCCATAGGCATTTTCTACCAGTCAACCTTTGGGTGATGCAGAGACAAACAGTGGTAGGTGCAATAATGAAAATTGAGGAATAAATATTTTAAATAGGTATAAAGATACGCATAAACCTATTAAAACTATGAATATATACCTAATTACATATAATTATAAGCACAAATAAATATAGATAAATATATGAATATACTTACTAAAAAGAAATAAGACAAACAATGCGAAAATGTGTTGTGATGATACTGCCAGCTTCTTGCGAATGTGCTCGCGAACCTTAACTTTAAAGGATAATCGGCTGGTTGCCATCCTGATTTCCTGGGGGAACGCATTCCACAGAGAGATAGACTGAACGAAGAAGTAAGAGTGAATGAAGTCTGTGCGGTGAGTGGGACATTAGAGAAGACGATTGTGTGATGACAGAGGTCGAAGTAGGTAGATTGATTTAAGGTCGTTGACGTCAAACGTAGAGGATAATATGGATATGCCTCAAAAATACCGGAACTTCATATTTATTGTGATATTTTTCCGGAATTTTAAAATTAGCACGAATTTGTGTTTAAGGTGAAAAACGTATTAATAATATCAATCTACGCTGCCAGTGTTAGCTAATGGTGAAAGAAATCAGTATTTTATTTTATACAAAAATACCTTGGAATAGTTACACCGTATTTTGTCCCTTACTGTTGAATTAGAAATGACGCTTGACAGTATGAGACAAAACTTAGACAGGGCCTTTTGTTTCTTTATCTCATGTTCATCTATGTTCACAACGCATTGACCATACGCAACGACCAATCAGAAGCAAGTATCCTGTATGACTCATTGGGTGTTCATATAATAAACGATTTTGTTAGCCTATCTGTATGTTTTTTATTTTATTTTATTCCATAATTCCAATCCCGGAACTTTTTCCGGTATTTCCCGCACATTATGGATAAAATGGCATGTCCATATTATAATATCTTGACACAAGTATATAAAATCAATCTACCTACTCCGACCTCTGGTGATGAACGTAGATTTCTATTGTGGTTGGCGCAAATGTACTGAAAGTGGGGGGCTAGATAACCAAGGGAAGATGGAGAATCAAGAAATGAAAACAAGGTGGTCAGCGCCCCTCTTTTCTTCCCTTCTTTTTAAAGTCGATTTTGTTATAAGACGGTTTGGCTCTACGTTTCTGGTGACCCGCGCTTTAGCAAAATTTGTTAAGCCGCGGGTCACCAGAAATTAGAAATTTAGTAGAAATTAGAATAAAGATATTTAATATCTTTATTCTAATTTCTACTTTTACTACAAGAAGAAAAGTAGTTTACAATCATGATATCTAAATAATCATGAAATCAGCTCAACAAAAACTAAATACATAAAAAAGAGCTCACAACCTCAGCCGTCTCCACGAAATCTTTACTTTTATTCTATTCTAGGCATTCTTAGCAATTTGCAACGGTTATACAAGCTACTGTTGACCGTGAAGCGTAAATAAAACAATTATTAAACAAATTAATATTATAATAATGCATAAATACAAGGTGACTCACATCGTGAAAAAATGCTAGTATATTTAGTTACGGAATTTAGAACTTTGTCTTGAGAAGAAAGAATGTCCCAGTCTTTTATTTGCTAAATAAAAGATATTTTGGGATATTCCTTGCATATTTAACATTACATGTGTTGAATGGGAATAGTTATAAAGTGTATGCTATTTCATAATTTTTGACAGAGGTTTTTTATGCTAAGCCGTAAATTTTGCAATGTAGTGTGTTTATGAATTGTGTATCGCTTGATGTAGGTAGCCACGTTTTAACTTCTTCAAGTGCAATTTCACACGGCTTTGTAATATTTCTGGTTTTCATAGTAATAATATTGTGCATAATTTTGTAGAAAAAGATACACGCCTAATGAAGAAGATTATATTATTATGTGTAACGTCTGATTTAGAAGTTTCAGATTTACCCAAACTCATAGGTTTGTAAAATTAACCTTTCGACAACAATGATTTCAAAAGAGTCCTTGTTTATTATATTTAATAAAAAAGATTTCAATAGTATCTGGTTATTTGACTGAAACCAGTTTTCTGCATGTTTCTAAAAAAAATAATTAAAAAAATATAAACATCTGAGTCATTTAATATAAAATTGTTACGTAGAGATTAACTTTATTCTACCTACCTAGTGATAAACACCTATTTCCCGCCTCCTCTTTCATTCTATTTTCGCGTCAAAAAACACATGTTTTGTCAATTTCCTCCAGCGTTTGTTATTGTAGTTCAACTATTCCGTCAACACGTAAATATTTGATTTTACTGTTTATAAATGTAACTCTAGGTCAAGAGCTCTACTATAAAACGTTTTGGCTTCACGCCATACGCGGCCCATCGTTTGTATGACTATCTCTTTCATTTGTTCTTGTTTTAGGAGAGAGTGAAAGGGAGGATCCTATGTCTTGTAGTCTTGTAGCTCATTAACTGTCGTCATTCAAAGTTATTTTGTAATACAACACATTTGAATGTGTTGACTAGCTGCTAGCGATGTTACTGGGGAGCGAGTACATCATATTATGCATAATATTACTGCAGTTCTGGCTCCTCGCAAACTACAGGCGCGCCTGACATTGCTCCCTATGGGCCGTGCCAAGGAATTGGATTACATCTGGCTTTAATAATATACTTATTTGAAGTTTTCAGGATTTAGTGATAATTCAAGGAATCCTGTGTCTGTCTTTATTTCACCTTTACTTTGCAATATTTGTTATCCCACTTGGTTTTTTACGCTGAAATCATAGGAAAACAATCGCAGAAAAATGTTGTGAAAGGTCTTCGCGGGAGTTGGATCAAGGTGGCACTACAAAAGGATACCTGGAAGGATTTGGGGGAGGCGTTCGCACAGCAATGGGACAGTGTAGGCGAACTTAAAAAAAATGTCTATTATGTATGGAATGCAAAAGCTTTTTCAGTGTATTCGTAACACAACACAGCTATGCGAATCACAAACGGTGGCTACTAAGTACTATATGATGAAGCATACAATGTTTCCTAATCTCTATCTTACCTCGGCAGATAAGTTAGAATTATTGATAACTGCTTATAACTAATACATGGCGACAAGTTTATGAAACGTAAAGTAAGGAAGAGGTCAAATGTCTTGTACCTCCCAGTAGCGGTCGCGGTTAGGATTGCGACATCTATCCCTGCATTTATGACTTGGCCGACCAACGTTAATGTTGGCTCTCAATGTTCCACTGGATAAAATATTTGAATCCATACTAATATTATAAATGCGCTTAAACCGCTGAACCGATTTAGATGAAATTTGGTATAGAGATAGTCGAGTCCCGGTAAAAGGACATAGGATAGTTTTTATCCCGATATTCCCACGGGAAACTTGTGCGGGTGAAACCGCGGGGCGCTGCCAGTACATAATAAAGTTATCAGTTCTTTATTTTGAAAGACGTCTAGTGCTGGACGTGAGCCTCCAAGCATTCGACCGGCCTAAGCTGAGATTATCGGCCATTAAATTCAGTTTAGAAGCATTTAATTACAAGCCGAGTAGGATTATTATTACTATGGGATTTTTCGTCGGCAAAAATTACGAACTTCCATGCAAACTTTCATCCCCCATTTAACCTCGTTAGGAGATGAATTTTCAAAAATCATTTCGCCAGCGCTCACCGTTGTTAAAAAAGGAACTCGTGCCAAATGTCATGCTTCTAGACACAGCGGCATAGCCTGTGCGTTGTCTATCTGTGAATGAAAAAATATAAGATTTTTAATAAGTCCTTATTATGTAGGTTCGCACAGACTAGTCAGAGTGGGCGTGGATTTGCAAAGTAACAAAGAATTGAGAAACTCCTTTCTATCTAGACCTCATTTAGGTTCTAGTTTATTGCTATTTCATAACTAGAAGTCTACAAAATGTTAATTCATTTGAATATTCGCGTGTGTTCGAGTGTCCATAAGCAGCTATTTTTCTAAGTAGCGTGACACAGTTATTTAATTCGAAACTGCACCTACCTACCTACCTGTATCCTGAAACTGATGCGTGTTGTTACTGATGAATGTGTAAAATATGTAGTTATGTTATTTGTAAGTTCTTATGAGAAATAAAGTTCTTTAAACCCAAAATGCCAACCGGTGATGCCGTAAAAGACGGTAATTTTGGCAAAAAAAAAACGGTATTTCTGCCATCTTAAAGTTGACTGACAAAACTGCTAATATAACCAGGTCATCAACCTTGGTGATAGTGCCAAATTCTTCATAGGCCGTTTTATTGTTATTCCAAAGTTATTTGTAGTCAAGGTCGCGTCACTCGTGACGAATACTGAATTCGTAGGTTGGATCACGTTCAAAACACAAACAAAAAGGACGAAGTGTGAATGTACTATTAGGTACTCTGTCTAACCCTTCGGCAAATACAAGCGCGAAGCTATGTTATGTTATAACATTCAGAGAGAGAGAGACAGAGAGAGTAAGGGAGAAAGTGCTGAAGTGCATAGAACATAGTTCTCTAACTAAAGAAAATAAAAGGAACTGTCTAGATCATAAGTGTTACGACAATAAAGGCTCCTACAGACAGGCGCGACACGGCAGTGCGACGCGATTCTGGTATAACAATTTCCATGAAGTTTTCATTGAAATTGTTTTACTAGCGTCGCGTCTCGTCTGTCTGCGGGAGCTCTAACGGCATAATAGTATTAAATTACTCGTAGGCTCGGTAACAGCAGACTATTGCATTTGACGCTGGATCAATTACCTGATTCCTGGTATTTACAGCTGATATGACACAGTGAAGTCCCTTTTACTGTGTAGGTGTCATATTTACTTGCGAATTGTGTGTGAACTATTGGAACATCTCTGCATTACCCTTCGTGCTTCGGGGAATACAAACATGGGGTTATGTTATGGTATGTGTCATATTTACTCTGTTACAGATTGATAAAATAATAACAATGATTAACGTTACAAAACAGCGGGGTAATTTGCGTAACACGCTATCAGTAGCAATGGGTTTCATTTTGACAGTTCAACAACATTCATTGAGTTATTTACGTTGTTGAGCAGACACATTTTTCAAATATATGAAGCAATGGATTAGCAATATCCTTCAAAATTATTCAGATTGAGACAGATAGTGTGTTACGCTGTTTGTACCTTTTAACAATTAAACATGCTGTAGGTACGGTCAGCATCAAAAGTTGATTAACACTTCAGGTTTTTTAATCTTAGTTATTGAGCAAAATATTTGTTCAAAATTGCAGCAGAAGATTTTTTTTTTTTAGAATATATACTCTTGTCTATTATGTGAAAAGCTAGAAATCAGTTTATTGAAAAAAGTTGTTGTCTATTTAATAACATGTAAAAATGAAGTGTTAATCGACTTTTGATGCTGACTGTACCTACGTTCTTTCAGTTATTTTTTGGCTATCCAACAACCAATTACATCATCTCTGCCTAGCCTTTTCCCAACTACATAATATGTTGGGGTCGACTTCCAGTCTAACCAGATGCAGCTGAATACCAATATTTTACATGGAGCGACTGCCTACCTGACCTCCACAACCCAGTTACTAGGTAATACGATACCCCTTGGTAAGACTGTTTGTCAGACTTTCGGGCTTCTGACGACCCGTAACGACTGCCAAAGATCCGCGGAGGTATCTCGGTATGTAAAGATGGTCACTCATCTACTGACCAACCTTGGCAAGGTCGATCTGTGCGGCTGGTATTATTTAGCCACGGGCCCCTCAGCAACCAATTACATTGTTTAATTTTGCGTGTCCATAGAAAATTAAATATTTAATGATACATGAAATAGAAGTTAGGTAGGTACACGTCATTTGTTGATTCGACTTACGATAGCGCAGTGCCCGTCATCATCATAATTCCGACATCTGTATATGTATAATGAATGCACAAACACGTCCACTTCTATCGCCATGATCATTTTGAGCAAAGCAATCACGCGCCGCACTTATAAACTCAGGCCTCTCAACTCCTCCTCCTTTTTATAAGGTAGGTAACTAGCGACCCGCCTCTGCATCACACGGTTTTTATGTATTATATTTAAAGAAAGAAAATACATTTATTTAACACAGACTAAAATACACACAATGCACCAGATACATCAGATAAAAAAACAAAAAATAAAGATCAAATAAAAAGCGTAAAGTCCGATGTACTTAAGTAGGTAATTAGCAGGAAAGGAAAGGAAAGTGTGCCTCACGGCTGCGCCAAAAAGGCCCAGTTCAGCAATAATGCCAGACAACTAGTGCCTGACGCTGGTTTTCAACTGGACCTGATGTCTGAGGATGTAAATCAGTTTTACACTGTTTAACCGGTCAATCAATGTTTTATACACATAAACCTTTCGGAATTTTTTTTCTAAATGGTGGTGAAAATCGTATTGAAATCCATTGAGTAGTTTAGAAGATTTAAGGCGCAGATACCCTCCCTCTCACAGAGAGGAGGCCTGTGTCCCAGCAGTGGGAACGTTATAGGCTGATTATGTATGTATGTATGTAAGGCGCAGATATACGACTTCTAATGATTTTAAATTCAACATCACGTCTAATCGACCGGACTGATTTCTTTGAAAAAAATAAATGTTATACTAGACCATTTGCTTTGTAATTTGATATGTGAATATTTGCAATTATATTTTTTTAACATAGTGTAATTAATTTGTAAAGTAGTGTCTACCGCGGACATAAAAACGATAATCACGCAAACACTATCGGGTGTATTTTCATAAAACTTTCACCATCTAAAAGACAATTTAATTCCCCGAATTTTAGTATTTTTATTTGTTTGGTGTTTGAGAGTTTTTGTAAATAGATAATTGCTTCATATTTGCAATAAATTACCACGGTTGTGTCATCGCGCTTCTCTTTCTTTTCTATGCAGTCCGACAGTGACCGCGCTTTAGGTCGTGTAGTCGCCTTAAGTGGTCAGACAGACGTATACGAAAAGCGACTTTGTTTATACTATTTATTATAGATAGATATAGACTTAACATAGATACATAGAATATAGAATACACTTTATTGTACACATAATAAATTGCAGAGCTTAGGGGATCATAGGTTGAGTTTCAATTTAAATACAAACGCCAGCACATCAAGCTACTACAATCTGTCAAATTTCTCTAATAGATTTTCAACTTTATCGCTGAAATGTAAGGTTCAAAGTTGATTGGGAAAATTTGACAGTTTCGGGTAGCTTGATGTGCTGGCGTCTGTCTGTACATAATGAGTAGGTACTTATTCCTCTTTTTTTCTCCTTTAGAATTCTCAGTGATACTGATAACCTCCGCCCTGGGGCTGGTGCAGGGTTGTGTCATCTATTACTGACTAGAACTACGCACATTCACTATGAGTAGAAACTTTTTAAAGTTAGACTGTAGGGCAAGGTAATCATTATAGGGAAATCAGTAGACGTAAATCTTGGTGACAACGAACAAAGAAACTGCAGCCTATTAATGGTTCAGGTCAGTGGTGACCTGATTCAAAGTAAATGCAACCTTACTACATAAAACTTTATGATACGTATCGACGAATGGAACAGCCATTGGTTTATGTTCAGTTAATAGTGATGACTCTTACGAGCATTTCTTTATCACTATTTTTATGAGGAGTTCGTATTTTGCAAACATTAATGTTCGAATATTATGAATATTGAAATGTTGTGGACAAAGAGGTATATAAAAGTATATGTGAGTGTAGTATCTAACCCTCATCCTTATTTTGTCCACATTGAGTTTTTTTACAGAGCCCCCTTTTTCTTACCATCTGTCGCGAATCTGAAACAACTAGGATATACAGGTTGTCCCTGGAAGTATGGGTCAAATCGAATAGGGGCGTGGCAAGGTCATTTCCAAACTTTTTAACCCTGAGAATGTCGGTGAATATTTTTACGGTTCAAAAGTTATGACCAATTTTTATTTTAAGTATTTTCAATCACTTCGCATACCGTAGTGCTCAAAGAAAATAATTATAAAAAAATACTATCAGGGCTATTTTTAGGATTTTTTGTTACGATTTTTTTAAAACGATTCGGTTTCTCTTCACTTTTTTTTATTTATTTTTTTAAACGTTTGGAAATGAACTTGCCCACGACCCTATTCGATTTGATCCATACTTCCAGGGACACCCTGTATAATGTTCTCTGGGACTTCTACTGCCCCGCTGGAAGTCTCAAACTCCCTCAAGGGGGCATGATCGCCTACGTTGAGAACCTATGGTCTTACCCTTCAGGGTATAAAGGCCACAGGCGTGATGTTGTGTGTGAACAGTATATACCTATTGCTGAGCTTGAAGTCCTGGTTTCGATTCTCAGGTTGAGTAAAGTATTATTGAGTTTTTCCATCAGGAATTTCTCAGTAGCAGTCTGGATTGAAGGCCGGTTGATGGCAATAGATTCCCCCCTATTACATGGGATTTAAACGTAACTGGAGAAATGTCGATGTACAGACGCCAGCACATCAAGCTACTCCAATCTGTCAAATTTCTTTGATAGATTTTCAACTTTATCGCTAAAGTAAAAGGTTCAAAGTTGATTGGGAAAATTTGACAGTTACGGGTAGCTTGACGTGTGTACTATAGAGTACACACGTCTACCTGACCCTTCGGGGATACTGGCGTGTTGCATATAACAGTACACCATGTAGCCTATATGATGTACCTACTGTTATAAGTTGAAAATATGCTATATCTACATGATGTAGGTACCTATAGCATATTTTCAACTTATTATTTTGCCACAATCAGGCACGGTGGGTTCAAAATTGGCGTATCTAAAGTCACACAATTGACAAGACACGCATTTCAGCTGAGAATATTCTGTTTTATTTTGTCTATTATATTCAGTTTATGTGTATGCACGAACAATATTCTCAAATTAGTGCGAAAAAATTTGCTGTTTGCCAGAAACCAGAACTGTTTCAAAGTTTAATAGTTTAAAATTCAACGAATTTGTTCCGGACGTGTTTCTTAATAAAACGAATGAATGGGATAAGAGAATAGCCGTTCTGTCCAGTCCCGATGTTGTTATACGCACAAAAGTACGTAGTCATGAATGCATTGCTTTATAAAACCGTAGCTAACACTTGTATAGACTGTCCGGGCACGATTCTTGTAGTAATGCTTTAGGAACGATCGCATAGATAAATACATATAGACACATTTCTTGTGGCCTCTTCGGTGTAGCGGTCGCTTGTGCTAGAACTGAGCCTGAGGTCCTGGGTTCGATTTCCGGGTCGGGAAACGTCTTATTGGGTTTTTCTATCGGGAATTTTTCAGTAGTAGCCGGGAGTCTGGATTTTTGCCCGGTGTACATAGAACGGCGAAATGTGGGTTTACTACAGATACCGTCTGCCTAACCCTTCGGAGATTACGGGCGTGATGTTAGTTATGTTCTGGTATTCTAATGTTTCGATGACATAACTTCTCCATACAAGTTTAGACGTGATTAAAAACTTGTCTACTAAAATTACGTTACATCAGGCGCTTTTTAATTTGACAGGACTAAACTAAAATTTATCTTCTCTCCTTTTCTTAATGAAACAGAAAGAAAAGGATGCACTGAACTTAAATTTAGTTTATTTTGTGAACAACAGAATCGGCACCACTGTCTCATAATAGGTATTTCTGACAAATGCGCTAAGAATTTTTTGTGTCTACAAAACTATGACAATATTTTTTCACCTGTATCAATATTCCAGATATGGTCAGGGCCAGAATTGGACGGTACGTTTCTGCAGGTCATTACCCTTTTGAAAAAGCACAGGCTTTGAAACATTGAGTCCAACTTATGTACCAACAATGGTAGATACATGATTTTGCTAAACAATACTTAAATAAAAGTTAGCGAAATAGTGTATGTCTCTAAAATATTCAGATATGGATAAAATAAACATAACTGGCGAAATGTAGGTAATGGCGAATAGTATCGAATGACAATGATTTTTCAGCTTCTGAAAACTCGGGCAGATTTTGTCAACAATCTTTAGCAATCACCGTCAGAGATAATTAATTATGTACGTAGACTGACGATAGGGTCGCGGGTTATTCGAAACAGTTACCGTGGCCCTGGCACAGGCAACTAAAGGAACATGGGTGGTTTTAGTCAGTAAAAGTCTGACATCCGATAAGAGAAGTTATTTAATAATTTCCCACCCAATAAAAAAGGTATATTGGACGTACGTACATCTCTACCCAAACCTTTGGAAATACCGGCGTGATGTCATATTATGTTGCACAAAATATTTGCAAGTTTGAATGAAAGATCTTAAAATTAAAATAATGAAATGACCTTTTAAGGTTAAATGTCACCGCTTCTTGTTTATTAAAATATTATCTGTTTCCTCAGAATCTTTGCTAGTAAACTGAGTAGCCGACTTCCAAGTAACGTAGGCGAGTCCACATATCCCTATTAGTGATTACATGCTATGCTCCTTCCCTTTTAATTCTCGGAGTTGTGTCCATGCCGATAATAGAGACTTTAAATTAAATTACTCTTGTTCAGGGCTAGGAACCGGTACCAAAAGTACGGGTTCTGTGTCGGTATTTAGCGGCTCTTGCCATTTCGGTAACTGGGTACCGGTTCCAGACGGGTAACGGTACCAAATTCAATTACCCGGCGCGTACCAAAAATCTCATATTTGTAGTACGAGGAACCTCGTACGGTTGGCGCCTTGAAGTTATTTTCATAATGCCTATTAACTATCCTTTTAACCTACTATTTCTCACTTTAACTTATGTTATTTATTTATTTTAACATTATTGTACATACACCACAAAAATACATAACAAACCGTTTTGGTATCGGTATTCGGCACAGTACCGATAATGCTACCTTCGGTTTCTCTAAAGAGGTCACCGAAACGCAGCCAGGCTACGGACGCTAGTAAACCTACATCGGGTCCATGCAGAGCCCGAAAAAATAAAAATAAAATTATTATTATTATGTTGCCGTGCCCTAACCGGGTTTCATGTTGGAACTTACTTATATTGTAACTACTAAATGAACACATGAATGCAATAAAGAATTTGAATTTGATTAGAATTAACAATAGTACGGGTCGTCTGGAACCGGTACCAATAGTACAGGTACTACTCTGGTACTAGTATCACACCAAGGCCAATAGTACCGGTTCCTAAAAACACCGGTATTTCAAGCCCTGGTTTTGTTCGACTACGCTATAAGTTAAGGATGTCGGTTTTCGTTTTACTACCCATAACAATTCGTAAGGCATGATTGGCAACTGATAAGTACATTTTTTTCTTCTGCGATCGGTATGAACACATTACATAGATCTTCGAGAATATTCTACGGCAAATTGATGACAATACTATCATCTGTATTCCCAGGTTAAGGTTATATTTGGGCCATTCAACCAAAATTCTTTGCCATGACATTGATAAAGATCGTTTCACATGTGCGCATCCGTGAAACTAGTGTACATTTGAATGCGTCGCACGCCCACTGGTGACTACTCGGCTTATTAACCGTCTGACATACTTGTGGACTGCAAACATCTGAATGTAATTGCAATTCAACGCACGGACTGATGCTAGTCCATCTTTGTTGTAGACCAAGGACATGAGGCGAAGGAATAAACATAAGGAACCTAGATATAGTTTAGATTGTAAGTAGGTAATTGAAAACATATGCATTAAGTAAATGTTTATTGAGTATTTCCTACTAAATCAATATGTCCGTCTCATCTTCAACAGTTTCGGTTTTATTTATCTGGTGTAACATCATCATCTGCCTAGCCTTTTCCCAACCATGTTAGGGTCGGCTTCCAGTCTAACCGGATGCAGCTGAATACCAGCTGTATTTTATATTGAGCGACTGCCTATCTGACCTCCACAATCTAGTTACTGGGTAATACGATACCCCTTAAATTGGTAAGACTGGTTGTCAGACTTTCGGGCGTCTGACGTCCAGTAACGACTGTCGGAGATCATGAATGACAGCCGGGACCAACGGCTTAACGTGCTTTCGGAGGCACTTAGGGGTCTTGGTATGTGAAGATGGTCACCCATCCACGGACCAACCGCGGCAAGCGCAGCTTAACCTGATCGATCGACCCCGTGCGGCTGTTATTACTTGGCCACAAGCCCCTTATCCTCATCTTGTACAACATATTGCTCTAATTAAGGCTCTAGTCAATCTGCTACAACGAATTTGTTAACTCATAACATCACGCTTGTATTCGCAGATGGGTAAGGCAGAGGTGCGCCTATAGTACTGTGAAGCTCTCTACGAGCTGCCAGAGTAACGGGAGGAATCAATTAAACCACGAATGGGGACAACAGGAATAAATTTTAATTACTTTAATTTGGTTCCGCTGTCCCCATTAACAGGATACCGTCAATGGAGACCACAGGAATACATTTTGATTATTTTTATTGAGTTCCGCTGTCCTCATTCAATGGGGACAGTGTCAATGGGGACAACGGGAACAAACGGATTTATCACGTATGTTCAATAATTATTCCTAGAAATCATTCTACGTATTTTACTTCTTTTTTCTTTGGCTTGTCAGCGAAATTTGACGCCTACTGTCTTCTTATCTTAAACTAAGTTAATGTTTGTCTCGTATTTATTGCCAATAACTTTAAACTGACTCGCGGAGGTTGCATGTAAGCACCAAATAGGCCCACACCCCACAGATACACACACATCACACACCCTCCCACACAGGACACATCTCTACAGTACCAACATTTCGCTAGTTAGGTTTAAGTTCCAGTAACAGAGGGCGAGCCTATAATACGGCTAGTACTAATACCAGCACCCTAAATCCTAATTGCGTAACACACTGTCAATCGAAATCTGAATCATTTTGAAGCAAATTGCTAATCCATTGATTCATAAGTTCGAAAAATTTGTCTGCTCAACACGTAAATAACGCAATGAATGTTGTTGAACTGTCAAAATGAAACCGATTACGATCACGCAATAACACTCGGCTAACAGTTTGTTAACTTTTTGCATTTAACTAAACTAAGTTGGCTTCCGGTACATAATTATGAATTTGTTTACTTTGTAAATAACTAAAGACACAACATTATGTATGTTTGACTTACAAGTTACAAAATAATATTTTGAAACAACATCTAACTATAAATATTGTCCAGCTTAGTATACACAGCTGCTAATTTTAGATTTAACGCTACACGCAATACTATTTGCCTTTAAAAATAGATGTCCTAACCGATAGAGATTGCCGTATTTGTTTTAAATTACTACAGTGTTACATCAATCTGCCTAGCCTTTCCCTAACTAGTCGTCGTCTTCCAGTCTAACCAGATGTAGCTGGATACCAGTATTTCACATTGAGCGACTGCCTATACAACCTCCACAACCCAGTTACTGGGTAATACGATATTCTTGGTAAGACTGGTTGTTAGACTTCGGGCTTCTGACGACCCGTAAGGCCGTAACGACTGTCAGAGATCCAGGAATGCAAGTCGGGACCAACAGGTTAACGTGCTTTCTCAGGCACAGAGGGGTCTTGGTATGTGAAGATGGTGACCATCCACGGACCAACCGCGGCAAGCATACCTTAACCTGCTAACCTGGTAGAGAATGCCTAAGGGATTAAGTCCTTTGTACCTTTTTGTGCGAAAAGTTTAAACAAATAAATAAACCTAATCGATCGACGGCTGTAATTACTTAGCCACAAATAATTTTACGTGGAGTGGTGTTACATAATCAGACTATAATGTTCTCCCTGCTGGAACACAGGCCTACTCTTGGAGAGAGGGAGTGGGCCATAATCCACCACCCAGTGCGGGTTGGTAGTTGTGACAGTCATGTCTTCGAATTTTTAGTTCTAGGACATGTCGGTTTCCTCACGAAGTTTTCCTTCAACGTTTTGAGAGCAGTGATGAAATAATTTAGACAAAGTAAAACGCCTGGCTGGGTTCGAACCTATGTCAGATGAGAGTATGATAAGAGTGGTAATAAATACCTAACAAATCTATTGGTTGTACTTGTAGCCACTATCTAGTGTTAAAAGGTCAAACGGGGTCACCAATTGACTCTTTCAAATTGCGATCTACGAGTAATAGGGACTGTCTCGGTCAAACCTCTTTGATTTATAGGCAAGTTAATATTTTGATGGCGTTATTGCTGCACTTATAATAATAAAATAATAATACCATCCTATTATTGCCCCACTGCAGGGCAAAAGCCTCTTCACAGAGAAGGCACGAGCATTGATCACCACACTTGCTCAAGACTGGTTGGCGATTTCAGACTTACCTACATATATTAACTACTAGCTGCATCCCGCGGTTTCACCCGCATAAGTGTCAATCCCGTGGGAATATCGAGATAAAAACTGTTCTATGTCCTTCCCCGGGATGCAATCTATCTCTCTGCCAAATTTTATCGAAATCCGTTCAGTAGTTTAGGCGTGAAAAGGTAACATACAGACAGACAGACTGAGTTATGAGTAACTTCGAATTTATAATATTAGTAAGTATGGATAAGTCCAAGTTTTCTCACGACGTTTTTCCTTCAATGTTACAATGTCCAAGATTAACTCAGAAAGTACTTTCATATTATATGAATTGAAAAAGTCACATTGGTACTTGCCCGGATTAACATTTTTTTATGAATTAGTTGTTATCTATGGATTAGAATATTATGGTGCTCTATAATCATGATCTAAAGAATTACATCACGTAATTCATTAGATTCTTACACAAATTCTTCGCTTACCTATTTCTTAATATTTTATTTATTTTATTTTATTTTACAGTTTTTGGAAAACTTACAGCTAAACACTTTTGCATTATTAAGAGTAACAGAAATAAGGCCAATTACAAGTTTTCACAGATAGAAGAGTGTATATAAACAGCAAAGAAATATTTGAGAAGGTAGACAGTTTTTTGAGTAAAAAATAAGAAAAAAAAAATGTGATTAATAAACGTATATCATTCAACTAACCTTAATTTTCTCTGAATAAACGTATCTATGAATTAATTGTATCCATAGAATAATATGTAGCATAGTCCACTGCTGGGACACAGGCCAGGTCTCCTCTCTGTGAGAGGGAGTGGGCTATAATCTACCAAGCGGGCCCAGTGTGGGTTAGTAGATGTCACATGTCTTTGATTTTTTGGTTCTAGGACATGCCGGTTTCCTCACGATGTCTTTCACCGTTTCATCGTTTCGTTCAGACTAAAATATGATAATCTATAATCATGATCTAAAAAATTACATTACGTAATTCATTAGATTCTTACACAAACTCTTAACTCTTCGCTTATTAATTAAAACAACACAACTCACCTTAATTTTCTCTGATTAATCTAAATTCATAACGCGAAACTAATACAGCTCGATATGAAAAGTAATTTCACCAATCGGAGGAAAAACGTAATCAAATTACCTTTGGTCGTGTTAAAAATTAACACGGCTCGTTGTTGGCAATCACGACTTAATTCATTAGGAGCTAATCATCGCAAAGAGGTTTAATTAACTCGCTGAACTTATGGATGAGGTTACTTTATAATCTACCTACACTTGGGATTGCTGTTAATTTCCCAAGGAGTACGTAACCAAAAAAGTTTTTATTTTTCACTTTTAAGTTGTACTTATCTGTAAATATCAGTGACAGGAAGGTATTATAACATCATCAATATAAACTAAGTGGGAAAAATACGTATTATTGAAGCTAACTCAAAAATACCCAAGCAAAGTTAATAAAATTTATATAAAACCACTTCTAAAACATACCCTATCCATTGAAAAAATAATTTTCGAAATCGATTTACAATTTCCGGAGATATCGCGTAACATACATACAAAAAAGTACAGTCGAATTGAGAACCTCCTCCTTTTTGAAGTCGGTTAATAATTATCAGCTGCTGGTGTATAACTAATTAATGAGGTCTCCATAGCAGAAAGATTCTGTCGTGTTACATCAGCAAGTTCTCTAGTAGAAGAATTTTTATGAAAACTTCATAGAAATTGTTCTGCCAGAATCGCGTCGCACTGTCGCGTCGCGCCAGTCTGCGGGAGCCTTGTTAAGGCTATTTATTGAAAACAACAGCTAAGCTTCACACCTAATTCTGTCATTGGTACGAGTAAACAATCCGTTAGTTTGACGATAGGAACTTGGCAAGACAAGACCTTTAAGTGGACGTTTAGTATAACAAGGTTCGGTGAGGGTCCCATGTGATAAGGACGCCCCTAACGCCAGTCATTTGGGCACTATTCCAATCGCTGTCTTGCGCACCCTATGCATAAGTTTACCTTATAAGCAAATCAAGTAAACGGATTCGATTGAGCGATAATTTTAAATTATCGCTCTATATATATATTCGAAACGAAGATGAATGAATGATGACACTTTATTGTTTCATGGGGTTTCAATGCGTACCTACCGCATTTGAATTCCATGAAACAATAAAGTTTCCTAAGGTCTATGATAAAGTGCATCTTCGTAAAACCATGAATAGAATTAGCATAAACATTGTTTCGAATGCTATGAAACTTGACATTGTCAATAAAAGATATGTCAAAATAATACTACGAAGGTTTGTGCTCCGCTAACAAATTCGGCTTTGATGTAACAATCACTTTTGTCACTAACTGAATGCTCGAGTTCGGTGTACAACTGTACACCATTGTGTAATCGTCCAGCCAATGTCATCCATTCATATTGCCCCTCTGATCTTGTTCTAGTTTAGATACGCACAAATCGACACAAATAGGTACACGTCAGGATGTACCTATTATGAATTGATTACGGTAGTTATGTTTTTGTTAAGAGATAATGGAGGGTATAACAAGTTTGTATTTCGACAACAATAAGTTTGTTTGTATCTCTAGTGTCTGTTAATGTATTTTTTTTTATTGCAAAACATCACGCCTTTATTCCTTGATGGCAGAGGTGTACCTAGAATACACTCACATATCGCGAGTCATGTTTAAGTCCCATGTAATAGGGGGCGAACCTATTGCTATTAACCGGACACAAAACCCTTCAGGCTGCTTCTGAGAAAATCCAGATGGGAAAATCAAGAACATTTTGTCCGGCCCGGGAATCGAACCCAAGACGTGCTTAGCAGTAGCGCTTGCAACCACTAGCCCAACGTAGCAGGTCAAAAATAAATGAATAATAATACATCGAATAAATACAAGAAAAAGTAATTAATTTAAACATAATTTCCAAGATTATCGATAAGAACCACAAATTGCATCGGTCGTCAGCTGCCAATAAATTGCAATCTATTAATTATATTAGCTGTTTGAAGTCAAATTAGAAGTCAAGCGCGAACCCAGCATAAAAGAAAAAGAAAAACACGTAAAGAAAATCTTTAAAAAAGTGCGCTTGGACTTTTAAAACAGTCACTCAAAAAGTGGGAATGAGGTGGCGCTGAAAGAACCTCATTTCCGCCAGCGAGTTTCTCAATACATTTCATTTAAATACTTTTTCTTAGACTAAACGGTGAGAGGTTTTAATTTCGCACGTCGCTATCTCATGCGAGGAGGGACAAGGAAACGCTCTCTGCTCGGCTATTCAGATGCTAACCTGCTTCGGGTTTCATTGCGAAGCACTGGAGTGCTACTGTTTTTTAAAGCTAAGCCAACTTTATTAGCAGTAAATTGCATCGTTTTCTTGGAGACGATAGCCAGTGTTCACTTTCGTCTTGTATTTTGAGTTCTGGTTTCAGTTTGAAGTCTGGAGATATTTGTGTAATCCTGTCTTTTAAATATTTTTCAAGATTCAGGCTGCACTTAGGTATTTATTTATTGTAAGTGTGCTGTAAAGGAGACATATTACTACCACCTCGTATGTTACAAATTGAAAACCTTTTGTACTTGTAATACATGTAATCTGCGCTCGCGATTTATTTGCCAATAACGTAAACAAATATGAATTAATGGAAAAATAACTTTAATTCCTACAAAATAAAGATCAGTTTACGCCACAACTTCAAAAATTTTTATACTTAACTTTTTCAATAGTGCTAGTCACTCTGAAATCAACTTAATTTTCATTGAAATAAAGTTGACATTTGTTTAACTTGAAATAGGGTGGGGATGTGCATCACTGCGCACTTTTATTATAGGTAGACTGCCTCGATGGTTTAGTGGCCGCAAGCGCTACTGTTGAGCACAAGGTCCTGGGTTCGATTCCGGGGTCGGGCGAAGTGGTGTTAAGTTTTTCCATCTGAAATTTCTTAGTAGGTAGCACCCCGGAGTCTGGATTTAAAGCCGTTTGAAGGCAACAGGCTCGCTCCATACCCATTACATGTGACTAAAACCTAACTGGCGATATGTTTAGGTACTATAGTTAGACCTCTACCTAACCCTTTGGGTAATACCTACAAGCGTGATGTTATGTAAATAAAGGTAGATATTCAATGATAATCTTTGGCTTAAGGTTAATATGAAGTGTTAAACCGTGAAATTCGAATTTTCTTACGTTTTTTGCAATTTGTCGTCAACTTTAGCAAAAGATGCATGCAATCAATAATTTTGGTCAGTTTTATAAAAGGAGACTTTAAATGTATTAGTAACGTATAAAAACAAATAATACCAGGCAATGTGATGACAGGATATCGAACTTTAATAATGTGCTTTCAGATGTAGTTTATTTCTCATAATTATTCAGTTAATAGCCTCTGAATAACGAAGAAAAACGCGGTTTTGGTCGGGGTACCGCCTTAACATCTGTGCCACCTGTGCAACAAGTACCCTCTATTACACAAGTTATGCCAATCGCTGGCAGTCCCATTCCGTTCTAACTTATCAAACGATTGGCGAACTTGTGCAAAGTCTATTGACATTTAAAGCTGGTTAACAATTTGATTAATAGTAGCGATTAATAAAACTTTAGTGCATTGCGTAAATGCGTATTAATGAAGCAAGTGCCTTTTGTAAGCACTTGTGCCGATGATTGCACTTAAAATCGTGATAAATTAATGTAATTTATGTAACTCTAATCAAGTGTTATGCGCCTTCTTGTTCGATTTCGTTTTGTGATTTTTCGCTTCAAGATTTGATTAACTTTGATTTAGTTGTTGTTAGCGCTATGGCATATTATTTTGTAATTACTTTTTGAATGCGTTGAGCCATAAATGATTTTAATTAAGGCTTTTCTGCCATAAAGGATTAATAAGTACTAATTTTTCAAATCTTTGGGAATTGATACACTAAGGCTAGCCTAGCCTATTGATTCGTTGCACGCGCGTCGTCTGTAGCGGCCACTACGGCAGTACTCAACACCGTAGCAAGAGATGACAGCCACCGGACCGGTGCGGTGGTTGTGGCCGGTGCCAAAAGTCAAGGGAATAATCCCTTGACTTTTGGATCACCAAGCAGATTTCAGCATTAATTACCATTGTTAGACAAAAATTCACCCGTCTCACCATCATCTGCCAAGCCATTTCCTACCTATTTTGGGGTCGGCTTCCAGTCTAACCGGGTGCAGCTGAACACCAGTATTTTACATGGAGCGACTGCCTATCTGACCTCCACAACCCAGTTACTGGGTAATACGATACCCTTTAAATTCTCCCGTCTCATATGTTATATAATTATGATCGATATGCATATTTACAAATGGCGTAAATGTCAGATATTAACATAATCGTCGAGTAGGACCTCGAATAAAATATTTGTTTTAAAAATGAAGTAACCTAGGTTGTAATAATATATACAGGATGGAATTGGAATTGAACATTATAATTAGTTAATACCGTTATAATTCATTAATAACTTTGCTAAATTGAAGAGTACAACTGTGACGTAGCATGATAACTGAATAGACTGGTATTACGTTTAGTCGGTTAACTAAGTCACGTGGTTTTTTTGTTTACTTTTATTTAACTACCTAAACCTATGGAGTATAGGTTGCACTATCTAAGACGATGACTACAAAATTTTTTTCAAGACCTCAGAATTGGGAAATGACAATTTACAATGATTGTGTAGCACGTACTGCACCTCCGATTGCGATTTGGCGCAAGTTTTCAATTTCATCCTGTATATAGCTTTGTGTGGAACAGTATAAATCATAGTGATAGGTGGTTTACATCAATGTTATTTCTGGTAGCCATACTTAATTTGACTTTTTAATTCGAATTTTGTTTTGACTGGTATTTGTGCATCCGGCTTGCCTTGATGCACAAATATAGGGTCATATCTAATATCAAGGTTGGTGATAAAATCACATTCACCACAAATTCTACCGGTTAATTATTATTAAACGAGTAGTGATTACAAAAACACGTTGGTATTGATTTTGATAAGGTATGAATGTTACACTACATTTTATTAGGTACCTACGTTATTTAAAGAGATCCATCATCTATTTTATTTTAATTTGATTACACTGTCCCACTGCTTAGCAAAGGCGTCCCCCAAATCCTTCCTGCCCCTGCAGTCTCGACATTAGACAGCGACAAAAATCGGTCGCTAAGTCATATCGTTGTCAAATTCCTTTAATAGATTTTCAACTTTATTTCGAAACCATAAGGTTGACAATGTATTAAAGAAATTTAACATCGATTAGATTTAACGACCCATTTTTGTCTTTATGTTTGTCGAGACTGCAGGGCCAGGTATCCTTTTCTAGCCACCTCGATCCAAACCTTGCGGTACGCGTCTAGGTCGTCTCGCCACCTCTTCCTGACAGAAAAAACCATAGATTTAGTATAAACACTTTGTAGCATAACAACACTAGTATCACTAATTAGTTGTAACAATAACACAAGTGGTTACAAGCGCTACTGCTGAGCATGAGGTCCTGGGTTCGATTCCCGGGTCGGCAAAGTGTCATTGGGTAGTTACCGTGCCAATTTCTTGAACAGAAAATACAATTTAAACTTTTACAAACTGAGTTTTTAATTGGGCAAGAAACAGTTAGGTACTTCAAATTAATTTTAAACAACAAATCCCACTTATCAACTGATTAAACCTCAATTTAGTTATTATCATAGTATTTTGTAAAATAGGGTTAATTTGTCCAATTTGACGAACAATTACGTCGTCGAAGGATTAGTTTATACTTAGTTTTAATTACTCCTGATGACGGTATGATAAATTAGCGCAAGGCTGATATATTTAATTAAGTTCTCATTGTTATAAGTACGGAAATTCAATTATATTTTTTTCATATCTTCTTTCTATAGACGGATTGATTGCGTTTAACAATTATTACCTGGCCTTATATAATTACTATAATATAGTATTACGTGCCTATATTACGGAGATTGGATAAGGTTTTTATAGCATCGGAAATACCTAGCATTGTTGAATGGAATCGCTTCTATAATTATTTGCGGATGTAAGAAATCATATAATATAATTTTTAATATATAATATGATATAATATAATTTATTTATGTGCAGAAATAATTCATAGAACTGTAGTAAGTACCTACCTTAGTAAGTGCTTATTTAAACATGATTGGGGTAGGTCATCTTATCCTAGGTTTCAGGAAGTCTTATCCAGGCTGAGGTAAGTTAGCAAGTATGTTTCGAGTTGAGATGTTGATTGTGATGGCTTGATCTTGAGATTGATACAGTCAGTGAAATTAATTATTAATGAAATTGACACACTGACATTTTGCCGTGTTATAGCCATATCATGCAGTTGTCAGAATGAGAGTTGTCATGTGAATATACGGACAATTATATAAGTCGGTAGTCAATTTGATAAATAATTAATTTCCCTGATTACACTTTGTGACAAAGTAGAATTATTCATTAGATAGAGTTTTAGGAATCGCGGTTGAGAAACGATGTCGGTTTTCTTGCGATTTGTAAAATTGCAATAAATGCGATAATCATATATTTATACCTAATATTCAGCTGCAAAAATAGTCACGTATTCGACGATTATATCCACCGCTGTGAAATCACAACGTGATGAATGCTATCATTTATCGAAATAAAACGATTTAAATCTTTATTGGAAGCCCTAAAAAGATAAGAAAACTAAAGATAAGTCGGTAAATGCTACTGGGTAATTGGTAATCACAATCGATAAAGCACAGTACCAATTTATCGTCGAGATTATTTTGATATTTTTGGATATCCTTATCCAATCCTTATCCTTATTAAACGTTTTGTCATGATAATATTTCCTTTAAAATATCAAAAAAGTATTATTTATATACCTAATTTAAAATTCTAACTGTCAGTAATAATATGTACGAGTACAAGTATGTAAAAAAAACCGGCCAAGTGCGAGTCGGACTCGCCCATGAAGGGTTCCGTAGCAGCAAGTAACATAATATAAAAGTTCTTGTAGTTCGTTGTAACTTTGTGAAAGATAAATTGCGGTTTTCGATTTATGACGTATTAAAAAAAAACTACTTACTAGATCTCGTTCAAACCAATTTTCGGTGGAAGTTTACATGGTAATGTACATTATATATATTTTTTTAATTTTATCATTCTCTTATTTTAGAAGTTAGAGGGGGGGGGGGACACACACATTTTACCACTTTGGAAGTGTTTCTCGCGCAAACTATTCAGTTCAGAAAAAAATGATATTAGAAACCTCAATATCATTTTTGAAGACCTATCCATAGATACCCCACACGTACAGGTTTGATGAAAAAAAATTTTTGGAGTTTCAGTTGTAAGTATGGGGAACCCCAAAATTTATTGTTTTTTTTCCTATTTTGTGTGAAAATCTTACTGCGGTTCACAGAATACATCTACTTACCAAGTTTCAACAGTATAGTTCTTATAGTTTCGGAAAAAAGTGGCTGTGACATACGGACGGACGGACAGACAGACAGACATGACGAATCCATAAGGGTTCCGTTTTTTGCCATTTGGCTACGGAACCCTAAAAAGAGGAAAAATGATAATCAACGGGATTAAAAAAATTGATCAGCTTCGCTATCAACAGGAAAAGTGCCCAAAAGGTCGGCAGCATTGTCACATTTTATGGCAATGCTGATTCTTTGGCCAAAAAATAGGCTTAGCCCTCTGGTTACGTTAAGAGTCGAGTCATTATACCTAAATAAATACCCTTCTTACATGCGCGTAGGCAAGCGCTACGGTGCTACGCGCTACGAGCTCCCAGCTCCCATTTTTATGGCAACTGCAACATTAATTTCGGGATATTTTCGTAGAACTGCGCCGATTGCTGCTACGCAGGTTTTTGTGCGGGCTATATACTGCACCTTGATGAAGTTGTCCGAATATTTTGCAAACTGATCTTATATCAATGGAGTGGTTTGGAATACATTGCTGAACACCTGCATTTATTTACAAATCAAGTTAAACGACCTCAACCCGCCTTCTATTGCTGATCAATTAATTTGTTTTATCTTGCAGTTTATACCGGTATTCACACCCACGAATATATTTGATTACAAAATATTTTTATTGATATTTCAGCATGTTTTTATTTGTGGTAATAAGAACTTTAGAATTTTAGTTTTACACTTTTTTTTATTCTGTAGATAATATTGAACAGTAGTGGCCCAGTGGTACCGGCCGCGACTTACCGAGTTGCAGGTCGTAGGTTCGAATCCAGACAGGCTTTACTTTGTGTAAATTATTTCATCACCACTGCTTTAAAAACAGTGAAGGAAAACATCGTAAGGAAACCGGCATGTCCTAGAACCAAAAATTCAAAGACATGTGGCATCTACCAACCCCCACTGGATCCGCATGGTAGATTACGGCCCACTTCCTTTCACTGAAAGACGGCCTGTGTCCCAGCAGTGGGAACATTATAGGCTGATTATGATGAGATACTTAATATTATTTTCTTGATTTTATCTTCAACTAGCCAATACATAATAGGTGGGTAGTTGACAATTAACTCTGCAGGTAGGCGTTGCTTTAACATTCTTGGTTGTATTATTATTTTGATTAACTACTTTGATATAAATTGGGTCTTGTAAATTGTATAATATAAATCAAATTGAATACAGTGCGGTGTCCTATTGAACAGACGACCTCGAGAAACGTGAACAAAAACGATTACGTTAACTTTCCGACGAAGTCACCGACTAGAAAGTACGGCTTATTGCCTTCTTCTTACATGTCGATTACAAAAATCTATAAGCATATATTACATTCATACTACCTATGCTAATATTATAAAGAGGTTTGTATGTAGGAGATAATCTCTGGAACTACCTGTCCTGAACTACCTGTGAAGGCTATAGGCTATTTAACATCACGCTATGACCCTTAGGAGCCGAGTAAAAATAAAAAAGAAAGAACGCTAAGCAATAACGGAAGTGATAGCGTGGGTGGGTCGGGGGAACAAGAAATTTCACGCGGAAGAAGTCGCGGCCTCCTGAAGATGGCATCCTGAGGCCTTCCTCAGGATGCCATCTATCTATGACACACATACACATAGGAAGGACTCATTCATACATGGGACCTATGTTACTTTTTGTCCTCGTAGCACGTTCCCGTGGGATAATTTTTGACATCCATGCGAGCGAAGCCTGTGGCTAGTAATTCAATAGGTAAATATGTTTCGCCAAAAAACAGCAAAGCGAATTCCATTTACCTGCTGACACCGTCATTAGGTCCTCACGTGTGCATATGACAAGGCATGCGGCAGCAATAAACGATGCAAATACACAAGCTAATCATATCAGATCCCATGTTTTCATCAAGTAATCATTAACTCGGCTTATTACCTCGCTTTCAACTGTACATTAACAATCGTGTTCAACCAATCACAATCAACTGTGAGGGAGCTAAAAACCACGGACCGTTGTTCCCGCGCAGGAAACAATTTGTCATTTAGTTAGCGGTCACATTGCGTCGACTAATGCAGAAGATCGATTCTTAAAATGGGCAACTAGTACCTATTACAAACATGTCTATCCCTAGGAAACACCAGTAAAAAAAACTTAAAGCCTGATTTACACGGATCAATTTAATTGCCTGTGGAAAAGGGTACCATAAGTTGAAGCTACAATGATAGTTGCACCGTCTAAACAGTTCTTAGATGATGCAGGTTTATTTGTTTCTTCAACTTTATAGTATGCCACAGGCAAGAAACTTGCTTCGTGTCTGAGGCTTTAAGATCGGGTTTTCCGTTAGGTAGGTACGAAAGTGTGCATGTAACTCTAATTGTTAATTAGCGTAAGGAATGGTTTATAAAGTCATTGGTCGTCTAATTTTTACTCTCATTCATGCTATGCCTTGATGCTGTGCTTGACCAAAATCCAATCCACCGCTAATCTAGGACGGTTCAATTGTAGTCAAATTAAATAAGTGGTAGATAATTTATACCTACATCAATTTATTGACCGTGAGGTAATTGGCAGAGAATCTTTTGGCAGAGAAGGTTACAAGAGCATTACCTATGTCGAGAACATGGGCTGCAGTAATCTGCTATCCGTGTCCTTAAAATTATTATTCTGTTACATTTGGCTAAATATCTTTATGACGTTCTCTCGGTCGATCAAGAAATGCACATTTTCTGCAGTAGGCCTTCTCTTTTTTTCTATATCGAGTCATTGTAGCGTAAGCGAAAGAATGCTAACTACCGACAGCTGAGGTCCGTAATACAGGTTTGCAGCAAATTGCTTTATTTACTGCATAGTGCATATTGTTAATCAATTTAACTAGATGAAGCAGTCAGAAATGTGACTGTAATTGGATTGTTATGAATCTATTTATAACTTGATTGAGGAATGAGAAATGGTTCTCATCATCATTATTAGATCAATGGCTTTATGATTCCACAAACAATAGGATAGTTAATATAATATCGTGTCCAGCGTGTTCTGTTATCTGCACGTTACAGGAACTAATGGACCCTACTGAAGGTCTCAAACTTGTAGCCAAATTCGGGGCTGACTCTATCTAGATTGCCATCCACGCGCTAAGAGGAATGGCTTTATGGGCTTGCGATTGTTGTCTACTACACGTGATTTATATCATGTCCATACTGTCAGGTATTCGCATTATAATCGATACTTATGGCTGGCTACATTTGTGCTTTTCGATATTTATGTAGCAAGAAACGCTCAAAGTCAAAGTCAAAGTATTTATTTCAAATAGGCACATAAAAGGCACTTTTGAACGTCAAAAATTATCTTAAAATAGAATTGATTCTAGTCGCCCATTCCAAAAGGTAGTTTTCGTATGGAGAAGAACGGGCAAGAAACTCCACCGTTACTCTTTTAAAATGTTTAGGTACAATATTTTGCATGGGTACATTAATTATATAATAACATGTGAGGACGATGCACCTACAATAAAATTACTATACCACAATAGGTAAAAGAATTAAACACGAAACCATGACATATAAATTAATTATCTGATAGATACATGGTGCTCACATATTTACAAACATGGTACAAGCAAAACGATTTTAATTAAAAAACAAAATACAAGTAATAAGTCAGGGTGTGAGTAATAAATGTAAAAAAAAGAATAAAAAAATTTACAATTAAATTAGCAACCAGTTTGATTTTGTCTAGACTCTAGATTGTCCTATGGAGCAGGACCAGCATGTTTCCAAGCGCTCACACATCAAACTGTTTTCGATCATACATACAGATAAGCAAAGCTGAGCTGACTTCAAATAAATTGGGATAAAAGCAGGATTTTC
The DNA here is from genome assembly GCA_947508005.1 of Amphipoea lucens. Classification (NCBI taxonomy): domain Eukaryota; kingdom Metazoa; phylum Arthropoda; class Insecta; order Lepidoptera; family Noctuidae; genus Amphipoea; species Amphipoea lucens. Next base: position 16,726,633 of record OX382358.1, on the reverse strand, counting down.
TATGATGACTGTGTCGTTGGTCAAGTCGTTCCAGGTGAACATGAGACCCTGGGTTCGATTCTCAGGCCGGACAAAATGCTACTGGGTTTTTCTATCCGGGATTTCTCAAAAGCAGCCCGGAGCCTGGATTTATGCCCGGTTGATAGCAATAGGCTCGCCCCCTATTACATGGGACTAAAATATAACTGTCGAAATGTGGGTGGTTAAGGTACACGTCTGCCTAACCCTTCGGGGAATTACACGCGTGATGTTTATGTTATCTATGATGTTGATGACAACGATGACTCCAGTTGGACATCGACAAAATTAGGCTTTCTATATGAGTGTCATGTCTACGTGTGTGTGTGATTTATGTCCGTAACAACACTCAATGTATTGGGAATCCTAGAGAGCGCCTTTGTTTATTCATAGGCAGGGTAATTATAGGCGATCGGGAGAACTGGGTTACTTTATTCAGTAGCCGGCAGTAATGCTGCTTTCCCAATATGTGATTTTAAATCTAAAGAATGTCTGGGCCTATTTGTATTTTTGATCTTGTATTTTTGTCGAATAGGGAGTGCTGCATTGTTGATAAATATATAATCATCGCGATAAAAGATTATCCTTATTACCTTTCACCGATTCATAGATTATAGGTACCATCGATCAAATATATGTCAGATAATGTTAAAATACGCCGGCGAAATACTTGTTTTTATTTTTAATATAAAAAAATTAAAGTAGTCAACAAAATAATAAACATAACTATACTCCATAGGTTTAGGTAGTTAAATAAAGGTAAACAAAAAAATCACGTGATTTAGTTAACCGACTAAACGTAATACCAGTCTATTCAGTGGTCATGCTACGTCACAGTTGTACTCTTCAATTTAGCAACTTTTTTAATGAATTGCTAAATTAAAGAGTAGATACAACTGTGACGTAGCATGACAACTGAATAGACTGGTATTACGTTTAGTTGGTTAATTAAGTCAGGTGGTTTTTTTGTTTACTTACCTTTATTTAACTACCCTAAGCCTATAGAGTATAGGACAAAATAAATAAACATATTTTCACAAAGTACAACAAAACCTTCTTAATCTATGATCTGACAATGACTCTTAAATACTGGTTTAGGGACTTTATAAAACTCTACCGAAATTTTGCTGCCGAAGAAAGTACGTTGAGCCGTTGGTCTTGCGCCTGATCTCTCTCCGGTCGTGTCGGATTGCTGTCCCATCGGAGTATGAGAGTGAGGGAAGAGTGAGTGGTGCACTATAATATCTCACTCGTAGATGGCTAGTCTCCATTGAGCTTCACTGCCACGGCTGAAATTCTACCTGAAGGACGATTTAACACAAATGTGGGGATATGTTATAAATCAATGGATGTGTGGCTTAGTTTTATTTTTTCATAATAGTTTATTCCGCGGACATTGGTGTGGGTTACATGTTCACCTCCATTAATCTAGTTTGTTATTTACCATAATTGTAACGTGTAACTGTTTTATGTCCCAATAAAATAAAATAAATAAAAATAAAATATGTATGTTATGGATTTATTATTATTAGGTATCTAGTTAGTTAATAAAAGTTTACTGTAGAATATTCACCCAGTTTTCCAGACACGAAGTCTTCTTTGAATTCACATCCTGTTTAATGTGAACTCGGGTTAGTATGTCGTATGCTCTCGTTACATAATGTCATACTTATTATTAGTGTTGATAGTATCACACAAAAAACTTTTATAGATGTATCCTAAGCACGCGAAGTTTTTTAATTACACTGTTGTAAACTGATGTGAGAAAATGAAGGAGAACTTAAATGGAGACAGCTGTTTCGGTAAAGATGCAGGTTTTGCGGAACTTAGGAAGGATCAAGGAGCGATAATGTTACGCAATTTTCAATGAAATTCCTTTCCCGGAGGCGAATATCACCTTTGCGAACTGTTATTTTCATTCAAAATATTGACAACTAGCCGCATACGGCGCTTTTACCCGCATAAGTCTCAATCCTGTGAGAATATCAGGATATAAAAAAGTTTCAAAATTTCATCCAAATCCCTTCAGTTGTTTTAGCGTGAAAGCGTAACAAAAAAAACGTGCAAAAAATATAATCTTTTTTCTTTATAATACTGCTTTAGATTCATAATGTTAGTTTAGACAGATGACGTAGTCGAAAAATAATAATGTGCGAGTAAAAATCAACCTTTTTTCCTTGACTGTACTTGACCTACCTATGCACACATAAATTGTCTGGTAATAGCTAAAGTACTCCTATTGATCGTTCTTCTAATTGTGAGTAGTTATGGACTACTGATGGCCTTGTATACATGAGCGCAATCAATCAATGGATCGTCCACATTACTCGGAACCTCCACTTGTTACATACAACGTCATTTCCGAGTGACGCATGTTTACCATGCCCATCATAGCATAATCAGCCTATAATGTTCTCATTGCTGGGACACATGCCTCCTCTCTGTGAGAGGGAATGGGCCATAGTCCACCACGCTAGCCCAGTGCGGGTTGGTAGATGTCACACCAACATGTGTATGTGGGCATGGTATTACCATATATGTTCACTATTATCTATCACACCAACGAAATACTTACTAGGATAGTAAAATAACAAGTAATATCTGGAACTTGAATATAACTGGTGAAATGTGGGTATGTTATACACTTTCGGAGAATACGTGATTTCCGTATCCAGGTAATCGATGTTTTCCAAATAACTCAAAAATATCTATGATGTTCGACTGCTTCATAAAAAACTAAACTGATACTTGTTGGCCTACACGTGGCCTACACCTTGCTCCATACTTATTAACACTGTAATTTTAAAACAATGTAAAAGCCAATTATTTTTAAGAGAGTAACTGTGGGTTCCTTATCGGCTCTTCTCCATAGGAAACGACCAATTGGAACCGTGTACCTAGCTTCTGACGTTTCATAAGTGTCCTTGTAGGTTTAAGTGAATTAGAATACTTTGATTTGATTTAAAGGCGTGATACACACTTGTTCGGGTCGGTACATTCGGTTTGGCAGTATTTTATTATCATCAAAACCGACCCGAAGCAATTGCTACATAATAATATTCGATTTTGCTGTCCGGCTGTGCCGATTAATGCCGACTCGAAGTACGCCTATCGGAAGGAGACCCGAAAAAGGCATTTCATACGATTTAAGGCATTTAGATAAGAATTTTAGATCATGGGAACTGCTCACCTTAGTTTTCACTTTCCTGATTAAGTTTATTAAGTTAGCACATAATCCACATACCTAGTACTTAGTTTCCACAAACATATCCGTGGCTATAATTGTGACACGCACGCCATGAAAAACTGTCCCATTTCTCACCGAGGCTTTTCCCTGTTATTGTTTACCGTCGATAAGTACATACATGTACATAATACTATGTGGTTGTGTTGCTAATGTAGTTAGAAATGTGTATTGTGCTTGTTCACTAACGTGTAACTGGTCACTTTTACGTTTCTTTTTTTTAAGGAAGGTAGAGTCAGGTTTTGATCCTTATCTTTTGTATACATTTTCGTGGCCACAGTATAAAAGGCTGGTTTTCAGTTAGATCTGCCTAGCTCACTTCACCTATGTTATCACGGTGAGATTTTTACAGAATAGACCGTTGGTCGAGTTAGGACCTATAGGCCGACCGCTTAACTGAGACGTTGTCTGTCTGTGAGGTAGCAGCGCGCTGCGGGAGGGGGTGTGGTGACGTGATCTTAGTGATTCGTCAACTTGTGACAACTATGCTACCTCAGGCAGCGTCTCAGTTAAGCGGTCGGCCTATAGGTTGGTTAATACTTTTCATGAATTATAATAATCTATCAGGCCGATTCTCTCTGGTAGGTGAATTCTTTCTGACTTTGCATAGTTAAGTTGTAAAACATTCCGATTTTGTTTTAAATACAACTTACTCTTGACCTCTTGAATGAAATTATGACATTGACTTACGAATCACTAAACAACACAATAAGATATCAATAAATACGCAAAAACCTTGAAATCAACAAAAACAATAATTTTTTTTTTCTAATAAGATTTTAATTTCATATCAGATAATAAAACAAACCTGCCCTTCAAGATACAATCAATTTCACGATTTCAGATATCCAATCAAACTGCATATCTGTGAAAAATCGCTTATGTTCGTACCGATTTTTATTATATCCGTTTGTACACGTACGGCAATCAAACCACGATTGAATAATTGTCCTACGATTAGAGACATCAATTTATATTCTTTTACACTGTAGATCATTTATTATTACTTTAGCAAATTGTGCTCGTAAATGTCAGTTACTTTGTGAGTTGTAGTTTTTGTAGTAGGATATTTACTTAAACGGGTAAATATCAGTTTATTCGGCATGTAATGCATCGGTTTTAAAGTCTGTAATATTAATAGCTTCGTAATTATGCGTCGCATTGCCACAAAGGAATGTTTTACTCGTAAAGCAATTTATTAGCTGTTATTTTAGTATCTAGTCTCTTTAAAAACCATTTTCTTACTTTGCACTTCTTTTGTTAAGAATCAATGAAATATTAGCTATATTTTGAATACTATTTTTTTTTTCGTTAGCCTTTACTGTCCCATGCTGGGCAAAGGCCTCCCCCATTTTCCTCCACATTTCCTTGTGCTGTACCTTCTCCGTCCAGTTGGTTAGGAATGAGTCTAAATCGTCACGCCAGCGTCGCTTAGGCCTGCCTCGGTGACGACGCCCGTCTTCAGGCACCCACTGTGTGACGACTTTGGCCCATCTGTCTGGATGCATCTTATAAGTGTGATCCGCCCAGTCCCACTTCAGCCTCGCAGACTTGCCGCCAACATCGGCAATACCTGTCTTGGAGCGTATTGTGGTGTTGTGAATTTGGTCGGTGAGTTTAATCTTTAAGATACTACATAACATAGATACATTTCTATAGCCTGTATGCCTCGAAGGGTTAGGCAGAGCTCTACACACGGTGACACATCAAGCTCTGCTGGGGAGTTGGTTGCGCCATTTCTTCTTTCCAGCGAAAGCACTAGGAAGTGGTGAAGGGCGAGCGTTTTGGGGGACTGTCTTATGTAATTTTGACGTTCGAAAAGTGCTGATTCTCGCCTAATTTGAATAAATTACATTTGATTTTATACATTTCCAGTTTTAGCTGACCCCGCATTTTATAGGTTTTTCGTACGTACAATCAAAAGTCAGCTTATACTGGTTATGTATAGCTTGATGTGTCGCCGTGCGTACTTATATTAGGTACACCAACATTTCGCCAGTTATGCTTTAGTCCCATATGGGGAGCCTATTGCCATCAACCGAGCACAAATTCAGGCTCCGGGCTGCTACTGAGAAATTCCAGATGCAAAACCCCAATAACGCTTTTCCCTGCCCCGGAAACGAACCCACGGCCTCATGCTCAGCAGTAGCGCTTACGACCACTAGACAAACGAGGAATTTTGAAAAATAAAAATCAATCATTCAAAAACCTGTACTTAATTGATTTTGTAAGTTCATCAATCTGCTATACCGAAACTCGTTTATTGCTTCAAACCTCAATTCAAAACCACACCATATATCATAATCATAACAACTGGAACAAAATGAATAGTTATCGTCATTTAAAACGACAGTGCCGGTCAGTAAAACTATTAGGTACATTGTGGTGCGGAATCACGGACATTGCACGCCACTTCTTTGGCGGTTAAACGCCATCAGACCACGTAAACATTATGTAGTAGGTAGCATTGCAGGAATGTTGATTTAAAGGGTTAATTACTATAAAAACTCGATTTTTGGTACTTTTGAATTAAGGCCCGCTTGTACCGCTAAATGCGTGTAATGCTAAAAACATTTAAAATTTCATCCTGTCTTTGTCATCTTCAAACGATTGAAAGAAACAGAGCGATGTTTTAAATGCGTTTAGCGCATACATACAAATGCATTTAGGTAGTGTTTTTTGATACAAGTAGGCCAAAAAGTAAGGTACTAGGGAGATAGGGGTTTAAGAATTTGACTCGGAATTAAAATGGTATAATCCAAATATAGTCAGGTAACACTTTACAGACATTAGCGAAGACTTTGTTATTAAATGTATGCTACCTTAATTATTATTATTTTCAGAGATTCAAGGAAAAAAGAAATAGTTAATCCTGCAGCAGATGGCAAGTCTGGCGACACGTTAACACCAAAGCAAATGCATTGGAAGCAAAAACATTGAAAACACTTCACAATAACATTTTTAAAATAAAACATATTTTTTAAATATCACATAAAACGGTCACATTTTAATAATAATAACTTTAATATCACATATAACAGACGGATCTCTAAAACGCAACCGTTGACTAATGGAAACTGCGATCACGATGCCGATGTTATCAACCAACCGTAGGTAGTTTGCTATTGTTTATCCCGCGAATGCCTAAGGTGATCATTGCGTGTTTCAAATACTTATATTTTATGTTCGTATCCACGCTCCTGCCTCCACATTGTTCAGTATTTCACGTGAATTTCTGTTTTTCTTTTTATTTTATATTACTCTGCTTATTATCTACATATTCTAGTAAACATTTGATATCTTGTTGGATAAATGTACGAGTTCTTTGTGTTTTGTTTTACTTATGAGTGCGCGTTATGGTATTTGGTTCTCTTGTGTCATTGTGTCGTAAGGTATTTCTTATTATGTTATGGTTTTAAAGCCCTTTAATAATGCTATTATTTACTTGGTATTTACATTGACAAATTTTGTGAACGAGGCTTCCAATTTTTCAGTAATCGCGAATTCGTAAGAGAGAATTTAGAGCTGAGTTCTGCAATGGATATTAATTAATAAACCAATAAGACCCCTTTGATTATTCAGTAGCATAAATTTGGTTTTATAGTATGAGAACATTTACTGGTCTACCGTAGTTTCAAAATGAGAGCCTACACACAAACATGTTTGGTACAAATATTCACGTAAAGAGCTACTTGCTTGACGATCCTTCTAATACAACATCATAATCCCACACAATTTGCGACTAATTTACCCGTCTGTTGTAACCGAGTTATCGAGGACAATGGTGGACTATAATGCATGGGTGTACGTCCACCCATCCGCGTAATAGTGACGTTCTACCACCGTCTCGTAATCGCTCACATCGCGGTTGAGCAAATCGCTTCCCATGGGCTTTCGCATTAGCTAAAGGAGGGGTGGTGCAGACTTCAGATTTCGCGATTGCGATTTTATTAATGTGTGGCGTCATGTCTGTGATCTAGTTTAGTGTAAGCATCCTGTAACTATGATACTAAGTCGATGAAATATGAATGTGCTTTATAGCCAACTAGCTGCGCCCCGCGGTTTCACCCGCGTAAGTTTCGATCCCGTGGGAATATCGGGATAAAAACTACCCTATGTCCTTTCCCGGGACTCAAACTATCTCTATACCAAATTTCATCGAAATCGGTTCAGTAGTTTAGGCGTGAAGAAAAGACAGACAGACAGACAGAGTTACTTTCGCATTTATAATATTAGTTTGGATTAAAACCATCTTATGCAGTTTCTTTGAAACTCAACCTGTACCTACTACTGTCAGAGGTTTCAGAGTCCATCTATCTGTGTCATTAATGTCATAGTCAATAATTGGGTTTAGTACCAGGATAGTATAAGTTTTATATAAGTATTGAACAGAAAGGCAATGTCTTGCAGATGTTAACAGCTGTTCAACGGGGTAATTTTATTTTATGCAACATTTCATGAATGAGAAAAAATTTGAACGATCGTTCAATTAACGTGTTATCTTTAATGACGTTTAGATAGCTGGTCGACAAATAACATGAATTAAGTATTTATGAGGTAAAGATGTATTTTTATTTTATTAATATTATTGCTTGAAATGATATATTTTTTACTATCGAATATATTCTTGCAATGTGTGCAATGCCTAACCCTCTCAAGCGCATAGTGACGTGCAAATTAAGTGCTGCGAATATTTTTATAAGGATCTCATCAATGAGGTGTACATTAGTCTTTTGTTTCTTGTAAATGATGGTTTATGATTTTTTTAATGACCTATCCGTAATTTTACAGTTCAGTGATTATTCACATCAACTTTTTCAGAAATTACACAATTATCTAGTAGTTGGCCAGGCCAGCTTGAAGACCTCCGACATGCGGCCTACAGTATCTACCTAATCTCCATTATTATTATTTCCTTTATTCAACTATTTATTATTTTCTCTTTTTATATAAATTATATTTTTAAATATAAGAATATAAAAAAAAAATATAAAAACATTTAAAAATATAAAAAATATTAGCCCACCGGTATCGGGAACAGGGTCCAAGCTACCGGCGGTCAGGGCTCCAGAAAGAGGAACCTCCTGACACTGCAAGCCATGTCCAGAAGTACAGCTTTCTGAATCAAGCTCTTGATCCAGCTGCCCAACGAGAGCCTCCTCAGGTGTTGGTGTTGTTGTTTAATATTTGTAAAATTGGATATACAGTAGGTATTTTTTTTACACAAAACTGAGTTTTTATTTAATGAAAACGGTTATTGGTCACTAAAACTAACTTGACGACATAGGTGTTAAAAAACCACTTAACAATCAACTCCACACATAATCTGCTTCATTCAATCTGTCTAGCTTTTTCCTAAGTTCGGGTCGGCTTCCAGTCCAACTGGATGCAGCTAAATACCAGTAGTTTACATCGAGCGACTACCTATCTGATCTCCAGAATTCAGTTTAACACGATACCCCTTGGTAAGACTGGTTTTCAGACTTTCGGGCTTCTAACTACCCGTAGCGACTGCCAAAGATCTACAAATGACAGCCAAAGACCAACACTTAACGTACTTTCCGAGGCACGGAATGCTCTCGAAATGTAATGGATGGACCGCGGCAAGCGTAGCTTAACCTTCTATCGACCCGTGCGGCTGTCATTATTTAGCCGCGAGGTCCTCCATATATATAATCCGTTTACCAAGTGTAATATTCACTTTAATGTCAATACGTTAATTAAGTTGAAGTTGTGAACTTATGTAAATGAAGCCAGCGTACACCTCCATACACAACTTGGATAATTGGAGCCTTTTTGTTCCCTGCATGTCTCGAGTGAGGTGCTCGACGCTTGACGTACTGACGAACAATTCAACTTGTTTTTTAATTAGCTACGCACTAGTTTTCAGTTTAGTCACGATTATTGTGTGGGAGAAAGGAATTCAGGAGATTTATTGTTGTTTGTTCATGGGATTCAATTAGAGATCCTGATAATTCTGGCATAGCATAGCGTAATCAGCCTATAACATTCCCACTGTTAGGACACAGGCCTCCTCTCGGTGAGAGGGAGCGGGCCCAGTGAGGGTTGGAAGACGTCACATGTCTTCGAATTTTTGGTTCTAGGACATTTCCTCACGATGTTTTCCTACACCGCCGCCGTTTTGAGAGCAGTGGTGATGAAATTATTTACACAAAGGAAAGTGTCTGGCTGGGTTCGAACCCACGACCTGCAACGTCGTAAGTCGGGGCCGTTATCACTGGGTCACCACTCATCATTGATAATTTACTAATGATGATTCTGAGCTTAGTCCTTATTTAGTAAGATGCCATTTAAATGATCAGGCGGAAAAGTCCGCGGTGGTACGTACTACTACTAGCTGTAATACTGGAGACAATAAACATTATTCTTTTCTGATTTGTGGTGCAAGAGAGCCTAAATGAATACCTTTCAGAATCTTCTCAGATTTATAGAACACTAGCTTCTGCCCGCGACTTCGTCCGCGTGAAAATTCTTGTTGCCCCGACCTACTCCGACGCATCGCATCACCTACCCACGCTGTTACTTCGTTTTCGTTTAGCGTCTGTTTTTTTTTTGTCTTTTTTGTTTTTGCTCCGACTAAGAATTCTAATGGGATGTTAATTGTTAAGTAGCCTTCCTCAAGAATTGGGCTATCAAATGTAAAAGATTTTTTTAAATCCGACTGGTAGGAGAGATTAGCGCGTTCGAACAAACAAACTCATCGGCTTTATTATTAGTATAGATATTGCTTTATTGAGGCGACAAACAGATACTTAGTTAAAAGACTAGAGTCGAAGCGAAAAAAATATGTTTTCAAGATTTTCACAAAAACACATTTAGGGCCGATGAAGATAAAAACATTTTGAAAGAAACGTGGGTTTCTGATAGGTAGATTACCTCGTGACCTCTTTCGCTTTTAAGAATAAATCGATCATTATATTATCTGCAGACTCATGATCCGATATATCTAGGTGTTGTTACAGCATTGAGCTTCGATTGTTATGAAATGATTTCTGAAGTGTTGGTAATACTACTATACTGGAGGGGTGAACTATTGATAGAATGCAGGGGCTATTTGTAACATATGTAGATGGAATCATGAAAGAACGACTTTAGTCTGAAAGTAAAGAGTTTGGGTAGGTACTTGTAGAAAAACTACCAATTTCCTTTCTGATATCATGCACACCCAAACGTGGTTGTAATTGTTCATTTCTTCTTGTCTAAAAAGAGGCCTTTCATTATTAATCTGCACCCTAATTTGCGTAACATACTATCCATCAACCAGGGTGCCTAAAAAGGTCACTTTGGCAGAATCATAAAAGGATAACATTATGAATCATAATAAAAGTCGTAAAATGGTCACAAACTGACAATTCATAATATTATTTGACATTAAAGCAATTCATATTTTGTGGACCATTTTACGAAAAACTGTCAAACAGATGAATTGCGTGATATGAAATTGTACGCAAATAATATTATATTGTCAGTTCGTGACCATTTTACGACTTTTATTATGATTCCGAATGTTATCCTTTTATGATTCTGCCAAAGTGGCCTTTTTAGTCCCCCAGAACCGGGAAGTGTGGCAGAAGAAAGAGGAGGCCTATACCCAGCCTGCTCTGGTTAATTCCGGGCCGAAATGATGACGATAATGACTATCAATCACAATCTGAATCATTTTGAAGGATACTGCTAATCCATTCCTTCATATGTTCGAAAAAATTGTCTGCTCAACAATTGATGAAGTGTCAAAATTAAAGCCATTGCTACTTTTAGTCTGTTATTCAATTACCCTGTTCTGGTCGGTCTAGTAGAACCTGTAGTATCTATACCTACCTACATACCACATACATAGTTTTCACTGATTGTGAGATTATTTACACATATTGCACTTTCAGAAACTAAACAGTCACAACTCGTTGTGTTGTAATTAGTTCTGACTATAACGGGTTCCCTATACGAGTACGAAATACTATTCTAAACAAAAGAAAAATCAATTTAAAAAATTATGCCCAGCAAGTTCTATTAATTCCCCTCTTGTAAAACAACATTTTGAATTAGAAATTAATTATTTCAAATCACTTTTGATGCGAGACTCGTCTTCTAATCGACGACAAAAATCGTCGCACGAGCAAAGAATCAAATCGAATGTGTTATAGTATTTGTAGCGATTAAAAATTGGCCACCTATTTCTTCTAAAGCCTAAGGGCCTTTTTCTAGACGATTTTGGTACAAACCTTGGACATAACGCTAAAATGCATTGCGCTAAATGCAATGCTAGAATGCTATGAACATTATGTTGACATTGTATCTTGTACAAATAAATAGAGCAATGATATGAATTGAATACAATTATTCAGTTGGAGCTTGATAAACACTGTTTTATTAATACATAATAGTAAAAATTCGGTGTATGTATTATGATTATAACATAATATTCTAATTGGGTTGTTTGGTGGTGTGCGATAATTCCGGGACATGTTGTATAGAAAGTGGAAAAAACAGTATAAGTCAGATAAGCAGACAATTATACAAAAATTGTATTTAGCGTAGAACCGTTAATAGAAATAATTATCAAAGTTATTTGACAAACTTTCGTTTACTTATACAGCCTGGAGCTCGTAGAGAGCTCACAATACCTTTTTTTTTCGCGGTGGAAATCCTCATGGACTTCCTTTATCGTGGGGGTGACAGAGGGACATGCCGGGCTCTTACCGGTTAAAACCACCGCGGTGTTCCACCTCTACCTATGGCTGGGGGTGCGGGATTCGCATCAGCATTCACCGCTCCAGCTCACAATACCTACCAATCCTTCACCAGAAGAACATAATCGTGCATTATGTATTCGCAGAAGAGTAAAGTTTTACGTTTACATACATATCCATGTTCGTATTTACCTACGTTAAATCTGGCGTATATTAGTATTTACATGCAGTTTCAAAAGCTAAGTAGGTCACGTAAAGTCTTGTGTAATTTTCAGGAGTAATTATTTCATGTTTTACTTTAGCGAAACAGCGATGCAATTCTGGAAAAAGTTATTATAGATCTCACTACTGCACTGGTACTGTATGCGCAGTAAAAATACAGTTTTAACTTTGACCGTGCAATTACAGAAGTGAGTTCGATAGGAATTTTTGCAGAATATTCTGCCAGGTGCGTTCCGGTACATCCATCCGGTTTTCCAACTACCCGTAGGTCAGAACTACCTACGGTTGAATTTTATTATTGAGCGACTGATCTCTGACTTGCACAATCCAAGTAAAGTTAGAATAATGTAGACTTAGAATTATATACGAATATCTATGAATGGTTTTACGGGCCGTAACACCATTCATGGGTATTCGTATTATCCATAGGTACTTACCTACTTCTTACTATCACACTTTTTCACACTATCACACTAATATTATAAAGGCGAAAGTTTGTTAGGATGGATAGATTGATGGATGTTTGTTACTCTTTCACGCAAAAACTACTGAACGGATTTTGATGAAACTTTACAGTAATATAGCTTATACATCAGAATAACACACAAGATACTTTTTATCCTGATATTCTCGCGGGATCAACACTAATGCGGGTGAAACCGCAAGGCGCTGCTAGTTCCATATATTTATTAAAATATTGTATATTACTAGCGGCCCGCCCCAGCTTCGCACAATTGCAATTTTTTTTTCGAATTTCCGCAATTTTTTTTCCATACAAATCTTGTCCTGGTAATACCGAACACAACAAAAAAGAATTATCAAATTTGGTGCAGTCGTTCGGAAGTTATGCGCGTACCTACATACATTTCGGCGATTAATTTTTATTTAGATCTATAGATTATATTATATCTAAAGTAAAGACATACATATTATAAAGACAAAAGATTTGATTTTTAGTATGTTTGTTTGTTTCGCTTTCACGCTAAAACGCCTGAACGGATTTGGATGTGGCACATGGATAGACCATGACCTGGATTAGGGGATTAGGACATAAGATAATTTTAATGCCGATATTCCCACGGGACCGAATCTAATATATAAAAAAACGTAAATGTGACAGTGTCTCTGTCTGTTTGTTATCTTTTGTATGTAACTTAACAAACAAACATAGGATACTATTTATCCCAGTAATGCGTTCCCGTGGAATAATTTCCGACCTCCACGTGGGCGAATCTGCGGGTAGAAGCTAGTAACGTAGGTTAGTATTTTCTAAAAGAATTTGGCAGGTGACGGCACCGAAGTTACTGTTGATTGTTTCGTCCACGTACGTACTCGTAACTCGAATATGTAGGTAGGTACTCCAACAACTTTATCGAGTTTTGTTAAAAATACACACTATCCAGTATTTCCTAAATATTTCCACATCTGTTGCCGATCGACGAAACTTTCAAATTGTGCTGAAACATAGATTTTATTTTTACATTTCAGTGATGGTATAAAAAGTATATTGAGAGATGTTCAATTTGAAATTGATGCTGTAAAATAGTACTTCGTGCATTCTGTATAAAATTAGTAGTGATGGCGAGTTTGCACTTTTATAGTCAATTTTGTAAACTACATATTTGTTTAGTACGCACTAGCTTTTTATCATGTTTTTATAACATTTTTTTGTCATTTATATAAGGAACGTGCCCAATTTAATGTAACTTTCTTGATACTTTATCAACTTGGAATCTTAAAAAAAATATTAGGTGATTGTTCGTTTTTTTTTGCGAAAACAAAAGATAATTATCCATTTAATATTAATTAAAATGAATCAACTACTGGCTTTCAATAACAAAATATCTGATTATAAATTACCAGGTATAGTTCGGTATTGATTAATGAATAATCGTGATTATCAAATTCAAAGATACCAAAGATTATCGGGTTGATATGGTGATAAATCTATTTGGATTTGATTTCGAATATCTGGTAAATAATAATATCGAATTTTAACGATTTTTCAACTTCTTCAAAAGGACAGATTTTGTCAACAACCTTCCGTAATCACGTAGACTGAGGAAAACTTTAAAAAAAATATATTGGTGTGATGCTATCACGAACAAAGGATGTAGAGTACTAATAGCCTGAACAAGTCAATCCAACTATCAAATCTATGATCACATCTCACGTTTGTTTTTATAATTTATTTATTAACTAAGTCAACAACCGCTGGTCAAAAATAATGGCCACATATTTAATTTCTAAAAAGCAAGAACCTTTAAGGCATACAATGAATAACAGGATGCTTTTTTAAATGAGAAAAAAAAAACAACAAATTATTCTTTCAAAATGTTTGAAAATTAAGCTTTATGCGCAAAGAAAAATTAAACACTTAAAAAAAGTTCTAAAACATTAGTTAATTACTTGACAAACATTTTCAACAAACAAAGAAATGTAAGCAAATAATACCTAATTATAAATGTACACAAATATGTACTTAATAGTTCTCAAAACATTTCTAATTAAACAAGCATAGTTAATTAATGTCACCAGTGTGACTCGTGTAACAAGGTCATTACAGGTCATCAGTAAACGCATTACCGCCACTGGCTATTAAAATGTAAACAAAAAGTAATTTTAAACTAACGTCTAATATTACTGCATGTCTTTGAATATTACTCTAACAAGCTGTATTCGTTAACGCGGTGTATGCTTTGGAACTAGAAATAAAAAAGAAAGAAAGAAAATACATTTATTTCCACTAAACATGACAAAGAAATAACACAAAGACGTAGAGACTAGGAGGGGCTAGCAGGGGGGACTAGCAGGGCTAGGTGGCGTCTACGCGGGTCTACGAGGCGTCTACGCAGGGCTACAAGGCGTCTACGCGACGCTACGAGGGAACTACGCGACTCTACGAGGCGTCTATGCGGCGTTACGAGGCGTCTATGAGGCGTTACGAGACGTCTATAAGTAGGGTCTACAGGCGTATACGCTCGCGCTATGACAAACGCGCAGTGCAAATAGGTGTACAGTCATTATGATTTTCTGTACGTGTTACTCCGGGTCAATGAAATCGTTTGTCTCTCGACCGTTTCTCTATACAAGCATAAAAATGATCGTCGTATGTACTTCAATACCCGTATTATCATAATAATATAACATTGACCGATCTCGCGTGTCTCCATCAAAAAATATTAAGCTTGAGCGTTACTTTGTCACTATATAAATATTTCAAGACTAAGTGATGAACGTACTGCACTGTAACTTCGTATCAAACTAGGTATACAATGTGGGGACGACTATCCTACTAATATTTAAACGCGAAAGTTTGTGAGGTTGGAAGGATAGATGTTTGTTACTCTTTCACGTAAAAACTCCTACACGGATTTGGATGAAATTTGGCACACAAATAGTTTATAACAAGGATTAACACATAGCTTACTTTTTATACCGTTATTCACACGGGATCGAAACTTTTGCGGGTGACATCGCGGGTCGCTGCTAGTACGACAATAATTTAAGCTTCGTTTATCTAATAAAACAAATTGAATAAAATATAGGCATATAGGCACTATAGCTAATCAAAGATCAGCAAAAGTCATAGTTGGCCCATCACAATTATTTAGTTTAAAAATACTTATATATGCTTTTTAATAAAAATAATAAGTTAAGATTTATTTAATAGTCATATAGGCGCGACGCGTCACTACGACGCGATTCTGGTTTTATTTCCATGAAGTTTTCATAATAATTAACTAGAGTCGCGTCGCGCGTTTCTGCGGGAGCCTTAACGGAAATACCGGCTACTTCTACATTAGATTAGCTTCTCGCCAAGAAAACGATTCTATTAAGTACAGTAGGCCGCATGTCAGTGGTAACTCCGTAGGTACTACGCTAGCCCACCTCAAGGTCAAAGTGTTACCACTTATTACGTACGACCTACTTTACTCCGTATCTACTATGAGAAAAAACGCAACTGAGATGAGAATTTAGAAGAAAGAGCTATAAGATTAAAGTAAAACAAGTCAATAATCGAGGTCTCTGGTTATTTCCATTTCTATTTCAAAGAACGACACTACAATGATGACCACTAATTACAATCAAATATGTGTCGTTAGTCACCTATAACGAGAACTAATTGTCACTTAATGAATAACTGCTAAACTGTTGTACATATTTACCTGGTAAAATGAAAGCGTCTCAAAAATAATGACTAAAGTTGTTTACTCACTTTGAGTCATAGTTCAGTAGAACCGGCGACCCGAGAATTTTGCTTAACCTTTTAACCGCCCGAATTTATATGAGATGTCGTGCCCCCAGCGCCCGAAAAAAAAAAAAAAACGAAAAATAAATACTGATGAAACAAGCGGTGATGATGTAATAATAATACAGATTAAACGAGCTGTGTTATTTGGTCGTATATAGTATACGACTCTGGCGGAATGGACACGAAAATATTTGTCGGATTAATCCGACGTAAGCGGTTAAAAGGTTAAAGCAACGAACTGTGTTTTTTTTTTTATTGATCATCATCAGCCTACAGCAGTTTACATCCTATGATGTAAATGTGTAAAGGATTGAGATAGAAAGAATGAAAGAAAAGATAGAAAAATTGTTTATTCTGCATAAATAAGATGCACGTTATAAAGTAAAGTCTTGTATCTACTTTGTATTTTTATTACCCAACCAGCTGACCCGGCGAACTTCTTACCGCCTCAGAATCAAAAAAGCCGATCCATACAAAATGTACCTATAAGAAAATCTTATTTTATTTTTTTCTTTGTGAATTTTCCCCATATTTTAATAGTTATTCTGCTATTCGGGGCGGAGACAAATCCAACAAATCAAAGATCTAGCATTATAAATGTTGTAACTAACCCGACGTTTTTTTATTATATAGATACCCGTTGTATCGTATGCACCATTGACCTGCACCATCTGCATCAATGGTGCAGAGGAGACTAATAGACTAATTAGTTTCTTTTGCACCATAAATATTAATTTCCCAATTTTTTTTCTCTATAACTTCCTCTCTATAGAAAACTTCCTTGGAGAAAACCGTGGCAGTGATAGGACAGCTATAGAAACCATTTAATGAACCTGTGTCACTCTTATACTCGTACTATGACATCACTTAGATGCACCTCCAAAACTGCCCATATCAAAATTCAGGGTCAGTTTTCTACCCGGACAGTGGTACAGTGGTGTCCACTGTCCAGTGCTCCAGTATTCAACACAGGCACACGATAGATAACCTCCCCGTGATCTTAAACTCTCACAGATTCAATATGTTAGTCAGACGTGAGGAGGACTTTCGTGGAATACCGACCAACTTTCTCGGATTGTGTTGTACATACGTACAGCTTATGTTAAACGGTTTAGTTGACCGTTTGATTTACGTAGGCAATACTCTCACTTTATAGTTGAGGAAAGCGAATGTATTTCGAACTTGGCTTGCCTTGGTGTCGAATTATAACGGGTGTAGCCGAGAGTGACTTGTTCTTCCTGTTAATATGATATTTTTTTTAACTGGACCATATCTGGGAATCATCAGATATTGAAGGTCAAAGTTCCAACTTATTTGACTTTTTTTTTTTACGAAAACAGGTTTAAGTAATGTTATTACTTAACTTTAAGTACTCCCACGATCTCTGTACCGTTGCATGCACGCATAAGTACAATGCTTTGCGTGCGTTACATTGCGCATTACCGTAAGCAGCGAATTTTCACACCAAAAATAAAAGTAGTTTCCCCGTAATTACTTCTGCTCAAAGTTAGTTAGTTTGATGCACAGAATACGTAGATCAGATGACGGCTTCGAGATGGGTATTTTTAAACCCTTTATGAAGCATATGAAATAATACAATCCATTGTAGTGAATGCCGCGAAAATGACCTATGAAACTCTTATAATAATCAGCCTATAATGTTCCCACTGCTGAAATACAGGCCTCCTCTCTGTGAGAGGGTGTGGGCTGTATTCCACCACGCGGGCCCATTTCGGGTTGGTAGATGTCACATGTCTTCGAATTTTCGGTTCTAGGACATGTCGCTTTCCTCACGATGTTTTCCTTCACCGTTTTGAGAGCAATGGTGATGAAATAATTTACACAAAGTAAAGCGCCTTTCTGGGTTCGAATCTATGACCTACAACAACTCGTAAGTTGCGGCCGTTACCACTTTGCGACCACTGCTCTACTTGGTCACCACTGCTCTGACTTGGCCACCACTGCTGTGTAGCGCCTCCAGAAATGGCACCGACGCCTAATATTGGCGATCCCAGGACCTTATTGAGCTAATGACCACCAGCAACTACATGGTTTTGTTGTTAGAAATCCGCCGATCGCCCTGCTACAGATACATAGTATCCACGTGGATAATTTAGCCATTAGTCCATAACTTTCATGTATATAAGAGGGTACTTGTTAGTCTGTCACTCCTAGACTAGAGTAGCGCTTTCCCGCAGTTCAACGTCTGCGCGTATAGAAACGCATTATTTTATAATGATTTTCCTTTGATCTATGATCAGTTTAGAAATTTTGTTACTGACTTCGGATTAACACTTTCTGTATAATAAATTATTAAGTAAGTGTAAGCGCGAGTGTACGTAAATCTAGTGGTGCATTAAATTTTTATTTTAATGGTTATTGCTGATGAGCAAGGCCCGGCAAATTGGTAATCACAGCACTAATATAAAAACTGTGCTTTTTTATTAATATTGCTGACAAACAAAGGCTTATGAATCAGGTTGCTGTGACAAATGAGGCTCTATCACTCAATGCGCAGTTTTAGAGAAAAACATATAGTTACCTATAGCTTTTTCTATTTCGTGTTATGTCCAGTCAACAAAAGAGATAAGTATGCAGGATTTCGGATATAGTTGAAGTTTAGTAAGAAACCTATGGATGTTCTCGAATGAAATTTAATTTTATTAATCGAACAGCTCATTTATCAAATTAAATTTCATTCGAAAACATTATCGGTTTTTTACTAAACTTCAACTATATCCAACGGTCAAAAAATCTAGTTAAAGCAAGCGCATTGTCTTTAAAAAAACTTAAAACTGTTGGCCATGCCATAACTTTTGAGCTTGATAAAGGCCCCCTAAATATCCATTAGGCGTCAGTTAAAGTATGTAGGTAGGTACAGACGCCAGCACATCAAGCTACTACAATCTGTCAAATTTCTTTAATAGATTTATAACTTTATCGCTGCAGTATAAGGTTCAAGGTTGATTGGGAAAATTTGATAGTTTCGGGTAGCTTGATGTGCTGGCGTCTGTACAAATACAGTAGTCACTATACTATAGTTTAACTTTACATTACAAAATATAGGTAATGAGTGCGATAAATATATATAAAAATCGATAAAACCTAATACTTAGTTGTTAAAAGATATTGTTATCATCATCAGCGAGTCAGAATTGTGATTTATGCTAGCCGTGTAACGTTTAAACACCTACCTACGCATATTATCTATTTAAATACGTCATGTTTGGCAATTATTCTTTTAGATATAAAATATAAAGTAGGTTTTACTATTTGGATAACGAAAACTTCATGGAAAAACATATTTTATTATTTAATCTTTTTATCAAAATCATCATCATCTCTGTCTAATGTTTGCCTGACGTAACTACGTTAGTACCTACTATTAGTTATTCTGTGACGTAAATAAATGATAAATTATGGAATTTCTAACCTTAAACATTACTCGAGTAAACTACAAACATGCAGGCATTGAACTTTGTTCCTTGCGCAGAAGCGTCATGTTTCTAAAATGTTCTATTTTGCATGCGTTCCACATGACGCCGCAAACTCACAAGTTTTGCAATCATAGCCTATCTGCCGACATGTATTGAGCAATCCTCTATTATTTAGACATGTATTACAAAAAGGCTTTTCTTTTATGCGCGATGTATTGGCTTTACAAATTACGTATTGATAACGTATGTACGCTCGACGACATATTCATTTCCAGAATAATCTGACTTCGCATTGTACGAAAAGCTATACAATGCGAGCTCAGTTAAAACTGGTAATGTATAGCTTGATATGTCGTCGTATTTAGTCGACAGTGGTGGCTCTTGAGCTGGCCTAGCGTAGTACGGAGTTTCAAAGGAATAAGAGACCAGTTTGTACTGGTTTTTTCCCACTG
This sequence comes from Amphipoea lucens, assembly GCA_947508005.1. Classification (NCBI taxonomy): domain Eukaryota; kingdom Metazoa; phylum Arthropoda; class Insecta; order Lepidoptera; family Noctuidae; genus Amphipoea; species Amphipoea lucens. Next base: position 16,706,297 of record OX382358.1, on the reverse strand, counting down.
ACGTGCAGCTGCAGCCTACTGCACGTACGAGAGTCAGGTAGAGGTCAAATAAATATGTTTACAAATTGTTCTAGAAAAAAAATACTATTGTTTTATGTATAAGTACCTACTTATAAAATTTTCTAGAACATACGTATTTGTTTCGGGAGTACCAATGGCTAGATCATTGGTAGGTACTTCAGGCGAAAGAAAAATCAGGTTGTGGAAAGCGGTAATGAGCGTGAAAGCTGATTCAAATATATTTTGTACAAGTGTTCTGTTTTTGTTATCGACAGATCTTAATATGAGAATAATGGAGACAATGTTTTAAAGGCATTAGTGGAAAAAGAAATCAGAATAGTCACCACGTTGACATTTTTTTTTGTTTATTTCGTTACAAGAGATGGTTTCCGTGTAATTCTCTGCACAAATAACCTTCAGAAGAGATAAGCTTTTCTAAGTAGAGATAACTCTTTATTTTCTTTTTCCATGAATATTATTTTTCCTACTTTTAAGATTGCTGCCCGAGAACGGAGATGCTGGACATCACATAACAGATTAATAAAATTATAAGAAAGCAATCGATTTATTTTATATAAAAAAAAGAAAAGTTATTTCCCCCCTATTTTCTTCATCCACGTGCACGGCCCTAATGTGTTGTTATTGTTTGCAGCGTAAGCGGGTGGGCGCGCGCGCGGTGGCGGCGCAGGCGGCGCGACTGTAAGCGATCGCCGACGCCCGAGGAACATGCGCGCAGTCCCATCGCGCCGCGCAGCAAGACCGCGCGCATTATGCTCAACATGAAGCTAAAGGAGCGACTGGCGCTCGCCGTCAGCGCCTTCCTCGTACTCTTCACGCTCATGCTCATCGTAGACCTACAAATGGACTACGGCATCTCCGGCCACAGAGTACCCCTACATGGACGTGTCGCCATAGCAGACACTGAAGATAAAGGCCGGTCAGCCTACATAGAGTTTCGGAAGCGGTTCCTACAGAAAAGGTTGGTGTTGTGATTTAGTGGCATTTCAGATAATTGTTTTGCTTTTTGTGTGTTATGTGACAACATCTCAATGGAAGAATTTTTGCATTGCGTGATCTACGAACCGGTATGTATAGTGTTCACTTTGTAACTATTTTGGCGTTGAATTTATTTTATGAATGAAAACACAATTTTATATCATTTATTTTAAGCGCAAAGTATAGTTTCATATCTTATTCTTCAGATATAAATTGTGACAGTTAGGTAGTTTCCACACAGACTTCTCAATCAATATTTATCTTATCAAATACAACAATGACCCTTTGATTGCGTCGAAAGATGACTTGAGCGCGGTGCATATTAAAATAATTTCTTTATAAACGAGTTTTAATGACTACTAGAATACTTTCATGATAGTTAGGCACACAAAATTTTTAACCATGTAATGATATTAAGAGATGATTTAATTTTATTGTAGCTAGTAGATACGTAGCTAGGTATACAATCTAAAGCCTTCACTCTATATATTCTATGTCCAGTTTACTTTGACTTCTGTATTTAACAGTTATTTACGTTCTGTGGTTAATTTAAGAGCATTATATTTGTAATTTATGCGTATTGTTATCTTACGTTATCGTCGTGTTTACTGGTTTGACAGCGTCTTTATAGATAAGACAGTCTGCCCCGGACAGTACCTATCATAATACAAGTTATTTAAAAATATAATCCGTGAAACTAGATCAACATTGTGCGCGTAATAAAACCCGTTGTTGACACATGATATTAAAGTGATTTATAATCATTAAAGATTATATTGTGCGAGTCAGCTTTATCGATCTAAAATTCGTAAAAGTGTTGGATAGCCTACTATTGGACGTTATTGAGTGACCACTGACCATATATGTATATTGAATTATGTAGATATCATCAGTAATTATTCAAAATAGCAAAATAGACAACTAATCTTACCAAGGGGTATCGTGTTACCCAGTAACTGGGTTGTGGAGGTCAGATAGGCAGTTTATTTAAAATACTGGTGTTCAGCTGCATCTGGTTAGACTGGAAGCCGACCCCAACATAGTTGATAAAAGACTAGGTAGATTGATCAGTAATTATTCAAAATCAATCTTCTTTTAAATAAAACGCGCAATTACTTTTGTTACATTTAAATATTTGTGAGGAAGTGTGACAAAACGTGATAAGTCTCTACTTTTCAAAGTTTTCTCAGCCAAAGTACTAAATGCTTGCACAACGAATCATTTTTGTGCATAAAGTACCTATAATGTAAATCCATACTATATTATAAATGCGAAAGTGTGTCTGTCTGTCTGTTACCTCTTCACGCTTAAACCGCTGAACCGAAATTTCTTTTTATTATTTTTTTTTTTTAGATGAAATTTGGTATAGAGATAGTTCGAGTCCCGGGAAAGGACATAGGATAGTTTTTATCCCGATATTTCCACGGATTGACACTTATGTGTTGTACCTACATAATCTAATCTAACTAGCCTGTATTGTCCCACTGCAGGATAGAGGCCTTCCTCTCCCTTTTCCATACTTCTAAATACAAAAATAAACTAAAATAAAATACTACGGGGTTATCACTGATCGCAAAGGCACCTTAATTTTCAAGGGAACGTTATAATCTAGGTTCTACGAACTTAAGTTGGTTCTGTAAATAGAACCTGCTTACCTCCAACACCACAGCAGGCAGGGCCTATTCAGAAAAAAAAAAAACAACCACTACAGTGTTGTACTGGTTGTTCGCACAGGACTCCCAATGGTATATTAGCTACACCATTGCGAGTACTGACCGTTAAACAATACAAGTAAAATTATTGTCAATATTCATTGTGAATTATTGTTTTCCTGGAATCGATAAAGTCTAATTGATTGCACCGATTGAAGATATTGCGATTTTGCGTAATAATATTTTATTGGTTAGTATAGGTACCCTTTTTTCATGGATGGGAAATCAACAAATGACTCCTCGCTCTGGGTGAAGCGGAAGAGTATAGGTACCCTGGGTTATGAATTCAGGATAAGTACGTATATATTCTTATCTCCAAAGCCCGGGCACATTTTGAAGGTTTTGTACCGATAAAAAAAACAGGTACAGATAGACAGAGAGGTACAGAGCTACAAACTTGTCACGAAAAATGGAAAGTGATTTGTAGTTTTCTTACGGATCATAACGTATAAGAGAAAGAAAATTATTCCATAACTTATATACTTACCTAATAAATATTACACCCACACTCACAATCAAGAAGTAACCTTTATCATTCAATAGTAACAGTCCGTAAAATAACAGTAAATAATAAAATATTAATCATCTTAATTTAATTGCCAATCTGTAAATGCTTTTACTGTAGATTAAAATAATTGTTTCTGATCTCCCATCTCATCTGTAGCTTTAAATCTTTTCTTTCACAATTATTATTTACAAGCGACCCGCCCCTGCTTCATGGTTTTTGCGACTTGACAAAACATCGCTTTATTATACAGGAAAAAAAAAAATAACCAGTGCGCAAATTGTAACCATAAATTCATTCAGCATAATATGATTCTAGACCGTAACATAGTAACTTTTCGTAGGTTATAAAAAGCAAAAAAAAAATGCGGTTTCATAGAAAAGTGCAATACCTAACTACGCAGTCAAAATGTATGGTAACTACGCTAGAATCATATGCTGAATTCGTGGTTACAGCTTGCGCACTAGTTAAAATACTATCCTATAAAAGTTTAATATTAGTGTATTCTACTCATAAACCTTCGGGAATATATAATTCTAGACTCGGAAGCCATAAGCACTTAAAGTCAAATATTTTTGGCATGTAAAAAGATTTGACTTAAGGACAAGCTATAGGAACTTAAGTCATTTTCGCATTTAAAAAGATTTGACTTAAGTGCAAGCCATAAAAACTTAAGTCATTTTCGCATGCAAAAAGATTTGACTTAAGTGCAACCTATAAGAACTTAAGTCATTTTCGCATGCAAAAAGATTTGACTTAAGTGCAACCTATAAGAACTTAAGTCATTTTCGCATGCAAAAAGATTTGACTTAAGTGCTTCAGGCTTCCGAGTCTAGAATTTCTCTAGTGTAAACCACAGGTAAATCCGTTGCGTAGTTTAAAAGAACAACGCGGTCACATAAACACACGAAAAGCGACTTTAATTTTTATTAATAAAATGGGGGTACCTATAGATTACAAACTACTTACTCGAATGATGAATATATATCACTTTTATTCACGAACAATCTGTCTCAATGCGTTGAACTGAAACGAGGTGACAATAATTTAAAAACAATTGAACTCTATTAGATCCTCGAATTTGTTCTGTGTATAAAGATATAAAAAACAATATTATTTAAAGCATAATGATAATCACTGACTCGCTCGGGCTAAATAATCGGGGCTTGTGGCTAAATAATAACAGCCGCACGTGTCGATCCTAGGTTAAGCTACGCTTTCCGCCGGTCGGTTCGTGGATGGGTGACGTTAAGTATACAGGGTGTCCCTGGAAGTATGGATCAAATCGAATAGGGGCGTGGGCAAGGTCATTTCCAAACTTTTTACCCCTGAGAATGTCAGTGAATTTTTTTACGGTTCAAAAGTTATAACCGATTTTAATTTTTTTTTTTTCAATCACTTCGCTTAGTGTTCAAACAAAATAATCATAAAAAAATACTATCAGGGCTATCTAAAAAAAATAAATTGATAGCCCTGATAGTTTTCACGAATTCGATCTTTCTTCTCTTTTTATTAGTTTTTTTTTTTTTTAGTTTTTTTTTTTGCTAAACCATTTGCAAATGACCTTGCCCACGTCCCTATTCGATTTGATCCATACTTCCAGGGACACCCTGTATAATATATAATTTGGGATGCATGAAGAAGCCTCCTCGTGTAGCGCAGTTTGTTCCGCCAGTTACCTACTCAACTGAACAAAGCGCTCGGCGCATCCTGGACAGTCACACCCAACACATTATTTGACTAGCCAATTCATCCCTTGCGGTGGTAGGGCGAACGCCCGCCTGGTTTGCGACCACCCTCCCACCGGAGTCCGGCGTCAAGCAGCCTGCTGTGTTTTGTCGATGCGTGGGAGTTCCAGTGCTTTAGGCATCTTCTGGGCACGCTCGTTCCATCATAGACCTCATCCATAGCTTTCCATCAAGCGTGACCGAGGTCAAGAGCGTGCCCATTGAGCAATTATTAAAAAAAAATCGAGACCCCTCCGTTTGGTGCCGGTTGGCATTCGTAGATCTTAGTTTCCATGCGTCCCTTTCGGGTAACCGCTGAAAATCAGCGCTGTGCTGTGAGACTCCCATAGCACTCATGCTGAGTCGAAGCCTTCTTGTCGCAGTCATAATCATAACGTGCAACTGTCACTATTTTTGTATATATTATGTATTTATAAAGCCTGCAATAATTGCGAACTTGAGTGACCTTTATTATAACAACTTCGTCTACAATGATTTGTAAATACATCTGTGTGCTCTCGTTATCGGGAATTTACATTACATCACAGAAATACGAATCGATGTTATCGATTATAATTAGGTATCGAACTATCGAATCACTCTTCGCCGATGGTACGGTTCGCCGAAATCACTCTTAGTCGACGGTTGGTTCCACGAACAAATCCATCGCCGATAGAACTATTCGCCGAAAACACCGTTCATTGATGGTCGCTTCAGCTACAACACCTTTTACCGATGGAACGGGTCGCCGAAATACTTCACACACAAATCATTTCACATCAGCTTCCTGGTTTAGGTCTTTTCATAACATACAGTGATTTCCTCTTTAGGATATGCACAACATGCAAACAATACTGTAGGTAGGTACTGGCCAATAATAATATCTATGAAGCCCTTATAGGAAGCCCTAAGAGGAAATCACTGTATGTTATGAAAAGACCTAAACCAGGAAGCTGATGTGAAATGATTTGTGTGTGAAGTATTTCGGCGACCCGTTCCATCGGTAAAAGGTGTTGTAGCTGAAGCGACCATCGATGAACGGTGTTTTCGGCGAATAGTTCTATCGGCGATGGATTTGTTCGTGGAACCAACCGTCGACTAAGAGTGATTTCGGCGAACCGTACCATCGGCGAAGAGTGATTCGCTATACCGTTCTGAGCTCATCCAAACTAATATTATAAATGCGAAAGTAACTCTATCTGTCTGTCTGTCTTTTCTTCACGCCTAAACTACTGAACCGATTTCGATGAAATTTGGTATAGAGATAGTTTGAGTCCCGGGAAAGGACATAGGATAGTTTTTATTCCGATATTCCCACGGGATCGAACGTTACGCGGGTGAAACCGCGGGGCGCAGCTAGTTTCAAATATTTGTTTCTAAGCTTTATCGTGCTTTAAGTTTCATTAAAATTAGTGTAAAAAAATCAAACGGTTTTGGTAAGTAAATACATAAGTAGGTAGGTACTTTGATACTTAAGGCGTTGCATTGTACTAGTTTTATCATTTAAATGTACCTTACATTTAAATGATAAAACTAATAGAATTCAACTCGTGTATTGATAGTTCAAGTTTATACACCTACAACTATGTTATCTTGAGGGAAAATCTCGTAATTTTCAGAACATTCACAGTTTGATCTCAATCAGTCTGCCAAAAATACCTCTAATTTTTTCCCTAAATTTTGGATATTGATTGTCGCTGAGATGCGATTGCGACTTGATTTTGAACGTTTTTAATTACGGAAATTGACCTTCCAATCGACTCGCGGCGAAGCAATCCTTTTGTTATTAGCCCAAACTAATGCTATGTGACGACTGATCGCTAACTCAAATTACCTATGTATATTTTATTGATTCGCTACGCGTCGATGGCAGCATAGAATTAATACGGTTGCCATGTATGACTTTGCTCGTAGAGCCATAATAACTAATATAAAAAATCAGTGACATTATCTATATCAAACGAGTTCAAAAACATAATTTTTCGTATAATTATCTAAATACAAACAAAACGACTTGTGTACATAATATACGTTATCAGCACATTCTAGATGCTAAGGTAATGTTAGTAATTTGGGCTTTATCATTATCATGCCCTTATCTTTGTAATCGATATGGTTATCAAAAAATTCTTACTGAACACTGTACCTACCTACTTGGTGCTTTTTCCTCGTAGCTCGTCCCCTCGAACTAAACATAATTATTATTATAACTGTCGGAGTGCGAGTGTACTAATACGGCTCTGCTGTCCCTTTCAGACGATATCGTCGTAATGTTTATTTTTACACATGATGTTATCAAGCTTTAATAATTAAATTTTCATTATCATAATTATCATCGGCAATAAACCGTCCTCTGCTGCTACGTGTATATATTTATTTATTTGCTTCACTAACAATTGTATACATTGGTATAAGCAAATGAAACAGAAGCAACAAATCAGAATATATAACATACAAAATCAGCCTATAATGTTCCCACTGCTGGGACATAGGCCTCCTCTCGGTGAGAGGGAGTGGGCCGTAATCCACCATGCGGGCCCAGTGCGGGTTGGCAGATGTCACATGTCTTCGAATTTTTGGTTCTAGGACATGCCGGTTTCCTCACGATGTTTTCCTTCACCGTTTTGAGAAAAGTGGTGATGAAATAATTTACACAAAGTAAAGCGCCTGTCTGGGTTCGAACCTATGATCTACACCTCGTAAGTCGCGGCCGTTGCCACTTGGCCACCACTGCTCTCACACAAATCAGAATAAAGTGTAACAATTACTTACAGGTAAACTCTGCAATCTGCATGCACACAAAACGTTGTCATAACTTACAAAAAATAGAAATGAAAAGACTATAGATATTATCAAAGTTGCACTGAATTAAACTTAATAAATTAAATAAACTAGGTAATACAAAATAGAAAAAAAAAACACCCAGTGAGATAGGATACAGCGCTAAGAAACTCAATGATCAGGGAGATACTTATAAAAACTAGCTTTCAATTTGCCTAAACCGTCAAAATGGAGGTCGATGCGATCACTGCAACCGTTCACAGCCCTGCAAAACCTCGCGTATAGGGAATTTGCACCCAGAACCTTTCTTCTCTGCTCAGGGCAGAGTGGCGTTATAGGATTATTTAATATTTGTGGGCAGTCGATTTTGTGGGCCATAACTTTGGACACAAATATCGCGTCATTCAGACGTCGACGTTTGTCCAGAGAAGCCGTATTAAAATGTTTGAGCTTATCACTATATGAACGTATTTTCTTGGACAAACCGCTAGCATAGGCCAGGTGCCCCAGAAAACGTTTTCGTACACGTTCAAGACGCAACGAGTGAGTAGCATAGTGTGGCTGCCAGACCACGCTACAATACTCTAATTAATATGCTTCGAATCAAACAATTACAAAGTATAATTTTTGTTTTGCAGCTTTTAAATTGTTTTGTGTTTCTGATAACAAAACCCAGCATTTTGAAAGACTTTTTCACTATATTATCTATGTGAGGGATAAAAGTTAATTTCCGATCAAACATAACACCAAGGTCTTTTATTGTGTCCAATTCCTTTATTTTTCCTCCGTCAATATAATAATCCTGGTCAATGAGATGTTGTTTCCTGGTAAATTTTATATGGTAACATTTGCTAGGATTTAGGAGTACCTATCTGGCTTATTTGGCACCATATCACCAATTCATCCAAATCGTTTTGTAATTCAGAGGCGTCTTGCTTAGACTTAACTATTTTGACGAATTAAAATAGAATAGATTAGAATAGAATACTCTTTATTATGTACACAATATAAATTACAGACATAATATATTGAAGCTTTACAATGGGTGACATAATGGGCGGTCTTATCGCTAAGAGCGATCTTTTAAAGACAACCTTTGGATGGATTAAAAAAGGGAAGGACAGACAAATACTTAAAAAGAAATCGAAAAAAAAAGAAAGGAATCGAATTTTAAGTCATCGGCAAACTTTTAGTTCGGAATATCATTAATAAAAAAAGATAAATAAAACCAGCCTACTCGATCAACCTTTACTAGGCCGTTTGGCCGTCTAGTAGGCACCCATACTTCTTCAACCCATTAGCTATATCAAAACCCAGTCAGGGACAAAATAATCTTTACTTTTACAGAGTCCCAAGGTGTCTTCTAACCTCCACCTCACACCAGCATTCAAATCTTAGCATTAAACCAGGTTTCGTCCGCGATGACGAACCTATTTAAAACATATTCAATTGTTGAAACTATAATCCATTGTATATCCCCGCTACGTTATGTGTTGAATGAAGTCATCAATTCAACTTCTAAGTAATAGCAGCCGCACGGGTCGATCGATCAGGTTAAGCTACGCTTGCCGCGGTTGGTCCGTGGATGGGTGACCATCTTTACATACCAAGACCCCTCCGTGCCTCTGATAACACGTTAAGCCGTTGGTCCCGGCTGTTATTCCTGGATCTTTGACAATCGTTACGGGTAGCAAGATGCCCGAAAGTCAACCAGTCTTACCAAGGGGTTATGAATTACCCAGTAACCAGTTACTGGGTAATTCATAACCCCTTGGTAAGACTATCTATCCTATCTGACCTCCTCAACCCAGGTTGTGGAGGTCAGATAGGCAGTCGCTCCATGTAAAATAAATCCAGGTGCATCCGGTTAGACTGGAAACCGACCCCAACATAGTTGAGAAAAGGCAGGCAGATTGATTTTTTGAGTAGGCAATGCTTCCGGTCATTAAACTTGAAGCTGTCCATCCCAAATCCATATGTTTAGTTGTTGGAATAAACAATACAAAGTATTGATAATGTCTGTAGGTACTATTAGAGTAGTAACTCCCACTTCAGAGCTTATCATGTCTAGTGGTTCTAGATTAGTATATCGGTCAAATCTAAGAGGCTTGACCAAGATACCCATTGTTGGTAAGTACCTACTATCAGTTATATTTGGGGTTAAAAATAACTACTAACTTCTATACATACAGGGCCGTCTTAACCATATTGGGCGCCGGGGTGCGAAAATCAGCCTGCGCCCCCCTTGCCAACAAAAGAAAAAACTTAACAATATAAGACTGTGAGCTACCAACTATCACGCGTGAACAAAAAGCTGTTCTCTTACCGGTGGCGTGCCAGCAGCGAGCGGTCGCCTTGCTGACGGTGTGTTGGCGACTAACGGGTGGATTTTTTCCGAGGCGGTGCCGGGCCGTTACTGCGCTGGAGCGGTGCGGTTATAATGAGAGATGACCTGATCAGCTTGCGCCCCCTAAGACCCTGCGCCAGGGTGCCACGCACCCCTTGCACCCCCGGGTAAAGACGGCCCTGTATACATATTTATTATTACTAACTTCTGCCCACGGTTAAGCCCGTGTGGATGTCGGAAATTATCCCACGGGTAGGTGTTACCGAGACAAAAAGTACCTAACCTATGTCCTTCCCCAGGATGCCATTTAACTCCCTGCCAATTTTCAGTGGTTTAGGCGTGAAAGGTAACATACCTACATACAGAGTTACTTCCGAAATTATAATATTAGTATGGAAAAATACAGGCAATTAGTGTGCAGTAGTTATTTAAACCAGCAAATCTAGCAAAAAATTACAAAGCTAGCTGAAATTGAAACCAACACTTGCACAATACTTATTAACACAGTTTCAAACTGTTTTTCTACGTCAGCCGAAGGGTCTATAGAAATTATAATCAGGCATATATTTACCTTTCTATCAATGCAGTTTTATTGTTATAATCATCAACCAAAGAGTGACTATTATTATAAGTTGGCAGCTTTTGTTATAGAAACAATTATGCACTAATAAATTTGTCAGCTGATGCGGCTGCGCAAATACCTAATGACATCGCTATTCATTTGAACAATGGTAGGTTCGTTTTACAGACACGCTGTCTACTGTGTCAAAGGTTCCATATTATTAAACCTATGTTTCATGGATTAGAATGCTTACGTCATTTTGATTTCGGATAGCGGAGTAAGATTACAAAAAATGCTTCATTTCATGTTTTGCTTTTTTTTTTAACAAGGTAGTCAAACGCTTAATTAATAGAAATTATATTTATGGCACAGTCTCTATCCAACCTAACTTTATTTCTATCAATGAACAACAATTTCATTAATTTCAACAACATTTTTATAAACTTGAGCCTGGTCCATACACTATCAATAATTATTAATAGATAAGAGGTAATACCTAAGTATTATATCATTAGGATTCTTATCATTTTGTTTTCTTTTATATTTTAATCCTACCTAATATACCTTCTACTGCAATAAATAAATTTGATATGTAATACATAATATTATAATTTATCTTAAATGCGATTAACGTAATTAAAGGTGATTAAAGTATTCTCAAGGACAAATAAACAAAGATATGGATGAAATCTATAATAATTTTCTTTCCATAGAAATCTCAACAGTTCCTAGTCGTACTTAATTAGTAATGAATAACATTAACTACTGTCGTTGTTAATTACTTACTAATGATGAGCAAAACAACTTCCTACGTTTTACTTATTACGTGGAACTAACTCAAAAGCTTTTCATAATTTTATCTATTGATGTTCTCGTAGAACCAATCTAAATACCGTAAGTTTAACATGACTTTAGTATCGTATAATATCAAGCTCCATTTAGGCACCTGTCCCGGTTATTGTGTTTATCTACCCCAAAAATCCACCCTAAGGTAAATACGCAGAAACGCATGTCCGAGAGTATTATCTCGGACATGCGTTTTTGTTTGCGTTTCCGCGTATCCACCCTAGGGTGGATAAACGGAATAACCCGCTTGTCCAACCACCGACGAGGAAACGACCAGCTATCGACTGTTTTCTCGCTTAAGAAACGTACAAAATATTATAGGTCTCGTGTCAGTTAAAGAGATACATATCTAGTTTGAAAAAAAAATTTGCTGTTCCCTATATTTCGACCAGTTATGCGAACATAAATGTAGGGGTAGGGAACACCTGATTTTTTTTTTTTGCGATTGTAGGTTTGGTCCCATAGTTAAAGTTGTTCATAATGATGAATACAGTCTCCCATTTCGATTTGTCGCATGTTTTTAATTTCATCCTGTATTAATAGTCGTTTGCTGACGGAATACACCACCGGAAATAACTCTGTCAAACAAACAAGTAATTTTTAGTTGCTGGCTCCACTCGCTTCTCGCTAATCGCCGACGTTGAGACAGGTGACTTACACGATCCAATTTTCTTGCCTGTGGCATTCTATGGAATTGAAGCAACAAATGACTAGCATCGTCTAAGCACTGTTTAGACGGTGCAACTTTTATTGTTGCTTCAACTTATGATATGCCATATCGTACCGTCTAAACCAGGCTTTAGTTTCCGCAGAATCGTTCGTAGGTTAAAAATAAGAGGTTCTACTGTTTTAACAGTAAGTCGAGGCATCCGTCTGAGCGTTTATGTCTTCTCTTGCCGAAACGAGGTTAGCACATGTTGTGGTTAAACCTGTCAACGAGATTGGTAGCGGTTAGTACTATTGACAGTGTCGTTTACGCCACTCAATAAAAATTGCACCAAAATAATCTGTACCTACGTATAAGTATCTAATAATCGGAATCATATATCGATTTTCGTGTGGTACCACGTTGTTCTTTTGAACTGCGCAACAGATGTTGATGCAGATTTCACGATCATTTAAAATATAATCCGGATGGTTTAAGTGTATATACATACAATAATATTAAACTTACATAAAATAAAGAAATCTCCATGTTTTTTCAAGTCATAAAACCGTGCGAAGCAGGCGAGTCGCTAATAATTAAAAAAATAGTAGTTGAATAACGGTTTTCCACGTTTGTAACAGTTACCCTGTAAAATCTCTTATGGTAGTAGAAGGATAGGTTCCAGTCGGCAGGAGTTCGACATAACGTCATAACCCTCCGTCCTCCCCAGACGGAGAACCGTATCCATGAGGATATCCACACGGAAAAAAAGGCCAGATACTTAAGAGGAAATGCGGTTGGTCTATTCTCCATAGAAACGCTCTCGCCTGTTTTCTTTCTGGTTATTTTTGAAGTGAAAACTTCTTTAGCGGCGTTGAACACTTTTTGTAATGGGTAAAAAATGCGTCAGGGCATCGCGTCAGGACACGTGACCGTCAGGAGAGATTCCCCCCCCCCATCTCTTTCTACGGCGGCGCCAACCGAAGTGAACCAAGTGAGACACGATAATGGATGGATGGATGGATGGTGATGGCGATGGCGATGGTGATGGTGATGGCGATGGTGATGGCGATGGTGATGGCGATGGTGATGGCGATGGTGATTGCGATGGCGATGGTGATGGTGATGTGATGTGATGTGATAGTGATGGTGGACGCGGACGCGGACGTGGATGGACAGCTGATGGCTCGACCGTCTGTGTAGTAGCCACACTGCTGTGTATTCGTAAAATTCGTGTATATAAAGCGTTTCAAAAAATGGAAATTGAACAAAGTGCATCGATTAATGAAAAAAGTGACGCAGAAATAGTGAAAAAAACTTAGTTATATTAATTCAATTAATAATTGATTTATTTTAACGTTAATATTCAAGTTTTCACTTCTGCCGGCATTCCCGGAGTGCAACCCGTCTTTTTTTTTATTGCTAAATGGGCGCGCTCTTGACCCCAATCACGCCTGATGGAAAGCGATAGATGAGGTCTATGATGGAACGAACGAGCCCAGAAGATGCCTGTTCACTCTTGATTTGAAGGCAGACGGGTTAAATGTGGGAGGGAACACAGATGCCGGCAGAGAGTTCCACACTTTGGCTGTGCGCATAATAAAAGTGGAGGAGAAGCGTTGAGTACGACTCATCGGGATATCAACCAAGTGCGGATGGTACGCTGCAGTACGTCTGGTTGTCCGGTGGTAAAAGGGCGATGGTGGGATCAGGTCATGGAGCTCCTGCGCACACTCTCCGTAGTACAGTCTGTAGAAGACCGAAAATGACCAATGAGACACCAACACCTCAGAAATATTATTTTTGTCATAGTAGGTATAGCTAGGTATAACTAGGGTAACCACAAAACTTTTGTGGTTTCTAAAACAAAGAGCGTTTGAGGACTAGGGTCCACTTCGTCTGTTTTGCCTTGTGTTATCATTGGCACAGTTTTCGTAACCAGTAATTTCCACCAGCTATATTTGGGGGACCTAAGGTCAAGATAGTTAACGGAAAACGCACTATTTTTACTTAAACTTGCTAATAAGTAAGGTAAACATTCGCGATCTTTGAATGACTTAAAACCATTACTAAGTCATGCAATATAACTCTTATATCATTCGAATAAAGTATAAATTTGAATGATTGTTGATAGTTGGATAAAACTCAGTAAATATTCTAATTAATACCATACTTTACCGAGATAAGAGTTATATCGCAAAGATTTAAAAATTGTTTTACGTCCATCGTGAATGTTCTACTTTTGTATACAGGGTGTTACAGAAAGGGTATAACAATACAAACGGGTTGAAGAGTGTATCTGGTCTAGAATCTCTGTACAAAATTTCAGCTCAAAAGCAGTAATTTTGAAAATGCTTAATATTTTTTTTATTTCGATAGTTTATTAAATTGAAACCATAACAAACGTGTCACCGCACTACGAAGGTCATTATCCATTATCTGTAGTGTGTCTGTGCGCCTAGTACACGCACATCACGCCGCCGCGCGCCAGTGCAGCGCCGTGATGTCGAAATAAAAAAACATTAAGCATTTTCAAAGTTAATGCTTTTGAGCTGAAATTTTGTACAGAGATTCTAGACCAGATACACTCTTCAACCCGTTTGTATTGATATACCCTTTCCGTAACACCCTGTATTGTTTTTTCAGATTCCAATTTCTCATTTGGAATTCATTCGACCAAGCTTGGTGATTAGAGCATCAATTTGCCTTTTGGATAGAGAACTATCACACATACGCACATTACACAATAGCCTTTATGTCGGTTGAATAGAAATACCACCGACATAAAGGCTATTGTGAAATAATTCGCAGTAATATTCAAAAAAATCAGTGACACAAACAATAAATATCAACCTTCGGTCAGTGGGTCGTCTTAGGGGCGGAGTCAAGTTCATTCAATATGTCACAATAAATGGAGAAGTGTGAAAAATTTATAATACATGGACAGCTTGTTTATTTTATTAGTACTTTTAGCAGATGAGATGTGAAAGAAAAACATTGGCACATAAATACATACAGTATTAAACATGGAACAAACAAGGTTTAATATTTGTCTTCCATATATTATTATATCATTACCTAACCTATGTTTACGCTCTTACACACGCGTCTAAATCAATATCGGGGGCCTTTAAAAAAAAAAGTAATTTAAACATACGTCTTATTGGTGCTGTCAACTGTCAATGTCATGTGTCAAAATTTTATGTTAAATGCAAAACGTCATTGTGTTCTCTGTCTCCTACCGTCGACCACCTTGTGAGCCCAAACTTCATAGCGGCTCTGGAACACGAGGCGAATACCTGCGCAGTAACAAATTCATGTCACCGCGGGAGGAGGGGAGGTAGGTACCTACTGTGCAGCGAGTAGCCCACTTCAGAACCGCCATTAAGTTTGACGCTTACTGGGAAGACAATTTACTGCATCACTATACAGTAACGTCATCAGTTGGAGCACGGGACCCGATCACGGGACCGTAGTCCCCGTGCTTCACCCAGGTGGAGAAACTAGGTGAAGCACGGGTCCGACCCCCTTTATGGGGTGGTAAAAAGCTCCCATTAAATCTTTTTCTATCTG
Organism: Amphipoea lucens; assembly: GCA_947508005.1. Lineage (NCBI taxonomy): Eukaryota > Metazoa > Arthropoda > Insecta > Lepidoptera > Noctuidae > Amphipoea > Amphipoea lucens. The sequence goes on along the minus strand of OX382358.1, from coordinate 16,690,602 downwards.
TGATATCGGTCTATTATTTACCTATAATCCATCAAAATATAAAAGTAGAATACGACATACTAGGTATTTATTTAGGTCGTTGATATTTAACTTACGTTAGTCAGTTATTTCGCATACAGACAACTCGAGACAATGTGTGTAGGCTTGGCGTTTGTAAAAAAGTCATACAATAGCAAATATCACGATTATATTGTCTTATTAAAGCAGAAACAAAAACTGTTGAATTATTCGGTAATTTGAGTTGCTAAAGAATCGTAGGTTGCTATTTTTAGGTTATGAAATTACTTTATTTGTACCTATTAAGCGTGTGCTATTTATAACTTTGTTTAGATATGGATGGACCGTAGAACTACCTTAGGCAAGAACTACCTAGTTCTTGCCGATACGAAAGAAGAAGATAAGTTCTACGGTCCCAGTATAAGCTCTTAAAGGCTTAAGAGCTTATACTGTTGTTTTCAACAGTAGTATACATAAAAAGTCTAATGCACTTAATATGTATATAATTAGTAATAATAAATAATGTGACCACTTTTATGTCTGACAACTAAAAATCTCCACGTTTTAATAAATCTAGAAAAACAAATGTAAAAGATTAAATCACCATAAATATTAATTACGAGACACGAAACTATCCGCAAGAACATTTGCTGGCGATGATCCAAAATAAATTATCGATCTCGTTATTATCACATAACACTAATAAACAGATATATGTATGAAAGATTGTTATGATATTATCTCTAATGGTTTCGTGGAGTACGATTTGGTATGAGCAACTAGTAAGTAGTTATAGGTTTAGTGTAGCGGTTGGTACTACGTAGTACTCTTAAGTATTCTGTGGTACTGTGTAGCCTGTGAGGAAAAAGGAAAGACGTTATTAAAAAAACATCAGCTTCTAAAAATACTAATAAGGTTCTCTATGGAGATTTTTATCAGATTTTATGGGTTACCTGAGTTCGGGGTTCCTATCTGATTTTTTTCAAATATACTTTCGGTGTTCTCTTATCATGCCGCACCTACTCAACTTTTCGCCCTACATAAGCTTGCTCAAAAACCCTCTGGGCTCCCCTACCACTTTGTCCTCTATGTCCTTAAGGTAATACTTTCTAAGCCATACAAAAAACAATAAGTTAAGAGAGCGCAGCAACCCTGAAAAATTAATATTTTGTGTTTCTGTTCTACAAAAAGCTTAGAAATATCATGTATTACTCATATTATTTTAATTTTATACCTAACTCTTATCAATTTCATGAAAAATCTAATTGTAGATAGGCTATTTTGCTGGATTTCCCTTAAATAGGGCTTACTTGACCGCTATACGATTCTAATTGATTTTCTATTGTTTCGTGACCCATAGGTCACGCGCGGAGCTTGACCGGTTAAATACATAATGAGATAAGTACAGTAGGTACCCATGATTAGGTTTCTTTCTATAATTATTTGGGTAAAACTCAATTTTAATAAAAGTATCCACTGAAAAGTAAAAAGTCGGGTAAAATATATGTTTCTGAGTAGCGCAGCAGATGTGGTGGCCATTTTAAAGATCTTTGTGGTTTGTAACAATTGGTACATTTAAAAACTCTATGGCAATGAAAAATACGTAATATCTATGCTCTGCGGTTTTCTGACTCATGCCTCTGTGAATGAGTTTAGTCATAATATCTACCTAGTTTTCTATTTGTAATAGTTTTTACAATATGTAAATAAGTAATTGTTAGTAAATAAGTAATTATACAAATAAATACAAAAATAAAAGGACAGAAGACAGGCAGCATTGACTCGTTGAATGGCAATGCTAATTCTTTGGCCGAAGAACACGCCACCCTTCTAGTCATGTGAAGTGTCGACCAGTCTGCAAAAAAAGACGCGCACTCGGGCCCCATGACCCGAGCGTTTGTATTTGTAATAGTTAATATGGGAAAACTGTGTGGTTTCCAGTATAATATTAGGCTGCAGAGTTTCTCCTGTGTCAGTAGGAGAATGAAGAATACCAGCCATCTAAAGGCCAATTCCCGTAATTAAAAACGTTCAAAATCTAGAAGCAATCTCATCTCAGCGACAATCAATGTCAAAAACTTGTCAAAAATGTAGGGAAATTGAGGTATTTTTCACAGATCGGGCTCTGAACGTTCTTAAAATTACGAGAATTGGCCCTCTGTTTGCTATCACCAGCCTGTCTGAAAAACAACGATTATGGGTAAGTCCCCTGACCGTTCACGGAGGAACTTACGTACTCCTAAATCATCATAATCAGCCTATAATGTTCCCACTGCTGGGACACAGGCGTCCTCTCTGTGAGAGGGAGTGAGCCATAATCCACCATGCGAGCCCAAAGCGGGTAGTTGGATTTTTAACCCACAATCACTGTTTCTTTGGGTAAAGAAAGAAAAAAGCATAACGTTTATCTGGACACAGTTCGTGAAACACAAAATACAAATATGGGTACAAACATAACGGTATTCTTGGCTTTTCCCGTGGGCGATCAGATTCTATTTTAAGCTATACCCACCCAATCCAAATCCACAGTCAATTAGAGACCAAATCGAAATCGAAAAAATCGCTACTTATGTACACACTAGGTACTCGTTTATTGATTACAATTTCAACTCAGTTGTCGAACACCGAGTTCGTAATGATTACATCTGTAAACAATTGCCCACGCAATCGCAAACACTTGGAGTTAACGTTATTGAGTGATTTAGACCGGACTCGAACCTCAATACTTTCAATAGACCGAAACAATGCACCCAACAATAACCTGAATATTTGAGTGTGTGATTATTTTCAACAAGTTTCGGTATTTATTTCTTTGTTTTGAAGGCAATTTGTAAGTAGAGCACTTAACAGTTACTTAGTAGAATTGGGTTCAATATAATAATGCATAAATAAATAAATATGTAACTAAAGCATGTTATTTAGAAGCCTGAAGGCCTCTTCTTGTTTATCATTTTGATATCTAACCATTGTAGCGCCGTAGAGCCTCCAATTACCGCTACATTGAGTTAACCGATATGCATTTATTTGTTCTAAATTCTTGTGGAAATAATGTAAGTGCTCGGAATCTTTAATGTAGTAGGTATACAACCTCAATAAAAGATAAATAGTTCGTAGCCGTATGCTTGTAAAAATCGTAGCTGTCTACGGGGGAGGCCCGTTTCTCGTAGCGCTACGAGGCTACGAGGAAGAGCTACGGCTGGTTATCTTAATTGACGATCGATGTTGATCTTCCTAATTTGATTATATCATACCTCATAATTTATTATGCAGGTAGGTACTTAGATAGTGTTGTCGATTGACCTTAAAGATAGTCAGTTGTCGATGTGTTTATTGTTTGGTTTTTGTTGCAGTGGAAATATAATTGAACTGAATTTATTTTTAACAGCATTTCGCAAGTCCGAAGACCATGTTTTTTCGTTTAGCAAAGAAATTGTGTCCTGGATTATTACCAGTTAGTATATATAAGGAATAAGGATGACTTAGGTATATAAAAAATATAATCACGCTTCAGCTGCTGTCAGCCCGTCAATGCCCGCTGGGTATGCCAACCAGTGAGGAATATATGGCGTTCGATGTGCCTGCGACGCTAGTAGGTCATTCAAAACGTGACGGATTGCCCACTGTCGCCAGTCAAAATAGTATGCTCCGCGTGTCTTTACTATGTTTCGACTAAAAGTAGGGAATGGGGTTGGTATAAAGGAGTGCGGTAATATAGGGTTACGAACTAATACTTATATTATAAATGCGAACGTGTGTCTGTCTGTTACCTCTTCACGCTTAAACCGCTGAACCGATTTAGATGAAATTTGATAAAGAGATAGTTTGAGTCCCGGGAAAGGACATAGTATACTTTTTATCCCGATATTCCCACGGGAAACTAAAAATTTTAAAAACTATGCCACACATACTTACATAAAAACAATGCACCTATGATTTTATGAATCAATAGCTCACAATTATCAGATGAATCACCTCAGAAATGATTCTCAGAATTTGTTCAAACAACGAACAGTTACGATAGAAGTCATTATATTTTGTTAATAGGCAAGCTTAAATTATTAATACCTTTCAATTATTTACATTGTCGAATATAATTGATAATTCTAACAATAAGCCGATACCAGAATACGAATCATTATTTCAAAGAGCACTCGTTTTTGTATAAGTTTCAATCTAATTGTATTTCGTTAAAAGTCTTTATTAAGTCCAAGTAATAACTTAGTACTTAGTAATAAAGATGGAATCACTTGAAAAATGTTTGTAATATTTCTGCTGGTCTTTACAAATGTAAGTAGTAATATTTTTGGTCCTTTTGATTCTTAGGACTTTATGTAAGCTTTGTCTGAGTAACTATTATTATGCCTGTACTGTAGAATTCTTATTAATATTGTTCTTGTTCTTCATCATTATTTTTTATTATTAGTATGTTTTTTTAATTTTTTCATACTAATTGATTATCAGCTAGCTTATTTCTAGGATCTTCTTTGACCTACTCCATTACATAATGTACCGACCTTTTTAGGAAATCATAAAAAAGGAGGAATGTTTGACCCGGATTGCCGTTGCAGACTAAAAGTTTTCTCCTAGTTTTGTCATGATTTTCACAAAATATTTACGTTACCTACCTGATATTTTCTTTATTTGTAGTCTCACATTAATTCATTTGCAGTTAAAATAAATAAGAAAGACTAAGCTTGCACGCTAGATAAATGAAGCTGTGACCAACAGCACTTGTATTAAGCGATACATATTATGCACCTTCCAGTAAATTGCTGGACTATGACCTCGCATTTATGGTAACAGGAGTTGCTTCACTTTTTCCTCCAACTAATTCACACGCTGATGTAGAACTTAAAGTTAGCAACTGAAATAGATTGTCTACATGAAGCCATTTACGCGCGGGTTCATGTGAATGGAATGTCCGACACATTCCGCGTGGTATCTCAATAATTCAACCGTCGAATGTTACATTGGCGCGGACGCGGACTCAAGATTCTAACATTCGAGAATCTTGAGAACGTGGCGTTAAGACTATTTTTTCATTTTAATTGGAAAGATATCATAAAAATGTGATAATAAGTTAACAAAATCTGTATAAAGTATATTCAAGCTGAACATGTGTTTCCAATTACCGAACTTGACGCCCAGTTCAACAAGTTTTATAGTGTGAATATTTGTTTTGTAGCAATTTTAAAAATTACAACTTCAATGTAACTGAATAACCCTTACTTCCACCAGCAATGGCAGCAACGGGTCTCGAGAATACGAGCAGTCGGCTCCGAGCGAGACGAGTGGAGGGGGGGTGGATACCGAGCCCCGGACCCCCGCTCCCCCCACGGACCGCTACGAAGACCTGCAGAGGATCCTGTTCACGCAGCTGCAGGGCAAAGCCGAAGAACACGCGGTAGTCATCCCCCCACATCGGGATCTTAACGTCCTGAGGCCAGATAACCCCACCATTGGAGAGATGGAGGACTTAGAACCTAGGTAAGGGCTTGGAGGATTTTAGTTTAATTTAAGAAGTCAAAATTTGACGTATTTACGGCCTGCTGTGTCAGGTTTTGGCCTTAATATTTATGTAAAAATATGTAAATTGTGACAGGTCTGACAACCAGTCTTACCAAGGGGTATCGTATTACCCAATAACTGGGTTGTGGAGGTCAGATATTCAGTCGCTCCATATAAAAAACTGTTATTCAGCTGCATCCGGTTAGACTGGAAGCCGACCCCAACATAGTTGGGAAAAGGCAAATAATGATGATGATGATGTAAATTGTGACAGGTCATTATCCTTTCAACAATTAATATGAATTGGTCAGACGTTACCTACAAACACGCTAACGGTACGTATGCTGAAAAAGACTTGTAGTATAATGTCCATAAAATCAATCGAGGAGGGGAGAACGGAGAGGGGGCTTAGGGGATTAGATCGTAATAAATCAAAATAACCATGCAAAGTCTAAAGTAGACTAAAACCCTTGCAAAACTAATTTATTATTCTGAGCATATCTCTTGTATATTGACTCAAAGTGTTCTCGGAAAGAAGCAATCAACATAATATTTAAATCGTTTAGAAAATTGCGCAGAATGTAAATACCAAAATAAAAGGAATATTCAGTGGGTTAAGAAATATTAATTAAAACGTTCTGCGAAAAACGACGCGAAAAGGACATTACAAGGAAAATTCTCTAAAGTTGCCGACAGCTGACATCCACAAGTACGATTTATGTAGCACGCCGCGAGTCGCCAAATTAAATTGTTAGTTACTTCGTTATTACCGCAATTAAACTTTGATAACTCGAACATTGCTGGAACAACTGTTTACATATTTTCTCGCGGCTGCGGTTCCGAATGTGCCCCTGTGCCACATTGTAACGTTATATGTAACACGTGACTCCATATTCTAAAGGCGACAGCTTTTCATCCACCACGAATGCCCCCGCAGAGCACTGAAGTATGCATCAAAATCAAACAGGTAGGTCGCGGCCGGCCTCCGCTGCTTCAGGTAATTTCACGAAAGCAAATATTAGGCCAAATCTCATAGGGCACCGTGAAAGGAATGAAAAGAATATCACATTCCGTCCGCGTTTAGGTACACTATCAACAGGATTTCGTTTGATACAAGACTATAAAAAAGGATCATATCATACTTCCAGCGCAGAATGATTCTATAATACGAAACAGACAAGCGACCTTTCTTTATCTTGCGAGGCAAATTTCACAAGACCTACAAGGAATCTTATTTAAAATCCAGTTACGGGGTCCCGCCGAGATAGGCACGGGTCTTTGACAATAAAACTAAATGGAATGAATGCATGATGGCTTCCTTAAAACGCCGCTCGTGATATGACGGGACCTGTTATGACCGAATTCGTGTATCATGTAGAAAGGGTTGCGTTGATACATGGTAAATTTGGCACACTTTTTTCAAAATTGGCATCATCTACGTAAATATGAGAGGAGATGAACATTCATTGTTTAACACGAGAACGTTTTCTTTTGTTATGAATTCTTTATATTTTTCGGTCGCCATGCGCATAATAAGCCCAGATAAAATGTGGAAGTAAATAGGGCTTCGTGTTCGTTTAGAATCGTGAACGTCCACTTGTCGCGAGCCGGAACAATCGAGTTTTTTGAATTCCCACTCGACGCCGGCACAATTCACACCGAAGGAGAGTCAATAAATTTTAGAATAGCTGCCGGCTTGATTTCTAAATGCAGGTTATCGGAGCATGCCACAAATCGAAAACGTTACACGTACGCTCCTTAGTATTCAGTTCCGTGCTGCGTCGTGTCGCCCGGAGTCTCACACCTCCCGCTAGTAGGCAAATCACGTCCACTTATGTGTTCCACGCAGCCAAAACCAACACGCTGCCGCCGCGCCGCACCGCCGTCGGAAAATCTTCCATGTAAATCTTGACGTTAACGACCAGGTTTACGGGCGTGTGCGAAAAATTTAAAGTAACTTCATCGATGACGTACTACGCATCGCTTTTGTATCTCTTGTTTATGTTCAATATTTAAGTATTAAATTAGGTCAGTGTTTATCTAATCGATCATACTATAGTCGCTCCAATTATTAGGTTGTTGTTAGCCATACATATGCGACTGCTATAATGATTGCATTTGGATCAGTCGTTTGTTCTCCAATTATACCCAAACAAAAGGCAGAATGCCGCATAATAGATAATTAATGGAAATTAATGTCGTATAATAATACCAATCAATTTCTATTGCAGCATAAACGCTTCTAATTTGGAAAGGTTCCAACTGAAGATAGCTCAACACGAATTGTATGAGGAAGCAGAACCGCTAGTGGAAGACCTTCTCAAAGATATGGCCACTTCCACCATCCTACATGTAGGTAAGTTTACCTTTCAAATTAATTCTATAAACCTCTTAGATTAAAATAATCGAAGCAAAATATATTGTACAAGATTTCAAGCTTACTGATTTTGAGGGCACAGTCAATTTTGTATTCGAAATTAAGTTCGTAATTATTCGTCTTATTTACATTATTCAACATTCGACATAACTGAAATCGATTCAACTATTGAGTGAGCCCTGATCTCAATTTAAGTATGTATCGCCATAAAATATTCAGTGCACCGTTGATCGGACTTAGAAAAGCAATTACGTTTAGACAGACAACCTTTACGCCACCCTCACTCCACGACTGGACATTCGATGCCAGTTTTAATGTATTACATGCGGTTGTTAAGGTCCATTTTTGATTATCACGATATATTTTTTCATAATATTTAGAAAACCTTACAACAGTTTTACATTACCCATCTACATATTTTTTTAAATCAATGAATAAATATATATTTTTACACAATAGGGTATGGAGACAAATCTCAATCTTGAAATAGTATGAAAAATAACTGAGATGATATTAGCATAATATATAAAAGCTGAAGCAGGTAGGTATCTATGTATATTAAATGAGGGTGGATCTGCAATCAGTTGCGGGGTTAGCGGTCCGTCGGACAATAGTGCCACAACAATCTCGCCCTTTACTTCGAATTGGACTTAAATATTTAAACCACTTAAATGGATTTCATTGTTGATCCGACTTTATGTTATATACCTACTAGAACATTTATTTTTAATGACACCAGTGCTCGATAACCGCGACAGGCGACATTCTAATATCAAAATTGCTAATATCTAAATTGCTAGTTTGAAGGCTGAATTCAAATTTGGTTGGGTACTGGATTACTTTGGGTACCTACTACTACTACTACTTATAAGAATCTAACAACAAATTATTTTCCGACAGAGCAAAAAGAGGGAGGCACGCAGTTGAAACTTATCATTGACTACCCTAATGGCGTCCAATCTCTCTTCAAGCCGATGAGGTAAGTCCCACATCGAGCGTCCATAATTTATAGTTTTGCCTTGAGTGTCCGTCCATCATCCGTCATGTCTTTCACAGATACGTAAGTTTTATTTTGTTTGGTAAACAAGTTGGGTTGGGAGTAGTTTGAAGTGTCCGCGCACGCTCCTGAAGGAGTTGCTACAACTTCCCTGTCACCTTGTTGGGTGTGCTCGTTCTATTCACAAAACTCCGAGAATGTTCTTTCGTGCGATCGGCTTAGCGGCTTGCCCACACTGTTCTCAACTACAAGTGCTATTGAAGTAGTGAGTTCGCCAAGTTCTGTTACTTGCGTACCATTGTTAAAGTTGATTGTGTTTTCTATTCAGTACCTCGCACTTGCTTATATATTTACGAAAGCTTTTAGACCTAACTGTTGCAGTGAACTTATGGAAAGACAACTTGGCAACCTCTACGACGATATTTCAAAGAGGTTATGTGTAAAACGAAACTACATAGGCACCGAATTGCATATTCAATATTCTGTAATGATATCTGATACAATTTTTGACGTGACAAAGAATACAAAGAGCATTCCCAAAAATGTACTCGCGGGAATTTCACGAAACTCCCGACAGGACTGTATATCGAGTATCAGACGTCTTAGCACTTCGCTTTTATTTTAAAAATATGGATTCCATATAAAATAAAGATAAAAATACTTACGGCGTCACAAGTAAGACGTATTTTCGTCAGCAAGTTATGTATGCACATAGTTTTACATCTGTTACTACATCATTCTTGAAACCAACATTAGATTTCAGAGGCGTTAAAAAAACAAAACAATATAAATTATTCTCGCCTTGAAATACTTGAACATAGGCAGACAGTTAACTTTTCTAGCGGACTGGATAACTTTTCTTAGAAAATTATAGACTCGAGGGGTTACTCCGGCGACATATCAAGAGGCCCTCGTGGATCTTTCACGATCCACAAGGGCGCGATAAATAACGCGACAGTCGGTGGTAACCCTTCCCTATTCGAGTATCTATTAGTTTTATCACCTTGACTGCCACTTCTGTACAAGAGATATATTGTATCGGGATCCTAGATCCACTAGCTGGAGTAAAAAGTATTCAAAATTAGTGGAAGCTATTTAATGTCGAAAAGGTAAAGAGGACACGGAATCTAAACCATTTGTTAGTAGTCTTTTTAAATTGTACTATCTCACTTACGAGTCGCACTGAGGACTATAAATCGGAAGACACTCGGTGCAGTATATTCCCGGGATTGCTCCTATCTAACCAGATTCACGATTTAAGAGCCACTTTAATCGTTTTGTTTCCGAGAAATTGATTAAGCACCCACATTCGACTCATTAGACACTAAAAGAAATTATACCTCCATTTGTTACTGCGAATGAGTAATTTTTCCATTTTAAGTACGTAATTTAACATTTTTCGACGTTATAAATTTATTTCAAAGGACAGGGGTCCCTTATCTCCTCCGGGAGTCGATATTTGATATTTCTCTTTAATGGATTTATAGTACTCGGTTTCAATTTACGTCCTGAATAAGTACCTGCCAAGAATTTTTGGTGATATTATGATAAAATTTCGCTTTGGTGTTTTATGCTTTTTAAGAATTAAGATCGATTTCATATTACTTTTCGGGTCATGATATTAATTAAAAAGTAAAATAAGTGGGTACTTATATTTTTACCTTAGCCTCAATGCTTTTTACCCATTGTTAGAACAATGGGTTTCATGTTCGCGCTATAATGGTTTATCATATTAAGATGATAAAAAGCTCTTCAACGTCGTTAGTCTGGTTATTCGTGTCTAGCTTATGCTGCAAATTGATTAATGCAGATAGTCATCAAAGGCCGCTAAAGTAGGGAGCCGGGCCAGCTCCGTGCTTTATCTATTTAAATCCTCTTATACCGTGCTCTATAATACCTCGACACGAGCATAACATTAAAGATAAATCGGCTGTTTTGTAGGACAAATAACATCTCCTTCCTTTGATATTTTTACGACTGAATTTGAATTTTGAATCTACTTTTATTTGCTTTTGTTCACAGATTTGCTAGAGATGTGCAGACGTTACCGAATCATTTCTATTTTTCTGATTACGAGCGGCACTACGCTGAAATAGCCGCGTTTCACCTGGACAGGTGGGTCGTACTTGTACTTGTACCTCATCATACATTATTAATATAGGAACAACACACAGCGCTTCGGTTGACTCATTACCAAGAGTCATTCTTGTGGAATTCAACATTATCAAGCGTGGGGTTAGATATTTTCGCAATCTTCTGACTTAAAAATGTTGGTAAATTTTTCAGATTTTTTATACAAAACCACTTTCTAAAAATGGAGTGAAATCTCAGGAGCAGCCTTTTATTGTTTTAGCATTTCGATTTTTTAAGTCAAGAGCTGACCCAATCTTCTATCTATAGGAAACTAACATCCCTACTTGCTCGCCACAATGTACACGAATAGAGGTGACGCTAATCTAAATCATGTGTTATCCAGGATACTCGGTTTCCGTCGCGCAATGCCGGTCGTGGGCCGCGTGCTCAACATGACGACGGAGATCTACGATGTGACTCAAGGTGACATCCTCAAGACGTTCTTCGTTTCACCGGCGAATAATTTCTGTTTCCACGGAAAGTGTTCGTACTACTGCGACACTGGTCATGCGATTTGTGGCAACCCTGACATGCTTGAAGGGAGCTTCGCCGCGTTCTTGCCCTCCTCCGATATCGCTGAACGAAAGGTTAGTATTTTAATTTGAAAATTGAGTTTAGTAGTAACAAGAAACTAATTAGAGGGTTCTCTTTGCATCGTAATGTTATTCGGAAATATCGTGTCTATCGTTTTTATGGTTTTCAATTAATTTCTTGCGACACGATTACCCAGGTAGGTACATGTTATGTAGAGATTATCAAATTGAGCGTGGTTGTTGGTAACAAATGATCACGTAGGTAAATTGTTGCGTTGGCGTCGGCGATGTAATGCATCACACATAATGCACGGCTCGGCTCCTTGGTATAACTGCGTGCACTTTATACGGGCGATCAAATCTGTAGTTACTTTCTGTACAACTACGGCTGTGTACATAATTCAACGTAAAAGATTGACGTGTGCATTTTCTCATTAACAGGCTGTTCACTGAATTGGATATGAGGTTCCTTGAAATTCTGTCAGTGATAAAAAAATCAACCAGTATCGAAAGTTTTATGCTTACCCATACCTCATCATAATCGTTTATTTGAAGAAAATAGGTAGATAAAATAAAGGTGTTTATAAAACTTTGTAATCCCTGTAAAATCCACCTTAACTTAGGCTTGCAAACATTAAAAATATTTTTAATAAAAAAATACACTTTGTCACATTAAAATATTGTCAAAAAAGAAATAGAATTTAAACCAAGCATAACAAAAATAAGGGAACACGATGAATAATATTAAAGAATATTTTAATCCTTTTTTTAACGGTTTCATAGGTAATGATTCTAAATATTTATTCATCAGCAATTCGGAAAATAATATTGTCAAATTCGCGAACATTCAGAAATTCTAAAAACGTATTTTTGGTCTTTTTCTATTTTGGGTACAACATAATCTTTGTGTAAACTACTGTAAACTCTAGATTTTATTGGGATAATACGCTCGGAGGTTCGCCCATAGCACATAAAGGAAGGGTTTATGGCAAAATCGTATTTATAATTCATTAAATCACATTATTGCATTGGCTGTGAACCTATAATGAATGATAGTGTAAGATTGTATAAATAAATAAATAAATTAATTTAAAATAATAGTTCCGGAGCATTTTGGCGTAATCTCTGCTTAACTATTAAAAGCTTTATAAGGAATTTAATAATAACTAGCCACTGCACTGAGAACGGAGACATGTATCAAGCGGACATAAAACGAGTCGATAACCTTGTTAAGTACGAGTAACTTCACTTCATTAGCCATAAGGTATTTCAAATTCAACTTGTGAGGTCCTAGCTTCTCTCCTAAGGTCTTGAGTACTACCAACTTATTATTTGTCAACTACGCTAAAACCAGGGTAGGTACCTACCTATGTACAATAAAATAATAAAAATCATACCAAAAAAATAGAATTAAAAGGACTCCAACATACAAACATAATAATTATTACAAACTTCGGTCGCTCAGTACGTTAACCATACAACAATGTTTCAGGTAAGTACAGATAATCAAACCTCTGCGCCAATATCCTAATGGTAAAATCTTAAACAGGGGTCCCTTTAGGGTTTTAGCAGGGTAAACCCTAACGGTCCCTTTAGGGCCTATAGGGTAATCGTCTTCTTTTCTCGTGTCGGCACTAATTGTAGAAGAATATTAATAGCTCGTGCCTCGGTAAACCGATTATCCAATCAGCAGGTTGGTAGTCACCAGTCAGGCTCTTTTATTACACCCTAAGGTGATCTAATCGCCTACTTTTTAACCCCCGACGTATGCAGAGGGGTGTTATACGGTAGACGCCTATGTCGTCGGTTATTTTTAAGTAATTTAATTACTTACTTAATCGTTTTTGCATCAATTTGTGTGTTATCTTCAGGTCTGGCGGCATCCATGGAGAAGGTCCTATCATAAGCGAAGAAAAGCGCAGTGGGAACTCCAATCAGATTATTGCGATACGGTAAGTTTTACATGATTTTATCAAACAGGATGTTACTTTGCAGATATTAAATTATTGCGCTTTTTATTTTATTCGTAGATATCGGAACTTTTAGTATTAATGATAAAATGTTCTGTTATGGAAGATATCGACGTCCACCATTACCTTAACGGAACACTCCCTCATACATTCAATTTGTTAAGTAGAATCATATTTGAGGGGCTATGCCCCCTCCTTCCGGTCGCCACTTTTGTTAATAAGAATTACTATCAACGTTTGCCACTTTTCAGAAATACATACAATGTTTTCTCCAAGTAAAAGCAATAATTTTAACCGGACTTTATCCATGGTTGGAAAAGTGTTATCCCCATTAACTTACACTATCTAGATGGTTTTAATTGATAATGTATCTTTTGGGGATACCCTGCTGTATGTTTATGGTATATCCATTACGATACGTGTGACTTAAGTAGTCTATTTTTGCATGGCAAACACACGTCTCGTATACTATTTTATAACTCGTGTGTCCTAAACCTGCACTTAAGTCTCGCTTTCCTGTGTAAAAATGGTCTACCTAAGTCGCTGTGAAGCGTGATTTAAGTGCGGGTTTAGGAGTGCTATAAAATATCTTGTATTCTTGTTTTCTTCTAGATTCGCACAACCCCTCCATATGACTCCGGTCGTCGACTGCTCGACTTGATGGACATGTCGATCTTCGACTTCCTCACCGGGAACATGGATAGACATCACTATGAAACTTTCAAGTTCGTATGCTTCATCATAACTCTTATCTGTATTGTTTCTACGTGATAAATTATTATCCTTAAGATTGGAAACGATGATTCTCCTGTCAATTGTGGCCATTATCAAAAGAAATCTAGTTCTAAAATTAAATCTCGGTCATTTATCGTGAGGAAACAAATCTTCCAAATGACTTTCATGGTAACTCAGTTTTGAAAGAAACATGAAATGTGTTTACATTGTCCAATGTGTGTGTTACAGTTGGCTAAATGGTATTTGTAACTGAAAGGGAGACACCTGGTGTTCTTATGATCTCTCAATCTTATACGACATTTTACATTGCATATAAATCTGCATTATTACGAGCCCAACCGGATAATCGAACGAGAAGGCCGTTTCCTTAAATCATTGGAGCTCAATTCTGTTCATACTGGAAATAAAATAACTATTTATAGATAAGATATGCGCTGTCATTGTAATGCAGAATTTCAAGTTTTGTAAGGACATAGCCAAATTAAGATTGTTTTAATGAGTGTTGTTAATGCAGAATGTTCGGGAACGAGACGTTCACACTGCATCTGGATCAAGGGCGTGCGTTCGGCAAGGCGTTCCACGACGAACTGAGCATTTTGGCACCGCTGCTGCAGTGCTGCCTCGTGAGACATACCACCCTCTCTACTTTATTGAAGTAAGTTACAAAGTACAATTTCTAAAGAGTAAAATGTGTGGGTTAGTACTACAATATATTTTTGTTTTTCATGTTTAAACTTCCATGTACTTATAATATTACGAGTAATATTATCATCCAACCCTAAAGGATTTTCCTCCTTGATTCAAACAGATTCCACAACGGTGTGTCACTATCAAAAGTCCTCCGTGATTCATTGAAGAAGGACCCGGTGGACCCGGTACTGTGGGAGCCGCACCTCGCCGCCCTCGACCGACGCATCGTCGTCATCCTCGACGCCATCAGAAAGTGTATCGACAAGATCGACACGCCCCTACAGAACGAGGTGAACGATTTCGTATGACCGCTCACACTACCTATTAAATGCTACGGGACTCATAGAAACGGTCTCATGAGTTGAAGTGTCTATGTGATATATGATTGTACGGACTACAAAAGGGATGGTGCAATCAGTGAAAATGACTTGCTAGTCGAACTCTCTCATAATCCGTGACTTAAGACAAACTTAGATGTAAGAAAAGTTGTAATCAATGCAAAACGTATCGTTATCATCCTTGTCTTTGGTTCTGTCTACAAGACTTGTATTAGACGTAAGATTTTAGTGCCAAAGATTGTCCAAATGAACTTTTGAGATATACAGAATATATTTTAGAACCATTCCACTGGATTTTGATAAGCCATTGTATGCCAAATATAAAGAGGAATTGTAAATTCATTTTGCTTACCACAACGGCGGTGAACGGTTTTGTTGTTTAAAAATTAACAGTATTGAGGAATTAGTGTACGTAGATATTATATTTTATTTGTTCTTTCTGTATATTTTGGATAATAATAATTATGAGTATTTCCGAGCTCAGACGAGACTTATGTAGAAGGGTGTGCAATGTTACTGTGTGTACATAATATTAATAAAATGCAGTTTATTTGTAAGTTTAGTTGTATTATCATCTGCTACACTAATACTTTTTGTTGTGAATTCTGTTACCATAGCTGAAAGCTCAAGAAGAGACATATCATAAATAAGCTCCGTGTGATAAACACAGACATCGTCTGATTCTATTTTGTTAAGTTTTTTTTTATTCGAGGCTATAAATCAATGCAATCGTACATGCTTTTCTATTTGTACAACTAGAAGTTTCTTACTAACATATTTCTCGTAGCTGATCTCATGTTTCATAACACTGAATGGTTATCATTTCATTTAGCTATAAAATATCACTACGTACTAACTATTTTCAGTGGCGAAAATATGAAATCCTACGTAGCTTACTGATTTGCTTTTACTTTGATTAAGTAGTCTATTAGTTAATTTGAATCCGATAGTTACGATAATACTGGCAGTTAAGATGAGACCTATATTTATTTTAATCGTGGTTTTAGTGTAAATTAGTGTTTAATATGGGGTGTGACTGTTACATATACCGGGGTTCAAGGAGTCGACTTGCCAAAGACGTACCTAAAAATTTGTGTAAAAATGTGTTGTATCTATAGCAAAATGTGATGCTTGAATGTATATTTCTGTTGATTGTTTATAAATTAAAAGGTTACATGATTCAAACTTTTGTGTTTAATTTTGAATGAATTTACTTACAGCTGAAGATACATTGGGTATACCTAATAAGTTCATCATCATCATTTGCGTAGCCTTTTCCCAACTACGTTTGGGTCGGCTTCCAGTCTAACCAGATGCAGCTGAATACCAGTATTTTACATGGAGTGACTGCCTATCTGACCTCCACAACCCAGTTACTAGGACGTAATAACCTAATAAGTTATTTTCTTAAAATAATCTGAAGTGTTAGAAAAGAATCAACAAGCAAAACTATTCTTAAACATAGTCACAAAAGAAACGGAGTTTCCTAACCTCGGACCGACAAACAAAACCAAATTATAAACATGTAAAATATAAAAGAAAATGTCGGGTCAGCGTGCCCGTCGCCTTCTCATAAAGATCACATAAAACTGGAAACACAGATATGTCCGTCCCCCATAAAAACTGGAATATGAATAGTACGGATATTTGATACAACGTTTTACGACTTTATGGCAGTTTGTTGTTTATTAAATATCTGCGTCGAGTATCTTTAAATGTGGATCTCTTCATCATTGTATCGTAATACATGATGAGGTTTGTCATGTCTCTTTTGTTTTTAAATGTTGAAGTATGGTCACACACAAAATTATTATTAGCCGATCTATTTCGTAAAAACATCACTGTGAAAACTTAGATGAAGTGAGCTTGTCGACGATAAAGTACCGAGGACTTGTCCTCGACAGCCGGTGGGACTTCGGGCCGCACATTCAGCGGCTGGTCACCAGGTTGATGAGCGTTGCAGCTGCTCTTACGCGACTGCTACCAAATTTGGGGGGGCCAACGCATCCTGCCGGAGACTGTATGCAGGGATTGTGCAATCAAGGGCCCTATATGGGGCGCCCGTGTGGGCGTACACCCTGACGGCCCGCAACGTCGCAATACTGCGAAAGCTGCAGAGACCCATGGCTGTTAGGGTGATAAGAGGATACCGTACGATCTCCTACGAGGCAGCAACTCTCCTGGCCGGATCAGCGCCCTGGGATTTGTACGCGAAAATCCTTGCGTCCCTATATCGCCGACGGAAGGTGGAGCTTACGCGTGGTCAGCCTCCGGTTCCCCGGGAATTTGGACCGACCGGCACGAAGGATCGAGCACCGTCAGATCCAAGTGGCTGAATGGAGGGAGCGACTTGTGCAACCCAGGTGGGGGCTCGCTACAATAGAGGCGGTAAGGCCTGTTATGAAGGAATGACTGGAGAGGCAGCATCGCGCCCTCGATTTCGATGATGAGGATGATATGCAACGATTCCCACGGCCTGTCAGCCTGGTCTGGCGCAGCCTGGCCTGTGAGAAACCGGGCCGTGGGTGGTAGCGCGGCATTAGTTGAAAGAAACAGTGATGCTGTTTTTATTGTCCGGTGACAATTTTTTATTCGTCTATACAGGGTGTTACAGAAAGGGTATATCAATACAAACGGGTTGAAGAGTGTATCTGGTCTAGAATCTCTGTACAAAATTTCAGCTCAAAAGTAGTAACTGAAAATGCTTAATATTTTTTTATTTCGATAGTTTATTAAATTGAAATCATAACAAACGTGTCACCACACTACGAGGGTCATTATCCGTTATCTGTAGTGTGTCTGTGCGCCTAGTACACGCACATCATGCCGCCGCGCGCCAGTGCAGCGCCGTGATGTCGAAATAAAAAAATATTAAACATTTTCAAAGTTAATGCTTTCGAGCTGAAATTTTGTACAGAGATTCTAGCTCAGATACACTCTTCATCCCGTTTGTATTGATATACCCTTTCCGTAACACCCTGTATAGCGGTCTTTGCTATTCTTAATACCCTTAATTGTTTCTTCAACGATAAAAAAAAGGTTTTAATTAATATACATTACTATTCTAGAAAATGCATAATTACATTATCCAGATACTGGAACAAATACTTAGTAAATGTCTTTTAGAACAAGGAAGTTTTGATTAAGGCTTTTCTTTGTCGGCTTGTAATAAACCCTTTCAGTGAGAAATAAATCTGATTTTCTAATTAAGAACAAACATTATCGTCTCGACAAATTTCTTTACGTGAAACAGCTTTATTAAAGGAATATTTTCATAATTGAAAGGCGTCATCAACGGGGGTAGGGAATTATCGTGAAATTCGACGACAGTTGTCGGCACTTTGCCTACATTTGAAATGTTCCTTTGACTTGGACCGCTCTACAATGAACCGAGGTATTTTTAATAATTAATATTCATCTACATAATGAGCTTTCAAATTACTCGAGAACATTGAATTAAAATTGTGTTGAAAGCATTGTTGAACATTTCATATAATTAATTTTGAATTGTTCCGCTGCTCTCAATCCCGACATCTCTGTTAAGAAGTTAATGGCTAGAACTCTGGACGTTTGTTTTTTCTTAATTAAAATAAGCGTAGACGCAGCTGCAAATAATTGAATCGCATTTTGTGACATAATTTGAAGAAAAGCGGGGTTAGAATCCTGTTTTAACTTTAGAACAACATGACCTTTGGAGCTTCCATTCATATTTTAATATTGGTCTGTTCACAAAACAGTTAAAGTTGAAATGATAGATTATCATCAGCCCCTCGGATAATATATCAAATAAGTATGTAGGTACTATAGAGGTATGAGGAACAGGGTGTAAAGTTCACTCATCCTCCATAGAAAAGGGAGGTTCCTCCGACCAGACGGTTGTTGTGTCTGGCGGGCAACTGCCCCAATGATTCATGTCGGGCCGTTGTATCTATGCTAGTTGCGCGGTAAACTCTGCTTGCGAGATGCAGGATTTTGCGTCACGTCAGTATGACGCGTTGTTCGCATGTGACGTTGTAAATACCGCTACAGTACAATCAAATGAATTATTGTCGATCTTTATGAGGCTACTGAGGTTCAGTTATGAACTGAACCTCAGTAGCCTCATTTTGATTATTTTGATTACATATTTTGATATACATCTTTATGAGGCAGCTGAGGTTCAGTTCATATTTTGATTACTTTCTGTACTTCGTACACAAAAGAGGTAGTTAGCTGATTGTCTTTAAAACTAGTTTCCATAACACACCACTAACCACCGTCAAAGTCAGAGTTAAATCATTCAATTCAAATAGGCACATAAAAGGCACTTTTGACACAAAATAGAATTAAATGATAAATTATTGCACCTAGTTCAAGTTAATCACATGTTTGAAAGAGCTGAATATGAATGTGCTTTGCCAAAACAAACAAGCGTTGACATGAAGTACAACGTAAAGTCTTCTAACAAACAACTTGTACACTAGTTTGATTAACACTGAACATTTAATTCACAATAACATTGATCTACCCACACGAAGTTCAGTTGTTTGCAGTATGTTCGGGCTATCTGTAACATGGACTTCGGGCGATACCCGGTAGTTACTCTGTGTTACTAGTCTGTAACCTGTCGAACTGTTCAACTGAGGAGAGAGCTTGCATCTGATGTTGTTAGTTCATATCACACGTACCTATTAGTTAGTTCGTATTAACTATTAACTTACCTTTGGACCGGATTATTTCGTGGACAGCTTTCTGTGGAATCTTGGAAATCTTTAATGAAAGTTTTGAGCATGAATTTAGACGTAATAAGAGTAGAAAAAAAAAAAACGATGGAATGTCTGGCTAGAAAACAGGTACAATACGAAGTGTGCATACACACGAGCGACACGCGTCGACGACAGAGGCAACTTGCAGCAATCTACGCGTGTCGGAGGCATCCGTCAACGCGTCAACGGCTGCCGCCGGAAACATGCCACTCGTGTATTTGAGCATGGTACTCAAATACACGAGCGACACGTTGGCGACGGTCGACTGTTGCAGTTGCCTCTACTTATCGTCTAGGCGTGTCACTCGTGTGTATGAGGACTAAAAGATGACTGCTAATAGAGATGTATAAAAGAAGAAATGTGCACCGACCACACATATTGGGCAGGACGATGACGAGTATTGTTTTGTTTTAATTTTATTACGTACCTACCTACCCTTGTTGCCTTATGTTTATTGCTTTCAATGATGTTATAAATCTCGGCTCCGGACAACTTACTATTCTGTTGATTCTAAAAGTTCTACGGTATAGGTAAGAAAGGCTTTTGAATAAAAGTTCAATTAGTTTCACGAAACCAACAAAGACAGATTTATACAACAACAGATAGGTATTATCACACGCAGCAGCATCGCTTTTATTACAGCTGTGAGGCTTGTCCATACAACATGGCCCACGTTACTAAATCGACTGATTTATGCGTGTCCAAAGCTTCGACGTTAGGCACCTACTGCGCTATTGTTTCTCCACGATTTATCGCGAATGCCCGCACAGGAGTCGCCGGCACAACAATTCACTTGGACAACAACAACATCGTGTGCATTGACGTCACCGAGCACTACGAGGACCTATTGTTGGCGTTGTGTTCGTAGCTATTACAAATGAGCCATGAGCTGGAATTGACATGTACAGCAGTTTGTCATTGGTGCGGGATAAAGAGGATTTGTTATTTTTTAATGAAGGCTGTCATTGTTGTTGAGGATAAAGCATGGAGATCGTGCGTAGAACAAGGTCGCGGACGTTTAATAAATATCATCATTTGCCTAGCCTTTTCGTAACTGTGCTGGGGTCGGCTTTCAGTCTATAATAAATTACGTATTTCGTTCACTAGATTTAGACTAACCTTTCAACTCGGCACGATAATGTCATGCGGGCCCTCAGGCGATGCGCAAGTCGTGTGAGCCTGTTGCGACTTGGTTTAGTTACGCTTATCAAGTAAAGGGGATCGACAATAAATTGCAGTAAAAATTGTAAATCAATTTGATTTTTTAATTCATATGTACTTTCTGAGTTTATCTTCGACATTACTGAGATCGGTGAAGAAAAACATCGTTAGGAAACCTGGACTTATACAGAGTGAAATTTTAATCACCGTTTTCCTCTTAAGGGTTCATTGTACTCATCATTATGAACAACTTTTACTATGGGACCAAACATGAAAGGGAACAGCTGAATTTTTTATTCACGATTTCAGGTTTGGTCCCATAGTAAAAATTGTTCATAATGATGAGTACAATGACCCCTTAAGAGGAAAACGCTGATTAAAATTTCACTCTGTATAGTTAATTAGCTTCTGTGCTTCTACCCTCGACTTGAAATTTGTTGCTTCCCCCACCCATCCCGTCGCATCGCATCGCCTGCCCGCGCTATTACTTCGTTTTGGCTTAGAGCTCTTTCTGACTTTTTTTGTTTTTTTCTCGGCTCTTAAGGGCCGTAGCAAGAGTTTTAGCCTTCCTCAAGAATGTGGCTATCAAATACAAAAATAATTTTTCAAACCCGACTGGTAGTGCCATAGATTAGCGCGTTCAAACAAACAAACTCTTCGGCCTTATTATTAGTATAGATACTCGTATAAGTCTGAAATACGTCTTGAGCAAGCGTAGTGATCAGTGCTCGTGCCTTCTCAGTATGAGAACAGGCCTTTGCCCTGCAGTGGGACAGTAAACAGGCTGTATAATCCTTCCAACTGGCAAGTAAAAATAATGTTTACCTATAGCCGTCACACTCCAAAGTGCTATACACCAATTAGGAGCTCATAGTACCAATCTGATTGGTTGGCTTGTCTGAAATCTGTAGTGTATTGAACTATAGGCCGACCGCTTAACTGAGACGTTGCCTGAGGTAGCTGCGCGGTTCGGCAGGATAGTTGTCATAAGTTGACGAATCACTAAGCTCTCGCATCACGTCACCACACCCCTTCCACACCGCGCTGCTACCTCAGGCAACGTCTCAGTTAAGCGGTCGGCCTATAACTGTAATAGTAAAATGGAAAACTCTTTAGAATCGGTATTTGTGCTTGAAGCAAACTCTCAGGTAAAGTTCCTTTACCGTGCTTGGAAATAGGAACAAAAGGCCCAGACAGGTTTTATAGTTATAGTTTTAAGGGTATATATATAGTTTTATAGTATATAGTTTTAAGGGTCAGACATGATTTATCAGGAGCATAGGTCAGCCACTACTGAAATTAACTTGCGACCTATGCAACGGAAATTCTGTTACTGTGCGGTATTTTCAAGCCAGAATCAAAACAACCATAACCAAAAGAAATCGGGAATCCGATTTCATCACGGATAACGAACGGTAAACTATCCCGGTCTGAATTGTCTGCTTTTCAAACCGGGCACCCCATAATTTCTTACCCCGCGTCCTAACCAAAGCGATCGGTCGCGCGAGTACGCGATCGTCGCGTTCTTATGACAGTAATTTGTTCGGAAAACCGGACAGCGCCCACTGTCGGTACGACCAAGCGTTTAGGTTCGCCAAACAAAATGAACACGATGGTCGCGTGTTCGCGCGACAATCGCTTTGGTTCAGACGCGACTTTCGCTTCGCACGACTTACGACCACGTCAAAACGAATAGCCCGCCGTAATTAGTAGGTATCCCATAATGACTCGAACTCATTCCTTTAAAATATCTGTCAGCTGCGTTTAGGTATGCCTAGATTGCTCCACAATCGGAACTGAAATGCCATTGGCTTTTTTCTATGCCATAAATAATAATTGGCCGCTTCGATTTGTTGATTTATGGTTATTAAAGATATGTAGCAGTGATAACACGCACGGTTTCAAAATTCATTTACATGGAAATGTAGACCCCTGATCGATATTATGGGAATTGTTATTGCAAATCTCAAATTGTTTGTATATGGTTTTGGTTATAGGTGTTTTTGTAGTTCGAATTCAGAAGTCGTATAAATGCTACATAAGTACGCATAATTTATTTGGATTTAATCTACCCCTCTGATCTCTATCTCGTCATCATCATTCATCATTTCAGCCGAAAGACATCCACTGCTGGACATAGGCCTCCCCCAAGCACCTCCACTTCGATCGGTGTTGTGCTTCTCGCATCCAACGTGTTCCTGCGGCTTTCAAAAGGTTGTCTACCTTGTGGGAGGCTTTCCAACGCTACGTCTTCCGGTACGCAGTCGCCACTTCAGAACCTTTCGGCCCAATCGGCCATCTGTTCTGCGAGCAATGTGCCCTGCCAGTGGGCAGGGCACTTAAGTTTGGCAATTCTTCGGGCTATGTCGGTTACCTTGGTTCTCCTGCGGATCTTTTCATTTCTGATTCGATCGCGCAGGTTCTCTATCTACTATCCAAAATTTCCTAAATGCCTACACTATAATTAATGAAAATATTAAGTTTCAATTTACAATTTTTGGTATCTACATATTCCGTAACACTAGCCTATATACCCACCCTGAAAAGTTAAGCAAAAAACCATTAAAAATTCGATTTGTTCGATACCATTATTCATAAAAAAAATATGAGCTATAAAGATAATGATGTATCATTGGGCACAAAAATCGGTTGGAGACAAAAGTTTCCCGGTCCGGTAGCGCCGACCGGCAATTTATGGTTATCGGGCCCGTTGCAGATAGCCGGCAAACGGATGAGTGTCGGACCAAACGGGCGCATGCATTATTCTTTGAGCATATATTATTCCAAATTAGAGCACGTATTTGTCAAACTAGCGTTTTATGATTAAAATATTTATGACAAATGGGCTCGGATTAACGTACGCTCAAGGATTATCGTTGTGAATGTCCATTTTAATTAGTTGGATCGAAAGAGTAAAGCTTTTTTTGGTATGCTTTGTAAGGTTTGACAAGTTTCTGCTTTTATATGATCAGACTGCAAGCTAAAATGACGTTTGTAAAGATGAAATGATTATGTTGACTTTATTAAATTAACATTTCTTGACAACTCACTAAATAATACTTCCCATTAGCCTTAGGCCTTGACTTGCGAGTTGTAGGTAGTAGGTAGGAAGTCAGACAGGCGGTTTACTTTGTGTAAATTATTTCATCACCACTGCTCTCAAAACGGTGAAGGGAAACATGGTAAGTAAACCGGCGTGTCCCAGAACCAAAAATTCGAAGACATATGACATCTACCAACCCGCACTGCGCCCGCGTGGTGGATTATGGCCCACTCCCTCTCACAGAAAAGAGGCCTGTATGCCAGCAGTGGGAACATTGTAGGCTGATTATGTAATACTTACCATCAGTAATATTGCCAAGAGATTCTGCAAGGAATCTTGCTAAGTACGCACAAAAGCATCTTATGTTCAAGACATTTTTCAAATAATATTCCACTCTTCAAAAGTTGACGCGATTGGATAAAAATATCAAATATATGGACAAATTATGTATATCCAGAACATCGTATCTATAACCAAATAAATACAAAGATACAGAATTCTCGAGATGGAGATAATATATGCCGTCGCATATAAATCGGTAACAATATGGATATACATTTACATAGATTTTCTTGGTCAAAATGTAAACTTGATATTTTCTGCTTTGCAGTCACACTAAAATAAGAATGGTAATATGTATGAAAACAACGAAGTAAGTGCGCTACTTCATCGAATGTATCTCAAAACATGAATGTATGAAAATTGTTAGTGGCCAACGTTGATTTGATAGTTGAAATTAGTATTGGGTTATTGGGATATATGTTATTGTGGGATATTGTTGGAGCCTGGAAAAATATTGAAATACTTCAATAATATAGATAAATGGAGTAAAAATGCACAAACAGTGCTCATAAGATATTAAACCATAACCACGAATGAGAAAATACACAAAGAGACAAGAATGAGAAAAAAAAAACCCCTGAGACGCAGATATTCAAATGTAATGCAATAATTAAACTGAAAAAAAACTCAAATTACGCTCTATAACGTATGTTTTTTCTTAGTTTATGACTTTGTGTCCTCTAGAGGGCGTCACATATTTAATGTCACGTCACATCACACAGCCTATAACGAGCGGACGATCAAGACGGACAAGACGCTTCTAACTATATCTTATTTGTGAAATTATGATAAGTTGTTTAGAAGTTATGAGGGAACAGATGAATATACATACATACCGGTCAAAATCATAACCTTCCTTTTTGCTTTGCCGTAGTTGGGTAATAATATGATATTTCGTCTACATAAGACTGGAAGCTAAGAGGTTGCGGAAGCGTATATATATTTCAGTCCAATTAGTTCCGCAGACAGTGGCTCGAATCTACAGGTTGATACCAAAACCATTCGAACTTTTGGTGGTGCTAAATAATTAAAAAGGTAACTTTATTTCGTGAACAAGTTTTTAAAAATCTTGAAATAAAACCTTACTATAGAGTTTGATCAAAACTGATAATTGTTCAAGATCATGGCAGCGGCCCATGACAATTTTTTTTTTCAATTCTTGATTGAACATAATAATCAACACACCCACATTTTATATAGTTTCGTCTACCATACAGTCTACTTTTAATGTTACTCCCACACCATTGATATACACGTGACCGGGCACTGGACACTTAGGCTAATGCCATCAATTTTACCCGGCTAGGCCGAGGAAAATAAATCATCATGTCATAATCATAATCAGCCTATAATGTTCCCACTGCTGGGACACAGGCCTCCTCTCTGTGAGAGGGAGGAGGCCGTAATCCACCACGCGGGCCCAGTGCGGGATGGTAGATGTCACATGTCTTCGAGTTTTTGGTTGTAGGACATGCCGGTTTCCTCACGATACTCGTATTTTCCTTCATCGTTTTGAGAGCAGTGGTGATGAAATAATTTACACAAAGTAAAGCATCTACCTGGGTTCGAACCTACGACCTACAACTCGTAAGTCGCGGCCGATACCACTGGGCCACCACTGCTCTCAGGAAAATA
Source organism: Amphipoea lucens (assembly GCA_947508005.1). Lineage (NCBI taxonomy): Eukaryota > Metazoa > Arthropoda > Insecta > Lepidoptera > Noctuidae > Amphipoea > Amphipoea lucens. The sequence goes on along the minus strand of OX382358.1, from coordinate 16,664,398 downwards.
AGTATACTTAAACAAAATAATAATCATTTTTATTGTTCCAAAAACAGTGTTACAGGTTATTTTTTCACCATTTATTGATAAGCAAAAGCTATGTTATACAGTACAGACCTTTACACTACACCAGTACAGGTACTAATAAAAAAACTGTATCACAGGAGACAAAGCCTTCCGTTTAAAATGAGTCAGCGTATTGAGAATGCATGTACGCCTATGTTTGTTGGAAAAAGCTAAATAAGTAAAAACATAGTGTGTAGCAGTAAAGCTCCCGAAATCACTTTACTCGACTTGGAAATGAAATACAGATTCTCAAGTCCTGTAGCGATATTTGTCATTACTCTAGTTTTCCTTTATCGATTTGTAATTTAAGATAAATATGAGCATGGATATAAGGATGTCAAACAATCACATTATCGCCTCCACCCCGTACTTAGAAATATGTATATTAAATCCAAATTCACAAGTACTTGCAGAAGGCAGTAGTTCTCAGCCGAAGATATTCATGATGCAATTAAATTATGCACGGTACTGAGGGCAAGTTCGGATTGGTTTGATCAAATGTGGGCTACCTGTGTTTGCATTTCATTGGCAAATGGAATCGGTACTTGCCCGCACTGTTTGCCAATTTCCACCTCGGTTTCTGATATAATTTCGATAATTATTTTAGTCTATATACGGCTGGCTTCCTTATACTAGAAGTATTAATACTTCGAGTAGTTAACTGTTTCCTAAATGCAGTCAAATTTATTCGGAATGGCCGAGTTTATTTTGGTTGGAGAGCTTTTAGCTATTGTGTAGTGAATATTGAGCGCCTTTATGTTTGTAATGCTGGAATGGAAAGGAATAAAAGTTTTTGAAAAAACAAGAATAAATATTATGTTTTAATATTGAGCTTGGAGAATAGCAATAATTAGGCTACTTACTTTCTTTACGTGTGGGGCAAATATTGGAAAAGTACGCTAGTGAAAGTGTCGCTGGCATAGTGTCTACATTTGTATCATAAGATTTGTTCTAACTTTAGGACCAGTAATAAGAAGCTAAGTCATTACATTACTCTTCCGCACATTCACCAGCTAACACTCGGGCAGTGATTTGAAAAAAAAAACAGTTTTTGGAATGAGCTTCTTGAAAAGTACCTACAGTAAAACGGGGCTACTTTGACTTCCAGGGTTACTTTGACCAGGCCGATCACAACGCTATGACGCGATCCCCACACCCCGCGCCTCGCGCAATATTACTCGAGGTCACGCACACTTGCTGAGCACACGTGAAAACCGATTTTGGCGCTCTGTCAAAGTAGCTACAAAATCTGTCAAAGTAACCCTGGAAGTCAAAGTAGCCCCGTTTTGCGGTATATAAGTTGTCAATCTATACAGGAAGACTTTTTTATCACCATCCAAATTTTTACAGGCTGTTCTACCCATGAATATGAACAACTTTCACTATGGGACCAACTCTGAAATCACGAAAAAAAAATCTGCTGTTTAATACAAAAGTTCTATACCTACTTGACCAAAATGTATGAAACAGCTGTTTTTTTTTTTCGTAATTTCAGTGTTGGTCCCATAGTGAAAGTTGTTCATATTCATGGGTAGAAAATACCTTGTAAAAATTTGGATGGTGATAAAAAAATCTTCCTGTATATTATAATTAAAATTGGTACACTTACGATTCGAGTATTAATCATCCAAGAAACGTCCACCTCGTTCATTACCCTATCTATAAAACCATGGTGAAGGCTCGAATAAAATACTTATTATGAATTAATTATATAGTTGTCAGAATATAGCCGAAATAGAATCAGGGTTCATTTGCTGGAGGCCCGCTCGCCGGCTGTGGGGCGTTCTGAATATTTGAGAGTGGTCCAAAACAGTGCCATACGAACAATAGCATGTGATACGTTGCTATTACTTTTGTTTTCCTAATCTTTGCATAAATGAGTGGTTTTTGTAGACAAGGACGATGCTCAAGACAAAATTTGTTTAGATGCAAAGAGCTTCATTTCAAATATCCAACACAAAAGATTCTTCTGACAGATGAATACATTTGTGTGCTCCGGAACGACCGGAACGGACTATGTAAGCTAAAACACTGACGACGCCTAACTTCGACTTATAATAAAATGTACTCTGTGCTTCGACTTCAACCTTGGTTTAAGTTCCGAAAAAATTAAAGTTCTTAATATTACAAAAGTGACTACAAACTCGGGACTGAATTTAAATTTTTATAATTAGATTGGTCGGAATTAAGTTTTAATTTCAAAAATAGCTCGATGATTTAATACTGGTTCTAAATATAACCTTATTTTATAATGAGGCAGAATGTGTTCTCTTGTTTTTTTGTATTTATGTAAGAGTTTTAGTTTCGTAAGACTTAAGTAAAACTTTTAGTTTTAAGTAAGACTTTTAGTTTCGTATCTAGTTAGTTAGTTGTGTTATATATTTTATATAAGATGTTTAATGTATATGAAATGAATAATACCTATGTTGAAATAGATAGATATATAGACAAAATACTCTTTTAACTCCTCATGCTCTAAAAGTTCGTCTTAATGTTGTGCGTAGCCGACATAAAGTCGCTTTTTATGCTCTAGTGCCTAAAGTATTTTTTTTTCTAAGATATTTAGGCCCAACAGCCACACGCACAATAAAACGTCGCAGACTAAAGTCGTTATTTTATTTCATTTGCTTTAATTTAATATCATTTCCGCGTTTTCTATCGTTAATTTAATAAAACCAGATAAAATAACTATCATTTAATATTTAAAAATGCAAAGAAAAGTTTTTGTGACTTGGCAGTATGAAGTATTCAAGTCGAATGACACAACGTTGAAAATTAAAAAAAAACTTCTAAAAAGTTTCGTGGTGGGAATTAGCTATTCTCTTCTTCAGTTTTGCAACATTCTGCATGCCTGTTTCATTTTCTCGCAATCCAAGTGAAAAGCAGAATGTATAACTCGGGCATAAACGAGCCATTTTACCCCTCGACTTAACTATATATCCATATTCGCTTGCGGCTCAGGTGAATATAAACGTCTCGGGGTAAAATAGCTTCTTTTATGCGCTAGTTGTACAATCTATTATTATTATGCACGCCATTTAAATAATACACACAAATAACAAAAATAGCATTATTAACACCAACAATGTTATGTGATAATTCGATCCCTCTATTTTCTGTAATGTGGAATAATTAACCAGGTGCAATCAGATCCCAGTGCTGGCTAACACATCACACTAATTGTTCATGTCCCTCAAACGGGAACACAACCTAGTGCGAAGTTATTTCGGTAATCATTAACATCCGGTCAAATAATAACACCACTTAGATGTTCAAATAAATAGTTTATTGGTTCAAAAGTGCAAAAATACCGAAGACAGTGTAATTCACACTAAAACGTACATATCCAATCCAATCCAATATATTTTTATTTTTTTATTTTTCTAGCAAAGATTTTTTCAACTTATTTTTGTGATGTTTAATTTCTGTAAGTAATAGAATAAAACAAATCACCCACATAACGGCCAGGGCGTAAAATAAAGTGCTTATCTTCGAAAAACTTATACCTGTCGGATATAATGCATCATTATGACTTTTTCTATTTAAAATCCATTTTTGGTTATTATCATCGTTTAATAGATTTTCAATAAATCCAGCTTCAACTAGACTGAAAATAATATCGTCTACGTCTTTTGCCGCCGGCCATCCAGGGCGCATGTAGAAACTAGCGCCAGTAGCACTTATACGTTTCTCTAAAATTTGAATATACGGATCCAGAGACCGAACCAAAGCGATATCGGTAGCTAAGAGAAAATTTTCCCCTTCAAAGATGCGTCGAATATATTTTCTTAATTCATTCATTGGTATTACTTTGTAATCACGTTCCAACGGAGTATCTTTGTAATATTCAACAACTACTTCAACCCCACCATAACCATCCACTTTTGTTACTGCGTCTTCAATAGACTCAAAGGGTGGCTCTAAGTCTAATGTCTGCATGCTTTTGACTAGATCTGCTTGGTAATCCATCCGAAAAAAGAAACAAAACCAAATCCAAAGAACAAAAAGAAAATTGAGCAGAAATGACTTAGTTACGAATTTAGCTGACTGACCCAATAATATTAGGAATGATTGGTATAGTATACGGTTTGTTGCATTCGTCAACTGCGGCTTACATTTTCTTACTAACATAGCTGAAATGAGAAATGAAAAATATACCAGTCCGTGTAAATAAGTAAAGTTTGTTTCATCTGGAATAATGAATTTGAGCCAATCATATACTTCGCGTCGCTTACGTCCAACCCATCGGATATCTACTGTGTGGTAGGTATGAGATGGCAAAGTGACGGTATAGCGTTTCTCTGTAAGGATGTCAGCAGGAATAAGTATATCAGCTTTCTCAGTGGCCAGATCACCAATAGAGCCCGTTGCTGTCCCGTTTACATATGTTCCAAAGACACTATTATTATAAGCAGAGGTAACTTGTAAAGAGGCGTTTAATTTATTCAATATAATCATAAGTACTTTGCCATCGTAACCGCCAACAGAAGAAATTGTACCGTTTTCTATGTGTACCGTAACGAAGGGAACGTATTCCAACAAAGCCGTTCTGATGGGACACTGGTAGAAGTTGCTAAATTTTTTAGGAAACATATCATCGCCATACTTTAGAAAGATAGGTGTATAATTCCAGCAACATCCGTCACTGTAAGGGAAGAACGTCGACAGTGTTACTTCACCGGTATCATAAGCACTTATCAGGATTAAGTCGGCCTGGTCATTCTTCGAAGTCACTTCAATGAAGGCTTCAATGTCAGCAGTCGTCTTGACAGGGTTTTCCAATACAAGGATGAAACGAATGGGGAATCTTATCACTTCATTTATAAGCTGCATAATAATCTCATAATCATGTAAGTTGTTTGCAAAGTATATTGTTTGTTTGAATCCAATTGTTTCATTGATCTCACGAATTTTACTATCATTATAATTAGACCAGGGACTGAGGACGACAGAACCACGGTAGCTCATTAAATATTCATTCACATATTTGGAGTCATTTACTTTCCAAATAACCGTGGTTGTAAAGTGGTGATTGTAGTAGGTGCTTGAGATATTCACTGCTGTTTTTATGAGCTTTGTAATTGCAGAACAATTAGTGAACATTAACAGTAGAATAGTTAGAATTGTTAAAACGCGTGTCATTATTCACAGTTAAGTTTTAACACGGACTAGCACTGCTACAACACGGGCTAGAGTAAGTTAGCAACTGACCTTTGTTCCTGGGATGTTAGAAATGACTTTTATAGCGTGTCACATATCACGACGGAAAAGCGTATAATTTGTAGTGTCACCATCATAATTATTAAGTACATAAATTAAAGCTATGTATTGTTACTCCAGTTTTATTTACACTTTTGTTAGTTTATACATATAGGATCCATTAGTCCATTACAGTCAAAGTAAACCTAAAAGTATGTCTTAAATATTATTTTTTGGCAAACAGGCCAGAAGCAACATGATGGGTAAGCATTCCTTATTTGCACAATTTTATCAATTATTACGCGACGATGGCAAGATACCGGACGGTATGTCTTTATTTCCATATTTCCATGGCAGGTGGGTAGGCCTATAGTGTGGGACCCTACATGTGTCGATACTCTTGAGCCATCCCAACTTCTTGGCTCGACAAGCTGTGCTGGCGCTGCTTCTGCGACTGCGGAAAACCTCAAGCGGCGAAAATATAATAACCTTATTGGAAATTATATTTTCGAGCCGTTTCGGGTTGAAACCCTCGGGCCGTGGGGTCCGAGTGCTCATGGTCTTTTTAAGGAAATTTCGAAACGGCTGGTTGACACTTCCACGGCATTTCCAAGTTGTATGGCAACGCTTACATTGCCATACAACGTGGCAATGCCGCCAGTCTCTCGGGTATAATTATTACCAGTCGACAGCGATGCGGATGAATTTGTAGACGCTATATTTTAGTTTGTGTATAGTTTTAGTTAAGTAAAGATTTAATTTTGTTATTTTTATTTATTAATTAAATATTAATTATTATTTGCTTAGGTACTTATTATTTTATTAAGTTAAATCATAAGATTTATGAAAATAAATTTGTGATTAAGTATTCCACGAATAAGGCAGGCAGATGATAACTTTAGCTTTAACTGCTTTATAACTAAAAACTTTACCATATTGTGCACTAAAGTTAATGAAGTCAAACTACATGTTATTTTAAAGTGATTTATTGTAGAAACAAAAACATTAGACTGTGTATATAGTATCGTAAAAAAATGCAAATGTACGTGTAATATTTAAAAATTAGACAGTTCAAAAAATATTATTAGTCATATTTGGTTCATTCAACTTGTGGTGTCATCTATATAAAATGTTTTGTGTTTTCAATTTTCATTATAAAGTACATACATACATTTAACTTAGGCAACATATCAGCTTCACGTAAATACTTAAATATAAGTTGCATAACAAGTTAAACTATATCTGAATTACAACAACGGTGGATAAATAAGGTTACGCAAACAGATTTGCAAGCAGACTGTACATTCACCCATAGCGGTTAATGATTCGAAACCATACCCAAAGAACTCGATTTAATATGAAGTAGTATCAAAAAGTGCTAAAAATATTCGTTTCATTATCAAATAAGCCAGATCAAGTCAAACTTCTACCAAATTGTACTACAGCGCTCAATTTAAACAGCGAGTCACAATACTGTTACATAGACGATATATTAAAAAGTAGAAAAGGTTTCATCAAAATAGTTTTAATGTGTATGTACTTAAAATATTACAATCCTACGGTACAAATAATGTAAGATTAAATCCTAAAAATAATTTACTTAATTAATCAGTTATGGTTCAATATTGATTTGATGCAAGTTTCACAACGTGTTTTTCGAGTTGGTTCAGTAGAAACTGTTTCAATATTGAACCATGGCTTAGTATCACTAAAAATATAACTGGCATGGCCATGGACAAATGTGTAACATTGCATCAGATCAAGGAAATGCATGATGGGTTTTAGTAGGTCAGCATGAGAGCTTTTGCTATTGTCCTCTAAAATCAATGGGGTGAAAATTCCCCTCAGAGACTTCACATGCATATTATTATACACTTTTAAATTATGTGTGTATGAAACAAAATATCATGACAATAATATCGAATAATATCTCATCATATTTAAGATGACCATAAAGTATTACAAAAAAATGAGATTTAGGCACTGTTTGGTGTGGCCACACCTAAGATTAAGTAAGTGTTTTAGCCTCCGCGCTGCGTAAGGACGGCGTCTACGAGAAGAACCGCTCCGTTGATGATGGCCAGGGAAGCCTTCGCCAAGTTCTTGTCCTTGAAATCACTCTTCCCAGCGTGTTGCCATCTGAAAGATAGATTGGTATAGATAAGTAAGCGAAAACATAGTCTTGAAGGTCTAATTATCTACTTAATATCCTAACAGTTTTTATTTCCGCCATAAATGACGAGGAAAAAGATTTCTCTCCAATACTCCAACAGTTACAAGACTATATCTAGCTAGCTCGGAAATAGTCCAATAACTTCAAGTCATGTACATCACCGGAATACCGGCTGGTATTTTCAAGGCTTTTAGATAATCAGGTTCTCCCTAACTATAATTAAAATAATATATTCTAATTTATTATATTGGTATGCTTAATTGGAGGGGCCCCTGGCTGAGTAAAAACAGCCTCACGGGTCGATTGGTCAGGTTAAGCTACGCTTGTCGCAGTTGGTCCGTGAATGGACCATCTTTACATACCGAAACCCCTCCGTACCTCGGGAAGCGCATTAAGCCGTTGGCCCCGGCTGTAGTTCGTGGATCTTTGACAGTCGTTACGGGTAGTCAGAAGCCCGAAAGTCTGACAACCAGTCTTACCATGGGATGTCGTATTACCCAGTAACTAGTTGTTGAGGTCAAATAGGTAGTCGCTCCAAGTAAAATACTGATATTCAGTTATATCCGGTTAGACTGAAAGCCGACCCGAACATAGTTGGGAAAAGGCTAGGCAGATGATGATGAGGGTATACTTACTTGTCAATAATCATAGCACCGCTGGCGACGAACAAGGCTACACCGACCAACGAGTAGAAAATGTCAATCCGTTTGTGCGAAGGTGTCTGCATGATGTAACCTGAAACATGACGTCATTATCTATTAGAGCACGCTATTTTGCATTATAAAGTAGTTAAAAGTAGTCAAACAAGTGGCGACAAGTGTTCTAATTGAACCTACGTTAACTATCGACGTTTTAAACGAAATGCTAACTATTTCATACACAAGACATCCAATTATGAGAGATGACAGAAGCATCCGTCATGCATAAATATTATAAGAATGACTGATAATACGCACACAAGACTACTGCTGCTAATTTCTCAAGAACACGCGTGTTATTTATGTAAAGTTATCGGCTACCAATAACCAATGAACTTGAACGAATACAGTTCACTGTTCCAAAGAACTTTCCCAATTTTACTAAGAGACAGATGCTTCTGAGAATAAACTAGACGATAAATAAACGTTTGATTTGATATTGTTGTTTTTCTGCCTATATTTTATTAAACTGACATAAATATTAATTTCGCAGTCGAACTTTGGCTACCGTTGAATAACACTTTAAGGTTAAGATCAACGTAAGAGCTGGTTCACATTAGGTCGGACCGACAGTTTGCCGTTCACCAACTGCCGGGTGTTGCTGTTCACACTAGACGCCGCCGACCCGACCTAATGTGAATATAACTGTCGGTACGGTCGTTTTACTGCCCGGCCTGTGTCGTCACAAAACAGTTGTGAGTTGGCTTTCGTATAGGATTACATTAATTTCGCCCTCCATATTGAAACGTGTCTTCTCTGCATACACGTCGACGAAACTGCTTGCGCGAGTGCCGAGAGCGGGGTAATTTGGCAGGCGGGTGTCGCCGCCGCTTCGCGCCGACAAATGTGAACAGCGCCATACCTACTTGCTAGTACGCCAATATTATGTCCGATCCGACAGAAATCGTGGCTGGATGTACGGTAAAAGCACAGTAAATATAATATACAGTAAGTTATCTAAGGCCGCCCGCCGAGTTATTAGCCTACTCTTGCGTTGATCCCCAGGGTTGTCACTTTTACTTTTAGTTAATATTTTCGAACAAGCAGCACTTGATCTAAATTTATGAAATAAAAAGCATATTATGATTGAATATTTTACCAATTTATAAATTTAGTAAAAATAAAAAGCCTTTATTCACATAACATTTATTATACTAAATTACAAATTTGATACCGAGAAAATTTTTCTCCTGTTTCTGCACGTCCGGAACGCTTTATTATTATTTGTTAATGTAAAGTAAATTCTCATTCTTATGTAAAGTTTTTTGTAAAAAGCTTTTGGGAAAGCATGGACAGGGCATCTTAAATTCTATATCATTCAGTTGATCGTAAATTGACCGGCCAATTTTAATGTTGATGTGGTCCTTTTCGAACGCTTTGCGAAACACCTGCTCCATCCTTTCTACATTATCGACAAAATCATCAGGTGGGATCATGAGTAAATTTCGATCTTTGCCGTAATTCCTGTAATGGATGTATCTAGATTCTACACTTAAATTACACGCTCGTTGATTAACGTCGACGTAATTATTTAAAAAATCGCAGTTCTTATGGTAATCAACACATTTTTTTAACAAAGCGCCACAAACATAAAAAAATGCATTTTTTTCCGGTAGCTCATGTTGTATTGGTACATAGTCAGAACGTAAGATTTCCGACAAAATATTTTCATTTCCTTGTGTTTGATTGCTACTGGTCAGATGTTTGTCGATTACTGAGGCACTTGTTTCGAAATGTTTGTGATTTTTCAAACTAATCAAAAATTCTGTGATATCTTCAGAACAATTACCATCTATTTGAGGCTTTGTAATATTTGTAAAATAAATCTTTCTATATGCAGATATGAATTGCCTACTGGTTGGCTCTGTAGCCATCCCGACCGAATTTTTCCAAAAAAAATTTCAATAACATCTTGATAAGGCGTCTTGTCAATAAATATTCAAACCCTTCTTGTTTAAGATCATCAAACAACTGTAATATAGATTTGATAGTAATTTGAAAACCATCAATAAACTTGACTGTTTTCGTAACGTCGCTACCGTTTTTTGGATTATATAACTTTAATGTTTGAAAAAGTATTAACATTTTATTAAAAAATTCTATTTGATTGTCATTTCCGCAAAACGCATTTTTGTAAGCATAGCTATGATAACGCCGGCGAGAGATGACGAACGCAAGCGGTCATGAAGCGTACGCGCGTGCTCACAGTCGCGCTGCACAGCCCGCACTGCCACCACCTTATTCCCTCATATATTATGCTAGCGTGTGCGTGAAATCGCGTGCCGACATGGCGCGCGGCGCGCACGCATACATTCAAACCGAGAGCGGCACGTTTGTATGAAGATGTTTTACTGTATGTTTACTGTGGTAAAAGTGTCGGCTCCGACAGTTTGGTCGGGTCGCCCTAATGTGAACGGCGCTATTGACATACATACGCCAATATGGATCCGACACGTTTGTCGGGCCGGTAAAACTGTCGGTCCGACCTAATGTGAACCAGCTCTAAGGGTTTTTGTGGTCGAGAGCAATGATGGCCCAGTGATACTCGTAACGGCCCCGACTTACGAGTTGTAGGTCGTGGGTTCGAACCCAGACAGGCGCTTTACTTTGTGTAAATTATTTCATCGCCATTGCTCACAAAAACGATAAAGGAAAACATCGTGAGGAAACCGGTATGTTTTTGGACCAAAAATTCGAAGACATGTGACATCCAATCAGCATTGGGCCCGCGTGGTAGATTACGGCCCATTCCCTCTCACACAGAAGAGGCCTGTGTCGCAGCTGTGGGAACGTTATACAGGGTGTTACGGAAAGGGTATATCAATACAAACGGGTTGAAGAGTGTATCTGGTCTAGAATCTCTCTACAAAATTTCAGCTCAAAAGCATTAACTTTGAAAATGCTAAATATTTTTTTATTTCGACATCACGGCGCCGGCGCTGCACTGGCGTGCGGTGGCGTGATGTGCGTGTACTAGGCGCACAGACACACTACAGATAATGGATAATGACCCTCGTAGTGCGGTGACACGTTTGTTATGATTTCAATTTAATAAACTATCGAAATAAAAAAAATATTAAGCATTTTCAAAGTTACTGCTTTTGAGCTGAAATTTTGTACAGAGATTCTAGACCAGATACACTCTTCAACCCGTTTGTATTGATATAACCTTTCCGTAACACCCTGTATAGGCAGATTATGCTAAGGGTTTTTATCAAATGAAAGTACTAACCGGCAGCGGCTCCAGCGAAGATGATGAGGTAGCCGACGAAGGTGCCGGTCACCAGCATACCGGTTTCGGGCTCAGCATTGTAGCTGTGGTAGTGGAGGGCCACGCACGAGCATGTCAGGGCCTGAAATGGAGAAAATAGTTTATGTAGATGATATGGTGATAGACGTTAAAACGTCTTTCAGATTTACATAATCGGAAAGGGCGGCAAAATGTGGGAGCAACCATAAATTTAATAAAAACCATTCTTTATAGTGGGGTAATGGAAACAAAGGTACAAAAGTAGGAAGACCGTATCTATTATATTTTTTTATATTTGTAAACTCAAGAAAAGCTTTGAACTAGGTACAATATTATTTTTTGCTTCCCCAAATAATATCATCTTCATTCATTAGTAAGTAATCGTCACACCTCACGATTCCAAAATGGCGCGGTATTACAAACATCTGACGTCATGGCACGCGATTCCTCTAGCGTGTGGTGACGAACCACAGATAATATCGCAACCAGTTCTGGAGCGATGATGTCATACTGAACACGCAATATAAAGCCGAGGCCAACCGCTCGACACCTTGGGGCCTTGTCTTTGAGGATGAACATTAAAATAAGGTCGACTGCACTTTCAATGATATGTGTGTGTTTTGCGCATTGGTAATAATTTAAGTATTGTTCAAAATTTTGTTATTGCGTCTATCTATAAATCCTCGGATATATTCTAAAAATAGAATACAAATGAATAGAAAAATAAAATTGCAGAGAGAGAAGCTTTTTTTCTTGATTTCCTATCCACCAGTATCAATCTTCAGAATATTTTAACGATTTAATTTTTTTGATGTTGTATGTAACAAAATTTATTCTACGTGGCAATAAAATTATGAATGATGCGCAAATATAACAAAATGTATTCAGCTCACGAATAAGAAACGTATTCGCACGTGCCATTCATTTTTATAGCACTCATTAATTTTATTATAGCTATCAATTTCCGTACAATAGGAAGTACATTCGATATTGTAATCCATTCTTTTAATATCCTCAATTGATTTTATTGTTCATTACAAGCATCAAGAAACAAACAAAACAAATTCAATTAAATCTCTAATGAATTGAATTAAATTCATTAGAGATTTAATTGAGCTTGTTTATTTATAAGTTTAAACATGAGCACATTAGTGGTTTTGTTATTAATTTGATTCATCTCAATATGAAGCTGAATAATTTATTATTACCCAATTATAATTTTAATTGTGGTGCAAGGTATGACCTACAAATAAACCTCTAACGCGTTTTATCAGTCTCTATGACTCCATGTTTCAATGACTTGTAAACAAAATATGTATATCCCTTATCGGTTATATACCTATACCTTATAGGTGTTTCTTCGACCAACATATCGTTATTGTTAAATTAGTCACCTACAAAGTTGCGTTTTAGCCATCAAATTATTTTCTACATTTTCTCATGATTGTTCAGACGCTTTCAATATTAAAAAAAGATAACTAGGTAATTAATAAAATTATAAACAATATCAACGGGCTACTCCCAAAAAGAAGATATTTGAATAGATACGAGTACTATCTTATCCAAAGTCAACAAATTATAATTGAGTTCGCTTTCAGCATTCCATATTTCATTAATAACTTTGCTTTATGGAAGAGCTTTCTTGAAATGAATGATTTATTATTATTATTATCTATAAATTCCTTCTAACATTCCTTACTGTTTACGTGATATCATCATTATAACTTTATGAAGAAAATAGACACAGAAATAGGCCATGTCAGCTATTTCTGTCGAACAATTTCAATGTCACATAAGCCTAAACAATGGACACGCATATTTGGGCCCTTTTGGCCACTTATTAGGAAAACCATGCTATGAATTAAGAATGTTATGATGTACCTTACCCTCTATTTTAAAACACAGTGCTGAGTGAGGATTAAGGAACCTATTTTAGCAGACCCAAGGGGCACAGTATTGGAATTAAGTGCTAACAGTCGGTTATATCTGCTAGGTGTAGGTACATGGCCCTAATTCACTATGATCACTTAGCGATTTCTTATTTCGAAACCACACCAATTCCTTAGTTAATCACATCTGCTATTAACGTATTTTCTGACACAATGAACGAAACCGCGCGAAATTAAGGCGAAGTTGTGTATGAACGGCGTGGTTCGAACTGTCAAAATACCACGATTACAACCGTACAATTCACGCCACGAAAGATGAGACTTGACCCCACCTTCCGCGCTCTTTCCGCCGTCCCTATGACATCCGGTCCCGTCCCACGCTCAGAGAGGTAATTCTCGTAATTTTAAAAACGTTCACAGTCTGATATCAGTCTCAATCTGTCTAAAACATCTCTAATTTTCCTACATTTTGACAAATTTATGACATTTGTTTGTTGCCGAGATGAGACTGCGACTGGATTTTGAACGTTTTAAATTACGAGAATTGACCTTCAGACCTCATACCGCTAAAGAGGCTTAAAATCGAGTCGTTCCACTAAAATCCCCTAGACCAGTCCCCTAGGGGACTACACAGCACTCAACGTTCCACTACGATCCCCTATGCTGGGGATTCTCTAAGTACTAATATCGTGTACTGCGCAAGTCAAACCACGTGGTGTGTCAAGTCTCATCTTTCGTGGTACGCATTGTAGGTGGTTGGCACAGTTTGCATAATAATTCCATACAGAATTGAGGCCCAGAAAGGAAATAAGTGCTCCTTCTTCTGTCACTTATCAGAACATCGTAGTAGCAAAAACTCACCCACCTAAGTAGACAGTAGTTACTAGATCATTCTAAAGATAGAGTGCTGTACTCTATCTTTAGAATGATCTAGTAACCATGTATCACTTGGCTGATAACCTTTAGGTATAATAGGTACCGAACGAAAACACAAAACAGATTAATACAAGGTCGAGGTTGCGGCGTGTCGCCTTGACTCATTCAGTATTTTCGCAAAATTACTCATATTGAATTTAAAACGTTTTGCCAATTTATATACGTCTTATGTCATTGTTTGATTATTACAAACTAGTTTTGCCCGCGACTTCGTTCGCGTGGATGTCGTAAAACAATAATGTATCTCTTTACTAATTATTTTTCTAAAATAAAAGCTTAAGTTACTCCTTATGACATCAGCTATCTGCCAGTGAATGACCCGTCAAAATCGGTTCAGCCGTTTCGGAGATTAGCCGGAACGAAGAGACAAACAGATGGACAAAAATTAAAAAAAAAATGATTTTTTTTTTGTTATAACTACCGCGTATATACGTTCATATTATTTTGCATTTATATTTAGTCAAAAGCTGTTATTTTGTCATTACAAACAGACACTTCAATTTTATTTATTTGTAAGTAGGTATAGATTCCATTTCCATTTATTTAATCACCTTTTGGCCATCGATACACTTTGAAGAATCTCAGTAAATGCAAGAGGTACTAAATTGAAATGATGAAAATATGGTTTTCGATTCGATACATTTCTTCATGTTTGATTTCCACTGCCCCCCACTAGTCTTCTTTATTGATCCACATTATTTAATACATTAAAAACTGCTTAACATACATCATTGCTATGTCGTGATCATTTTAAACTCACACACATACTGATTAAACGATCGTTGACTGTTATAAAAATGAGGTTAATGGCAACGACTAAGTGTTAAAGCTAGGCGACCTTAATGAACTATATTAAAAGGACCTACCCAGCGACGTGCCTTCTAACTTCGAGTACCTAAGTTCTTGTATATTTGAACAATACCCTTTATACATAGGTATAATAGCTTATTAAAGAGTAAGTACTCAGGTTTTTTATTTATAATTCACATGTATTATAAGCTCAAGCCTGGATCCTTAGTCCTTCCTTACATGCTCCTTTTGCCTCGTTTGCGTTCATAATTCATTAAGATATTCTTTTTTTATCATTGTTCCTCTCAATCTAATCTATTCACCACCCTTGGTTGACTGGTACAGAATGCTTAATGCAATAAGTCCGCCTTTGCGCCTTTTTGTGTGCGAAAATTTTAAATAAATAAGCTTAGTGTAGCTTCAAAAGAAGTTAGTCAATTATTTTGATCACCAACAAAACCAGGCCAGAGCGTGCGCGGGTTTGTGTGTACACTTTCTTGTTACAAATAGCCTATGTCAAAGGCCGTCATAGGCCACTCCGGGAAACAGGGCAAAGTATATGAATTTATAACCTGAACAGTTCACAAACGAACAGTTCGATGAACCCAAAAAATAAATGAAAACAGTACCTCACTCAGCACCTAGTTAGACAACAACGTAATTGTTACAATTAGACCTATAAGGATTGAGTAAGTTTACAATAAACTTTCTAATAATTTGTAATCAATTCCCATACACAATGAAGCATTAAACATTACAGTTTCGATAGTGAAAGCAAATGTTTTCATTAGTACAAGTGCATTATGCGTGCCGTGAATAAACTGCATTGCATAGAGGAGTGAAACTGTGGATCGTAAGCATACGGTAGCTAAACACATAAACAAAGACAAAGAAACAATAACAGTTCTATTGCTCATGCGGTTTATTTATTAGAGGCAAAATAGTTCTATAAGGATATACTAGTCCTATATTCTACACGGAGTGTATTGGAATCTAATTTGTTCACATCAACTTACTTAAAATTTGTTATTTTATAAACATACATAACTTTACATGGCCCGTAATAAGATAAACAAATGTCAATTGATCTTACTACTATCACAGTAACTCGTAAATATCAATGAGTATGTAGATATTAATCCAACGATGCGTGTATGACCAAATGTATGAACGCAAACGAGGCGAAACAAAAGAAGTATATAAGGATCGTAGCAGGTGGCGTAGGTACTGTAGTTTCTGTCTACTATCCCCATGGGAAGAAGACGTGAGTTTATGCATGTATGTAATGCAACAATATACAGAGTGATTGGAAGATGGTTGCAAAGCTTTAAGGCGAAGATAGTACAGACAATTTAGTTGTCTAGACGAAGTTTTACCAATTTTTATTTTACCTTATTTTTATGTTTTTTATATTTAATGATGACACAGAAGCCTAGAACATGTTTTGCAAGATGGCTTACAAATTACTTTAATAAAATAAAAATGAATTCATTTGTCATTCAATTCACAGAAAAAGAAAATACATATTTTAGTTTGAAAACAATTGGTAAGTCTTCGTCTTAGACAACCATTGCCTAAATGGTTCTAAATTGTCCGTAGTATCTTCAACTTCCAATCAACCTGTATAGGTCACGTTGTTTTTTTTTTTATTGATAAATCTAATTTTTTCATAATTATGTGCTACTTCTTTCAATTTACACGAGGTGCCATAGACACTGATTTTTCTAATTGATCGCATAGGTACCGTAAAACGGGGCTACTTTGAACAGGTTTTGGAGGTTTTTGGATTGTAACTTTTTTTTTACGGCTCGAATTTCACTTTTTTTTACGCCAACAGAACAATGTGTCCTTTGGTTATCAGATCTATGGCAAATTTAAAACCTACCACCCCCCCTAACTCCCTACTTTTTTAATTTAATCAATGTCAAAGTAACCCCAGAAGTGGGGTTTCTTTGACAGGGCATTGAAATGCAACTGACGTCAAAGATAGTAAAAAGCATGGGTTACTTTGACATCATTTTGACCAAAAAAACTATTATTTTATTGAAAACTACATGAATTTAAATGAAAACAAATGTTTTTACAATTAAATTATTCTTTATTAACGCAAGTATCACAATATTTGTACCGAAGGTACTGTTAATGCCACTTAATCAGTCTCTTAAGTAATAATTAATATAATTGAGATCAATTTAAACAAGATAGGTAACAATCAACTTTGGCAATATTATAGGTAATTAATGGGTTAATAATATTATAAGTAATTAACAATCAACTTTGGCAATAAGCAAGAAACAATTAGTAGAGTCGTCCTCACACACCACACATTCGTATGACGGCCCTTATTGCACATCCCACACACCCAGTTTTTACAGGTAATGCCCAGTCAACAGAATGGCGGTAGAACCTATAGGTACCCCGGTATATAAGTACCCCGCGCTTCGCGCAATATTACTCGAGGTCACGCACACTTGCTGAGCACACGTGAATACCGATTTTGGCGCTCTGTCAAAGTAGCCCCAAAATCTGTCAAAGTAACCCTGGAAGTCAAAGTAGCCCCGTTTTACTGTATATGAATCTTTATATCACACACATTTCTGCGATAATAGTCATCATTCATTGATTCATAGTCTACTCGCTATTATGTTCACTTTGTATCTATTAGCGGAAGACAAAGTTAGTAATGATTAAGTACCTACTATACGATTTACTTTTTCATGAAGTCATAACTTTAGGAAGTGATTTGACGGTTTCTAGTTGCAAGTTTTTTGACATATGTAATAATTTAAGTGATTAATGCAATTTTAGCAACTATTAATATTATATTGCCATTGATACCTTTATCAGAGCTGAAGACCGAAATTAAGACTATCAGAAAAGTGCTCGTTTAACAACTAGATTATCTGAAGACACTGAAATTTCCTGGCAATTTGTGTGTCCTACTTTGTCACTTAATCCTGCTTATCTTCCAGTCATAACTCTAGTGCATCATGTGACGGTACGTCATCAACAAACATGTGATGATGTGACCCCCAGGATTAACTCGGATAATGACAATTGCTCTAATTTCTTGAAAAACGAATATAGTCATGATTCCGGTAACATTATACCTAACCATAATAGTGAGAGTGACTGATGATAAGCCAAATCATGTTATATCTTCATTTTTATGAAGATACCTTATCCATCGGAAATACTGTGTAGATAACATCAAATTTTCCGTTCTACGACTTTAAACCGACCAAAATACAGACTTCACGAATTAGGAATTTGTAATCCGAGTTTAAAATAAACTCAGTTTTCAATACAGTGCAACTTAATGCAAACAAATTGACTCCCAAGCCACAGGTGGTTGAAGGGAAATATTTTTCGTATATTTTACAAGACATTGGTATAAACAGAGCAAGTTATTCTCAACTTGTTGCTGCTAGCTGTATGAAGTCAGACATCACTTTTGAAGACGATTTCACTTCTAAAAGCGACCATGGTTTGTATGGGTATGCTGTACGGCCATATTTAGCCGGAGACTGGTTGTTCCTTCGGTTTTTAACGGCCTATTATGTCCGTTAGAAAACGATCTCTTTTCTTTCTTTAATTATATCACATGAACCAAGTATCGTGTTAAAATAAAATATGATGTGTATTTCGTGACATTCATTTCGATTTATTTAATAGTGATTATTATCACCCACTCGTTATGTTAACAATGTTGAAATAAAATAAACGATGTGCAATTAAAAGTAAACACGTATTTTATTTAATGAGGCCATAGTTGCATAATGACACAAAACCATAACAACACCATTAGTATGTAAAAATATTATCTATGAAACTATCGCGGTAGCTAAACAGTATTTATTTATTGTCCACGTTGCCTTTATTTCGACAATCAATAGGGAAGGTTGAATCCATGACGTCATCCACTTCGTCGACTGTCAGCCCTATAGTAACGTTGTAGATGAGACGTATTTATTATGAATATCAAATACCAGTTGTATTTTCGCCCCTACAACTCTTCAATCATTAGTACCTACCATCAATATCATATGGCACTAAAACAATGAGAGGCACGGTAATTTTACCAGCTTACAATGCTAATGGACTACCGGCAATATAAAATACGCTTCCTGTACGCTTGTGAAGGTTATCGTATTTCTGAGATCATGAGTAGATACCCAAAAGTTCAATGTTTAGGTACATAGACATTCAGTAATTTGTAGTCTGAGCATCGTTAAGTTTTGACCACTTAAGTTGTGAAAGAAGGATTAGATCTAGATATACGTCCATTAGGTTTAGTCAAAACATATACAAACCTAAAAAAAAACAAACATAGTAAACACAAAGTACTAATTTAAAATTACAATTCATTGTTGTCGATAGCCATAGTCGATAGCGGAAAGCATTAAGGTATCGATAAGGTAATCTTTAGATCCAGGTGGGTCGAAGGTTGAACTGAGTCGTTTAATCAACTTCTATTGGACCATGACCCGTTTGCGAGGGTCGGTGGGCGTCAGTTGCTTGTGTACGATATTCTGAATACATTGGAGAGCCGACGAACTGTAATTTTCATCTACCTAAACAATGTTTGGAAATGCAACCCTCCAAATGGTCCCTTTTACCTCATATGAAAAATGTACCGCCTATGAAAATTATTGCTTCTTTTACGCATTGATGTTCCATTAGGCAATCGTTAAATAAGTTAATAGTTACATTACTCATGTCGGATGATATCATATTTTTATTTTTAGTTCGAATTTTATCGTTTGTTTAAACTTGGTAAGTAGGTACTGACTGACTGACCGCCACGGCATTCGCGTGGTTACGATATCCGGAAATATGTTTCCGAATACAGAAATATGTCTAACATAAAACAGCTTTCAACGTATCTAATTAAAAAAACGGATATGGCCCATATTACCGAACCTCACTCAAGCATTACTTAAAAAACTACATACATAGTTTCAACCAGTCCAATGGCTTTAAATTAGTTTTAAGTAATGCTTGATATGTAATACGGGCCTTAGAATTTATATGATATGTTATGAAAAACTCAATTGGATAGACGACGAAGACGCCTCACGTAGGAGCATAAGTGTGAATCAATTGACGGTCGCTTTGTCAGAGTGGTCAACAAAAGTGTTGATACACGAACAGACGCTTAGGTCAGGCTGCTAAGAATAGCTGATGGACACTGATGTAATCCTGTGATAAGCAATTCTTACATTGTTGACTCAAATTAATCGGGTCATGAGGAGAATGACGAAAAAAATCTTGGAGACCAATGAAGTGTTTGAAGTATTTCTTTAGAGGATCTCTTTTTTAAAGGCTTAACAAAATGATCTGGGTCTTGGTTTAGTTTTAACATCATCTAATTTGATTTATTGATTTTATATTATTTGCCGCGCGGCAAATTTTTAACTATTTTTTTTATGCTTTAGTCAAAGTCGGATTTCCGCTAACACAGAAAGTGTCACTATTTAAAAACCCCGCCCGGACTCTCCTCGGGCCCCGGACGCCTTCCAAACTACGACAAATCTAGTGAAACCCGGTAGATGCCAGCCCTAATTCCACAGCCCCTCTTTGCCGTCTCTTTCATTTGTATGATCGATGAAAGTGAAAGGAGTCATCGCCCTTTGTATCTTGATTTGATAGTGTTGGGGTACCGAAGCGTTTTTGTTAGCGTTCGTTTACGACATCACACGTTTTATATATTTTTAGAACTTTTCTTGGATCATTAATTTTGTTGAAAGCTAGTATTTTGATGAGGCTATTATACATATGTACATAAGAAGGTAAGATGTATATTATTCTCAATGATTAATTAATTTTATGTGAAAAAAGGTAGGTACCGACGATACATTTATTGATCAAAAAGAGAATACAATTGGAAACAACACTTACTTTCTACCACACTAAGAAACCCGTAACTCAACATGTATAGTTATTTTATCTAAAACAAATTCATTTTTGCCTTTACGTCGGCTTACACCGTAAACATCAAATAAACATACGTCTAAATATCGTTATTTATTACCTACTGTTTCACATAATTCGTCAAAGTCAAAGGAAATGCTGCTTTACGAATTCGGTTTACAAACAAAAACATGGATCATTTTAAAACTCGCCGGCTTAACCTTGCATTGTGCAGGTGCTATGATTCAAAAAGCTGTTATTACACCAATTATAAAATAAAATAAAAATTATTACCAGCTCCAAAAACTTGACAATAGACAATCTGCTGATCGACATCGTGATTCACTTAGAAATTCAAAATACTACGTTGTTTATAGGCTATGTTTACACTGAACACGGGCATGCGATGTGAAGTCGCCACGGAGACTGCGCCGTAAAACGCCGCGTCACCGCCTCGCCGGGCGTTGAAGCGATGAGCTCATGCCTCATACTGGTGTGGCCATCGAGTTTATCAACGTAGGACATAATAAACAAACCAATAAAATTCTTACCCACCATATGGCCTAATCTAGTACGTGACCAAGTATTGAACCTTGGAGCACACCTATTTTTTGTGAAGGATATTTTTTACCATAAAAAGATTATTACATCTAACAATGTTAAATTGCTTAGATTTCGAACGTATTCAAGTTTAGAAGTTATATTACTTAAGTAATAATTCTACATTTCTAACTACAGTAAGTACCTACTCACTATTGTGTCTAGTACTTATTTACCCCAAATTATGTTTCTTATAATTATACATTAATTTTATAAATCATCATCCTACTTAATTTGAACCACCAAGTTTGGAGACTTAAAAACTTTGTATCTTGGCATTTTTTTTTTTTTGTTAGCCTATATCCAATGCTAGGCAAAGACTTTTGCCAGCATATATTTTAACTAAGATTCCAACTTCTTCCTTTAGGTACAGACGCCAGCACATGAAGCTACTACAATCTGTCAAATTTCTTTAAGAGTTTTTCAACTTTATCGCTAAAGCATAAGATTCAAAGTTGATTGGGAAATTTTGACAGTTTTGGGTAGCTTGATGTGCTGGCGTCTGTACATTATTTTTACTTATTAAAGACCAGAATCATAAAAAAAAAAAACAAAAAAGAATCGTATCGTTTCATAAATAAAAAATAATTTCATGGCTACATTACAATCGTAGTTTTACCCCTAAGATGACATCATTTGCTCAATGAATCGATATCGCGTGCAACTTTTTGTCAACATTGTTGTTGTGTCTTTAAATAGATAAATAAGAGAATACTTGTCCAAAACAAATCGTCGGAATTAGTTTAATTATAGCAACTATCACTAAACCATTTCCATAGATAGCATTCACATTAAAATGACCGTCAACGATGTTTCGATAAAGCATTTCGATTTATCATTATTTATTTCTTCGCAATACGTCAATGTGCGAACACAGAACAGTATAAGTCACTTAATAATATACAAATGGATTCATACATAAAGTTTCATCAGGACTCGATCACCCAACATTAATTGGTCAATAATTAATTTAAGGTGATATGCTGAAAAAAAAATTATAAATAATTATGTGTGTACGAGCAGTGGTGGCCCAGTGGTATCGGCCGCGACTTACGAGTTGTAGGTCGTAGGTTCGAATCCAGACAGGCGCTTTACTTTGTGTAAATTATTTCATTACCACTGCTCTCAAAACGGTGAAGGAAAATATCGTGAGGAAACCGGCATGTCCTAGAACCAAATATTCAAAGACATGTGACATCTACCAACCCGCACTGGGCCCGCGTGGTAGATTACGGCCCACTCCCTCTCACAGAGAGGAGGCCTGTGTCCCAGCAGTGGGAACATTATAGGCTGATGATGATGATGTGTGTACATAAATGGCTAAATAACCTATTATATAAAATTCAAAGTCCTGACTGACTGACTGATATATCAACGCACAGCCTAAGCCGCTGGTCCTAGAGATATGAAATTTGGAGGGTGTGTTCTTCGTGAAGAGTAGGTATCCACTAAGAAAGGGTTTTTTCGAAATTCCAACCCTAAGAGGGTGAATTTTCACGCGGATGAAGTCGCGGGCAGATGCTAGTAAATAATAAAAACTATTTGTTTAAATGGACATTTTGGTCTGACCAATAATACCAGTTACTCGCATTGTTGACACGTTTTAACTAACAGCAACGTAATACTTATAAATAGTTACTACGAGAGTCTAACATTTTACACTACGTAGAAAACGTATTTTATACGTACTTTGTATGCATGGTCATAGAACCTAAAATAGTAGTCCTACGACATTCATGACATCATAACATGATTCTACGAAATCGTTTTTCGTTTTCTATACATAAAAACACTTTTAATCGTTCTACGTGTACCTTATTATTTTTGATAATTTATGTAGGTATGTGATAAACATAAATTCTAAAAATAATAATGATACATACTACGCTCGTAAACTATTAGGATTTCCTCAATAAACCGTGTTTGTTTGATCTCGATTAATTCCAAATTTAAAATTAGCTGCAATACTTCCTGAAATGGGTGAAAAAATAGTGTTTTCCTGAAAAAAAAAATACATGAAGCCTGTGCTACATTTCTTCTAGTAGCTGAACAGTTTTCTACCGGGTGTAACCAAATAGTAAAAGAAAAAGAACAATTCTAACTTCATCATCATCATTTCAGCCGAAAGACGTCTAGACATAGGCTTCCCCCAAGCAGCTCCACTTCGACCGGTTCTGTGCTTCCCTCATACAGCGGATTTCTGCGGCCTTCACAAGGTCATCGGTTCACAACAGTACGCAGTCTTCCGGTACGCGGTCCTCCGGTACGCGGTCGCCATTCCAGCACCTTTCGGCCCCATCGGCCATTTGTTCTACGAGCAATGTGCCCTGCCCACTGCCACTTAAGTTTGGCAATTATTCTTCGGGCTATGTCGGGTACCTAGGTTCTCCTGCGGATCTCTTCATTTCAGATTGGATCACACGTAGGGAAACTCTAAGCATAGCCCTGTCCATTGCTTTTTGGGTGACTTTTAGCCTTCTAATAATCAAAATAAAATAAAATGAAAATAAAAAAAGTTTTTAAAAACAAGCTTTTATTTAAATAAAAACGTAACCAAAAAAAAGAAACGCTTGAGGCACTGATATTGTGTCCTGTATAGCGGATAGATACCGTACATCAGTGCCTCAAGCTTTTAAAATTTCTATATATTTTAAAATGACAATGTCATTTTAATTTATTTTTCTCTTTTTAGTTCGCGTTATTCTTTCTTTTTTTTTGGTTACGTTTTTATTTAAATAAAAGCTTGTTTTTAAAAACTTTTTTTTATTTTCATTTTACTTTTTAGTCTTAAATAGTTACCAAATTACAAGTCATGGTATACCTCTTATGCCTGTTACTACTGTTGACCGTTGAGAAGTTCCGTGGTTTGGAGCCAACCCTGGATGTGGCAGCAATTTCATGGTGGACCCACCAACATATATATCATATCCGAACGGGTATGCAAAATTTCAAGTCCCTACTGCCGACCGTTGAGGAATTCTCTGGTTTGGAGCCAACCCTGAAGGTGGCAGCAATTTCATGGCGGACCCGCTAACTGTCATCCCAATGGGTGTGCAAAATTTCATGTCCCTGCTGTTAACCGTTGAGGAGTTCTCTCGTCTGGAGCCAATCCTGGCAGTAGCATCACGTCATGCTTGTCATAAACATGCATTGTCATCGGGACTGGACCAGTATGTAAAATTTCAGCTCAACCGGATACCGGGAAGTGGGTCAAATATAACTTGCAAGAGTCCACCTTCACATACATACAAGTCAAGTTAAATAAAAGCTTTTAATAAGACAGTACTTATAATAAAGTTAGGTTTCAAAAACACATTTGTTTACATGTTTGGAAACTAAATCACGTACGCATTATAGATATGGAAGTTCATGCAATGGATCGATCTTACAATGAAACAGTTTATGTACCGAACTTCCAATGTCATATTAAATTGACGTCTTCCACCTCCTCTAATAACAGACCACCGCGACCATGACCATCGATATCTCTGGGAACGCAGTCAGCTTGCAGTTGGAATACACTACTACTACTTTGTATGGCTTAGCTATGCTTCATCTAACGTTATGCAATGGGCATTGACAAATCTTTCACTGCTATTTCCTCGCGATGTATTGTTAGATATCCATCTTCAAATTAAGGACAACCAAGAAACCGAAGAGTGTAGTTACATTAAATTGGACCCAATGTCCATTTATTATAACATTAGAAAAAAGAGGCTCGCAGAAGCAGGAGTACGAAACCTTTTATTTTCAAGTTAAGTTCAAACAATTTTAATAAATAATGTATGTGCTTGTTTTGTAAGTAACAAGTATGGCATACAATAAAGCATATTCTATCTATCTACTTGTCACGATGCTTGGATAGGTACATGAAATGAAATAATTTTAGTAACAATCAGTTTATTAAAAATAACTTTATATAAACCGACAAAATTAAAAAAAACACGTGCTGCCACAACTTATGAAGGGAACAGGTAACATTTTAGATTTGGTAAAGTTATAGTGACATGAAAAACGTTCCCGGTACTGTCCGCCCCTGCTTCTTTTAGATTTTAAACATTGACACGACAATATTTTATGTAAAAACTAAATAATATTAAATGAAAGCCTTGCAATTTCAGAAGGTAGATAGGTTAAATAAGTACAATTTAATGTAACTAATGTTATTTTAATTGATTATATTTAACTCCACATCAATCTTGACTGTAATAATGTTTGTTGTACTTTTATTACAAAGTGTGCCCCTAAAAGGGCCTTTTTTAACTTCTGTCTAATGCTATAGTAAATGGACTATAAGTATAAGTAAACATTTTCTTCTCAAGAAACGGTTCTTAAGAGTTAATGCGATACTTACCAAAAAATGAAATAGCATAAGCACAATCAGCCTATAATGTTCCCTCTGCCACAGATAATATAATACTCTACCGTTGTTAAGACACAGGCCTCCTCTCTGTGGGAGGGAGTGGGTCGAAATCCACCACGCAGGCCCAGTGCGGGATGGCCACTGGCCTGTATTATACTTACAACTTGTTTAACAGAGGTCAGTGGGGCTGGTAGATGGTGGCACATGTAAAAAATAATAAAAACGTATTTTTCGAGCAGACGCTAGACATTTACTTATAAGTTAACTATAAAGCCTCTTTATGATCATTTCGCCCATTATGTGTGACTCTGTTTCAATTATGATTAATTATTTAACACTAATTTTCCTGTAGACGCAAACAGTGTTGACAAATAATTGTGATTAATAAAATGAGATCATTGTGTGTCTATTACAATTTCGTCAGCATTCAAATGAATTGTCATTTTTGCTGACTAATTTAATAAATGAGTATGAAATCAATCTTTTATCTTGTATTCACAAGAAGTACTCCGACCGTTTTGTGCCTGTTTGCGGGTGTGATACTTATAATGTAACACTGTTCATTCGAGATCTTGTTCATAAGCAAGACAAGTTAAGCCGAGCTCGATCTTTTTTATTTCTACCTGCGAGCCGGTGTTTTAGAAGAACCTGCCGTTGCGTTAAAATACACAAAAAATATTATATTTGGACTGTTTTTACGTGAAACCTTTCTTACCTACTAAAGAGAGCCTACCTGTACCTTGAATGGTTTTCTATAAAATCATCCCCGTTAAACAAAACTTTTGTTTAAACTTGTGCTTATATAATTATACTAGCTACTGCCCGTGACTTCGTCCGCGTAAAATTTCTTGTTCCCCCGATCCACCCTTCCGCCATCGCATCGCATCGCCTGCCAGCGCTATTACATTCGTTTTCGCTTAGCGTTCTTTTTGCTCGGCTTCTAAGGGTCCTATCGTGATGTTAAATAGCGTATAGCCTTCCTCGAGAATTGGGCTATCAAATGCAAGGAATTTTTCAAATCCGACTGGTAGTTCCAGAGATAGAGCGTTCAAACAAGTAAACAAAAAAACAAACAAACTCTTCAGCTTTATTATTAGGATTGAAAGAGTCTTTGACATAATATCTTGGGACCCTGGGGTCCCGGACCTTTGGATGGCGTACGAGGGGCCGAAGCCAACTCGCAGAGGCCCGTTATGAGTCACCAACCGACGACGATTATCCCTATTCGTACTATGTAAGTGCACCCAAGGACAACTCCCGGTCGGTATAGGACTATTGCAGGATATGGAAACAAAGATATTGGATTATGGGTTTGGGTGGCTAAAGTGAACTGGTTATTGAGGACTATGGAAAGTCTATAGCCCCTGCCTGACCAATGTTTTATATAAATTACACAGATAAAATGGCAGGGGGTGGACTTGCACACTCAATAATGGGCCCCCGAAAACGGTCTCTAGCACATAGTGTGTGACAAGGGGGCAACATGGCCTGAGGTGCTTATGAGGAGTGGAGAGGTATAACACGGCTATCAGGACAATACCGGAAGTACGGTCAATATCCCTAGCAGCATCTTACTGGACTTTAGTATTATTATTTTCTCTTCTTTTATTACATTTTTAAATATTTCATAAAATATAAAAAATAAGTATAAAAACATTTAAAAATAGTGATCCGCCGGAGTCAGGAGCAGGGTCCAAGCTACCGGTGGGTAGGGCTGCAGAGACAGGAACGTCCTCACAATGCGAGCCGTATCGAGGAGTACTGCCTTTTGAATCAGGCCCTTGATCCCTGGAGCCTCGATAGATGTTGGTCGAGGCTTTAGGCCATAAGGCCATTGGCCGATACGACAATCGGTACAATGATAGCCGAGCTCACATTCATATTATTTTATTATTAGTAAAGGTATAGATAATACCAGCCCGTAACAGTCCCACTGCAGTGCAAAGGCTTCCTATAGGTACAGGGAAGGTATAAACATTGGAGCATTGATATTAACTTGTACTTATGTTATGTGTCTGTATACATATTATGTATCTCCCTAGATTTAATATCACTTAAGCACAATAGACCCCATCCACAGACGTATGGATGCACCCACAATGGTTCTTATTCGGCTAATTAAGAGCTAAAGTTACTTAATTTTATGAAACGTTCTAAAGACTCTAAACATTACGCCCTTGTGTTTGTCCGTATGAGCACGAATGCGTTATTTGTTCTACAAATTAACGTGAGTCCGACTTAACATCTCTATTTTTGTTCCTACGCTTCACAGTAAATACTCTTTTAATCAAGTCGAACTTGCTAAGGACTTGGAAGACGGAACTATTGGAATGTGTTGTTTGAGTACCTAATTGGTTAACGCCGTGTGGGAGGTATCCGGAATTGGATGGGAGGAATTTTAAGAATAGTAGGTATTGAACCTACTTATCATAGCTACGCTCTTTATTTACGCAACCTTCCATAATCACGAATGTTGAGATGTGCATCTGGATTGAGGGCTCAATTTTTAAATATCTTTTTAACAATGTGAAACATTTAGGAAAATTAGTAAATAATAATAAAAACCTAAAACAAAGATTTAAAAATTTCGCTGAAACAGAAAAGCCTGCTTTTTCTTCTTTTACACTTCGAAGGTTGGTGTTCTAGTTAGTAGTTTGTTGTACTTAGGTACAATGATAGGATGGCAATCAAAACTTCCCCCATAATAGATTTAAGGCCTATGTCACGGAAAAAATACTAAGGAACTCCTAAAAAACCAATCCGTTATTTTCCGTTACCCAATTAACAACTTTAAAAAAATATAAAACTAAAATTACTAAAATCAAACTTATTTACAGCTCTATCTCTTGGAAAACTTACGAACTACATCGGACCATTTGTGTGCTAGCCAAACCACAAGCTGATGTTCGTATTAGTTCCACATATATCCGTTAGAGGTCTCTTTGCTAAAGCATCCAACTAAACTGAGTAAAGTTTTTTTTTTTAAATAATAAAACCAAATAAATCACATCTTCATTAATGCTTTTCCTTAAGGAACACTGCGTGATACATTAAGTTCAGGTGATTACTGGTTTAGAACATGAAAGGATAAAAACTAATAGTCCAGACTCCAGAACCATTAGGCCGGTAAAAAGATTAAAAACTCCAGGTAAGTATATCTAAATGTCTTTGTCTAATCCTTTTAAAATTATTAAACTTCCGATTTTACCTGTTCGGATAGGTAAATAAAAATGTAATGAAACGGAAAAATGCCAAATTACATCCATTACGTCAATTAATGGCGATCCCTATACAATGTCCATTACTAGATAGTGGCAGGAGGAAAGTGGAGGAAGCCCTTGTTTACAAGTCAACAAAGTTCGTCAGTATGCCCAGTCACGTGTAACCGTAAATAGCCACAATATACCGCAAAACGGGGCTACTTTGACTTCCAGGGTTACTTTGACAGGTGTTGTAGCTACTTTGACAGAGCGCCAAAATCGGTTTTCACGTGTGCTCAGCAAGTGTGCGTGACCTCGAGTAATATTGCGCGAGGCGCGGGGTGTGTGGAACGTGTCATAGCGTTGTGATCGGCTTGGTCAAAGTAGCCCCGCCTGTCAAAGTAGCTCCGCTTTACTGTTATGTTCCCAATGTTACACAATACACAGTTTGTACCACTCCGGACCCACCATACCCCTGGAGGTAGGCTGGGATGAAAATTGCCAAGCCATTACCAACTTTATCAATATCAAGTATAACCCACACAAAAAGACACAACAGCACCCTTAGAGATAACTTTAATTACAATTTATAACGGAGCATTCTTAGGGCACTTGGCCCGAACGCTGCCTTCTTCCCTGTGCGCCGAGCATATCGCGATGAGCGCATCTATGAGGAGCAGTGAAGAGTTCGCGAGGGCGCATATTGCGGCGGCATGCGCGATGCTTTTGCGCTCGTGGCCGGGCAAGTCGCGCCAGGAGTGCAACGTTAGACCGCCGCAAACCGCAAACAGAACGCTGCCGCTAGATGACCACCACGCGTCCACGTAGGCGTCCGCCGCCGCTGATACCGCCTCGCCTGGTAACAGTTCAATATTTGACATTATGACCCAGAGGTAAAAGAATGTCGCTAACTGCAGACAGTTAGCGACATTCTTTGCAGAGTTATCAAGCTGAAGAGGCAGTAGGCCGACATATCTGTAGAAGGCCCAAATCCTTTGGAGCATACGAGACCTCAAATGGAAAAGCGATCGGCAAGCGTAGCCATAGACGCCCTCTAGCTATCTAAGGATGATAACTTACAATGTGTATGAAAATAAGTTTCCACGAAACGATATATGTATAAGGTGTAAAAAAATTAACTGCAAGAACTTGAAGAGGTGCTTTAGACCATCGAACTGAACAACTTTCACTATGGGACCAACTCCGAAATCACGAAAAAAAAATGAGCTGTTTCATACATTTTGGCCGAGTAGGTATTGAACTTTTGTATGAAACAGCTGATTTTTTTTTCGTGATTTCGGAGTTGGTCCCATAGTGAAAGTTGTTCAGTTCGATGGTCTAAAGCACCTCTTAAAGTTCTTGCAGTTAATTTTTTTACACCTTATATAATTTATCTACCTACTGATTTCCAACGAAGATATTAGGTGTCCTTTTGAAATGAATTAAGCATGAAAGCCTTGGACAAACTTTATTCATACGTGCTACCTATATTGTTTATACACCTATAAAGGGAAAATAAGCGTACAAAATAAATATATAATCTCGTTAAAAGCCAGTGGGGTAAATGACTGAAACATACTCAACAAATACAGATAACTTTCAGCTAATTTGCTAATGTACCGCCTACGTCCAAACATGATAACGTGATTAGCCGCATTTATACTGAATATATTCTACAAGCAATCATTCGAGATATTCACCTCGTTATACGCTGGCCTCTTCATCGTATTCCTCAGAGTCCAAGTATGCCAGGCTCAGATCAAAAAGCATGAAAACTGCGTTGAGGAAAGCCAGGGCAGCACCCAGGTATGCTGCGTTGCAGTCACCAGTTCGCGGGTACGGAGAGGTTTTGATCCTGGCTGCGATCACGAGCCCTCCACTTACGGAGAACAAGGCGACCCCCAGCATACCAAAGTACATATCCTGGACGAGATCCAGCGGCGCGAATAACATCTCTCCTAGAATGTTAAAGTTGCAAGACTGAGATACATTAACTGCAGAGCGACAGATGCATAAACAAACTAAACTTCTTTCTGTAGCTTTAGCAAACTGTTTGTGAATTTAATTAATGCAGCTTTAATCTCCCTCAAATCTTTTGATGTTTCTGACGGAACCGCATTCAACTTTTTTTGGTCAATATTCTATAAACATTGTTAATGCAAGATACATAATATAACACATCTGTCTTATCAGACGTGTGGCATATCTGCCGCACGTCCTTTGAAAGAAAGTTGCAATGTTTTAACACTATTTGAGTATTCGCCTCGCGAAGGACGAAGTATTAAAATAATCCAGTATAAATGCGGCACTGGTACAGTAAATATTGTATGCTTATAGACTACAGTAAAAACAGAAATACTTATATAGTATTAGAATATACGACTAGATGAAAATGTGATGTTAACCGTGAATTAATTAACTTTTGACCTTTTCAGTGCTAAAATGTTCCAAAGAAATATGAACGAGTTTTATCGATCCTAGGAATACTAGCTACAATTTCAATACATCATTATTGCAATACATGAAAGCTACAGTACAAACGGAAAATCCAAGATATGCGAAGCATGTCCAGTGTACGGTCAATACTGCATGTCTACACGTATTGTACGTACAATGTATGGGGCACTAGATAAGGCAGTGGTTCAATTCTCACCGACAATCTCCCCTGAGAGGACCACTACATAGCCGACGTATGTGCCTGAGCATAGCATGAGTGTGGGCACGTCTGTGAGGTCGTAACTGTAGTGGTGTAGGATTAGACATGCCGCTGTTAACATCTGTAAAGGTGGAAAATTTTCAAATTCCAATTTAGAATAAAAGCTTTTTAAAAGCAAATTAGAATAAGATCACATTCACAGAGAACAAATTTCAACGATATCAACCATCACGGCTTACTAAACTATTAATAAAATAATTAGCAATACATCAAGAAGTCGATTAAGATTCTTAATTAATTAATTGAAAAAGTATGCATATCACAAGATACTAAGGACCAAAGCACACACGCTTCTTTTTGCATCGGCGATCGGCGATTCAGCTGCTTTTTAGAAGCTAAATGCAGCGACCAAGCATTCCACACCGCACACTTAAAAACGCCAAACGCGGCGATTCAGTCGCTTTTCAGAAGCTCGATACAGCGGCTGAACGCTACACTCCGCACACATTCGGATGTCAATCGCAGCGATTTGGCATTTGCGCCAGCATCGGAGCAGTCGCTAAAATGCGCGATTCCGATACCACGTCCGAACGCAGAGAGTCGCCAAAACGCGATGCAGCATCGGAGCAGTCGCTAAAACGCGCGATTCCGATACCACGTCCGAACGCAGAGAGTCGCCAAAACACGATGCAGCATCGTTACAGCCGCAAAATCGCCGATCTCCGATGCAAAAAGTAGCGTGTGTGCTTTGGCCCTAAGGGCTTAATCACACGTACCACTACCAACACCACATCGACACCACGTGGACGGGCGCTAATTTGTATGAAAATGAATAGTCTATGCGCACGGACCACATTTCGTCGCTCGCATGACTAAAAGTCCTATCTCATTTCTCTAATTTTTTAGCTGATTTGAGTTAGGATAACTACATTTTTCTATTCGTGTTTCTTTACATTTTTCACTAACCGTCGTATCTAGATGTTATTTGGATCTCAAAATATAACCATTTTGAAAGGTATGAAAATGTAAAGAATCACGAATAGAAAAATGTAGTTGTGTTGTGACTTTTAGTCATGCGAGCGACGATTTGGCCGTCAAAATCAACCGTGTGGCCATACCGACCACATTAAGGCGACGTAGCAGCCACAACACCACCACAACGCTGCGTCGACACGACGACACTGTCACGAGCTGAAGTCGATCTGTCTGCAAACACTAACCACAACGTAACCACATCGTAACTACAGCGACACTGCAACTGCAAGAAGCTGCAGCGACACTATCCACACGTAACCACTGCTTGCCCACATTTTGTCGCAGCGATGTCGTGTGATGGCGGTACGTGTGAACGGGCCCTTAGAGTACAATTTATATGTCAATCACTCAGTGACGACTACCTTCGCCTTGCGGAAGAAAGAGAGCCAATCGGTATGGCTCACAAATTAAGAAGCGTATATAAGTTCTTAAGCCTATAACGCTCCCACTGCTGGGACACAGGCCTCCCCTGTGAGATGGAGTAGGCTATAATCCACCACGCGGGCCCAGTGCCGGTTGGCAGATGTCATGTTGGTGATGTGATGTTGGTAATCGCTCCATGGATCGCGTTGGATTACGGCAACATTATAGGCTGATTATGTAAGTACCTATGTATGTATGACCAACAACACCTCCTTCGTTCCCTTCGGGAAATAGACACAGGTTTAAAACGCTACCTACACGTTACTCTTATGTAACCTAAGGCCAAAATGAATCTGCTAGAACGGATGCCCCGGGGACTGCATTTATAAACTTCATGAAGCAGCTGGCCAAAGCTTTCCTTTGATGACACCATTAATATGCTAACACCTATTTGAACTCTGTGTTTCTAATTATACAGGGTGTTACGGAAAGGGTATATCAATACAAACGGGTTGAAGAGCGTATCTGGTCTAGAATCTCTGTACAAAATTTCAGCTCAAAAGCATTAACTTTGAAAATGCTTAATATTTTTTTTTATATATATTTCGACATCACGGCGCTGCACTGGCGCGCGGCGGCGTGATGTGCGTGTACTAGGCACACAGACACACTGCAGATAATGGATAATGAATGACCCTCGTAGTGCGGTGACAGGTTTGTTATGATTTCAATTTAATAAACTACCGATATAAAAAAATATTAAGCATTTTCAAAGTTACTGCTTTTGAGCTAAAATTTTGTACAGAGATTCTAGACCAGATACACTCTTCAACCCGTTTGTATTGATATACCTTTTCCGTAACACCCTATATTGTAAATTGCAACCCCTTTTATTAGGGAAACATGTTGTGTACAAGAATGCAGCAAAGTTTTGTTGCAAGTAGGTACCCATTGTTGAATTATCATCTCAGCAAGTAGGTATCTATCTAAACCAATACTATACTTATAGAAAAAAGATTTCATTTTATGTATGTTTGTTACTCTTTTTTTTTTTCAATTTCATTCAAATTCGTTGAGCCGTTTTAGCGTGACACGCTAAAACGCTAAACGAATTTGAATGAAATTTGGCAAATGGCTAGACCCGAATTAGGACATAGGATACTTTTATCCCTCTCATAGAGAGGAGGCTTGTATCCCAACAGTGGGAACTTTATAGGTTGATTATGCTTATTCTATACTTATTATCCCGATATTCCCACAGCATCGAGACATGCGGGTGAAACCGCAGGACGTAGCTACTTAAGTATAAAAGTGCTGTAAACTTTTAGAAATAAAGACTATAATTATTATCAATATTAGCATTGCTCATGCAGAAATGACGCAACATGATACATCAGATAATAAATAATTGTTCTATAATTACTTACCAACTCACAGAGTTTTATTAAACAGGTCGGTATTAACATTGTGATATACTTTTATATGAAAATGTAAACGATTAGGAAAAAATCTTTAATATCAATAACACGATTTTTTAAATTACATGACACCTAAATCTGACAGCTCAGGAACTGTGACATCTGTGCGAGTAACGTTTTAACATTTATTAATTTATTTACAAAAGAGTTTTGATATCTTAAGGTTCTATAGTAATAGTTTTGTTGTTGGTGTAGAAAAAACAGAAATGCTGTCGAATATACTGACCTACGCCTACGGTGGCAAGGTGAAACTCCGTATTATATTTTTGTGAATATGAGATTGGCACGACTCATAACTCTTCGCCTTCCCCCAGAGGGTTTGAATATGAATAATTTATTTGCAACAAGTATCGGAGCAACTAGTTTTAAAAGTTGTTTGTTTAAAGTAGTCCATATTTTGCCAAAAAAAATATATATAAATCAATTTTAATACTTAATAAGTACTTCAATCAACTCGGCCTATCTCAGTCCACTGCTGGACATAGGCCTCTCCCATACTGCAACACAACACCCTGTCCTCCGCCTTCCGCATCCAGTCTGTCCCACCCACCTTTTTTAAGGTAGTCTGTCCATCTAGCTGGGGGCGTCCTACAACAATAGGCAACAGTAGGCATTAGGTAGGTACTCATTTTAGTAAAATGGTTGTTAAAAACCGGTTCACTTTAGCAACCGACGAAACTCTGATGAACTGGCAGAGTCACAAGCCAGTTGAGCTCTTATTATATCAATCTAAGTCTACTAAGGAAGAACTACGTCATCGATGCGAGAAACTTCGTTTAAGACGATAAATTAATAAACTCACAGCAGCATGCTGATGCGGAGTTACGCTTAACAAGACTGCATGCTATTAAAACTTGGCAACATGCCAACATAAAAAGCCGCATCTGCATCGTCATCCATAATACAAAATATCGAAGTATTGAAACGCATTTCGTTGGTATTAAATACTAATTTGAACAGATACATCCCATTCCGTGACTGTCGAAAGTTCAAGGAGTCTTTGTGGTAAGAATTGCTTTTATTCCGTTTTCATTAACGTAATAACGGTGCAAACAAAGAGGCAATCGTCTCTCGGTATTTGTAAAACAATAAAAGTTGGTAACGAAAAATAAAAGCAATACACAAATTTTTATAACATTTACCTATTGTTATTAGTTGTTGTTTTATGAAGGAAAAATGGCGTTATTGTAGTTGAGCTTTCGTGATTATGTATCTTCTAGTAGGTTTTAATATTGAGTTATTGGATTAATGACTTTTATGACATCTCGTCTTTATTCTTTTTTTACCTGAACGCATCTGTCTGACAATATAACTGTAACATACTCATCATCTGACTAGCGTTTTCCCAACTATATTGGGGTCAGCTTCCAGTCTAACCAGATACAGCTAAATACCAGTATTTTATATGGAGCGACTGTCTATCTGACCTCCACAACCCTGTTACAGGGAAATACAATACCTACCCCTTGGTAAGACTGGTTGTCTCTAACGTCCCATTACGGCTGTCGAAGATCCATGAATGACAGCCGGGACCAACAGCTTAACAACGTGCTTTCCGAGGCACGTAGGCATCTCGGTATACAAAGGTGCTCACCCATCCACGGACCGACAGCGGCAAGCGTAGCTTAACCCTTCGTATGCCGGAACGTAGATCTACGCGAGACACAATGGCTTATTAATTGTGTCTGTAATTACGACATTCAACGGGTTAACCTGATTGAACGACCCGTGCGGCTGTTATTACTTAGCTACGAGCCCCTCAAAATAACTATACCTACCATACTAAACTAGGTATAAAACAAATATTAAAAACTATTTATGTAAGAAACGCCATCACTTTATAAACAGGGGCTTTGTTTTTCAGTAAGCGTCTTTTACCCGTTTTCTCGCCCAAGTATCTGCGTACTTTTAAAAGGACATCTGTCCACAGGGTTGAAACGTGAATTTTTACGGTCCCTTGTTTTGGTGCGTGGGACTTCGCGTAACGAGTATGTCTAAGCCTTCTGTTCACGGATTAAAAATATGAAAGTACTCGCTGCGCCCCGCGGTTTCACCCGCGTAAATGTCGATCCTGTGAGAACATCTGAATAAACAGTAGCCTATATGTTAATCCAGGGTGTCAGCTACCTCCATACAAAATTTTATTAAAATTGGTCCAGCCGTTTGAGCGTGAAGAAGTAACAAACATATAAACACACACACTCACAAACTTTCGCCTTTATAATATTAGTGTGATAGTGTGATTGCGGCATAAGACAGCTGTTATTTTTACACATGTTTCACTAATATAAGTCTGAACCATAATATAATCATTGTTTCAGACTTATACAGAGTGGTAAGGACATCAACGTGCAACCTACCTTGAATTCAGTATGTGATTCAGAACGATTCTGAAAAAATTGCTGTTGCATACATTTTGACTACGTAGGTATAATCGCACTGTTCGGTGAAACAGCAGTTTTTTTTTTTTTTTTGAAAAGTGACAAACATTTCAACGCTGAGGGATTCAGCATCATGTACTGGAACCATGGTCACCAGGTGAACCAGTCACTTGGTCACTGTGCCAACAGATATATATGATTCAGGTGAACAGCGTTTAAAACATAAAGTATCGTAAAGCTGCAACGTAATGAGTGCGGTAACATCCATCATTCAATTCATACAACTTGAGCAGAATAGTAAATAGCTTAATCATTATCCTTTTATTGAGTATCCACTTAAGTGCAGAATGAACCATAAATAAACATAAGTGAGCATGTATAATGAAGCTTAATATACATTCATTATAATCAATTAGGATTTTAATTGGTTGTAATAGTAAACTTCCAGTGTTCATTGTAAAGTAATTATTATTGTCGTAAAATAATAATCTCTAATACATCTACAAAATAATTACGTTATTAGAGAATGTTGGGAAGAACTTTGCCTAGCTTTGAGACAGTGAAAAGGTTAAAAGTAATGGGGCTGCGTAGTCTGTGCGGATATATCCAGCTCTCCCGAATCATTGTAGCAGGAAAAACACCATTGCGTATTCTACTCAACCCTCCATTCTCTAAAGAGACGCTATCAATCAGGATCTCCCAAAAAAAAAAAAATCAAGTCTTCACAGTGCTCATCTTCATCATTTCAGCCGAAAGACATCCACTGCTGGACATAGTTCTTCCCCAAGCACCTCCATTTCGACCGGTTCTGAGCTTCCCGGATCCAGCGGATTCCTGAGGCCTTCACAAGGTCATCGGTCCACTTTGTGGGGGGCCTTCCAACGCTACGTCTTCCGGTACGCGGTCGCAACTCCAGAACCTGTCGGCTCCATCGGTCATCTGTTCTGCGGGCAATGCCCACTGCCATTAAAGTTTGGCAATTCTTCGGGCTACGTCGGTTACCTTGGCTCTCCTGCGGATCGCTTCATTTCTGATCACAGATGAAGATTGTTGCTTGATTTCTTCACAGTGCTCACATACTTAAATAAATAAAGTCCTCCAGACCGAACTTCGGCCATGGCTGGAGACCACCCTTCGGCGCGGGAGATATTATAGTGCACAAGTGTATACGCAGACTCAGGTGCACTCACACACTCAATGGATATAAAACAGTAGTAGGTAGATATAGCTATTCAATGATTACAAAACACAACAGTAATTTTTATTGATGATCAGTCTAAATGTTAACCGGTATGACCAGGGAAAGGTACCTAAACAATTAGTTTTATGCTTCTTGTTCTGTAATGCTCCAACAACATTCATCAAACATATGTCATTGCGCACTTTTACGACTTTTGGCACGCATTTGGACTCGTGTAAAACATTAGATTTCATTACTCATTAATACCTTGTAATCATTTCAAATATGTCTCGACTCTCAGGTTACCCAATTACAGAAAGCCCAGTTACAGCATTCTACGCTGCCCCAAAAGTCGTTATGTACTTCTTATTCTAAACTTCACACTCTTACCTATCCAGCACTTAAGGAAATACCTCCATTACATTACACTCAACTTTGCCAAATCTAGGTTTTATTCTAGCCTAACCTATTTTATTTTTAAAAGAACTATAGTTATACCTAGGTACCTAGGTAGTTATACATATGTAAGGTATATATCGCTTATTTGGAGAAACATGTATTTTTTTCCCAAAAATAAGTTTAATATGGATTATTCCACTTTGCATTTAGAAAGCGTATTTACGTTAGGAAAGCAAAGACTTAAAAAAATAGCAGTTACGTCGATGTTTCTCCAAATGAGCGATATAGTGTTATCATTTTGTAGCTAACATAGCTACGCAAAGTTAAATTACCTTTAGGGACAAGCGAACAAGTTAACAGTCATTAGATACTTCGAAGTTTATTATTTTCATTTTTGTGATGAGATCTTCCATGAAATGAGGTATTACATATTTAATTTTTTCATTTGGCCGGCAGATTAGGCTGGATTCCAAAAAGCCCACCAGCCGTGCGATTCTGTAACCGTCTCACCGTGAAAAGTTAGGCGAAGTGAGCGTGGAGTGAGCTATCAGTGTCATCCCACCTGATACTAGGGATTGACCAAGCCTACATTTACAATCATAATCGAGATTTTAATAATAGATTTTATGCTAAGTCTATTGATCATTTTATATATTTTCAAAGCTAGTATTTTAGTGGTCAAAACATTAATATTTCGTGGGGTTTTACAATAAAATAGCAAAACAGAAACTTAGCCAGAAACTCAATGTTGTTTTTTTTTTCTTTTTTTCCTAGACTGACTAGTCAATACAGCCTGAGGCGCGAGCGCGTCACGCAAGTGTTCACTTCACCCGAATCACGACATTAAATGTCGAGAATCGGGTGAAGTGAACACTTCACGCCGCGCTTGCGCGTTAGTCACTGTCATTATCACATAGAAGATTATTTTGATGTGGATTGCGTGAAGTGTTCACTTCACTCGATTCACGACATTTAATGTCGTGAATCGAGTGAAGTGAACACTTCACGCCGCGCTTGCGCGTTGGTCACTGTCATTATCACATTGTAGATTATTTTGATGTGGATTGCGTGAAGTGCTTGCGCGTTAGGCGCTGTCATTAATATTAAATTCAGTTTTTATTTATTTATTTCTATAATTGACGACCATGGTCGTAAGCCTGTTCGTAATCGAGTTCAGAAATTAGTTCCTATTTATTTCAACGCTTTTAGATATTATGTCTAAATCCAACCGTGTTTGTACATTTAAAAAGTCAGTTGTGTGCATTTTGTTTTCAACAATTAACCAGATTTTGTATTAACTAGTTACAGACTACTTATTTAACCTGTAACGCGTGCAAATATAACATTATTGTAGATAGATACTAAATAACTAAGATCCGTATTTTTCATGCACGGTCAAGCGGCGCGCGTCGCCCATGATTGGCGAGTGGCGACGAAACCGTAGCCAATGAGCGACGCGCGCGAAGTGATGTTGCCATGGTTACCGTGGAGTGAAATATGGAACATTCCGAATCGCACTGTAATCGATTACAACGTGCTTACACTTTGACCCCAATTATTCTGTATGGTATAAATTACCTATTATTCCCCGCATAATCTTACCATGCCGTACGGTTATCAAGAGTGGTATTTTGACAGTTCAAACCGGTTTCGTTAAACTAACATGGCATTTTCGAAATTGTGTTTCCGGCTACAGTCGCCACCTTACCAAAGGATAAGAAATTCGTGGTGTAAAAAAACAAACAAATAAATACTATAATCTAACCGTGAGTAAATAATCAAGTGAAATAGTTTTGACTCTCAGCTGCCATAGTGGTGATTAAATCTAAATGGGAACGCAAATTATTTATGTGAGAGTTGTGGGCGATGATGGCCTAATTCGGAATGATCCATATATCACGCAGCGCACTGCGCATGCGTGCATGCGTGTCAAGCGTCGTAGTCGTTAGTATCAAGTGAACTTTTTTTTTGCTTTCATGCCATTGACGACCATGTACAACTCGTTTATAGAGAGTAGTATATTCCTTGATGTAGAATGTACATAAGCCTGTACGTATTCGAGTACAGTGACAATAATTAGTTCCTAATTATTTCATGCTGTTAGAGATTTTAATGTCTAATGCCCGGTTTCTGAAGAATTCTTAAACGGAGTTTAAACTTTCAATAGTTGTTGATTCGACATAATTATCTATTTAAGCGAATTCCTTCCTTATGCTCGGTTTTGAGGTTCTCAGATAAACCCTCGATAATAATTCACTCGACTTTTAAGCTAAATTCTTCCTTAATGACGTGTTCAGAAACACGATATCGAACCAATAATCACTATCGGATGGATAAACTCCGTTTAAAAACCTCAGAAACCGACCATAAATCCAACTGTTTTTGTACATCGAAAAAGTAAATTTAGTCAGCCTACATTTAAGATATAACATAAGAAATTGTGCTAAGCAAGTACCTATTCAGTGATTGGTGTAATGTTCGTATACATAAGTACATAATACGTAAAAGCACATATAGGTTTTTTTTATATCATCTCTAGGTAAATACCATAAATGCCATAAATATTTAGGCATATTATTAATCTAGTGACGATTGCTGTTAGGACACACAAATTGCATTATTCATGTATATGCATGTTTTGGGCTGTCTAATTTTAGTTTTGCTGTATACTGTTTACACACTGTGTCTACGTTTCTCAGCCAACTCTCCTGTCGCAGATCTGCTGAAAGAAATTACTAAGTAAATGATGAAAGCAGTTCCTCTATCTTTATGTAGTTTACTTTATTATGTATTTAGTGTGTACATAAATAAATATATTACATTTTTTAATTTGTATCACATTAAAAAAAATTGCTAATACATTTTTTCTACTGAGTCGGCTGCTTCCTGAGGTGCAACTTCTTAATGCCGGGAACGGAGGGACATTGGATGTGTGTCGGCTGCACCCCCACTGCAAAAAGCTGGAAATAATGGTAATAATTTGTTACTAAGTATTTGATTTATTTAATTCCTACACATCAGCACATCTGCAGCTAATGTATTTACTTTCAATAAGAATAGCGGTATGATTTATTAAGAACAGCGTCTGATCAAATAAAATCAATTGAATGGGCCAATATTATTACTATATATTTAGAGCACAACGAGTTTCTACATTTCTTAATTCCATGCTCCGTGCCTGTCTGTGTCCCAATTTATTTGTTCCCTATTGTGTTTATCAAAAATAGTGTGTTAAATAATGAATACTTGCCTCAGACCGCCACGCATGACACAGCCGGGAGCGATGTGATCAAATCAAATAGAGGCAGTGTTCTTTTATTGTCTTCTGTCCCTTTAATGACTTAGCAACTGCAGGGTCGATAAGGCTCATCTGCTGAAAGGTAGAATATATCAGATTAATAAAATTCACTTGCTTTTGTGTACCTATACTTTTGTGTTTTTATTTTAAGTTATCCTATGTTGTCCCACAGCTGGGCACGGTCTCCCCCATACTTTTCCAGTTTTCCTTATGTTGTGCCTTCTTCGGCCAATTGGTCAGGAACGTGTCAGTGACGACGCCCGCCTTGTCTTCAGGCAACCTTTGTTACTGATTGACACACGTCTGTGACATGCCTACGTCTTTTACATTAGTTACATATTATTATCATCAAGTCGGTACTATTTTGGCATACCTGACAGACCACCACTCGTCCTTGCATAGCTAACCACCTGACTGATCATCTAATTCATATACCTAATTATGAACAGTAACACAGGAACTGTGGAGTAGATAGAGGAATTCATTTATAAATTAGAAAAACTTTCACCAATGGGTACATGCCGACATTATGTCATATTTCTATCACATTCACCATTATAATATCGTGCTAGCCATTGTCACTGAAAAACTAATTCAAAGTAGGTACTAAGATAAAACTTTCATTTGTTTATTTACAATTATTTATTTTGAAACTGCAGACAAAAAGTTTATTTTGTATCGGAAAGCCCCATAGACAGCAGTAGACAGCACATGTTCACCACAGATGATGAATATTAGTTAGTCATTTTTTTCTATCGATAAATAGAAAAGTCACTGACAAACTTTAATCACAGAATACTTAAAATTCAAAGTATGACGACCCACTGACCTAACCTAAGTACTAAATTCAAACAAAGAACCAACAGTGTTGTCAAAAATTTTTTGATAAAAGAGACGTTCAATAGATGTATG
Organism: Amphipoea lucens; assembly: GCA_947508005.1. Taxonomy (NCBI): domain Eukaryota; kingdom Metazoa; phylum Arthropoda; class Insecta; order Lepidoptera; family Noctuidae; genus Amphipoea; species Amphipoea lucens. The sequence continues at coordinate 16,621,629 of OX382358.1, read as the reverse complement.
GGGCTTGGTACTAAAATAATTGAAAATTTAAACAGCTTTCTGAGCTTTATAGGCTGAGAGAGGGTAATTATTTTAATGTCTTATGGCGTTTTTTTTTAAACAAGTGTTGAAAAATAAAATGCTTGCATCATTACATTACAAACCGCTAGATTTACGCGGTCACCGATCGGTGACGACCGGCGCGCACCCGTCAGGCCCCACGGTCACCGATCGGTGACACCCGATTCACGCGGCTTCAACCTCTATTATTACTGTAAATTAAGGTCTAATATCCTGTGCAACAGTTTGAGTCTATGGTCCGGTAGATAAACTAATCGACTAAATGATTCAAAACGAAAAATATGGGTTGGCAATATTGGAAAAAAAAAGTTAAAAATAGACTTTACGATTCTTAATGGCAGCTGCAGTGCGTGGTTTTGTTATGGTTTTATGATGCTACGTTGTTTATTTTAATAGTTTTTGTGTAAAATCGACGTTAAGTGGATGAATATTCGTTTATAACATATTATACGTCCTTGTAGATAATATTTGCACGAAATAACATCACAATCAATCGATAAACCTTTTTTTTTGGTCAAACAAAATTTTACGTAAGTACTTCAAGAAAACCTTATGATTTTACAATTATAGTGGTATATTTTTACAAGATATAGGTAGTTATCAGTCAATAAAGGTTTATGTAGTATCCTAGTAACACGTTTTTAATTAGAAACAACTCAATATGACAAAGGTTGCCTGAAGACAAGGCGGGCGTCGTCACTGACACGTTCCTGACCAATTGGCCGAAGAAGGCACAACATAAGGAAAACTGGAAAAGTATGGGGGAGACCGTGCCCAGCTGTGGGACAACATAGGATAACTTAAAATAAAAACACAAAAGTATAGGTACACAAAAGCAAGTGAATTTTATTAATCTGATATATTCTACCTTTCAGCAGATGAGCCTTATCGACCCTGCAGTTGCTAAGTCATTAAAGGGACAGAAGACAATAAAAGAACACTGCCTCTATTTGATTTGATCACATCGCTCCCGGCTGTGTCATGCGTGGCGGTCTGAGGCAAGTATTCATTATTTAACACACTATTTTTGATAAACACAATAGGGAACAAATAAATTGGGACACAGACAGGCACGGAGCATGGAATTAAGAAATGTAGAAACTCGTTGTGCTCTAAATATATAGTAATAATATTGGCCCATTCAATTGATTTTATTTGATCAGACGCTGTTCTTAATAAATCATACCGCTATTCTTATTGAAAGTAAATACATTAGCTGCAGATGTGCTGATGTGTAGGAATTAAATAAATCAAATACTTAGTAACAAATTATTACCATTATTTCCAGCTTTTTGCAGTGGGGGTGCAGCCGACACACATCCAATGTCCCTCCGTTCCCGGCATTAAGAAGTTGCATCTCAGGAAGCAGCCGACTCAGTAGAAAAAATGTATTAGCAATTTTTTTTAATGTGATACTAATTAAAAAATGTAATATATTTATTTATATACACAGTAAATACATAATAAAGTAAACTACATAAAGATAGAGGAACTGCTTTCATCATTTACTTAGTAATTTCTTTCAGCAGATCTGCGACAGGAGAGTTGGCTGAGAAACGTAGACACAGTGTGTAAACAGTATACAGCAAAACTAAAATTAGACAGCCCAAAACATGCGTATACATGAATAATGCAATTTGTGTGTCCTAACAGCAATCGTCACTAGATTAATAATATGCCTAAATATTTATGGTATAAGGTTTGTATATTGTACGTGTAGTTTATCTAGAGATGATATAAAAAAAAACCTATATGTGCTTTTACGTATTATGTACTTATGAAAACGAACATTACACCAATCACTGAATACTTGCTTAGCACGATTTCTTATATTATATTATATTGTCTGAAATGTAGGCTGACTAAATTGACTTTTTCGATGTACAAAAACAGTTGGATTTAGACATTAAAATCTCTAACAGCATTAAATAATTAGGAACTAATTATTGATGTACGTTTGCCCAGCTAGGCCCCCCAGAATTTGCGATTTAGGTATACACCAATGCAATGTACTCGCCTCTAGGAGTATATGTACCGCTTTCTTTTTCAATGTACCTCTGTACTTTTGAAGAAATATGCAAAAAAAGGGGGCCGTGCCAGCCAAACGTTTTCAGCACGGCCCTCGTGTAACTTGAAAAATATATAGCGTATTAAAAAGTTTCATAAACTCAAGGAATGTACTTTATTAACACGTTCTATGTACCGTAACAGATATTGTGATTTCGTAATAACAAATAATATATAGACGTGGATAGGGGGCCGTGCTGAAAAAAAAAGAAATGAGAAAATATCTAAAAAAGACAAAACAACCTTAGCCAAAAACTATATAAAAGTAATTCATGTTTGGCAAGTAACATATGTACCGCATTGGTTTCTCATACAACTTGCTAAATTCAAAAAATAAACCAATTTTAGTTTATTCAGCACGGCCCTCTATAGTTGCCTATATCTTTTTAAATATGACATGTTTGTTTACAAAATTCGACTTCCTGAATTACGTATAGGAGTACATTCGTTCCAAATAAATTGCGATTATGGTGTATTAGTATTTTAAAAGATAAATTGGATCAAAAATATCCTAACATGCAACTGATGGGGTGACCATGGTTCCATAAATTAGGTACATATATTCTATACCTATATTAATGAAATTATGTGACTACATTGAAATAAACATTCTTTTTATACAATTTGTTTTTTTTTTCTTCAAAATAAATATTAGCGATGACATCTTTTAAGGGAATTAAATCAGTTAAAACTTGTTGTGTGCGGTCGCTATTAATTCACTAGGTAAGGTTCAATCAATGTGATTTGTTGGAAACGTATCTATAATTTTTTAAGCCTTTTAAGTTCTGTAGTCAAAGTGAAAGCATTTATTTCAAATAGGCACATAAAAGGCACTTTTGAACGTCAAAAATTACCTTAAAATAGAATTGATTCTAGTCGCCCCTTCCAAAAGGTAGTTTTCGTGTGGAGAAGAATGGGCAAGAAACTCCACCGTTAGGTACTCTTTTAAAATGTTTTAGGTACAATATTTTGCATGGGTACATTAATTCAAAAATAATATATGAGGACGATGCACCTAAAATAAAATTACTATACCACAATAGGTAAAAGAATTGTAGTGTTTGTGACACATAGTTTTTCTGCAATTATTCCATAGGTAAACGTAACTAATCTGTGAAGTGTACCGAAACTGTAATTTTATTGTAATGTACCGTACATCAATCCGTGTGATTTATTGGAAATATATATGTGATTTTTTTAAGCCTTTTGAGCTATTTAGTCTTAGCGACACTTGTTGTTTTGTTCGATTTACGACCTACTACTTACTACTATTATAGTTATCGTTAATAGTTAATACAGATTACGATATTTTTGATTTGTTTATTTTATTAAAGATTTACTCAATTTATGCAGAAGTTTTTTTATCCATTCTCACGTGGAATCATGGTCACCCCATCAGTTGTATGTTAGGATATTTTTGATCCAATTTAACTTTTAAAATACTAATACACCATAATCGCAATTTATTTGGAACGAATGTACTCCTATACATAATTCAGGAAGTCGAATTTTGTAAACAAACATGTCATATTTAAAAAGATATAGGCAACTAAAGAGGGCCGTGCTGAATAAACTAAAATTGGTTTATTTTTTGAATTTAGCAAGTTGTATGAGAAACCAATGCGGTACATATGTCACTTGCCAAACATGAATTACTTTTATATAGTTTTTGGCTAAGGTTGTTTTGTCTTTTTTAGATATTTTCTCATTTCTTTTTTTTTCAGCACGGCCCCCTATCCACGTCTATATATTACTTGTTATTACGAATTCACAATATCTGTTACGGTACATAGAACGTGTTAATAAAGTACATTCATTGAGTTTATGAAACTTTTTAATACGCTATATATTTTTCAAGTTACACGAGGGCCGTGCTGAAAACGTTTGGCTGGCACGGCCCCCTTTTTTTGCATATTTCTTCAAAAGTACAGAGGTACATTGAAAAAGAAAGCGGTACATATACTCCTAGAGGCGAGTACATTGCATTGGTGTATACCTAAATCGCAAATTCTGGGGGGCCTAGCTGGGCAAACGTACATAATTATTGTCACTGTACTCGAATACGTACAGGCTTATGTACATTCTACACCAAGGAATATACTACTCTCTATAAACGAGTTGTACATGGTCGTCAATGGCATGAAAGCAAAAAAAAAGTTCACTTGATACTAAATTACTAACGACTACGACGACACGCATGCGCAGTGCGCTGCGTGAAATATGGATCATTCCGAATTAGGCCATCATCGCCCACAACTCTCACATAAATAATTTGCGTTCCCATTTAGATAAATCACCACTATGGCAGCTGAGAGTCAAAACTATTTCACTTGATTATTTATTCACGGTTAGATTATAGTATTTATTTGTTTGTTTTTTTACACCACGAATTTCTTATCCTTTGGTAAGGTGGCGACTGTAGCCGGAAGCACAATTTCGAAAATGCCACGTTAGTTTAACGAAACCGGTTTGAACTGTCAAAAGCACTCTTGACAACCGTACGGCATGGTAAGATTATGCGGGGAATAATAGGTAATTTATACCATACAGAATAATTGGGGTCAAAGTGTAAGCACGTTGTAATCGATTACAGTGCGATTCGGAATGTTCCATATTTCACTCCACGGTAACCATGGCAACATCACTTCGCGCGCGTCGCTCATTGGCTACGGTTTCGTCGCCACTCGCCAATCATGGGCGACGCGCGCCGCTTGACCGGTTAAGGCGAATGGGTAGTTGTAGCCCGCGAAATTCAATTTTTCTTACGTTTTTTGCAATTTTCAGGTCAGTGTCAGGTTGTATCTTGATCAAAATATGATTCGCGACAATAACAGGTACGTATTTACAGAATTATAATAATTAGAATCATTAATACATCTTTCTAAGTTAGATTTCTACCGTTAAGAACAAATCTCGTATGGAAAAGTGTTGGTGGTAGAAATCTAACTTAAACAGATGTATTAATGATTCTGATGATTATAATTCTGTGAATACGTACCTGTTATAGTCGCGAATCAAATTTTCATCAAGATACAACCTGACACTGACCTGAAAATTGCAAAAAACGTAAGAAAAATTGAATTTCGCGGGCTACAACTACCCATTCACCTTAAGGTGAATGTGACATGGCAGACCGCGAAATTTAAATTTTCTTACGTTTTTTGCAATTTGCAGATCAGTGTCAGGTTGTATCTTGATCAAAATGTGATTTGCGACTATAATAGACATGTATTTACAGAATCATTGTCATTAGAATCATTAATATATCTCCTTATGTTAGATTTCTACCATAAACACTTTTCCATATGAGATTTGTTCTTAACGATAGAAATCTAACTTAAAAAGATGTATTAATGATTGTAATTATTATTATTATTTTTGTGGTGTACAATAAAGTATATATAAATAAATAAATAATAATAATATTAATGTTTTGACCACTAAAATACTAGCTTTGAAATTATATAAAATGATCAATAGAATTAGCATAAAATCTATTATTAAAATCTCGATTATGATTGTAAATGTTTGCTTGGTCAATCCCTAGCATCAGTGGGATGACACTGACAGCTCACTTCACGCAAGTTTTCACGGTGAGATTTTTACAGAATCGACCGGCAGAGACCGGAAAGTTAATACGATTTGCATAGAAAAGTGATAGAGATATCACATTTGACTCTGCGGGCGTTAGCATTACATTAAAAAGGAAATTATTCTCTTTTCTGTAACGTTCCCAAGATAGAATATACAATAAAGCTTTGTTTTATTTGCGTACAGAGTTGGAAATAACTTTGAGGTTGCAACTCTGAATGGAATAGGATGACTGAATTGGCTTGAACTATTCTGGGACAAAACCCCAAGAGGTCACACACATAAAATTACTTCTATAAAGAAATCTGCGCGTTTCCGACCCTTTTCGACCTACGCCCGCGCCAGTGCGAAAGCGTCTCAACATCTCAAATAGACTTTTATGACCACTGCCAAGCGTTGAATGAAATCAATTTCCTCCGAATAGATTAGATTTCTTTTGTTTTCCATTCATACAACTTTTAGGTCGAATGTAAAAGTTACATGAATAATTTAATCTCCCTATAGGTTTCCCTAAAGAATCCGTGAATTTGAATAATACCTATATTATTTAAATTCACGGATTCTTTGAGATCATAAAATGGAGACAACACACGATGAGGTATTTCACCGTATTGGTACTATAGATTTAAAATGTAGGTTGGTACCCACGACGACATATCAAGCTATACATTTCCAATATAAGCTGACTTCTTATTGTAGGAAAAGCCTATACAATGCGAGGTCAGATATAAAACTAAAAATGTCCAGCTTGATATATTATGTCGTCGTGTGTACCATATAAGCAAACGTATCGCAGTAAACGTTACAACTACTTGCGATTCTGCAAGTACCTACACTTGATTTTATTTTGTAGAAAATTGTCGACATCAACATACTCGTACTTTTTTTGTATTAGATTACCAATTAATTAAAAAGCACTTGAATAGGTCAAACATAATATATTGAGGGTGTCCTACACAACCCACTAAGATACTTTTATACCCACTACCTACCAATGGTAAGTCGATGTCGTAAGTCACGGATCTCATCTCATCCCTATATTATACGTATTAAAAATATTCTAATAATAAATAAATATTATTAAAAAATATAAGGACTAATGTTAAATACAGTTTTTCTTAAATCTATGTCAAGTCACCCAATAAATGTTCAGTTCAATAATGCGCATATAGATGCGCATTAATTAATATTGATTCTGAAATCATGCTTTTTGTTACCATTCCCCAAAGTAATTAAAAATCATTTGATATCTGTTAATAAGAAGCAAGTGATTGTGTGATAATGGAAAATCAGAACTCCCATTGTCTGGAAGCGGCTTTGTTTTTGCCAATCAAAGCTTCATTGTGACTTAACCCTTAAAGGAAGCTGCGGAGATACAATGTTACAAAATTACAATAACGTTCCCAGCCACAGACGTCAACTCATAATCATAAGGTTTAACGTCCTAAGAAGTCTTTACATCGTCTGCAAACACTATTTTATTCTCACAAAATTGCAGTTTTTACTGACCACTTCGGGTTAAATCTAGATTTTACTAGTTCATGTCTAGAGGAAATTATTATTTGAAATCCAATTGGAGTGTAGTCTGCAGCGTTGATTGCATTCTCGGAGCGCCGCTGATCGAGCCGAGCGGCGCAAGTCTCTGGTTACCCGATTGTCTTGACTCTTTATTTTTATTATGATCTGCGGTTATTGAATCTTGGCTGTCATCTATGGCTGCACTGGTTTATTTATTAGTTTATAAAATTAATTATGTAAGGGATACTACAGTAGCACCAGCCCTGGCGGAAATTATAGTACTCTTGTTATCCAAAGAACAGGAAGGCTCTTAGATACTCTGCCTACACTTTACTTGACACTATCGGTAAACGAGCTAGTGAACATCAAAATGTATAATGTTGGTAATACTCAATCTTATTGATTATTATTTAGACATTTAGCACTCATATACTTAGATTTATCGATTGATATTTCTCATCAGGCATTACATTTAAAGTGCACAAATACTCAGCTGCCGCGGGCGATGCCTCAACCCGCTCACCTCAGATATTTCAGACTCTTTGCCATGATATATTGAACTGCGATAAGATGTAATGATGAACCTAATATTTTATGTTCTATCGGTTCCAATGAAGATTTTATCTACAAAACTTATTTGAGACCTTTAATCGGCTGATTATTTTCATTTTAATTTGTGTGGTTTCTGTTCTGGCTCTTCTGAGAATACAGAATGATTCAGGATGCAAATATATCGAGGAGTATATCCTTGATATATTTTACCCACACTGCTTCTGTATCATCCATATACAGGGTGGCACGGAGATCAACACGCAACCTGTTACCTTAGAACCAGTACGTGATTCTGAATCCCCTTGCGTTTAAAAAAATTGCTGCTCCATACATTTTCACCGGATAGGTATTACACTTTTTCATGAAACAGCAGTTCTTTTTTTTATAACCGACGAAAAATTTCTAGATTAGAGGGGGGAGTAGTGGTGGACAAGTGGTAACGGCCGCGACTTACGAGTTTTAGGTCGTAGGTTCGAATCCAGACAGGCGCTTTACTTTGTGGTAAATTATTTTCATCACCACTGCTCTCAAAACGGTGAAGGAAAGCATCGTGAGGAAACCGGCATGTTCTAAAACCAAAAATTCGAAGACATATGACATCTGCTAACCCGCACTGGGCCCGCGTGGTGGTTTATGGCCCATTCCCTTTCACAGAGAGGAGGCCTGTGTCCCAGCAGTGGGAACATTATAGGCTGATTATGAGAGGGGGGAGAATCATGTGCTGAATTCATGGTTACAGTTTGCGCGTCGTAGGTAGGTTACATTACATCATTTACCTTCATCGGTTTTTTAAGAACCATGTTTCTTGTGTCCTTCAAAATATAGTGTGAACTCTAAACTAAACTGTCTTAGCATACGAGTGGGAAAACCTTAAAGGAATAGTTTTTATTTTAATCTGTCGAGCTCCACTAATGAGACACAATTGATTTTCTATTGTTTCGTCGCCAATAGGCGACGCGCGGTGCTTGACTGATTAATTTCTCACATTTTTTTTTGTCTTTACCGCAAATACATTTTGGTATGAATTTCCGTGTTTATAAAGGTTTCCTCTTTGCTATAAACTCAGTAGGTGTTTCCATTTTGTGATAATGACAGTCGACCGTAGGTAATCTTGGTAATATTCGTGTAATACAGATCATGTCAAATGCTAGTGGTGATCGAGGCCGATCTTATTATCTCGAAGATGTTAAAGGCGGCCATTTACAGGTGATGCAATAGGTGAATCACAACCTGGGGGTGTAGAACAAACATTTAAGTTTTTTGGCGTGGGTACTTATTAGATTTTAATAGATATAGTTCTGTATTAACTTATAACTTTCTCTTGCGTAAGAAATACAAATTGAAATACAAATTATAATTAATGTGACGTATTGCAAGCCTCACTGTCCTTAGATATCACTATCCTCCTGCTCTAATCTGGTATTTTATTTGGAGTTAACGCAACGTCTTCTTCCCTCTAATACATCAAACAGCCTTCACCTCAGTATTTACCTCCTTTCTATTCATAATTATCATCTCTTAAACAATCCATCTATCGTTTCTTTAGTCTTCCTCTTTCATCACGACTTGCTCCACATCACATGCTCTTACTATGACAACCGATAGTTCTTAGTTCACGATATTTGTCCGCTAATTTAGACATATGATCGTCAACGTCCATTCTTATTCTTCTCCGTTGGTCCTTCAGCGCTGAGGATCGCGAGCACATACGACGCGTCTGTCCTATATGTGTATACGTCATTTCAACGCCCATAACATGTTAAAAACACCGGTTCTCGTTCTATCAGCAACTTCGGGCGCGGTCAGTACTTGGATAGGGGACCGCCAGGGATCCGTCGTTTGCATTTTTGGCAAACTTTATTAGTTTTTCTTTGTTTATCTTTTTTTTTTGTTTTTCTGTTTGTGTTAATACTAAATCAACCGGTTTAAATTCGGGGCTTCTGAGAAAACACTACAGCGTAGGTGTTTCGATTCTCCGCTTTACATCATAGGCGTGCTACAGAAAACGCATGAACTTTAAGGATGTTCTGTTTACCTTAAGCAAGTGGAGTCAACTAGATGTTTTATAGGTCGTTCGTATATGCCACGTTAATTAATAAGCTAAAAGTCTCATCATCATCCATCATGCTTAGCTTCGCTTACACCAGCCGTCCCCTCGCGAGCTTTTAACTAATTATCAATTAAAATCTGGACAGCACAGCGTTTCATATCTATAATACTGTGTGACTACTTGGGATTTACACGTTTTCAATTAAAATTGATGATATCAATTAAAATGTATTGATACATCTCTATTTATCTTGTTATATTTGTGTTTATGCGACACTGTCCTGATTTGTGGGTATATTATTTATGATTGTCTTCAACTAGGTATGAGATGCTGGGCAGTGGAACTTTCTGCGACACAGTTTTTAAGCCATTTTACCCCATGTGTGATGTTTTTAAATATCTATAAAAAAATATTATGGTTCAGATTTTAAATATTCATTTGAAAATTAATTAGGTTATTCATTGTGCAAAAACACATACCAATGCTAAAAACCTGTATGGAAATGATATTAATTAAGTATATTATTATTATTACATAATAAAACGCACCTAACCAAAACACAAAAGCACAAATAAAAATAATCTTTGTCCATTATATTCCGTTCTATACTAAAAAGGCTATTATTTCGCAAGAAGCTCCGGCGCAGGATCGGAACAAGATCATTTTCAAGTAATAGTCGTTGACGCGAGAGGAGCGCAGGCGCACTACGGTCACGGACTCGAACTTCAATGCTATGTGACATTTACACAAAACCAACGTTTTACCACCCACTAGTTTGAAATTGAAAGTTCCCATCGGCAAAACCAACAATGAATAGGTACACCTACTTTCATTTATTGGGAAATGGGAACCAAGGTATAGCGGTAAAGTTCGCTAGACTAAGCGTGGGGACGTGCTAGGTTATTGAGATTAATAGCTATTGAAGTGTAAGGGGTATCATTTTTTGACTCTGGTCACTTTGGTCCTATGATACATAAAATTCTACCCTCATAACATACATAACATAATCAGCCTATAATGTTCCCACTGCTGGGACACAGGCCTCCTCTCTGTGAGAGGGAGCGGGCCGTAATCTACCACGCGGGCCCAGTGCGTGAAAAATAAAATACAAAAAATAATATAGTAAAATTCTACCCTCGTCAGTTATTTAATCCCAAATTCAGGCCTTTCATGTGCTGGGCCCTCCTGAAAATGTAAATAATGCTGAGTTAGTCGGGAGCTCGTATAGCAGCTATTCAGGTCACAGACAGCAGTTATTTATCACCGATTGTATAACTTAAATAACTACGTAATCGTGAAGAAAGTAGAAACGAAATACTGAAAAGTACCTATGTTCGGTAAAAGTATGCCATGAATAATATAGTTAGTAGGTAGGTACAAAAGAAAATTATACAGTAAACAACTACTAAGTAGATACGAAAGAAACGCTTTCAAATAAAAGAATATCATAATAAACATGATGAAGTTGAAAGTCAAAAGCTACTAGCTAGGATTCATTATCCAACTTTTATAGAGTTCAGATAAGGCGTTAACTTTGCCGTTTGCATTGAAGTCTTTTTTTGAAAAAGTTAGGTTCATCCAAAGGAATGTAACAAATGTTTGTTTGCATCGTAGTCAAGTTTAACTAGAAACTAGATCTAAGCACACCGATATACAACTAAAAACATACAAATGTTAGACTATTGTGGATGTCAAGCATCTGTTTGAATATTTTACAAGCGTCTCACGTTCTGATGTTTGTCATAAATCGTGGCGTAAATATTTTCCCATGTTAGCATAAAACGAACAAACTTCAACTTATTAGAACACTCACACATCATATTCGTATTAGTCCAATATGCGCCATTAAGAAAATCTTAATGGAAATAGCTAACGCAACTTAATCATGAAGTTGTAAGCTTTCGCAAGTGCGAAGTAGTGGGTGCTGCAACGAGTTAGCACATATTGACCCATATATACACGTGGAGGAATGATTACACGATACCCTTAGGGGTATTTAAAATCTTTGATTTTGTTAAGGAATACATCCGTAAAGGGAATTCCAGGTTAGCTAAATGTTTGTGAGCTTGAGGCGTGGGGCAACGAGGCACGGATGCACTCGCGATATCGGCGGAGCACGCACAAGGTGAAGCAACCGAGAAAGGGCAAATCGGAGCAATATAAAACGAGGCACATCTTCGCTAACAGTATTCAGCAAACAGCTGAACAGCAAAGAGCGCCTGTTCACTTGTACAAAATAATTATAAACAGCAGACATGACTACTTCACTGGTAAGTCCATGAAGATAAGATACTCCTCCTTCTAGTATTCCTTGTTTAAAAAGAGCGAATTTGAAATCCCGAATAAATTCAAGTTACCCCGGGTTCAATCTTGAACATAACCTTTTTTCCTGAAACCAAACATTTGAATTGTTGTGTTGTTTCACACCTAAAGTGGTCCTGAAAATATGCTTGCGTGTAATTTTTGCTCAACCCGTTTCCCGTTTATTTTTTAACTGAAATATTATCATAGTATCCATTTTATTTTATCCCACCTTTTTTGTATAAAACTTTCCAACTTAATTCTTTCTTTTCCATTTGCTTACGAAGAACTCGGCTTGATAAATTCTTAAAATATTAGTTGTACTACTATTTTCTTCAACCTGATAACAAATAATTATTTTCTTTTCAGTTGATCTTCTCCATGGCGCTGGTAGCTATCGGTTCATGTGGTCGTCTAGAGCCTCAGTACCTTCCCCCACGGCCTGGTGGTGGGTTTGGCGGAGGCGCCGGTAATGGCGCCGGTGGTGGCGGCGGCGGTGGTGCGGGCGGCGGCTTTGGCACCGGTGGCGGAGCGGGAGGTGGCGCTGGAGGCGGATTCGGAGGATCTGGCGGATCCGGCGGATCTTTTGGCGGTGGAAGCGGCGGCGGCAATCAAATACCCATCACCAAGTTTGAGAATGTCAACAACGGCGATGGAACTTATCATTTCGAGTAATTTTTTTTTTCTATTTTTAATACTGTTTAAACCGTGTTAGTGCAGTTACATTGGAAGAAAGATTTAACTTAACTGCACATTTATCTTTGTGGAGAAAGTTAAACCATCTATTTAGCAGATAACACAAAGAATCGTAAATTATAAAAACGCCTCGAGGCACAGTTCTTCGTGCCACTCCGGCATTCAGCATAATAGTAAAAGCCAAATACGAATTCTAGTAGAAATAATCTTGGTGCAACAAGCGTAACATCTTTACGTCTCTTCTTTTCAGTTACGAAACCGGCAACGGTATATCAGCACACGAGAGCGGATCCCCTAGTGCGCAAGGTCCCGAAGGTCCTGCCGTAACAGCCGAAGGAGGCTTCTCATTCAAGACCCCCGACGGCCAGCAGATCTCGCTCACTTACACCGCCGACGAGAATGGCTTCCATCCCGTGGGCCCCCACCTACCCACCCCCCCTCCCATTCCCGAAGAAATCCTTCGCTCCATTGAGTTCAACAAGCGTAACCCCGGATCGTAAGTAGCAATTAAGTTAATCTTGTTTTGTTAGTTTAATGGCTTGTATAGTGCTGGCTGTTATAAGTATTAAGGTTCCACGTGTAAGCTAAAGAGTAAAAACTATTTCTAAACTTACCCCCTTATTCATAAAACTTATCAAACCTATTTTAGTTAAAATGGGGTTTGTCTCTTTCTTACACACAGAAATGACAACGTGACAGATAAAGACAAACGTTCTATAAACCTATTTTAGTTAAAATAGAGATAAAATAGGATTATGAATAAGGGGGTTAAAGTATACGCTCAATACTCAATACGTTTATTGCATGCCACAATGTAAGCATTAGTGGTAGGTTCTTACAAAGTCCTGCCGCAGGCATATTGCTAAAACTATGCTCCATATGTTCGTTAACTAATACTTTTTGAACACCAAAATCATAAATTAACCAGGTCGTTCTTTATTAAAAAAAACCATAGCCGGTAAAATGGTGCAATTTAATGAAGACGTCTTTCTTAAAGAGAAGGCAATTTAACAAGGAAAGTCTTATATTCTTAAAGACTAACTTATCTAATAAGAGCGATAGTAACAGTTACAAAGAGATGAGCTACGGACTTCTTAAACTTCGTCGAGCGCTATAAAACTTCACTGGGCTCGAAAGTCGCGTCTCAAAAGTGAAATAAAATGTTACAAGTCGCAGAGAGAAAAAAACAATTGCCTACCTTACTAAACCAATATACAGTCGCTTACAAACAGTGGTTTGCCTGCTAGTAGAGAGTATTTTTTATTTAGTAAACATTTTAACGAAAAGGGATGTTAGTTAAACAGAGAGACTCAAAGAACCAGAAAGAAAAATTTCAAATCAAATACCTTTTTAGCAAATCAATACTTCAGAGGCAAAATATTTCCATACCACTTAGGTGTAGATAAAAATGCACGTGGATTACACAACCACACAGACTAATTGTATTTTTCTTCTATTTCAGCGAGGGCTCTTACAATGGCGGCGGCGGCGGTTCCGGCTCCGGCGGATCCGGTTCAGGCAACGGCGGCAATGGAAACGGCTACCACTACTGATCTCACTCTACACTCACTTAGTTAATCGCTTAGAACTCGCAAGCAAACACGCAGGGACTTGACATAAACGGTAGTTAAAGGAAACAGTGCTGTGGACTCGTAGAAACGGAACGACAACAAAGCTGGAAAAGATGGATAGAATGGATCTTCGTTTTGGAATTGGAGAGCGAACGGCATATGGCTTCGGTTCTGAGTATTCTATGGCATCTCCAATCGGCTGGGAATAGGCTGAATCGTGTATGTGGAATTGTGTGATAAGAATACGATGCTGACGACTATTCAAAGTTATGAGCCGCAAACAAATGAAGGTTCACCAGAATAGAGACCACGGTTACTATTGAAAATAGGTACCGTACTTTGGTAGGTTCAATGGAAGAGGTGAAAACAAGCACAAGGAATGTTAAAGGTCGCCTTTAGAAGGGTAGTCCAACTGACCGCAATCATGTAGTGCGTTCGCTTGCGATTTCAAAGCAATTTTAGCTAATGAGACATCGATCCAACGAAACTGACCGCTTGAACTGGGGAGGACTGTGATACCACGACGAAACTCGCACTGTTTATTTATTTAGTAAATAATTGTAGTCTTTCAATGTAAATAGGCATGGTGTATGAATAAACGTATGTTTATGTGAATATGATTTCGTTTTTCTATTTTTTCTTATTCACAATTTTTATTAATCTTCATTATTTTGCTGATTAATTTATATATTGAAATGTAAATTTTCTTTTCCATTTTTCACCATTTTTGCAACATCAACAATTTTGTTTAAAGCCAAGCAATAGTACCGCAACAGCTGGGGAAGTTGACAAAGGTCAAGGGTTCTTACCTCCATGGAGTATTGTGACGACTCCACCCGTTACTCAACAAGTAGATATTAATGGACTTTTTGATGAATAGCGCTGAAACCTTCATAAGTTACTCGCTTATAGTTATGTAGATGAAGGTATTAGTAAAAAATTATAAAATGGAAATGAATTGTGATCTTTCTTCTTTTCGTGTCGATGTTTTTTACATTGTTTAACGTGGCTTAACCCTTCGTATGCTTAAACGTGGATCCACGCGAGGCACAATGGCTTTTTAATTGTGTCTGTAATTACGACATTCAACCAGTTAAAAAAACATACTTTTAAATAAACATTTTTTAACTACCACTACTACTTTTTACGGAAAAAAAATATTGATTAACTACGTTCTCTATAAAAAAAAGTACCGGAAGACTGACAATAGAACATGATCAGTAAAAATGCACAATTTCTAAGTCGTAAATGAAGACGTCTTTTCATAAGAGAAGGCTATATAACAAGGAATGTCTAACATTCTTACATGCCACCTGCTAAGGCGGCCATGTTGATTGTGGCATCATTGCTGATCTTTAGGTCTTCTTCAGTGAAAGTGAACGACCACTTATGACACTCCAGCAAGTAGTGCTTAATTCACAATTTATCACAATACAAGGGTTCATAATATTTCAATTCAATAAAAAAAAATACACAAATGCTCCACCAACAAGTCAAAAAATTAATTGATTAGGTCAAGCAATTTACCGCATGAACAAAATCCTGCTAAATACAATATACCACCTAAATAGTTTATGTAAATGTGCCATATTATTAATGTATTAGAACGTAATACGTAATTAGATTAAACTTCGTTTGCATAAGCAAATACCTAAGTTGAACATGAGGCCACTCACTGCAGTGCTATAAATGTCTTGCTTTCAACCCAATGTACAAGTTTAGTGCAGTTATATTTCACCTCAATTATATCATAAATGCCACACTTAATAGTGGTAGGTTGGAAGCTAGGATATAATAAATATAATTATAACTCCTAAACTGGCTATGTTATACTCGTAGCTTTCAAACTATTACGAATTGTCAGATAAATGCTGGTTTAATATTAGTCGGGATGAGCATGCAATTTGGAAAATACATTGCGATGTAATTGCACACTGTAGATACTTACTAGCGTATGGAATTAATATTGATATAATTCAGCGAATTTTCACCAGATATTGAAACCTAAACCATAATATCCATCCTCAGTCGCTCTATGTAAATTACTGGTATTCAGCTGCATCCGGTTAGACTTGAAGCCGTCCCCAACGTCATAGTTGTGGGAAAAGGCTAGGCAAAATTGACATCCATCCTCTTGACTTAGTTTCTAGAATAACCATGAGAAAATAAATCTACGTTAATAAGCTGATAGGTATTTGCTTTTTGAATTGCTTATTTATAATCGACCAAAAGTTTCAACGCAGGGTGCGTTGAAGTTTTTGATCGGTTACAAAAAAAAATTGCAGCTCTATACATTTTGACCGTGCAGGTAGAACGCACTTCTCTACGGAACAACAGATTCTTTTATGACTGATGAAAACTGTCTACTCTGGAATCATGTGCTGAATTCATGGTTTCAGTTTGCGCTTCGATGTCCCTGCCACCCTATATTTTAAACAGATACAATATTTTGAAACGATAATAAATTCTATATCAACAATAATGGCTGAATAGGCGCATATTTCAAGAAGCTTTGTGTCCGACTTGCTTTTTTGCGTTTGTGTCTTTCCTTTATACGCCACGTTTAAAGTAAATAATATTACATTGTTCACCGAGGAGAAAAAGTGACCGATTACTAAAGAGGGTGTAGTTTGAGGCCCGAGGCTCAGCCGAGGACCATAATACACGCGAGTTGGGAATTGCACTTACTTCTGAGTGATACATAGTGCTTTATATTATACCACACATACGAGGAAAATAAAAGATTTTTTTTAAAGTGAAGTTTATATTAAAATTGACTTTTGCCAGGGAGATTAATATTGGTTTGAATGATGAGCAAAAGTATGTGGCCAGTATCATTTTGCGTTTGGCGATAAACACTTTTTGTCTTTTGGCATTATACTATATTTAAATATGTCAGCTACCAAATTACCCTAAATTAAAAAAAAAACAGCACATTAACCATGGATTTTCATACACTTTTTCGACCCACAGAGTACAGTAGTAATGACATTATTTCTGCCTCATTTTTTAAAAATTTATAAGGTACTTTCCGAGCAGGTATAGCATAAATGTAATGGTATATTTTCTTTCTATATATTCTCTACAGTGGACCTTAAGCGGCGCTAAGATCATTACCAATCACAGAGAGATGACTATAGGGTATAACTTCAGCTACAGGTCCCCAACATTCAACCCAAGCAAGTTTAAAGGATGTTCAAAGTGAGCAACAAAATTATTCATAGAAATAACGACATCTATGTATGAGCAAGTGTACCTACTGAACTTAGTGTTCACATTGTTCAGAACAATCATTTGTTTGCTCTCTATGTTTTAGTTCGACAAACTGTCAAAAAGTGTATTGGTAATTTACAAATAGTTGATAATGAGTTCGAGCGCCTAGCAATAACTTTTTGAAACTGTTTAGGTTTTATTCCAGGGCTTTATTTTCGAAAGGATACCTACTAGTTCACACAAGTCTACAAGCTACACTATTAACTAGTGCAAACTGACGTCACTATAGTAGGTAAATTACCAAAATAAAACATAACGCTTATTGATATCCAGCCTCTGAGTATTAGGATTTTTGCATTAAAATACCACTTGACCCGACTTGGAGAACGAACCCAGTCCTGCAGTCGCGACCACTAGACAACGAGGTGGGCATTAGTAAATACTGTTACTGTAAAACATGTAGGTAATTAGTAGTTAGATATTACCTACAGCAGGGTAATTACGTAACACGTTACACTATCAGTAGTAATGGGTTTCATTTTGACAGTTCAACAACATTCATTGCGTAATTTACGTTGTTGAGGCAGACACATTTTCGAACATATGAAGCAATGGATTGGCAATATCCTTCAAAATGAATCAGATTGAGATTGATAGTATGTTACGCAATTAGGGTGCTAGTGAGTATGATTGGTGAAGGAGGGGTATCATAAATCCTTTTAAAAAGGTCATAAAAAATAACGATCTCCCTTAAATATAGTTCGTACTTATAAACTTATTGAAGCTTTGAAAAGTTGGTTCATTTAGTTATTATTGTTTAAAATCTGTAAAATAAGATAAAAGTTTTTCCTAAACTTTTGGGCTTCTGAAGCAGCTATTGTATTACAATAGTATCAGGTTTCCAGGAGATGAAATGGACGTAAGTTTTACCCTTTGTTTTCCGTTGGTGACATAAAAAGCGAGGAAGCGAATGACGTCAAGAGCATGAAGGGTTCTCTTGTCTACTCGTAACAAGAAACAGCGGTTACCAATTCGTTTGCAAAAGGGATGACTATGATGACGGTCGTAGTGATATAGAGCTGGTGGGTTTATCATGTTTAGCAGTCGAGCCGTGATCGTGAACGTGCAAGTTCAAAATATTTACACCAACACTCAATGTTAAACATCGTTTTAATTACTCATTCAAGATTTTTTTACAAATTACTACTTCACGGTGATGCGTCCGTCCATGTACGTGTATATTAAGAAATTGAATAGATCTCTGAAAACATGAATATTTTTCAAATTCCTCGCTGTGAGTGGAAACATTTCCTAAATGGTCCAGAACGTTCATGCCCGTAAACTGCACATTAAAATGTTTTATCTTGTGAAATGCGCGATCCAGCGGAATATGGCGCCCACGAGAGCATCAAGCATTGTTGATTGCGGCTCATTATGTAATCTGATTATACAGTATCTGTGAGCTAATCTGCAGTAGTCTGTTATTTTGTAAGATACACTTTAGACGTACGTTTAGTTGCAATTTAGACGAGGGATCTTAGATTAGTTTTCTGCATAGTCGTTCGATGTTTGTGATTAAGCAAAGCCTACCTATTGCAAATGATAGCTGCGGCTTGTTAGATCGCTGCTGACATGAGATGCTCGCTTTTTTTGTGCCCCAGGGAGAGTAAAACCGGCTAAAGCCATTAAGTCGTGTCAGGTGTTGATACTTAGCACTAAGTAGCAGATATCGTGGACAGACATCTAGTTATATGAGTTATAAATAAACTGAGCACTCAGATTGGATAGGTAGGTCTATTTTTTATTCAATTTCTCCTGTACCGTCCTATCTGTTTGCTGACACAGATCCGTTTCTTGCCCAAACAGTCCGAACCAAATTTCGCAGGCAATGCAAACATTAATTGTTTTTAGCGTGGATCGAACCTGAGCTTGGCACGTTGAAAAACTTCGCTTAATAACTGTATTTATTGGGTCAGCAAATTATATATAAATTATATATAATTATATATATACATTAAAGTTTAATAATTTTGACTTTATTTTTTATTGTTATTTTACCGAACAAAGCCAATATTTTAATACCGAGGTCTTATATCGCCGTATTCAAAACAGACTCCGATGTTCTTAATCAAGATGTCTATATTTATACCTACTCAAAAAATTGTTTACCATCCCTCCTAACATTTATTCTACAGGTCAAATGCGTAGCGTCTAACTGTCTAGCCAATCCAACTCTGACCTTGTTCTCTCGGCACAGAGTTCTAAATTACATGTGATACCGAATCATCCTTGAGACTGACATAAACGTCAAATAAAATCATTGTCTGAATTTGGTGTTGGTACAATCATCGCAACGGCGGGGGGTGGCCTCAATGGAATGCCGAATGTATCAAACTCTTCACAAAACTGCATACGCCCTGACTGATATCGTGCAAGGTTCTTGGAAGGGTAACATCAATATAAAAACACTGTAAGTCTATGCAGATATCATTCAGACAATAGCATCCTACGGAATAGCATCTCAACGAAAATAATCAAAGAAATGGCTGGATTAAAAGTAAGTAGATTAATTAGTTTGAGAATTTGATTTAAAAAAAAGAGTTACCTACAAGATACCCCTTGGCAATTATTTTTAACTTCTCCTTTAAGTTTTATTTCCAGCTTTCCACGACACAATTAATAACGATCTTTCTAAATATCGGCTTTGTAAACAAAAAAAATATATTAAGCTACCTGTATCAGCACTCTTTAAACAGGATTATTGTTGACCCCTCAGATCGTGTCAACCCTTGCCCTGCTGTCGGCGGTGTCAGCAGGTCACCTGGGTCACCTCCAACACTCCACGGGGTACAACGCGTTCGGCGCAAACGCATACAGCGGTGGTGCGGCATTCGGTTCGGCATCGGCTTACACCGGTGGTTACGGAGGAGCACATATCCCTATCCTGCGATACGAGAATGTAAACAACGGAGATGGGACCTACAGATACAAGTAAGGCAAAATAATAGTAATATGGATCACAGCTTTGCCACCAGTAACTACCACAGTATACAAAACATCTTATTTTTTTACCAATATCTAACGGTTTTAGTTTAAAGGTCAAAGACTACCAATGGTTATTGTTAACCTGTTTACAGTACATACAAAAAGAACTAAAGTGTACTGTCACTATAATATTGTCATTTATCTCATCCTCTGATATCCACAGCTACGAAACTGGCAACGGCATATCAGCGCACGAAAGCGGAGCCCCGCGTGCCCCAGGCCCTGAGGGTCTCGCAGTGACCGCCGAGGGAGGGTTCTCGTACCGCGCCCCCGACGGCCAGCAGATCTCGCTTGCTTACACCGCCGATGAGAATGGCTTCCACCCCACCGGCTCGCACATCCCCACGCCGCCACCCATCCCAGAAGCCATCCTTCGCTCCATCGAGTTCAACAGGCAACATCCTTCATCGTGAGTTTTTTCTCATATTTTGCAACTACTTGTGATAGTCTTTAGTGTAAGTTCTTTCCTCTTTAACCTTTGTAAACCAATGATATATTTAGGTTACTCTCTTCTATCTTCCACTGAACGAGAGATAAATTAAAGGGTCTAATCCTTTAATGTATCCCTCGTTCAGGCTCTGTGGTTATATATTTATAAACAAAGAGCCTGAACGAGGGATAAGGTTCTAAGAACTAATCTAAACTTGCACTTGCACACTTGTATAGATTTTTAATATTTTTTTTTATACTTGCAGCGGCGAGGGTTCGTACAACCACGGTCGCTACAACCAAGGGTACAACTACTAATAACATCGACGACTGACCGAGTGACCGCGGCTGACTACGGAACGAACCAGCACTTACAGAAACATATTGTTTTATAAGTATCTCTATTTATTCCAGTATTAACTGTTACTTGTTTTTATGGGCTTTAAAATAAAGTTTTAAGAATGAACAAACGAATTTTCTTTTGATTGTCCATCTAAGTAGGTAATTATAGGATATTTTTACATAAAATTGGTATAAAATAAAAACACCTACTGCTATTACAGTTCTCAAAACAAAAGCCTCTAGTGAGTCGTGAAAAAATATTTACATCGATGCATACAATCGGTTTGAAATGAATTTCAGTAGATGTTTTGAATTAAACATAAGAAGAAAAGTTTTTGTCGACAATAGGTAACCAATTGGGGAGAGAAGACGCACAAACTATTCACAGATTTTGAGGTTATGACTTTTCTAGGCAGTTTTAAAATCAGCACTATTTCATCATCAATCCTGAAGCTTTTCTGTAAAAACGTCGAGACTTTTTTCTACACAGGGCGACCAAAAACTGTCAGAGTATGATGCACCAGCGCCCGCAAATCTGTAGGATTTGCGAGGAATATTGACAATTACAGGGTTTCTTAGCACTATGCCACATGTTAAATTTTTTTCTGAGATCGGCATAATCTACACATTAATAAAAAGTCGGAAAAAAGAAAATTGTACAGCTTGAAAGCAATAAAATACATCTTTCATTCCTAGGGAACCTTAAAAACAGCTTCAGCAACTTTTTTTAACGCAAGTCAATTTTAATTAAGCTAATATTCCCATAAATATTACAAATATTTACCAAATTATGTTTTGGGTCAGTTTCACCACTAGTGACAGATAGTTACTGCCTACCCAGAGCTGGTGAAATAGGACTAACCTAAGTGTTAAATAACATAAATAATAATATACAGGGTGCTACGGAAAGGGTATATCAATACAAACGGGTTGAAGAGTGTATCTGGTCTAGAATCTCTGTACAAAATTTCAGCTCAAAAGCATTAACTTTGAAAATGCTTAATATTTTTTTATTTCGACATCACGGCGCTGCACTGGCTCGCGGCGGCGTGATGTGCGTGTACTAGGCGCACAGACACACTGCAGATAATGGATAATGACCCTCGTAGTGCGGTGACACGTTTGTTATGATTTCAATTTAATAAACTATCGAAATAAAAAAATATTAAGCATTTTCAAAGTTACTGCTTTTGAGCCGAAATTCTGTACAGAGATTCTAGACCAGATACACTCTTCAACCCGTTTGTATTGACATACCCTTTCTGTAACACCCTGTATACATTTTATTTTTTACAAAAGCACAGTTAATGTTCACAACAACTATAAAAAATGAACATTACAGAAAAAAACGAGTGTGCTTATGACCACACGACTGAAGTGAAACTTCAAACGTATTTGGCTATGAGAGGAAGAGAGAGAAAATGTGCGCGCGCACTGCTTCCTCTTGCTTATATCCCCCACTCAACTCCCGTTCGCCTCGCCCGATCACACATTTCGTAATGCGTTCGCCAGCTTACTCCCTAAGTCAAGCGTGCGTAAAGAAGTTTCACTTCAAAAAGTGTTACGTTGGTTAATTTAAACAAACGTACCTACTTACCTGTCATCTTACTAACTTATTATTTTGTGCACAATGTTTGACTGCCATAGGCTAATTTCTCCGAAGCTTTACAAACCTCCCCGACATCCCACCTACATTATTAATTAAGGGCTACATGACCTAAAGCGCGGTCACTGTCGGACTGCATAGAAAAGAATGAGAAACGCGATGACGCAAGGCTGGTAATTTATTGCAAAATATGAAGCAATTAGCTCCATGTAAAATACTAGTACTCAGCTGCATCCGGTTAGACTGGAAGCCGACCCCAGCATAGTTGGGAAAAGGCTAGGCAGATGATAATGATGATGAAGCAATTATCTATTTACAAAAACTCTATTGTTTGGACTAAAAAATTAAAACACTAGTGCTTTAGTATGTAGCTTGTAGAATAGTCTAGCAAAAAATTGAGTCCGCGTATCACTGGTCAGTTTCCCTCAGTCGTCCAGAATGATTGTATGTATTGTGGTTTTTATTGTAAAAAGAAAGTTTTAAGACGTATCTTCATGATTTTTTTTCTATCGTATCAAATTAGTTGTATTAAATGTTTTCAACACACTATCTACCTAGCATATATCCTGAAGAATATCGTATGTTTTACTGACTAAATAGCCCAAAGCTGCAGCATTGCCATCCAACGTGGCAATGCCGCCAGCCTTTTGGGCACTTATCCTATTGACAGCGATGCTGACAATTTTTTTATTCCCAATTAGCTCTTCCCTTTTTTTCCTTTTTTATTATATATAATTTTACTTGTTATAAAATAAACCTGTTAAACCAAAAAAAAAACAGAAAATAGTCCGTTGAAACATGGTGGTTTTAATGTTAATAAAGTATGGCGATAACTCGCTTAATTGGGTGTGCTAAATGCTAATGCATATAATTAATAAGAAAACTTTCGTTCATATTTAAATCTTTATTTACAACGTAATAGCTACAACAAATAAATATATTTAACAAAAAGTGATGCTCATGACAATTATGATAATGCAAGCAATCGTTCGATTCGTTCCGTAATCCGTAGCCATAGCCGCCGTCAGTCGTCGATGTGTCGATCGATGTCACTTAGTATTTGTATCCATTGTTGAAGTGGCCGTTGTAGGAACCGTCACCACTGCAAATATTAATAAATAATAAAAATGTATGAGAACATGCATAGAGAGGCAAAGGCCTCTCTATGCATGTACTAAAGGTCAACTAGGTCCAGCAGTAGATGACGTTTGGCTGAAATGATGATATATGTAGTAGAAACAAGTAAGTTTTTCGAAGCGTGAGCATTATTATAAGAAAACTACAACGTGGAACGGAAACTACAGCGGTAGCAGTTTCACAAGATTTTTGAGACGCTGATGCCCTAGTGACAATCAGGTTCAAAATGGTGACGCCAGATGGATTTTTACAATGTATAAATCTAACACCACAATATCTGAGAATGAAAGGCTGAAATATTGAAACCAATTTACTTATGGCGCGACTGATATGGTATGTGCGTGTGCCCGTTTTTGTAATTGGACTGTTCAACTTGCCCATCATACATGCCTTACGGGGTAACAAGAGCCTCTGGCAGTAACGACACCTCTACAATACCATTGCAACAGATGTGTGTGAATGCTGGGTTAAAAGGTCATTTGAAAACATTTCACAAAATGAACTAGTTGCCGTAGTGGGCGGAATAAAAAGGGTGATTGAAGTCACCATTTTTTATCTGAATTCTTTTTTTGTGAAGATCGATCATGTTAGGAAATTTTCCAAAAATTTTCTTATTTACCGGTAAATAAAGAGCGATGGATTCTGCCAAAAGTGATCCTAGCTGTAAATAAAATTGGGATAAAACAAATGTACCATGATCCAGTGATAAGTTACAGGATCCCTAAATATGCCTGTTGCACATAAGATGTTGAAAATTTTCAGCAAAAACATACGATAATTTTCAAGTTACACAAAAAACTGTATCACAAGTAAGTAGTCGCAAAATTCTAGAAAAACTCACGATGAAGGATGCTGCCTGTTGAACTCAATGGATCGGAGAATGGCTTCTGGGATGGGTGGTGGCGTGGGGATGTGCGAGCCGGTGGGGTGGAAGCCGTTCTCGTCGGCGGTATAGGTGAGCGAGATCTGCTGGCCATCGGGGGCACGGTACGAGAACCCTCCCTCGGCGGTCACCGCGGGTCCTTCAGGGCCGGCGGCGCGTGGGGACCCGCTCTCGTGCGCTGATATGCCATTTCCAGTCTCGTAGCTATGGATTAATTTTAAAAGAATATTTAAACTCTTCCTTTGCCAGTTCTCTTTCTACATAACCTAGGGATTATATTATTTGTAATCAAACTGCTGCGTGCCACATACTATGACAATTTTCCTTACCTATATCTATAATTTCCATCACCATTGTTGACGTTTTCATAACTTAATATTGGAATATGTGCGCCGTAGCTGCTGGTGTAGGCCGACGCGGACCCCGGGGCCCTCGCAGAGCTGTACGCGTTTGTGCCGAACGCACTGTAGCCGGTGGAAGGTTGGAAGTGGCCCAAATGTCCCGCTGACACCGCCGATAGCAGGGCGAGGGTTGAAAAAATCTGAGAATATACACAGAATAGTAAAAAGACGACAGGCTTCAATGAGTAACTTCTAGTGAAACAATGTACTTTTTTTATAGTATCGATTGTTTTAGTGATTACAGTTGAAGCGCGTGCACTTCAAAAGTACTCGCTGTTTTCAATGAGAACTTTTATATTGGGGATGCTGTGCTACATTATTGTACCATGGTCTCAATTACTCGTAGGTATAAATTGTTGTTTTACTAAAGCATTTACGTGTTGTGAATGAAAGCTCATTGAGCTTGATATTGCAATTGGGATTGCAAAACAAAAGAACTTGATTTACGTTCTGCACTTACCTTTAAGCCAGCCATTTTGATTGATATTTTTTTGTTATTTTTTTAGAGATGCTGTTTAGTAGAATGCCAATGACTGAATGATATCTGCATAGACTTACAGTGTTTTTATATTGATGTTACCCTCGAAAAACCTTGCACGATATCAGCCAGGGCGTATTCGGAGTGAAGAACTTTTGACATTGGTATTTGGCATTTCAATGAAGCTATCTATCTCCTGCTGCGCCGATGCGATCATTGTTACAAATACGTGCAAGCAGGTTGATGAGAGGTTTAATATCTTACACGGCCTAAGTTAGTTACCATGCCATTGCCAGGCCATTTGCTAACTGTTATAGCTGAGCAATAAAAAATATGGGCCTCCGAAACGAGAGAACGCCACTTAGTTACTCATACTTACCTAATTCCACTCGACGTAAATTATTATTTTAATAAGCTTTAATACTTTTTCTAAGTACTGTTTTCAGACGTTTTCGTAAAACGTAACACGTAAAAGGATAGACAAAAAATCAAAGAACATGACATAGAAACGTAATGTTTTCTCACAATAAGCGGAAAAGGTGTTTAGATTTCGATAATTGAACTCCCAAAGTAATTTACGAAATTTCCTCTATCCCATCTTATATCTTTCCATCGCTGTTCCTTCGCAATTCACCCGGTTTTCTCCTTTAGATATATGTAGACATACTGATATAGTCGTGAGTACAATACTTGCATCTTCTGTAGTCGTTTCTATCTAAAAATTATTGTCTGTTAGCTTTATGATATTTGAATGCGAATATTTGAAGCGATAAGGCCGCCCATTGTAAGTTTTGTAGTAATAATCGTATTTTTTGTTATGTACTTTCTGGTGTACAATAAAGTATAAATAAATATAAGATTCTAAAACATCAACATGAGTTAAACTTATATTTATAAGCTATTATGCTTATAAGTAATATGTATAAGTTTAACTCATGTTAATGTTTTAGAACATGTTCATACATACAGGGCAGGCCGCGAAACGAGGACCAAAGAAAAATTTTAAAAGTTTCTCTCCAAGGGCTTCCTGAAACAACCGCATGTAAGAGTATGTTCAGCGGTTATTTATAGTGTATGATTTGGACGGTTTTGTATATTTCTTGAGAAATTCTCACGACTTCGACAATCCGTAGATAGGTACTTTATTTTAAGAAGTCCATGGCTAAAATAAAAGATTTTCTTCATCAACGTATTAGAACATGGTCAAACAGACCTACAGAGTGGGCTTACAGACTCCATCTAAAATATAAGCTTCGCAGCGGCCGGGCATCCATTCACTGTTTGAAAAGAATAAAATAGGTACAACTTAGAACAATGACGTTCTATGTTTTGTTACAACGATCAACCTTGTAGGTATTAATCGACAAAATAATTCAGACTTTGAAAAAATATTTACGATAAATATTATCTCGGCCATACAGAAGAATATATCGGGAAAATAAATAAATACAATGAACTATGTATTTCTTAGATATTATATACATTGAATATTTTTAATTATTCTAAATAGTCGTAAATATATCTAATTGTATTTTCTGTAGACAGGTAAAAGGACAGTTTTTAGGCGGATATACTGGTAGAGCTTTCACAGCTAGGGTGTTACTTCCGATGCTGCAAGTCGAGCGAGATCTATGCTCCTCCTGAAGTCCTAGCGAAGCCCCCGCGTGTTTGTGAAGCACGACGTAAACGTAACGCACATTGGAACTATTTTTAATCGTCATCAAATGCAGCTCAGTATCCTACAGCGACTACTAAAAATGGGAACACCCCTAGATATGAACAGTCTTAAAACCTAAAACTAAGTATGTAAATATTGTGGAAAACGAGTAATTTCTATTTTAAAATTGGTCGATTAATGTTTTTCGGATTTGAGAAAACTTTGAGGCTACGTCCGAACTGACAGGCAAGTAACGAAGTAAAACGAACGTCCTTCCTAATATCTTCGCAACCTGCCGGACTGCGCGCTTGGCGCCTTGGTGTGTCGCCTAGCGTGTGATCAAATATTAATTACATCAGTTTTCAAGAGAGAGAGATGCATTTGCAAATATTCATAAAACTTGTCGCCGAAATTACGCAATTGTCTATATATGTAGAACATTAAACTTCCCATGAGTTGATCTTGATGTATTAATGTCGTGAACCCAACGTGATGGCCGTAAAATGGTATATATTCACAAACAATTGTTGAAAGTGACAGCAAGCTGCCTGTCAGTGCGGACGTACCGTAATCAAAAACGGTGACATAGATTTATATCGCCGACAATCGAATATAAAAATGAAAGTACCTAAACGCTATACAATTTTTGACCAGACTGACACTGAAATTAGGGGTGCGCCAAAGTTCACCTAAATTTTTAACTCCGATAATTGGAAATCCGAAAATGTTCTTCCTAACATTTTTCATCCTAACAATCACAATACCTAACTACTCTGTCTCTAATGTTCATAATTCCGAATCATTCAACTTCATAATGTCAGTAGCAATAAACATCTATTATTCTTTTATTTGTTTTCCTATATTTTCTCAACATAACCATCTTTTACACTATTATTCAAAGTCATATCTTTTTTGTTTAGATCGTCAACATAGGATGCGAAAGCGAGCGAAGGGCACCCCGAGGTTCGGTTTGGTTAGGTTACTTTAAACCCTTTACACAGAAATAGGGGCCCCGCGAAGCGGGGCTCCGTCGACATAGGACGACATAGGATGAAAAAAAAAGTGTTTATCATATTAGACTAAATAGGTTTTATGTCTATTGAGTGGTATATCAAACGATTTTATATTAATTGTCTGTTATTCTTATAGAAAATAGTTACATTAAAATTATATCAATCGTTTATTATATTATTAACTGATCATTATATCAAATAAAATTATAGGTTCAGTTGTTATATCTTGTAAATATTAGAGGTTTTGTAATTATATCATATACGAGTATTACTTACCCGTATAAACTCCCAGGCCATGAAAATAAATTATGGTAGTATGTTTAGGGATAAAAGCGTTATGACAAAAAACAGTAGGAGTTTAAAATATTTACATAAATAATATTACTAATTACAATTTTCGGAAACATGAGTGTTATGAACATCGCCGGTAGCACTACAAATAGTATGAATGAAAACTTTAGGATGAAAAATTTTAGGAAGAGTGATCATTCGGATTACAAATCGTTAGGAAGAACAATTTCGGGTAAAGAACTTTAGTTGAGCCAATATGGACCCGAAATTAGAATACGGCCGTTTTTTTTTAAATTATGTGTGTGTTGAACACAAACATAGTCGAAGGAGTTCCTTCATTTCATATTCATTTCCTTTCTGTTTTAGTTATTTTCATTTTACTTTTCTTGTTTCTATAAGTGTGTCTAGTTTCTGATATTCCTGTGAGAGTTCCAATAAATACTTTTTCTTTCGACTGCTTTCTCAAGTTACTTCTTGAAAATAACTCATGTTATCGTATGGAAGCAAAAATAACCTGCAGCTGTTACTTGAAATAATCCGATAAACATGATGAAGGTATAATTAAATGAAGAATGGCGATAATTAGCGTTTTAATGTGAATGTGCCATACACAAAGAGGATTAACCCATACACCTCTGTCTATCCCTTTCAGAAATGCAGTCCATAAGGACATAATAAAAAGACATAATAATATTTACATAATAAAAAGTAAACTTTTATTCACACTTTAATCTTTATTTACAACGTATACTAACAAATAAAAATATTTAACAAAAAGTGATGCTCATGAAAATTATAATAATGCAAGCAAAAGTTCGGTTTCTTCTGTAGGCATAGCCGCCATCAGTCGTCGATGTGTTAATCAATGTTACTTAGTAGTTGTAACCATTGTTGAAGTGGCCGTTGTAGGAACCGTCACCGCTAAAAATATTGAACAAAATTTATTAGAACATGCGTTGTAGTACCTACAAGTATGTTTTAGAAACGCCTAATGGCGCTTCGCTTTTGAAACTAAAGTAATGGTGGCAATTTCTCTTGATTTTGATCCCGATCCAATTTCCATTTTGAAAATCAGGTTCCAAACAGTGAAGTCATGAATAAATATAACTACACTTTTTTTTTATGGATGGGAATTCATCAAATGACCCCTCCCGCTCTGGGTGGAGCGGAAGGGAGTGTCAGACTCTTACTGACTAAAACCCATCCGTGTTCCTTCGTAAGCCCTTTATGTTCCGGGGTAGCGGGTAATTACACTAACACCACAATATCTGCGAGTGAAAGGCTGAAAATAGTGAAACCACAACGGTGGCAGGTCCTCAAGTTTTTCAAGAATGATCTTTTGTAACAGTTACATAGATTCAAAATGGTGGAGCCATAAAAAAGGATTTTTACAATGTATAAATCTAACACCACAATATCTAGAGTGAAAGACTAAAGAAACTAGCAAAACCAATTTACAGCACGACTGATATGGTATAGTATGAGCCCGTTGTTGTAATTGGACTGCTCAACGTGCCCATCATACAAATGCCTTACGGGGTAATTCCAATAAACCAACACTATTGCAACAGACAGATGTGTATGAATATTGAGATTAAAGGTCATTTGATTTAGTTCTTAAAGTAGGCGTAAAAATGAAAATTATGTTAATGAAGTTACCACTTTGACTTGAATTCTTTTGAGTGAACTTCGCCATAGAACATGTTTGGAAAACTATAGGAAAAATGTGGAAAACGATGACTTTTATTTTTCCTGCAAATAACGGGTGACGGTACTTCCTGTTAAAAGTGGTCTAGCTGTAAATAGAATTGCTATCACGCCATGATCCAGTGATCAGTTAAAGACTCCCTAAAGATTCCTATTACAAAAAAGGTGTTGTTTTTTGTCCAAAAACTTACGATGAAGGATGTTGCCTGTTGAACTCAATGGAGCGGAGGATGGCTTCTGGGATGGGTGGCGGCGTGGGGATGTGCGAGCCGGTGGGTTGGAAGCCGTTCTCGTCGGCAGTGTAAGTGAGCGATACCTGCTGGCCATCGGGGGCGCGGTACGAGAACCCTCCTTCGGCGGTCACCGCGGGGCCTTCAGGGCCGGCGGCGCGCGGGGACCCGCTCTCGTGCGCTGATATGCCATTTCCAGTCTCGTAGCTATGGATTTATTATAAAATAATATTTTATCTTTTTGTTTGCCAGTTCCTTTTCTACATTACCTAAGGGTTCTATCTCCCCTCTTTTGTAATCAAACTGCTGCGTGCCAAATACTATCACAATTTTCCTTACCTATATCTATAATTTCCATCACCATTGTTGACGTTTTCATAACTTAATATCGGAATATGTGCGCCGTAGCTGCTGGTGTAGGCCGACGCGGACCCCGAAGCCCTCGCAGAGCTGTACGCGTTTGTGCCAAACGCACTGTAGCCGGTGGAAGGTTGGAAGTGGCCCAAATGTCCCGCTGACACCGCAGATAGTAGAGCGAGGGTTGAAAAAATCTGAGGATGTAAACAGAATAATACATGTTTTTTAAAGTATCGATTGTTTTAGTGATTGCAGTTGAAGCGCCTGCAAAAAAAAAGCATTCGCTGCATTTAATGAGAACTTTTAATTTGGGGATGCTTTGCTACATCATTATAACTGATCTAAATTACTCTTAAGTACAAAAAAATTGTTGTTTTACTAAAGAATCACGTATTGCATCTAAATGAAAGCACCAGAGCACAAAAAAAATACAACTTGATTTACGTTTTGCACTTACCTTTAGGCCAGCCATGTTGATAGATATTTTTAGAGATGCTGTTTAGTAGAATGCTATTGACTGAATGATATCTGCATAGACTGACAGCGTTTTTATATTGATCTCGATAACACTCGAACAACCTTGCACGATATCAGCCAGGGCATATTCAGGGTGAAGAATTTTTTATACTGGTATTTGACATTTCAATGAAGCCTCCTGCCTTGGCGACGCGATCATGATTACAAATACGAGCAAGCAGGTTGATGGGAGGTTTAAAAATTTTCACAAACGGCCTAAGTTAGTTCCACCTATTTGCTAACCGTTAGCAGAAAAATCAATCAAAAATATGGGCCTCGGAAACGAAAGAATGCCACTTACCTATTTCTACTACTATTTTTATAAGCTCAAGTATTTAGCTAAGTACTGTTTTCCGTAGAATGTAACACGTAGAAGGATAATAGACAAAAAATCTAAAAACATGACGTAAGCTTTTCTCACAATAAGCGAAAAAGGTGTTTAGATTTCGATAACTGTAGTCCCACAGTAATCTACGAAATGAATTCCATCCCATCTCACATTTTTTTATCGCTCATCCTCCACGATCCGCCCTGTCTACCTACACGCATAACTACTTCCGAGATGTTAGTCATGAGTACAACACTTGCGTCTTCTGTAGTCGTTTCTATCTAAAAACAACTAATCGAACGAACGATCTGTGAGCTTTCTGATTGAAATATTTGAATGAGTCTAGCTTCTTTTGGTGTTTACTGTATTACTATACAATAATGTCATCAGTTGGAGCACGGGACCCATTAGTCCCCGTGCTTCACACAGGTGGAGACGCACCTGCGCACCGCGCCTTCCCGTGGGAATATCGGGATAAAAAGTAGCTTATATGTTACTCCAGGGTGTCAGCTACCTCCATACAAAATTTTATCAAAATTGGTCTAGCCGTTTGAGCGTGAATAAGTAGCAAACATATAAACACACACAAACACACACTCACAAACTTTCGCATTTATAATATTAGTGTGATGTGATGTGATTAGTGTGATACTCTTTATTGTAATTTAATCATTTCCGTGCCTCGGAAAGTCCCGGCTGTCATTCGTGGATCTTTGACAGTCGTTACGGGTCGTCAGAAGCCCGAAAATCTGACAGTCAGTCGTACCAAGGGGTATCGTATTACTGGACTGTGGAGGTCAGATAGGCAGTCACTCCATGTAAAATACTGGTATTCAGCTGCATCCGGTTAGACTGGAAGCCGATCTCAACATAGTTGGGACAAGGCTAGGCAGATGATGATGACTCTTTATTGTAATTGAATTTTCTATAGACAAGTAAAAGGACATTTTTAAGAAGACATGCAAGGAGAGGTTTAACAGCTAGGGTGTAACTTCCGATGCTGCACGCCGAGGGAAGATGTGCGCTCCTCCAGAAGCCCGAGCACAAACGCGCGACGAAAACGTAACGTAAATTCGAAATAAGTATTTTGTTAATCGAAAAATATGCAACTACGAGTAAGTTTCCTATATCAGTTTCGTTAAAATTTTGGCGACAACTAAAAATAGCATCACCCACACCACCATACAGATTTGAACAAAGTCTTAAAACTAAACAAATATTATGTGAGGAACGAGTATTTTCAATTTTAAAATGGATCGATTAATATTTTTGGGTTTGAGAAAACTTTAAGACACTGAAGGCCAATTCCTGTAATTAAAAACGTTCAAAATATTGTCCATGCAATCTATGTATGTAAAAAAGTAAGTAAACGCTATACAATTTTTGGACAGACTCACACTGAGATTAGAATGCGACCGTTTTTAAAAATACGGAAATTGCCCCTCTTGTGATTCGATTTAGTATGTTGAACACAAACATAGTCAAAGGAATCGTATTAAGAAAAATAAAGCCGCACCAAGCGACTGATTTCTTCAGTTACCTCATGAAAACAACTCCTGAATCGTACGGAGGCAAAATACTAGGTGGCGCAACAGTCATCACCCTATCGGAAGTTGCGATAATTTTTGCAAATGGCGGCAAATTTCGATTCTACTTTGAGATTTGTTAAGTAAACATATACAAAATACACGTCAAGAAGACATGAATCACTACTCTTAGAGAGCGCGGAATAATAATGTTTCGGGTCTCCTAAATCTCTCGTTTTGGTCCTTTGCACTGGCCGGCAAGATCGCCTGATTTAACCGTTCCAGATCCTTTTTGTGGGGTTTTTGAAGTCACGAGTGTATGTCAACAAGCTACACACTCTTGTAGCCCTCAAAGAGAATATCAGTCAAGAATGTGAGGACCTATCGCCGGAAGTTCAGGCAAGAGTAACGGAAAATGCCATAAATCGGGCCCGAATGGTCATCAATTCTTGCGGTGGCCACTTAGCGGATATCATTTTCTCGACTTAATGAAAAACAAATTAAGAGATCAAATAAACATAAAGGCAGCACCAAAGTTTTTCATTCTTAATAAAATTACAGCACAAGCCTACACCTAGTAATAAGCAACGTCTGTTGACAACTTTTGCGCCACCATGTATAAGCAGTACCTAGTTACTTCAAAAAAATATCCGATAAATGATGATAATTTTAATGAAATGAAAAATGGCGATAACTAGCGTTTTAATATTGATGTGCTATACACCTTTGCCTAACCCTATGAGAAATGCAGGTGTGAGATATTTTGTAAATATCAATATTCAAACAATGAAAAAGTAAAATGTTGTTCATACTTAAATCTTTATTTACAACGTAATAGCTAATAAAAATATTTAACATAAAGTGATGCTCGTGAAAATAATAATAATGCAGGCCGTGGTTCAGTTTCTTCCGTAGTCATAGCCGCGTGTGTTAGTCGATGTCAATTAGTAGTTGTAACCGTTGTTGAAGTGGCCGTTGTAAGAACCGTCACCGCTGAAAATAATGAACAAAATAAATGAGAACATGCATACTATATAAATAAATAAATTGCTCGTATTGTCCCACTGCAAGGCAAAGGCCTTACTTTCCTTTTTCCACTCAACTTGATCCTCGATCGAGCCTGTAGTCACTTTGCTTAACAGTTAATTTCTTTAACTTTATAAATTTAACACCACTGTATCTAGGAGTGAAAGGCTGAAAATAGTGAAACAATTTTATGGCACGACTGTAAGGTAGGTATGGTATGAGCCCGTTATGGTAATTGGACTTCTCAACGTGCCCATCATACATGCCATACGGGGTAACAAGAGCCTCTGGCGGTAACGACACCACTACACCAACACTATTGCAACAGATGTATATGAATCATAGAAATGTAAAATATCTAAGGTATGAAAGCTAGGCTTAAAGGTCATTTGTATAGTGGGCGTAAAAGAAAAAATATGTTAATGAAGTTACCACCTTTGAATTGAGTTCTTTTTAGTGAAGTTCGCCATAGATCATGATTGGAAAATTATAGGAAAAATCTGGTAAAAGATTACTCTTATTTACCCTTAAATAATGGTATTTAGGATGGTATTTCCCGTTAAAAGTAATATAGTTGTAAATAGATTTGCTACACACCATGATCAGTAATAAGTTAAAGACCCTAAAGATTCCTATTACACATAAGATGTTGAAAGTTTTTAGCAAAAACTTACGATGAAGGATGTTGCCTGTTGAACTCAATGGAGCGGAGGATGGCTGCTGGGATGGGTGGCGGCGTGGGGATGTGCGAGCCGGTGGGGTGGAAGCCGTTCTCGTCGGCGGTATAGGTGAGCGAGATCTGCTGGCCATCGGGGGCGCGGTACGAGAACCCTCCCTCGGCGGTCACCGCGGGGCCTTCAGGGCCGGCGGCGCGTGGGGACCCGCTCTCGTGCGCTGATATGCCATTTCCAGTCTCGTAGCTATGGATTAATTTTAAAAGAATATTTAAACTCTTACTTTGCCAGTTCTCTTTCTACATAACCTAGGGATTATATTATTTGTAATTATTATTTGCAATCAAACTGCTGCGTGCCACACACTATCACAATTTTCCTTACCTATATCTATAATTGGCTATTTGACAGTTTTCGAAAAGATATTTTTAAATATACGTAGGTTTATTTTATACCTCTTACAATTATTTTTTTCTTAAAAAAGCGTTGTTTATTCGAAAAAAAATGTTTTTTTTCATTCCGTATTTTGAAATTCGCGCGGAAACAGCCGATCACGTGACATTTATGGCTGTGACGTCACATTTCAATAAACTAAGTAAAGCTAACTACGACGCTTCAACTCTTAAACATATTTTGTGTGGAAAGTTTGCATAAAAAGTTGCATAAAAAGTATATTTTGTGTGGAAAATCAGCAAACTGCCAACGATGATAAAACACAGTAACACACAACGTTTTATTTATTGTGATGTGACGTCATACGATGCTCGATCATGGCCGTTCGCGTTTCAGTTTTTGTAATCCACAGATAAAAAATCTCTAATTTATTTTTCAAAAATAAAATATTTACAATTTATTTTAATGCATAAAACCTATTGTATGATTATTGTGAACCTATATGCTACTATATCTAACATATTATATATTTTATCGTTACAACTGTCAAATAGCCAATTTCCATCACCATTGTTGACGTTTTCATAACTTAATATTGGGATATGTGCGCCGTAGCTGTTGGTGTAAGCCGACGCCGACGCCGAAGCTCTCGCGGAGCTGTATGCGTTTGTACCGAACGCACTGTAGCCGGCGGAAGGTTGAAAGTGGCCCAAATGTCCTGCTGACACCGCGGATAGTAGGGCGAGGGTCGCAACAATCTAGAAAGAAAAAATAATTTTAGAAGGACAGGCTTCAAAGCGCAAATTCCGGGTGAACAGCCAAACAGTGTATTTTTTTTTTAAGGATTGGTCGTTTTGTGATTGCAATTGATGAGCCTGCAAAATTCAAAAGCTCACGCTGATTTTAATAAGAACTATTATTTGGGGGATGCTATGCTACATCCCTGAAACATGATAGATGCGAATTGTAGCTTTGCCAAAGCATCTACCTATTGTGAATAAAAGCACATTGAGCACAAAAAAAAACCTTGATAATGCAATTGAGATTGCAAAACAAAACAACTTGATTTACGTTCTGCGCTTACCTTTAAGCCAGCCATTCTGATCGATATTTTTTTGTTATTTTTTTAGAGATGCTATTTAGTAGAATGCCAATGACTGAATGATATCTGCATAGACTTACAGTGTTTTTATATTGATGTTACCCTCGAAAAACCTTGCACGACATCGACCAGGGCGTATTCAGAGTAAAGAATATCTGACACTGGTATATTTGGCATTTGGCATTTGAATGACCTCCTGCTGTGCCAACGCGATCATTGTTACAAATACGTGCAAGCAGGTTGATGAGAGGCGAGATATCTTTCACACCGATGACGTTACTTTGCGCTAACATCCTAGGCCCTTTGTACATACACGGCATGGTTTCTTTACGGTATGGCGTATAAACCGCGCCGTTTTTGTTAGCGGAAGTCACTTTTGGTTCTAGGACATCCCGGTTTCCTCACGATGTTTTCCTTCACCGTTTTGAGAGCAGTGGTGATGAAATTAAATATATACACTAAGGAAGTGCCTGCCTGGGTTCGAAGTCACGACCTATAACTCGTAAGTCGGGGCCGATACCACTGGGACACTATCACACCAACACCATTGCACCCGCTAACTGTGACTAAACTGCGTTGGGCATTTTTTGAGATGGGAAAAAACCATTGAATTCGCGCCATTGTTACCGTAACCGACACCGCTTCAGATTTCTTCGGCTGTCCTCGGGATGTACTCGGTTTTAATGCATTTTCGATATGTGTGTGCGTGATGGCAAAGTATTCTGTTTGTGTTTTGTTTATATGACGATCAAAAAAAAATCACTCGTAATTTCAGTTCTGTCAGCACTCCCGGAGTGTTTTTCCCTGTTTTTCACAGTTTTATTGTGAGGCACCCTGGCTCAAATGAAGAGTTATATACGAGTATATAGTTATAATCTTTATCTCCGTAATCCATCTAAATCATAAGCTTTGCAGCGGCTGGGCATCTATTCAAAATGTTTGGAAAGGATCCAAATACAACTTAGGACCATGAAGTACTGTATTTTCAATCAATTCAGCCTATCGCTGTCCACTGTGATATATCTACAACAATATATTGTAGCCCATACTTCGATACTAATGCGAAAGTGTGTCTGTATGTTACCTTTTCACGCTTAAACCGCTGAACCGATTTAGATGAAATTTTGTATAGAGATAGTTTGAGTCCCGGGAAAGGACATAGGATAATTTTTATCCCGATATTCCCACGGGAAACTTACGCGGGTGAAACCGCGGGGCGCTGCTAGTTTAGCTATATTTGTATCTGTATTTTACTACAATATTAAATCAACCTCAGCAGGTATTTACCAACAAAATACGAGTAATTCAGACTTTGAGAAAATATTTACAATAAACATTATCATGGCCATACAGAAGAATATATCGGAAAATAAATGAATAATTCAATGAAACTATGTATTTCTTTGTTATGATATTCAATTATTCGTAAATGTATTTGTATTATATATAGACCAGCGGGGGAAATTCGTAACACACTAACAGTAGCAATGGCATTTATTTTGACAGTTCACCAACATTCATTGCGTTATTTACGTCGTTGAGCAGACAAAGTTTTCGAACATATGAAGCAATGCATTAGCAATTTCCTACAAAATGGTTCAGATTGTAATTGAAAGTGTATTACGCAATTAGGGTGCGGTTTTAGGTGAATATGAAAGGAGAGGTTTAACAGCTAGGGTGTAACTTCTGATGCTGCACGCCGAGATATGCACGGAGATGAGCGCTCCTCCAGAGGCCTTAGCAAACGTGCGATGTAATAGACGTAACTTTAATTCGAACTATAAATTTTAATCGAAAATACAACTATCCTATAGCGTTTTCGTTAAAACGTTTTGGTGGGTTGCTAGAGACACATCTCTCTACCCATAATCGCTTTAGTGGATGTGGATACCACGTCTAAGAGGCCCGCTTCTCGAAGTTGAGATTGTGGATTCGGAAGAGGCAAGTACCATAAT
The DNA here is from genome assembly GCA_947508005.1 of Amphipoea lucens. Taxonomy (NCBI): domain Eukaryota; kingdom Metazoa; phylum Arthropoda; class Insecta; order Lepidoptera; family Noctuidae; genus Amphipoea; species Amphipoea lucens. The sequence continues at coordinate 16,582,914 of OX382358.1, read as the reverse complement.
TAATTCCTAAAAAAATTACATTATCTACATACATATTGTGAGGAAGAGATTATCAACCCTTTCTAAGCAAGCGTCGCAAGTAATTCCTTCTCAGTATCAAAATTGGCCTATGCAGTAGCAGTTACAGGCCCATTAAATATGATCAAGATTACCAATCCTCTGCCAAACGTATCCATAAAAATATAAGTATAAATTAAATTGACTTTATAATTGTATTACTTCGTTTTGTTATGAAATAGCTACAATGACAACAATACGGTATATGATGATGATGATGGGGCTCCCTTTTCCGCACTTAGACTCCCATTTGGTCCGTTGTGCGTGGGGATTCTGGCTAACAGAGCCAGCCTAGCTCCGCCCAAAAGCACAGAAGCTTCCTGGGAGCTTCACAGGCTTCACGGATCAATCACGGAGCCACGGCCTCGCATTCCAGGATGACGTGGGCGGCTGATTCCTCGGCGTCAAGGCAGCCCCTGCAAAGAAGGCTGTCTGTGGCGCCTATTTTAAAAAGATGTTTTACCTATTATTATTCTAAGGTTATTTCTACTTAGGCTGAGAAGTTGTTTGGTTATTCGCGGGTGTACCATTGGTAAAGCCAATTTTGACTGTCTACGGTCTGTTACCGGTGACCATCTGTTGTTATGGAGTTCGGTCGATCTTTGGCGAATCCACGCACGAAATTGTGAGAAAGGCAGAGGGAGAAGCGGGTATCGGCCTAGCACTTTCATATTCTGATAGCCTCTCTTCGCAAGTTCATCAGCAGCATCATTGCCCAACGATCCACTATGCCCTTTGATCCACTGGAAGGTAATTCGATTGAACGTCGATAAACTCTCCAGAGCTAGATGGCACTCAAAAAGTAGCTTGTTGTTTGTTTGTTCCCTAAAGCTTTGAGCACAGATAGGCTGTCGGATAGGAATTTAATGCCGTAGTTCCGGATGCCTAAGCGCTTTACTGCTATTGCGGCTTGTGTTAAGGCAACACATTCACATTGAAAGATTGAGCTGTGTGTGCCTAGTGATATGTGAAAGTTAATAAACAATACAGTATAATATCACAAGGAATTTTTTCGGTCCATTGAATAATTCATTTTGCTTATGATTATAATTTTTCTTTCAACGGCTCACAATACTTAATGTATTATCAGCAACAAATCTAATAGTTTTTTCAGGCTTTGCATTTATCATGTGTTTAGCAATGACATACGTATACTAACTTACTGAAGAACCGGTGGTGTTGGTCAGCGTTTTTAACCGACTTCTAAAAAGGAGGAGGTTCTCAATTCGGATGTTTATATATATTTTTTTATGTATGTTCGGGCATAACTCCGTTGTATATAGACGGATTTGCAAAATTATTTTTTTTTTTTCGAAAGAAGTGTATTCCGAAATGGTCCCATTTAAATTTCGTAAGATCTGAAGTTTCGGAGACAGACAACAGAACTCTTCAATAAATGCCAGCAAATCAACCGCGATTGCTGCTATCGTTTATGTATACATTGTTTAAGCAATCACACAACATTACATCACGCCTGTACCATCTAAAGGGGTACGCAGATGTGTTCAGTATACCACGGTACACCCTCATTTCTGTCAAAGTTGTATTGGGGTACCTGTAATCTAAAGATTTATTATTATTTATTACCTAGAGATATGTATCATTCACACGGACTTCATTATTTTCGCATAAAACCAAACAATCATGTGAGGTAAATATTTTTATAATATCCTCTACCGGAAAATCGTGACATGAACGTGAAAATTAATATTATGCATCACAATAATAGGGCTTTCAATACCGGTATTAGCCAATACGGGGATACCGGTATTGGAAGCCCTACACAATAAGCAGTATTTGCGAACAACAAAATAAATATACTTACTAAAACATCAGATGATCAGAGCATCACTTTCTTTATTAAAAAAATATATCTGGTATATTAAATTAACATTACATAAAATACACCATTTAATAAATAGCAACATTGTTATAATTGTACGTTATTTCGATATCACAGTCCACGGTTTGAGGTACGGGATAAGAATCATGAGACACGTCATTATTCTTATAAGGTACGGGTTTTTCACACACATTTTCAGTAGTAGTTGCGTCCGCCACCACCGCCGTTGTAGGAGCCCCCGTCACTGAAAATAAAACCGGCAACATGTTAGTATGTGCACAGATAATATAATAGTATGTGTTTATTCTGCGGGGTAATTGCGTAAAACACTATCAGTACCAATGAGTTTCATTTTGACAGTTCATCAACATACATTGCGCTATTTACGTTGTTCAGCAGACACATTTTTCTTACTTATGAAGCAATGGTTTAGCAATATCTTTAAAAATTATTCAGATTGAGATTGATAAGTGTTACGCAATTAGAGTGCAGATTTGGTTACGGACCCTATCAGAATACCAACACTGTGGTATATTTTTTTTACCACAAAGCTCTGGGCTGTGATATGAGCCTTTTGGCCTCGCACTGGTCTTTTTTTCTTCTTTTTTTTTGGTTATTTAATGTTAATTTTGTTACTTTAAAATGCTCCTTTTGTATTTCCTGTGCGAATCTATACTCTATACAAATAAATAAAATTGGAGTATCTGTTTGTAATATTAAAATAACCGCTTTTAAATGTATATGGATGTATACACGGTACATACACCAAAATAACATTTTATTACAATTTTTGTCTGTCTGTCTGTTTGTTCCGGCTAATATCTGAAACGGCTGGACCGATTTTGACGGGACTTTCACTGGCAGATAGCTGATGTAATAAAGAGTAACTTAAGCTACTTTTATTTAAGAAAAAGAATAAGGGTTCCGCGCAAAAAAATTAAAATGTTTTCCGTCATGCACGCGAACGCAGTCGCAGGCACAGCTAGTCCCAAATAAAATATTTCTCTCTTATTTTCTACATCGTCATATTTCAGCGGTGCTAGAACAGTCAGTTTTGCATAATGCTATGCTTGCTAGCTATACAAGAACACCGCGTCTGTATTTCCTGAAGGATTTAGGCAAAGGTCCACCCACATTTCGCTAGCTATGTAATGTCACAAATTCAGACTCCAGTTTTTCACCGAGAAATTCCTAAAAGAAAAACTGTAGGTAACACCTTACCCAACCTGAGGGCGACAAGAGGCAATCGCTTTCAAAGCGCTTCGTATTACTACAGCGACTTTAAACAGCACCATAACTTGCGTAACACATTTTCTATCGCAATCTGAATCATCTTGAAGGATATTGCTGATTGCATCAATGTTCGTAAAAAAAATCAAAATGAAAGCCATTGCTGCTGTTAGTGTGTTTCGCAATTATTTATGTAGCTAATGTCCATCCAATGCATTTTTGACTCTTCCATCATCTCTCTTTACTAGGTTTCTCTACCTAAGGTGGTATGGTGTATATCCATTTTATCCATTAATGTATCCAACTTTGTGTGTTATAGGCATGGTGGAATACAATAAATTGGAAACAAGGAGGGACATGGCTCTTGCTACCTATATTTTTAAATTATTACGTGGCAAGACTTCAAACCCAGGTATATTAAAAGAAATAAACCTGTGTGTGCTCGACAATTATGTAGGTATTGCGAAGGCTACAGCTACGGCTATTGGCGGTGCCCAGTAGTAGGACCAATCTACTGAGTAAAGCCCCTATAACGCGTACCTTGCGTATACTTAATGACGTAGCAGACATCATAGATCTTTTTACTTGTTCTCTGAGTGAGTTCACAAAAAACACGATGTGTAGAATATGTTATGGTAAATGATAAAACTATAATTATGGCCACACTATTGAATTAGGAAATTCCTGTAATGATAGTGATGTTGAGTTAATAAATAAATAAATAAATCTTTCTCTTTCTTTTTTTTCTTCAACCATAGATTGTCACTTTGTCCAGCCCCTTTGGGAATTGAACCCAGTTCCTAACGGCAAGATAATGATAGGGATCATCATACATTTTGAAAGACCTGCAACCACTAACCTAGCCAATCCTGATAAACATTACTGTTTCAAAAACTCACGATGAAGAATGCTGCCTGTTGAACTCAATGGAGCGAAGGATAGCTTCTGGGATGGGTGGCGACGTGGGGATGTGCGAGCCGGTAGGGTGGAAGCCGTTCTCGTCGGCGGTGTAGGTGAGCGACACCTGCTGGCCATCGGGAGTGCGGAAAGAGAAGCCACCTTCGGCAGTCACTGCAGGGCCTTCGGGGCCCTGGGCGCGTGGGGAACCGCTCTCGTGGGCTGATGTGCCTTCAGGAGTGTCGTAGCTGGAATGAGAATGATTGGAAATTAAGTACGGATGCTTACAAAATCAGCGGTCAAAATGTATAGAACATTTTTTTTTAACCGTCGAAATATTTCTACCCTTGGGATCTAGAAACATAATAATATTGTTACGCGCCACACTTGATGGCGACATTAGCTACTACTAGCGCCATCTAGTATCGAGTAGCAGAACTAATAATTATTCGGGTCCCTTCTAGAAACTTCGATGATAGAACTTTCCAGAACTATCGACGTCTGGTCGGTTGGGTTCGGTATGTACTCGAACATTCTAGATGTTTCTACAGTAGAAGGTTCTGGAACTATCCGAGGCCTATATAAGGCCGGTGAGCCTGCGAGCCGGGATCAGTGTTGGATAAGCGATACAAGCGAAAACATCGAAGCGATCTTCAAGTGCGACTTCCAAGTGATCTTGTAGTGCGATTGTGTTTTATTGTTAGTGTGTTAAAGTTGTAATTGCTGTTTTTAATTAAAGTGTCTATTTTTGGTTTTTAAATCGGCAGTTTTTATTGTCACGAACCCCAAGCTCGTAACAATTGGTGTCAGAAGCAAGGATTAAAATCATGCCGATTCTACCGAAGGACGACACGGAGGGTATTCGTACCCGGAGTCAACGCCAGCAAGAGACGGACCAGAGGCGATTCGGTGGAGCAACGCCACAGACGTCGGAGGGCCAACTACCAATCACGGAGGCCGGCCCGTCCACAGCTGCTCCAGCATCATCAGCACCAGATTTTGCTGCTCTGATGATGATGCTGCAGGAGCAGTCTCGCCGTCAGGAGGAACAGGCTCGTCGGTTGGAACAACAGCTCCAGCGAGACAAGGAGGAACAGTCTCGCCGTCAGGAGGAACAGGCTCGTCGGCTGGAAGAACAGCTCCAGCGGGACAAAGAGGAACAGGCCCGCCGACAGGAGGAACAGGCTCTTCGGTTGGAAGAACAGCTCCAGCGGGATAAGGAGGAGCAGGTGCGCCGCCAGGAAGAGCAGATGCTCCTTATGAAGGACCTTCACGCTACCTTCGGGAAAGACATGAAGGAGGTGAAGGATAAGGTTGCCCAACATGAAAACCGCCTGTTGAAAGTTGAAACCCGAATCGACCGAGTGAAGGATACCGTGATGGCTGATGTAAAGAAAACGCTGGATTACCTTAAACTTGAGGATGGAATCGCAGCCCCCGTAGCTACAACACCTTCGCTACGGGGATTCAAAGTGCCACCGTTCGACGGAACTTCTTCCTGGTCGGCCACAAGATTCAGTTTGAGGCTGTCATGAAGGCGAACGGGTGGAATAAAAATCAGGACATGACTGCCCTCACCCTAGGCCTGCGCGACCAGGCCTTAACTGTGCTGGAAGCTCTTGGAAAAGAAGTGACTTACGAGCAGCTCCTTGAGGCATTGGAGGCTCGGTATGGTGACGCTCACCTGGAACACGTGTATCGTGCGCAGCTCAAGGATCGTGTGCAACGCAGTAACGAAACGCTGCAGCAGTGGGCCCTTGAAGTGGAGAAGCTGGTTCGTAAAGCTTACCAGTCCTTGCCTGCGCTTATTGATGGGAACCTGGTGCAGGTATTTATCGACGGCATCCGCGACCTTGAAGTCAGAGCTGCTGTAAGGCTCGGTCACCACGGGACGCTTAAGGACGCCCTGGCCCATGCACTGGAGGTGGAAGCTGTGCGGCAAGACCATCGTTCCCATCGCGTCAGGGAGGTTGCAGCGGCTACAGTTCGCGACCGCAATAAAGGATACAGCCCTAGATGCTATGGCTGTGGGGAAAGGGGCCACCTTCGATCCAGTTGCCCTAAGCGAACTGCAGAAAGAGAAGACCGAGCTCCAGAGGGAATTGCGGCTAACAGCACCGCCCAGCACCAGCAGCAGGGAAACGAGTAATAGCCAGGACTGCGGGGCGGGTGCTGGCTGATGCTCAAAGAGCCCCAAGGATTTCGATCACACAAACCCATGACGGGAACAGCTTAATCATCAAGGGCGAGGTTAACGGAACGCCGTGTAAGCTGACCATAGATACTGGAGCCTCTCGTACGGTCGTCAGTTCCCAACTTATAAGTCGGTTCCTTGGGGACTCCGCATACAACCGAGAACGCATTAATTTGGTAACAGCCACCGGTCAGCGCATACCCGTCCATGGAGAGAAGAAGATGGAGTTGAAGCTAGGCAACAGAATCTACCTGCATAATGTCATCGTGGCTGATATAATGGACGATTGCATCTTGGGCCTTGACTTTATGAGGAAGAATTGTTGCGAGATTGACGTCAAGCAAGGTGTTTTGAAATGTGGACAAGAGGAACTTTTTATGGAAGGGGCATTACCAGGGAATGTGTACAGTCTTAAAAAGATTGTTCTTCCGCCGAGATCAGAAACGATTGTGCCGGTTAGTCTTCCTCGGAATCCTGGGCAAACTAATCGTTGTGTACTCGTGGAAAGGGTAGACAATGACCTTCCATGGAAAGTGGCACGAACTTTGGTCAGAGCCACCGACATCTCAGGGGTACGTGTGCTGAACCTTTGTGATCAGGAACAGATTATAGAAAAAGGCACACTTGTTGGTACTTGCGAGGAAGTGGATTGGTTGCGACGATGCCAATATCTATCGACTGGGACCCTCAGCAAGGATGTACAAACGAAAGTGTCCACACTTTTAGAAGACTGCCGCAGCGCTCTGTCCCAAAATGAAATGGTCAAGGCGAAGAAGATGTTACTCAAGTACGCCGATGTTTTCTCGTCAAACGATGCTGACATCGGGAAGACTGGCTTAGTTCAACACAAAATAAACACAGGAGAAGAGTTGCCTATCCGTCAGCGGCCAAGGAGATTGCCGGTAGCACGTGAAAAGGAAGTGGAAACCATGATTGAAGGAATGGTGAAGGATGGTGTTATTGAACCTTCATCTAGTCCATGGTGTTCACCTGTAGTGCTGGTAAGGAAGAAGGACGGCAGCATGCGGTTTTGTGTTGACTATCGTCGCCTGAACGACGTTACGAAGAAGGACAGCTATCCTTTGCCAAGAATTGATGACACGCTGGACATGCTTACTGGAGTAAAGTGGTTTAGCACACTGGACCTGAAAAGTGGCTACTGGCAAGTTGAAATTGATCCCAAGGACAAGGAGAAAACTGCATTCTCGACAGGAAAGGGTCTTTGGCAATTTAAAGTTATGCCGTTTGGATTGTGCAACGCTCCGGCAACGTTTGAAAGACTGATGGAACTTGTACTTACCGGGCTAATTGGCGATGCTTGTCTGGTCTACTTGGATGACATCATCATCGTAGGCCGTACGTTTGAAGAACATCTTCAAAACCTGGAACGTGTGCTCATGAAGATCCAGAGTGCCAACCTCAAGTTGAGTCCAAAGAAATGTTCACTGTTCAAACGACAAGTTAGCTTTTTGGGGTATGTAGTGTCGGAAGAAGGTATCCGCACGGATCCAGAGAAAATCGCCGCTGTCAAGGATTGGCCAGTCCCAAAAGACAAGACGCAGGTCAGAGCATTTTTGGGTTTGTGCTCTTATTATCGGCGATTTGTTAAGAACTTTGCGGATATAGCCAAACCCCTGCACAAGCTAACCGAGGAGAAGCGACATTTCTGCTGGGATGAAAGTTGCGACATCGCATTCCAGGAGTTAAAGGACCGACTGTGCAAAACACCTATTTTGGGGTACCCTGATGCAGGCAAGGAATTTATAGTTGACACAGATGCGAGTGATATAGGACTTGGTGGTGTATTGTCTCAACGGAATGGTGAACAAGAGGTTGTAATAGCATACTTCAGCAAGTCGTTGTCAAAGCCGGAAAGGAACTATTGTGTCACGAGACGGGAATTGCTTGCTGTGATAAAGTCATTGCAGCATTTTAGCAAATATCTTCTGGGGCGGAAATTCCACTTACGCACCGACCATGCTGCACTGAAATGGCTATTGCAGTTCAAAAATCCGGAAGGACAAGTTGCGAGATGGATTGAGCTACTGCAGGAATACGACTTCGTGGTCGAACATCGCAGCGGAAAATCTCATGGCAACGCGGATGCATTGTCAAGAAGACCTTGTCCTGAAGACTGCAAGCATTGTACTAGGCAAGAAAGTAAAGAAGTCGTACCTGTGAGGATGCTCAAGACAGACCTCAGCAACGAGTGGAAGGAAAGCCTACAACGTGCACAACAGGAAGATTCAGACCTCAAGCCGATTCTCGAGTGGATGAAGGCCAGTGCACCTAAGCCCACGTGGAGCGACGTCTCAGCGATGAGTTCGGTCACAAAAAGCTATTGGGCCCAATGGGACAGCTTGGTGATTCAGGAAGGAGTTCTGTGCCGTAAATGGGAAAATACTCGGGGAGACAGCTGCCATTTGCAAATAGTTGTCCCTAAAGCTCAAGTACCGGATGTTCTACTGCTATACCATAATGGTTGTTCAGGAGGCCATCTGGGAGTTAAACGGACCCTACAGAAGATACGAGAACGGTTTTACTGGGTCCACTGTCGGGACGATGTCGAGGACTGGTGCCGCAAATGTACGAGTTGTGCAGCTGTAAAGGGACCTCAGACTCGTAGTAGAGGTGCATTGAAATTGTACAATGTTGGTGCACCATGGGAGAGGATAGCCCTAGATGTTGCGGGACCGTTTCCGGAAAGTGATAGTGGTAACAAGTATTTCATGGTTGTAATGGATTACTTCACTAAGTGGCCGGAAGTCTTCGCCATACCAAATCAAGAAGCTTCGACAGTCGCAGATAAATTAGTCCATGAAGTCTTCTGCCGTTTTGGAGTACCTTTAGAGATTCACAGTGATCAAGGAAGGAATTTTGAGTCCCAAATATTCCAGGAAACTTGTCGAGTTATGGGTACTCATAAAACGAGAACAACTTCTTACCACCCACAATCGGATGGAATGGTGGAACGATTTAATCAGACATTGGAGAGATACCTGGCAAAAGTTGTGGAAAATCGGCAACGAGATTGGGACAAGCACATACAACCGTTTTTGTTGTCATATCGAAGTGCTGTTCACGAAAGTACATCGGTGACACCAGCTTTCGCAAACTTTGGAAGGGAATTACGGCTGCCTGCAGACCTGATTACTGGAATACCACCTGATACCCCACGCAATATAACCGATTATGCGAATGACTTGCGGAACAAAATGAATGACATTTATGAGCACGTCAGACAATCGGGCCAGCAAATGTCTGAAAAGATGAAAACCCGTTATGACCGCAAAACGAACAATAAAGGGTTCGACGAAGGTTCACTAGTGTGGTTGCACAATCCAGTCCGTAGCAAAGGGAAATCTCCTAAGCTTCAAGCTAAATGGGACGGACCGTACCGGATTGTGACAAAGATCAATGACGTAACCTACCGGATACAGAAAGGTGCAAGAGGTACTCCTAAGATCGTCCATGTGGATCGACTGGCGCGTTATTATGGGGCCAATAATGCTCGGGACGAGCATGTCTTAGGAGGGGGCAGTGTTACGCGCCACACTTGATGGCGACATTAGCTACTACTAGCGCCATCTAGTATCGAGTAGCAGAACTAATAATTATTCGGGTCCCTTCTAGAAACTTCGATGATAGAACTTTCCAGAACTATCGACGTCTGGTCGGTTGGGTTCGGTATGTACTCGAACATTCTAGATGTTTCTACAGTAGAAGGTTCTGGAACTATCCGAGGCCTATATAAGGCCGGTGAGCCTGCGAGCCGGGATCAGTGTTGGATAAGCGATACAAGCGAAAACATCGAAGCGATCTTCAAGTGCAACTTCCAAGTGATCTTGATGTGCGATTGTGTTTGTGTTCATTCAACATTTGCTGTGTTAACAACCACTGTAACCAAACTAAAAAGTCACGGTTGTATTATATAAATTGAAGCCGCAAAATCTCCGACTCCTAAGATACAGGTCTGCGTACCTAGTTTAGGAGCCCGGAAAGCTGACAAGCATTTTAAACTTGGTAGTACAACCCACTGTCTCTATATGCTATGTACTGTGTTGTTGTTTTTATGTACTAATAAACTTATTATTATTATTTAGAGAGTGTTTCTTTTTTCTCAGCTTTTAGCTGGATGGCTTTTAGGCTGGTTTAAGCTACATTTACGGGCCAAAGCCAAGTAAATGCAGCGTGTGGTGTGTATTAGGGTGTGTTTTCTTCCTCCAACTGCATGAATTTCCTAACTATTCTGCAGGTGTTTAAGATGGCAGCTTTCTGTAGGTTGATATAGACGGATTCTTCTAAGTCTATTAGTTTTAGGCTACGGAGAAGATGGTTGGGAATAACGCCTGTCGTGGAGAGAACTATAGGGATAACGTACACTTTTTCTTGTCTCCAGATCCTTGCGACTTCTTCTTTAAGTTCAGCATATTTACTTATTTTTTCAGATATAGTTTTTTGTAGGTTATGAGTATTGGGAACTGCAATGTCTATGAGGTATGTGATTTTTCTTATTTTATCCTGCAGGATTATATCTGGTCTATTGTAGTGGATAGTCCTATCTGTGAGTATGGCGCGATCGTAGTACATTTTGTGCGTATCATTTTCTAGTATAGTTTGTGGTGCGTACTTGTAGTAAGGAGTGCTAGAGTTTTGTATGAGACTGTGTTTGAGAGCGAGTTTTTGGTGAATGACGTTTGCGACCTGGTTGTGTCTGTGAGTGTAGTCTGTCTGTGTGAGGGTTGTGCATGCTCCTGTTATGTGTTGTATGGTTTCTGATTGAATGTGGCATTTGCGGCATTTATCATTTGTGATGGTAGGGTCTTTAATAATAAATTTCCTGTAGTTTTTGGTGTTGATGATTTGATCTTGTATAGCTATGATAAAGCCTTCTGTTTCAGGGAACAAACTTCCTATTTTTAGCCACTTATTTGATGCTAATTGGTTTATGTGGGACTGCTCTAGGTCATGAGGGTGCCGGCCGTGGAGTACTTTCTTCTTCCATTCTTCAATTTTTTGTTTCTGCGGGTCTTCATTGGTAGTGTTTTGTGTTTCTATCTGGTCGTTTAAGTTAAGTGGAGTGTAGTTGAGATCATTTATCACTATGGCTTTATGTATATTACTGGTGCGCGATTTTGTGTGAAAGAATGTTTTTAGTCGACTAACTTGTTTCCTGCAAAGGTGCTGGATGTCGATTAGGCCCCTCCCTCCATTTTGCCGTTTGATGGTTAATCTTTCTATGGCAGATTTAGGATGTAAGTTGTTGTGTTTTGTAAGTGTTGTTCGTGTAGTGCGCTCTAATATTTCTGTGTCTGTTTTGGTCCATTTTATAACTCCGAATGAGTACGTTAATACGGGGATGGCAAAGGTATTAAGGGCTTTAATGAGATGTTTACCTGAAAGTTGGGTCTTACAAACCGCGTTAAGTCTTCTCTTGTACTCTGTAGTTAGTGTATTTTTAATTCTTACGTGATCGAGTCCCTTTAGCTGCGTGTACCCTAAGTATTTATACAAATCAGACGGTTCCATCGCTGTTATAGTGTCCGTGTCATTCATATTATTATTATTATTATTATTGTTAGTGTGTTAAAGTTGTAATTGCTGTTTTTAATTAAAGTGTCTATTTTTGGTTTTTAAATCGGCAGTTTTTATTGTCACGAACCCCAAGCTCGTAACAATATGCTGAATTCATGGTTACAGTTTGCGCACTGGTTTATTTTTTTTTTCCTGTGTGTTCATCTAGGGCCTTTTTACGAGTTTTGGAAGGTTTTCAGTGCAAATCTATTAAAGAAAGGATGTTACGTCAAAACGTCCCCCAACCCTTACACCTTAGTAAGGTAATAAATTTTTACTGATCTGATCGATTGTCATACAAATTTGGTCCTTTGACAGGTTGTAGTAACTTGATGTGCTGGCGTCTGTACAATAAGCGCAAATGAATCGTGTACTCATCCTAATGATGATAATGCTATAGGGTGACATTATAGGGCGCTCTCGCAAAAACATCAGTCACATACATTGCACTAGAATTTTAACGACTTCGTATAAGTTAAGAGTTTCCCACGATACCTAAGAATGCTATCTATATCTGCCATTATCGAGAAGCATCGAAGTCATGTTGTAGCCAGAAACGGCGCATTAGGGTCAGTTCACACCGCGACGCGACGCGGCGCGCAGTTTTCAAGATAGCAATACAATTATAAACCTTATCTACTACACAAAAAGGCACACATCAGTGAGGAGTGCGGCGCAGCGCGACGTAGTAGGGTCACAGAATTGTGTACCTTTTTGTGTAGAAGGTAAGGTCTATAATTGTATTGCTATCTTGAAAATTGCGCGCCGCGTCGCGTCGCGGTTTGAACTGACCCTTACTTATAATCAGTCTGTATAGATACTTGGTGCTAGTTACACCTACTTACGCATTATACTCGTATGCTACGCAAGTTAAAACATAAAAATATTTGAATAAAAAAGTCTGATGGAATTTGTTTCAATTTATACACCTCGGCAATCAATTATTTTAGAGTGCACTGTAATGTAATCCATCGTAGTTAGAGTTACTGAAAATCAGATCAAGCTAATAGGTTTCCAACACTGCGGGCCTAACACGAACGCCCAGTAAACGTAACGTAAATCTCGAATGTTTTTAAATTAGAAAATACTCGTTTCGCACATAATATTTAATTAGTTTTAAGACTTTATTCTATATAATTGAACAACTTTTACTTTAGGACCAAACCTGAAATCGTGAAAAAAAAATCGGCTGTTCCCTACATTTATGTTTGTATAACTCATCAAAATGTAGGGAACAGCTGTTTTTTTTTTCGCGATTTTAGGTTTGGTCCCATAGTAACATTTGCTCATATTATGAGATGATGATGATGATGCAAAATGCGTTTGTCGAAAAAAATTAAACCAAAATGTTATAGGATAGTTGCATTTTCAATTCAAATATAGATCGAGTTGACGTTATATCAATATCTACTAGTCCAATCATTGAAGACATAAAAGGGGGCCTGTTTTTGTTGTTGTATTTCAAAAATGGTGCCAAAATACACATTACATTACGTTTTAAGTACGTTACGCGTTCGTGCTAGGACCTGTAAGTGCAAAAAGTAACAAACTATTTTCCATTTCCAACAACAAGCAAACAAGTAAGACCTTTAACAATAAATTCAAACTTGACATTACCTGAACCGATAGTTCCCATCGCCGTTGTTAACATTTTCGTAGTGATAGGGCGTGGCATCGTATCCTGCGCGGCCGCCGGCATAGCCCGAAGGCACTAGATGATCTAGCCGAGCTGCGCTTACGCACCCAAACACTGCTACGCACACGAACAACTGAAACATAATGCATAGTAATTAGTACTACAATCCTGTTAGCAATTTGCCAGTGTATAAATTCGATTACAGTTCAATCGAGAATCGAATACTTAATTATATCGTGCGGAATCGAAGCAAGAGCTTTATGTACAGACGCCAGCACATCAACCTACCCGAAACTGTCAGATTTTCCCAATCAACTTTGAACCTTATGATTTAGTGATAAAGTTGAAAATCTATTAAAAAAATTTGGCAGATTGTAGTAGGTTGATGTGCTGGCGTCTGTACCTATGGCGCGAGACTTCAACGTACAAATATGTATGCTAGTCTCGCTCTTTAACAAAATGAATCAAAATCAAAGCAGTCACAATAATTTATATGAAAGCATGTTTGTTTTCCGTTAAAGATAAATAAGATATAAGTAACATCGATTACATTAATGGTATCGGACATTTAAACACACATATCTAATGGAATAATCATGCCTACCTACCCCAGTGAAAATTACATTTAAATTCTGGTTGCAATGTTATTTTTTATTAAGTACATGATTGGTTTAAGAATTTGAAAAATCTCTGATATATAGTTAGTTCCAAGGAAGCAATTGTTAAATTAGGGCTAAATAGAACAATAAATTAATGTCCTAGTCCCAAGTGGCCCCAATTCGAGGTGACACTAGGAAACATAGATATTAATATCTTGTATGAAGTTTGCTGAAGGTATAAGTAATAGCAATTTGGTTAATCACCCCAATTCGTCATAGCTATAATTGGAATATCAAAGCTTTTGATTTAGAACAAGAGACAATTAACGGATAATTTACGAAGCTACTACAATAAATTCAAACGTTTAATTAGTTATCTTTATAACTGTGACAAAAAAAAACATAAAAAATAATAATAAACGTTATTTTTTTCGCGTGCAGAAGAGGCGCAACTTCAAAGCGTTTTTTTTTATCCAAAAACATGATTTTAGAATGCTTTGTAATCAGATCGTCAAATCAAAAAACAAAAACTAAGCCACGTTATTATTCGCAGTAAACTCATGTTTAGGCAAAATTTTAGCTTGCCCGTCATCTGATAAACTCCAAAAGGATTCCTCTTATCATAACTCCTTAAAGGTGAAGCCGCAAAATACCATTTAAGGTCATGCCAAACGAAAAGCCCGTAACAAAAGCCAATTCCTTACCAGTTTCGTCATAGTGAGAGAGATGGTTCGTGTCGATATTGTCTGAACCGGCGCCGGAGTCGGAATACGGATCACAGGGATGTTCACGTTTTATATCTGCGTAGTTTGCCCTTTCCGCAGGTTGCTTCACCTTGCTCGTATTGTTGTTTAGGCGGGCCGGGCGCAAATTACGAGAGGTCAGCTATGCTATGTATGATCTATGGAACTTGTCGTGTTTATTGGTGGTGTATGGCATAGCATTTTCAACTACGAAAAATGTCAACTAAGTTTTCAAATAACTACAGAAATGCGCAATTCTGAAAACACTGAATCTCTCTAGGCTTCCTGAAAGATCTTTGATTTGTACATATTTACGGAGTTAGAAGAAAATCCACTAGGGGAAGCTATATTCTAGGAAAGCTAGAACCTGGAAGAAGAAATTGGAGGACAAGTTTATGTAACTAAACCAGTTCAATGAAAGGCACACGAATCTAGATAGGTACATAAGGCCACAACAGAAGTCAATGAACCACAAACCCAGTTCCTATTGATCCTTGAATTGAGACCACACATACCAAGAATAGTTAACAGCAACAATACATGTAGATATACGTAACCTATAGTTTCATAACTTTCGACAATGCTAGCCATTAAGTAATGATGAATGAATAATATCGATACGAGTATCGATATTTTTTATCACAAAGTTTTTTATCGCTTCATCCCACTTCCATTTCTATGTGGAACCGATAACCGGATAATTTTGCAGGATTTAGATAAGTAGGAGTAATTTGATAAAAACACCTTTTATCTAAACCCTAGATTATGAATCTGGAATAATGAAAATGTGTAGTCATATTAGGATAAGCGTTAACACCCATAACTAGTACAGTAATAAAAAGTAAACATGATATTTTACTGGTTGTTTTCCTTATTTACCTATACTTATTGACGTCGCGTCGGTGAAGGAAAACATCGTGAAGAAACCTGGATAGCTGGACTTATGTATGTTTATGTTAGTTTGTCACTTTCTATTTGATTTTTATTTGTTGCTATCTGATGTAGGTATCTGGTGTATTGTGTGTCTATTAGTCTGTGCTAAATAAATTTATTTTATTTCTTTCTTTTCTTTTTAAAATAATTCTGACACGTCTTGAGCAAGCGTGGTGATCAATGCACGTGCTTTCTTTGGATGAGAGGCCTTTGCCCTGCAGTGGGAAAATAATAGGCTGGTATTATTATTTTAAAATGTCTTTGACATGTCTCGGGACACTGAGGTCTGAAACCCACTCGCAGTGGCCCGTTAGACGCCTTTAATGTAATGAGGCACCAACCGACGATTATCCCTGTACGCACTATGCAGACCTAGAGTTCGGAGCCCGCAAGCCCCACCACGACGCCATCAAGATATGGCGGTGGGGGTATTATTATTAAGTGGATCCAGTGACATTCTCATTTTCAATATATTTCCTACCATACTGAATAAGTTTCCTGACATTTTTTTTTTTTTAAAGAATAATCTCCCCAAGAACAATATTCTATTTGGGCAATATTATTCTTCCTGAAATAAAACTAAATCCGCCACCTCCTATGAATTGCACGGCGCGCTGTGCAAAATATTTTGCGCACAAAGTGCCGAGATGGTCCACCACGCCCCCATCTTTGCAAGGTGACGATGTAAACTAAATCAGAAATTGACAACCTCTATTATCCCAAAAACACGACTGCCAAAATAACTCAATTTAAGACAGTCTTTTTAACAGTTTTTTTTTTGCAATTTCCATAAAGTATGGAGCCAAGGACCATAAAAAAATACATTAAAACTGTTTTAATGATTTTGATTTAAATAAAAATCATCGTG
Organism: Amphipoea lucens; assembly: GCA_947508005.1. Lineage (NCBI taxonomy): Eukaryota > Metazoa > Arthropoda > Insecta > Lepidoptera > Noctuidae > Amphipoea > Amphipoea lucens. The sequence goes on along the minus strand of OX382358.1, from coordinate 16,566,340 downwards.
ATTTTCGACTTAATTATGTTAAAAATAACTCTAGTACCTACCAAGTAAAATACACAGATTTTAATGTTTAAATAATACACAACATCACAATATCGGACAAAGGCCTTTCGCTCATTCAAATTTATGTACTTACATCTGTATACATTTATGCCATTGACGTAACAATACATATAGCCGAGGTAACACAGGGAGCTAAGCGAGGCAGACTGAAATGGGAAAATTAATTGTCCGCCTTTTATCTGACTAATGTAAAACCACTAACGTCAGGTGCACACAGTCCAACTAGACATTACGAGATTAACTCGAGCCCCGAGCAATGGATTAATTATGTGGGATTTACATGACAGATTCCTGTGTTGACCTCTGAAAGTAATTATCGTAAATATTGCTATTCTAATTAAGACAATAGTGCAACGGGTTGAATTGAACGCAATACTTAATGCAACTGTCATTTTATTACACTGAATAAATAATTAATAACATATAGAACTACACATTTTTTTTAAGTTGGTACCTTTGGTACCTGTAGTCTGACAAGTCTTACCAAGGGGTATCGTGTTACCCAGTAACTGGGTAGTGGAGGTCAGATAAGCAGTCTCTCCATGTAAAATACGAGTAATCAGCTGCATCTAGTTAGACTGGAAGCCGACCAGTGGATAAACACAGGATAACAAAGAACTAACCTATTTAATTTGCAGCGGTACCACACACGACACAGTAATGCGTGCTAGTGCTAAAGAAAAGTAGGTACTGTGTGTATTAATTTTCTTTTCACTGTTCATCTGCCGAGCTGAGCGAAGGAAACAAATGAAGCCTAACATCTCAATAGTGAAGGCGTACACAAAGGATCGTTTACCTTTAAACATATTTGTCTAACTCACATACTATCGAGAGTTGAATTCAAAACGCAATATTAATGCGCCGCTCATGCCAACGATTTGGATCTTGTATAATTTAACATTCGCTTGAATATTTGTATCTGTTTGTTTATAGGCGTTTATCCTTATCGTGTAATGGAATGTGAATCTGTACGGATGTGTTTGGGCGTGATATTAGGTACCTACAAACGGGGTGAATAGGGATGCAGGGGTGAATGGGGACGAAAGTTTAAAATGGATTTTAGCGTTGAAATGATATAGTTTTTTGCCGACAAGGGCACTTAATCGTTAATTATAAATAATACAGTAAACACATTAGAGTCCTTTTTGGCGACAAACTATATTATTTCAATGTTAAAATTGCCCGTTTGACGGTATATGCCGTGTGCTTCACGAAATAATTTTGGAAATATTTGGCACGCATAACAAAATAATGTCGTGCAGCACCCTAATTGCGTAACACACTGCCAATCACAATCTGAATTATTATGAAGGATTTATTGCTAATCTATTGATTTTGATTTACATTCTGTAATTACTTTAACTCACACCCTGACTTATTACTTGTAATTTTTTTGTTTTATTAAAATCGTTTACTTTTACCATGTTTGTAAATATGTGAGCACCATGTATCTATCAGATAATTAATTTATACACACATCAAAAGTGTCTGGGGATCAAGCATTTTTATGCGGATTTCTTGAGATTGAGATGTGGCTTTGTAATAAATTTATGATTTTATAAATTTATATGGATCCTTTTTGGTGCATTTCATAATTTGAATCAGGAACTGTGAATCAAATTCGAGTAAAAGATGAAAATCAGCTGTCAATATTTTCCCTATAAAAACATACAACGCATTGAAGACATTATTAGTGCTACTGTTTCCCTACTACTGATTAAAACCAACGTTATTATGGAGCGGCGACGTCATTTAAGCAGGGAAGAAATGCTCAGAGCCGTGGGAATGATAGAAGCTGGTTCCCGGCAACGTACTGTGGCTTTAGCTCTGAATACAAGTCAGAGTGTTATCAGTCGACTTTGGACACGTTACCGAAGCACTGGTACCGTGGCTGAGCGCCATGGAGGACGGTATCGCTGCACCACACGGAGACAAGACCGATACATTCAAATCTTAACTCGAAGAGCTCCAACAATAACCGCCATGATGTTAGCCGTGAGGCTTCATCACTCTTCAGGGAACTTAATTAGCGACCAAACAGTCAGAAACCGCTTGCATGAAGTGAACCTTCATTCCCGAAGACCGCTACGGGTACCACCTATAGCAATGCACAATCGTAGGATTCGATATCAATGGGCTCTTGAACACAGAAATTGGGCAGAAGAACAATGGCGTTTCGTGTGCTTTTCTGATGAGTCTCGTTTTGGTATGAGACCGGATACAAGACGTATACGACACTGGAGAACCCCTGGACGCCAACAGCGATTAAAATCCTGCCAGAAAGTCCATCCTTATAGTGGTGGAACCATCATGGTATGGGCGGGTATTTGGATCGGCGGAAGAACTGAGTTGATTTGGATCAGAGGCAACCTCAACGCTCAAATTTATGCTGAGACGATTGTATCAGACGTCATCGTTCCTCTACAAGTACAAATCGGTCCCTTATTTCAGTTAATGCATGATAATGCACGACCGCACACCGCAAGAGTTGTAAGACAGACTCTCGCCGCAGCTAACATCAATGTCCTGCCCTGGCCTGCTCAGTCGCCAGACTTGAACCCGATTGAGCATGCATGGGATATGCTACAGAGAAGAGCTCTGCCGAATATGGAGGGTATCCAGTCGCAAGAAGACCTTTTTTTGTTGTTGCAACGAACATGGGCGGCCATTCCACAGCGTGATTTGGATGAACTCATTTTGAGTATGCCAAACCGATGTTCTTGTGTTGTTAGTGTTCGCGGTAGAAACACGGATTATTAATTGTTTAAGTTACCCAATAAAATTTTAAAGAAAACTGTTATTTCAGTCTTTTTTTCGAACTTTTGTGTTAGTGGTTCAAATGTCAAAAATCCCTTTATTAGGAAAATGGCAAATTTCTTTATTAATGCAAAGGTGACTTGGTTTATCGTTACTGTGACAAACGAAAACACTTTATTTGATGAATCCTTAAAGAAAATTTTAATTAATATCAATCAGGAGAAAAGTTATTGCAAAAATATATGTTGATCCCTAGACACTTTTGATGTGTGTATGTCATGGTTTCGTTTTTAATTCTTTTACCTATTGTGGTATAGTAATTTTATTTTAGGTGCATCGTCTTCACATATTATTATATAATTAATGTATGCAAAATATTGTAAAACATTTGAAAAGAGTAACGGTGGAGTTTCTTACCCATTCTTCTCCATACGAAAACTACCTTTTGGAAGTGGCGACTAGAATCAATTATATTTTATTGTAATATTTGACGTTCAAAAGTGCCTTTTATGTGCCTATTTGAAATAAATGCTTTGACTTTGACTTTATTGCTTCATATCGCGCATTTGGAGAAACACCGACGTAACTGCTACTTTTTTTACGTCGATGTTTCTCCAAATGAGCGATATGTTCGAAAAATTGGCCTGCTCAACTACGTAAATAAAGCAATATGAATGTTGTTGAACTGTCAAAATGAAAGCGATTGCTACTGAGCGTGTGTTACACAATTACCCCGCAGGTTGATGAGCAGTGAAAGGTAGAGGTGTCATGTTGAACGCAGGTCTTCGGCTACGGTGTTCAACTCATCAGTAAACATGACTCCTGTTTTTCATACAGCATCTATTTTTTCCTCTGTTGATAAACACAGGACTGAAGGCCAATTCTCATAATTTAAAACGTTCAAAATCTAGTCGCAGTCTCATCTTGGCGACAAACAATTGTCAGAAACTTATCAAAATGTAGGGAAATTAGAGTATTTTTGACAAATTGAGACTGAGATCAGACTGTGAACGTTCTTAAAATTACGAGAATTGCCCCTCTGGTTTGTTTACGTTCCTTGTGGGTCAACATGATAATAGGCTTACCAAATACATATACAAAGGCTTTTCAAGATTACAAATATTCATTTCTGAACATTGCTAAGGAAGGAAAAACAGTGTCGGTAGTAGACGATCCTACTTTAAATTCCCTGTGAACCGAAACTATAAAATCCTGTTTACCTACTAGTATAAAAATCCCGCACATCTCAGCATCAATATGGTGATGATGATGATGATGATGGGGGCTCCCTTTTCCGCACTTAGACTCCCATTTGGTCCGTTGTGCGTGGGGATTCTGGCTAACAAAGCCAGCCTAGCTCCATCCAGAAGCAGAGAAGCTTCCTGGGAGCTTCGCAAGCTTCACGGAGCGACCTCACTGTTCCGAGGATTTCTTCACGTTGAGAAGCCACCTCAGCATGAATACCTTCATCAGGATCAGATTGCTGCCTGCTAAACATCTGTTTTCCTGTCCACCATGCTCGGAATGTTGAAATCTCCTGGCTTTTTTCTGGAGTTTAATTAGCATAATCAGCCTATAACGTTGCCACCGCTGAGGCATAGGCCTCGTCTCTCTGAGAGGGAGTGACCCGTGATCCACCACGAGGGCCCAGTGCGGGTTGGCAGACGCCAAATGTCTTCGAATTTTCGATACTAAAACATGCCGGTTTCCTCACGACGTTTTTCTTCACCGTTTTGAGAGCAGAGTTTTGGGAGTTTTATTAGCAACCTTCAAATCTTGGCAAATGGTGCCATCACTATGGTAGAACGGTATGGCGAACCAAGTGCCAATAGACAAGGATAATACAAAGTCATAAACGAACTAAAATTAGGGGAACTAAAATGACAATATGGTGACGTCTTCATCGTTATTAATAGAAACTTGATACCTCCATCAATACTGTTTAGAATAGTAGCTGACACATGAATGTCGATATCGATGTGTTCCTCGACAATACTCGACTATCTCTCGTCACATAATATTATCTACACCCTACTTCTGTAGAATATCGTAGGTAAAGTATAGCTACCTGAGTATTGTTAGTTGCATTCAATAGCATAACTTATTCTTTCAGTACATACGTGCATAATACTTACCTATTTTAAATAAACCGGCCTAGTGCGAGTCGGACTCGCACACGAAGGGTTCCGTACCACAAGGCAAAGAACCCCGAAAAAAAGACGCTTGTTGTATTTCTATTAACTTTATTTTATTTTCATTATTTGTTGATAAGGGCAATAGAAATACACACTCTTGTGAAAATTTCAACTGTCTACCTATTACTACCGGTTCATGAGATATAGTCCGCTGACAGACAGACGGACGGACGGACAGCAGAGGCTTAGTAATAGGGTACCGTTGGCATTTTTTGGGTACGGAACCCTAAAAAGCGGGAAGAATATATTTTGATTAGTCAAACTCCAAAGATTGGAATGCTTGGATTTAGACAAAAGTACTAACGTTTTTGTGATTTCAAATATTAGTGTATTTAACCTACAGCCTTCGACAAAACCGGATGTTCTAGAACCAACAATTCGAAGATATGTGACATTTACCAACCCGCGCGGGACCTGCGTGGTAGATTACAGCACTACACTCCCACTCGAAGAGAGGAGGCCTGTGTCCCAGCAGTGGGAACATTATAGGCTGATTATGCTTCGACAAAATAACGTCTTTACACTAATATACAGGGTGGACTTTTGGGACGGGGCAGTAAGGGCAGGTACCTACTTTAACCATTGTAGCTACAGGAAAACTGTCCTTATTATTTTTTTTTTTTTTGAGAAATTATTTATCATCATTCACAGTATTTTTTTTAATTGTACAGTCAGCAAGAAAATGGGCCATATTCACAAAAAACTTTTTATGATGCCAATCAATCCTATTTCTTACAAAGATTAAAAAGCTCTATCGGAACAACTGATGTTTCAGTACAAAATAAGTCAGAAAACACAAAAAAAAAACAGAGTGTGCTTATGACCACACGACTGAAGTGAAACTTCTTTCGCTCCATCTGTATGTATATATACTGACTGAGATATATACATATTTCATTTACTAGCTATAAGAGAAAGAGAGAAAGAAAATGTGCGCGCGCACTGCTCTCTCTTGTTCCTACACTTTGATACAGACAATAGGCCTGCACTGTGCTTAGATATACGGAACGTATTTGGCTATGAGAGGAAGAGAGAAAGAAAATGTACGCGCGCACTGCTTTCTCTTGCTTATATCCCCCACTCAACTCCCGTTCGCCTCGCCCCATCACACTTTTCGTAACGCTTACGTCACGCGTTCGCCAGCTTACTTCCCAAGTCAAGCGTGCGTAAAGAAGTTTCACTTCAAAAATACTTTTCCCATACATTTCGTAGGAGATAGACTCCCAACTTACTTTTTTCCCAAAATCATGAACATCAGCTACACTTTATCATCAAATTTTAAAAAACATCACTATAAACCATGTAATTTAAAAAACTAACAATCTTAAAATAATAATATGTACAAGTATATAAAAAAAAAAAAAGGGAAAATAAATCAAAGGGCGTCAAAAAATTCGTCCGCATCACTGTCAACGGGAAACGTGCCCAAAAGGCTGGCAGCATTGCCACGTTGTATGGCAATGCTGATTCTTTGGCCAAAAAATAGGCCAGCCCTCTGGTCACGTGATGAGTCGACCAACCGCTTGGCGATGTCTTGGAATACTAAGTGGGCACTCGGACCCCATGGCCCTAGTGTTTCAACCCCAAACGGCTCAAATATGTAAGTTCCAAAGAGATTGGAGTATTTGCGCCGTTTGAGGTTTTCCGCACCTGCAGCAGCCGCCCCAGCACAGCTTACCGTGCTTGGAAGATGGGATGGCGCAAGGGTGTCGACACACGTTGCATCCCACACCAAAGGCCTACCTACCTTCCAAGGCATTATGGTCATTCCGTCTGGTCTCTTACCATCGTCGCGTGCCAAACCATTGGGTTCTAAAACAGCTGGCACCCCAGCGGTGACAAGAGCACGACGGATGATGTCATTGATGCTGGCATGCCGTGCTATCCGGCCTGCGCTTTTACTGCAGGATAAGCCATGGTGTCCGAGGCAGTCGACACCTTCACCGCATTGGCAGCGATGCGGAGCCACGCAGGGGGCGCCCAGACGCAAACAAGTAGCGAGCCGGAAGGTGGTGTCACCCAGCAATGTGCCTATGTTGGGTGACGGTAGTGCCTGAAGCCAGAGACCCGACTCCCACTCACCCACAGCCAATAGGCGGGCACGCTCAGCAGTATTCCGTACCAACCTGCAGAGCGGCTCATCCCACTGCCTCTGGGAAGATAGGTTCGCGGCCCGATCTGTATCCGGGCAAGCCATTTTCCAGGCGTTCTCCGCGTCGGCCAAGCACGGCACTTCAGAGTCAACCAGGGAGGGGGCTAAAATCTTCCCGGTCAACTTTTCGGTGCTGTGGACAGAGGACAGGAACGCCGGTAAGCTAATACTGGTAATTTTGCGGAAAGAAAACATATACTAAAACTGTATACACAAAAAAAGACGCATTCACATCTCCGTTGATGACTGAGCTCGATAGATGGCGTTGGGATCAAGTTAGATTGCGCTATGGTTTCGTTACGTCGCGTCAGGTCAAAAGTCGGTCTGAGTGTAAAGTTAGGCACCATTCCCAATCTCCGTGTTCTAATCGAAAAAGGCTGGATTTGAATTTTTTTTTTAACCTTTTGGTAGGTGTTGATCTACCTTGCCTTGTTATACTTATAGTAGGTACACCTACATTTAGCCAGCATAATCAGCCTATAATGTTCCCAGTTCTGGGACACAGGCCTCCTCTATTCGAGAGGGAGTGGGCTATAATCCACTACACGGGCCCAGTGCGGGTTGGCAGATGTCAGTCTTCGCATTTTTGGTTCTAGGACATGCCGGTTTCCTCATGATATTTTCCTTCACCGTTTGGAGAGCAGTGATGGTCCAGTGGTAACGGCCACAAATTACGAGTTGTAGGTTGTTGGTTCGAACCTAGGCATTTAGCAGGTTAAATGTTTGATCTATTACTATAAAAACCCGGACAAAATTCGCCATCTCTTAATAGCAAACGAGACTTGTTAGATTCTCTCTTATCCCAGATGTAATAATCGGGAATTCTCTTAGTGCATACTCTTTTATACACACATCAACACGGTCTAGGGATATTTCATACTCAATTAAATAACTCGAAAAGTACTGGCCGCATTGGAATCTTTTATACACCGATTTGTTTGTAATTTATCTCAGACTAATTCCAAATTTAAATTTTTGAAAATTCTTTTGTTTCGGTGGCAAAAAATGTCTTGATGTAAGTATAGGAGAGGGAATTTTCATTTGTGCGAAATTTAGAAAACAATACGAATTACGTTTAGTTACAGTTTTTTTTCATTTTTAAACGAAAGATAAAGTTAAAATAGCCATAGGGACCCATCAAAATGTAATTTCAAGATTGTGGACACGCTATCGTGCCACAGGTGAAGTAGCGGAGAGGCACCGGGGGCCAAGTCGCATCACTACCCCCAGACAAGACCGATTTTTGCAAATTACTGCGCGAGCACAACCAAATGCAACGGCGACTCAATTGGTCCAAAGGCTGCGAGTGGAACACCAAGTGCTTGTGAGTGACCAAACTGTAAGAAGGCGACTGCATGAAAGCAATCTACGCTCTCGTAGACCACTCCGGGTCCCACCTTTACGGAGAGGCAATCGTGGACGACGATTAGAATGGGTTCGGAACCACGTGGACTGGGGCCGTGAGCAATGGTCCAATGTGCTGTTCACGGATGAATCCAGGTTCGGCTTCCATCCAGATTCACGAAGGACGCGTGTTTGGCGAGTTCCTGGACGATGGAGCCGTCTCCAGAACCCTCAGGAAGTTCACCCATGTCCCATACCAAGGAGGAACAATTATGGTTTGGGCAGGAATTCGTCTTGGAGGACAGACGGATCTCGTTTGGGTGCGGGGCAATATGACGGCAGAACGATACGTCCAACAGGTGCTGGGGCCCGTAATCTTGCCCCACAGAACACAAATGGGGCAAGATTTCCTGCTCATGCACGACAATGCCCGGGCACACACGGCGAGAACGGTAGCAGCTTGGTTACATACACATAATGTTAGGGCCTTAGACTGGCCTGCTCAATCGCCAGATCGAAATCCCATTGAGCATGCGTGGGATATGCTGCAAAGAAGACCTCTGAAGGAAGTTCCTGAAAATCTGGCTACAGAAGATCAACTTTTTGCGCACCTCAGAAGGACATGGGACAATATTCCGCAGCAAGACATTGACAACCTTGTTCTGAGCATGCCGAATCGTTGCCGATGTGTTATGAACATCATGGGCGCTTTCTCAGACTACTAACTTCAAGTTTATAAACACAAATTAAATGATTTTTCTATTTTTTTCAGTTTTTACTCACAAATTAAAAGTTCATTCATATACGATTTCCGTCTATGCTTCATTTTTTTTCCATAAAATCCTGAAATTTTAATCTAAGTACCTTAACCATTATTAAAAAATGGTAGAATATTAAATAACGTATCTTTTAAATATATACATGTCATATAAATAATTAACACATTGATAGTAATTCGCTTTTTTAAAAATATCCCTAGACCGTGTTGATGTGTGTATATACAATAAATAGGTATCCACATAGTACCTACATGATGTAGTTGCAAGCTTGCAACTGCAAATCTCAACAATATCTAGAATTCAGTACATTTCAATTCAATTTCCTATTTCCGCCTGCCCTAACAAAAAATGTGCCATGTAGGTAGGTACACAGAGCCAGAAGGGAATCGACAATGGTCGACTTAGAATAGAATAGGATTGAATTGAATACTCTTTATTATGTACTCCATACAAATTACAGATAAAAATGTAGAAATTTCACATAGAGTGACACAATAAGTGGTCTTATCGCTAAAGGCGATCTTTGAAAGACAACCTTTTAACAACATTTTTTAAAAACATATTATGGGTGTTCCGTATTTTCATATCATGACGTCCCATCTTCATGATTCACATGCGATGAGTGCAAAGTACCAATACAACGCTGGAGGTTAACTTACTGAGGCTTATAGTAGATCGTTGTTGATGCGAATTTATTCACCAGGCACTTTGCCAAAGCTAAACAACTAGGTAATAAAATAAAATTCCTAATCGAACGACGCGTGTGGAGTTTTAGCGGCGCGGCCGGCAAACGCTATTGTCTGACGCACATGGTGATAATTTCACTGATATCTTGTTTGGGAAAATCAAATGCCTTGTTTATTTAAGTTGTTTATTTACGTCACATAATATATTTGAGGAATACAGACAAAAGCTGTTAAACCCCTAACAGTTTTTGTAAAGAACATAGTCGGGCAAAGTATTATTGTGTTTTCCTATTAGGAATTTTTCAGTAGCAGCCTGGAGTTTGGTGGTTGGATGTGTGATGTGATATCCCCGTGCCTCTAAAAGCACGTAAAGCCGTTGGTCCGCGCCTGGTTTCTCTCCGGTTGTCTCGGATTGCCGTCCCATCGGACTATGAGATTGAAGAAACAGAGTGTGCACCTATGTTTGCGCACATACTTGTGCACTATAATATCTCCTGCGTACCTACCTAGCTAATCTCCGTTGATATTGGCCACCGTGACCGAAATTGGTCGGGATAATAATTAGGTTTTTCAAACTGTCATAGATACCTACTTATCATTCCGATAAAAGTTATTAATTTGACGTGTGTGTTTATTGCGGGACAGGTATATTATTAGTGACCTGCACTGCAAATACGTACATAGGTATGTGCTGCAGTCCCGGACAAGGACGGCAGTTGTCCATTCCTTCTGCGAAGTTAGGAAAACAGAAAACAAGTAAATCCAAATTTTCATGGTCTTTGTATGTAGTAAGTATCATTTGGAAACAAGACAGGTAACATTTTCAGTGTTTTTTATTTGCTTTTATGAATTTTCTCAGTTACATTTATCATTATAATAATATTCACCTCTGCCCAGCCCTTCGTGGAACAAGGTGGGATGTTTTTATGTGTAAGTATTATATATATAATTTGATCGATCCGATCGATTGCGAATGAATTAAATCAATCCTTTCTTACCTTTCACATATAGTACGAGACTATATGAGTGTCGACAAGCGCAATAAAGGAAAATAGCCCTTAGAGCTATCCAATCATTGCAGCATTGAGCACAGTTTAACTTGACAAAATAACTTTTTCTTTCATTTCAATCACTTAAAGGTGGTACAACCCATGCTATTATGGCGTCTGTGGCTATCAACCTTAGGGTTAGATACCTAATAGGCTATAAGAAGTATCTCCATAAGTACCGCAAACCAACGGCCTAGTTACTGTAACTACGTAGGTAATTGAAATCGTTTCCGTTTGACGTTTTCCCATTATAAAAGGTTAACTAACAGGCGATAGCCAAGCCTAGAAAAACATAAGGGTACCGGCAGGGTTATTGCGTAACACACATAATTGGCAATCGGTAGCTATGCCTTTCATTTTGACAGTTCAGCCACGTTCATTGCGTTATTTACTTTGTTGAGTAGACGAATTTTTCAAACTTATGAAGCAATGGGTCTCAAAATGAAAGTCATTGCAATTGATTGCCATTTTATGTGTGTTACGCAATTACACCGCTGTACGCACGACGACATATCAAGCTGTACATTTCCAGTATAAGCGAAATAAGCTTATACTGGAAATGTACAAAAAGCCTACACAGTGCGAGGTCAGCTAAAATTGGAAATGTATTGCTTGATATGTTGTCGTATGTACCAGTAAATCGTGTATGGGATTTCAATTCAAAACGGAAAGGAGTCTACTAGATAAAAAGAGTTTCACTAATCTCTAAAAATAACGAATTGAGGATAAACCTTATAGATAAATGTAGAATTAATAGAGTGGGTACTGTGGGTAGGGATCACAATAAACGTGCAAAACAAACACATAATAAATTTCCATAATACAGACCAGGGTTGTTGCGAACATCAGCATCCACGGAACTTCAGCATCATTTTCAACATCAGCATCACCATCCGCATTGATCGATGCTGATTATAATTAATGCTGAAGTTCGAGTCGTGACCGCAGAGGGGGCGGGGCTTATAGCACGTGTCGTATAAATAATATTGGAAATACCTAGATATTATAGTAGTACTACATATTATTATGTACTACCACTAGGTACTTAATTACTAACTAATTATTACTAAACTAGGTACTTAGTTTGATTCTATTTTTTATTAAGTCACATAATTATTGAACCAACTTTTTATTTCAATACCATGGAAAACTGTGCAGCTTTTAGGTATAAATTCATAATGGTCACTGATTTTTTAAGAAAATAATTAAAATCAGCATCAGCATTCGCTGATGTCAATGATAAAACATCAGCATCCACTGATGTGAAAAAAAATTGCATCAGCGACAACCCTGATGCAGACCCTTAAAAAAAAGCGCTATTTTCACAATCAATACTTCTAACGATGCAGTAAAACAACCCGAGATTTATAATAAACACGTAAATGGAGTATCAAGCTATTCCAGTATTACAATCGGTTCGAACTACTAAACATATAGACACAATATAGTCACACTCACAAGTCGATCGATTGTTGGTATGATTGAAACTTTTAGTGTCAAAGTGTTGATTAGTTTGATTTAAAAGTGTCCGTGGAGTTCCTTGCCTGTTCTTCTCCATAGGTACTTACTACGTTTGGAATAGACAACTAGCTTCATCTTTCTGACTGACCGACCAAGAGGTCGACAATTCGTGTGCCTGTAATTGGTTTATTTGAAATAAATGCTTTGATTTTTAGTTATAGTCTCATATTTGCTGTTGAAGCTTTTCTTAGAAGCTAATACTAGTTTGAAAAACTATTTTTTTTTTTTGTTAACCTGTACTCTCTTGCTGCTTCCCCAAATCCTTCCAGGAACTCTTTTCCCGAGCGCCGCCTCGAACCAGCCCTCGCAATACTTGAAAAACTTAAAGTGAATTTATGAAGAGTGTCTTGTATACAAAAGTGGTCCAATCGTGTTGCGAAGTTAAGATAACAGAAATCCAGAAAATTCAGCATAAAATGTGGGAAAAAAGCAGGTAAGATTTCCTGTGATATTTTGCATATATGAATTTCTCAATTACGTTTACGATGATCATAATTCTTGTTGTAAACATGCTAGGAAAGGGAAACTTTCACGAATTGGCTTTATAGAAATGCTCACCTCGAATTGGAGATGACACTGCGATTTACATTTATTCCAATAGGTGCTAGCTGCGCCCCGCGGTTTCACCCGCATAAGTGTCGATCCCGTAGAAATATCGGGATAAAACGTAACCTGTGTGTTAATCCTGGTTATAAATTATCTGTATGCCCATACAAATCCGTTCAGCCGTTTGTGCGTGAAGAAGTAACAAACAAACACACTCACAAACTTTCGCCTTTATCTTCTTCTTCTTCTTAGCGTGTCGATAGCAATCTAAATGTACTCGGCCCAGAATTCGGCCATTTGTTTGGCGCTATCACTAGCGTCCATCAGTTCCTGTAACGTGCAGCTGCCAGCTGACAGGACACGCAGGGCACGATATTAAGTGTCCCATCGTTTGTGGAACAGCACCACATTTACACTCCAAGGCGGAGTCGTCTATAAATCTCCACCTGAACAGGTTTTCCTTGCTTCGGCCAACCTGGGTCCGGAGTCTGTTTAAAGACTTCCAGGTTACCCAAGGTAACTCATGTCCAGGTGGGAGGTCCTCAGCGGGTGGAACGAACGGTTTGGGTAAGGAAGCACTGTCTCGCCACAGCTTCAGTCTTTCTTGTGGTGGTTCGCCAATGAGTGGGACGACACTGACATACAACTTTAACCTCAAATTAGAATACTAATCCTTTTATACAAATGCGTAGTAGCTAGTACACTATATACCTATTACTACCACTAGTCAAGATGGCTGGCAAACGTTTCGCGTAGCCGACACGCTGTCCAGTGGGAGCGAGCGACGACCTTCGGCCCAGTGCGCGGGCGCACATCACACTACCGCCGACCCAAATTGATGGCTCGAAACCATACGTCAAGTCATTATGAGCGCCCCACTGAAATATTGCGATGACACGTTTAATGCCGCAAAGTTTGCCATGGTTCCAGCTGAGTCACTTGGCCTTACCGCCTCTCCGCCTCTCCCATCCATCGATGCACACTTCGTCCTACTTGAGCGGTAATTGCTATGCGAAATATATTCACACAGTACCTACTTTGATGCTTGCGGATTTTGAATACAATGTAGGTAAATAAATCTATCACTTATGTTTACGCTGCTGTTTGATGTTTTTGCATTGCATCAAATCGAGTTTTCTCTTTAGTCATATTTCACTTACCAAGAGCTTATACAGCGGCGTGGCGCTTAATAGCGACATTAATTTAACACACGTATACGGTTTCGCGTTTTCGTTTTATGAACATGCATATTTTAATTTCATTAAACGTTATGATTTATTTACAATTTTCTAAAATAGCATCTTGGAGCAACCTCTACCTAGAGATACTTAAAGAACTGTAGCGTTATTTGGCGGTGTCACGGATCATAACATTGCATCAATGAAATGAAAACAAATAACAAAGCAAAGAGTAGGCAAATTGAAGAAAAGAGAGAGAGCCCTATATCGGCGAGCGACGCAAGCGGTAGTTTTCAAATTACGAATTATTTTATGTTGTTATAATTTTTATCATTACTGGCTACTAGCCCTATTCCCCGTGTGTTAAATAAATGTCACCATTGTAGCGGCACGTTGCATATTTTTTACGTAATTTATTCAAAAATGTGTTTAAGGTGAATGCGCAGTGGTAGACCGCGAAATTTAAATTTTCTTACGTTTTTTGCAATTTGTAGGTCAGTGTCAGGTTGTATCTTGATCCAAATATGATTTGCGACTATAATAGACATGTATTTACAGAATTATAGTCATTAGAATCATTAATATATCTCTTTAAGTTAGATTTCTACCATAAACACTTTTCCATACGAGATTTGTTCTTAACCGTAGAAATCTAACTTAGTAAGATATATTAATGAGTCTAATTATTATAATTCTGTAAATACGTACCTTTTATAGTCGCGAATCATATTTTGATCAAGATACAACCTGACACTGACCTGAAAATTGCAAAAAACGTAAGAAAAACTGAATTTTGCGGGCTACAACTGCGAATTCACCTTAAGCAAATATATAGATAATTTATATCCATTTAATCAATTACCTTACTAGCTGCTCCGGGAACTAATCAATATTTAGATAAAACTTGTGAATGTTGTTCTTCTTGAAGCTGTCTGTCTGTCGGCGTTAGAACTGCTTAATATCACTGCTAACACTCGTCTTTAAACAACACGCTATCTTCCAAACGTTACGTTAAATGTGATTCATTACAGTACTACAATCATACAATCACAATCGTCTAAATAAGTGGTGTTAGGCAGAGGTTCGTCATATAATGCCAATGACATAAAATATGTCACAATATGTATGTTTGCTCAAGATCAACTTGGGCACGACTAAAAAGTGAAGAAGAACATCTTGAGAAAACTTAGACTTATAATATTGCAATATTGCATTATAATAATGTTGCATGCAATTATCATTTAGAAAAGCTTTAACTAAGCTAGCTAGTTAGCTTTAAGCTTACGCTTTAGCTTTTTTTTTGGCTTTTTTTAGCTTTATTTATGCTGGTGATTTCCCTCTCTCCAGCTGATACTAAAGCATTTGTACCTAGTATAATAGTATTTGTTTTTTTCGGAATTGCCACGTTATATGGCAATACTTAGCTTCTGGCCAAGGGAAAAGTCAGCTCTTGGGTCATGGGATGTGTCCATATTACAAACTTTATGACAACATATTATAGAAATTGACATACCTACATACATAGGCATATCCGTCCGTGACTGAAAATCTAACACAAAAACACAGTTACTCTATCCAGTGTCCGACATGCAATTTCTGAACAGAAAATGCCACAGCCTAGGCTTTAGGCGGTGGAAAAAAATTACTAGCACTCAGGACTGACAAAGGTCCGGTTTTTTACCCTTGGGCTTTTGATTAACCGCAGACCACATTTTTTTTGAGTTTTTATCCGTCTCTCTTACTTCCGAAAATTCATGTCGCATAACAGAGTTTCAGACTTACCTATATCGTCCAGAGGGGCAATTCTCGAAATTTTTTAGAACGTTCGCAGTCTGATCTCAGTCTTAATCTGTCAAAAATACCTCTTAATTTACCTAAATTTTGACAAGTTTTTGACATTTGTTTGTCGCTGAGATGAGACTGCGACTAGATTTTGAACGTTTTAAATTACGAGAATTGGCCTTCTGTTCACTTACAGGAAACAGCTACGAGTATATACTTCGCAGTCCTCTCTCGTCTTTGCATTTTCTTATTATCGAATCTAGAAAACGGTTCTAGGAAATATTTCTTCCAACGAGTATGTTTACAGTTTACGTAAACGAAACTACTTAAGTATAGCATTTAGTGTTCTCCATAATCAGTTTAATTTCCTGAAAAAGAAAATAAATTAAATTTTCACGCTATAATTTTTTATTGACGCATAGAAGTTGGGTTTCCATGTGCGAGCATAAAATTTACGTATCAGATTTCAAGATCGCAATATTCCAGAACTAATGAGTTGAACGAATTGCGCGGCAAAACCAAACGATACAGTTTGTTTTTCTTTATCTCTATATGTATACAGTTGAACGAAACCATTGGTGCACAACATACGTTCGCGATCTCAACTTATATACCTATAGTGGCCTTCAAAAGTTAGTTGACATTTTTCCACTTCAGCTTTGACACCAACGTTATGATTTAAAATTAGGTATGTGTACTGATCCAAATGTTTGAACTGCTTAACGTTTTTACTGACTAATTCAACTACCTTTGACTTGTCATAAAACCCCCGACTCAAACAAAAACCTCTAAAAAGTGAAATAATAATATATAGGTATTGGCCCTTTAACTTTAATATAAGTTGCAGGAAATATTTTGATCCAAGCGTCCTCACGTCAGAGGACGGCTAATGAAAATTGGAAGTTAACAGCAGTTATGTTTTCTACAATAGCTACATCCATTGTTGCTGGGTTTAAGCCTCATCTGTTTGGCGTTTTCATTAGCCGTCCCCCGACATGAGGACGCTTGGATCAAAATATTTCCTGCAACTTATATTAAAGTTAAAGGGCCAATACCTATATATTATTATTTTACTTTTTAGAGGTTTTTGTTTGAGTCGGGGGTTTTTTAAATTTTTAATTCAACTTTTATTTTTTGCTTTTTAAACTTTATAATATTATCGACACGTGTGTCGCCGAAATCTGCGCAGCTGTACGTATTTTTTTACCACAGTGAAGCTAGTTAGTTACTCGTGGTCGTTGGCGTTCATTCCATACCTACTAAGGTATTCCTCTGTGAATTCGCCATTTATGGTGGCGGCCATTTTGGATTTGAAATTTGTAATAGTGTATTTTGTGGTGGCGGCCATCTTGGTTTTGAAATTTATCATAGTGTTTAGTATTCTACTTGTCAAGCCCTTTCATTTGATACCCATATTGAGGGAGTTGTGAAAAAATATGTAATCCGCCATTTTGTGGCGGCGGCCATCTTGGACCGATTTTCTTCGAACATAGCTAAGAACACTTGCGGCTAATTCACCTTTCAAACAAAAAAAAACAAAATTAAAATCGGTTCATCCGTTCGGGAGCTACGATGCAACAGACAGACACACACACACACACACACAGACACACACACAGACACGTCAAACTTATAACACCCCGTCGTTTTTGCGTCGGGGGTTAAAAAAATAATCAAGTAATCCCTTAGGAGTATCTGATCATTTTTTTTTATTTTAAAACATAATGTGGCATCAACGCTGACTGAAGTAGAAAATTGTCAACTAACTTTTGGAGGCTACTGTAATTTTCTCTGCAGCTTGAAAGGCAGGTATTGATACGGTTATAGCTTGTCAAAAACAACGGCTGGTAAAAGCGATACGCTGCTGGAGTGTTAGCCCGATAGCACTCACTGAAAACAGCAAAAATGAGTTCAAGTTAAAAGCTCGCGCTTTCAAGGGTAACTTATTCAAGCAGCACAGTTCCTGTTCACAAACAGAAATCAACGTTGCAACGAACTGGATACCATAGAGTAGTTAGTTACGCGACCTCAAAGGTTGCGAATCCCTGAAGTTTGAACTAAACAATATTGAAATACTACAAACTTTCCATACGTAACCTTACGTACACATGTACCAGGAGTACCAACAAATGGATATTATAGTGGAGTAGTATAGTACCGGGCTTTTTGGCGCGTCTCCAATAAAACAATCAGGCGTAACGGATTAAAGTATATAAACATGTGTAAAATTTATTGAAACACATCCAGACTCGCTTTTTTATGTACAGTTCTTATTTCATTTGATGTATATAAACTGTTTCTTTCGTTTTGTTTGTTTGAACTCGGTTTGTACTCATACACATACATAATGTGTTTCTGTTACAATACAATATTTACCTCTCTGTATTGACAGAGAAAGACGATCGATTTAAATCTCAGCTTATATTTTAAACATATTGACATATAAGTTATTGAATTTAGACGTGGTTCGGACGTTAATTAAGCATTTTAATAAGTTTTGGACGTTGATGAAGCTGTATGAGTCAACAGCCGGGACTTGGGGCATCTAACACCGTTAACATTACCAATGTTAGTTTGATTAGACTAAAGTAATGATTAAACATCTCAAGATTTACGTTGAAGATTGAATTGGTACTGCCATGGTGTACATACAGATGTGTGATAGTTTACAGTTTAGTTCGTATCTAATAGATTATTCTTTAGTTTTGTTCTGCCAATCTATTCTGTAAAAACCGAAACTGAAACGATTTACCAACAGTCGTTTGGCCCATGAACCGTTGGTCAATATTATCTTTAACCCATTAATGTTTCATCCAAAGAACTTTTCACCCATGAACGTTTCGCCAACATAACTCTACGTCAGTGAATGCTTAACCAACAGAACGTTTTGAGCAATAACTTTTTACCCAAAGGCCAAGAGACACCGGGAAAGGGGAAAATCGACGGAGCCCCGCGAAGCGGGGCTCCGTCGAGAGCTCGCTTCGGTCGATCTTGCATCCTAAGTTCTATTTGACATGGGTCAATTGGTCTTTGGGTGAAAAGTTATTAGTCAAAACATTCTGTTGGTTAAGCATTCACTGACGTAGAGTTATGTTGGCGAAACGTTCATGGGTGAAAAGTTCTTTGGATGAAACGTTAATGGGTTAAAGATAATATTGAACAACGGTTCATGGGCCAAACGACTGTTGGTAAATCGTTTCAGTTTCGTAAATATCTCACCGTGATAACTTAGGTGAAGTAAGCTTGAAGTGAGCTGTCAGTCTACCTGATACTAGGGATTAATACTGTTGACAGCTCATTTCACCTAATAAAACTATTCACCGTGAGATTTCTACAGAATAGCACTACTGATGCTAGGGGTTGGCAGTGTAGGAACGCTGACACATTCATATTGTATTCATTTCATATGTATGAGCAGAGATCGGCGACGCTAGTTCGCCTATAACCACCGCCCGCCATAGACTCGCTTGCAATCTGAATAAGTACTTCTATTGTAGTAGGTACATAACGTGAGTAAAAGGAATATCCAAAATTAGTTCCATCGTTTAATTTCTGTCCGTATACACACACACCTGGAACATTATACACGCACAAAAACAAAAACACTATTGACAGCCCACAACAAACTCACTTCACCTAAGTTTTCACGGTGCGATATTTACAGAATAGATCGGCTGTAGGTACTCTGTAACAAACTTGGTAAACGGTTATACTTTTGGGTCGTTTTGCCGTCGATTCCGTTTTTTCTCGTAGGACTTTGTTTACTCATTGTGTTTGCATGTGTTACAAAAATGACTTGTCTGACGTTCACTTCTAACCAATAAATAATGTCATTACTAGCAGTATATGCTATAAATCGTTCATTATATGTTATGGTATTAAATAGAACATGAATGTATTTGCATTCGTCAGAAATACAGTCATGTATAATCCATGAAAAAGATTTTACTCACCTACCTACGCGTTTTCAAATATTCCCAAAATTATGTGCCTTACGCACTGGGAAATACTCAATATAAATTGGTGGCTTCATATTACTTTAATATTTTGACATATTATTGTGCGTACAAGTATTTGTATATTATTTTCCACAAGCATGTCGCAATTTATGAAGCAAATCATTATAAAACGTAAACTGAATAAACATTGATCTGTCTGCGAAAACAATTCTGTGAAGTAAAATTTAAAGAACGGTAATTTCAAGACTTATTCAGACAGGTTCTCTGTAAAATTTAATAATATTATGAATTGTTTGTTTGAAAGAGCAGTGGTAGCCCAGTCTGGACGGCCTCCACATGCGAGTTGTAATTTATTTCATCACCACTGCTCTCAAACGGTGAAGGAAAACATCGTGAGGAAACCGGCTTGTCCTAGAACCAAAAATTCGAAGATATATGACATCTACCAACCCGCACTGGGTCACTCCCTCTCACAGATAGGAGGCCTTTGTCCCAGCAGTGGGAACGTTATAGGCTGATTATGCTATGAATTGTTCTTGAAAACATGGCCCTAACAGAACGAAAAAGAAATAACGTTTTAAGGAAGAGCTAGCTTATCGTCGCATCAAAATATTCATCCTAATCGCTGTCACAAAATAAAAAACGTATCTAATGATGGGCAAAAGCATGACTATTACTTAACGTGTAACTAAATCAGTAATAATTCTAAAATTAAACTAAAAATAATTAATCGTCTTCTTTTATAATATAACTAGCGACCCACCCCTGTTTCACACGGTTTTAACGACCTGAAAAAACATAGAGATTTCTTAATTATATGGAAGTATTTTTTTTTTTAATAAACAACATAAACCTAGAATAAAATCTCTATGAAGGTGAAAACCGCTTCAAAATCAGTTTAACGGCACATGGCCATCATCAGTCAATTCTGGGTTCATAACAGCTGCCGAGCTATCGTGGGTAGGCGGGCGAGGAGAATTAAAACCACGTGTTGAAGATGAACTATACACGATTATTATTTTAACTAAATATTAACAGCATTACAATACTCTTTCTAATTAATTGGAATACGGCGACGCTCCACCGAACACGTTTTGCCTGAGCGCGATGCAAACGAATCTCTGCCTCGTCTGACCGCAGCCAGCAAAAGAGAGTGAAGAAACGTCAACCTGCGCTTGTCATTCTTGACGTCTCTTGACACTCTCAAAAGATCGAAGCGCCGTCAAGTTTATTAGTTTGGGAAGAGGTTTTCGCGCCGTTTTCAAAACTACGTGGTTTTTTTTTCATCTTCTTTAAAGTTCTTTATCTAGGCTGTCGAATGAGTGTAGTTTAGTAGTGTAGTGTAGTAGTGTTCTTTGTAGTGTGGCTCAGCTTTAGCAAAGGTAGGTTTTAATATTAATTTAGTTTATTTTTAAATATTTTATCCGGCATCCATTATGGATAACAAAAAGCCCCCTGACCCTCCTGATCCCTCTGATTTATCTCCTATGTTAACAGTTTCCCTCCCCGATAACAATATGATAAATAATTCAATGGATTTCGAATCTTCAAGTAGGAAAAGAATGGCTACTTCTTCTCCGACTACTGTAGCGAACCCTCCAAAACTAACAAAAAAAGAAATGGGAAGACAGTCTTACACGATGAGGGATAATCCGCCATATATTGTACACGTTTCTTTAAAAGACGGCGAGACCCCTGGTACTGTTCTACATCCGGTGAAATTTGGAATGTTTTTGACGCAAAACAATTACAGTAATATTCTCCTGGGTAGTGTCAAACGTCTAGGAAGAAACAAAGTTTCAGTTGAGTTTAAGTCGCACCAGGATGCAAACAGCTTTTTGATAAGTCGTACATTAATTCAGAATAACTTTATTGCTACAATTCCACAGTTCAATATTACTCGTTTGGGTCTCGTTAGAGACGTACCATCAGAATGGACAGAGGATGAGGTTATTGAAAATATTAAGGTTCCTGTTGGATGCGGCCCCGTTATAAAGGCAAGGAGAATGAGCCGAAAGGTGACTTCTCTGGGTGTTACAGAGTGGAAACCCACTCAAACCGTTGTTTTGACTTTTGACGGGCAAGTCTTACCTAATCGTGTCTATTGTTTTTACTCTGCCCTTTCAGTTGAGAGATACATGTACCCAACTATTCAATGCTTCAATTGTTGTCGTTTCGGTCACACACGTACAATATGCCGCTCAAAACCCCGCTGTTATAAATGTGGTCAAGACCACCCAGGTGATGGATGCCAAGTTCCTACTGATTGTGCCATTTGTGTATCTTGTTCTGGCAATCATTATGCTAATGATAAGGCTTGTCCTGAGCTTGGTCGGCAGAAGGGCATTAAAGCTCTTATGGCTGAGAAATCTGTGTCTTATGCGGAGGCAAGTCAGGTTTTCCCTCCGGTATCAAAATCGTATGCTGAAGTGTCTAGAGCATCCCAAAAATCAATACCAATACCTAGGTCGCCCAATCATCCCGGTTCCGCTCCCCAAACAACAAAATCATACCGTAAAACGGTCATTCTAAAACCCAAATCTCATGCCCCCCTTTCACCTAGCTATGACAAGCAGGCTCATCAAGCCCTTATTAAGGATTACTCCTTTTCTCCATCCCAAAATGGCTGTGCTTTCCCCATGGAAGGTACAAGCAATCCTGATAAATCTGAAAATATTCTCAATATTATAGCCAATATCCTACTAACAGTATTAGCTAATCCTGCACAATCCTTACCTGACCACGTTGCCAACAAACTGTCATCCATTGTTAACTATATTAGTAATGTTCCACCCCCTAACATTCCTTCAATGGAACGTGAGGAGTATTACTCCCAGGAAACCTGACCTACTCTTTATCATTAATAAATACAAACCATCGATCTGCAGCATTGCTGAGACATGGCTTCGTTCTGATAGTAATTTCAGGATTCCGTGTTTCAGTTGTGTTCGCCATGACAGACCAGATGGATATGGAGGATGTGCTTTGTTCATTAATAACAAAGTACCATTCTCCCCAATTCCTCTACCCTTCGTTGGTGACAACATTAATGTTGTTGCTGTTAAGGCTGAGGATATAAATATCTTTAGTTTTTATATTGCACACCCACAAATTGAAGATCTTGTTACAGTTAAAAGTTTGCTAAGTAGTATACAAGGTCCATTACTTATTATGGGTGATTTTAATGGCCATCATTATAGATGGGGTTCAGAAAACTGCGACAACTTTGGTATAGGCCTAGTGGATATATTGGATGAACTAAACCTATGTGTAATTAATAATGGCAGTTCCACACGTAGGTCTGCACCAGGGCAGAACAGCAGCTGTGTTGATTTAACATTCTGTTCGTCTAGTATAGCCAGCCTTTTTAATTGGAGTCGCTTGAATATGACTTATGGGAGTGATCACTATCCCATCATGGTTGAAATCCCTTCCAAAACTATCCCTGACAAAATTTCCCCTCCTCTGTTAAAATACCAGCTGAATTCAGTAGATTGGAACCTCTACTCAAACATTTTAGACTTACGTGTCTCTTCTCTCCCATCCATTAACGCTGAGTCCACGCAGGAATGCTTTTCGTCATTCTCCCACATAATATCCTCTACAGCAGATGATTGCTTCCCTTCAAAAAAAGCGCCAACGGGCAAAATTCCATCCCCGCCATGGTGGGATAGGGAATGCTCTGCCGTGATCAGGGCCAGGAATGAGGCCGAAATGAACTTCAACTCTGACATGAACCTGGATAACATCATTGCCTTTCAACATATCTTGGCTAAGTCCAAAAAATTACTTAAGAATAAAAAGAGAGAAGGCTGGCGGAAATATTGTGGTTCGCTGAATCCATCCACTCCAGTGTCGGCCGTGTGGCGTAAGCTGAAGTCTTTCAGGAGTAGTTTGAGACCCCCCTCCGGGACCATACTATCTGAGGAACTGGGTAACCAGTTTCTTTCTAAACTGGCCCCAGTCTATGTTCCTAATTTGGATGAGTGTGTCGCTACGGGCTCCCAGCTAGCATCAGATGACCCTTTGGATAAGCCTTTTACTCTGGGAGAACTTAAATCGGTCCTCGCCCATGTAAAGGATTCTGCTCCTGGAGTGGATGGATTCCCTTACTCCTTCATTACAAAAGCGGGTGATAAGACCCATCAATATTATCTAGACTTAGCCAACTATTGTTTTTCTTCCGGTTATATTCCTCCTGATTGGAAGGTTCAAGTAGTAATTCCTATATTAAAACACGGTAAAGATCCTAGTGATCATTGTTCTTACAGGCCGATTGCTCTATCGTCCATACTTATTAAACTTCTAGAACACTTGATTAAAAACCGTCTTGAATGGTTTGTAGAAAGCAGAAGACTGCTCCCAACGAGTCAATTCGGCTTCAGGAAAGGTCTGGGTACAGCTGATAGTGTGGGGACCCTTACATCAAAGATCCGACTGGCCCTTAGCAGGAATGAGTCTGTGGTAGCCGTTTTCTTAGATATTTCAGCTGCCTATGATTCTGTTCTTATCCCAGTTCTCAGGCAGAAGATGCAAGAGCTGAGAATCCCGGCTAGGATTCGTCAAATCATATGCAGCATTTTTTTAGAACGTCGTGTTAAACTTAGGATACCGGGGGAGAACTCTGAGCCGAAGTCGGTTTGGAGGGGTCTACCTCAAGGATCCGTGCTTAGTCCACCCTTATATAACATTTATACTTCCGATCTTCCTTCTTGTTTAAATTTTAACTGTAATATTCTTCAGTATGCTGACGATATTGCATTATTGGTCTCTGGCACTTCCATCCAGGATGCCGCTCAGTCCATTAATATATCTTTGTCCTCATTAAACCAATGGCTTTTAGATCACGGGTTATCTTTAAGTGCTCCAAAAAGTTCAGCAGTTGTCTTCACTCGTAAACGTCTTATCCCCCAAGTCGACATTAATATTGACGGCCAAGCGATTCCAATCGAGGAGAAGGCCAGGTTCCTGGGGGTTACCCTGGATTCCAAATTGTCGGGAGTGGACCACATTGGTAATACGGTTAAAAAATGTGAGCGCTCGATCTCGGTTCTTAAGGCTTTGGCAGGTGTCTGGTGGGGTGCTCACCCATACACCTTAAAACTGGTCTACAATGCGCTGATTAGAAGCGTGCTGGATTACTGCAGCTACTTAATTGAGCCGTGTAACAAAGATGCTCTGCGTAGACTGGATTCTGTCCAGGCCAAATGTCTGAGGATCGTGACTGGTGCTATGAAATCCTCCCCCATAAACGCGCTCCAGGTAGAATGTGCAGAACCCCCTCTTAACCTTCGCAGACAATACTTAGCAGACCGTTTCTTGTCAAAAGTTTTCTCCCTTTCGTCCCATCCTTTACTCCCCATTTTAGAACAAATCTACCTCTCTCTTAACGTGTCTTCCTACTGGAATAATAAATCTATTCCATTGATGAATAGGTACAGAGAGCTTAAACACCTCTCCTCACCTGTTTGTCAACACCCCACTCTTCCGGTCTTTTCCTCCGCATATGAGGTGGTCCATTTCAGACCAAAGGTCGTTTTGGGACTTGGTATCTCCAAAAACTCTCAGGACGTAAAAGGTGACTTCGATCGGGCCATTAAAAGATACTGGGAGGGTTGGAATTTATTTTATACGGACGCATCCAAATTGTCTTCAACAGGATGTACAGGTGTTTCTGCGTATTTTCAAAATTCGAAAATTGCCCTCTTATTCCAATGTCCACCAGAAACCTCAGTATTTACAGGAGAATGCATCGGTATCCTAGAAGCCATCAATTTTATTCTAACTCATAACGTTAAAAATTCAGTCATTTTCTCAGATTCGCGCAGTAGTATTCAAGCTTTAGCTCAAAACCAACTTAAATCTAAAATTCACAGTAAAATTATCATTGATATCCTAAATTTACTATTTACTTGTTCGAACAACGGTTTAAACATTGAAATAGCTTGGGTTCCCAGTCACTCGGGTATAGGTGGCAACGAGTGTGCCGATTCACTGGCAAAATTTGCTACGTCTAACCCGGTGGATCGGAAGCACTACGTGGTGCATAGCTACGACTTACGGACTGACACCAAACGTAAGCTGTTCAACTCGTGGTCAGCAATGTGGCAGTTAAGTTCGAAGCTCAAGGGGGCGTACTACGCCAGTATTCAACCCAACATCCAACGGAAACCTTGGTTTTTTAAATGTCCAAAATTATCCAGAAGAACTGTTGCAACCTTGTGTAGACTGAGACTTGGTCACTGCTGCAGTCCAGTATTCTTAAATAAGATCCGTGTTCGTGACAGTTCCTTGTGCGAATGCGGTCTTGATGATGGTACTCTGGACCACATCTTTTTCTCTTGTCCATTAAATTCCCAATCATTTGACTTGTATCATAAGCTCTCCAAAATTAAAATCCCTCTTCCTACTAACTTCCATTCCCTCTTGACTAACTTTTCTCCTAAACTTATCCAAATCTTGTCAACTTTTTTAAACATAAATAATATCAAATTGTAGTTTGGTGTGTAGTAATAACTTTGTAAATACATATTATGTAGATTTGTGATGTTTTAAATGTATATGTATATAATATATATTCTTCTTTTTCTTCGTCTTTTAAGCTACTATTTCTTGTAACTAGCAAACCACGGAGTGCAAAGTTCGACGGCTCACCTCGCTGTACTGCCGTCACCACATGACGTTGGCAGAATAGTCGACATCGGCTCCGTTGCCAAATAACAAAAAAAAAAAAAAAAAAGTTTATTAGTTAGAGGTTTTCGCGCCGTTTTCAAAACTACGTGGTTTTTTTTCATCTTCTTTAAAGTTCTTTATCTAGGCTGTCGAATGAGTGTAGTTTAGTAGTGTAGTGTAGTAGTGTTCTTTGTAGTGTGGCTCAGCTTTAGCAAAGGTAGGTTTTAATATTAATTTAGTTTATTTTTAAATATTTTATCCGGCATCCATTATGGATAACAAAAAGCCCCCTGACCCTCCTGATCCCTCTGATTTCTCTCCTATGTTAACAGTTTCCCTCCCCGATGACAAAATGATAAATAATTCAATGGATTTCGAATCTTCAAGTAGGAAAAGAATGGCTACTTCTTCTTCGACTACTGTAGCGAACCCTCCAAAACTAACAAAAAAAGAAATGGGAAGACAGTCTTACACGATGAGGGATAATCCGCCATATATTGTACACGTTTCTTTAAAAGACGGCGAGACCCCTGGTACTGTTCTACATCCGGTGAAATTTGGAATGTTTTTGACGCAAAACAATTACAGCAATATTCTCCTGGGTAGTGTCAAACGTCTAGGAAGAAACAAAGTTTCAGTTGAGTTTAAGTCGCACCAGGATGCAAACAGCTTTTTGATAAGTCGTACATTAATTCAGAATAACTTTATTGCTACAATTCCACAGTTCAATATTACTCGTTTGGGTCTCGTTAGAGACGTACCATCAGAATGGACAGAGGATGAGGTTATTGAAAATATTAAGGTTCCTGTTGGATGCGGCCCCGTTATAAAGGCAAGGAGAATGAGCCGAAAGGTGACTTCTCTGGGTGTTACAGAGTGGAAACCCACTCAAACCGCTGTTTTGACGGGCAAGTCTTACCTAATCGTGTCTATTGTTTTTACTCTGCCCTTTCAGTTGAGAGATACATGTACCCAACTATTCAATGCTTCAATTGTTGTCGTTTCGGTCACACACGTACAATATGCCGCTCAAAACCCCGCTGTTATAAATGTGGTCAAGACCACCCAGGTGATGGATGCCAAGTTCCTACTGATTGTGCCATTTGTGTATCTTGTTCTGGCAATCATTATGCTAATGATAAGGCTTGTCCTGAGCTTGGTCGGCAGAAGGGCATTAAAGCTCTTATGGCTGAGAAATCTGTGTCTTATGCGGAGGCAAGTCAGGTTTTCCCTCCGGTATCAAAATCGTATGCTGAAGTGTCTAGAGCATCCCAAAAATCAATACCAATACCTAGGTCGCCCAATCATCCCGGTTTCGCTCCCCAAACAACAAAATCATACCGTAAAACGGTCATTCTAAAACCCAAATCTCATGCCCCCTTTCACCTAGCTATGACAAGCAGGCTCATCAAGCCCTTATTAAGGATTACTCCTTTTCTCCATCCCAAAATGGCTGTGCTTTCCCCATGGAAGGTACAAGCAATCCTGATAAATCTGAAAATATTCTCAATATTATAGCCAATATCCTACTAACAGTATTAGCTAATCCTGCACAATCCTTACCTGACCACGTTGCCAACAAACTGTCATCCATTGTTAACTATATTAGTAATGTTCCACCCCCTAACATTCCTTCAATGGAACGTGAGGAGTATTACTCCCAGGAAACCTGACCTACTCTTTATCATTAATAAATACAAACCATCGATCTGCAGCATTGCTGAGACATGGCTTCGTTCTGATAGTAATTTCAGGATTCCGTGTTTCAGTGGTGTTCGCCATGACAGACCAGATGGATATGGAGGATGTGCTTTGTTCATTAATAACAAAGTACCATTCTCCCCAATTCCTCTACCCTTCGTTGGTGACAACATTAATGTTGTTGCTGTTAAGGCTGAGGATATAAATATCTTTAGTTTTTATATTGCACACCCACAAATTGAAGATCTTGTTACAGTTAAAAGTTTGCTAAGTAGTATACAAGGTCCATTACTTATTATGGGTGATTTTAATGGCCATCATTATAGATGGGGTTCAGAAAACTGCGACAACTTTGGTATAGGCCTAGTGGATATATTGGATGAACTAAACCTATGTGTAATTAATAATGGCAGTTCCACACGTAGGTCTGCACCAGGGCAGAACAGCAGCTGTGTTGATTTAACATTCTGTTCGTCTAGTATAGCCAGCCTTTTTAATTGGAGTCGCTTGAATATGACTTATGGGAGTGATCACTATCCCATCATGGTTGAAATCCCTTCCAAAACTATCCCTGACAAAATTTCCCCTCCTCTGTTAAAATACCAGCTGAATTCAGTAGATTGGAACCTCTACTCAAAAATTTTAGACTTACGTGTCTCTTCTCTCCCATCCATTAACGCTGAGTCCACGCAGGAATGCTTTTCGTCATTCTCCCACACAATATCCTCTACAGCA
Source organism: Amphipoea lucens (assembly GCA_947508005.1). Lineage (NCBI taxonomy): Eukaryota > Metazoa > Arthropoda > Insecta > Lepidoptera > Noctuidae > Amphipoea > Amphipoea lucens. Next base: position 16,537,224 of record OX382358.1, on the reverse strand, counting down.
GATGATTGCTTCCCTTCAAAAAAAGCGCCAACGGGCAAAATTCCATCCCCGCCATGGTGGGATAGGGAATGCTCTGCCGTGATCAGGGCCAGGAATGAGGCCGAAATGAACTTCAACTCTGACATGAACCTGGATAACATCATTGCCTTTCAACATATCTTGGCTAAGTCCAAAAAATTACTTAAGAATAAAAAGAGAGAAGGCTGGCGGAAATATTGTGGTTCGCTGAATCCATCCACTCCAGTGTCGGCCGTGTGGCGTAAGCTGAAGTCTTTCAGGAGTAGTTTGAGACCCCCCTCCGGGACCATACTATCTGAGGAACTGGGTAACCAGTTTCTTTCTAAACTGGCCCCAGTCTATGTTCCTAATTTGGATGAGTGTGTCGCTACGGGCTCCCAGCTAGCATCAGATGACCCTTTGGATAAGCCTTTTACTCTGGGAGAACTTAAATCGGTCCTCGCCCATGTAAAGGATTCTGCTCCTGGAGTGGATGGATTCCCTTACTCCTTCATTACAAAAGCGGGTGATAAGACCCATCAATATTATCTAGACTTAGCCAACTATTGTTTTTCTTCCGGTTATATTCCTCCTGATTGGAAGGTTCAAGTAGTAATTCCTATATTAAAACACGGTAAAGATCCTAGTGATCATTGTTCTTACAGGCCGATTGCTCTATCGTCCATACTTATTAAACTTCTAGAACACTTGATTAAAAACCGTCTTGAATGGTTTGTAGAAAGCAGAAGACTGCTCCCAACGAGTCAATTCGGCTTCAGGAAAGGTCTGGGTACAGCTGATAGTGTGGGGACCCTTACATCAAAGATCCGACTGGCCCTTAGCAGGAATGAGTCTGTGGTAGCCGTTTTCTTAGATATTTCAGCTGCCTATGATTCTGTTCTTATCCCAGTTCTCAGGCAGAAGATGCAAGAGCTGAGAATCCCGGCTAGGATTCGTCAAATCATATGCAGCATTTTTTTAGAACGTCGTGTTAAACTTAGGATACCGGGGGAGAACTCTGAGCCGAAGTCGGTTTGGAGGGGTCTACCTCAAGGATCCGTGCTTAGTCCACCCTTATATAACATTTATACTTCCGATCTTCCTTCTTGTTTAAATTTTAACTGTAATATTCTTCAGTATGCTGACGATATTGCATTATTGGTCTCTGGCACTTCCATCCAGGATGCCGCTCAGTCCATTAATATTTCTTTGTCCTCATTAAACCAATGGCTTTTAGATCACGGGTTATCTTTAAGTGCTCCAAAAAGTTCAGCAGTTGTCTTCACTCGTAAACGTCTTATCCCCCAAGTCGACATTAATATTGACGGCCAAGCGATTCCAATCGAGGAGAAGGCCAGGTTCCTGGGGGTTACCCTGGATTCCAAATTGTCGGGAGTGGACCACATTGGTAATACGGTTAAAAAATGTGAGCGCTCGATCTCGGTTCTTAAGGCTTTGGCAGGTGTCTGGTGGGGTGCTCACCCATACACCTTAAAACTGGTCTACAATGCGCTGATTAGAAGCGTGCTGGATTACTGCAGCTACTTAATTGAGCCGTGTAACAAAGATGCTCTGCGTAGACTGGATTCTGTCCAGGCCAAATGTCTGAGGATCGTGACTGGTGCTATGAAATCCTCCCCCATAAACGCGCTCCAGGTAGAATGTGCAGAACCCCCTCTTAACCTTCGCAGACAATACTTAGCAGACCGTTTCTTGTCAAAAGTTTTCTCCCTTTCGTCCCATCCTTTACTCCCCATTTTAGAACAAATCTACCTCTCTCTTAACGTGTCTTCCTACTGGAATAATAAATCTATTCCATTGATGAATAGGTACAGAGAGCTTAAACACCTCTCCTCACCTGTTTGTCAACACCCCACTCTTCCGGTCTTTTCCTCCGCATATGAGGTGGTCCATTTCAGACCAAAGGTCGTTTTGGGACTTGGTATCTCCAAAAACTCTCAGGACGTAAAAGGTGACTTCGATCGGGCCATTAAAAGATACTGGGAGGGTTGGAATTTATTTTATACGGACGCATCCAAATTGTCTTCAACAGGATGTACAGGTGTTTCTGCGTATTTTCAAAATTCGAAAATTGCCCTCTTATTCCAATGTCCACCAGAAACCTCTGTATTTACAGGAGAATGCATCGGTATCCTAGAAGCCATCAATTTTATTCTAACTCATAACGTTAAAAATTCAGTCATTTTCTCAGATTCGCGCAGTAGTATTCAAGCTTTAGCTCAAAACCAACTTAAATCTAAAATTCACAGTAAAATTATCATTGATATCCTAAATTTACTATTTACATGTTCGAACAACGGTTTAAGCATTGAAATAGCTTGGGTTCCCAGTCACTCGGGTATAGGTGGCAACGAGTGTGCCGATTCACTGGCAAAATTTGCTACGTCTAACCCGGTGGATCGGAAGCACTACGTGGTGCATAGCTACGACTTACGGACTGACACCAAACGTAAGCTGTTTAACTCGTGGTCAGCAATGTGGCAGTTAAGTTCGAAGCTCAAGGGGGCGTACTACGCCAGTATTCAACCCAACATCCAGCGGAAACCTTGGTTTTTTAAATGTCCAAAATTATCCAGAAGAACTGTTGCAACCTTGTGTAGACTGAGACTTGGTCACTGCTGCAGTCCAGTATTCTTAAATAAGATCCGTGTTCGTGACAGTTCCTTGTGCGAATGCGGTCTTGATGATGGTACTCTGGACCACATCTTTTTCTCTTGTCCATTAAATTCCCAATCATTTGACTTGTATCATAAGCTCTCCAAAATTAAAATCCCTCTTCCTACTAACTTCCATTCCCTCTTGACTAACTTTTCTCCTAAACTTATCCAAATCTTGTCAACTTTTTTAAACTTAAATAATATCAAATTGTAGTTTGGTGTGTAGTAATAACTTTGTAAATACATATTATGTAGATTTGTGATGTTTTAAATGTATATGTATATAATATATATTCTTCTTTTTCTTCGTCTTTTAAGCTACTATTTCTTGTAACTAGCAAACCACGGAGTGCAAAGTTCGACGGCTCACCTCGCTGTACTGCCGTCACCACATGACGTTGGCAGAATAGTCGACATCGGCTCCGTTGCCAAATAACAAAAAAAAAAAAAAAAAAAGTTTATTAGTTTGAAGAACAACGCCCCGTCACACCGACATATACGAAAAGCGACTAAAATTATAAAAATTGTATAGATATAGATTAGATAAATGCAATTATATTTCTTCTTTCTTAGTAAAGAAAGGTAAGGAAGAACCACGGAAGAACCTACACAGCTAAAACTCGACCACTTACATTGTCATAACAATTGACAATCGTCATTTATAACAAGAGAACAATGAGTGATGACAACTGTTCGGTCGTGATCGGGATCGCCTTGACACCACGACCTGCGCTGGCGCCGGCGACGAGTTGACACGAAAATGATATAACAAGGTACGAAAATTACAAACCATACATCATAGCTACTTAAGAACGCCTTTGCACAGAGTATTTTTCCAGTGTCGTAGGACGTGACAGCGTAGACGCTGCGTAGAAGTCGCATGGACGCTACGCGGCAAGCGTGTAGATGTTTGTCATCCCGTAGACGTCGCGGAAATTTCGGTAAGCGTAAAGTGAGTTGAGTTTTGACCTCAGTCTAGCTTTATCGATTGACCTTTGGGAGTAATGCACATCCCACGTGGACTTCTCTCATTTCCATTAAAATACATAGAACTTTAATATGACAGTCATCAACATCGTAAATTAGTAATATTTTTTATTACTAAAGCACAGAATAATAGTACTACGTAACTAAAGGGAAAGTACTTTTTTATTGATTTTTAGCGTTAATGGACTGCATCGAACTGCCAATATTACGACTCTGCCTTTATTCAATAACATTAATCAAGGAACAAAATAAAAAAAATATTTTGGTCACTAGTTTCCACGATGAACATAACGCAGTTATATGCAACTTTCGATGTTTTATGACTATTGAACTAGAATTTGAACAGTAATTAATCATATTAGAACAGCTATAAATACCGTTCAAAGCATAGATATAGAATTCCGTAGATTGGTAATGTCAACAATCAAACGAGACCAAAAACCATTGATCTAAGTATGCGTAAAATGTAAGTGTGTGCGTAATACATATATCTATATTTTATTTTGTTTGTTACAATAAGTACTTAAATATAATCTATTTTTCTAAGATTATGCATTTGTATGAAGCTACCTATCTTAGCTGTCGATATCAACAAAAATTAGGCTATCGAATCACTAAAAAGTGAGGTTATAACTCCTTCGTATTTCTCTATTTGTTATTTCTTAAATACGGTGGTTTTAGGCATGCTAATTCATCTAAATCGTAAGTATAATAATGTTCTCATCATATTTTGCTTATAGCCGGCTTATTAGTGCATTGTTAATGCAGAAATAACGATTAAAACACATTGTAAACTTACTGGTGAAACGAGTAATCCTGGGGGTTTTTCTTTTTGGAAGATTCACATCCTGGTACTGCACAAGAAACCATCGTATTATGGTTATTTAATCACAGGTTATCACTCTAGTTCGCTTAAATAATTGCCGAAACGCTCACGTAAACAGTCACCGGGGCCGGTATGGGCCGGTAGCAAATACGTGTTTGGCCCTGTTAACAGTGTCACTTTCTCTCTCTTTCTAACACAGCAAAGTTCCGTTAAAGCGGGAGCTCTCATTCACTCTCATGCCCAATCTACGGAATTCTATATCTATGGTTCAAAGTGAGCACCATACATAAATTTGACATTTCGTATCGAAATGTAACCAATTTCATTTTGAACAGCCAATCATTTTCGATAAATGCTTGAAATAAAAAAAAAGACGGGTTGCACTCCGGGAGTGCCGGCAGAAGTGAAAACTTGAATATTAACGTTGAAATAAATCAATTATTAATTGAATTCATATAACTAAGTTTTTTTCACTATTTCTGCGTCACTTTTTTCATTAATCGATGCACTTTGTTCAATTTCCATTTTTGAAACACTTTATACACAAGAATTTTACGAATACGCAGCAGTGTGGCTACTACACAGACGGTCGAGCCATCAGCTGTCCATCCATCCATCCATCCACCGTCACCGTCACCGTCACCTTCACCGTCACCGTCACCGTCACCGTCACCGCCACCGTCCCCGTCACCGTCACCGTCACCGTCACCGTCACCGTCACCGTCACCGTCACCGCCACCGTCACCGTCACCGTCACCGTCACCGTCACCGCCACCGCCACCGTCACCGTCACCGTCAGCGCCACCGTCACCGTCACCGCCACCGTCACCGTCACCGTCACCGCCACCGTCACCGTCACCGTCACCGTCACCGTCACCGTCACCGTCACCGTCACCGACACCGTCACCGCCACCGTCACCGTCACCGCCACCGTCACCGTCACCGTCACTGTCACCGTCACCGTCACCGTCACCGCCACCGTCACCGTCACCGTCACCGTCACCGTCCGTCCGTCCGTCCGTCCGTCCGTCCGTCCGTCCGTCCGTCCGTCCGTCCGTCCGTCCGTCCGTCCGTCCGTCCGTCCGTCCGTCCGTCCGTCCATCCATCCATCCATCCATCCATTATCGTGTCTCACTTGGTTGACTTCGGTTGGCGCCGCCGTAGAAAGAGAGGGGGGGGGAAATCTCTCCTGACGGTCACGTGTCCTGACGCGATGCCCTGACGCGAGTTTAACATTTTTTACCCATTACAAAAAGTGTGCAACGCCGCTAAAGAAGTTTTCACTTCAAAAAAAATTATAATAAATGCAAACCACGCCCACATTAAACGTTCACTAATTAGAATATTTCTAATGCTTTATTTTAGCATAAGTACCTCGGTATAATCATGATATAATTTATATTGTGCAGTGTCTACGAAAATAATTTTATCCGTCCAATCAATTTGCCGAACTGTTTCGCAGAGATACAGAAGCTATGTAGATAATTATTATTATGAGCCTGTTATGTCCCACTGCAGGGCAAAGGCCTCCCTTCCGTCTTTCCGTATTCTCCTGTCTATTGCTACATCTGCCCAATCCTTTATATTACTATGTAGATAATTAATTGATCGTAAATTGCTGAAATTGTGCCAACCATAGCATTTTTTATTGTTTATAATTTTTGAGTACTTTCATTGTAGCACATAGACGGATTTGCTAATGTCTCCTTAAACGGGTATAATTTCCGTTTTCACTAACACTAGGTAGGGCACATCAGCCGGTCTTTTCTGTACGAATCTCACAGTGAAAACTTTGGTGAAGTGAACTGTCACCAGAGGGGCAATTGTCGTATTTGAACGTTTACAGTCTGATTTCAGTCTCAGTATGTCAAAAAATACTTCTAATTTCCCTACGTTTTTGACATTGATTACATCGTTGATATTATTATATTGCGATTAGATTTGAACGTTTTTATCTTTCTATATCTTTTTTATTTTTCGATGGGGATTGTGTCTATTGACATCTCACTTCAAGCACGTAAGTCGCCACGGTGAGATTTTTACAAAAAAGGGAAACAAACCAATTCATGGGCTCAATCGTAATTACAAAAACAATTACTGTTATACATGTATTTGTAACAAAAATGAAAGGTGCACGTTGGTGCTGCAGTCGCGGCGCCGGCGACGACATTGTCAAGGCCGCGCGAGCCGCGTGCGCTTCTCTTCTGCACGCACACACTCGATACACACACCGCTATTTCTTTCCAGCCTGTATTGCCTATTTTCAATTTATTTCTTTTTTTTCTATGTATTTCACGAAAGTTGCACCATTAATTCATTAGGATGTCATTACAATAATTTGAGTTACTGTAACCGAATAAATACAGTGACGTTAAATTCTGAAATGCATTTGGAAGCTAGTTTTATTTACACGAAGTGCAAATCACACAAAAAAACATACTTTGAAAATTAATGATATCTACCTAATAAAAAGAAATATGTAAATATATCAATCGCTTAACGTAGCTGAATCTATTGAGGACATCCGCAACAATTTCTAAAGTAAGACTTATTTATTTTATAACGTGTCTTTTAAACACGCCACGACTGTAGTTAGCTTAAATTATCAAAAATGATCGTTACAACCCGGATTTTAAAATCATTTCCTTTCGTGACCTTCCAAATTCCCCGTCGCATAGTGTGGACAGACGATGCAACAGGCGTTACATAACCGGCAAGCGAATGCGTTCCGTTGCGCAAGCGCAGTGTCCGGGTACCGTAACGGTGCGCGAACGATCCGGAATGCCGGCGATTTGACGCGCATTGCCTCATCACACGCCACACATTTGTTGCCCGTCGAAGGTCGACCGTTGTGCATTTTTGATTAATTTCAATAATAAAGATTGACCGTGATCTCGGTACCGTAAAGCGACCCGTGTGTATAGCCTCTAATTAAATCTAAATGTTGTTGTGTGTCCACTGCAAGGGCGCGTAGGTTTGTAATCAAGAATACTTTCATCAATATCAATAGGAATATTTAATTATATCTGTAATTCGTATGATGTACACTGTACATAATAAAGAGTAGGTACCTATTCTATTCTATTTACCGAAGATTACATTCAAATCATAGGCAATCCCAGAGTTTCACTGCAAATATCTGATCACAATATTTATAAAATAATACGATTAAGTATTTGTTAGCTACTAAAGAAGTTATTAACACTTGACATCTAATTGAGTGGCTGCCGATATACCTAGTAGACCGTACCTGATGAGTAGAACCACTTCGTCAAGCCGTGTCACGTCAACACCTCTCGGACCCGATTCGGTTGAACGTACTGACCAATTTCACTAATGAGTACGCAGAAACACTCGGAATAATTCCGAAATATGGCCCCTGAGGCAATGATTGTAAAACTTTCTACGATACCACCAGCAATTTATTAGATAAAATGATTTTTCGATTTGTATCTATAGGTGTAGGTAAGTGTGATAAATGGCTTTCAAAAATGTTTTTATTACTTTAATTGGACACTAATTATGATAATAAATATTTGTATATTTTGCGTTTGCTACGTCCATGCTTTGTTTTCGTGACAAACCAAAATTTATTTTATTTATTCACAAGGCAACCACAACAAGTAACAATCACAGGTCACATTACAGGTTTCGACCTGATTATCACCTTAAGCGTAATCATGGGAATGATTTTATTTAATAATAATAAATTGTTTTTTTTTTTGCCTTTGGGAATAAAATTATGGAGCGCATGGGAATAAGCCTCGCACAACATGACTAGTAACAACAATAGTAATGATTACAATTACAGTAAAAAGTTTAGTTCACAAAAAATTAGAAAAGGATCTTCTTATTCTGTAATTTGCATTATAATGCAAATGTTCTTCTTGAACCTAAGCAGCCCATGCTGGATGAACATTGTGAATATCTGACTATTTTATTATTTCTTAAAAATCAGGAAATCAAACAGAGGCTTCCAGACCTTCATTTTTATTGTCCCTTGTGAATTTTATTAAAATGTTACCAAGCTTTATAGTGTATCTATTTTTGAGAACCAGTACGACACAGGTGTGATCTTCGCCACAATAGTAATTGAGTTACTAACGTTCCGGCTTAAAACTTTCTGGCCCATGGGAAAGTCATTCAGTTTTCACACCCAATTTACGAAAACCGTTCAAACTAACTTTCGTGCAGGCGGGGCACGTAGGTATGTGGAGCCAATATTAAACAATCACTGAATAAACTGAAAAACGGTCAGTTTTCGTTTTTTAGAAAGGCCGGTTCTTAGGTGTATTTGGAATTTAAATTGAAGGCCTTATGTGCAATGTGCATTTGTTTCTTTCTTTCTTTTTTATTTGTATGACAGTGCAAAAACCGAACACCTAATTGGGTAGACTAAAATGACAGCTGGGATCGACTAGCAAATAAAATTTTAGGCACTAGTAAATAATAATGATAGCTGCGATTTTGGTCGAGCAAATTAAAAATCACAGTATAATTAGATACTAATTGCCATTTAAAAGATAATAATCCTCATAAACCGGTATAAAGCACAACCAAAAATTCCCACCCAACACTATTCAAAATAGCAAATAATTTCCATTCACACATACATTTCCCTGATCAATAAACCGTATTCCGATATCACCACGCGATAGGTACAGGTTTAATTCCTGCCCCGTAATTATCCCCGGCAACAATTCGCCCTATCTGGTCAATTGGATCTGTACACATCGAATCACAAACGAAGCATCTATGCAAATAGACAGCAGTCCCATAAATTGGGATAAGTTATTATATCTGACGCTGGAGTACCGTTAATAGAATATTACAGACATAATGTTCGAATAAGTCATCGTTCGTCATGGTGAGCTGGAACCATTATTTATAAATTAAAGAAGATAAATTACACATATCCAGATGTAAATATTAACTTTATGGCGGCTAACAGTAAATCAATCTTCTCCTGTTTTCGGAGATTCGTGGTAAACGTTTTTGTTTTGTAGTCCTTATGAATTTACGAGTCTTTGGTCAACTGGACCCACTCGAACTGGACCCGCGGGTCCAGTTGACCAAAGGAAAAATTTTCTATATTTTTATTGGTCAACTGGACCCACTGTCAAAATTAGACAAACATCTTTTGTTTTAAGCTACCCGTGGATACAGTCGAAACAAAAAGACAATGGCACGAATCTGGTACAGAATCTACGAGTACCTCAAAATCTAAAGATAAAGATAAAAGATAATGATAATTTATTTGTGAAACATGCGTTTACATAACATTTTTCTGTTAGTAGATTTCGGATCTTATTTTTAATTTGTTTTGTTGTCATGGCTTTATATGACTGTGGTATTTTGTTGTATATTTTCGGGGCCATACAAAAAAAGCTTTTCAAATTCAAATTCAAAATTCGGGACAACTAGATCCACCGGTTAGTATACAATAACTTAGAAACTATTGTTAGTACTTAAAATACAATAACAAAGAAAAACACACATCCATCAATAAACATCACAACACAATTCACAAAAAAAAAAAAAAAAAAATTACACAAAGCACCTGTGCTGAGACACCCCGCCCCGACAAGATAACCAACAGGGAGATACCTCCCTATAAGATCATCGGACGAACGAAATGCCTCAACACAGGTGCACGCACATCTTCAGCTATAGTTTTCAGGATGCTGTTGTGACTCCCCCGCACCCTCCTCATAAGAGACACGACTTTTTTCCGAATGACGGCATGAAAACCGTCAGTGTGAGCCTGTGCGAACATTTCGGAGGCACTGCAGAAACGAGGAAGTCCCAACATCATCCTGAAAATATTATTGTATTGGACGCGCAGTGTGTCCAGGGATTTTTTGGTATAACTAACCCATAGACTACCCGTGTACAGACCCTGACAATACGCTTTAAATAGTGTGATCTTGACTTGGTCCGTACAGCGGACGAATCTACGGGCCAGCATGTTGCCACGGACTGACAGAGCCCTGCGCTCCCTCTCTATGTCAACATCATCCTTAAGGCCGTTGGTAAGGTAATGTCCAAGGTACTTAAACTGCGACACCCTATCCAAGTTAACACCATTCAAAGTAATATACCCAAAATATTATACCGTAGCGTAGAAGTGATGCCACCAATCCATGAAAGGCCATCACTAAAGCATCTGGGTTAACTTCTGAGGACAGTTTGTACAAGACATACGTGACTGAGCTCAGTTTTTTGTTAAATATATTCAATGTGTGCTTTCCAGTTCAGTTTTGCGTCTATCATTACACCAAGAAATTTTGTGTCGTCGACTTTATATAATACTGTGTCATTGTAGAGGGCTTTAATGTCAATATCACCATGTACCCGTTGACTAAAGTAAGATTAGTAAGATTAGGGTCATGTGGTAGTCAATAGCATCAGGCAGGTCATTAAATAATAAATAAATAATAGAGATCCAAGCACGCTCCCTTCTGGGACACCGTAAATAGGCGTTCGCTCGCCAGATATGTAATTGGTGGTGAGGTCAAACTGAAAATCCAAGATGGCGGATGTGAAAAATGTTAAATTTTTTCATCACGGGTGTCGATTTCTTGGTTTTCTAGGGTGCTAAAACCGATGGTGAGGTCAAACTGAAAATCCAAGATGGCGGATGTGAAAAATGTTAAAACTTTTCATCATGGGTGTTGATTTCTTGGTTTTCTAGGGTGCTAAAACCGATGGTGAGGTCAAACTGAAAATCCAAGATGGCGGATGTGAAAAATGTTAAAATTTTTCATCATGGGTGTTGATTTCTTGGTTTTCTAGGGTGCTAAAACCGATGGTGAGGTCAAACTGAAAATCCAAGATGGCGGATGTGAAAAATGTTAAAATTTTTCATCACGGGTGTCGATTTCTTGGTTTTCTAGGGTGCTAAAACCGATGGTGAGGTCAAACTGAAAATCCAAGATGGCGGATGTGAAAAATGTTAAAATTTTTCATCATGGGTGTTGATTTCTTGGTTTTCTAGGGTGCTAAAACCGATGGTGAGGTCAAACTGAAAATCCAAGATGGCGGATGTGAAAAATGTTAAAATTTTTCATCATGGGTGTTGATTTCTTGGTTTTCTAGGGTGCTAAAACCGATGGTGAGGTCAAACTGAAAATCCAAGATGGCGGATGTGAAAAATGTTAAAATTTTTCATCACGGGTGTCGATTTCTTGGTTTTCTAGGGTGCTAAAACCGATGGTGAGGTCAAACTGAAAATCCAAGATGGCGGATATGAAAAATGTTAAAATTTTTCATCACGGGTGTCGATTTCTTGGTTTTCTAGGGTGCTAAAACCGATGGTGAGGTCAAACTGAAAATCCAAGATGGCGGATGTGAAAAATGTTAAAATTTTTCATCATGGGTGTTGATTTCTTGGTTTTCTAGGGTGCTAAAACCGATGGTGAGGTCAAACTGAAAATCCAAGATGGCGGATGTGAAAAATGTTAAATTTTTTCATCACGGGTGTCGATTTCTTGGTTTTCTAGGGTGCTAAAACCGATGGTGAGGTCAAACTGAAAATCCAAGATGGCGGATGTGAAAAATGTTAAAACTTTTCATCATGGGTGTTGATTTCTTGGTTTTCTAGGGTGCTAAAACCGATGGTGAGGTCAAACTGAAAATCCAAGATGGCGGATGTGAAAAATGTTAAAATTTTTCATCACGGGTGTCGATTTCTTGGTTTTCTAGGGTGCTAAAACCGATGGTGAGGTCAAACTGAAAATCCAAGATGGCGGATGTGAAAAATGTTAAAATTTTTCATCATGGGTGTTGATTTCTTGGTTTTCTAGGGTGCTAAAACCGATGGTGAGGTCAAACTGAAAATCCAAGATGGCGGATGTGAAAAATGTTAAAATTTTTCATCATGGGTGTTGATTTCTTGGTGTTCTAGGGTGCTAAAACCGATGGTGAGGTCAAACTGAAAATCCAAGATGGCGGATGTGAAAAATGTTAAAATTTTTCATCACGGGTGTCGATTTCTTGGTTTTCTAGGGTGCTAAAACCGATGGTGAGGTCAAACTGAAAATCCAAGATGGCGGATGTGAAAAATGTTAAAATTTTTCATCATGGGTGTTGATTTCTTGGTTTTCTAGGGTGCTAAAACCGATGGTGAGGTCAAACTGAAAATCCAAGATGGCGGATGTGAAAAATGTTAAAATTTTTCATCACGGGTGTCGATTTCTTGGTTTTCTAGGGTGCTAAAACCGATGGTGAGGTCAAACTGAAAATCCAAGATGGCGGATATGAAAAATGTTAAAATTTTTCATCACGGGTGTCGATTTCTTGGTTTTCTAGGGTGCTAAAACCGATGGTGAGGTCAAACTGAAAATCCAAGATGGCGGATGTGAAAAATGTTAAAATTTTTCATCATGGGTGTTGATTTCTTGGTTTTCTAGGGTGCTAAAACCGATGGTGAGGTCAAACTGAAAATCCAAGATGGCGGATGTGAAAAATGTTAAAATTTTTCATCATGGGTGTTGATTTCTTGGTTTTCTAGGGTGCTAAAACCGATGGTGAGGTCAAACTGAAAATCCAAGATGGCGGATGTGAAAAATGTTAAAATTTTTCATCACGGGTGTCGATTTCTTGGTTTTCTAGGGTGCTAAAACCGATGGTGAGGTCAAACTGAAAATCCAAGATGGCGGATGTGAAAAATGTTAAAATTTTTCATCATGGGTGTTGATTTCTTGGTTTTCTAGGGTGCTAAAACCGATGGTGAGGTCAAACTGAAAATCCAAGATGGCGGATGTGAAAAATGTTAAAATTTTTCATCACGGGTGTCGATTTCAGCACCATCGGTGAGTTAAGAGGTATTGGCACTTCGCCGTCGGTATGTGTGTATGTATAGTCAGACTTTTAATTAGCTGCACTAAAATGACAGCTTGTGTTAATTAAATGACTGAAATTGGCGTCTTAATTGAGTTATTAATAAGTGTTATTTTACTGCAGCTAATTAGAAGTCGGAGTATAGTGTTCGGGATCTACAAGGCAACTGTTGTTGAAATACCTGAATAATATAAATTTATACTATAAATAAAAGGAAGAAAAAAAAGGATATTAGGTTTATTTATTTACAGAAACACGTGACAATAAGATACTTAATTGTAATAATAACAAAAAATAAAAACAAAATTTGAAACTATAATCAAAAAAATTGAAAATTTGCCATCCACCTCACAAGGATTCCCATCAACATCCATGTATATTGGTTCAACGCAGCGGGGTGGCAAAAAACTATTCAAAGCCGGACACGAGTATACCATAAAAAGAACAAATAAAGATGGTACCGCCTTGTGGCGGTGCATACAAAAGAAGATATGCTCTGCCACTATAAAGACCGATCCTGAGATGCGAATGTTGCATGAAACCAAACATTCCCATGAAAAAATGAGCGTCGAAGAATGTGACATAAAAATACAAATGGACAAGTGCTCTCAAGACGTTCAAAAAGATATGTCTGTACCGATTTCCAAGATTTTTGAAGATAGCATGGATTCTCTCAAGGATAAGGGCACAGATCTAGTAAAGGATCTACCTGACCTTAGGAACGTACAAAAAAGGCTTTATAAAAAAAGGAATCGATCTATTGGTGCTAAAAAAGTAAGATTTAGCAAGGCAACTTCTGTCGAAATACCAGAAAAATATAAGTTTTTGCTATTCGCCGACTACAACGATGGTAAAAATCGCATCCTAGTCTTTGGCGACAAGAAAATGCAAAATTACATAAGATTTGGTAAGCGATTCTTTATTGATGGCACATTCAAAATTTGTCCAACAATATTCTACCAGCTATTCACAGTGCATGCAGACATAGTAGTAATGATGACTATGTGAATGTTGTTCCGGTCCTATATGCCTTGTTACCCGACAAGAAGATGTCCACTTACGAACTTTTATTTGATATTATAAGAAGTCAAATACCGGAATGGGAGCCAAGTAACGTGTCAATGGATTTTGAAGTTCCAGCTATTCAAGCGCTGAAAAATACTTTCCCAGATGTGAAAATAACGGGCTGTTTCTTTCACTTTTGTAGAAGTCTTTGGCGTAAAGCAAAAGAGCTGGGTGTGTCCAAAACACAAACGGGTAAGATGCATGTAAAACTTTGTGCTGCTTTGTCACATCTCCCACCAGAATCAATTGATGAAGGTTGGCTTTATATCATGGGAGAATGTTCTAATAGCGCTGACATCATAAAATTTAACGACTACTTTGTCAAGACATGGTTCGAAAACTCAACACTAGCAAATACTTGGAACACTTATCAAGAAGTGCACAAAACCAATAATACCGTGGAAGTATGGAACAATCACATTAAAAATACGTCAAAATTAAGCCAAATATTGCTCAACTTCTACACTGAGTAAGGATGCGGCTTATTACTCGACTGTGGTGAAATGTCCTTATGGTATCAAAGCGGCTGCCTGAAAGCAAAGAAAATGAAAAATTACATAAGATCAACTAACAATAATAATATAGTTTTTTAATTACTAAAAAGAGTAGTTCACCTAAAATTTTAATTTTTCCAAGCAATGGCCCACGCTAATTTGGCCGCTGAGTAGTTCAGCTACAGCGTAGTCGATTTTGCTTTTTCGGTCTTTGCTTGCAGGCAGCCGCTTCGATATTTTGATACCATGAGGACATTTCACCGCAGTTGAGTAATAAGCCGCATCCTTACTCAATCCTTGTAGAAGTTGAGCAATATTTGGCTTAATTTTGACATATTTTTTAATGTGATTGTTCCATGCTTCCACAGTGTTATCAGTGTGTTCCACAGTGTTATATAAAGCCAACCTTCATCAATTGATTCTGGTGGGAGATGTGACAAAGCAGCACAAAGTTTTACATGCATCTTACCCGTTTGTGTTTTGGACACACCCAGCTCTTTTGCTTTACGCCAAAGACTTCTACAAAAGTGAAAGAAACAGCCCGTTATTTTCACATCTGGGAAAGTATTTTTCAGCGCTTGAATAGCTGGAACTTCAAAATCCATTGACACGTTACTTGGCTCCCATTCCGGTATTTGACTTCTTATAATATCAAATAAAAGTTCGTAAGTGGACATCTTCTTGTCGGGTAACAAGGCATATAGGACCGGAACAACATTCACATAGTCATCATTACTACCTATGTCTGCATGCACTGTGAATAGCTGGTAGAATATTGTTGGACAAATTTTGAATGTGCCATCAATAAAGAATCGCTTACCAAATCTTATGTAATTTTGCATTTTCTTGTCGCCAAAGACTAGGATGCGATTTTTACCATCGTTGTAGTCGGCGAATAGCAAAAACTTATATTTTTCTGGTATTTCGACAGAAGTTGCCTTGCTAAATCTTACTTTTTTAGCACCAATAGATCGATTCCTTTTTTTATAAAGCCTTTTTTGTACGTTCCTAAGGTCAGGTAGATCCTTTACTAGATCTGTGCCCTTATCCTTGAGAGAATCCATGCTATCTTCAAAAATCTTGGAAATCGGTACAGACATATCTTTTTGAACGTCTTGAGAGCACTTGTCCATTTGTATTTTTATGTCACATTCTTCGACGCTCATTTTTTCATGGGAATGTTTGGTTTCATGCAACATTCGCATCTCAGGATCGGTCTTTATAGTGGCAGAGCATATCTTCTTTTGTATGCACCGCCACAAGGCGGTACCATCTTTATTTGTTCTTTTTATGGTATACTCGTGTCCGGCTTTGAATAGTTTTTTGCCACCCCGCTGCGTTGAACCAATATACATGGATGTTGATGGGAATCCTTGTGAGGTGGATGGCAAATTTTCATTCATTATTTCGGCTGAAAACAGAAAAATTATTAGTATGAAGTAATATATACGTCCGTATTTATATTACAAAGGGCACTACTAATCAAATACTTACAATTAATTGAGATTAATCAGAATTTAATTAGAGAGATTCCTATTAGGGATAGCGACGAAATGGCCAATGTGACGAATGGTCATCCAATCCCAAAGACATTAAAATTTTATATGTACAATAGACGGGACATTGCGAACAAAATCGTGATCCGATACTTTGTACCTAGTGGTCTCAAGTCTCTCAGTCTAGTGACGTACGCCTGCGCGTCAAGTCGCATCGACGCAATCGTGTCCACCAAAAAAAATTTATTTAAAAAGAAATATGCCGAGTTGCGCATTGCGTTATTGCAAGTCTCGCTATGGTAGAACGACTGGATCTAGCTTCAGTTTATTTTCGTATGCATTATTTATATTTACTGAGTAATTTGAATCAAATAATTTTCATAATAGATCTAGAAAATTTCCTAATTTTGTAATAAGCGCCATCTATTGCTGAGTAGCCTTACTATTGCTGCAGTAAAATGACAGCATAAGTGTTACCACTTTTTAACGAAATTTTTAACCAAATAATCGATTAATTTTAGTAACATTCAGTTCAAAATCGATCATGATTGTTAAATTGATTTTATAAAAGAGGATAATTATTATTAGAAGATGATATTTATAATAGGTCTACTTACACAAAAAGCAAATATAAAACACAAAAAACATAATAATTCGGCGGCAAAGCAGGCACATTTAAATTTATTTTATTTGTACATTATCTACTTACATAAAAACACACACTGAAACTGATACCCTATCATAGATGGTGACACGGACAGACAATGAATAGTAGCGAATAAAATATTATTTGTTTTCTGAGACAAGTTTTCGATATTTTTTTATTTACCTTAATCCATGGATTGAAAATCGGATCTGGCAACACTAGCCACACTGGCCACCTACCGAGCGATAGCTGAATATATTTTGACAAATTTAATTCATGTTTGCTATATTATGCCGCTCAAATTCTGCTATATTATGCTAGATGGCGTCAGTGAGACATGGGATCACAGTTTTTGTATGACATTTCTTTGCATAGCCTCTCTATTGTACCTATCTTAAATCTCTTTGTCCAATCCCAATCGAAGGAAAACAATATGGTAGCCCGCCCAATGGGTTTTTGTGCAAGCATATTCAGGGCGAAAAGTTGTTTTGATAATTCATTCACTAATGTGATCTACATTTTAGTATTTAATACATTAGGTAATTATTCTTATGTACGAAGTTATATGCATAAATGCGAATTTTGATGATTCTTCTAGTCGGTGTCTTCAATTCCTCAATGCAACTAGTGTTATTTGAATTTTTGTGGGGTAGGTACACTAAAAAGTAAAAACTTTTTAATTTTAATTTCGGAAGTCGGTGTTAAAAAACGAAAATGCGGAACTAATGACACCGACTTCTGAAATTAAAGTTATTTATCACTTTGTGTTTTTGTTTGTTTGAAGTCGGTTGTTTTTTTTGAAAAAAAAAATTAAAAAGGATATTCAGGGCGAATAAAAGTTATTTTGTGCAATAGTGTTACATGTCCTGATAGTGAATATATAAATATCTGACGGATTTATGGAGCCTTTTAGCAAATATGAGGAAGTTTCATCAATTAAAAAAATTACTCAAACGTGGCCATAATGTTACATTTATCCCTAAATCAAGGAACCCAATAGCTTCTATTACAGTTTGAATTGGAAGGTGACACGTTTGTGGAGATTTCTCGATATTCAGAAGTTTGAATCAATTAAGTTGATTATTTCAACATTTTACTATGACACTAAGTAAATCTCTGCGCCTGAATATCCTTTTATTTTTTTATATACACTCGATCATGCCAAAGTCAACGCCTCTGAAGATCACATTATTGGTGACACTTTTTTGAAATCTGTAAGTAAATCTGTATTGGTCTAGGCATAACGCGACTTAGGCACACTGGGTTATACAGCGAGCAAAGAATAAAATTTCGAATCGCTGACACAACTGTCTTTTATTTTGAAAACTAAAAAAAAGAGTAAAAAACCATAAATATATATATATAAAAAGGTTGCAACACCATCCCCCCGTGCAGTGATGTCGCAACAGCTACTGGAGCCCTTCCAGTTTGGCTAACTTTCTAGCGGGCCTCTTCAGCGTTCCGCCTTTAGTGACAACCCCATCTTTTCCCGGATACATTTTGTTCACGAGCCCCATAGACCACACTCCTCGGGGTAGGTCAGGATCCACGTATAGGACAACGTCATCAACATAAATAATGTCAAAGGCCTCGAATCCTTTACGCACCGTAGGAAGAATATCGTCGTTACCACGGATTCCCAGAAAGCAAGAATAAATGTTGCTATTTTAATTTAAGACAAAGTATATGGAGGCACATACAACAAGCAGGATTGGCAAAGTTGTATGGTGACAACTGTGATTTTGCGTTCCAGATGAGATATTTGGCTGCACTGGCATTTTTACCTGCAGTAGAAATTCCATCAGCTTTTAAAGAAATTGTTGACAAAATTTTACCACCAGAAGCGCACCAAGTAATCGAATGGTTTAAAAACTATTATATTGACAGTAATGTTTACAAAACCAAAACTAATCACAGTACGAGCTCATTAAAAGTATTGATTACAAAAGTGCTACCCACGTTCCCCCCAGAGACATGGTCAATATCTGATTCCATTGAAGCAGGCACACCAACCACACAAAACGCTGTCGAAAGTTGGCACAATAGGTGGAACACATTGCTAAATAGGAAAAAATGGAATATATTTAAAACTATAGATGAAATTATAAAGGAACAAAAAAATACAAAATGCGAAATTGAGAGACTATCAGCAGGCATAATAAAACCACGGAAGGAGAAAATTAATATAATCAACGAAAAGTTGATGGTACATTTGAACAACAAAAACAATTTAGATGTGATGGCATTTCTAAAAGGTTTATCCTATATTATTAATTTTAAAACATAAAATAATATTTAATAAAAAAGTTGTTGTTATTAGAATGATTTAGGTTTGGTTACTAAGAGGTTTGTTTAAGTTTAAATAAATTTGTTTTTTTTTTCTATGCATTTTTATATGGGTATCTTTACATAATCATATTATACATATATGTACCTATACTGAAAACCAATGCGAGATCTTTATTTTTTATGAATTGTGTAATTACAAGAAAAGCATAATCGATTTCCAAAGTAAGTATCTGATTATCGGAGATAATTTGCGTCGCTGATGAGCCCTGTCGGTGAAGAGTCCTGTCGGCGAAGAGTCCTGTGGGCGAAGAGTCCTGTCGGCGAAGTGTCCTGTCGGCTAAGAGTCCCGTCGAAGTAAAGTCTTGTCGGTGTTCAGTCTGTCGGCGTAGTGTCTGTCGGCATTTAGTCGTACACTCGACGATATTCTTCCTACGGTGCGTCGGTGCGGGCTGGAGGCCAATTCTCACGCATCTCGCATTCGTTATTGTCGTTCGATTCAAACTTTTCTCTCGAAAAAACCAAGCCGAGCTATTCTCGCCATGTCGATTCGAGCATTTCTCGCAGGAAAGATATGCGACATGCCTTAGTTTACATGCGACATATTTATGTAAAAGGTATTTTGTCACCTGATTATCATATTATGATATACTTACCTATTATTATTGTATTACAACAGGGCCATCAAGCATGATGGGGTTTTCTAAAGCATTTCAAACAATAAAGATTTCAAACGATATTTTATTTTTTTCAATATAAAACATAACTAACACAAACAATACATTATAATAATCACTAGTGTATACGAATGGTCGGCGTCATGAGTCGCGCGCTGTCCGCGAGCTCAGGAATCGGCGGACCATTTCACCTCTCGCCCAATATCTTCATCAACTTCAACAGATGTGAATGCAGCAATTTGAACACAAATAAATTTGAATTAATGATGTGACGATACTCCTAATGCGACCCTCAGGGTAAATATTGTTTTCGCAAGGATTTCTCAACAATCTTTTAGGATTTTGTAAAGAAATGTAGCCGGGACACGTAGGTATAGCAACGTCATTGGAACAACATGCAGCAGGACGGTCCAGTTGGTTCAGTACCGCACTCTTTACGACAATCACAATTCCTCTTCTTCTTTTCCGTCTTGATAAACCTTGATGTTATTGTGGTAGTCATCAGCTTACATATAACATGTGCAGTAATTCTGTTTTATTTTATTACTTAATTTATGTAGATAAACAATGTAAACAAACTACAATTTTGACTTTAATTTGATGTGACAAATGTAATTGACATTGACAAATCAGCAACGGCCATGCATTCCGTTGTAACAAATACTAAGGAGGACTTATTGTAATGATAATAGTAAAATAAAAAAGAAAGAAAAAATTAGAAAGCTACATTATCACAAAATAACATAGGCTATAATTTATTTTATTCTGCACTAATATTATAAAGAGGAATACAATTCTATTATATATTATATTAGTAGGTAATTGATATCTTCCAGACCTCACTACGGCATCTCAAAATCCAGTAACGTTGTTTTAGCTCATTGCAGACAGTAAGTAAGTAAAAATAAGTAAAAAAAAATTAAGTGTACCTAATTGAATAATATTATGTATATTTTAAGTCATAGAAATAAAACTAAAAGATTCCGCTTTACTCCTTAACTGTACTAATGATGAAATTTGACAGCGGGTCCAGTCGACCAATTCAAAATTTGACTTGGTCGACTGGACCCGCGGTTCCAGTTCGAGTGGGTCCAGTTGACCAAAGACACACTTTGATGATTTCATAATCTAAGACAAGTATTTGTATTTTAGCTGGTTCTAAGTTTTCTTTTTTCCCATGATAGGCTACTTACCTATTGCTAAATTATGGCTTATACAATAGTTTTATTTAATAAATTGGCGAAATTTAACAGATATGATGGGTATGTGTACCGGTTATTTACTTAAATAAAATGATGATATTCGATTATAACTTTTTGTTTTTATTTCTTTTAGATGTCGATCCTTCCCCAACATGTTTATGAAGTTTCACAAATCAATTAAAAAATGCTTCGTATATGCCTTTTTTTTGTAAAAAATTCTGTAGTTAGGTATATAATCCAAAACATACTCAGTTGAGAATAAAATCACTATGTTCTCAATAACAAATCATTTACTTGTATCCCGGTACCGCGTAGTACCTACGTAACAGTACGTTGTAGCATGCGCGGGCGCCAGGAAGGCGTCTCCACTCCCGCGCTTACACGCGCCATCTCTCGCGACCCAGATCCTGACGATTACTTACATCTAACACTACTTCCTACTGCCTAATGCACAAGCCCGTTTAATCAAGCCTAACGCCAAACAAATCTACCATTCAAGGAGATTTTGTTTCCTTTACCTGTCTGCGCCCTTTAGTTTGCATATTTACTTTTAAAAGAGGCATTTATGTAATAATACGTATGCTTATAAGAGGTAAATCACATAACATACACATCCGGTCCATTCCGTGCAAACAATATTCGCATTAACATACTAGCTTTAAAAAATCTGTATAATAAAGATAATCTGCCCAATTTAAGCTACCAAATAACCATTGACTTGATAACCATGCCGCTCAAAATATAAACAAAAACATAATTAGAGCGAATATGTTACGTGAATGATATAAGTTCAACGTAAAATCGGTGTATAATTGGATAAATCCATCAAATTAACAACTGTTAATCGACGGAAGTTCGATCACAGGCTCACAGCTCCTGTCAATTCGTCCGCTCGATTTGCATAATGCAGAATCCATTGATCACATGAAACACCTCGTTTCCTGTATAAATCAACACCGGAATATGGCCATTTCATGTTTGGAATGGTTCGGAGCAGCCGCACGCTAACGACGGAAGCAGCAAATTATGCTGCAGCCGTAAACCACCATTATAAGTAAATGACTAGTGAGATTAAAAATCTGACAAATGAGGAATATTGTAGCATGCATTAACAAACATTCCGTAGGAAAGTTAAAGTGTTTGCGTGTGTCGATAAAATTCAAGGGCACTTTCTACTCTCTATTATCTTGGCATGTGACGTCCATTATCTCGGTAATTTAAGTTTCACCAATAAACATGATAATCCCTTTGACATGTTTGCCAAATACCATTACGAAGCATTAAAAACCTTTTATAAAAGTAGCTTGTATGAACAAAATATTATTCTAAGCCTTAGTTGTTAAAAATGGACTTTGAACTACTCCTGGACTTAAAATTGCTAGAACATAAAATGCTCAATTTAGATAGAACTTTCCTGCTGATAAGCTCCAATTTCAGCAGCTAACTAAAAACTTATACCTAGACACTGACAAAAAGTTACATAAGTAAAAAGGAAAAATGCACGTTCTTCTAGGTCAACGAACAAGTGATTATGTAATCATGCTACTTACGTGCCTTCAGTCAAGTTCAATCCGCTGAGTATCGGCTACTGATCACGTAACAATAGTTACCCACCTGGGCAAACTATTTGTAACATTGGCCCTGATGTCTACGACCACAGGAACTGATATAACCGTGTCGACTCATCAACCAATGTACTGGAATGTTGGTCCAAATATGTGAGGTCGTGGCGTTAGATGCACGTAGATTATGCATTCTATACCTGTATGAACGGAAGTGATGGATCCGAACACTTCCACTGCTCTGGAATGTAGTGTGGAATTCTCATTGGTCAACATTATACAAGAACGGACCAATATTTGGAATTGATATCCCAATTTGGATCAAGACGAATTTTGATGAGGTGAAAAGTTTTGATTTTTAATTCTACTAACCTTGTGGTGTCTTTGGAAAATGGAAACTTTTGTTTGCCCTTTTTATATTATAAGCAAAGCAAATGCAAAAAAAAAACAAATAACACTTTTTTTTTAATTGCTGAGTGGGCCTGCACTTGACCTGGATTACGCCTGGTGGATAGATGAGGTCTATGTTGGAACGAGCGTGCCCAAATGGGAAGGGAACAGAGAGGCTGGCAGAGAGTTCCACGCTTTGACTGTGCGCGTGATAAATGTGGAGGAGAAGCGCTAAGTACGGCATACGGTACGGTATATCAACCAAGCATGGATAATACCCTGCAGTACGTCTAGTAGTCCGGTACTAAAAGGGGGATGGGGATCAGCTCGTGAAGCTCCTGCGAACTCTCCAAAGTACAGTGATCTATAGAAGACTGACAGGCAAGCAACATTACTTCACTGGGTCTTACAATAATGATCCAAAAATAAGACTAAAATAGCCTAAATAAAAAATCCTTAACCCCCAATGTCCTAATCTAATTTAAATGATAAAGAATTGTCTAACACGTTTTAACAAACTAAATGAATATCAGTGATATCGGATTATTTGACATAGAAATAATATTTAATTGCATAAAACATGGTACTTATATAAAGTTGTTTTAAAAATACGTTGTCGTCTAAGTTGTTTTGTGCATAAACCTAATATGATAAACATTTGATCAGTACCTATTTATAGATGGGGTTCACTTTATAGATGGCAAGCGCGGTGTCATGGCGGTATCGTAAGATAATTCAGTAATACAGGGCTGCTTGATAGCATACGCGTATAAGAATACAATTCTCAAATTTCATGCACTGGATGATTATGCATAGAAAGCCAGTGAATAGGCTGTTAATTACATTATAACGCTTGTCTACCCTTCAAATGATCAATGATTAACTGAGCGGACAATCTAGGATATCGAGATAATCGAAACTGCGATTAAAAAGTTATAAATAGAAAACCTAGTTTCAGAAAGGCATTGTAGTCATTTTAAGTCAGTTTACGAGCAGTTGTGGCCCAGTGGTAACGGCCGCGACTTACGAATTGGTAATAGTAGGGTCGAACCCAGACAGGCACTTTACTTTGTATAAATTATTTCATCACCACTGCTCTCAAAATGGTGAAGGGAAACATCGTGAGGAAACCGGCATGTTCTAGAACCAAACATTCGAAGATATGTGACGTCTACCAACCCACTCTGGGCCCCCGTGGTGGATTACGGCCCGCTCTCTCTCACCGAGAGGAGGCCTGTGTCCTAGCAGTGGGAACATTATTGGCTAATTGAGCTTATGCTTTTGCATTTTTTAGTTATTTTGTTAATTTAGTTACCTACTTACGTTACCATTTATGTATGTAATATATGTTATAAAAAATAAATGAATACATAAATTTAAATGACGTTGTCTGGGAGATAAGTAGACCACTAAGTTATCAGCAAACAGGACCTAAACTGAATGAAATTATCTTTCCTACTTTCAGGCCAATTTCGGAGGGATCAGGGTGCTTAGGGTTTCCTAAGCAAATATTATATCCGTGTTATCATCTGGCAACCCTGTAATCCTATAAGAGCCTCAGTTCAGCGGAAATGCCTTCGCCGGAAGTAGCGAACATTCAGCCAATAGTAACCTGTTTATATCGCAGCTTCTTTGAAATGAGTCAACATTGGTGACGCATGCGTTTTAGACCCATATTAATCTAAGCTTTTGTATCTATAGAAATCGAGATATGTATCACCTTGGCCATGAGGTACCAGAGTCACATAAGAACTTTGGAAGGTGATCAACTAGATAGACTAGAGATATTAATTTGAGCCCAGATTTTTGCTCACTGGTTAAAAATACTATTAATATAAGTACATTTTATAGCTACACTAGCTGCGCCCCGCGGTTTCACCCGCGTAAATGTCGATCCCGTAGGAATATCGGGATAAAAAGTATCCTATGTCCTTTCCTGGGACTCAAGCTATCTCTGTACCAAATTTCACACAAATCGGTTCAGTAGTTTAGGCGTGAAGAAAAGACAGACAGACAGACAGAGTTACTTTCGCATTTATACTATTAGCACAGTAAGCACAGTATAAAAATCATACAGTAGGACGACGCCTTTGATCTCGTGTAAAATGCCGACATCGTCTAGACAGTAACGCATCGGCCAGGGTTGTCACAAATAAACAATATTTATATAATTATTTATTTATTGCAAATCGAATGACGTCCGCCATCTTGGATTTCAAAAAGGATGGCTTTTTCGTAACAAGCACCCCAATTATACTCGAAATTGACACCCTTATCAAATTATAAAAAAATGACGTCCGCCATCTTGGATTTCAAAAAGGATGGCTTTTTCGTAACAAGTACCCCAATTATACTCGAAATTGACACCCATATCAAATTATAAAAAAATGACGTCCGCCATCTTGGATTTCAAAAAGGATGGCTTTTTCGTAACAAGCACCCCAAATATACTCGAAATTGACACCCATATCAAATTATAAAAAAATGACGTCCGCCATCTTGGATTTCAAAAAGGATGGCTTTTTCGTAATAAGCACTCCAATTATACTCAAAATTGAGATTCATATCTTAATATAAAAAATTACGGCCACCATCTCGAAATTCACCCTTAGTAAATAATAAAAAAGTCCATCATCTTGACACGGAACATAAAAACGAACACTTTCACATTTATAATATTAGTAGGCTTTCCAAACAGATGCTCTGTGTGATAAACACAGAACATAGGAATCATACGTAGTGATACCCAATTTTTTTTTTTACCTTGCGCCGGTCGGCCATTTTATTAGCGTTATCAACATGGCACGACATTACAAATAAAATTATTTATGCACTCTACAATAACAAAATAGATATTTTATTTACCTTTCTTCTGTACGTGGAAGTTGATGAAACCGCAGATCTTTATTTATATGAGATGAAGACTTACAATCAGTCACAGCACACGTCGTATGCACCATTTTAAATAAACAAATAAAAAACAAGCATGCGTCAGCCCTCAATGATATATCCCGAACTACTAACATCGTTTTGTTCGCAGTTCGGGATCGGCTCACCCGCGTCTCACCCCTCACACCCCGCACGATTGCCCTGTCTAGACGTCTTCGTTGGACGACTGTATGATTTTTAGACTGTGCTATTAGTTTGGATTGGGTGGCAGGGACAATGGTGCAAAAGTAAAAAAAAATCTGCCGTTACATACAAAAGCCAACCTGCACCGGGCCCGCGTGGTAGATTACGGCCCACTCCCTCTCACAGACAGGAGGCCTGTTTCCATGCAGTTGGAACGTTATAGGCTGATTATGCTTACTTACAAAAGTGAAATACCTACGTGTTCAAAATGTATGGAACAGCATTTAACCGACGAAAAATTACTACGTTAGGGGTAGTTAGGGGGTCTAGAATCATGTGCCGGATTGATGGTTACAGTTAAAGCGTCGATGTCCCTGCCACCCTGTACATCATAAATATCTTAATCAACAAATCTTTTTATTTTTAAAACACTAAATTTTAATCTAAGCTGTTTCCGATCGATGTGTGTTTTTTTTGTGACTGTGTGTTCTTATAGAAGAAAAAGCATCGTTTGCAACCCACAGAGACCATTTTTCATATGTGACAGACAGCAAGTCTGACAGCAACAAAAACTTGTGCTGTTGAACTTGTGTTGTTGTGTTTGAACTAGGCAACTAGCCGGGTAAATGCAACGCTTAGAGCCAGCGCGCACTAGCGACTTTTTGTTGACCGATTGTTTGATCGTTCAGGGAATTAGTATGAAGCTTTATTGAAGTACACGCGTTTGATCGGCTGATTTTTAATCGCCAAATGCGTGCACTTCAATATAGCTCCATACTGATTCCCTGAAAGATCAAACTATTGGTCAACAAAAAGTCGCTAGTGCGTGCTGGCTCATAATAACCAAAAGAGTAATCTCAACGTCATAATTTAGGCTCTTCAATCAAGTGCTCTGCGTGACAGTAATTTAGCCTAAACTGCTGTTGTGTTATACAACAGCAGTGTAACATAATCACGGTTCGGGATATTTCTGGAACCGTTATTATGTTACAATTTTCCATTAATTGCAGTATATTGCCGATGCTATGCCGACCTCAATAGCATTATTTAGGTCACTGGAGCACTTCTGTTACCTACGAACAAGTAATGAGCCTGTTACATAAATCTCGATTATTTTGCCATATAAATCAGATTTTTTTTAATAAGAATACAAAAGGTCAAGAACGGTTTTTACACAATGTTTTTGGTCAGCCAGCATTCGTTTAAAAAGCGCACTCCTAGTTCTGAAAATGAATATTTAACTTGATTATTTTTTACTAGCCTTTGCCCGCGGTTTGGCCCGGGTAGATGTCGGAAAATATCCCACGGGAACGTACTACCGGGACTAAAAGTGCCCTGTGTTAATCCAGATAAACAATGTATTAATCCCGTTCCCGTAACACATTGTTTTTAACCGACTTCTAAAAAAGGAGGAGGTTCTCAATTCGGATGTTTGTATTTTTTTTTTTTTTTTTTGTTTGTTCGCGCATAACTCCGTCGTTTGCCAACCGATTTGAAAAATTCTTTTTTTGTAGGAAAGGGTATAGGTACTTCCCAAATGGTCCCATGAAAATTTTATCGAAATCGGACAAGCGGTTTTTGAAAAAACAACAAAAATCAAAAATTTATCTACATTGTCTACATTAACGATCTTTTTGTTTACTTTTTTGTGGGGTAGGTACAACTAAAAAGTGAAAAATAAAAACGTTTTTACAAAAAAAACAACCGACTTCAAAAAAAACACTACAAAGTGATAAATAACTTTAATTTCGGAAGTCGGTGTCAAAAAACGAAAATGCGGAATCAACGACACCGACTTCCGAAATTAAAGTTATTTATCACTTTGTAGTGTTTTTTTTTGAAGTCGGTTGTTTTTTTTGTAAAAAAGATTTTCTTTAAACTCTATTGGTTTACGTGGCGCACGCCAGTAAAGCTTCCAGTCGGCATGATTTTTTCCACCTAAACCTTTCACATGAATCACTCCGTCCATTGGTTAAAAAACCGTGAATCCGTTTGGTAGTTTTTGAGTTTATTGCGTTCAGACCAGACAGACGGGGCAGGGGGACTTTATTTTATAATATGTAGTGATTTTGTTCTACCAATAACAAACGTTAGCATGCGGTTCGACAGCAGATTTCCTGATAATAATTAGGAAATCCTAATGAGGATTTCGGAGACTGAGGATTAATTAGCCTTTGTTGGACAAAAATTGTATAGGTTTTCTAGAAAACTCTTGAGTTATTTATAAGCTTTTCAAAATGTCGTGGAAAGCTTGATATCAGCCTAACCGTCTAATGGTAACTAGGTGCTAGTGGTCACTGACTCGTATGTACATACACAGTCTTCACAGGTGCGTTGCGTTGTTGCAGACAAAGCAGAAATGACTCATGTCCCTGTAACACACCGGTACCCATACCCTTCGAACCGCAACCGTA
Organism: Amphipoea lucens; assembly: GCA_947508005.1. Taxonomy (NCBI): domain Eukaryota; kingdom Metazoa; phylum Arthropoda; class Insecta; order Lepidoptera; family Noctuidae; genus Amphipoea; species Amphipoea lucens. Next base: position 16,508,591 of record OX382358.1, on the reverse strand, counting down.
GTACTATTAAGTATTCTGTGCCGGAACACAGCAACGCTGCTTGAGCAGCTATACGTACGGTTGTAGTAGGTACTTCCCTGGACGAGCTCCTTCACAAAGACATTTACTTCATCTAAATATCGTACGTAACAACGCAGCGTCACTGCCATGCTGTAATCTCTATTACGTCAGACCTACGTCGAGACAGTCGTAATAATAAAATAATTATTAAAATATCAAAGAAACATTACGCAACGTTTATAATTCGCTCCCATTTTCTAATTATTTTCGTAAACTTTCTAAAAAATGCCTACAGAACAGAACAATGAGCATTTCACGCATATTGAAGACGATTCTCTCAGATCACGAGCTGAGATCATGAGTCAGGATTCGCACTTTGAATAAATAGCAATCTGTTTTGGATAAAAACGAGTTTTATGTGCTGATTTGCGGTTACTACGGTCGTGAGTCAGTGAGAAAAGTTTTTTTCTTTAGCTTAATATCATTAGTAGCGAAACGCCAGGTGAGATTAGGCCTGAAGAACTGCGGAGACGTTTACTTGTTTATGTCTTCTTCATTTTTGTCGACGATACGATTGGTTGATTGTTATTATATTGTTTGAGCCCATTAGGTGCACGTTGATTGCGGCACCCGTGACATTCTTTAGGTATGAACCTTTTGTTGTTGATTACGTATGAACTAACTACTTATTCATAAACAAAAGAGCTTACTGCTAGCAGCCATGTAATCTAAATCTTTACTGCAGTGTAGGCGATCTTGACCCTTTTCCACAGTTTTCCGGACTGTAATGTTTAGGGCACTTACTATAGGAATCGGCTTCCTCACCGTGAAATTCCTTTGTATGTGGTGTTGAATGGTTTAGTACGGCTATACATGCATGTGGTGAAATATCACACAATTTACATACTCCATGTGGGGCTGACATACCAAAACAGAATGATAGTAATGGCTATATTACCACGATTGATTGACTGGTAGAGAATCCTGTAGCTACACTAAACTTGTTTAAGTTCTGTAAAGTTAAATAAATTTGCAATTCTGGCCTTTTCAGAAGATTAGCCTTTTATTAACCGACGAAAAAAAACGGAGGAGGTTCTCAATTCGACGCGTATATATATATATATATTTTTTTTTTATGTATGATCACGCATAACTTTTTACAGAGCAGTCCGATTTTGATAATTCTTTTTGTATTAGAAAGGGTATACCCTGAAATTGGTCCCATATAAATTTGGAAAAAAAATTCCAACCCTAAGGGTTAGAAAACAGGGGATGATTGATTGTTCACTCACTGATTGTAATGTATGACCACGCTTAACTTTTTACAGAATAGTCCGATTTTGATCATTCTTCTTTTGTTGGATAGGACATACTTCGAAGTTGGTTCCATGTAAATTTGGAAAAAAAAATCCTACCCTAAGGGTGGGAAAATAGGGGTGATTTATTGTTCATTCACAGATTTTAATGCTGAGCTGTGTATTACAATTAAAATAATAAAAGGCCTATCTATGTTGGTATATAAAGCCTGTTTTATTTTAAGTATTACATTATATTATTTAGTATTATATTACACAAAAAATAATAGTTAAAGTAGGATTATAACAGTTAATGTCTAAAGTAAGGTAGGTATTTTAAAAGTAATCAAACATTAAGCATGTAGTAATTAGTAAATTATAGCCTCAAAAAATTATAAAATAAAAACTTTTTAACAAAAAATTAAACCTCCGAAAAAACTGAAAAGCAAAAAATAATAAACTTTTTTTATTTAACCTTAATAAATAAGTTCTTAAACTAATGCAAGTATACCTAAGTAATTTTGAGTCGGCGCCAAACAATCAATGAACAAAGATTACTAAATTACCTTAAATTTAAAGAAATAAGCAACGTGAAATCTATAGCGATAAACATTAACATTTCAAACAAAAAATGCGCTCTCCGCACGACCACTCGCAACGATATTAATTTGCGTGTTTGGCGCCGACTCTAAATTACTTAGGTATACTTGCATTAGTTTAAGAACTTATTTATTAAGGTTAAATAAAAAAAGTTTATTATTTTTTGCTTTTCAGTTTTTTCGGAGGTTTAATTTTTTGTTAAAAAGTTTTTTTGATACTAAGTTCTGTTTACATTTTTATTATTACTTATTTCTGCTTGAGTATAGTTTTTTAATGTTTTTTTTTCATATATTATGGTGTGCTAGCTGACATAATCATGGCATAAATGATTTATTGTTTTGTGTTTCGTAATATTTATTGTTTAGACTCAAGCTCTTCTAACTGAACAGATAGCTGTGCCGCTACGAAATTTGTTGCGCCACTTCTTCTTCCCAGCTAAAGTAAAGAAGTGGTGAAGGGCGTGCGTTTTGGGGGACTGTCTTATAAAATTTCACGTTCAAAAAGTGCTGATTCTCAGTTTGAATAAAAGGCTTTTGATTTAGATTATGAATATATTTTTATGATATTTCCTACCTGCCGCTTTAATCGGGGCCCCAACACAATATTATGGCAAAGAAATGTCTGCAACACACCACAGGTGAGTCAGCTTCGGAGAACTTATTGATGGAGAAAATAAACATTACAATAAAAGAAGTGGCCACTGTCTGACATTAAAATAATGTTATGCTAATCAGTTATTGTGCTCGGGTGAGAAGTACCATCAAACATCGTGTTTATATTTTTTCTGGATGCTAACAGGTTATGTAAACTGTTAATAGCAGTGATATTGAAATTGTGTAGTTTAATACATCTTTTTCACTTTCTATTATGTTTATATTCGAATCAATAACTCAGCCCCAAAGCATTTATTTCTAACTAGCTGCGCCCCGCGGTTTCACCCGCGTAAGTGTCGATCCCGTGAGAATATCGGGATAAAAAGTAGCCTATATGTTATTCCAGGGTGTCAGCTACGTCCATACAAAATTTATCAAAATTGGTCCAGCCGTTTGAGCGTGAAGAAGTAACAACCATATAAACACACACACACACACTCACAAACTTTCGCCTTTATAATATTAGTGTGATAAACAAGTCAAATAAGCAGATACTATTGATTTGTCAAAGTCGATCAGTTAGTCAGAAAATTGAAGTTTTGCCAAATCGAAGTTTCCAATGGAGAAAACTAGCAAGAAACTACAAAGTCCGACTATTTTAAATCATGGTATGGTAATATTGATTTCGTGTCTATAAATTGAGCCTAACACCCAGTCATGTCTAATCGATTCTCATCTGCACAGGGTTTAACTTAAGTAAATTTACTTGCACAAGCATCAGCTGTCGTGATTTCTTAGAATTTTCTCGTCTAGGACTCCCAGTTAGTAAGACGCTCGTGACATTTACAAGCTTCTCTCAGTAAAACTAATTTATAATAGGCTATTAATATGTGTATCGCTGTAGATTCTGACTCATCGAAGACAGGAAACGCTTTCGTAATAAGAAGTTGATAGCTTTAAAGTTTATAGGGCTATAGATAGAAGGAAACTATGTTTATTACCTTCTAGTTTAACGAAAACTAACAGCAGTGTATAATATACATAAGTACAGTCCGTTCACAGTTATTTTACCTCTGACAGCAGCAACCTAACACCAACCTTATTGTGACTTGAATAAAGATCACAATGATTTTGACGGACTTGTTAATGGCAGCAACCCAACAGCAACCTTATAAGAATGAGAATAAAGATCACTTTGATTTGGTCAGTGATGCAAAGTCAGAGGTAAAATAACTGTGAAAGGACTCTATGTTACAGCCCCATTTATACGATGCTAATTTCTTACCTGTGGCATATAATAAAATTGAAGCAACAAATAACTGGCATTTGCGTTTGCATAGCCACTTTTATTATCGTCTCAACTTATGGTACATACCTATGCCACAGGCAATTAAATCGCGCCGCGAAAATGAGGTAACTTCGTGATTTTTTCTTATCGATAAAATGTTAATATTTTGTTTCTGTTCCACAAAAAGTTTGGAAATATCATATAGTTACTCAAATTATTTTTATTTTACACTTAAGTTTTACCAATTTCGTGAAAAATGGGAGAAGGTAGGTTGTTGTTGTTAATTTTGCTAGATTCTCCCTCTTATAGGAGGGTTTGTGATTTCCATAACAAACTTGACAACTAAAACATGATCTTATTGAGAAAAAGCAACATGCAGCTTCTAGATAAACAGTAGCCAGACAATATGATGGTATACAGCGTATTTGACAGTTTGTAAGCTTTAAGCTCGCGGTATAAATAATGAAAATCTCTCATACAATGTCCTTCATATTCATTGTATTAATTTGCAGAACTTAATAATTAATGGGTTACCTATAATTATTCATTAATACCCAGTCAATACCAGAATTGAAAACATAAAATAAAATGAGGTGATTAGTAATAAATAAAATATGTTTTTTTCCAATTCTACGTCACGTTCACTTTCTCATTGACCTTTATTTACAGGTTTTTACCAAAGACACGATAATAAGTGACACATACTTTTTAAAACATTATGAAATTTAAACAATTCTGATCGAAAGGCTTTAATATTTATTTTTGTGACTTTACACTTTCGACGAATCTAACACAGTCACACACGGCACCTCCGTAAAGTCTACGAGGCTTCTACGCAGGTGCTACGCTGCGCCCACGACGCTTCAACGCGGGCTCTACATAGCGACGCGTCTATGAGCCCTCTATGCAGGCGCTACGCAGCGTTTACGAACCTTCAACGCGGGCTCTGAGCTGCGTCTAGGCTGTGCATCAGGCCAACTAAGAATGCAATCGTAGTTCTACATATTTTATGCTGTGTACGCTGTGATCACAGGTAGGCACCGTACACGTTGACAGTACAAAAAAAAAACAATGACCAATCGGAATAACAAAAAGTTAGTAAAATACGTCACTTGTAAATATATTAGTAAGACCTAACAGGACATTTCTACCTATTGCCCCATATATGGATTTCTTATCAACCCTAGTGTAGTATGTTGATGACGCTGAAATGCTAAGGACCTCGTGGGAGGTGCGTCATCATCGTCACCTGTGAATGGGTGCGGACACTTCATTCTGTAGTAATGTGGTTAGTTGGTTACAGGCTGCCAACTGCCTGCGATCATTTAACACGTAAAAAAATGCGCAGTATAATTTTTTATTGATTTTATTATTCATAGTATTTGTCAAAACAACTATGAGAACCAAGTTATTACTGCTTGTAACCGAAAATACGGCCCATATATCGAAAACTATTGACTAAAATAAGAAAAAAATATATATATTATGTCGCATCCAGTCATTCGTTCGACTATTCGGAACGCGAGCGCCATCTGGTGGCGCTGACAGAGTCTAGCCTGAGTTCGTGGGGGATCGACGACAGCGCGACAGAACGACGAGGAGCCCTCTTGGACATTGGGCATCGTACGGACAACATGTGCTCTGAAACCGTCCCGCATTCCGTATCTGGTTATGTCGTGTACCTACAGTGTGTAATTCGCTGGTGTAATTAATTTTTTTCGTGAAATTATAATTTGATTTGGGCTGTAAACGGTTTTTCTATTGCTCAATAACCAACACTTCCCACAGTACGCCCACAGTAGTTAAAATATGGCTGATAATAACGAGATACACTTACCTTCTCCGATGCTTCTCCGTCATATATAATATAAACATCCAAATTGAGAACCTTCTCCTTTTTAGAAGTTGGTTAAAAGTCTCGTAAAATCATCATAATCTTTTTTAATGTGATCCAACGATACCCTACACTTTTTTTCACCCCTTGTTTACATGTATGGGAAGAGCCACCTCATAATTTTTTCGTAATTTCTCTAAACCATTGTTTAGCGGTGCACAGAATACACCTTCTTTCCAATTTGCATTAATATAGGGCAAATAGTCTCCGACTGAACAATTGTTTTTTATTTTCTTTTTTGGCACTGAGCCGATGTCAACTATTCTGCCAGAGTCAAGTGGCGACGGCAACGCAAGGACCCGTCAAACTTTTCACTTCGTAGTAGTTATCTAGTTATATTACTATTAAGTATTCTGTGATTATATGTAGGTTATATGATAATAGCTTACGCTAAAACACATACACAAAGAATAATCTTGAAGTTCACACTAATAAAAACCACTTAAATCGTGACAAACAAAGCACGTGTGCGTTCACCACTACCAACGAAAGTCAATTCATAAAATGAATTTCATCCCAATTGAAATTCCACTTTCATTTTCCACCAATCAACCGACCAGCGTAATAAACTATAAATCATGCGAAACTGAGTTATAATCTGTGGGACCAAACTTTAGTCCACTGAGCGTCCTATTACGTATAGTATTTACCCAAACTGTAGCAACAGGTGAGCTTAGATCTCATGGGCCGTGACCCAGTTCATGTCTTGTTGATTTATTGCCCTCTCATATTAAACAAGTGTAATATGATTATTTCAGGAGCCCTAATCTTTTAATAAACAAATTTATCTTAACGTGGCTGGCCATTATTAATTACCTACATGATAGGTTTTGTAATCAAATTAAATTAAAGGTTGCTACATGATATTTTATGTCAAGATTAAGATATAAATTTTGTAGTTTGCAAAAATATGTGTTAAAGAACCTCCTTTTTTAAAGTCGGTTAAAAATAGGTAGACACGTACGTACTTAATAGATTCATTAATACTACCTAAGTATACAGGGTGAATTTTCCAAGTGGGCGTGGATGGCCAAATTCTAAACTATGAGGAATAGCGAAAAGTACTGAAAGGAGTCGCGGGCTCGATTTTGATGAAAACTAAAACTGCATCATTGGATTTTTGAAAAATCAATATTTCTGGCCAGGAATCGAACCTGTTGATTTTGAAAAAAAAAACACACGCTGTATTATAACACCATTCGATAGTGTCGCTAATAAGGATCAAATTCTGGGAAGTAATGACATATGGCAAACTAAAGGAAAGAGCTCATTTTTATCAAAATACTTTTTTATTTTCTTATGCTACCTACCTATTAAACCTTAACTGATTAATTGTTCAAAATAATGACAATTGTTTTGAATACATAGCTGGATTCGATGTCTAAAAGATTGTACTGCAATTAAAAATTTGAATTTAGAACATAATTTTGTGCAGGTGACTGCGCTACGAGTGTTTCGGGTGTAAAAATATTGAGCATCATTTCGAACAAGGTATGAAAAAAGAAGCAGTTTATTAAAATTCAACATTTTCCTTAAGTTTGCCGTATGTCATTACTTCGCAGAATTTGATCCTTATTAGGGACACTATCGAATGGTGTAATAATACAGTGTGTGTTTTTTTTTTCAAAATCAACAGGTTCGATTCCTGGCTAGAAATATTGATTTTTCAAAAATCCAATGACGCAATTTTAGTTTTTATCAAAATCGAGCCCGCGACTCCTTTGAGTACTTTTCGCTATTCCTCATACTTTAGAATTTGGCCATCCACGCCCACTTGGAAAATTCAGGCTGTATAGTAACATCTTAATCTTTCATATATTTATTTCCTGCATAAAGCAACGTAAAATGCCACATCCTTTGAAACAGATCAGCTACGCAGTTTTATCCATACCGTCAGACGTATCCGATGTAAATAAAGATTTTATAATCACAAAGTTCTTCCATATCTGGTCGCCCTCAGGCCCTCGGAGTACTCAATGATATTGAAACAGAACTTTCCTGAGCACTTAAAGAGGTCAGTTTCGTGCCTTGGAGCACATCTTGAAGTGCATCTGAAGTGTTCACGTGGCCCGGCTGTCACGTGCTCAGTCCACCTGTACCTACCAACCGTGCCTCCGCCGTGTGGCCGCCGCCGCCACCGCGCCGTGCCTGCTCAAGACGTTTACTAGGACATTTCAATAGGAAGTCGTATTCTTATTAGATTTTATGCAAATAATACTGTCAGAACTTTACTTATTTAGTTTTGTATGTAATGTCTTTTCAGGAAATCTTAGGTATTTATTTCGATCATACCATTCATAATGTTGATTTCAGTTTTTCTACTAGATTATGGTAAATAGATAGCTACATAAAAATTCCACTAAAAAAATTTAAATCAACTATCTAATTTTTTTGCAATTTATGTTACTAGCATGCAAGACTACAAAAAGCCTATTTTAATTTTTTTTTAAATATTCAGATACTGTGAATTATACAGTGTGAAATTTTTATCACCGTTTTGTGATTAAAATTTCACCCCGTATATACACATTTTAGCAAAATAAGATAAACCCCATCATACTTTTTAAAACCCATCACAGAACTTAGAAGGTTGCATGATGCGACACACTTAGTAGATGCACTTGGGTAGACACAGTTATTATCTTAATTTAAATTCTTGAAACTACAAAGATACATTACAATGTTTTACTGCTCGCCGACCATTACAGATTCGTCACAACAACCCTTTATTATGACGTATCGCTAATGACTTTGAGTGTGTTTACGTTTCAAGATCAAACATTTTGCTCGAACCGAAATAGGGGATATAAAATCATAAACAGTTTACAGCATTTTGAAAGAAAACACGGTCGTAAAGAATAAGATGCTAGCACGCGCTTTAGTCACGCTTGCATCACGTTGATTAACCCTTCGAAATCCGACGATGTTTTAATATAACAGCTAACATAGTTAATGCGATGTTATTGGTTTGTTTCATGCACATCGCTCGCTACGCATCCTCGCACATCTCTGGTGGAAACGTAGCCTAAAACGCCTTCGCAATGCATTGTCATGCTTAATTTATCGAGCAGCTTATTCTGACCTATGCTGATTCTGGGCTAGCGACCGGCGAACCGATGACTTGGTTAAGGCCACAGGAAACCGCTGGACGAACGGGCCACAGTACCGGTCGAAATGGCGGTGCTTGGGGGAGGCCTAGGTCCAGCTGTGTACGTCTTTCAGCTGAAATGATGATGATGATGACGATGGCTAGGTAAGATAAGCCTTCTCTTCTATTTTCCAGTGTTCGCTGTTTTCATCCAGTTACTTCACGCAATCGCTTTAATATCATCAGAACTTATTTTGTTTTTTTTTATTAGTTTCAAGAAGTCTTTTTCAATGAAACTAAAAATGCCTGATGCAGGAGTCAATGAAAATAATTTCTAAACATAAACTGGAAATGGAATATTTTTCTAAATAGATACTTGCATGAACCATTTTAAAAAATGCACCGGTTTTTAGAATTCTAAATTATACAGTAATTAGATAGGTACTGAAGTGAATTTATATTCCCCCGCCATTTCCGGTGACTCGGCAGGCAGCAGGTTAAACCTCTGTGTTTAACAAACATTGGCCACGCGACAACTGTAAGGTTTCGCTAATAATTGATTAGCTACGAGAATTCCGGTGTTATTACAGTTAAACCAAACACTCGTAAAGAAATGTGAAAATGATTTGTTAATGAACCTGTAAGCTGTTTCGCCATAACACCACTCATTCATTACTGAAATACACATTTACGTTCGGTTCGTAACTATGTGTAATAATTGAGTGGGTCACTTTTAACGTTATCTGTTATCTATAGAACTGTGTTTAGGTTAGGTAAGTAAAAGTGATGTTCTTTTTGGTACAATATAGTACATACTAATTCCATGCTTTTTGGTACTACAAAACTAGCTGTTTCTGGCGAATAACGTTCGAATTTCAAATCATCTGTTTTGGCTGTAGGTACTGAGAGGCAATCAATTAAATTGGCTATTACATTATGATAGGAAATAAGTTCCCACCTCGTGGGAGCAATGGTGGCCAATGGTAACAGCCGCGACTTACGAGTTGCAGGTTCCAGGTTCGAAACCAGACAGGCGCTTTACTTTGTTAAATAATTTCACCACCACAGCTCTTAAAACAGTGAAGGAAAACATCGTCTGGAAACTGGAATGTCCTAGAACCAAACAAGTCGAAGACACGTGACATCTACCAACCCGCAATGGGCCCGCGTGGTGGATTACGGCCCCCTCCCTGTCACCGAGAGGAGCTCTGTGCCCAGCAGTAGCAACATTATAGGCTGATTATGATGTAGCTAGGCAGCTACTACACTAAGTAGGTTCCTCGTTATAATTTTAATTTCGGCCAATATAATAAGTCACCGATTGAAAAACATGTTTATTTACAGCTTTCGAGGGGCCCGTGGCTAAATAATAAAAGCCGCACAGATCGATCAATCAGGTTAAGCTACGCTTGCCGCGGTGGGTCTGTGGATGAGTGACCATCTTTGCATACCGAGGCTCGGAAAGCACGTTATACCGTTGGTCCCGGCTGTCATTCGTGGATCTTTGACTGTCGTTATGGGTTGTCAGAAGCCCGAAAGTCTAGCTGACAACCAGTCTTACCAAGGGGTATCGTATTACCCAGTAACTGGGTTGTGGAGGTCAGATAGGCAATCGCTCCATGTAAAATACTGGTTTTCAGCTGCATCCGATTAGACTGAAAGCCGACCCCAACATAGTTGGGAAAAGGTAACATTATCATCATTACAAATGATGATAATGTTTGTTTACTGCTTTGTTGATATTAATTATTATTTCATCTCCATTTCTGCAAATAAACGGAATGTATATTTATAGTTTTTAATTAATATTTGAAACCAAGCAATCATTTATACAAACAAGTACTTACAAAAATAAATAATATTACCATTGTGACAAAAATGTCAACAGAATTCAAAAACAAAATACGGTTCGTTAAACCAGTCAATTTTCCATTATTTACAGAATGAATAATGATAGTTTTCCAATTATAGAAGTGTAAAATTGAAATTAAACAAACCAACCATGAACCAGTTAAAAAAAAAACCTACCGACCTTTGCCGCACTTACTCGAATGTCTTCGAAAAGTTCACGATACCATTTTCATACCGTCTTACGTAGGAGACCCAGATAGGCATTTCAAAATAATTCTATTCAAGATGCTCCCTTTCAGTACGGAGTAAGCCGTTCTAACACAATCCTCGGATTGGAATCAATGTTCAGTCTACCGATTAACTGCCGCTTCTGCTTCCATTTATAGGAAACTAACATTGTGATAAAAAAAAAGTATCCTATGTGTTGTTATTAGCTATATCACTGTAAAGTTTCATCAAAATCCGTTCAGCAGTTTTTTCGTGAAAGAGTAACAAACATCCATCCATCCATCCTCACAAACTTTCGCGTTTATAATATTATTAGGATAGTTATAGTTATATAGTTACAGGGTGAAATTTTAATCACTATGAACAACTTTTACTATGGGACCAAACAAAAAATCGCGAAAAAAAAATCGGCTGTTCCCTACATTTTGACGAGTTACGTGAACATAGATGTAGGGAACAGCTGATTTTTTTTCTGCCGAACCCATCGGGGAAAACAGGCGTTAGGTGTATTTGTTTTACTGTAACGCCAATAAACGCATTTTTCTTTCTTTTTTTAAATCTGTTTTTAATTTAGACCCATGACACATGAACTGATCAAATAACACGTCGAATCATGTTGATGACCAAGACTCAAAGACTCGTACACTTTTGCCTTTGTGCTCACTAGTTCCTTTAGTAGTTCCTTTGAAGGAACTACTGAGAATTTTTGAATCAGTAGTTCCTTTGCAAAAGCTAAAGGAACTACTGAGACTAGATAGTTAGCAGTTCCAACGACGCGAAGTCTGTATAAAGAAAGGAAAAAAATAAAGTATTTCTTGTAATGATCCCGCAGATACGACGGATAGAGTTTTCACAGCACTGTTTACATGTGTCTTTCCCCAGTCTCTCACCGTTCTATGAACGTTTCATCTCTTACTCATCAATCGACGACGACTTGTAAAGTTTTTCTGAAGCTGAAGAATTGAGCTAAGATGTGATTGATACTCATTAATTGTCTGTTATTACTCAGCTGCTCTTGGCAGACAGAAACTATGCTACTGCTAATGTATTTGGATAAATATTTTTTATTTAGAGAAACGTGTGAGTAAAAAGCTTTGATATTTTTGTTTACATTATTTATGGGTAATGTTCACCTGAACATTGCTACCTGGCTGAGACATCGACGCGCAAACTAATCATGAAGTCAGCACATGATTCTAGACCCCTTACTAGGGGTAGTAGACGCAGGGGTGTTTGGAATCTTGTACTGAATCCATGATAACAGGTTGTGCATCGATGTATACGTTCTGTCAATACTACCATCACTATCCATCATTTTTACCCATATTCTTTCATATCATAGCATATCGTAACGGTCCGTAATGTCAGAAGCCCAAAACAATATCCAATTCAGATTTTGGTAAATAAATCTCAAACTCAAAGCATTTATTTAAATTAAACCATGTAGAGGCACTTTTGAATTGTCAAAATTAAATAGTCGGTCAGTTAGTCAGAAAGTTGAAGCTAGTTGCCCATTCCAAAACGTAGATCTCTATGGAGAAGAACGGGCAAGAAACTCCATGGACACTCTTTTAAATTAAGATATTACAAAGTTGCTTCTGTGTGAGAACAATGTAAAAAATACACAAATGAAGAAACAACAAAATAATAGCACCTAATATTTAGTGCAATCCATAGAAATGATTAATATCATTAATTTGTAAAATGGAATTATAATAATATTGTAATTGATATTTAAAATTATATTGCATGCCCATGTGACGACAGAACAGAGATCTAACTTCTAAGACAACATCTATGTACCAATTATTTACCCATGTTTGCAAAAAAATAAATTATTTGATTTGATATAAAACAATCCTGCAAGGATATGCGTACGCGCACAACACCATGTGCACACGCTGTTCCGACGCGTGGCGCCTCGTGCCATCTACTAGACGGTTAGAAACACGTGCTTAGAGTGGTGGTGGCTTATGACGAATACATATTATAACGGGAAAAGTTATGAAAAACCCTTGAACGTAAAAGTGAAAGAAAAGCCGGACAAGAGCGAGTCGCGCTCGGGAACTAAGGCCACGTTTACACCTAACGTAAAGTCGGTCGCTGCATGTGAGCGTTAAAATTTAAGGTCATAGCACACGTATCAAATCGGAAAGGGAGGGTATTAAAATGCTAAATTTTCCCCGTATTCCCGAGAAGGCGAGAACAGCATCCTAATTGCGTAATCAATCAATCACAATCTGAATCATTTTGAAGGATATTGCTAATCCATTGCTTCATATGTTCGAAACATTTGTCTGCTCAACAACGTAAATGACGCAAATAATGTTGTTGAACTGTCAAAATGAAACCCATTGCTACTGATAGCAAGTTACGCAACTACCCAGCCGGTCACAACTAATACAATACAGTTTGCCGGCAGAGGTATACAGGGTGAAATTAAATTCATGGGCATCCTTTTAAGATGTCATTGTGCTCATCATTATGAACAACTTTTACTATGGGACTAAACCTAAAATCGCGAAAAAAAATCAGCGTTCCTTGCATTTATGTTCACATAACTCGTCAAAATGTACGGTAGAGCTGATTTTTTTTCGCGATTTCAGGTAAAAAAAAAAGTAAAGTGAAAGTAAGTGTCCCATAGTAAAAGTTGTTCATAATGATGATTAAAATGACCCCTTAAAAGGATGCCCATGAATTCAATTTCACTCTGCATATCTCTTTTCTCAAACATGTGGGCATTATTTTGACAACCTTTTTTCAGATAAATCGAAATTGCTGTACTGGCCAAATACATGCGAGCAGCGGCCGGCAAAAGTTGTATGAAAATCCATATTTGTCGTGATTAGCGGCCAAATAAATTACATAGTAAACTCATATCTGTCGTGTAATTTAAAAATGGAACGACCTTTTACTCCGAAACATGGCAAGCAGGGAGGTAACTTATGAAAAGTTTTATTTAAATTTCGAACTGGCTTGCAAATAGAAAGCTGTTTATTGAAAAAAAAAAATGAACACTTTAACGCGGGAAAAATTATTGTTGTTCGTTGTTTTTCATTGATTTTGAAAAGTAATTGTATTTGACAAAAAAGTTCTGGCTAGGTACTACTTAATTTTAATTTCCTCGCATTATTTGAGAAAAGTACTATACAAGCCTTGGCCACAATTAGGCATTGATGGACTTATATGCCTCTTTTGCTGGCCGCTGCAGTAATGTACTATTACGTACGTATTTGGCGTTTTTCCGTTGGTTTATCGAGGCGCAAACAATAAATATAAACTTTGTAAAGCACATAAGTACTTCAAAATTTTTAAACTTCCATAAGTCAACATGCAGTACAAAATGCAAACGTTTTGCACCGGGTGCACCCCCTATGTGCACTCGGTGCAAAACAGATCATTAAAAGTTATAATACGAATCGATTGTATTGTTCAGAAGTTACGATAACTAGAATATTGGAAGTTGTGCATTTACACAATATCACGCCGTATTCCACGAAAGGATAAGCAGAGATGTAGGTGCAGTGCCGTAGTCTCCTAGGCCAGTAATAAGTCCTATGTATTTCTATTCACTGGGCACAAACCAAACTCCATATTTTTGTCAATGCAACAAAGTTGAAGATGAATTAAGTACTATTTTATTTAAATAAAATAACATGTTTAACGTTGTCATTTTTAAGCGTAAATTGAATACCTAAAAGTTTTGTATTCCCTAAACGTTAACAACCGGGTCAATACTTAATTTATATAACTAATAATTAGTAGCTATGTCGCAGCCTAGTGGTTTAATTAGCCGATTAATTAACCGCCTAGCCTTCTAACTAAACGGCGGCCGTTCAACTAACGGCCTGAATGATATTCAATTATAGTTTAGGTTGTGGTCCCACAAGGTGGACCGACGACCTTGTGAAGGCAGCAGGAACTCGTTGGATGCGAGAAGCACAAAACCGGTTGAAGTGGATGTGCTTGGGGGAGGCCTATGTCCAGCAGTGGACGTCTTTCGGCTGAAATGATGATGATGATGATGTGGAACTGTAACCAATCACGCGCGAGCCGAATTGGTCGCAGTAACTAAGCCAAGGCACCACCACCAAATGGGTTAGGTTAGGTTAGAACTGTGATCAACCGCGTGCGAGCCGAGAGAGCGAAGCGAGGCGAGCACTACTTCCAAAGGCCAGGCGGTTAACTAAACGGCTAATTAACCGGTTGGCTGCGACAGATACGTAGGGTAAATACGTAGTTGTAAAATAATTTATTGTTGTTTATTAATTTATGCAAAAACAGATATTCTGTAAAAATCTTACCGTGTAAACTAAGCTGTCATTCCACTTGATGCTAGGGATTGACACTAAAGACAGCTCAATTCATCTAAGTTTTCACGGTGAGTTTTTTACAAAAATACATCGACTGTTGTTGTAATTTACATTGAGAGAGAACAGAGAGCGTTGTCAGTGCGAGCTTACATGTTGGTACAGTCACCAAAACAGATAAGTAACCAGGGTCGTCGGATATAGTGGAAGTTTAGTAAGAAACAGATGGACGTTTACAAATGAAATTTAATTTGATAAATGAACCTTTTGTTTTCTATTAATTAAATTAATTTTATTCGAAAACATCCATCAGTTTCTTAATGAACTTCAACTATATCCGACGACCCTGGTTACTTAACTCTTTTGGTGACCGTACATAGGTTTGCGAAGTGAACAGCATAACTTCGTTCAGAGCCTACTGCCAAAGCTTTTTTTTACACCAGTGCCCTCTACACGTACACACACAGCGGGCCTACATATGCTCTCAAAGTTTAGTATAACAACGCCTACAGGATTCTGGTGCAAGTACCGCGATTTCGCAGTCCCTCGGGCATATATTTGCCGACGCGATAGTGGCGTGACTTCTACGCTATAATGCGCAAAAATTCAGCCTCACGAATTTGCCGAATTCGAAGGAGTGGCAACAGAATCCTAAGGATGATTGCAGACAGCCCAGAGTCGGCAGCTGTAGAAACTTAGTAAACCTCATCAGGCTGCATGTTGCCTGATGGAAATTTGTAGCATAACCAGCCTATAACGTTGGTCTTTCCATTCCATTGGTCTTTCGTCGAAATAATAATAATAATAAATGTCTGCCTCTCAAAATGGATGTAGGAATGGGTCCCGCGGTACTAAGGAGCTACTCCTCATAGACATGGCCATTAGCCAACAGGTTCGTCGATCCCGCAAGGATATGTCGACATGTTGGATAGATTATAAGAAGGCCTACGACTCGGTGCCACATACATGGCTCATGAGGGTGCTGGAGTTGTACAAGATAGATGCAACTCTACGCACCTTCCTTGAGTCGTGTATGGGGCAATGGAAGACGGTCCTTCGCTATCCAGGATGTCGGCAGATCCAAAGGAATGATGAGCCTGTATGGATTAAACGGGGAATATTTCAGGGCGACAGTTTGAGTCCACTTTGGTTCTGCTTAGCCCTGAATCCTCTAAGCACACTACTGGAGGATTCAGGTCTAGGCTATCGGTTGACGAGAGGTGGTCAGGTCATATCTCACCTCCTCTACATGGACGATTTGAAACTCTTTGCCCCCAACAAATTGCGTCTGATGGAGCTACTGAAGGTAACTGAAACTTTTAGTAGCGCCATCAGGATGGAATTTGGTGTGGACAAATGTGCAGTCATGCATGTAAAGCGAGGGGAGATTATGGATTCTGAGGGAATTCAACTCTCGGATTCCATAAACCTTAGATCCCTCTCCTCATCCGAAAGCTATAAGTATTTGGGTATGTCGGAAGTGTTAGGCATCAACGATGCTGACATGAAGCAATCGTTAAAGGAACGCTTCTTTTGTCGCCTGAGGAAGGTATTAATCAGTCTTCTTTCGGGCGGAAATAAGGTGCGCGCCTTCAACGGTTGGGTCATGCCGGTTTTGATGTATTCTTTCGGCATACTCAAATGGACTCAAACAGAACTCGACGCCCTGGATAGAAGGGTCCGCACACTGTTGACTGCAAATCGAATGCATCACCCACGATCATCTGTGATGAGACTGTATATCCCGCGGAAGTGTGGGGGTCGAGGCTTTTTAAATGCAAAGACCCTCCACAACCGCGAGGTATGCAGTCTCAGGGAATATTTTTTAAAAGCTGAAGTGGGTATGCACCGTGATGTGGTCGCAGTGGACAAGGGGCTCACCCCGCTTTCCATGGCTAAAGAGAACTGGCGCAAACCTGTAGTACTTACTACTGATGACCGCAAGAAGGTATGGCAAAGCAAGGAGCTTCACGGGCGCTTCTATCGGGCTCTCCATGAGCCCGGTGTAGATTTCTTAGCGTCCGTATCCTGGTTACGTTTTGGTGATCTTTTCGGGGAAACCGAAGGTTTCGTCTGTGCAATTATGGACGAAGTTATCTTGACGAATAACTACCGGAGACATATTATGAAGGACGGGACGGTCGACGTGTGTCGGGCGTGCCACCGTCCGGGTGAGTCTATCAGACATATTATCTCTGGTTGTTCTCGTCTGGCTAACGGCGAGTACTTGCACAGGCATAACCAAGTAGCCAGGATTATTCACCAGCAACTTGCTTTGAAATATAAGCTTGTGGATTCTGAGGTACCGTATTACAAGTATGTGCCCGACCCAGTTCTTGAAAATGACCATGTCACGCTGTACTGGGATCGATCTATCATTACTGACAGGACTATTGTCGCCAATAAGCCTGATATAGTGGTGATAGATCGATTAGCGCGCCGCACAATGATTGTCGATGTTACCATTCCACATGACGGGAACCTCGTGAAAGCTGAGAAAGAGAAACAAATTAAATACCTTGACTTAGCACACGAGGTTGTTGACATGTGGAATGTGAGCTCGGCTATCATTGTGCCGATTGTCGTGTCGGCCAATGGCCTTATGGCCGAAAGCCTCGATCAACATCTGTCGAGGCTGTCGTTAGGCGGTTGGATCAAGGGTCTGATTCAGAAGGCAGTACTCCTCGATACGGCTCGTATTGTGAGGAGGTTCCTGTCTCTGGAACCCTAACCACCGGTAGCTTGGACCCTGCTCCCGACACCGGCGGACTTCTATTTTTTTATATTTTTTAATGTTTTTTTTATAGTTATTTTTTATATGTTAATAAATATTTAAAAATGTAATAAAATAAGTAAAATAGACAAATAAACGAATAATAATAATATTCCACAACTATCACACAACGCCATCTAGTCCCAAGCTAAGCAGACCTTGTGTTATGGGTACTAGACAACTGATAAACATACAATACATACATATTATAGATAAATTACACCCAGACACAGAACAAATGATCGTGCTCATCGCACAAACATTTGTCCTGGGTGGGAATCGAACCCACGACCTCCGGCATAGCAGTCAGGGTCACTAACCACTCGACCATCAGGCCTGTCCTGGCCTGTGTGTGTGTGGCCTGTGGCGTTAACACTGCTGGGACACAGGCCTCCTCTCTGTGAGAGGGAGTGGGCTATAATCCACCACGCGGGCCCAGATCGGGTGGAACTATGTATTTTTTTTTCTATTTTATGATACTTAATTGATCGCATCGTCATTATAACATAGTCTCAAGGTAATCTACTAAATAAATGTAGACAAAGATAGTCTGAATTGAACGAATTTTATTTTATTTATTTATATTTAATTATTTATTTTATTTACTATTTAAAAAGAAATTACAATACGCACTGTTTTAGATGCTACAGTGAATGTAGTGGCAGGGAGTGTGAATCACCAGCTAAGATCATATTTATACGGGCGACAGGCCAATTTAGCAATTGAGGAAGTCCCAACTACCAATAAACAATTTAGGATAGTTCGGTGCATAACCTACATACGAATGTTTTTAACATAACACAAACTGCCTATACAATTAATTTATTCAGAATTAAAATAATGTTTACTTAAATAACAATTAATTAATTAATAAAAATACATGAACTTGGGTATTTCACATAACGTTTAAAAATAAAAATGTTAACTATTTAAAGTTTTATGAAAAACTTTTGATACTTATGTGATAATGGGAATATAATTGTGAGAAGATGAAAAGTGCAATCCTAACAATAAGAATGTATGAAGAAGATTTTGTTCATACATTTTTATTGGTAGGCAAGTAAGTATTGCAAGTTTGGAAAAAATGGCAATAGTTAATATTTGACCCTTTAGAATTATAATGTTTTTGAAGTCTAGCACAACACTTAGTCTCACTTACACAATGCAACTAGGTATACTTTTCTTGTTTCAGTTTCCGTCTTCCAGTAACTTACTTAGCTTACTTATCAGATGTTTTAAGTCTTGTTTCCGCTGTAACGTAATGCGGTTTGTTAGGATAATGTTTGTAGGTAATAGAAAAGTATAATCTGAGAATGTTATGGCATTACTAAGATTCCTTTATCACTTATCTGGTTGGTTTTGTTCTGTATAATTTATATTATGGCATCGATCGACAAAAAACCTGCAAAGATAAAAAAAAAAAAAGTTTATTAACTTCAGTTGTACAAAAACATTCATCTAAACACTATGCAGCGTTACAACAAAGGAAAAGAGTGGTTTTGATGAACTCTGGCACCCAAAGTAAGATTCAACTTGTGTTTAGGGTGCCAGCGTCCTCGCCTATAATTTGCAACATATAAACTGTAGTTGTATGACGAGCACAGTACATTATTATACTATAACTACTTACAAATTAAATACATAACCGTGGCCTATTTAAGTACCTCTGTATATGTATTAAAAAAGAGATAAATGTGGTGAAAACTTGGGTTCATGTTATCCTGTACAAATATATAACCTACATAGGACCTACGTTTATGACACAAATATGTTATTGTCTGTTTATAAATAATTAAAAATAAATTACTTTGGATGATGAGATGGTAATTCCACTTGCTTGAATTACATAAATAAGAAAAATTATTTAAAAAAACATACCCTGGTACTTAATTTACGTAGTATGATATTTTTTCAAAAAGATCAGACAACCCACTGTCTAAGTTACCGTAAGGAGAAAACCACAACCAATGATATATGTTCCAAAACAATATGTACATAATGTCAGACATGCTTTACTCACACTAAAAGAGCTTTCCAATAAACTACCGCTGATTATATTCTGGGTCTAAAATACCCTCCGGCCGAATAAAATAAAAGTGACAGTATCGTCCTCGTGCTTTATTGTTGAGCGCAGGATCCGCAGGATGTGGACAGATCAGCGATTATAATGTATATAGGCACGAACGCATACTGAGTGGTGCACGGAAGCGGGCGCACGAGAAGCACGCGGCGAGCGGCGACGGCGGCGGCGGCGGCGGCGGCGGCGAGCGGGTTCGCGCGCCAGCACCATTCGACTCGAGCCCTCCGAGCACAACGCACGCACCGCGCGCGCTCGCACAGCGAAACTTTACTCGTTCGACGCAAAGTGAATCTAGTGCTGTTGTTCAAGTTGTATATACCCCCGATACTTTGAAAACTGACGGTTTTGGTTTTGTGTTGTTTTTGTGACCACATTGGAGGTGATCGGTTTATTTTCAATACGGCCGTCTGTTTACGGTGAGTACGTGTTTGTGTTTTAATTTATTTACGTAGGAGCCTGGCACAGCTGATTTATGCACCAAGAGATCGCGCCATGAGCGCAGATTACTGTACCTACAAAGGTCGCCTGGCCGGTGCAGTGGTGCTCGATCACATTCTATTTCATTATTCTACCTTCGGGCTTTAAAAGCTTTCCATAGTTGACAAGGAAAGCTTTGAACATCCTTGTGTACCGCCATTAAAAAGTCATTGTAATTAATTGATTCATCACTTGCCTAATTACTTAATTTATTACGCACGAATACTGTAGTACAAAGAGTTACGGGTTAATGCGATTAGCCGATTAGGTCAATATCCGCATGCAAAGCTAATAGCAATATTATGGATGTTTACCGAGAAACTGGTACATTTGAGTGTATGAGTACTGATATTTGATCAATATGGAATCACCTGTTAGTAGGTAGGTACCTACTTAATGAATGTGACGTTTTAATTAATTATTACATTATATTGCTTAATGACCTTTAACAAATTGTATTCTTACTATACAGGCTTTGTATCATTATAAACTTATATTAATTAAAAAGCTATTCTTCAAGCGTAGAATTTATGGACTATAAAAGCGTGCGTTGAAGTCTTTTACAAGCGAACGCTACAAAACAAAAAAAATTGACGAAATACATACCTAACTTCGCAATTTACCGATGCCAATATTTTGACAACACATCGGAACATTAATAATAAGTTTTATTTTAAAGTACTTGGAAATGTCACATGCCTTTAGTAGGTATCAGTATAACCAGTCAGTACATAAAGATAAGTCGTAGAGGATGTGGCTTTTTGCACAGAATACCTTCAAGAACTGTGACTGTGAACTCAAAATGAATTAGATAGATGACTTGAGTAGAGGAATGCATTGATTAATACTTCTTCAGTTTGCTGAATCACTACCCCCACGAAAAGAACCCCGTGAAAGCACAATAAGAAAAAGATAACTAAATATACTGACCTTCTTAATGAGCTTCCTTCGATTACATATTATGTAATTATTATGTATTATATGGAAACATCAATGATTGTGCCGATAACAAAGAGTCCCGACTAACGTATACTTAAGAAATTTTCAACGAAGCGATCAAAAGAAAGGAATTAATGTCCCAAGTTATTAGTGTCCGCAATGGATCAAAACTAATGTAAATATTTTGATACGTCTTATCTTGAGCAGTGTTAGTAGTTTACAAACTTTGGCCCTTCTAATGTGTACTTGTATTATCAGTTACCATGACAAATGTAATGGAAATTGTGCTAAATTATTTATGTGCAAGAGCTTCAACCTGATGACATGGGCTCAGTCAAACAGTATAACATTGCCGTCCAGACCAATTCGCTCCGTGCATGCTTCATAATTCGTTCCTTTTGATCGTATTTAGTAAAACAACTATAAAACACGTTTACATGTTATTTCTAATTCCGCTTTTGAAGATTATTTATGGTTCCATGTGACTGTTCCTAAATTATCTTAGGCTGATCAAATTTTTGTTTTTTCCTATGTTTATATTAGAGTTAAGATCGGATAGACATTTCCCCTGTGGAAAAGGGGAAAACCGATCTTAACTGGTAATTTAGGAACAGCACATGTGGTGATAGCTGTTTCTAAAGTGCAGCGGCATCCTATGCTGATAGGAGCTTAATTTTAAGGCTTCATTATATTAATGCCTAATTGAAAACCTCATGCAAAATTAAAGTGACATATTATAGACATTCAAACATTTTTGTACTGTTGAAATATCCTTTCCATCAAGGGCTTTCTTACATCACGTCAATGGTGTGATTGCATTCGATATAAATCAGACTGTACATCCCTAACTATTTAAAACTAGCCTACACCATAACCACATACCTACAAATATATTCTATCTTCATTTTGACTATAAATCCTAATTAACGCGTCGGTTAAATTCCGTCGGAATACCAAGTTCCTGCAGTCATGTTGACCTGTTTTTGCCGTATCGTGTAAACAACGCCTAATCATGTGGCTCTGACATGCACTGCACAGTTTGTCACAGCTTAGCACAACAACCGGACAGCTTGTGTGACAGCCTAAATCGGGTAACATCGGTATGCTAGTTCACAAGACAAGACAGCTTAAGATAGTAGGAACTGAACTGAATTCCTACATAGCACTAAAGTTCTTACAATGATAATGTTACTGCCAGTAATGTGTATTGTCTCATGAGAAAAATCACATTTAGTGCTTATGTATTTTCATAAGAAAATGATCTCTATGTCTACTGTGAGAAATGCACAAATTGAGTCCATAACATTGTTCAACTATACACACTAACAATCGAACTTACTATAGCATAGTAATTTATTTTATCATCAGTCAGTCACCAGAGTTCTGAATACATGCGTATTTTATTTTATTAAATAGGAACAACAAACAGTTACATTACTTATGCAATATTCTAAACAGAAAAACATAAATTTCTTAAGTAATAATGTAAACCACAGCGCTGTTCACAGATTACCATTAATAAATAAAACCTTAGTCACTAGGAGAAAAGACGTGCAGAGGTGACGTGACGTGGAGAGGTGTATGGTAGAAAAGACGTGCTGCGCCGACTCCAAACAAATTGGAACAAGGACAGGAGCATGATAATGGTGATCAGTCACCAGTCCCAATTAAGGAGGTCTCTGTAAAGAAATAAAGCTGTTCTCGTTCAAGAATTAAGAAAAAGCAGTCCAATATTCTTCATTTGAGCTCGTGTTTATGCGCATATCCGAGTGTTTAGTACGATTCTCAGCGGACACAATAGCGTCCACAGTGACCCGTAATGTAAACTAACGTGCGTGCCGCTGGCGCATAATCGCAGATTAGGTTACAGAAACTTACCAGATAAATGAGAATATGAACATTGTTCGCTGGCGGCAGTTGCCACTCTTCCAGTTAAGGTTTACACTTTGAAAATAATGAGAAATGTACACAAATACACAGAGTAAAGCCAGATTGTACGTAACCTGGACATTATGTTAAGAATTTATACGAGCATTATTAGGTAGGTAGACGTAACCACTCAAATAGATGGAGCTATTGACCTAAAAGGATCAAGGCAGACTTGATAATTAATATTTATAATTAGGAAAGGAAACTCATTTTCCCGCATACAACAGACTTTTAAATGAAAAACTGGTTAGAAACGAATAATGAACTTTTCTATGTATGGAACTATTAAAAAAAACCGCATAATACGGAGTTACTTAAATAAATTATGTATCATCTACATAATCTTACTATCATAAATGTGTGTTCGCTATCGGCGTTGTAAACATACTTTGATCCAAGCAGCACCTTTGTGCTCAACAAACTGCCACAAAATAATCTCTGTTGTTGTTATCGACACAGTAAAAAGAGCAAGAATCACAAGCTATCCCTGCATCCTTCTCCTATACTCACTTTTTTTTTCCTATATATATTATGATGCGCCTTTATGATGTCTTTGCCATGACTTGACTTCTTCAATGCCAATTTTTTCTGATCTGAGGTATATAAAGAAATGAAAATTTAGATAAATGTCCGGTGGTGCCTATAGCAAAATCACAAGCACCTGGTCGACCTACAAACCGAATGCTCTTCGGCTTCCATCGCAATTAACTTGGGTGAAGTGGAATTGAATTTCCGCTTATGGCATTAGGCAATTATTGGAGACGTTTTAGACATCAATAAAAGGTTTCATTTAAGATAATTCCCCCTTTCTAATTCTAAAAACCCATTTTAAAACTAGTCACACAAGAGTCTTTAATTAAGGAGAGGGGTGGGGGGTGTTTTATATAGATAGGTACACCTCTGCCTAACCCATTGGGGAAGACGTGGTGTTATTTGTGTAACACAACAACACGTAAAAAAATTTAAAACTCGTTTTAACTTTTGATTAATTTTGTAAATCATGAAACGTTTATTTTTTCTTGACAGTACTTACCTGTCATAAAGAGTAACCTAGATAAAGTGGATAAGACAGAGATTAAAACAGAAGAAGAACTAGCAGGGGATCCAGGGGAGGTGGAGGGGGGGGGGGGGCTCAGGGATCAGACCGGAATAAATCGATCTAACGTTAATTTATGTTTTACTGTATCTTTGGCCGCTGATGGCTTTTCTTTTCTTCTTTAATGTCACTTAATATTCCTTATTCTAAATAGGTTCCGCCCCAGAACGAGCACGTGCATCAACTCAGATTTAATGATCCTCCCACCTTCCAATAACGTTTGGAAACGAGTCGTAAACTGATACAGCATCAAAGCTGCGTAAAAGCCGTCGCACGATGCGATTGCTCCGATTCACATGAAAACATACTTCCTTTAATTAATTCACTGGCTAATAGTATCGAATGGCAATAAACAGCGTGCAGCGCCTGTATCAAAGCTTTTAACATAGTAATTAAATAGATTTTCATACTTAACGGGCAGCTGGGATCATGTGAGCCTACCTACGAGTGTTAATTATCTTCATCGCTAAGACTGTGCACAACTTGATTGTTTTTGTGCATATTGTCGTGGATGTGAACGCGCACATAGACCGACATTTTCCCGCGCCGCGCAGGTCGGCTCCCGCGCTCACTCCCACGCCACCAGTCTTCCGTCTTCACATCTTATGGACACACAATAGCTACATTACTGCTTATTTTTTCTCCAGCTTTGTAGTTTACATTAATCGTTAACGTGCACCAGGCATTCCTGGAAGTGAAACTTGTCTTTTTCTGATGTTTTGTAGAAGCGAGATGGCTTCCGCGTATCAATTTTTTGCCGTGAATTCTATACGATACCGATACCAGTCCTTTGGGACCGGCCTCGGCCTGTTCCAATTCAAATGTGGAACACCACGATAGGTATTACAACAACTTACAAGATGCACTTTGGTAACAACATATCCACGTTCTTCTCAAAAAGATAAGTAGCTTTCCTAATGTAGACGGTGCCGTTTGAAGTATGTAGGGTTTTTAAATTCGGTTAGAGATTCCAAGACTGTTTTCACTGGGAACTGTGCCATCTGGGTGCACTAAAGGTGACAACCGGCCGACTTGGCATTATTTATTGCCCTTTTAAAACACGCGGTGCTACTCGGCGGGTTTTGCGCACATATGTTCGCTGAGTTTACTTGGCAGATAGTTGCGGATGCTGCGGAGCGTGTTTATCATCGGACAACGACATCAGTTCTCCTCAGTTTGATTTTAATTGCCGACAAATTATCGCTGCGCTCTTAGATTGCGAGTCGGCGGTGCTTTACCGTGAAGACGGGGATTCGACCTTACTCGAACAAAGATTACCGTTGGTTACTGTCATTTTTTTACTTTATTTAATTCCGCGAAGTGGTGTAACGGTGTCGCCTCCATTTGTTTTGGTTCGGCGCAGCGACGTGCGCCCGAATCCCGGCGCGCCATCGCCTTGCATAAACCATGTCTTATATCATCGCTCTTCACTTTGTCTTTCTGTTGCAAGCATGCAGAATATTCATTTCAATTGTGAAATCAAATGCATGCGGTTAGGTATATATTATAAACAAAGTAATGGCCGAAAGCCAGATAGGTAAGCATTCGTATCTTAAATTCACGCAATTTACTCTAGATAGTATTCTCTGCCCGAATTTAAATTAATTTTCTCGTGTCTTTGAATTTCGAGCATAATGGCCTCTTAGTAACATAAAGTGGAGCACTTTATTTATTAATTGTTGTGCAAGGAATGCAACACCGTGGGAACAGAGTACTGACGCGCGAGGAATGGACCAACGCAAGTGAAATTTGACCTTTCCACAACACGTGCTTGCCTAGTAAATGCCTACAACTTACGCATGAAATGTACAACTTCGTAGACCAATAGGCAGTACTTACAAATATGTATTTTTATTTCAAAAGGATTTTTACATAAATCACACTTCACACTAATATTATAAAGGCGAAAGTTTGTGAGTGTGTGTGTGTTTATATGTTTGTTACTTCTTCACACTGAAACGGCTGGACCAATTTTGTAAAATATACCCCCCCCCCACCTGCCAACCCCCCCCCCCCCCGCCTGCCCCCGCCTGTGTCCCACTGCTGGGACACAGGCCTCCTCTTTCTGTGACAGGGAGTGGGCCATAATCCACCACTCGGGCCCAGTGCGGGTTGGTAGATGTCACGTCTTCGAATTTTAGGTTTTATGACATGCCGGTTTCCTCACGATGTTTACCTTCACCGTTTTGAGAGCAGTGGTGATGAAATAATTTACACAAAGTAAAGCGCCTGCGGGGTTCGAACCCACGATCTACAACTCGTATGTCGGGGCCGTTACCACTGGGCCACCACTGCACGCACACTTACAATCAATAAATTGAAAAAAGTATGAGATTTTTTCTCGTTAATTTTTCCCATGTTTTAATAGTTATTCTGCTATTCAGGATGGAGACAAATCCAACAAATCAAAGATCATAAAAATCGGATCAGCCGTTCTTGAGTTATAAACGGTGTAACTAACCCGACTTTGATTTATTTCTAAATAGATATACACATCATAAAAAAAATATTCACCCATGGTGTCGGGTATTCCACTTATTTAGACACACATAGGAAGTTCATGGTTTTGCTTGTGATGATGGTGGTTTTCAACGTAATGTAGGCGACTTCCCTTTGGTTTTTTATGTAATAAACAAAAGCAAATTATCTATGAATAATGATGAGACTGAGACTGATCTTGTGTTGTCTGAAGCCAGGAAAAGTTCGAAACAGGTATTGGCAAAAAATGGTTTTTATTTATACCTTTTCTGATTTAATAAATTCACTACTAACAAATCAACGTAAATTCATCAAATGATGCCGCGATACAATCATGATTAATTTAATTTCTAATAAACGACGCATAAATTGAATAGCACGTGGAAAGTCCGACATTCAATTAACATTAGCGGAGGTTATCAATAATATTAGACAGAATGATGTCCTTTATCCTCTGAAAGAACGACTGTTTTCATCGTTACATAAGAAGGCTTCTTCCTCAATAACTCGAAATCATTTCTATCGTATATTGCTAATGAATCATAACATCGTGAGCATTAATTTACCACCCACCAATCGAGCTTTATATTTATTATTTTAATTGCCTTTTTATCATGACTAACACTGTCTTGATGTTTACAGAGTCAAGCTTTTAAAAATCACGCGTGGTTTATGCAAATTGTGAACGTTTTACGATATAGTCATATCATAGTGCCAGTGGAGGAGTGTCGGTGTGCAATACATATTTAACACTTCGATGCTAGGTAGGTATAATTCGGCTGAATATATTCATAGAGCAGGCAGCCACGCGGCCACTGGCGGCGCAGGACGAGGCTAGGTGGACGCGCGCAATGAAAGTGACAACTGTGTACGAAAGTGACTCGCTAGATTTATTTACACTTGTTCGAAATAGACGCGATCACTTCTAAAACTGGTGTCCACTTTACGTCTGTGGCCCCGTCCGCTTCGCTATTTATATCGCTCCAGGCGGAGATCTGCCTCCTTCTATGGCAAACTAGAATGTGCTCAGCGCAACTCTTTGTCCATTGAGACATTTTTATTCCATTTCTTTGCATCGAATTAATAGCTGGTCACCGTTTCTTACTTTTTTTCAAGTGCTTACACGACGTAGCAATTCATTTTACGTGAGGTCGTCGAACCTTTTAGTGTTCCGGCGGTTCGTAAACAATGCTACGGGATTTAAGGGTTTGTGTGTGTTTGTGGTGAAAGTTTACACATTTACAATAACAATTCATGTCCAGTTTCCGTCATGTTTATGTGGAGGGCCAGGATAGTAGTGCCGGTTTCGAGATGTAGCCCATACGGTAGCTAATAGAAACAGGAAATCGAATTTCGCGCCTGTGACCCGCAACATAAGCCAACCCAATGAAGTGGGATGTTCGAGTACATCAGGCCAGACTCGAAACAATAACCCTGTAAATGGAGCAGCTGGTAATGATTCAGTGATTGAGTCGGGCCAGTGAGTGAGAGCGCCCAATTGAGTGTGTACCTAATACAATCGGATATGGCACTCAATATGATGGAAGGGGCGAAGCGACGGAAAAATATTCTCGATATCGAAATGCAACACAAATGTGATTGACGGTTAAGTTCTCTTACGTGTACCATTTGTAAGAGGAACTTGTTGATATAACTATGTGAGCATGTTGATGATAGATTTTTTTTTTATTTAACTGTTGCTCGATAAAAGTAAAAACGTATGAGCGAGGTTCAATTAACAAAACTATCGAGAGAGAAATGGAATGTCCCAAGTTGTGAGATAATTTCGATTTCCTTTTATAGAAAGTAAGAATGTTTCGATAGGTGGGTATGTATAGCGGTGATGTTAACAAGTTGCTGATGCTGCTTCAGCCGGGAACCTGTTCGCGACACCGGCGAGACTGCGACTAGCTGCGCCTGACTTATTGCAGAGGGCTACATACTGAACAC
This sequence comes from Amphipoea lucens, assembly GCA_947508005.1. Classification (NCBI taxonomy): domain Eukaryota; kingdom Metazoa; phylum Arthropoda; class Insecta; order Lepidoptera; family Noctuidae; genus Amphipoea; species Amphipoea lucens. Next base: position 16,479,722 of record OX382358.1, on the reverse strand, counting down.
AGGTCACTAGTGCGTATTCGTCACGAGACTTTCTAGAAACATCACCTAATGCTTAAGCTGACACAAAAATATTGCTCATTAAACAGAAACCTCAAGCTATTTATCATGCAACTCACGATTCAAAAAACAAAAACCCAAACATTTTGAACAAAGCTCCAGGTTGATTAAAAGGTTAAGGTAAAACGATGCATATCGAAAACGTTTTACTTGCTTGCTTTTCGATGCTTTTATTTGAAGTGGCAACCCAGTTAATCGATTTAGCCGCACGTGGCTTCAAGAGTTTGTTGGTTTCCGATAAGGAGAAACGAACAAACATACGTGCCTGCATATACCTATTGTAGAACAATATGAGTAAGATGGATGTCTTATGAACAGAGACTGCACTTAGCACCTTGACAATGGTGTAACCTATCCTTTTAATTGTCCAGCTAATGATGGCAACACCAACAAACACGGAAGTTGACATTCCTGGAGCAATTAAATGTTCCCGAGACAATTGTAATGAAATATATTTATAGTTGGTTTGTAGATTCGCTACAAAGAGGTACGTGATGGCTGCAAATTAATATAATATAAGTGTATTTCAATAATTTTTTACAATAATACACATATTTTTTAGGCTATAATTTCTTATTACAAATGAAATTGAATATCTGTAGCCGAACTAGGCGAAAGCCTGTATTTCGGCTATCAGCGCCCAAACCCTTAAATGATAAACACTTAAAAATAGCCATCAAGTAGAGATGTTAACACTTTATAGATTTAAAAAAGTGATATATAACATAATAATTAGATACAATAAAATAATATAATCGTTTAACCAGAGGGCTGGCCTATTTTTTGGGAAAGAATAAATGCTGCCTAATAAATGTTGGGTACTTTTCCTATTGACACTGATGCGGACGAATTTTTTGGTGCCCTTTGATTATTTCCCTCCTTTTTCTCATGAATAGGCTGAATAAAATGTTTATAAGTAAAAATAAAAACGAATACCTATGTTGATCATTAAAGGCAATATTATTTTTTTGTTGCAACTACTGATCTTAGAATAAAGGAAAAACATAAAGCTGGTACGGCGAAACTTATGACAAGCAATTGAAGTTATTAATATATGTGTGCTCAATGAACTCGTCGGCAGCCATTGGATGTTACAACACTTACAACCGACTCAATATCATATAGATTTAAATCAAAGATATTGCCAGTGCATACTGACTATATTATCAAATGACTGTTATAGCTAATAATGCTTTAAATGAATCAATCGACATAAAACAATAAATATTTTATAAATCCCACTCGCCGCGGCCGTTTATGTTAAAGTCCTTTTGTATAGCCATTTATAGCTATTTACTCTATGATTGGTCACCTCCTTAAGTAGGTATTATGTAGAACAGCAATAAAGGTAATTTTAAACGTAACCAATACAATTTCACACACACGGAAACGTTTCATTTCCAATTTCATCGTGAGTTTAAAATATATATACCTAAAGATTATGTTTATTTGAACACATGTTCAGCATGGACTAAGAGAGTTAAAGAGGATAAACAGGAAGAATTTATCAAGCGTGTTTTGATGGCCAAACCCGTCACTAGCGAAAACTAAAACGGTTTCATTAGATTTTTGGAAAATTGGAAAAACTTTTGGAAATTTCACCCTGCCGATTGGATGTACTTAATTGCATACTCAAATATAAATTAATTGTTGTTTAAAGTTTGACTTGAATATATTTCAATACCTATACCTAATAGGTAACGTTTTATTGGCAGCCAAACCACTTATTTGCAGAATTGACCAAGAAAATTGACAAATTCTCGGTAACGGCAGGTCAGCAGCAGCATTAAAATTTAAATTAATCCGACCACAACCAAACCTTCACTATTATAGTGTACGAATAATCTAAACAAAAAATACTGGTATAAAATACGAAGATTTCATCACTAATAAATAGCCTTTAAACTTTCAACATCTTAAAATTATAGGTTTATATTCGTTCCATCTTAAATGATACAGAAGTAGTGGCTAAAGTCTAAACTAAGCTATGACACATAATATAACTCGACGTTATTAATAACAAGCCATAACTAATAGTATAGAGCAATGGTAAACCATATATTTTATTAGTTTGTGCGTAAATGGAACTTCCTTTAGCAAGGTTTGCTTCAATTATTTCGAGTCCGTGACTGCAGTTTCACCCTCCTAGACATAAACACACATACATACATACACTCATGTAAGTTTGTACCTGTTTGAGGAAGGGTCGGGCCGCAGGTGCTCGTCCTACATACAAATAAAATCCTCAACATAAACCTCTTTAGAGAAGACGGTAATAATAAATTATTGGTAACCCAGGAAATGGAGAAACAACGTCAGTTTGGTTTAGTTACTCGTAACTATGCAATATTTTAAATATTCAATAAACATTCATTAGTAGTCTGGAAATTTACAACTTTGAGGGAAGGTGATTTTTGAACTACATAATTATTTATATAACCTATCAATACAATATTTACAATATGATAGGTCAAGAACTTGTCGATACTCGGTATTTTCTGTCTATCTTCAATAAATATTCAAAAAGATAAAACATTCAAATATAATTTTTAGAATAAAACCATATGCAACAGATAACTAGCGAGTACCTACACGGACGTTTCCTCCCTAGGGGGACATTTCTCAGTTCTCCCCCATCCTCCAAGATCCTTCCCTTCAGTTAATGGGCGACGGGACAACCAACGAGACAGGAAAGCATCTAAAGTGAGGTGAATACACTGTAATTGCTCCGCCAAACGCAAAAACAGCTGCTCATGAAAGTACAAATGTAACTACTGTCACTATCGACAAAGCCAGATATTTACAAACCTATGTTGCACCGCTATTATTGGCTATCTAAATCGAGTATTCCAAATTCCCTTTCATGCGGCAAAATTGATTTGTTGTTCAACAAACAGCAAATTCGGTGTGTTCCCAACCAGTCACACTGTAACATGTCACAGTGTGACTCGTTGGGTTAGGTTAGGTTAGGTTAGGTTAAAACTGTGACCCCTCTACGCACGAGCCGAGCGAGCGAAGCGAGCGGTGCCGCGGCAGCGGCCGGCGAGTGCCAGAAACGACTTGCGCAAATAGAAAAAAAAGAGCTAAAAAGAGAAAATTGCGATTGTTCCCAAAATCCCAATCCCAACGAGTCACACTGTGACAGTTACAGTGTGACTGGTTGGGAACAAATCGCAAATTCAATCAAGTATCGACGGGTAACCGGGTAGATTCGAATGTGAAAAGTTCATCATACATTTTGAAATGGACCATTGAATACGTCGAAACTTTCGTATTGAAATTACACGATAGTTCAATTTGCAATTGAATTGCATATATCCGGTCGCCGTTATATCGGCTGTGCTAACAATGGCATCACATTTCATTCTCGTTTACATACTAACGTACATTGTGGCTCCATTAGTTGACGAAAATTCATAATATTCATTCATGTTTTTGGGAATCTACTGACCTGTTCATGCTGTACCTAATCTTCAAATTGAGATCCAGCATTTACTAATGACCAATCAAATAATTGTAGATACACCCAACAATTTCCAATGAATACATTTATTTATTTAAACTTGATCAACCGTTGCATCAGATAATACCTACATTTTAACTCGCAACGAGATCAATTTTCAGTAGTAGAAACCGTCCTAAACTGTTTACATTGGACGTAGTAAATCCGATCTCACTGTAAAAATACAACATTCTCTGGACGAATGTAATTCTAAAACCGTGCCTTATTTACAGAAAAGGAAGTTAAATGGACCTTTTACTTGTTTTTATTAATGTAAATGCTAATGTCACGTGATAGTATAGAAGAGTATCTCACGTCCAGAAATGTCAAATACATATTCTCTAGCAGAACCACCACACTCAGTTTTCTGCATTCCGATTTGTCAATCCGTATCTATCTTTAATATTATAAAGTCGCTTTTCGTGTCTGTCTGTGTGTCCACATGGTTCTTCTAAACTGCGGAACAGATTATAATGCGGTTTTCACAATCATCTATACAATTGAAAACATTATTATTAAACTTACATATTATAAAAAAAAAAAACGATATTTTGTCATGACGTAAAAACTGTGCAAAGCAGGAACGGATCGCTTGTTCTCAATAAAAATATGGCAAGCCAGACATTTACCTTGAAAGTCCTTTGTAGTAGTCGCAAAAGTACTTTGTAGTAGTCGCACAGCGAGCTAACTTACGCGGATATAATGCGCGCAGTACGCATGCACTAAGATCAAAGTCCGGTATTCTCCGTAACCTTTCAATAAACGCGAAGTTAACCGTACAAGGAAACCTGGACCGAATGATACCGCAACTGCATATTAGTCTTCCAATCATGGCAGCAACGAGCACAGAAAAGCAGGCAAATTGTACCTCATCATGATTACAAGGCAACTAATTAAATGTACACTATTCTTCATTGATTAATTGCAACTCTGTCTCTAAAAATTCGAAACGGGCATGTCGTAGAACAAAAAATTCGAGGACATGTGACATCCACCAAACCCCCAAAGGGGCCGCATGATGGATAATGGCCAATTCCTTCTCACATAGAGGAAACTTGTGTCCCAGCAGTGGGAACATTATCTATAGGCTGATATTATACTCTAACAATTTATTACCTTCCGGGTCATAAAAAATACAGTAAAACGGGGCTACTTTGACTTCCAGGGTTACTTTGACAAGGCCGATCACAACGCTATGACGCGTTCCCCACACCCCGCGCCTCGCGCAATATTACTCGAGGTCACGCACACTTGCTGAGCACACGTGAAAACCGATTTTGGCGCTCTGTTAAAATAGTTCCAACGCCTGTCAAAGTAACCCTGGAAGTCAAAGTAGCCCCGTTTTGCGGTAGTTAAGATCATCCAGAAACCAAAACAGTAGCAAATAAGCTAGACATTTAGCACTTGAAGTATTGAACAATAACTCACAGTTTTATTGACAGCAACCGTGACACATATTTCCGAATTGGTGACAACAATGTTGTCTACAATTCTGGTTTTCAAGACCAATTCCAAAAGTGCGCTTTAAAGAACAATCCTGTATTTAATCACATAAAAGTGAAACTAAAGATTTTTAATCTATTTGTTCCTTCAAGCAAGGCTAATTTTATTTGATGCTTAACTAAAGTAAAACTATTTCAATCACTAAGTAAATTGAGCAGTTGACAAGAGAAAGTTAATTGGAGGACAACGGACTGTTTGGCTTTGAAACTGTAGCGAGAACAAATTTGATATTGGTTTGTGTCTAAGCCCACATCGGACCTTCGCCAATATAAAGACATGTCTGCTGTCATCTTACAATCATGCAGGTACACCCACTTTGCACGTCTCAAGTTGTGGCCATGAAACTAGCGACAGGAACCGTAAAATTTCGTTAAGAGATTACCCTTTTTAGCAGCTGAACTGGAATGCAGACGTTCCTACATTTTTTTTTTAGTTATAAAGTACTAGCTGCGCCCCGCGGTTTCACCCGCATAAGTCTCGATCCCGTGGGAATGTCGGGATAAAAAGTATTATATGTCCTTTTCCGGGACTCAAGCTATCTCTATACCAAATTTCATCTAAATCGGTTCAACGGTTTAGGCGTGAAAAGGTAACATACAGACAGACAGAGTTACATTCGAATTTATAATATTAGTATGGATAGTATGGATGACAGTCGGTGGTACTTCATTCACATTACAATCTAGCCTATTAGCTAATAAGTAATTTAAATATAACTTAAACTGCTAAGTAACTATAATACCTATGTATAATGCCTACTGATAATATTTTTTAAGTGTTTGAAAATCTATATGTATATTATGTCATTAAATCCTCAAAATCAGTTATTGAAAAATAACGCAATATTGGCGGTTGGAAAATCTATTTTCCACTACACTAAATTTTTAGTTGCTCTGTGGCCACACAATGACATGCCCACGAGTCGATCATCAGTCAGTAAGGAAGCAAACGTAGGCAATTTACATTGTTACTTGATTACCGTCGACCTCTTTACATTATGCAATATTTTTTGCATAAAGTAGCTGAGTTGGGACTCTATGGCCCACTTGCGCCACAGATCACTAAATACATTAAAATCGTGCTATTTCTTTCAATTATTTGATGTTGACCCGCGGGTCCAGTTGACCAAAGACTCGCTATACAGAATGTTATCTTAAATACTTTAGCGCTACACGTAGGTATTAAGTGGGAGTGCAATTTAAAGTCATTTAGAATCTAAACCCATGTTTCTGAAAGCCTATTTAATCTGATGTCAAATCCCACGACGTCATAGATTTGGAGTTCGTGGGAACAAGCCCCACGTCATGTCTAGCCTATTCTCATAATAGCTATCATGAACAGATTATACTCATCAGAGAGCTGATCAGGCTCCCAGAGACCGCACAAAAATTATATAGCAAAGAGCGACAGTTTTTAATTGATATTTACTTGTTTAATTGCTGAGAGGACACTTTGACACTCGCCAGCTGACGAACAAGTCGATACAAAACAAGTTTGTTTCACACCAACTAGATCTGACAAAAACAAAAGAACGCTCAAGTCAAACTTAATAGTTAAGTGCAGCTGTATAATTCATTAAATCACTAATTTATCTTCTGACTAACATTTTAGCAGCAGCGAATGGGTATTATGAGTTACCGAGATTGGCTAGTCTGTATAGGTCAAGGCAAAAAACAGTGTGCAGATTATAGAAATTATCCGTGTATAATTTCAGGCACAATTATCTCTTAGAAACGACAAGTGAAATAAGCATTATGAATACGAGGAATTCCTTTTGAGTCGGCCTGTGGTATTGACCAGCTATTGATGTGAACATCGGTGTGTTACATTATCTCGTGATCGGCTTCTTACTAATTGTCCACGAGAGGCGAGTTCAAACAATCGCCTCCATTGTTCCGAATGCCAAGGAGCGACCCGACAATAGTGCAAACGTGTTTCGCGAGGTAAAAGTGCCAGCAAACAATGGAATCGATGCCTATTTGATTCCGTGCTTTCCCTTTTGTCGAATGGTGTGCTTGAGCGAATTTTCATAATAACGCTGTTCCGGTAAAGTACCCAACTAGGTACTACAAATAATATTCAGGGAGAAGCGCCAGAGATGGCAGCTAAATTCAAATTATCTTTTGTTTTTTTGCAATTTGCAGGTTTTTTAAGTTTTTTTTTGTCGTTTATTAATCAAAACAAAAACAGGTCAGTGTCAGGTTATATGTTGAACAAAATAAGTGGACAAATTGATATTTCAAATAGTCATTCAATATGTTTATATGAACTTACAAAGTTGTATTGATGATTTTAATGATTATAATTCTATACATACTTGATACGGTCGCGAATCATATTTTTATATATGTTATTGCAAAAAACGTAAAAAAATTTGAAATTCGCAGGCTTCCCCCATAATGCAAATTGTATTCAGACTCTAGAAAGACAATTTCTACTGCAAGTGTCCGTATAGCTGATTCTCTTTGTAGCTCGTTGAACAGAGAATGACATAGGAAACCGGTAGATATTCTTTACGCTCTCTACTATGAGCAACATGAAACCTTCTATATACTATGTAGTTTGTAAAAACGCCAGAATTCGTTTCAGAAATTTCACATTACAAGATTAGATTAAGAATGCAAGTCTCCTTAATTAACAAATTCTTGAAGTTAAACCAGAGGGTGGGCATCTGGGAATCAAAATCCGACTAATTATGATTACAATTAAGAAGTTCAAACATTCCATTTTGGTTTAATGCCGGACAAGTAAGTGGAAGTAACTTAATATAACCTATTTTAGACCGCAATAACATAACAGAAGTAATAAGATATCGATGCTAACCCTGGGCTGTTCGATATACCTATTATAATTGTGTATAAACATTAAAATACTTAGATGTACCGTCATGTACCTGGTTTACAGAACCTAGTTAGTTAGCCGTATTTGCACTGGGAGTCTGGGAGGCTGTAAACTACCGGAGTACCGGTACTGCAGACACAGAGTTTGCTCACAAAATGCATGTATTACAGTAAACTAGCCGGTAGTCGGTATGTTTATATGAAGTGCAGGTTTCCTTAGTCACTTTCTTGGTAGAATCGATTGCCATACGAAATAAAAGGACTTTGATTTAAGGACATAAGAATAAAATGTTTACTGTCTGATATCAGTAGGTAAGTAAAACTTACTAAATCATCTACTCTCCTTGATATATCATTGCAACGCATCTTAGGAGGATAATACCCTAATCAATACGCGCAGTAGGCGCTTTGATGATTGCAGCATGATGTCATCAGTGGTGTGTTTATCCGCAGTGGTAAGCACCAGTGATATCACACCAGACATTAAATGGCACTCCGTAGAATTTAAAAAGCAAGTTAATAACATAACACAACATCGTCTGGTATTTCCTGAACGAATAAGCAGAGGTGTAATTCCTGTCTAGGTAGACAGGAGTTTGAGGAAAGACTTGCTCTATGGGACTTTAACATAACAGGCAGGTGCCTGTTATGTTAAAGTCCCATAGAGCAAGTCTTTTACTATTAACCGAGCAAAAATCGAGACTCCAGGCTGCTAGGTACCTAAGTACTGCGAAAGATAAAAACAATAATACTTATCAACCTGCGAATTGATCCCTAGACCCAATATTCAGTAACCGCGCTTGCAGCCACTAAACCAACGAAGCAGTCCACGCAGATAATGTCGATGATTAATAATAACATTATCAAGCTTAAATTGCGACACAAAACGCTTATTTCATTTGTTAAGGGACGTAGTAATGACAGTCCCATTAACGTGGATTCTTGCCAAAAATACCAACTTTCGCGATAACTGCGTCAAACTGCTAATAATATAAAACAACAGTTTACCATAGTGACGTCATGAACTCACAAATTTATTATACCAAACAGTTTTATATTCTGTTAAGAAAATTGTTGAGTCTTCGAGGCGTCTCTCTGTCTAATAAAATGTTTGGGCCAACATCTGGTTGAAATAATCGTCAGCCAATTCTCAACGTTAAAACACTCGAGTTAGTTTAAATCAAGTTTTATTTATTTATTATCACTAAGGACCGGATTATATGCAAATGCATATTGCATGTGCATTTGCATATTTAGATTTTAGTCCCTTTTCAGTGATAGTTGCATGTTTTAGAAAAAAATAAAAAAATTATGCATATTTACGCTCGATCTCGATCTTGCTCATCGTTCAGGATGTCTCTCATAGTGGGACGGGACGTCCGATCGCTAAACTAATAAGTCCAAACATTGCACCCAAATTTAAATTCTGCAACAGTCACCACAGTAGACGTAGAACGGTCCTTTTCCGGTACAAAAATTTATTAAGCGATCGTAGACGCAATTTATCTACGGAACATTTAGAACAGTACTCAGTCGTACATATGTTTAAAGATAAATTGTAAATTTCATTGTTACCTAAGTAGGTATATTTTGTAATAGATATTTTCGCAAATACGATTGTTATCGTTGGATAGCTAGTGCAGAGCTTTTTAAAATAAAAATCATGAAAAAATATGACTTTTATATTTTTGCATATTTTGACCCTTTTTATGGATTTTCGTGCATATTTTAGCTATTTTACTTGCTTATTTGCATGCATATTTTGGGCCTTTTATGTTGCATATAATCCGGTCTCTAATTATCACCATACATTTTACACGGTGAGTTAAACCCTGTCTAATTACGAGAACTAGCTGTCAGACATACCTACTAAAAAAACCCGCTTGTAGTTAAAGGTCTCATCATCATAAAGTTCGTTAATATCTGGCATTCTATGAGCCTTGACATCTTTACATGTCCCTATGAATGTATAGAACCCCAACTAATTTTAAATGTATCTAAAATCATTAACCGTATCTTGTTCTGACGCCTGACGCTATCTTAACTATTTGTCCTATTTCGTTTACTATGTCGTAGGTACTCTATGGTCAACAAGTAATCATTACTGACCACTTAATCTATGGACACCTCACAGCTATAGTTAGATAGTCGTTACCCTACCAGTTCGATAATTACCGACGCCCTAAATATTTACGTGACTAATTTGTACGTTTTGTTTAAATGTAATGTTTCGGGTTTTTTTTTTTTTGTAACCTATAAGGTGCGTTTTTTCTTTCTTATTGCGTAAATCAATAACTTTAAGTAGTTAGTCATCCTTGGCATTGATTTTTTTCTTACAATCTAATACTCATCCAGTTAATCATCATATGAACGACTAGAAGTGCGCAAAGTTATCTGAATTAAAAACTTCTCTCTACTTTTCTATTAAAGTACGTAGGTATTGTATGTAATACTTAAACAACTTTTTCTATAAATACGACACGATAATTAGAAAACAAACACTACTTAATCTAACAACATATTTTATAACGACATAAATTTTTGACGTGCGCGGTCAAGAAACCGGCTGCCTTATCGATCTAATGCAATGTTAATGAATGTGGTTCGGCTACTGTGTGACCGCACCTTAATGCTCGTAATCTCGCTGCCAATAGGCCCTTCGCGGTTTTTGTACCAACCTGATAACAAAAACTTTTCACTTAATATTGTTATGATGTCCATGCGTCGGGGACATCTGTCATCCCCTTAGGAATACGCATTGATACTTAGACTGTGCACTAGGGTACTGTCGGGCACATTCCCCCGACTGATGACAGGATATCAATCAATAAATCTATCAACCAATTCACCGCATTGCAGCGGTTGCTGGACGCAAACCTATCCTAAGTTGCGCTACAAAAAAGTCACGTTTTATGTTTCGTTAAAAAATTATTTTAAAAAAGAATCGATGACGTTGGTGTTACTGAGTTAAACAAACGATGGACAACCAGAACACGAAAATTAAGATCACACTAAAAAGAAAATTAAAGAAGTCTTTAAATTCAATTCAACTAAATATACCTAACTTATTCCAATTGGACCCCAATGTGAAGGTACTATGAAGCACTATGTTAGATACTAGCGGTAATAAAATAATTTACCTGCAAAGATTATTTGCAAATATTTTTTAAAGTCTACTCAATCTTTATCAAAACAACAGTTGAATTGATGTAAGTCAAACAAGCAATCAAGGCGATCTCACAAAATGTTTTTACAAACAAAACAACTGAACGTTGAAAAAGTTTCCACACTTCTTGACATCGTAATCTTAAAAACACAAACATTAAAGTAGCTTAGATACCTCCCAACTATGCATACATTTAACAAGTTGAAATTAAAATGCAAAAAGTAATTAAAATTTAAAAACTAAAAGTGTGAAAACAGAATTAAAAAAGAGCGTACAAGCGATCTACAAAATGATAACTAAGAAAGTAAACCAACTGCTAAACATAAAGCTGATATCATTATTAAAACATAGAAAACAAAACAACATGACAGATTTATTGAAACATCAAACATGTTTTCTTATCTCCAAACATTATTCTAATTAATTCTCGTCATACACTGCTTATCTGAATGCAATGATGTACGTAGTAGGTTATCAATTAGTCATCATCGCTACCTGTCGTTCCCAGAAACAATTTCTCCTAATGACAACTGCTCTTAAAGTTTAAAAAAACTCAGTCACTAATGACGCAAACAGCACTAACCAGAAGTGCTTTCATTAAGAGTGCCTGCATAACATCAGTCTCACATACTACAGTTTCTGGTAGAATTGGGAACCAGGCAGCGGGTATAGTTGCGTAACAAACTAACAATTGCAATGCCTTTCATTATGACAATTCGACAAAACAAAATTCATTGCGTTATTTACGTTGTTGAGCAGAAATTTTTTTCAAACATTTGTAGCAATGGATTAGGAATTTCTTTCATAATCCTTCGGATTGTAAAAGAAAGTATGTTACGCAATTGGGGTGCAGGATTTTCTGTATGCAGCAGGATAACATGCGCAACGCGATAAAACTTAGCCGACCCCTAACATGAACATACTTATCTCGCGCTGGATCTAGACATAACCATGTGAATATGCGTAAACATGTCTTCACAATCGAGATATCTCATTACCAAAAATGTAACTACCCCGTGTCACCGTGTGCTTTCCCATTTCCCAGCAAGTCGTCTATGTAATGTCATGACGTAGGTGCGAACGTCGATTGATTAGCCCCCTTTACTAAGGCAGGTAGTACACTTGGGAGCAAATAAATCGAGCCACTTGCTTTTTTTTCACGTATAATGGTTGTTATTTTTGGTATGGAACGTATCAATTCGAAACATATATCGCCTAAGAGATTATTTAATAACCTTTGAATGAGGGTAAATTGTTGAATGATAAGTAACCTTATTTAATGATAAATTATTGCCTCTGAAAGAAAATCGGTAATTTTGATAGAAAATTGTAGGGTTAAAACAGTCCAGAAAATCTATCGAAATCAGGGCGCGAGGTGGTAATACAAGAGACTAAGAATAAGTTTATACCATAATTTTGTTTTTAATTGTTTTTTTCTGGACTGTTTTAACCCTACAATTTTCTATCAAAATTACCGTTTTTCTTTCAGAGCCAATAATTTATCATTAAATAAGGTTATCATTCAATAATTTATCCTCACTGTAAAGGTTATTAAATAAGCTTTTAGGCGATATATGTTTCGGATTGATACGTTCCATAACACCAAAAATAATAACCATTATACGTGAAAAAAGGAAGTGGCTCGATTTATTTGCTCCCAAGTGTATTTGCGAGAGAGGTACCCAATTATTGCAGGCGTCTGACGTAGGTGATGCGTATATGCACTTACCCACAAGGATGGTAGAGTTACTTTACCATTTAATACGCAAGAACTCGACTCGAATTGATAACACGGTTTTCTTAAATATTTTTTGTTGATATTTTGATAAGATTGCCACCGCGTGTGTAGCAAATACTTAAATAACTATCTGTTCACGTGAATTTATCTTCTATGATGATTGATGATACAGAAGCTGTTTATTTGTTTTTTTTTTTTACTAGTACATGACTACTTCCTAGAGATTTTAGTCGACGTAATTTGTCTTATCATGTTATGGTAGCAATCATGTACGCATAACAATTTGATAAAAATTCCATTCTAATTCACGATTCAATATTTATTTCGTCGACTCATTACCTACTAAACATTGTTGTCCCTAATATCAAAATCAGAAGTATGTAATATTTTACGATAGGTACATATAATATTTAGTAATATCTAATAGGTTGTTCCTAGTGGTACCTACGTTCTTACCTACTCTCCTAATACCTATTTAAAAATAATAATAAAATTACAACTTCAACTTTTGTAAAAGCTTTTATACTAAGTTACGCAAAAGTGACAGAAATTGCCTATTTGTGACTAACTATTTGTTGCGCCATATTTAATGGAAACTTTAACTTTTGCAAGAAAAGGCCACAGACACTGTTGGAGCTTACACAAATAGGTCGATATGATATGACTTGGATAAAACTAACAAATCCATCTATATTTCCAGAATTTATCGGCTAAGTATTGTTCAAAGAGTTATAAAATGAGTCAAATTAGTAAATCATATAACGTTCGAGTCACACAAAAGTTTATTCATTTAATACTTCAAGCACATAAATGTACAGAGGCGGACAAAAGTTCTTCGATACCACTGAAGTTACGACGAAGTGCCCGGAACAGAGCGAGGAAGGAAGCACTGTTCAACTGCAGAATACTTAATAAGCACATACTTAACGATTGAAATAGATACAGTACCTACTATACTAAGCACGTATATCAACAATCATTTTAAAACCACCATGACACTTCCTTTACTTGCCATTTATTTATCCTCTTTGTACAGATTATACCTAAATAATTTGCATATCATTAGATCATGCAGCGATGACAAAATTACTTAAGTGAAAGTGGTCTCCCACTCGCAGTAGGTAATGGCATAAAATATTTAAAATTAAAATAAGCACCAAACATTAATTAGTGTCGCAGTTCAGTCATTATGTTTGCAGAAAGAATAGAAAGTAAAGGCTCGTGCACACAGCATTGTCCCGTGAGGACGGCGAGGCTAATGTAATGCGGAAGCTGCGCCGGCGAGCGACGTGCCGTCCTGCTTGCCCGCGGGTGGAATTGTTAATCGCCTCATTTATCATTGCAGACGAAAGTGAAAACTGCTACTGTGTAAATAATACAATTGTGAATGCGGCTTTATGTCTTTTTTGGTACAAGTAGGATTGACTTTTTGCTCACGTTTTTTTTGTGGCAAATGGCTTACAATTATTTAATTATCTAATTTGGACTATGCAAGTATTGCAAAATAGATAGGAATTTAATAACCTAATAGCATTGTAACAGAACAACTAATAGACAGTTTGATAACTCGTAGCATATTGGATCATCTGTTTTTTTTAGAATTGATTGACAATGTGACGAACGACATCATCAGTGATTGTAATATATATTAAATTGTGACATAACATTAGCATTGTGTGCCAACATGGACGAGTAAAAGTGAGCACCATTGTTTCGGATGTGCGGTAATAGCTCCGCCCCTTATGGTTGCAGCCATGGAGCAGACTATTTGACGTGACTGAGATTATAATGAGGCTCTAATATAGATAAGAACGCACAAATTTTTAGAAAAAAAAAACAATATACGTTATGGCCATGATAGTGCGAACGTGCCAGATACGAACATAACTCACACAGTAGTCTGCAAAGTAGTAATTTTATAACAATATTAGCTGACCCCGGAAACGGAGTTTTGCAAAAAAAAAATTGCCTACGACCTATTCTCAGACCTACCAAATATACACAAAAAAATCATAAAAATCGGTCAAGCCGTTTCAGACGATTTCAATAACAAGCACTGTGTGCGACACGAGATTTTTAAATATTAGAAGATATTCCCATAAGCATAATAAATCCCTACGTTGGAAGTTTGGGACCCACTCTCGGCGAAATTCAGTATTTCAGTAGGTGTAGAATATCTAATTTTACTTGACATAATTAACGCATGTCGCAAAGGTGTCAACGGGTTATATCATATTATATTCTTAACCTAGGTATATACTCTGTAAATTTGTTCTCCGTTCTATTCAGTTTTCACGAGATAATTGCCAAGAATAAACTTGTTAATTTGGTACCTACAACTTTAATATAAATAAATGAAAATAAATTGAACTCACGGGTACACGTAAATGTGCAACTTTCAAGTAGGTTTTTAACAGTTTAATCCAAACGATGATGTAGTAAACGAGTCTGCTAATCGTAGGTTCTTAAAGAGTACCTCCATTTTATCTTTTTTATAAAGGAACAGATTCTCATCATAGATACTCTTGCCCTTATTCCAATTTTTTTGGGATCAGCGCAACATGTTTTTTTTTTCATACCTACTTCTCTATTAGCCGTCATCTTGCTAATCACCCTCTTTCTAGCCATATCGCCTCGCCTTACACATAGTCCGTCCATCGTTTCTTTGGTCTGCCCACAGTCTTATAGCCATCCACAATCATACTCAAAACTTTCTTTACGACATTTTCCTCATTTCCACACAACTTTTCTGTGATCGGTACCTACCACTTTCAGACTTCCTCTACTTATATACAGGGTTATTGGAAAAACACCAACAACCTCTTAAGAGGTCATTGTACTCATCATTATGAACAACTTTTACTATGGGACCAAACCTGAAATCGATGAAATGAATTTTTCCAATAACCCTGTATACATATATACTCATTTCTTTCTATATAAAAATAAATAATAGAAAACCCAATAGAATCTACACCCCCCCTGAATAGAATCTACCCTTGATAAAAAGTGATGGATGACAGATAAAAATATTACCTACTTAGGTCTAGGTAGATGAAATAATTTAAGCTTTTGCTTAATATGTAAAAGCCGTGGCCTGCCGTTCATGGCTCGTTCCGGACATGAACGCCAATATCTTTGAATGACAAATGACTATGTATTAAAATTGCATTATATATCCTAATGAGGGTCACAAATGTCATGATTTTCATAAGTAGGTTCCTCAAACCATGTCTAGCGAAACATGAATCATAGGAGTAATTTTATGTGTTGAACGTACGCGTGTAGATTTTTATCACATCCAATCATTAACATATAGACAACCGTGAAACGAACAGTTATTTTTACAATTCATAGTTTGTATAACAATGATTGCTATTCACAAGTTCATTAAAATCACACCGACGTTATTCTCCGAAGTGAAACTTACTAATGTACCTACTTATTTTTCTAATTTCTATTATAGCTACTTTTTTATTTAACCACTTAATTTTATCATAAAATTACGTCTGAGCATTTCAGTGCAAAATACCGTTGTGGGATGGTATAGTTTCGTTTTTCCTTTTTTATTGCAATTTTCCTGTTATTAGCGTTGCTTCCGTTGATCGTTATTTTTTATTTACAACAACATAATGCAGCGCTTCCTTTAAAATTAAATACGCTATATCGGGTCCGTGATCGGTAGATATCGACGTCATCATAATTATTGTTGCCCTATCTATTATTATCTGCCGGAGCTACCCCTCAAACATCCTTACCTTGACAGTGGTTTATAGGTCGTTTCTGCAACTATTTTACCATAGTCACGCTAGAATCATAAAAAGCCGACGAATAATGTTTCCATCTTTATTGCATTGCATCAATGTGATAGGTGACGTGTCGGGGGTTATAAAGTGCGTGATACTTCGCACGATTCGTGTGTACCTATGCAGTCATAACACCTTCAAAAGGACAAATTTTACTGCTATAAGTGTGCGTTAAACCGTAATTCACGAGCTGCCAGTTTCTTTTGATCATTTTCAGTATCAAAGCTATTACAAGCATAAGTTATGTCTATTTTAAAACAAAGATTTAATTTCTTCGAAAAGTACTGATACGGTGTAATGCTAGACGAGATTTTATATAGTTAGTATTTGTAGCAAGTCCTTAGCGGAGCGAGGTGGCGCCAGCTGGCATTCTTGTCTCGGCCAGGAGCAACTTTCATGAATAGTTAACTGACTAGTTTTAGTTCTAGCCTAGGATCGCGCTTTGCAAAGTAAACACTGTTCGATACAACGTCGCGTTTTAAATAAACATGCAGCACTTTACGTATCTGTTTGGAATGTAGATATACAATGTTTGATTCATATACGACCGTCTTCTCCTTGAGTATCAGCATCGAGTGCCGTGAGAAATGGTCTAATTCTGTATACAGTAGAGCAGTAAAAAATCGCTCCCAAAAAGTTGTCATAATTTCTAAGGATTACGCGTCTGCTGAATGCACTGAAGACCTAGTGCTAAAAAAATATATATAGATATATTCATCCGAATTGATAACCTCCTCTTTTTTTAAGTCGGTTAAAATTTAAAACAAAAATCAATTTACACCGTCACACATGGCCTATTTTATAGACAATTCAGTGGAAGAACAGCTAATGTTATATTTCTCATTTTCTAATGCAGGATGAAACCAACGTAAACAACTCCTAAGCTCACTTTACGAGCTTAAAAGCTAATTAATCCAGCTCAGACAAGGCACTAAGATTGTGCAGTATACGGTACCTTACGAGAAACAAGAGAGAATTAACTCGACAATCAATTGAACACCGTGTCGTACAAACCAACTGTTGCTTTAAGACGTTTACAGAGCTGCCAGATAATATCGCACAATTTTGTTACCCTGTAAAACATTGAACCCACAATTTCAAAACATATTGTCTAGACCAATATTATCTCATCATGGACAAGTTTCTTTATCAAAAACCTTACTCTGTTATCCCGGCTATCAAAAGAACATTGTAAAAAATTGTACATGCCATTTATACGACTTATATCACTCCATAAAACGTTAAACCCTCTCAGCGATTCCAAGAGCAAAATAAAATTTTATTAAATATTTTTATGGTCCAATGTCTAGTAGGTAGGTACTTGATTATAATATTTAGTGATAGCAAGTTAAGCAGAAAATGTTACTCACAACAAGAAACTTTAAACCAACTATATAAAGTACATGAAGGTGGCCCATATTTTGTAATCGAAAACGAAAACATTAAGTAAGGATTCCACGATGATAACAAAACAACAAACACACATCAGTCACAAATGTTTGGGTCAAGTGATAAAGGTACGAGTCAGAACGTGGGTACATCTCCGTGACGTTTGGGAGTTATTCTATAGAAAAACACGGTTAAATATCGTCTATTATGTTGAGGACACAGCTCCAGAATGTAGAACCGATCTTATCGACTGCATTAATGATTGCGTTAAGGTTAATGTTAGAGCTTCCCCAGTGCGCATCATTAGCATACATAGCTGCATTCATTTCAATACAATACTGGTTCAGTTTTACTGCTACATATTTTTCTTGATTTATTCAATAACCGCGACGCGCGACTGTATCGTACAACCTTTTGCTCTCATAAAGTCTTATCATTTAATTAATTATTTTCTGACAATTACAATTTTTGTATCAAACAGCCACCCATACTGCTCCTCTTCGCATGATGTGTGCGGACACGTTAGTCTGTTATACAGTACAATATTAGAAATTAGAAGCGAAAATAAGAACAATATTTATATTCTCAATATTAAACACTAATGTCTACAAGTGCTTGTCTAACGGAAGGAACTGTTTACTGAATGTGGACATAACAAATTGTTACTGCAAATTACCTGTCGTACTGTTCAACATCAAGAAGACAGACACTATAGTTTTCTACAGTCCCATTCATTTTACAAAAAAATATCTCGTGCAGAGTGAGTGCGTTCAGTTTCACCAAAATATTAACTTCGTGGATGTTTTCATCCAATGGTACGTGCTTTGATTACTTACAGAACGTGATACAAAATGTATTCCACTGTAAACAAACGTGAGTAATTGTGCAGATATTTATTAGCATAATCTTACTTTATATGTAGCTCATTCCCTTCTTGTTCTGTATTTGGAATCGTATCTAAGCAAGTGTTTAAATTCTGTAGCTCTGCGTAAGCCTTATGTTCATAGTAATTAAATTCCACATATTGGTTATGAATCGAGTCACGAAAAGGGAATCTGGGGGAACATTGATGTATTTAACGCTTGAATTCATATAGACGTCACAAAAACTAAAGAAATGCTCCAGGTGGGAGACAGAAAATGATCCCACAAACCGCACAAACGCCTGGCGCGACCAGAGCCACCAGCCAGTAACCCAACCTCTTTGATTCATGGCAATGATCACGTCGAATAGAATAATATTTCATAGAAGCTCATAAAGGGACTAGTTTGGGCTATACCAACTTAAGAAGTACTGGACGTGGGCTCGGCCGGTCCACTTTCATGCAGTTTGTGTGCCGGGCGGCGCGACGGCGGCGGTGCCGGCGCAGCGACATTGTTGCGCGGCGACATTCTGCTCGCAGCGTACTTCACAGATATTACTAGAAAGCTTCCCAGACGATCCATATCTCTGGGACGAAATAGGAACTGTTCCCCTATAATAACCAAACATAACGCTGGCTAATGAAATACGACCATCAGTCCATATCGCCCCATTTGAATGCAAGAGGGCCAACAAAGTAGTCAGCAATCTATCAATAGTTACCGACCGCGTTCCTACCTCCAATGAAGCAATATTAACGCAGTAAAAGATAGAGGTAGTGTAACCCGAATTCGAAATGCCAAATTACTGTTACCCATACAATAAAAACAAATCCCATCTTCCATACTGAACATTTTCTGGCCATCAAATAGCTGAGTACTTCCCGTTGGCTCTGAGAATCTTTAATTTATTTTCGCACTGTATTTAATGTAACTACTTATGGAAGCTTTCATGTTCCATCGAAATAAAGTGAGTGTGGCGGTTTAAAACTGACGTCGAAGTGTTAAGACTACTTATGGATGATAATGTAAATGTTCTATCAACGTCATCTACCTACAGTGTAAATTCACTGTAATATCCAAACACTCAGATCGTACTCTTTGATCTTTAGCAAGTTAATGTCTGTGAAAACCGAAACAACATTAATAATTAAATTATTATTGCAATGGACTGACTGAACCGTATCATGGAATTTATTATACACTTAGTGATGAGCTTTTATCGTAACATCGTTGATTTAGTCTGTCTGGTATGTATCAGGTCATTCCAATGTAGGTAGAGGCAGCGACAAAGTTTATCATCGGCCAGTTTAGCATATATACCAACTATGCAAAGTTTCTCACCTGAACAACGCAACTAAAGATTGCATCATAAGAATAATTGATGTAGATTTTCGGCTCCGTGAAAAATATTGATGCAAGAAGGAATACCTTTTTTCCACATACTTCTCTTTTTGTTTTATTGTGTTTAATCTGTGTGTTTATCATTGATTTTATGTTATGCCCTATATCCCTTCACATTTACTAAATAACTAATTATCTTCACATACCTACCGTGTGGTGGGTCCCTGGTGATCTGCTATACAGGTATTCCTAGTGCAGACACCAGTCTCTTACAAACTAGTTTCTAAGCTTGTATAAATTTCGATACTATTGTTTCTGAAGAGAAAATATTTTTTTTTTATCAACCTTTACTTCAGCACTCATCATCATCATCATCACCATCGTCTCCGTCATTGTCAGCCTTGTTCCACCTCCTGCTGAAAATAGGCCTCCTTCCTTAAGCACTTATTATTCATCAGTTTGCACGAGTTAAGAATTTACAATTTGGTGGTTTTACGACAATAAGCAAGCTTCAAGATAATTTTTGCACTCATCTTACTATTACTGGATCGTAAAGTCTAAATAGCATCGATCTGCTGTGAATAGTTATAAATCTGTGTGTAACCTCTTCAAATTCTTCCAAGTAGGTACCTACATAGTAATAGTTTGAACACTGTTGAGACCATCGTTTAACAAGTTTTCTTATTGCAGGGCTGCGGGTGTCGGGTTGGAGCGCCCGTTATAATGTGACCGGCGCACGACGACGCGCGTCTCTCCTCAAGGTAAGCTTCCTCTCTCCTGTGGACCACCTCTACAACTTTACTAGCACAGAAGCTAAATGTCACGTCGATACAATTACCTTTATCTACCTGAAGACCGGTCAAAGGGGGCATCCCTCGACTTAAATTCTACGTTTTATAGGTTAGGATCAAGGCGATGGTTGAGGCATTGTACAGACTACACAATAAGTGTGTAGGTAGTGCCGATTTACTTATAAGTTTCAATAGCTTCATAGATGCAAGTTTATTTTCTTTTTTTTTTATTCTAAAAAAGACATTTTATTAATTTTAATTAACAAAAATAACAAAATTAAAACCATACACAAACTAAAATATAGCGTCGACAAATTCATCCGCATCGCTGTCGACTGGTAATGTACCCAAGAGACTGGCGGCATTACCACGTTGTATGGCAATGCTTAGCCTTTGGCCGAGGTAAAAGCCAGCCCTTGGGTCACGGGAAGTGTCAACCAGCCATTGTGAAATTTCCTTAAAAAGACCATGAGCACTCGGACCCCAAAGCCCGAGGGTTTCAACCCCAAACGGCTCGAAAATATAATTTCCGGTAAGGTAATATATTTTCACCGCTTGAGGTTTTCCGCAGCCGCAGCAGCAGTGCCAACACAGCATGCCGATCCAGGAAGATGGGATGGCGCAAGAGTATCGACACAAGTTGCGTCCCACACTAAAAGCCTACCCACCTTCCATGGAAATAAAGACATACCGTCCGGTCTCTTGCCATCGTCGCGTCGCAAGCCATTGGGTTCTAATATAGCTGGAACGCCGACGGTAACAAGAGCTCATCGGATGATGTCATTAATGTTCGCGTGCCGCGCTAAGCGACCCGCACTTCGGCTGCAAGACAGGCCGTGGTGTCCGAGGCTGTTGACATCTTCGCCACAGTGACAGCGATGAGGAGAACGACAAGGAGTGCCTGGTCGCAGGGAAGCAGCGAGGCGAAAAGTAGTGTCGTCGAACAAAGTGCCTATGTATTTTCTTGATAAATGCATTTTAAAATACCCCTTAAATTATTCATCAACTGTTGTTGTTGATTGTACATCATCATATACGACAAAATATTTATGGATTCAGTTGCTCCCGTGTGATTTATGGACATGGTCTTAAATAAAGAACAAAACACTAAAGGGACTTTAAATATAGCTAGCTGGACCAAAAACACATATCAAGATGATATTATTAAAATAAAATGAGTCTTATGGCAACGCATTCGGGTAACCTTTGCGGGCCCGACTGTCTGCCTACTCATTGTGCAGGGCGCGGCATCACCGATGGCCATGAATCCGAGCGTGATATATTATTTGTTATTCACGGGCGAAATCTGTCGCCCGCGCCGCCGGCTTCCGTCAAAGCAGACCGTTTCCCTTCCAAAAATACAAAGATTATATTCCGAACGCATCCGTCTCGGTACGCTGAATGCGATTTCGTTTCGTACACGCTCGTTAACAACGTCCATCCGACCGTTTAAGAAATTCAGTACCACTAATTAGAACGCTATGTCGCTAAAGCAGCATAGCCCTACACTGACGCGAAATAGTATAAAAAGCTGATTTCAACAGTAATATAGCGGATAATGGAGACGGAAGAAAAATTAGAGCGGCAAGTAGAAGCGACTTTATTAATGAAACTTGTTGAACGCCCTTTAAATCCTGGAGTCCGACAGAGAAAGTTGTAAAAGTTTTAAGCTGTACAAGTGCGTCGTTACAAGCTTTATTTTATAAATAAGATCATTTGTGTTTTCGATCTTCTTAAACTTTATTGATTTAAATCAAGAATTGCTTAAAATGTATGTATGCAACTATTTTGTACGGGTAATATTTAGTAGAAGAAAAAACCGGCCAAATGCGAGTCGGACTCGCACACGAAGGGTTCCGTACCACCGTACAATATTTAACACTACATGATAAGGTGCTATAAAAATATCTGCCACAGCTTCAATGGGAGACAGTATTTTTTATATAGATTACAGTAGTGAAGAAATTTTGTACCCCAGAATAGTTAAATCAATTTGAGAAAATAAAGTATTTAAATAAACATTTACTCTATTCTGCATAACGTGGTTCACAAACTGCACGCGATGTATCGCTTCGTCACATTTTGCGAAATTAAATGACGGTGCGGCAACAGCTAATTACTATCGGACGGTTTCATGCAACTAAATCAATTCAAATTTATACGCACATTTTTTTGTATAAAAAAATTTATGAGATAAGATCAACAATGTATCTTTACTATTGTAATCTATATACAGAATACTGTCTCCCATTGAAGCCGTGGCAGATATTTTTATAGCACTTTATATATAAAAAAATCACGTTTGTTGTATGGGAGCCCCCTTAATTTATTTTAATTTAATTACCTATTTATTTTTAAAATGAATATACAACTAAATATTCCGTGAATATTTCAAGCGTCTACCTGTTGCCGTTATTAATATCGAGCAAGCACACGCAATCATTGTTATCGAGCAAGTAACGTAATAGCCCCCCTTAAATATTGATTATATCCTGTTTTTAGTACCTATTTGTTAAATTGTTATAGCGGCAACAGAAATACATCATATTCTGTGAAAATGTCATATGTCTAGCTATCTCGGTTCATGAGATACAGCCTGGTAACAGACAGAGAGACGGACAGTGGAGTCTTAGTAATAGGGTTCCGTTTTTACCCTTTGGGTACGAAACCCTAAAAAACGAACGTAACATTTAAAACACGATAAAATTTAGTAAACTAAAAAAAAATTGTGAGCTGCCGTTCATAACGTATCCACTCTAAACTAAGAGTTGAAAATTAAAGGGAGATGAATGGACCGTTTTTATAAATAAACATCGCCGGCTGTGCGCCTGAGGCCGTTGCGTACTACGCAGCTTGGTGTTGCACTTAATTGTTTTTGGACATTGAAGAGATACATTTGCTGCTTAGTACGGAATGTAGGAACAGATAAACAAAGCGGTGAGACGGCAAAAACTCTTCCAATAGTTCTAAATGAGATCTTTCCAAATTTTGAAACAGCATAAAAGAAAGCACGCACAAGGTGTGCAATTAAATCTTTTAAGAAGAGTATGTCCAACTCATTGTAGAAACCTGTAGCTATAGCTAATCCTAGGATCATATAAGGGGTAATTAAATGGACGTTCTATTCCAGTGGTAACATAACGTTTCAAGCAACAGAAGTTTCACAATTATATCCAGCAAAATGTGTTATTTACAGTATTTATGGGTCTGTATCACATGGCGCATTGTTCACGTGACTTGCTAGCAATTAAAATGAAATAGATATGTTTATAGGTACAAACCTAAATCTAGTGCTGAACTGGGAATCAGAGGAAAACTTGACAATTATCTTATTAAGAACTACAAACAACAAGTTGTAAAAGTCAATTAGTAAGGTACCTATCTATGATGCAGCCCATTACGATAGTGATAAACATAAGAACTTGATTGACGTAAACAAGTAGCTAGACATGACACACTTTCCCAGATAAAATCATCGATAGAGTAAAATCGTGACAAGAACTTTGCCTGGCAACAAATCCAAACACTACTTTATTCAAAACAATAAAAAAACAACACCAATATACGGTCACGTCTAATAGATACGTTGACCTTGCAGCATTACCCAAAATGTAGCCGAGATGTAGGAATGATAGTGAAATGTCGCAGCACATGCTAACCACGCAGTCAGTAGGTCGCTCTCAACTACCGACACACTTGCCTATGAGAGTGACAAAACTTGCAGCTGCAAAACCGAACCTCAATTTATTATTACAAGCGATTTTATAGGCCAAACGATTGAGCGTGACCGTACACATTTAATTACAAAAAAGGATCGAGATGAATGGATATTGTTGGCGGACTACATTGTTGTGTGCCGAAACGTTCAAACAAATCTAGTACGGGTATTAGTCGCTTATAGAGATACGTAGATATATACGCTATATATAATGCATTTAGTGTCCTGGTTTGTCATGGTTGGCTCGTGACACTCAATATTCCTCGAGGACTGAACATGCCACGAGACAGGACCGACGCATGCACTTGATTCTGATGTCATAGGTCCAGTGCAAATAGTTTTTGGTTGCTAAGGCGCTGTCTTGAGAGTCCTAGGCTTAAAAATCACATATAAGTAACCTCATTTTTTTATCTCTCATTTTTTTCTGATTTCCATATCAACACGGTCTAAACAAAAATAATTCAAGGTTGGAAGCTGTATGATACAGATGAGAAAAACTAAGATAAAGAGACTGATAAGTCGGGTGTTGGCAACAGAAGCAATGTATTAATTAGAGCTTAACAAAAATAAGTATATATAACAGAAGAGTTAACTAAAATAATTGAAGGAACACTAATCGACTGACATAACTTTGTACTAGGTAATTGGCGTCCACATCGAAGGGTCCCTTGTCGAAGTTGTGAAGGATTATGTCTACCAAGGGCAAGTAATCCAGCTCGGTAGACACAACTTTGAGGAAGAAGCCGACAGAAGGATCCAGTTGGGGTGGGCACCATTTGGAAAACTCCGTCAAGTCTTGTTGTCGCCTATCCCGCAGTGTTTGAAGACTAAGGTCTTTAACCAGTGCGCCCTGCCCGTCATATCATGACATGATGCCGTTAAGTGGACACTGACGGTCGGGCTGGTCCACAAATTCAGTGTCGCTCAGCGCGCTATGGAGCGAGCTATGCTCGGAGTCTCTTTGAAGGATAAAATCAGAAATTAAATTATCCGGAACAGAACCGAAGTTACCGACATAGCTTGCAGAGTAAGCAAACTGAAGTGGCAGTGGGCTGGCCATGTTTGTCGAAGGACCGATGGCCGGTGGAGCAGACGAGTCCTGGAGTGGAGACCGCGTATCGGCAAGCGTAGTGTGGGATGCCCCCCAGCTAGATGGACGGACGACCTAAATAAGGTGACTGGGACGGACTGGACGCGGATGGCTAAGGACAGGGTGTTGTGGCGCAGCCTGGGAGAGGCCTATGTCCAGCAGTGGACTACAATAGGCTGAGTTGATTGATTGATTGAGGTAATTGGCACACTTACCTACGTTAAGTAGAGTACCAGCAGGATAACATCTACTAGTAGGAACTCTTTAAATAACCATAAACAAGCCAACGATGTGATATAATAGGTGGTAGGTGTGTGATAGGTTAAATCGATTGACTTTCCACTATCCTTATTCGCCTACCTACTATGGACAAATGCTCTTGACCTGACTCAATGTGCATGGACAACTTTGACCAATTTACTTTCCTTTTTGGAATTAATTAATTGTTGTTACATTGACATTGAGAGCAATGTTGCTTTTAAAAACGGCAAATCTATTTGTAAGTATAATACTCATTGCTTAAGAAATCCTATACCTAAGTAGGTACTTGACAGTTAAAAGGCCAATCCCAAGTTCCACCTGATGCTCCTGCCGTACAAGCGTCTCTATACTTATCTAAATATTTCTGATATTGTTCACAGTTGACATGGTCATTAAGACCCGTAGGAAACTCACGCTCATTAGTATTAGTTACCTACTTAGTCGTGACTGGTGACAGTTTAACTCAACGATTATAACGGTGAGTTAGTGGTGTCAAAAGCTTCCTCGCTCGAACAAAAGAGGAATTATAAAACAGAATGACGTAATGAAAAACGTAGACCTGAATCCGTCCAAATAACCGTACAACATTGTATCAAAAGGAAAATATTTGCACAATAAAGAAGGAGATGTACGAGCCGTTTAGGATGCTTTGTGTCTTTGTTCTAACGCATTGCTACAAGCTTACAACAAGTAACTATTACAGATAATGTATGTCTCTATGTCAGTGTCTGTGTCTAGCGCTTGAATAATAGTGATGCTAATCCAACGACCAATGGTCGTTGTGCTAATCATTACACTGACCGATGTTCCGTGAAGGTACCCACTTACTTTTCCGCAAACAAAAACCGATTCAACATTTTCAACATCCGGAAATGACTGAATTTACCTTAAACAAACGATAGACGATTGTGGCAACAAAGTTCGCTCAAACAACGATGACAAATAACGATAAGCAAGAGGTAACGATTTAGTTAATGACTTTAATTTGTGTTTAACAGATTATGCCGAAAATAATCATTGAGTTCACACTTCAAGTTTGACCTACCGAGTAGTGGTGGTGCTGAGTAGGACCTGTCTACAACGATAACTATAAACCATTAACCTAAGGCCTTACAGCAAGAAATCTCCTCCCTACGCTTGTATTTAACGTCAAAGCCAGTTTTTAGTTCGACACGATGTTGTGGCGTAGGGAAATTTATAACCAGCTCTTAATTGCTGCCATTCAACCTAACCGGACGTTAATTAACTGATATCCAATAAATATAATTATGAATGAATAGGCTTTGTTTCAATTTCAATAGCTTTATTCAGTAAACAAGTTTTATATTTTTCAATACGAGTTCCGTACACTTTCATGGTCATTACATACATTAGCCTCGGTTTGTACTGAGGTATAAAATTCGCGGTAAATGTCAGAAATCATTATCCCTATATCCTGTTCGCGAGGAATATCAATCAGTTACCTAATATGCAAATTTGGCCGACATCGTGTCTGACCAGTTAGCGGGACACTTTCTCGCCGACGTATGGCCATTATTAAACAATACTCGTTATGGACAATATCAAGCCACACGTGGTCACATTGTCACGAATACCGCAATGGATCTTGTCTAGTCATAATTATGTAGTTATGACTAGAATAATAATCATAAGAAGGTTTCTTTATACAATAGGTACCGGTGGTCTAGTTATGAAGGTAAAAAGTTTCACAAATTCGACTAAAAAACCAGATTATTAGAGTATTATTTAAAAAAAAAACATGTATGTTGTCTCTATTAATTAAAGACTTGTATCTGTTTCCGTCATCTACCGATCACACTTATTTCTTATTTTTGTAACCAAAAACCTGTCAAACAGCAGGTGTAGATAACACAGCTGTTTCTTTAAAATCCAAGTAACAATGTTTTATTATTTAGTAGCTAGGTAGTTATCTCCGTTTTAAATCTCAACTTTGTTCGTTACCAACCTACTCAGCCTTACAAATACGATCGAAGAAACACCTGCCTTTTATTTGGAGGGTGGTGCACCAACCGTGACAGAGCAGTCACTTCCCCTTTCAACTGTCAAAACGTTTGAACGCAAGACGCAAATGCAGTTAGATTAAATGCTTACGATTCATTGATAACTTGGAACATTAATTTTACAATTCTATTTTAGTAGGTAGTCTCAATAAAAATGTAATTCGTCCATACACGCACATATGTTTGTCAGAAGCACTCGACTCAAGTTCTGACTGGAAAGCTATTTGCGTGCAACCCTGCGCCGACGCACCTCTGTTCCGCAACTGCCTTGTCTCGCTCTCGCATGCATGTCAAGGTAGGGTTCAACATTCGAGGATTTGGTCCGTGCAGATAATAATACATCCAAACGGAATACCCGACGTGTATCTGTTTTATATAAACAGAATGTTCTCATTAGGTCAGACGCAGTCAGAGACGCACGTAACTTCATAATCCCAGCAGACACTGCATTCTTTAGTCGCGTCGAAGATTTGTCGGGAGAAAATCCCAAGTAGCATTCAACGAGTTTAATCCCGCTTTCTAATCCTTTTCACACTAGAGAATGCAGTATAAAGTATGCTTCAATCAAGCACCATTGAAACACGGTCAATTCCCGCGAGAAGCTTCCGCGTGCGCGTGCGGCGCCTGATGCGAGATCATTGCCAGATGCCGCCAATAGATCGCGACGGGGTCAACAGCCATTGCCCTTGTTTTGCGCACTAAATTATTTACTCGAGTGTACAGCAGATACACCATAAGCGCGTTTCACTCAACCGGGGTCAAGGGAGCTAACACTTAGTACAACATTGTCGCCAACAATAAACAAAAAGCGTTATTTACATACAAATGTTATGTAATAATATGTTTTACAATGAATGAAACATTTGTAGCGAATAGTAAAAGGTAAAGTAGGTACAGTTTTCCACTGACTAGGTAACAGGGGAGGGCGATATCACATTAGATATTACTCCACGCTTAACCTAAGTCGGGAACAAAGTAAAACACAAGTAATTCTAATTACGCGTTTATTATTGTAGGCACACACGGCTACACATCAAGCTATACATCTCCAGTTTTAGCTGACCTCGCATTGTATAGGTTTTTCGTACAATCACAAGTCAGCTTATACTGGTTATGTATAGCTTGATGTGTAGCCGTGTGTGCACCTACCTACTGAAATAATAAGCTTTGAAGTTATCTTCCAAACAAGACATCCTTCGCCACACGTGTTGTTCTAACAAAACGAACGAGTAAGTAATTATACTACGCTACGCATAATATATTGCAAACAAGTTATAGGTAGGTAGCATCAAAGAATGCGCCCGTTGACTTGGGAACGACATCGCAATGCTGCAACGGTTAGCTTAGAGACATCCTTGGCTAAACGTAGATCTGCAAGTAGATAGTTAGGTACCCCTGCCTTCCTATATTTCTTTAACGATCTTATATCGAACAGTATGTGTATCCAAACTAAGAGGGTGATACTTTTCAAGTTCTCATCCAACCCAACACAATGGAACTAATCAAGAGCTCTATATCGAACACAATACATAATTAACAAATCAATTTTCACAATAGATGAAAGAACGTAGGTAGTTTACGTTCTTACCAACATTTACTATTTTAACCACGACTGATTCATCATAATAAGTAATACAGAGTGTAGTACTATTAAGTATTCTGTGACAGAGTGGCAGGGACATCGACGCGCAACCTTTGAATCAGTACATGATTCTGAATCCCCCTGAGTTTAAATTATTCTTCGGTTATTTTTTTCTAAAATAATTGCTGTTCGTGTGTTACTGCACTTTTCTACGAAACAGCTGATTTGTTTTTGATAACCCACGAAAAATGTCTATGCTAGGGGGTAGAAAAATGTGCTAAGTTCATGGTTAGGTACAGTTTGCGCGTCGTTCTCTTCCACCCTGTATAACTATAGACCAGGTAAGTACATATTTCAGGAATCAAGTGCCAAATACCTAGTAAGTTTTGCATGAATACTTAATTTCTTACCATTAAAACTAATGTACTTATTTCACACCTCAATATTTGTGTTTTAGTTAAAGGAGCTATAAACTTTGCCCATTTGTTTATTTGTCATATTTTATCCTAAACCACACCCCGGACACTCCATACAACGCTCGCAAAATAATTACCTACTACCACTACATTAACAAATGACGTTTGTATACGTGTAAATGTGTGCGTGAAATCTAGTAGGGCTGGCAGCTGGCTGGCAGTACCAGTAGTGCATTTTAGTTACTATACTCTATGCAGTAGTGCGTAGGCGGCGGCGCAGCCCGAACGTATGCAACAATGGGGCGCCGCGCGCCGCGACACTACTCACAGAAATCTAATTAATTACATTTCAATTGTACTACTTTTCAAGTCGAAGAACGAATAGAACGTGAAAGAAAGAGACATAACTAAGACAATAAAGAGAAAGAGCAATAATTTAATAGTTGGTATGTCAATATTACGGAAGTTTTAATTGTTCTAAAACGAAGAAAACTTGGAAAATAAATGAATAATAGAGAAAATTATGAAAATAAATTATCACAACACTGGCTTAACTTGTTTGTCTGTAATATACTAGCTTTTATTTTTTATGGGTTTAAAGGATATTTGAGTTGCTGTTCCTTACCTTCTTTCATGTTTCGGGAACCGAAAGAAACTCCTGTCTTTATCGTTCCTCGGTGAAGATAAGCATCCAAATAATGCACAATATACAACCATCGTGATTAACACAAAATAAAAACTTTAAAAAAATAATGTGTTCGTGCAGCAGTAGGTAGGTACTTACAGTGCTGCGGTTATTGTGTTTGCGAGCGCTCTTGTTAGAGAACCGGAGACGAATATGCCGAAGTGCGGGGTGAGGTGCGGTAACTGATGTTAGTGCGGGGAAGGGAGTGGCCTTTCTGTACGTAGTACTTTAAGTATTCTGTGCCTAAACATAAACAGACTTAAGCCTTGTACCTAGTTCGATATCAAACGCTTCTGAAGAAAAATGGTACCTAGGTACCCACTGGGACGTGAAACATCAAATGATCAAATCTGTTTGTAAATAACTCGTCTTGTTTATAAAACGTGCCATTCTTATGGACACTGGACCAATACCTATGCTTGTTTTGATATCATATGTAGGTATTAAGAATTTGTAAAGTACCTACTCATCATGCCATTATCATAGTTGATTTAAATGGAAATATTTTTATTAAGATAACATTCTGCTAACCTTTCTAAAACACCTCTTCTAAAAAAGGTGAAAGATCCATAAAAAATAGGCTTATTTTAAATCTAAATTCTAATGCAACCAAAACTACTTACAACATTCAACAACTAGGTAGGTAGGTAAGTACTGAATATAATAAAAACGGTTATTGATGCTAGAAAAAACAGAGATGTTCTAAGAAATTCCCTGCAGAACATTTGTCGTTGCCACCTCGTGTTTGTTTAGAAATTCTAACTCAATTTGTTCGTGCAAAACATACCCACCATTATGGCTCATGTAATTTCTTTCGCTTTCTCATTACTTACGTAAAACACGGTGATGCATTGCTATCGCTTAGATATCAAGAAGATGCAAATGATCGGTAATGCACAAAATATGTCAATGTTAAAACTTGATTTCATACTTACATAGGTACTATCATACGTAGGGCAACTGACGCTCATGACAGTCATGACCTTCCCGTCGTTATCAAAACTGATGTGGTCAGATGTTACCATAACTACAAATTATCAAATGACGATGATCGGCTGATGTCACCAGAATATGTTAGGTAATCTCCGATAGGTACCTACGAGGAAGAGGACTGGCCTACTTGATACCGGACATGAGAAACTTACTCCAAATGTCGCAATCAACATTGTTTTGTTTTTATCTCCCACCTAATTTAGCGTTTGGGTAGGTACCTAGTAACAAAATGACCAGAACTCATTAGCATCTATTATAAATACTTAATTTATTTATCGGTTTGGAATATGCACTTATCTTCAACATAGTAAGGGACGTGCCTATCGATAATTTAATATGACTTAAAAGTGAAGGCGTCGTAAGTGCCCCCACATAATAGTCTATGATTAACACACTTTCACTTTCCCAATGATAGAGGGCCTCAAGGTCGCTCGCAGAAGATATTGGACCACATACACGAATCTACTTGGTTCCAAGACTAATTAAGGTTGATGGATTGTTGTTAATTATTGAAACCAACAGATTTCTTAAAATTTCTAATTTCAAACACAATAAGTCGTAATTTTTCGAAATCTGGACCTACGTATATTATGCTATAACTCCCTTGTACCCAACCAACTATAACCTAGTTTCAGTTCATGATAATTAATCGTAATGAAACTAGAACAGCATTAAATATTATACCCTGGCCTTAATATAATATTTAACATTCAAGACAAATACGAAGGAAAACTAAGTATAACTTAAGAGGCATTATAAAATCGATATTTATGCATATCTTCCTAAGTCGGAATACGTAAGTACCTACCTATAATAGCATGATCCAGATAGACGCAGAAACGTATTATGCAAATATCCAATGAATACAGTCGATTCGTGCCCGAGCTATTGAACTAATGGATGAGGTCGTACCTTGATCCAGTTGACATCACATCGAATCTGGTTGCATGAGCAATCTCTTAGATCCTTCGATATAGAAATCGTTGCCTGCATT
This sequence comes from Amphipoea lucens, assembly GCA_947508005.1. Lineage (NCBI taxonomy): Eukaryota > Metazoa > Arthropoda > Insecta > Lepidoptera > Noctuidae > Amphipoea > Amphipoea lucens. The sequence continues at coordinate 16,446,966 of OX382358.1, read as the reverse complement.
TGCTGACCGTGAGCAGCTGTTCCAATGGCAACTCTTGATAGTAAATACATTATAACGACGTGCCTAGATAATACGGAATAAGTATTATTTCGCAGTAATGCTGAACGTGATCCACATAAGTGTTAAATTGTAACGCTTGAATTGATTAAGGAAATTAATATTCGTGTAATGAATAATGAAAAGTTGCACCATTTCCTACTTACTATAAGAATACAATAGTGATTAGTACGTCTCTGGTGCGAGAGGACTGACTTTGCGGTCACCAACCCGATTATGCGGCACAGTAACTACCGGCTGCGCCTATCTTTTTTGTGGTAGCCATGTCAATGGACTGCCATAAACTGACCATAACGATTGATGAAATGATGACATGACGATTGCCAAATTTAAGTGGCAGTGGGCAGGGCACATTGCTCGCAAAACAGATAGACGATTGGGCCGAAAGGTTCTGCAGTGGCGACCGCGTAGGTACCGGAAGACGTAGCGTTGGAAGGCCTCCCACAAGGTGGCCCGACGACCTCGTGAAGGCCGCAGGAACCCGTTGGATGCGAGAAGCACAGAACCGGTCGAAGTGGAGGTGCTTGGGGGAGGCCTATGTCCAGCAGTGGACGTCTTTCGGCTGAAATGATGATGATGAATGATGAAACTGACCATGCCGGCTAACAGAAACCCTAAGCCAGATTTATGGTTATGAACTGACCTTCTCGTTTACAGAATAACAACTAGATTCAAGTCTAACTAAAGTAATCTAACTGCAGACACGCCACTGCATAAATCTAGGTGGTACAACTCCTGTACCTACGTGTGCAACTATCTATTCTTTTACAAAATCCCTGTGAGACATAAGCCGAACATGACTAAATAATCGTTTCTTATTTTGCAGGTGTTTGCGATGTGGTACACGTGGACGACGTTATTGCTGGTGTCGTGTACACTAGTGAAGGCGGAGACTGGAGCGGAGGGCCCGGTGGAGGGATCGGCGCCGGCGCCCGTGGCGACCACCCACGCGCCACCCCGCACCCTCGACCGGAAAGCTGCTGAGCTCGCGTGGAAGTCCTGGCTCCAGAGTCCCGAAAGCGGGAACCAAAATGCACCACCGCGAAGAATAACCACTAAGTCTCTGTTCATAACGCCCCTAAATTGCCCCGAGGGTCAGAGACTCGACCGGAATGGCTGCGTTCAGGTTGGTACTACAAAGACAGTTCAAGTTCAACAACAATGAAGTGATTTAATTCGAGATTTTTGTAAATTAATACTAACAATTTATAATACGTTTTTAAATAAATTTCTTTTAATACATTTCCAGGTGGTAACAGTAAACAAAGACGAACACGAACGTATCCTACTGGAACATCTGAATGCATTTTTCGTGACTTCAGCTCCCGGTGGAGACGTATTGTACGACTACGGCGATGCTGAACCAGGACCGCTGCAACTTAATATACCCATTGGCTATGATCCTCAAGCAGCGCCGCTTCAGGGTCAAGAGCCATCTTCACAGGTAAGAAATTCAAATAAAATGTCACAAGGATAACGAACTTTCATAAGAAGTTATCTGAAGGCGATGGATTTTTTCATATTTCAAAACCATTAAATAACGCTTTTATTATTCCAGGCTCAAGAGCAACAAGCAAATGACTTGAAAGTTGACAAGAAAGATAAACCGAATGGCGACGCCAGCATAGAAGCTGAACTAGAACTATTAAAACTTCAAAATACACTTAATCCAAACAACACTGTACTTGATAGTTCATACATGGTGAACCAGAATATTCTGACAAACACACAAAACTATCCAGACAAACCCAAACGCGACAGTCCAATTGTTAATGTAACTGAAATTGATTCAATAAGTAATGTCACCGACGAAGGACAAAAAGAATTAGTTTATGGACACGTTAATGTTGACCCCATTCTTTATAATACAGAAAATCTAACTGATAATGCAGAAGATTCTGAACCTAGCAGCTTAACAGAGATTGAAAATATTGCAACCTCTATTAATGTCGCCCAACAGAATTCGTCTATTATTTCCATTTCAGAAACTGAACATACTTTTAATTCAACTGCTGAAATGTTAAAAAAAGATGGAGATCAAAGTAAACTTAATCCAGAAAACGACTACTCCGATATAGGAGAAGCTATTAAATTAATAAGTCGATATGCCGACGTTACTACTGATGACAATTTTACCAAAGAACAAAAGAATAACGGAAGGAATGAGGACAGCGTTTTGGGTACACGTACTAAACTTCAGTACCGTCGCAATAAGCCAAAAGAACAAAAAATTGAATCAGTACCAGTCAATACACCTCTTGGCTTGGCTTACAATGATAAAACGGCTATGCATAATGCTTATCCAAAGTACGAGGTTTACTATAGATATCCCTGGCAGAGTCAACATTCTCAGTCGCCTCCACCAGACTACCCGTTCCGGCATTTACAGGACTACTGGCCAGGTCGTAACCAAATAGGAGGCGTTTATAACACACACGTGAATCCTCGGCGTCATCACCATTCTTATCCCCACAACTTCCGGCTACAATCCTACCCACATGCAGGATACGCGGGCGTACCTCCAGCATACCCGGAACAACTCAAGGGATACATCCACCGCGCAGTCCAACACCACGCCGACCCGATGCGACCTCACGCTAATAACCAGGACCTCTACAGCCTCCTCGGCCTAAGACATTGGTTCAGTAGTGAAGGAACGTCAAAAAGATAGCTTGCTTTCTGCTATATTAGACAATTCGATGTTACCCGACGACGTATAATGAAAGCTATGGAAAAAATGAACATGCACTATATTGTAGACTAAACATCAGAATACACTTTCATTACGTACCCTCCTTATTTTTATCCTAAGTTAATCAAATAAGTTAGTCCTATTAATCAAGGAGAAGGTAACAATATTGTTAACTAGATAACTTTTATTGAGTTTTATTTCATTTGAAGTCATTTCTGTCCATAGCTCTCAATATATTAGCCTATTTATTTCAAAGCCAAATATTACAGTCATAATTAAGTTATTATTTTTTGTTAGAAATTTTAAGTTCTGTAAATATCTTCTAATTTAAGTGTTTTATTTTGCTACTGATAAATTGTTCACATAGTATTATCGTTGTTTTATATTATGTTAATGTAAAATTGTTCTATTGATGATAATTTTCGATTTATATTTATTCGATGTATATTTTTATATATTTTTTTCGTTGTGAATGTATTTGTCTTTAGGTGTTTGATGTTTTGTAATAAGTATCGCAAAATATAATTGTTAATTTAAGTAAGAGCAAAAAGAAATGGCACGGGCTTGCCACCATATTTTCAAGAAACTAAGTATTCGTTGCAGTTGATATGTTGTAACCTAATTCGATGTTTTGTATTTATGATGTGTAGATATAGCTAGTAGGTATTTGTTCGTATTATTAGTACCAAACAATTTAAATGCAAAATCGGACACTTGAAACCCACCAAAACATGTACTTCCGCAATAGCATAAAGTATGTATCTTTTTATGTTTTAAACTTGGCCACGTGTATACTTGCCACATTAGAAGTATGTATAATCAATTATTAATATGTATAAGTTTTCTTTTCTCGAATCTGCAGGATAACTGTGTAACTTGCGACATATTGCTAAGTGAAAGCCATGATTCGAGAGTACCTACTCGCATTTCGAAATACATTCACATTTCTGTGCTGTCGTAAGGACGTAATACCTGCATTACCGAACTATTACATTATTACACATTAACGATCCCACCAAAGCTTAGTTTAAGTATTTAGTTTTTTTGTCACATAATAATTTACTATGTATTTGAAACTATCTAGAAGGTAGATGAATTAAATGTATTTTTATAATCAAATAATGTTTAGAGAAGAAAATTGTGGAGAAATAAATGTGTTGGGCTCAAAGCGATGATTATGGCAGGTAGATAATTATGCAACCACAACGCAATAAAAAGTGCCAAAACAAGCTTAGCATGAGGTGTTACTCAACTCAACGCTTTTTCACATCCCTTTTAACAAAGATATGTTTTTACACTGATAAATTATTTTTATGCGTTATTTTTTGTGTTGAACGCTGATTATTTGGGATTGTATTTTTCTGATATACTAGCCCCTACATTCTTAAAGGTCTTATAATCAAATTGTTGTTACAGGTTACAGTCTTTGTTTTTCACTTTATACCTACTTATTATTATTGCATACTGACAAAGGCGTAGATATAAAGTTTAAAATTTTACCGAAATGGAGATTAGCTACCATCATCTTTTCTTGGTTTCCACAGAACTCAGTCCTGTATTAATAATTAACATTCAACAAGACTTAAGAGTACCTACCTACGACTATCTATTTTGGCTAATGTATTCTTTTACCGATTTACCATAATATGTAGTGGTTAGTTATTTTAACTCAAGGCTTTTTTTTCTCTTTGAGCCTAACAAAATATGTTATTTCTGAACAGTTGCTAGCAAGTCAGAGGTTTATCAGGCTGTTTTATATTTACTTAAACAAATATCAAACAAAATGTACTGGGTAAGACTGGCGAATAGGGACGCAGGGGAGAATAGGGTAAACTTTGAAAAAGATTGAGGATTTAACGTTGAATTAATTCTGGCAAGACACAAGGACGCTAAAACATTCATTGTAATTTAGTAAATAAAGCTATACTAATTCAACGTAAAACTACCGTTTCAAGTTTCATCCCGATTCGCCACTGCAACCCTATTTAACTGTTACTTCATTTTAAAAGTTAGCGTCTGTAGTGATTAGTATATCTACTTACAGATGAGTATTCGAAAACAACGATTATTTAATTTTGAGTCATTATACCTAATCGTTTATATGATAAACTTTTGACTACAATTACTTAACACTTATTTCATTATCTAAAAACCAGTGTATTAAAAAAATAGATGGTTAGATAACATATTTTTAACACTGAAACTAACCATGTATGAAGCGTATAATTAAAAGTACAAAAACGGCCTGAATTCATAATTATATTTAAAGTCAAAGAAGTATTGTACCTAAATTTTCATGTATTATCTAAGTATATTGGTTTTCTTCAAACAGCCTGTTTTTGTACTATGCGTAGGTAATGCTTATTTAAAATGCATAAATTCTAAGAGTAATATCAAATTTTGAATAAAAATAATATTTCAGGAGGACTATTGTACAAATATTGTAAGGTTTTAGTCAATAGAATATATATCATCAAAATGTCAAGTTAAAATTTTATATTTATTCAAATTAAAGAAATTGCATATTCACTGGATGATATTTGATGAAATATAAAACTAAAAATTTATCAATGCCAGTATTTTATTGTAAATAGTAAATGTGTTACATTAAAACGGAAATCAAATTGATAAGTGCATTTTTATTTCTGAAGTTCAATAACAAAACCAAATTTTACTGTAAGATGTTTTATTGAAAAAAAATATTCAATTTATCAATAACATTGATAATAGTTCCTACTAGTAGGTGCCGAATGATATATTAACTTGTTCAGTATAACGAGATTCCCTGTACTTGCACATACTTCAATCTACATGAAGTAGGTAACTTTAACTGACTATTGTATAAAATATTCATAACAAAAATGATGATCAAATAATAGAAACAACTTACATGCAAGTCATTTGTACAAAATATCACAATAATAATACATAGTATTATTAAGAAACTTAACACATTATATAATTACGATTATTCTTTAATGGTTTTTAAGTTTCTGAATCACTACTACAAAAATGGTGTGAACAGGAGATGATAACAAAGATGTCAGCAACTCATTTTCTTTCTCTAAATCTATTAAATAATTATATCTCATTGATAATTAATAAAGCATCATTCCTACTATACTACACAACATTTGGAGCTCCTTGACACTGAAGTATGTGCAAAAACAGAATATGACACAATGTTGTTCATGAATCATTTATAAAATTACATTCCTGAATTACTTTGTTCTGAATGAATGTCTATTATTAGCCCTGACATCTTTATCTTAAATTACTGTAGAAACACAACATTGGCAATCTTTACACATTTTGGATACTGACAGAAGTTAACACTTAATGAACAAGTAAGTACTAGCGGACACAAAAATACCAATCCAAATTTTTAAGTTTTCACATGTTGATCTCATCTAAACTCATAAATTTGGATGCTGTGTTCCGGTACATGGCTTAAAGTCAAAGATTGATACCTGAAAATCAACACAAAATTCACTAGTTATTATTTAATAAAAATCACCAAAATGCACAAAGTAAAAGTATGTACAAAATAATTATTTTCTATTCTAATCTTATATGAATAAGCAATGGCAATAAGCCAGACTGGAGTTTCTAGAAACCGAAGTATGACTAATATGATAAAGTAGGGGCACAAGGGGCTTACATCCTAGCTGAATAGTGTGTTAACAAAGTTAAATCAGGGCAGTAAATAGCTAGTTGAGTTAAATCAGGGCAGTAAATAGCTAGTGAGAGAGATAGAGCAATACGCAAAATATGCGCATTGACGTGGAGTTGCGGACATCAGCCCATATTACCTACTACCTAGTTGAGTGTAGAAGCTATGATATCACTGATCACTCTGAACTACTGTGATCTTTAACCCCAGTCTTGTGGATAAGTGATTAGCATTGCTACAATTCCTATTTAAATCCAAAAACTTGTTATGATAAAACCACTCCAGTTAAAAAAGTATGTTAGATGTTAAATACCTCAATACACTTTAAACCAAGCTACACACATTACTAGACAAAAACATTCTAGGTACCCAACAGCAACAACAACTTAACCTGAGGGAGTGATAACAACCTTACTTTGATAAATAACACAGTTCCTTGACTCCAAATATTCTTAGTAAGTATACTTATGAGTGGACTTTTTTTTATAATGTACTTTGTTTTATAATGTACTACAAATACGTTTTGCAATACATTTCAAATTGGAAAGTATTTTATAGAATAACATTCTGAAATTGTTATCATTAAATTTAATAAAACAGTACTCACCATTCAGAACTCCGATGATAATAATAGCCTTCTATTGTGGCCGCAGACTTATGGAAGCATATATAGTAAAAACCAGCAAAAGAAGCACCATTTATATCCTTTATTGTATGATCTGGCACTAAAAAGTGTTCTTTCCACCTCATAAACACATAGTCAGCCTTTTCAAGAGAGTCATAGTCAAACGAATCCGAATTGAATGTTTTTAAGTAGGGTACAAACAAATCAAATTTGCTCTGGAAATGATAAAATATTATTAGTTATTAGCGCTTACAAAGAATAGACAAAAGTAAACCATATTAAATGACACTCACCCAATGTTTCCTATCCACGTCCTCATCAGCATCCCACTTTCTTGTGAGAAAGGGGTATTTGGCAGATATGATTTCTCCATCAAAAAATGTTGTTAAAGTGGGAAACTCCTCAGTTAAACCTTTTATTTTTAAATACCCACAAAGGTATGAATTTTCCTCATCTACATGCTGTAAATAGAATGTATAAATAAAATGCTTATCCTAGTTCTTCCATTATACAACTATATCACGTAATTTCTTCGTCAAACAATACTTTTGACATGTCGGTGTATGTCTCAATTAACAGATAAAGGTATTTATTAACTGAAATTTAATACATACACTTATAATTGTGCGTGAATTTCTAATTATATCAATATTGCGTACTTTGTTTTTGTTACTAACCTGTAAAACCACTTCGACCTCATAGGAGTTACCTTTGCTTTTTTGGTGCCCTTGAAATTTGGAACCGTTATAGAGCAGAGACTTTGTTACTCCAGGCTGTTTGGAATTTGCTGGAGGTGGTGGAGTTATATCAACTTTAACGGGCATTATTTTTCCATTAAAACGGATGACCAAGCTTTCGTAAGTATGACAGATGATAGGTTGTTCTCTTCAACAACTGGCGCCTTTTGACAGTTCGTAGTTTTTCCAGCAAATTCTATGAATTAAAACTGAAACGTCTTACAATAATATGTTCAACTAAAGTAATTTTTTATAAATCAACTATTTCGTGGTATTTGAAAACTATTTTACTTGTAGATTTTTGTAAAAAGGAAGTGAAAGTTACAGCTCGGTTTTCGGTACTAGCAAACAGATAAAAAATATCCATTTGGCATCTCGTGACACTGACAGTGTACATCGAGGTCCAACTATGGAATTAGTAAATACTTTATATTACAACCTACAACAGGGCTTCCAACAAAATTATAACTAAAACTAGCTGCGCCCCGCGGTTTCACCAGCGTAAATATCGATCCCATGGGAATATCGGGATAAAAGTAGCCTATATGTTAATCCAGGGTGTCAGCTACCTCCATACTTGATCAAAATTGGTCCAGCCGACTAGCCGTTTGAGCTTGAAAAAGTAACAAACATATAAACACACACACTCATAAACTTTTGCCTTTATAATATTAGTGTTATTAAACGAATGGTCTACGGATTGCTTCGGCCGGATGCATTTTATTTATTACATACTGTTTGGTCTCAATTAAAGCCTCATACATTAGCAACAAAGTTAAATCAGCATGCAATAGAATATAGACGGTTTGGAAAAACTATCAATAATGAACAGGAACAAAAGACTTAATTCTGATTACACCTTACACACTGGAGATGTCATGTGGTCTCTGAAGCGGGGCGTGTGTGTATTTTTTTTTTATTATCTATCATACTATGAAAGGAAGAAGGTTGTTCCTGGCGAACGCCTTTAGTCTTCGACATTGAAAGTTAACAAACACAAAACAACAACCGAAAAATTATAAAATGTTCATAGTATTTTGTAGCAACCCACAGGAAGACCCGAGGAGTATGGTCGAGGATAAACCAAATTATAACAAAATTAAAAAATTGGATCACTAAAAGTGAACCAATTTTAACTAAGTACAAATGATTTTCTATACTTACCAAACTTAGGGATCACAGTCAACTCAAGGCGATGAGGTCCTCATTTACAATCTATTTTCTATTACGATTTTTTTTTTTGCTAATACCATTTGCTGCTTACAGCAGTGGTTGTCCAGTGGTATTGGCGCCGATTTACGAGTTGTAGGTCGTGAGTTCGAACCTAGACGGGCACTATACTTTGTGTTTTTAATTTCATCACCACTGTTCTCAAAACGGTGAAGGAAAACATCGTAAGGAAATCGGCATGTCTCAGAACCAAAAATTCGAAGACATGTGAGTTGTTGTGACATCCACCAACCCGCACTGCGCCCGCGTAGTGGATTATAGCCCACTCCCTCTCATAAAGAGGAGGCTTGTGTCCCAGCAGTGAGAACATTATAGGCTAATTATGATGATGCTGCTGAACATATGCTATGCTATTGTCTATTCTGTTATATCGTCAATTGTACCGCGAGGTTAGTGTAGGTATTTTAGTGACTTTCATAGTATCATGTCTTACGGAATGGTACTTTGGGGGTGGGCTGCAGACGAGGTAGACATCGGGTCTAATTTTATTCTGCAGAAAAGAGTCTTCTTTATGGGAGCTATTCAAGGATATTAACATCATGATGGTACCACGCCCCATATACCTTACATCTGAATATTGTATAACACGCACACTATGGGTGCAAACCTAATTCGGTACGGGTTTTAAGCACGCTCAAATCGATAATATCGATTACAGTCCTAACTCGGAACGCGGCAAGCTGGGGGACAGTTCCACAGTATTATTATTACCGCAGATAGTTACATTATTTGATTATTCTATTTTATGTTTACACATAAAAAAAATATTTTTGTTTCCGATAAGAAAAGTTGAAAACAGATTTGCTATCTTGTCCTGTTGTGTGAATGCTCCTTAAAATTATGCTAAAAGCCAAGATAGATTATTTATGGTATTTCATTTATAAATCATCAATTGTCTATGGAATAATGGTAGAGTTTCATCGTTTCGTTGGTTTCGTTGACCGATTCACTTGTAAAGATTGTTTTGTTTTGTGATTAATTTAATAAAAACGATTAAGTCATTTATTTATCATGATTTCGTTTAAATTATCAAGCGTTATTCCCGCTGAGAAACTGTACAGATCGATCTACGTTTTGTGATCCTCAAGCAATAGTAGTGATATTTTCCCACATAATTATGGTTAACTGACGTTAGACCGTGCATCCTCAATTATGGCAGAGCCAGGTTATTACCACAGTGATTACGTTCGACACCCAGTTCTCCACGAGCTCGGTGTCAAGTATGGAATTAAAACTGAGTGTATTCCAGAAATAGCATTGCCGTCTAAGTTGGAGGAGCTCAAGGATGTCATACGTAGAGAAATACGTAAAGAACTTAAAATAAAAGAAGGAGCTGAGAAATTACGAGAGGTGGCCACTGACAGAAGATCACTCTCCGATGTCGCTAATATCGTGAAAAAAGCCAACATAAAGCTTAATGAACTCAAATCAGATCTCCAGGAACTGGAGTCGCAACTTCTTTTGTCTCGTGGCCAGTCCACTCCCACTTCACCTGAAGACCTCTCTTATGATGAAGAGATTATTCTGGCTTCTGAAGCAGCCCAGCAACAGAGGCAACTTGGTGAAGCAACAACAGACCGAAAACTGGCTTCACTTGAAAAACAGTTGAACATTGAGCTTAAAGTCAAACAGGGGGCTGAAAATATGATACAGAGTATCACTAGCAGCAATCAATCCAGAGACAAAAAGTTACTTGCAGAAGCTCACCAAATGTTAGCAGATTCTAAAGACAAGATTGAGTATTTAAAGTTACGTATTTCTAAGTTGACTAAACAACAAAAAGGTGATAATGCAGGAGCTAATGGTGATGGAAAAACCTCAGAGAGTGGCATAGCTGCATTATTAGATGAAAGAATTGCTGAACTGAGAAACCGTTTAAGAATTGAGGCAGCTGTGGTGGAAGGCTCCAAAAATGCCATAAGACTTTTACAAAGTGACAAGAAAGTAACTGACAAGAAAGCTTTACAAGAAGCTCAGACAAGCCTTTTAGAATCATCACAGAAGTTAGATTTGTTGCGCAGATCTTTAGATATGCGCAGACAGGAGCTTCCTTCTGAGAGCCCTGCATTTATAGAATTAGGACATGAATTGCGTAGTACAGGATCTAGCCCTGGATACGTAAGTTTAACTGGAGGTAGTGGGTCAAGGGTGCAGTTTCTATCTCCAGCTCCTTTGATCAGTCCTTGTGTTCAAGTGACTGGAACATTAGAAGTAAGATTGATGGGCTGTCAGGATCTGCTAGAAGATGTTCCTGGTAGAACTCGCCGTGACCCCACGGCTAGCCCTTCAGACTTAAAGTCATTTGTTAAGGGAGTTACAATACGTAATTCTATGAAGTACACATACAGCATTAAGGAAGACACAAGCAATGAAATAATGGCTGTTTTGAAACTAGACAACCATAATGTTGCACAGACTAGTTGGAGGCCGTGTTCTCAACAAGCATGGGATCAAAGGTGTGTTGGCTAAATTTGAACTCTGTAATTTAGTTTTATTTAATGAAAAAATTGCATGCAAAGTATAGGATGTTTTTAAAAAAAAAAAAATCTTAGTTGGGTTTTATATCATAAGTTTTAAGAGGTCAATTATTATCTCTGATTATAGGTACTTCTTAAATGATAAAGTATGATTGTACTACTCATAAGATAAATTCATACATTACAAAACAAAATTAAATATTAATTGAATTTATCTTTGTGTCTTGGCTTCCTTGAGTTATAATCTTTATAATTCCTTTCTATTACTCATATCTTATCTACATGCAGTACACATATTTGAAGTGTGACTAAAAGTTCTACTTCATAAAATTAGTGCTGTACTCTTCCATCACTAGGCAAAATTGACTATGTAAACAGACAAAGCTATTTGGTGTATAAAATATAGTACATAAAAGTTTATGCAATTTTTTTTTTTTAAGTTTGAATAACTTTGTAAACTGTATTTCAAATAACACCCCTATAATTGCTATTTTTGGCCAGTTAACCTTTTAACCGCCGGACTTTATATCAGTTGCCGTGCCCCCAGCGCCCGACAAAAAAAAAAAAAGAACTTAAAATAAATACCGATGAAACAAGCTGTGATGATGTAATAATAATACAGATTAAACGAGCTGTGTTATTTGGTCGTATATATACGACTCTGGCGGAATGGACACGAAAATATTTGTCGGATTAATCCGACGTAAGCGGTTAAAAGGTTAATGTAAAACCACAAAATAATACTAGAAGATTTCTTTTATACGAATGAATATCGCATCAATGCGGTGCAAACGCGGTTCTAGCGCGGCGCCCCAGTGCGGCTGCGGTGCGGCGCATGCACGATATCCATTCGTATACACAAACATGCGGTCCGGGCGGGCGGGACGGTTCCGGCGTCATGTAAATGAGGCCTTATTCTCTTAGTGCTTTTTTTTTTCAGTGCATATATTTCTCATACTATGAAACTATTTTAAAATTTTCAGATTCACCATCAAGCTAGACAAATCAAGAGAACTTGAAATTGGTGTACATTGGAAGGATTGGCGTGGATTGTGTGCTGTTAAAGTTTTAAGATTGGAAGAATTCATCGATGATATACGACATGGTATGGCGTTGGAACTTGAACCACAAGGCCTTCTATTTGCAGAGATAAAGTTTTTGAATCCCATCATATCAAGGAAACCTAAGCTGCAGCGTCAAAGAAAAATTATCAAACAACAAGGCAAGAATATACCTAGGCCATCATATGGTGAAATGCACATTCCAGCTGTTGTGCTAGGCAGACTTCTTAAACGCTCTTCCCCCTCTATCCAAAACATTCAAACTGCTCATATGAATCAGTCCCACCAACATAGCTTTGAGTCTGCTTCCCTTGATAACAGAGAAATTGAAAATCCAAATGTAACATTGGGCGGTATGGCTGGCATAAGACCTTTAGGTTTACCTTCCACACCTGCTACGCCTCAATTGCCGATCACACCCCCTCCTCAACCAATATTGCCTCTTCAACCTCCTCCTAATGTTTCTACTCTGAGAATGGAGAAAGAATTACAGGAAGCATTTGCATTCTTGGAAGACTCTTATACAAGGGATAACTATGTCACAAAAGAGCCACAAACTCCATCATGCGATACACCATTAGTAGAGTATCCACCTTCACCATCACCTAAATTGGTTCTAGAATTCCCAAGTAATGAAGATCAAATAGTTGAGATTACCAGCACTATGAGAATATCATCTTCTCGTTCATCATCAGTTATTGATACTTTAGGCAAAGAACTGGATACCAGAAGACAATCTGGTGAAATGTCAATGGAAACTTTCAGATTATTAAGTGTTCTTGGTAGAGGACATTTTGGCAAAGTAATTCTTGCTCAATACAGACCCACTAATGAATATTTTGCAATAAAAGCTTTAAAGAAAGGTGATATAATAGCAAGAGATGAAGTAGACTCACTGCTATCTGAAAAGAGAATTTTTGAGGTAGCTAATGCAATCAGACATCCGTTTTTGGTTAACCTGTTTGCATGTTTCCAGACTGAACAGCATGTGTGTTTTGTGATGGAATATGCAGCAGGAGGTGATCTAATGATGCACATTCATGCTGATGTGTTCACTGAACCTAGAGCAGTTTTTTATGCAGCTTGTGTAGTATTAGGCCTACAGTATTTACATGAAAATAACATTATATATAGAGATTTAAAGTTAGATAACTTACTTTTAGATACTGAGGGGTATGTTAAAATAGCTGATTTTGGTCTCTGCAAAGAAGGTATGGGATGGGGAGACCGTACTGGTACATTTTGCGGCACTCCTGAATTTCTTGCCCCTGAAGTTTTAACTGAAACTTCGTATACTCGAGCTGTAGACTGGTGGGGTCTCGGCGTCTTAATTTTCGAAATGTTAGTTGGTGAATCGCCTTTCCCTGGAGAGGATGAGGGTGAAGTTTTTGACTCTATTGTTAATGACGAAGTTCGTTACCCTAGAACCCTGTCCTTAGAAGCCATCGCGCTCATGCGCCGTTTGCTTAGAAAGAATCCCGAAAGACGCTTAGGATCGTCTGAGAGAGACGCCGAAGATGTGAAGAAACAGGCTTTCTTCCGAAATGTTAATTGGGAGCAATTACTTTTGCGTAAGGTGAAGCCACCATTTGTGCCAACAATAAATAATTTAGAAGACGTCAGCAACTTTGACAGTGAATTTACATCGGAAGCAGCAGTGCTGACGCCACCCAAAGAACCTCGGCCGCTCTCTTCCACAGATCACAAGTTGTTCCACGACTTTACCTATATGGCAGATTGGTGCTAGTTTACAATTGTTTCAACCAATTTGAATTTAGAATATAATTTCATTATATTAGACGACTAGAACCCCCATTGCCTTACAAAGCGTGTGAAGATTTCTGTATTTTGATAATAACCTGTTATCTATACAAAAGAGTTTCTAATAATATAGATTCTCTTGTTAACTTGTATTTAATGCAGTTAAATGCAATATTTTATAATAAGCTGTATAATTTAATGTTCTTAAATAGTGCTAATGTTTATTTTTTTAAAACGACGTGTTATAGATTTATATATTGTGTAGTTATGAAATTAATTTAGATACTAATAATAATTATAAGTGAAGGCGTGTCAAATCAATATTACGTTTTCAGTCAATTGTATTCAGTAAAATAAAGGTATCACCAACATACTTCTTTATTTATCAACAACAACTTGAGTATTTTTGAAAAAATAAATAAAACAACTGCTTTGGAATTGTAACTTTCTAATATAACATTTGGTAAATGAGCATAATATCTGGAATTAATTACTGATCCAAAGTAAAACCTCATTTATTTTAATATAAACAAAATGTGGTCTTAATACACCCAATTTTTGAAAGGTAAATCAACACAAAACTGAACTAAAAAGGTATACACACAAGGACATTTCCATTTAATGTTCTTGTGAATCATAAATCTAAAATTGCGAATGCTCGACAGTATGTCAGCATTCACTAATAACGTGTTTGTCACTCAAATTCGCGTAGTAAAACTAAATTGTGTGCTTAATGTTCATTTTGTCAAAAGATGACACATTAGTGCCTGATGTTTCTGTTACAAGTGCCCAAATGTGTCGCCTACAGACTTATATTCTAGTGTTTTGATTGGCTCAGCCAATTACAGCAGCTAATACAAGTTTGAGTCTGTTAGCTAGTTTTGTGTTGATAAGCCTTTCAGAAACTAAGTATAACTGCCGCACTCAGAGACAATTTAATAATCATTTAACTTTAACCAGCATAATATCTTAGCACAAGTAGTACACTTAGTATTCCTCTGAACATTTCAGGTTTCTTGCCCCTTTCCTCCTTCTGGACTTATCAATTTAGGGATTTCTTTGGAAAAATTTAAAAGATAATACTGAAAAAAGAATAAGATTTTAAAATTAAATGTCCAGACTATTGCAAATGTCCGGCTTTTTGTCAGGACTTCAAATGGTAACACTAACCATAATGTTAAAATTGAAATGTATTCAATTAGTCATGTTATTGACTGCCAGCATATATTACTAATCTATTAAAGTTAAGTATTGATAATTTTTAAATGATGTCTCTGAGTGCAGCAGTTAGTTGGCTAGACTGTGAGTAAAGAAATAGAAGAGGATCATACAAGCTTTTAACAAAACTCAATGTTAAACCATACACATACAATAATCAGTTTCCAACCACATTATGACAGAAGAGAAATAATAGCATTAGCTAATTATTATGATCTCTCAGGATCCAGTCAAAATAATGTATCTTTAGGAATATACAACTGACTGCACCAATATGTATAAACAACCATGAATTCCAATATATTGGTGCACCCATTTGTAACTTAACATTTTCCAAAATCAATTAAAATTTTTCACATTTACTTTTAAATTGAGTCATCATCATCATCATTTCAGCCAAAAGACATCCACTGCTGGACATAGGCCTCCCCCAAGCACCGCTACATCGACAGGTTCTGTGCTTCTCCATCCATCATATTGAGTATTTGTCTAATATTTATAATTTACTGAAGTAGAAGACCAAAGATACAATTACCACTCAATTGACTAATACATAACGTTATTGTAGGTTTAGACAATTTTTACATTATAATTATAGAAAGAAAAAGAAGATATACAGACTGTTTACACTCTAAAAATATGTACACATTTCTCACACAGAGCTGACAGTCTCAAATATTGAATCATTAGATGAGGAGCTCACAGACGTGAGCCTTTTTGTTGAAGCACCTTAGCACGGTCTGTAGGTTCTATGTCATTGCTGTTGAGAGGGGAATTGCCACACTCTCTGCTTACAACACAAAGGAACTCTGCATGTTCTTCATTTCCATAGTTATATTGGGAGCCAATATTTATCAGCTGTTCAAATTTCCAGCCATCTGACATGGTGGACACCATTTGTGTCAACTCTTCTTCATGTAACTGTAGCACTCTATACACATGCTTCTTAGAATCTTTCAAGGGCGTCCTTTCTCTTAAACATATTCTTTCCTTAACTAATCTTATAAGTTCAGTTATATTATAAAACTCGGCTTCTTCCAACACACCCTCTTCGGCGATGTCATTGTTGATAACCAGTTTACCGTGACGAAGATAATTGAGGATTGGTGAAAAATACGTGGGATCTCTGTCTATTAAATAAGCGCCAGTTTCGTCCTGAAAGCAGACAGGCATATTTGATGTGACAAATAAAGTAAAACTCATTTACATACAATAAGAACTTCTACAAACCCTGTCTGAAATTAAGTCGCTGTCCTCTTGAACCAATCGATACAAAAATGAATTAGGATCTTTAGATAACGTTGTTTTTGTTGTCAAGAAATATGTTCCACCAACATTAAGCTTAAGCCACTGTTTACTGCTCCGCCTTTCATTGTTAAATTTCTGTATATTTTCGTCCAAAAAATCACCGTCACCAACTCGATCCGCCATGGCGTACCATAAACAAACAAAACAATTTTTGTTTCTTGTTCGATTCATTTGATGCGTCTAGGCTTTAGGCTGGCCACATACGTCCGGTTTCTGAATCAGGAATTCAGATTCTGAATTCCGAGAGACTAGCGCAGACGTTCGTTTTTTTTTTAATTCGAAATTTACACTGCGTGTACGTAGAGTTACGCGTTCGTGAAAACACGTAATAAAAAGGCTAGTTAAGGTGAATGCGTAGTGGTAGACCGCGAAATTCAAATTTTCTTACGTTTTTTGCAATTTGCAGGTCAGTGTCAGGTTGTATCTTGATCAAAATTTGATTCGCGACTATAATAGGTACATGTTTATAGAATTATAATCATTAGAATCATTAATACATCTTCCTAAGTTAGATTTGTACCATAAACACTTTTGCATAAGAGATTTGTTGTCATGGTACAAATCTAACTTAGAAAGATATATTAATGATTCTGATGATTATAATTCTGTAAATACGTACCAGTTATAGTCGCGAATAAAATTTTGATCAAGATAAAACCTGACACTGACCTGAAAATTGCAAAAAACGTAAGAAAATTTGAATTTCGCGGGCTACCACTGCGCATTCACCTTAAATAAAAGCTTGTACAGACGCCAGCACATCAACCTACTACAATCTGTCAAATTTTTTTAATAGATTTTCAATTTTATCACTAAAACATAAGGTTCAAAGTTCAGTCTGTACCTACCTAATAAAAAAAATTACATTTGTTTGCTTTGTCTGTGCACGTTTTCCAATCATTCAAAACTTCTTTAAAGAACTGCTCCCACGCCAAGTCCTTTAGGTCTCTGTTGAGGTAGTCCTTATTATTAATATCCCATAGGCATGGATATTTTTCCACCTACAGTATCAAAATTTTCGAGCTCACACATTTTCAACAACATAAGAACGTGTGCGCTGAAGAGAACATTTTGTATGAAATGCGTGCATTCGGGGTCTCCGAAACTGAATTCCAAATTAGGAAACCGGACGTTTGCGGCCGGCCTTAATTCAGAACGCTCCGGGTTCATTCTGAACCGAACATCAGGAATTATTTCCGAACTGAAAATATAAGCACGTGTGCGCTAAAGAGAACATTTTGTATGAAATGCTTGCATTCGGGTCTCCGAATCTGAATTCGTATATTTTCCGTTCGGAAATAATTCCTGATGTTCGGTTCGGAACATAGATATAGAATTCCGTAGATTGGGCATGAGAGTGAATGAGAGCTCCCGCTTTAACGGAACTTTGCTGTGTTAGAAAGAGAGAGAAAGTGACACTGTTAACAGGGCCAAACACGTATTTGCTACCGGCCCATACCGGCCCCGGTGACTGTTTACGTGAGCGTTTCGGCAATTATTTAAGCGAACTAGAGTGATAACCTGTGATTAAATAACCATAATACGATGGTTTCTTGTGCAGTACCAGGATGTGAATCTTCCAAAAAGAAAAACCCCCAGGATTACTCGTTTCACCAGTATGTTTACAATGTGTTTTAATCGTTATTTCTGCATTAACAATGCACTAATAAGCCGGCTATAAGCAAAATATGATGAGAACATTATTATACTTACGATTTAGATGAATTAGCATGCCTAAAACCACCGTATTTAAGAAATAACAAATAGAGAAATACGAAGGAGTTATAACCTCACTTTTTAGTGTTGCGTAGCCTAATTTTTGTTGATATCGACAGCTAAGATAGGTAGCTTCATACAAATGCATAATCTTAGAAAAATAGATTATATTTAAGTACTTATTGTAACAAACAAAATAAAATATAGATATATGTATTACGCACACACTTACATTTTACGCACACTTAGATCAATGGTTTTTGGTCTCGTTTGATTGTTGACATTACCAATCTACGGAATTCTATATCTATGGTTCGGAATGAACCCGGAGCGTTCTGAATTAAGTACGGAAAAAAAACCGAATAACGTCATCGTCATCCCGAACGCAGCGCTCGCATACATTTTGTACTATCCGCCGCACACGTACGGAAATTTTCAGGCAGTCTTCGCACTCCTCGCCAGAGCGCTGTGCCGCGTGGATAATATTTTATCATTGGAATCTACATCTTTCCAAGTTAGATTTCTACCATAAGAACAAATCTCGTATGGAAAAGTTATTATGGTAGAAATCTAACTACTAACTAAAAGAGATATTTTAATGACTATAATTCTGTAAATACATATCTGTTATAGTCGCGTATCATATTTTGATTAAGATACAACCTGACACTGAACTGCAAATTGCAAAAAACGTAAGAATATTTGAATTTCGCGGTCTACCACTGCGCATTCACCTTACCGTGTTTTCACGAAAGCGTAACTCTACGTACTGGCAGTATAAATTCCGAATACAAAAAAACGAACGTCTGCGCTAGTCTCTCGGAATTCAGAATCTGAATTCCTGATTCGGAATTCAGATTCGGAGACCCCGAATGCACGCATTTCATAAAAAATGTTCTCTTCAGCGCACACGTTCTTATATTTTCCGTCAGGGTTTCCGAAGCTGAATTCCGAATCAGGAAAGCGGACTTTTGTGGCCGGCCTTAGGCCGAGGCGTGCTTATTGGAGTCGATCCATATGGGGTAAGGTTAAGAAGCGTGTACATGGGTGGAATCGGCAAGTTAAGATTTTTTTCATAAGTGGTCTTATTTTCTTTTATGTAATATCGTGTTCGAATAATAATCATGTTACACCCAAAAACAATTGTAGGAGTAATCAGTCTTAAAGTGCTTATCAGGCTCGGCGGGATGGTGCCCGTGCAGGGAAAGATGTGGCCGTCCTTATATGGCGTGGCAGCGCCGCCGCCGCCGTGATCACGTACAGACAGATGCACGTAACGCTATGAACAGGTGACGCTGCTATCTCTTGAATCATAACATCGTATTATCAATTGAGGCGTGTAGTTGCAAACCCCGCTAAAACGGTTTTCAGTTGAAAAAGAGTTAACAATGCAGTATGAAAAAAAATCTTTTCTCTAACAGTTACATAGCTTATTTTTGAGCTAAACCCACTAGATATGTTTTTTACCGCAGCTGTCGGGTTTTTTTAATTTTTTTATACTCTATGTTTCTATTTTCCTCTATGGTTTTGAGTTTGACTTTTAGAAAAAAAAAAAAATATGCCTGTGGTTCCTTACGTTTCGTCCGCTGTTGTTTGTGTCCATTTGTGTCATATATTACCGAATATTTATTGGTATTTTGCAAGTTTTTCGTGCACTGTACATACTGCATTATTGAAAAGTGTTCGAAAAATTTCGAAAGCAACTGTGTTAATATAATATAATGTACATTTGATATAGGCTAGTGTCAAAATGAGCAGCAATTTGGATAATGATAGATCACTTAGTAGTAAAATGCATCCAATGGATTTAGCGCCCCAAAAAATTACTATAGTTAAAAGTGTTACTAATTCAGAGATGAAAATGGCTCATTTGATCCCGGGACAAGCTAAAACAACGGGTTCAAGTCAAATAATAACCCACGCTAGCCCCGCAACTGGCTTGATGCGTCCAGGGCTTGCACAAATTATTTCCTCAAATGTTGCTTCACAGGTATGTGTTTCAACGAATTTTATCATTTACTTGTTATAACTACAAAGAACCTTCAACAGAACATACTTGCAGTAGCATTGCAGATAAGTCAGATTACCCTGTATAAAGTTCTGATATGGCCAGATTTCATAGGCTATGCAGACCCATATTTAGCATTTTATTACATGGAATTGACTTCTATTTAGATAACCATATGCTTAAGTCATGCTTCAATACTTTCAGCCTCAAATGATAATAAGTGGATCACCACTCTTGCAAGGAGCTCAGATTGTTAGCCAAGGGTCACAGCTTATTGGTCAGAACTCACAGATAATGTCCCAGTCACAGTTGATAGCACCGGGCCCTATTATAAGTCCTGGTACACAGATCATAAGTCAAGGGACACAGTTGTCTGCACAAGTGTCCAGTTCAAATAATGCAGGGTCAACAAATGTTCAGGCAAATGTGACTTCTTCTGTGAGTGGAACTCAGGTCTTGAATGTTGGAGGGCAGCTTGTGAGTGGTGCTGGTAACTTGGTGGTTAATCCATCTGTGCGCACACTACCACCTACTGTGAGGGTGCTGCCTCCATTGCCTCACCATAATAACAGGCCAGGTAAGATTCTTCATTTATTCTTTTCTTTGATGTCTATCTATATCAATTTCCTATACTAACAAAAAAATAGGTAAATTTGTTATCTATTTTTGTTAGTATAGGAAATTGATTCAATTAATTTCCTCTGTTTTTTTCAAATACAATTCTTCCCAGCTGTCCTGTCAAGTGTGAATGTGAGCAGTACAAGTGGGGTACTAGTGAGTAAAGGTGTGGGTGTTGGAGTGACAACGAGCCACGTGAGCCACGTCCCGCGCGGCCTCGCCGCCGGCGCCTCCCTCGCCGTCCGACCTGTCACCCCTGCATCTAACTCGGCAGCTTCAGGTGCAAAATTCATTAATAGGAAATTTTCTTTCATACACCGAAAAGATAGTTTGTTATTCTGAACATCTATAATAATATCTTTACAACAGGTGGAGCGTGGTCGAGTGCAGGGCGCGGCCCCCGCAGCGCATTGGTCTATGGTCAGCGAGGAGCGCGCCCTCCTGCGCCGACTTCATCGCCCGTACAACCGTCAATACCGACACACTCCACTATCGTTACCCTGCCTACTACATCAGTACTCACGTGTAAGTACCCATATCAAAAATCGTATATTAAAATTAGACTGAGAGTTTGTATTTTTTAATATCAACAGTTACAAAAGACAGCCAACAAAACGGCCGCCTTTCACCACTTCCTATTGATTGAAATTGAACCTGCTAATTATAAGATTTAAGCTATGGTTATCTATGTCTCATCATCTGCCTAGCCTTTTCCCAACTATGTTGGGGTCGGCTTCCAGTCTAACCAGATGCAGCCAAGTACCAGTATTTTACTTGGAGCGACTGCCTATCTGACCTCCACAACCCAGTTACTGGGTAATACGAAACCCCTTGGTAAGACTGGTTGTCAGACTTTCGTGCTTCTGACGGCCCGTAACGACTGTCAAAGATCCACAAATTGCAGCCGGGACCAATGGCTGAACATGCTTTCCGAGGCACGGATTGTTATCTATGTCTATAATATTAACTAGCTGCGCCCCGCGGTTTCACCCGCGTAAATGTCGATCCCGTGGGAATATCGGGATAAAAACTATCCTATGTCCTTTCCCGGGACTCAAACTATCTCTATACCAAATTTCATCGAAATCCGCCCAGCCGTTTTCATGTTATGTCGTGACAACGGAAAACGGGTTTCATTTTTATATATATAGATTAAGACTCAGGTTTTGCAGTGAATATACATTCAAAATGATTGTCGTTTGCAGCAAGTGGTGTAATATCAGGTGCAGGGCGAAGCGCACCGCCGCGTGCCCTCACGCCTACCCCGGTTGCGCCCGCGCCGAGGCCATTACCACTGCTGCAGAGGAACTACCAACCCGCTAAGGTAACAAATGTAGAATTTATAGTACGGATGGATTACCCTTAAATTATTGTGGGATAATTCGAACATGGTAAGAGAAAAAACAAAAATTTGAATGTCGATACTTTAATTTGTCAGGTGGTTGGTGTTGCAAGTGTGGGTGTCCGCGGGGTTGTGGGCAACAGTGCGCCCACGCAGCTGTACTACGAGGTGCCGCGCGGCTCGCACGCGCCCGCGCCGCGGCCCCTCGCGCCCTACCTGCACCAGCCGCAAGCACAGCAGCCGCAGACTCAAGGTACAACATTGACAGTTTTGATAAACTGTGGTGATCCACTGTCGTCGTTTTCTGATAGAAATCTGACAGGTTTGATGAATATAAATAAAATTGATTTTCCCGATATTATTTGTAGTAACGGTGGTGAACTCTGTATCGTCGTCGCCAGAAACCCGCGTGCACTCTACCGCGTGTCTGTCTTCCGTCCAAGCCCAGCCGGTCTTGCCTAGACCATCCATACTCAGGAAAAGAGATCTTGATGGGTAAGATTTAAAATCCGTTTAAAATTGGCTGATTCATAATTTTAAGCATGCATTATTTTCTCAGGTTGGGCAAAGTGTTATTGGGTTTCCCATCTGGAATTTTTCAGCCTGGAGTCTAGATTTGTGCTTGGTTGATTGAGTACTTATAGTGTTACGCTTTAAAATAGAAATAGAAAATACTTTATTTCTCTCAAAAAGAATACAATTAATCACTTTTGAAAGGAAAAACATAATAATTCGAAAACAATGGTTTCGCCGGGTGTTAAACAAAAGTTAAGTGAAAACGTGTTGCTTTAACAGCCTTTTAAAATTATCTAGAAGATCCCCGCGGTTTCACCAGCATAACGCATAAGTGTCGATCCCGTGGGAATATCGGTATAAAAAGTATCCTATGTGTTATTTTGATGTATAAGCTATAGTACTGTAAAGTTTCATCAAAATCCGTTCAGTAGTTTTTGCGTGAAAGAGTAACAAACATCCATCCATCCATCCTCACAAACTTTTGCATTTATCATATTAGTAGGATTTAATCACTACGTATTAGGGAATAGTTGTACTCTCACATATACGACAGTCCTTCTACAGTACTTGGTTTTCGTAATTTAATATGTAATTCCTTCAGGTCTCCAAACAAGGCAGGCTACGGGCGCTCGGGCTGGGAGGACGTGCCGACGGGCGGCGCGTCGGGCGGCTCCACCACCATGAGTGCGTCGTCGTCGCCGGCGCCTGACGACGAGCCCGACCCGCCGCGCGTGGAGCGGCACGAACCCGACCTCAGCCCGCGCAAGAAGCCACGGAAACAGATGTATGTAGTGTTCACCGATATACACCTGTACTCCTACATTACCGAACACACACATCACATACACAACTACACACCCACTCACTCATACAACTTCATAATGCTTTAATAACTATATATAAAGAAATTTGCTTTTATTTAAAAAAAACTGTATAAGAATAAATCTGGCCCTAAGCCGTGTATTCTGTAAGTTTTTTGGATAAGTTAGGGATCCAGAGGCTTCATATGATTTCTGTAACCACATAAAAAATTATTATTTAGTATTATTATTACCTATTCTTACTTTTCGGCCCCATCACCTATTGATCAGTGACCCATTCTGCCCACCCATTGCCACTTCGGTTTAGCAAGTTTTCGGACTATGTCCGTAAAATCCCATTTACATGGTGCAAGTTTCTGGTGTGTTCAAGAGCAATAATCGCATGCCGTAACCCAATCCAATTATTGCCGTGCAAGTATTTACACGCGTGCGATTTCTATAAAATGGCATACAATAATTGAATGCAAGTTTTGCAATTCAATAATTGCATGCGACTTCTGTTTGCACCAAGGCAATTATTGAATGAAATTTTTGACTCGTCTAAACACACAGTTGCACGTCCTTGTACAATTTATTCAAGTATTGCCCGTATTTGCGCTGCCAAATATTTCATTCAATTTTAATGAACGAATTTTTTTTTTAATGATAGAAAATTCCGGACCGATCCGGCCGATGGTACACTATAACACTAACATGCTGTCCTTTTTTTTATCGTGTGGAAATCCCCATGGATGTCCACCACCGTGGGGTGGGTGTAGGGGTCTGTCAGACACTACTGGTATCTATTATCCCAATGATTGCTAACAAACTTTTTTTTTCTTTGTGAAATAGGCAGCAAATGGCCAATACTACAAGTTAGATTTTTGCAGTAGGCAGACACAAATAAGACCTATTTCTGTTTCTTATAGATTAAGCAACGAAGTGAGACAGTGCGACTATCAAGGAGAAGAGCCACCGCCCACACCGCCTCCTGTTGCATTCAACCCTCCGAAACGTGAGTATCTCTCGATATGTCTCAGTAACTGTGTCAAGAGTACGCTAGCATAGTTTTTGCATTTCACACGCGTCAATTATTGCACAGATCTTATGCCAATGGTGTAAAAGTCAAAAACGCGCGCTTGTGATTTGCAACGCCTACTCTCGATTTGAATTACTATATCAATAGCCTAATCTCCTTAAGTGGCACTTTACTGTGCGTTTTATTCGACAATGAGTTTTGAAAATCAACGTTTCCGATGCAGATGAGGAAGATAAACCAAAGTGGAAGAAAAGGATACGGAAGGTCGTCCCTGCGAGCGTTAAGGGTTAGATTTTTTTTCAATCAGAAAATACTGGAATCCAGAATGGTCTTTCGAATTCTCCGAGCAAGATATAGTTGAAGAAAATTACCCGGAAGAAAGTTGAGCCTGCAATCAAGATCTGTGAAACCAATGGCGTAACAATACTTAAAAGACTAGCTGTGCTCACGGCTATTGCGGAACAAATCGTGGGTTCGATTCCCAAACAGAACGCATTTATATAGTAGTAGTTCTAGGTTGTAGCATTTGTGCAAGTGACGTTTTATGTCCGTTATCGCACACGATATAAAAGATTTCTAGTGTGGAGAAACATTAAAAAATATATACACATAATCGTAAATTATAGTTTCAACATTCTATCAAACACATTTTTGCTAAACACGTCTCTGATTTTTAGAATTGAGCTCTTTGGTTATTTAAAGCCCAATGACTCGAATATGGCGAATATAGCTGTCGTAATGATGTACGAATGGCAAAAACATTGTCGAATTTATTGAGAATGTGTAAGTAACAAACGAATCGTCCCAATTCTAAAAACTGTAGTCGTGTAAACGGCCTTAAATAAACTGACGGAAAATAACTAATTGTACACAGGTCCACTTTTAAGTTCGAGTTACGTGTGCGGTTGGCGCAGTACGGCGTTGCACTTCACACGTCCGTCCGACGTTCGACGGCGGGAGCCGCGGACGCGAGACATCGTCGCCATCGCCAGTCAGAAACATGTGCTCACTAGCGCCGAAGGCTGGAAGGTGCATCATCTTACTGCGCAAATGGACGACTTGGTAAAAACACTGTTCATTGTTAGGTTCTGTTAAGAAATCTTGTTTTTTTTTTGTAAGACTAGGCATTGGTAGACAAAAAATTTTTTTTTCGTTTGCTGAGCAAATGTCGAGCAATCTAAGGGAGTACTTTCTCCACTCTCTCTGACGAGGATACGCATCAAGGTTTAGTAGACAAAGGACTTGCACCATTATCCTTGGCAATATTGTGGTCGCCGAAAGTATCATAAATAGCATCACACACATAATCAGCCTATAATGTAATGTTCCCACTGCTGGGACACATACATACCTCCTCTCGGTGACAGGGAGTGGGTCGTATTATATAATGATTAATATTAATTTTGTTGTTTTGTCTAGATGTCTTTAGAATCTGACGTCGGGGAGCAATTAGCCGGGCTCCTGCGAGCCCTAGAGACGGCCTCAGGGCGCGCGCTGTCCGCTCTGCAGCCACATTCACACACGATACTTGAGCTACTCAAGGTATGTTCAGAAATGGCTACAACAATGAATACATTTTATAGATTACAACCTTTATTTACCTTGTAAGTATAAGTAGCTACCCTGTTGCATGACTATTTGATTGCAAAGTATGTTTTATTTCAGGGCAATATACAAAGGAGTAAAATCGTTTGCGAGGGCATACAGGAAGCTCGCGAGGACATACTCCGAGTATTTACGCACAGAAACTTCGTCTCAGACATTCTGACGAGACAAGCAGACAAACGGTGCTTCAGAAAGCACCGGTCGCAATCATAGCCGACTGAAATCTCACTCAAGAAAAATAGTCAGTATTTTCTTGTGATTGTATAAGTCTCACGGACTTTCGCCTTACTCACATCATTATGCCCCCTTCAAAATGACTACAGTTACAACGCATAATATTACTGCTGGTAAACTTAAAAAGATCAAAGTACTCGTGAAATTGAGTAAGGCTGCAAGTGCAATATTACGGCTTGTATGGGAGTATACTGTAAAAGTGATTCTTCCGAAAATAACTTGTAAATAGATTTAAGTGTATGATAAGCAATGAAAAAAATATTTAAGTTGAGAAAAGAATGCCTTGAATGAGTTGTGTTGTTTTGGGACTTAATTTAGAAAATAAATGATTTATAATTATATAATATAACATGTTGTTTTTCTTCCATTCCGTAACAAACGTAGAACCGATGCAGCTAGCGCAAACCATTTTATTTTTGGCGTATGTGGAAGTAAACGTACAGGGGATAAATATAACTGGAAACGTCGCTCAGAATTTAATCCAATCCAGCCTGTCCCTTGCTGCCCTCCCCCAGGGACGCCCTAAGCTGAGATCCGTACCCCACAGGGGTTGCCCTTGGCGTGTAGTCGCTTAGTTTTTAAGTTGGAGGCCTTAATTTATTGAGGCACCCACTGGCCAGCCCGACTAAGCAGCCGACAACCTCCTAGTCAATCTAGGAGTCGGCTGCTTAGGTCAACCTGCGAATCATCACATCATCATCATTTCAGCCGAAAGACATCCACTGCTGGACATAGGCCTCCCCCAAGCACCTCCACTTCGACCGGTTTTGTGCTTCTCGCATCCAACGAGTTCCTGCGGCCTTCACAAGGTCGTCGGTCCACCTTGTGGGAGGCCTTCCAACGCTACGCCTTCCGGTACGCGGTCGCCACTCCAGAACCTTTCGGCCCCATCGGCCATCTGTTCTGCGAGCAATGTGCCCTGCCCACTGCCACTTAAGTTTGGCAATTCTTCGGGCTATGTCGGTTACCTTGGTTCTCCTGCGGATCTCTTCATTTCTGATTCGATCCCGCAGGGAAACTCCAAGCATAGCCCTCTCCATTGCCCTTTGAGTGACTTTCAGCCTTCTAATAAGGCCCATTGTGAGCGACCACGTTTCAGTGCCATATGTCATCACTGGCAATACGCACTGGTCAAAGACTTTCGTCTTGAGACACTGCGGTATGTGGGACGAGAAGATATTGCGTAGCTTCCCGAACGCTGCCCAGCCGAGTCGGATTCGACGGTTGACCTCTTTCTCGAAGTTGGACCTACCTAACTGGACAGTTTGTCCTAGGTAAATATACTCGTCCACGACTTCGAGTGTAGCGTCTCCGATCTTCATGAGAGTGGGTGTTACATGGGCATTTGACATGACCTTCGTTTTGTCCATGTTCATTTTCAGACCCACTCTTTCAGAGGCTCTACTGAGGTCGTCGAGCATTGTACTGAGGTCCTCCATAGTTTCAGCCATGACTACTATGTCGTCGGCAAACCGAAGGTGAGTTATGTACTCGCCATTGATGTTAATGCCAGCTCCTTTCCAGTCCAGAACCTTGAAGACATCCTCCAGAGCAGCGGTGAACAGTTTCGGAGAGATAACGTCTCCCTGTCTCACACCTCGCTGCAGAAGGATAGGTTTCGAGGCCTGGTCCTGGAGTCGAACTGACATAGTGGCGTTTTCGTACAGACACTTCAGCACCTCGATGTACCGATAGTCGATCTGGCACCGTTGAAGAGACTGCAGTACAGCCCATGTCTCGATCGAATCAAAGGCTTTCTCGTAGTCCACAAACGCTAAGCAGAGAGGCAGGTTATACTCTTCGGTCTTCTGTATAACCTGTCGCAGCGTATGTATGTGGTCTACGGTGCTAAAGCCTTTACGGAATCCGGCTTGTTCGGGAGGCTGGAAGTCGTCGAACCTGCGCGCGAGACGGTTCGTGATGACTCTCGAAAACAGCTTGTAGACATGGCTCAGAAGTGAGATGGGCCTATAATTCTTAAGAAGGGCATTGTCACCTCAACCTGCGAATACCATTTGCAAAAAAAGTCGCTCAGAGTAAAGCCATATCTACACACACACAACACACTAAGTGACATTTTGACCCAAAATGAGATTTTACTACTTTTGCTTCTATACAGAGCAGATCTTAGAGCATTTCTATGGAGCAGATAGAAGCAAAAGTAGTAAAATCTCATTTTGGGTCAAAATGTCACTTAGTGTGTGTTTAAGGGTTTAAGGTAAATCTATATATTCCGTATATATATCTATATATTATATAGATATACGGTTCCATGCATTGTTTATCTTTTGTCTATTTTTATGATTGCGATGTTTTGGGTTCCAAATGAGCTCTTCCTTTTGATAGTTCTAGGAATTCTAAAATTCGCACTTCACTCCACTCCATTTTGTCTACACGTCCTGTTGGGTCGGGCACCAGCTCATAGCAGCTGTCAACTGAATGCAGGCGAGTGTGTAAACAGTCAGTTCGTGTTCGCCATTCGTGCCCTTTGATTCGCGTCCGAAAAACCGCTCTCAACGCGAGCGCGCGAATCGCGAGCGCACTGTTTACATAAATGCGTGTTCGTTATTCGCCTCGCGATTCACACGAATGTGTACCTAAAATGCGACATGAGAAAATGAATGAAATGAACTATAAAGGGTTTTACGAAGGTTCAATAGTGTGGTTGCACAATCCAATCCGCGGCAAAGGAAAATCTCCTAAGCTTCAAGCTAAATGGGACGGACCGTACCGGATTGTGACAAAGATAAAAAGTTAAAAACAGAAAGGTGCAAGAGGTACTCCTAAGATCGTCCATGTGGATTGACTAGCGTAGCGCGTTATTATGGAGCCGATAATGCTCGGGAGGACGAGCATGTCTTAGGAGGGGGCTCCGGCTTGGTCACAGTATTGTCAAAGTTTCGCTAGACAGGCTTGAGGCTGTCAATGTCAAGTAATTGTGTCAGTTTAAAAAAAAAACAAAAACCTAACCTACTTAACCTCACCCATCAATGATATTCCAATTTCTAGCCTTGACAGCAGATAATTCCAATTTAACATATAATATATTTCATATAAATAAACCAAAATGGCTAGTAGTCGCTTGGAAAGAATTGGAACTATTTACACACGGTAAGAACTTCTTTCCCTTTGCTATGGTAAAATATTTTTAAATATCTTTGAAATTTTGTTCGAATTTGGAAAATGGAATACACATTTTCACGCGGCAAACCAGCCAAACCAGGCATAATTAGGCGGGAAACCGAGAAATCCAGTTGATTTCTAGTGCGTTCGTTAGTGTATCGTAGTTTCTCAATAAACTTTCCTGCAATTTTATAATAATGACTTCTAAAAAAGTAGGAAAAGGTAAACATTTGTCAGTAGATATAAATGAATTACTCAATGAATCACAGTTTCTTAAGGATTCTCCTAACAATAAAAAGAATCAAAAACGTCAAAGAAATGATGTGACCGAAGAGGAGAGCATTGCCAAATTGATAGGGCAATATCAAACAAATTCTAAGAAGAAGAAATTGGAGGTCAATGTAGAAGCTTGTAAGGAGTCACGCCAAAAGATATTGGATGTTATGAGCCATCAACTAGAAACAAGGTTTGTAAACTTACAATTTCCTATTTGAGTACTATTAAATACTAACTTAAAAATACATACAACTAAAAATACCTACAGGTAACGAATATAATAATACTCTACATAAATATTTTCAGGAAAGAAAAAAGTGACACCCTGCTTGAAAATCTATCAGAAGTCATGTTACAATTGGAAGCAGATTGTAATGCAATGAAAGATAATGAGAAAAAGTTGGAACATTTAACTGCAGCAGTTGTAAAGTGCATGCAGCAGACAACCACAGCTCATAAACAAAAACTGAAAGCACTAAAAGATATTCATGCTTCCTTTAAAAAACAGTAATTTATTTTTGTTTTTATGTGGAATTAAAATCAAACTTCAAGTTCTTATCAGACTGTAGGTGTTGGTTGGGAAAATTCTGGTATTGCAAGAGCTAAAACTCATATTGGATACAATTTAGAAGAGTAACAAGGAGTTTGGTTTTCTCTGTCACTGCAATTTTGTTTTTATTAGTATTGTGTGCTATAAAATTCATATTTTTTCCTTCTACTTTTAGATGTGAACAAATGGAATCAGACCATAAAACCGAAACTGACAAATTAGCAGAAGAGTTGGAAGATGATATTAAAACACTTCAACAGAAACTAATTTCAGAGACCAAGAAAAGTGGTTGGGAAAACTTGCGCAGAACAATTTTTCATGCTATGCAAAATGATTTTTAATTTTAACTGTATTTGCTTTTAGTTTAATAACTGTCTTAATTTAATAAAACTATCCAAGTGTGTAATGTTACTATGCATTTTTAATTAATAATAACCTGAATATCATTTTGATAAGGATCTAAAAAACAACAGTGGGTATTGAACTGGGTTTGACTTGGTAGCTAGCTCCCTAAAGCCCTTATGACCCAAATCCTTTACTAGATCCTTATTGCCCAAAGCGTGTGCGCCTCTGATAGAAATGGTAAGAATACTGCAAGCTGCCTCTCAGTCAATATTGACGTGAAATCACCCCTGGTGCAGGCATTTATATTGTTGAGATAACAGGAATAAATAAAATACTAGGCAATGTGCAAACTACATAACCAGTAAGTAATCACCTAGTTAGGCATTTAAACTAGCACAGATAAAACCTCCACCATACCTATCACTAATAATTTATACATAAATTTTTATTTTATGAATTTACAGAGTGGAGGGACTACTCACAAAAGGAGCAATGAGAGCTGATGACAGACCCCTGTGGTTTGACGTGTATAGAGCTTTCCCACCTCTAGCAGAACCTAAATTTGCCAAACCTAAACCGGAAATCAAACCTGTCAGACAAATACTTTATCCTGAAGATACTGTCAGAGCGTAAGTAAATGTTTTATAAAGCCAAACGTGCATTACAGCCGAAATAGGCCGCAGGGCAACGCAAAAAAGTATGGTGCGGCTCGCCAGCAGGTACAAAATGTAGGTAGGTACGAAAGTGATGACGGAGCATTTTTGCAATGCATTGCGTTGCGGCGCAGGCCACCCAAATATTATGCGCTAACCAGTGGCGTGCATTGGTTTTCAGAATAAGTAGGCACTAGGCCGGGTCTAGTCTAGGCAGACGCGGTCACTAATCAGAAAAAAAAACGTATGGTCGGGGGACCCCCGGCAGGAATTAAGTTCAAAATAAAAAAATTAGTTTCTTAATTGTGGGGCACACACATTAAAATGTAATTGACAGGCTTATGTTGATATATCGAGGTAGGCACTGCTTATATGCCTATATGCAATGCACGCCACTGGCGCTAACCTATATGGTACGCCAATATACGGCCGTCATTTGTTAATCAAACCTACATAATATAAAAATATATTTTTGAAATCAAGCCTTTAGTAAAAAACTTAACTCAAAAGCATTTATTTCAATGAAACTATTTACAGGCACGTTTTAAGAGCGTTTACGACGTAGTACGGCATTTCATACAAACTTTCAAGCCCTTGTTTTTCGAAATTAATTAACTGATTTTAATGAAACTGCATACGCATACAAAGGTCTAAAAAGTTAGTAAAGAATACATATTTTCGAAATGTAAACCGGCCAAGTGCGAGTCGGACTCGCAAACGAAGGGTTCCGTACCACAAGGAAAAAAACGGCAAAAAAATCACGTACCTATGTTGTACTTATGGGAATTTATTTTATTTTAATTATTTATTAGTGAATTTACAACTAGGTAAATATTCTGTGAATATTTCAAGCGTCTACAGTGGCGTACATTGCATATAGGCATGTAAGCAGTGTCTACCTCGATATTTCAACATAAGCCTGTCAATTACATTTTAGTGTGTGTGTCCCACAATTAACAAAGTCACTAAATTATTTTCATTTTGAACTTAGTTCCTGCCAGGGGTCCCCCGACCACACGTTTTTTTTTCTCATTAGTGACCGCGTTTGCCTAGACTAGATCCGGCCTAGTGCCTACCTATTCTGAAAACCAATGCACGCCACTGAGCGTCTACCTGTTGCCGTTATTAATATCGAGTAAATAACGGCAAAAAAATCACGTTTGTTGTATGAGAGCCCCCTTAAAGATTTATTTTATTTTGTTTTTAGTATTAATTATTGTTATAGCGGCAACAGAAATACTATATATTACATCATCTGTGAAAATTTCAACCGTCTAGCTATCACGGTTCATGAGATACAGCCTGGTGACTGCGAGCCTGTGAGTCTTAGTAATTAGGGTCCCGTTTTTACCCTTTGGGTACGGAACCCTAAAAAGATAACTGGAAATCTGTTTCTGTGGAAAATGTAAAATCGGTCTAATTTGGCTGTAACACTATTTTTCGAAAATGTTCTTAACTAACTTTTTAGACCTTTGTATCCTGCTTAAGCGTACTAAGTTTCATTAAAATCGGTTCATTCATTTCGAAAAACAAGGGCTTGAAAGTTTGTATGAAATACCGTACGTCGTAAACGCTCTTAATTGTCAAGGAGTCGGTCAGTCAGAAAAATATGAAGCTAGTTACCCATTCCAAAGCGTACTAGGTACCTATGGAGAAGAATGGACAAGAAACCCCACGGGCACTCTTTTAAATAATAAGATTATAAGATATTTCTATTAACTTACAGGAAATTTCATTCAAATGGCCATGGCTTAGGAGCAATAAGTATGATCAGTCAAACAGAAACTCAAACCAAGAGGCTTATTCAACAATATGAGAAACTGAAATCTGAGAATGTGCCTGAAGAGGAATTAATTGAAAAGTCGGCGGCAATAGTTGGCAGTGAACGGCAACTGGAAGCAACCAAAGCCAAAGTTACTGCACATAGCCCAGATTCAGTATCTGCTAAAATTTTGTCAGATATTGATATGAAGAATATTTTCTCCGAAAAGTGAATACATTTAAATAACATGTCGAAGTTAAGTTACCTACTAGGTAGTGTCCAGTAAAGTTTTTGTTAGTACCTATATATTCATTTTATTTTAACTTTGTGTTATGGTGCATTGTTGTTTCGTTGGAGACGGGCTGACTGCCGAGGTTCAACACGCCCACATAAGAAAAAACCGGTCAAGAGCGAGTCGGACTCGCGCATCGAGGGTTCCGTACCATCATAATAAATGTTTTTAAATTTTCATCGGCGAGGCCTATATTCGTCAGGGAATTTTAACACTGCGCGCTGCGGTGTAGAATATTGCAGCTTTAAGTCAGCGCCATCTCTTAACCGATAGTGGAACTAATGTAACTTTTGTTGATGATTTCGTGCTATTCAGAGACATCGTTTTATTTTTCCTGTAATCTTTACATAAACTTCTATCACATAGAATTATTTCAGATTTTTCTCTTTGCAAACTTCGGAGATAAGGGGGGGGGTATTTTTTTTACATTTTTTGCACTTTCATATGATACCCCACATGTACTTACCCATTTCAAATTTTTCAGACCCACTTTCAGTCCCTGTTGCAAAAAAATTATATATATATTTCTTTCTTTCTTATTTGCAAAATGGTTAGGCAAACGTCACCTAAAACTATTCCAAATTTCAAGTTGATTGCATTAGTCGTTCTTGAGATATCCAGCTGTGACAGACGGACAGACAGACAGTCGCACCATAAGAGTTCCTTTTTCGGAACCCTAAAAAATAACTACGCATCACGCCTGTATTTCCCGTGTTATTAGGCAGAGGTGTAGTAGGTACACCAACCCACATTTCGTCAGTTGGACATTACTGGCGGAACATAGCTTTAAGTTAAAGCTATTTTATGTAGTTGCACACCTCACCATAATCGATGTTAAGAAAAATTAAGGACCGCACAAGCATTGTTTTCGTACTCATTGGTAATCAATTTTTCAGTCGGTACAGAGCCCGCAGCGTTCCAGTAACTTTCTGGCTGACCACGCCAGTTCAAAGAACTATCAATGTGCAAGCCTAGGACAAAGGAACGATCGTACTAATGAAGAGAACTGGTGGCAAGGTTGTATCATCCATCCGCCTTACTCGTACTCCGAGAATTACCGATGATGATCGCCTGACAGTGACACTTATTAGGGCTTACTGCTACCTCAAATCTATCACACCAGGCTTTTATGATTACCAAGTCCCTATTTAATTTGTCGATAACTTCAGGTATTTCTTCAACTCTCCCTTGACAGTATAATTGCAAATCATCTGCATACAGATGATATGCACACTGAAGTTCCGAAGTTATAAGATTAATCGATACTTCTATACTAATACTAATAATATTATTATAAAGAGGTAAAATTTGTAAGTTTGTATGTTTGTAAGTTTGTATGTAGGGGTAATCTCTGGAACTACCAGTCGGATTTGAAAAATTCTTCTTGCATTTGATAGCCCAATTCTTGAGGACGGCTATAGGCTATGTAACATCACGCTATGACCCTTAGGAGCCGAGCAAAACGAAAAAAAGTAAAAAAGAACATTAAGTGATAGCGCGGGCGGGTGATGCGATACGACGGGGTGACTCGGGGGAAACAAGAAGTTTCACGCGAACGAAGTCGCGGGCTGAAGCTAGTAAAAATTTAAAACAGAAGAGGAGAAAGAATACCGGCTTGAGGAACGCTAGTTTCCAAATCACACCAGCATGATGAAGTTGAAGAATCCCCAACATGAACGGACTGCTGTCGTTTCTGTAGGTAAGAGGAGATACATTCCATTGCCTCGGGAGAGATCATAACATAGGCCACAATGGCTAACAGGATGTCGTGAGTAGTCGTGACTGACGGTATTAAGGTATTCGAGAAATCGACCAACACTAGTGCAATACTTTAGTGTCTTCTAGTCCTGCCTTTTTTACAATGTGAGTAATCGTGGGTAGGTAGCAGATGACGCAGAATAGTTATGATCATACCACGCGTGATAGTGTCACATGTCACATCCCACCGCTCTTTGATCTCTCCCGTTTCAACTGGTACGAAACTGAAAGGATTAATAGGAGGACGCGTTAAATCAGAAATTAGGGACAGAGTTTGTTGCTTGTTTAGACGATCCATGGTAGCAACAGTGGAGAAATTACGGTCGCGATTGTCCAAGTTAATAAATTAAGAAGGTCTGAATGTCGCGGTTTGGCAATACCAAGAGCTCCGAGAAATTTCCAAATATCGGCAGAAGAGGACGAATTGATAGTATCTAGAATGTGGCGGCGTTTAGCATTGCATATCGCCTGATTACATTAGTTCTCTTCAGTAGAAACGATCCTTTTTTACGAAACGCGCGGTCCCTACGTCGCATTGCCATCTGTGTTCCTCTTGTCATCAATGGTGCAAAAGGCGTTTTAACCACAGAATACTTAAAGTACTACCTACTTCACTTTTTTGACGGAAGCATAGATGACAAAAAGGGTGATAATACAACATCATAGAAGATCGTACCCATTAAATAAATTTTTGGCTATTTTAATTTTGGGTTGGTAGAAAATGTTCGAAACCTGAATGATGTCCTTTGTTGATGAAACTTGTTAAAATGTGTGATGTTGTTAAAATGTTAGGATCCTGTGCCCATGGCCCTCTCGGGCCGGGGGCCCCTTCTGGCTGGGGGCCCGTGGCATTTTGCCCCAATTTAATGCCACCCTATAGTTACGCCACTGGCTTTAACATGTTTGAGTCGCATGTTGGAGGCGCAGGCGATCTTATTGCCGTCAATCGAGAACAAATCCAGGCTGATAGGTACTGAACAAATAGCCCGACCGGGGATCAAACATAAGACCCTGCTCGGTAGTCGCGATTGCGCCCAATTGACCAGGGGCAATCCAAAAACCTGTGTCGAGCCTTGCCTTAGCGTATGTCATTGATTGATTAAGTCCAAAAATTATACCTAGGTGCTCCTGCAGAGTAGGTAAGTTGAATTTACTGACCGCTATATCTAGGATACCTACTAGAGAAAAGTGACGATTACCTTAGCTAGAAATATTGACTCACACTTTCAGTATTCGGACCTGTTTGTCAGTACAAGATTGCTGTGTGTACGCATTATTAATCAGAATCGTGCTATCTTATCTAAGCCTGATAAGGGCCTCGCGCCGAGGAACACACCTATGCTCCTATGTTTTAGTGTGTCATCAGTTTCGCTTTATTGCGAAGTGTTGTTTAATTCGCTACTAGTGTCCTAATTAGAAAATAAAAGTGTTCAAAATGGCGCAAAAGAGGTCTTTGTGGTTCTACTTTGCTGTTATTTTGGGTGAGTGCAATTCTTTTCTGTAAAACAGGATCTACAGTGAGTTATTTTGTAAACAATATT
Source organism: Amphipoea lucens (assembly GCA_947508005.1). Taxonomy (NCBI): domain Eukaryota; kingdom Metazoa; phylum Arthropoda; class Insecta; order Lepidoptera; family Noctuidae; genus Amphipoea; species Amphipoea lucens. The sequence goes on along the minus strand of OX382358.1, from coordinate 16,409,949 downwards.
TGATTTTCTTTGTCATATCCAAATGGATTGTTTCAGTTTCGATAAACATTACCAAAATTCATTTAGGAATCCTATGTACTTAGGTACCTACTTCGGTAGGAATTTATGTGCTGTACTGTAACTCCTGGAGTCCTGGGATAGGTACGTGGGTCGTCGTTATACCTACCTTACTAAACACATGTACCTATGGTTAGGTATTGATAACAGTACTTACCTATTGCTTCATCCTCTGGTACCTTTGAGAATAGAGCCCATAGTGTTACAAGGATTTTATAACCATTGGAGGCTTATGAAAATCTTGTTTTTTAACCGACTTCAAAAAAGGAGGTCCTGTATTCGACCCGTATGTATGTATGTCCGCGATTTTCTCAAAAACTAATGAACCAATTCTGATAATTCTTTCGCTAATGTGATCTACATACGTTCAGGAAGGTTTTAGTATATAATACATTGTTCTTATCTACGAAGTTATATGCATAAATGTACAGCATGTCCGGCATTTCTACGGGAATTTTGATGATTCTTCTAGTAGGTGTCTTCAATTCTTCAATGCACAAGTGTTAGGTAATTGAATTTGTAGTGTTAGGTTACAACTAAAAAGTGAAAGATAAAAAGTTTTTTACAAAAAAAAAAGACTTCAAAAAAAACACTACAAAATGATAAATAACTTTAATTTCGGAAGTCGGTGTCAAAAAACAAAAATGTGGAACCAACGACACCGACTTCCGAAATTAAAGTTATTTATCATTTTGTAGTTTTTTTTTTTTTTTGAAGTCGGTTGTTTTTTTTTGTAAATAAGTTTTTTAGAAAATATGTGATGACTTATTCTGCTTATTCATACCGGATTTCTTTTGTCTCTTTTCTATTGTAATATAAATACTTATGCTGTTATCTACTTTAGGTGAAGTAAAAGTAGAAAGGTATAAATAGTAAAAAAGTAATAAAAAATTAAATCGACTTCAAAAAGAAATTAACTCAAAATTATGAAATAACTTTAATTTCGGAAGTCAGTGTCTTGCGATCTGTTCTAGTTTTTTGCCACCGACTTATTTCATAATTTTGAGTTGATTTCTTTTTGAAGTCGATTTTTTTTTATTACGTTATTTTTAGTTTTAAGTAAAAACTGAAATATTTGTTTGTAAGTACCTAGTAGGTAATAGTTTTGTTGTAAATATTAGGTCCTTACATATGAAATTGGCGTTTTTCGTACTGGCCACTTTAATCACGAATTTCTCCTCTTTGGTAAGGAATTCCAAATTCAAATTTGTACAGCTATTTACTCATGTATTTGTGCTTCGATGACCGTCATTCATTTGTTTTTTTTCTTCTGTTTTTTCTGTTTGCGTCACTCATTTAACAAAATGGAAAATTTAAAATATCGCATTATTTACGAGTACGAGTTCCGCCGTGGCACTAGTGCTGCGGAAACGACTCGAAGGGTGAATGATGTGTATGGCGGTCATGTTGCAAAAGAAAACACAGTTCGTTTTTGGTTCCAACGTTTTCGTTCTGGAAATTTCGACCTGCAGAACAAGCCCCGTGGACGGCCTGAGACCCAAGTTGATAATGGAGAATTGAAGGCTATTGTGGAAGCGGACCCATCGCAAACCACGTCCGAGTTAGCTGCAGGCTTCGATGTTAGTGATAAAACTGTTTTAATTCACTTGAAGCAAATTGGGAAGATTAAAAAGCTTGAAAGGTGGGTACCTCACGAATTGACTGAAGCAAACCGGCAAACGCGCGTCGACTGCTGCGTTACATTACTGAACCGGCACAACAATGAAGGTATTTTAAACCGAATCATTACCTGTGATGAAAAATGGATTCTTTACGATAATCGGAAGCGCTCAGCGCAATGGTTGGATCCTGGCCAGCCAGCCAAATCCTGCCCCAAGCGAAAATTAACCCCAAAAAAGTTACTTGTAAGCGTTTGGTGGACTAGTGCCGGTATTGTTCATTACAGTTTTCTCAAATCTGGCCAGACTATTACAGCTGATGTCTATTGTCAGCAATTACAAACCATGATGGAAAAGCTAGCGGCTAAACAACCAAGGCTGGTCAATCGCTCCACGCCACTGCTGCTTCACGACAACGCCAGACCACACACTGCGCAACAGACGGCTACCAAATTAGAAGAGCTTGAATTGGAATGTCTTAGACATCCTCCGTACTCCCCGGACCTTGCTCCAACAGATTACCATTTTTTTCGCAATTTGGATAACTTTTTGCAAGGGAAAAAATTCAACTCCGATGGGGCAGTCCAAATCGCCTTCAAAGATTTTATTGATTCCCGTCCGACTGGTTTTTTTAGTAAAGGGATCAATGAACTACCTATAAGATGGCAAAAGTGCATTGAAAACAATGGTTCATACTTTGATTAATTAAATATATTATATTAAAAAATATTCGACTTTTTGTTCCTTCCATACAAAACGCCAATTTCATATGTAAGGACCTAATATTGCACTAGAATTTGACCAAGGTTTTGAGATGTTTTCCCTTTGACACTACACCCGTAACTCGTAGCAATAAGCCAGGCCGTTACACTTACACGTCACGTCCATATCTTGAAAATACTGAATCGATTTTGATGAAACTTGCACTGTTCCCCAAGTTGAAGTAAATGTAAACCAATAAAAAAAAAATGGTCACGATCCGATTAATAGTTGCGGAGAAATGCGTGGACAAACATACATCTATAAAATTTTGTATACTTATTTGTTTGGAAGTCCTAATAATGTGTCATATGTGAATATAATTCAGTTCCAATAATATTGCATACATACGTGTCGAATTACCCGTGTTATTATTATTGTTTACCACTGACTATACTTTCCCTAGTCTGCTGAGTACCGAGGAAATGTGGATTTCGGGAACTCCTTTTAGCAATACTTAATGATGCTTAGTTCTAGTACTTATCATTAATCAGATGCAATCCCTGACCCTTGTCAGCAGACACGTGCTTACCACCTACCTATCTACTAGTAGTAACTAGAATATTTTCATCGAAACAATATTAATCACGTTATGTAGTTTACAAATGATACATTGTTTGTTTTCTTTTAAATATTTTTCTTCTTTCAGTTATTTTGAGTACACTAACTCAAGAAACCGAAGCCAGGCGAAAAATTCTCCGAGGAAGGCGTGTTATGACACGCACTTACTACCGTAAGTTCGATTTTTGCGCTTTGCTAATCGTTATCTACGAAGTGAGGCTTCACATTCTACACCCTAAGCCTGTTTTATAATTAAAATCGTTTTGCTTGTACCATGTTTGTAAATATGTGAGCACCATGTATCTATCAGATAATTAATTTATATGTCATGGTTTCGTTTTTAATTCTTTTACCTATTGTGGTATAGTAATTTTACTGTAGGTGCATCGTCCTCACATGGTACCCATGCAAAATATTGTACCTAAACATTTTAAAAGAGTAACGGTGGAGTTTCTTGCCCGTTCTTCTCCATACGAAAACTACCTTTTGGAATGGGCGACTAGAATCAATTCTATTTTAAGATAATTTTTGACGTTCAAAAGTGCCTTTTATGTGCCTATTTGAAATAAATGCTTTGACTTTGTACAGCATATAATATCATCTCTCTGCACAGGAACCTTTAAAATAATTGAAACATTCGTATCAATTTCAGGTGGAAACGCTGTTCCTGCATGGGCTATTAGTTTGATGGCTGGCATCGGCATGCTGCTTGTCGGCGGCATCCTGTACGTCGTCATGAGAAAGCTTGTACTTTCGTCAGAGACCGGCTCATTGAATACGTACCAGCCAGCTATGCAGCGAGATGTTTGAGCTGCTTATGATTAAGTTTTTTCGTAAGATTATCGTAACTTTATAAGTTTAAGAAACAGCTCATTGCATAGTGATGCGATCATTTAGTTTTTCGAACGAACGAAACAGTTTTTATGAAAGAGCCATTTTGTACCCAGTAATGTATTAGACGAAAACGATACCACCTAGTACCTATACTTAATATATTTTTATTACTTTAAGCATTTCACATTTGTACGAAGAAAAGGCTGTTTATATTTTGTTTGAATATTTTAAAAATAAAAATCGTTTTAGATATTATTATAATTTATTTTTATCTTTTAAATATACAATCGAGTTGAATGGATAAGTATAAATTCATTATTTAAAATGAACATGTCATTTTTTGCATTTTTGAGATTGTATTAGACAAAGGGAATTACTTGTGACGAGATAAATTTAAAACTTAGAATTCTCGGCGATGATATTTGTCAGGATCAAAGTAAGAAGTAACAACCACACGATTGCTGAACTTGCGACCAGTGAGGGTTTGCTGGGCCTTTTGGCAATCAGCAATACTGTTAAACTCGACAAACACCTGCAGACAAAGACACAGAATTATTATTATGTAGGTGCTGATTTTGTCAAAAAAAAAAAAAACAATTTAAGGGCCTATTCAAACCTTAGCGGTATTTGCACAGGTTTCCCTCAGGTATTTAGTATCAAGTTCCGCGGCTAGAGCGACCTTAGCGGTATTCGCTGCCGCTGTGGGTAGAAGTGTAGTGTACCGTACGGGTTTGTTTCGGTTGGTACAAGGATAGCGAAATCCGCTTTGGTGTGAACAGTAATATTACCGCATACCCACTCGGTTTTCTCTACAGCAGACAATAGCGAATACCGCTTAGGTTTGAATATGTCTTTAATGTTTAAAACAAACATACTTTTCCACATCCAGGTACTTCAACTCCCTCTATTGGTCTTGGGATTTCTATGCTGCGTACACAGCCATATTTGTTGCATTCCTCTCTGTAAAATAAAAGATGCAGCAATTTAAAGTCTACTACCAATAAACGATAAATCATAACTAACTTCTTAGTTTGAAAGAAGGAAGGACAAGTAACTGTATCGAATTTAAATATAGAAACAGAACACCAACTTGATATCTTCGAGGATGTCCTCATACTCTTCTTCGTCGCGCAGCTCGTCGGGAGTGACCATGTTGAGGAGACACAGCACTTCTGTAGGCGGCCCGGCTCCCGCCAGAGTTAGGCCCGCCACTTGAAGCTGCACCGGCGCCGCTCCGGTCATTGCTACACAACAGTTTAGAACATCAGTAACAATCTTCACCTGTAATGTTAGCATGTCAGGAGTTGGAAAGCGTACTGTACCTAAAGTTGAGTTCTTAGCTCCAATACTGGCTCGTTGAACAATGAGTTTCTTGTCACCCAGTTGCATTCCATTAAGACCTGCTATTGCCTATTCAAAAAATTAAACGGTTAGTATTGGCGATAAGTTATACTCATCACTTATGAAAATAATTTCAACATAATTATTTACCTGATCAGTCATTGAAATATCAACATATTCAGCAAAGGCATAGCCCTTGCTCAGTCCAGTAGACGAGTCCTTCACCAAATTGAAAGCTCGTAGTTGTCCAAATGACATCAGCAATTCCTTTACCTGTTTCACACATTATTCAATCAGAAAGTGAGTTGTTTCTATAAGGTTTGAATTACACTGAATAAATATTTAGGTACATGATTGGTCTATTATGCAGTTGTACATTCATTACACACAATTTTTAGTGTTCCCGTTACATTTGCTAGGCAAAAGGCAGCAAATATTAAATGAATGTTATCTGACCTGTGTCTAGCCGCATGTTAGAATCAGATGTGAATGGAGGAGACTTGCCTTGAAGTGCCGACGTCTCATTCAAGTACAAGACGTATAGGTGAGAATGAGAGACAACAGTGACACGCGGGCCGCGAATGTGCCAAATCTAAGCTAGGGAGGGGCAGAAAGCAAACTATATCAGTGAGTTGTTTCAGAATATATCGAGCGTGAAGCGCACGCTCATCCCGCTAGGGTACCTGTGAAAATACCTGAAACTGACCAAAACATAACGCGGCTCACTGCTGGCTCCACCGTAGCCCTGTCAACTGTTGAATCTCGCCCTGAAATGGCTGCGGCACCTAATACTATCTCCTAATGGGAACATCTACAGTCATGTGTGCAATATAAATCGGTAGCTTGTTCATTATTATTGCTATGAATGACTTACGTATGTTGGTTTTAATTTTTTTTCGTTACACCAAAGTGATATCGAAAATATCAATAAAAAATGCTTCATGTTTATAGACCAGTGCTAAAAATAATTTTGGATCAAAAGAATTACAAAGGAAAGGAGGGTTGTGTTGATCTAGTTCACTTGACAATAGAAATCCTAAGAATCTGTGTGTAAGAATACAAGAGGCAGTCGCAGTATAGACCTGCAAAACATAATTTTGTATAATCAGTATGAACAGACAAATATATTTTATACCTTCATTGGAAAATGGTACACTCATGAAATCATGGTGTAGTTGATGTGATTACTTTCAATGCTTGAAGTGAAATTAAGTACACTATAAGGCTGATAAAAATAAATAAAAAGCACAAAGAAGCTGCATAAAATACAGGCATTTTGAATGATTGGCATTTTACCGTGGTACAACTAAAATGCTGTTATCCAACATCTGGTTGATTTTTAACTTTTGATGCTATTATTAATGAGAAAAAAAAATCTATTTTCAATACCTTGAATAGCTATTCAAGGTATTGAAAATTCGGAAACAGATCAATAGATATTTTTTTTGTAACTAAAATAATAGCATCAAAAGTTAGAAATCAACCGATGTTAGATGTCAGATAACAGCATTTTAGTTATACCACGGCAGCATGATACATTTAACTTAGAACATTTATAAATATCAGCCTTATTTGATTTGATTGAATTAAGTTTTTCATGAGGATTAAAATATATGTATCACAAAGTACTATGAAACATTGATTTGATATAAGACTTAGAAATAGTAAGTACTAATATTGTGCAGTTTACATTTTTGTAACCAATCAATGTGACACAGACATATAAATTTACACTAATTATCAGATAGCAGCAACTTACTTGGTCCTCATTTAGATAATTGGGCAAACCGCCAATAAATATTTTGTGTGGGGAATCTGGAACTACTGTGCTAATCACACCAGCTGAAAGCAAATCAACATAATTATTGTAAACATAAACAATTTAAGACAAATGAAACATATTTTTCATCATGCAAGATCATTTAAAAGGGTCATAAAATACCCAAAAGCATAAGTAATTAAACTCATAACAGCTACATTTTAATCTAAAAAGGATAAGGAAAATATAATCAGAAATAAGTTACAACTCACCCGGCACATTAATAGCTGGATTTTCAGTGCCAGGCATGGGTTGATAGTCGTGCGGCCGCCGAATTTTCAAGCTCTGTCCTTTGAAGTTGATACCATCAAAAGCCATAGCTTGTGTAGTCTCATCTATAGATCTAAATTCAAGGAATGCAAAGTTTTTGTCCAAGTTAATTTGGCAAGCTAACACAGGATTTCCTGCGGCTTGTGCCAAGCCCGAGAGGTGCATCTGTTGGTTGAAGAACTCCATGGTTTCCTCTTCTGTGACGCCGAACGGTATGTTGCCCACATACAATCTTCGGGCTTGACGAGTAATCGTGGATCCTACGACTGGTACAGCTGCTTGTGGTGTATCTGCGACGATATTTGCTGGTATTTGTCCAGCAGCTTGCATGGCTTTATATTGTAGCGGAGTGATATGCTCAAAGCCCGGCGGCGGGACATCCCAGTACAGAGAAGGCTTGCGTCTGCGGGATCTTTTGCTCTGTGACCTAGATCTACTTCTCCTCGCAGGCTTCTCACGACGTTCCCTAGAACGAGACCTAGAACGCCGCCTCTCCCTCGAACGAGACCTGCGTCGTCGGTCTGCAAGCAAGGTAATAAGGTTAATTTTCGACCATTCAACTTAATATTATTAGAGAAATAAATAAGATAGTTTATGTACCTTTGTCTTCACCCATATTATTCTGTTAATTCGTTACTTTCAGAGTCAAATAATAAACTTCACAGTTTACTCAAGCCGATGCAAAAATACGTCTTCGCAAAATGGCGTCAGATTTTAAAAATATTATATTTTTCAGTTTGAACACCGGTCTTTCGTCTCTTTGTTGACACCCACCAGGCAGGTTGACTATGACTAGACTTGCTTTCTAGAGATGTGATTTTTAGTTATTTTCATAACCAAGAAAGACATGTTAGTTAGTACCTTGGTTCTAATATTTCTAAGGATGAAAATTCCTACACGAAGAAAATAATCGGTGGTATCGGATTAGCACTCTTTCTATTGCGTAACTACTATTCAAGATCAGCACCAACAGTTATTTAATTTTGTCAAGGCTATATTATATTGAGCACACTGTATAACTTGTCAACTGTCATCTCGTATGTCATTCCATTGATGATTGCATGTCAAAATTAGACGACTAATTTCGAAAGTAGTCAATTGACGTACAAGTAGGACGGGAACAGAATGAATTATATTACATCTTTACTTGGTCGGAGTTTAATGTATATAATGTCAACAACTTGTTCAGAAAAGTGAAAGTTTGTGAGGATTTATATCTTTGCCGCAGCCCGAAATTGTTATTTTAGCTAGATGGCTTGTTGCTTTTCTAAAGTTTTTACCAGTGGTGTATTTTGTATTTTATGAAAAATGGTAGTTAGGGTTTCATTTATAAAACAATTTTAATCGTCGATTGTATTGTAGCGGGTTGAGTTAAATTTTACTTACAAAAATTAAATATGTTTTAGAACTACCAACAAGGGAATGGAGCAGTCAGAAAAAGGATTGTAAATGGAGAGGATAAAGGCGACCTGATTAAAAATGACACCAATAATGTGGAGATTAAAAACACGAAAGGAAATACGAAAACTATCGCGCTGGTATTCGTATCATTACTTTTGGATCTGTTGGCTTTTACGATGATTCTACCTCTTTTGCCATCGCTGCTGGATTATTATAACAGAGAAGAAGGCAAAGGGAACAGTTTGTATGCTTCTTTATTAAGAGCAGTGCAGGGTTTCCAGAAATTCACAGGAGCTCCTGATCAATTCGCGTCAGTTTTATTCGGAGGAGCACTTGGATCGATGTATAGCTTCCTACAATTTCTGACCAGTCCAATAGTGGGAAGCCTCTCTGATGCATATGGAAGAAAGCCTATGCTTTTAATTTGTTTGGTGAGTTTGTTTTAATTTGTAGATGATATTAGAATGTTATGCTAAAATAGATTAGGTATTTAACCATGCAGTAATGTAATTATGTGAGTTTATCTAGTCTAGTTCTCAAAAAGACATGATGTCAGTATTGGATCATGAAAATAATCTACTTATCAGTTTTCACTTTCAACATATGTAATGTAAATAAGTAAGTAAAGAGATTAAGATCTTAGATAAAAAAAAGTGAAATTCAAAATAAATAAATACCTACCTACTTATTGAAAAAAAAAACTTAAGAAATAATTTTAGTTGATTTGAAAAAGTCAACTGGATGTCCCCCAGCATCAAGTTGACCGTATCTATTTTTCAACTGCTCGAACCTTTAGTTGGCCTAGTGTAGTGCAGAGTTTCAGTAAAATGAGAGGTCAGCTAAAGCTGGTTCAGTTATCACTTAAATGCAGCCTACGGTACCATAAAATTTCACTTATAAAATGATAAAAAGCATATAAGTAAGTAGATAATAATAATAAAACTTTGCATTCAGCTAGTTTCAATGTGTACTAACATTGTTGTTTAACCAAGTGTGGGACTTATTAGATTACCAAGGCTATAGAAAATGTACTTCCTCATAGTTAAAATGCAACATGTAATATCCTCAATTAAATGTTCATCATATAATCAATGCAATGATAATGAGGAGTATGATTATTGAATTACAAAGCATTGTAAGTAGCAAATGAATTTGCATCATTTATAAACATACGAGTAATGCATAATATCATGACTAAAAATGGGATTTTACACCTCATCTTATTGTTATGGTAGGTAAGTACCTAAGTAAGTTGTTTATTTTGCACGGGTAGGGTAGGTTAACTAAGACTTCATTCGGAAAAACTTAAGTCTCATAGAATTTTCTGTAAGTAGGTGTGATATGACCACAGTGCACAATAAGTCGACGTTGACGCGGACGCACGGAGGTAAAAATATCGCGGCGGGATTTTCAACGCACTGCTTGGCGCCGAGAGTTGAAAATCCAATAGTGTGGTTTTGTGACGCGCTGGAATGCGCTCTGTTAGATTCTCAATGCTTGGCTCAACACCGAGAATTGAAAAACCCAGTGCGCGATAAAATCCCGCCACGATATTTTTACATCTGCGAACTAATGTTAAATTGCTACAAGAATAAAAAAACGAGTTTTATTATTTCCAATTGACTTACTTATTACTACTTAATCATTTTATAATTTCAATCATTAGATTTTATTGCCCTAATAAAATTGTATGTTATATTGTAGACCTATTGCTGTTTTTTATGTTCCCATTTGACTACGTCCCTAAAACTGTACCTACAATTAGATAAATTAGATTAAATATTTTTATCTATGTTCATTTTGTAATAAAACTTGTTTCAAATTATAAAAAAAATGCAAAAAATTCCTAATGCAAATCGGCGGATCAATGAAATGCGGATCATAGATTGATGGTTACGAATAGCCTGAGAAATAAATATGCTACACAACCAATTATCGATCGTTACTACTATCACCACCTCTAATATAGGTATATACTTAGTAGGTATCGAAAAAGTTCTGAAATAGCAAGCAAGAGTTGCCGAAAGAATAGAATACTCTTTATTATGTACACCATAGAAAAGAGGTGTGTTTTATACACTTCTCCCTACCCGTTAGGGAAATACGACCATCTCACCATGCTGTTATCATAACGAATGCTTTGTATTTTTCTTTCAGGTAGGAATAACAATATCCCATGCACTATGGAGTTGCGCCAGTACATTCAACGTTTTTGTTCTGGCCCGGTTTATCGGGGGATTGAGCAAGGCCAATGTGAGCCTGAGTATGGCGGTAGTCACCGACGCTTCCAATGAGAAGACCAGGGCTAGAGGAATGGTAAGAATGTATTATTTGTAATGCACTGTGTTAACATCTTGTTAAATGCCTTGAATGTAGGCAACGTAAATTGTTTATTTAATTAAAAAGTCATTTGTCAAAACATGGCCCGAAACGCGGAAAGTAGTGTAGCGGTATCTACAACGCCACATGCGAACAACGCGTCATACGTTACGCAAAATCCTGCATCGCGCAAGCAGAGTTTATCGCGCAACCAGCATAGATACAACGGCCCGACATTAATAGGGCTGTTGCCCGCCAGTTATAACACCCGTCTAGTCGGAGGATCCTCCCTTTTCTATAGAGTATGAGTGGACACCCTGTTTCTCATACATCTATAGTAGCAAGAATCTTAGTCAAGTAATGAACACATCCCAAACGATTTTTCAAAATTCCACCCCTGTGAGGGTGAAAAGCAGGGAAACAGTTAATTTGAAAAATCTGATTCCTTTGATCTATACCTAAACTTAAAAGGCCCGAATACTTATTTATCTAAATAAATGATAAAGATCATAAACATACATTTTCGAAATTTTTAGAGGAAAGTACGAAATACACGCAGACGAAGTCGCGGGCAAAGTGCTATTTTAATATATAAAATTCGAAGTCCTGACTGACTGATATATCAACGCACAGCCTAAACCGCTGGTTCTAGAGACATGAAATTTGGAGGGTGTGTTCTTCTTCTTTGTGAAGAGTAGGTATCCACTAAGAAAGGGTTTTTCGAAATTTCACACCTAAGAGGGTGAAATTTCACGCGGACGTAGTCGCGGGCAGAAGCTAGTTCTAATATATTTCTTATTGATAGTTTTAAGTACGTTTGTTGTTGTGAATTATATTAGGATGTTATTAGGGCAAGCCGGGCTTTTTTGCTTCTACGAAGGTTCCGCCACTGTATGTGAGAACGATGTAAAAAAAAGACGTACGCGTTAAACGCGTCCAGAGTAGACCAAATAGTAACAAAACAACAATTCAAAAATAAAATAATTAAAAATAAGCCGAGGCAGCTAAGTGATGACCAGCCCCTACTGACGGGCGCCCGTTCACGAACATAATATATGTCACATAGATCAGCACTATTCAGCTCAACAATTTTGAAGGGAGATAAATGATCCAACACACATGCCACCGTCAGCGAGACATTTGTGTGGGCATGACATACTATCAGCCGCCAGGGCACATTCAAGTCGATGAAACACATATTATACCCTGTATATATAAAAGATGAGTCTACTTTAGCCAGTCTGAAACGTGGTTAAACTAATAGTTCCTTATTTCTAGTACTATAATTGTGTCTTTCACCTCTTTTACTAAAAAGATCTTCTACGATGTCCTTCTCACCGTTCTGGTTTCATTCATTCTTCTTTCTTTGTCCTGGCGGTCTTTCTATGGAATGCGCTCCCTCTGAACATCAGGACGGCAACCAGTCGGTTATCTTTTAAAGTGAAGGCACGTGAACATATTCGGCAGGAGTTAGCCGTAACATCCCAGCGCTGATTTGCTGGATTCGTTTTCTCCTCTACCGATCATTTTCCCCCTGAGAGTTCATTTGGTATCTGTGTATATAAGGTGTAAAAAAATTAACCGTAAAAACTTTAAGAGGTGCTTTAGACCATCGAACTGAACAACTTTCACTATGGGACCAACTCTGAAATCACGAAAAAAAAATGAGCTGTTTCATACATTTTGGCCGAGTAGGTATTGAACTTTTGTATGAAACAGCGGATTTTTTTTTTCGTGATTTCGGAGTTGGTCCCATAGTGAAAGTTGTTCAGTTCGATGGTCTAAAGCACCTCTTAAAGTTTTTACGGTTATTTTGTTTACACCTTATACAACGTGTAACGTTAAATGCGCAAAACCTGAAAATAGTTTGATCAGAATAACGAGCAGAATCGATTAAACCACTTTTTAATATAGGTCACATTTAAAAAAAATCTTCATTAAAAACGTTGCCGTGTCTATTTATTAATAAGTCAAGCCATCACATGCGCAAACCCGCCAAAATAGGTAAACAAACACAAGTTGTTGTCGACCAACTAAAATTTTCCCATACGCGGGATAATAATAGCTCTTATTTCAATGCAAATTGCAAATACGAATCTTCCGTACAGTAAGTACCATGAATAAGACAATTTGAAATAAACAACAATGCTATCTATCTTATTTTAACATAAACTTAACTTAAGGGTTAGAAAGAGAAATGACGATCTGCACGGGGGCGGGGCGTGCGAAATACGTGACAGTGGCCGTGTTTACTTCAGTCAGTCTGAGCGGCGCCGGCACATGCGTCACAGGTGTAATTGTTCTATCCCGTTACCCCCGCGAGGCGGCGCGTGCGCGTGAATTTCGCAACGTTAATTTGGCCAAAGCCTGGAAAAGTGTGATGGAAACACTGTTCAAAGATAACCTAAGTTTTTTAGGAGCGTAGATGGTAAATAATGCGCGGCGCAGCGGCCCGGTGACGACTCCTCCCTCAATAGAGCGTCGTCGCAGACGCAGTAAACGATTAGAATTGCCAGTAACACTAAAACAGCACATAAAACCTTTACAATTTTTTTAAATGATTTTTTTTCTCTCTGAAATAGGTCAATTGAATTAAAAATCAGTTGGGGTGTCTGAGGTTTTGCGCATTTAACGTTACACGATGTATATTGTATTTTATATTCATTTCCTAGCTAGTTATCATGTATGTTGCACCTGCCATGTTTTGTCTCTGCATCACCCTAAGGTTGACTGGTAGAAAATGCCTCAGGCATTAAGTCCGCCTTTGTACAGTATTATTTTTTTTACTTGTGCATAAAATTTTAATAAATAAAAAGATGTAAATTTTTCCTTACATACTTGATGTTTTCGTAGATATATTGACAAGGTACCGTCATGAACTCATGATGTTAATTTCCTTAAACAGTTTCCTTAGAGAATCGCGCCTGCGGAGATTATATATGGCTCTGATGGCTCTTTACTGCAGCCCGTCCCCAAAGTAAAATACCGTAAGACATGATACTATAAGGTAACTAAAATAGACTAGTCTCGCGGTATCTATATTAGTAAATTGGCGGATTTTTCTGACAGCATAAGCTGCTGAACTTAGCCGTCCTGCAAGAGATGTTAAATGAGGACCCCATTGTAGCCTTGAGTCGAGCGTGATCCCTAGGAAAACAGTTTTATCGACAAATTCTAGTTTCTCTTGATTCAATATTATCTCACAATCCCTACCTTTGACATTTGGTAAAGAAAATGTTATGTACTTCGTTTTTTTTTCCATTTAATACTAAATTAGCAGTGAACCAATTTTGAATAACGCCCTACTGCAGAATAGAGCGTTATTTACGTCGTCAAAATTTGTAGCACGTCTATTTACCTTAAAAATTAAGGAAGTTTCATCAGCAAATAACACCATTTGTGGTTGATTTTTTAATAAATGGAGTAGATCATTAATATACACTAAAAATAAGAAAGGACCCAATATCGCGCCTTGTGGCACACCCATTTTTACTGTTAAACCATGTGAATTGACACCTTTTATTTGAACTTGCTGTTGTCTATCGTTCAAATAAGAACTAACTAAACTGAGCGCAAGTTTTTCAAGTCCATAATGCTCAAGTTTCAAAAGCAAGGTTTCGTGATCGACACAATCAAATGCATTGGAGAGGTCACAAAAGATTCCTATGGCGTCTTAGGCCTCTTCCTACGCGTTAAAAATATGTTTTAATAAGGTTACATAGGCGTCGGTCGTACAACGTCCTTTGGTAAAACCATACTGTTGATCGCAATAGTCTCAATCATGGAGGTACGTACTTTAATGGACATTCCCCAAAGATCCTTGGTCAATTTGATCTTAATTTGCTTAAAAGCTTTTATTACTACTACGGGGTTAATACGTTTAAATTGAAATTCAACCGGGCAGGGTTGAAGGTTCGCTCTTAATAAATCAATTGATACATCGGGTGAGGAATCCAAGGCTTCCGTCGTTCGTAGAGAAATTTACAAATTCTTGAGCTCCTTCTAAGTTAGAGCTTATGACACCACGTGAAGTCTCCAACGTGTATAATTATACATAACACACACAATTGCAAAAAAATCGTTTCCCTTCTCTTTCTTCTGCCGCAATCAGGATTTGGAATCGGTACCAACAGTACAGGTTGTGTACCGGTACTTAGCGGTTCCAGATAGGTACCGGTACTAGACGGGTACCGGTACTCCACCTAACAAGTACCGGTACCAAATTCAGGTACCCGCCGCGTACCACAAATCTCTTATTAAATTTGTACCTTTGAAGTTATTTTTCGAATGCCTATTAACTATCCCTTATTCTTTACTATATCTGTTTTCTCACTTTAACTTACGGAAATATTTGTTTGGATGCGGTCATACCGGTACTGTACCGATACTGATTAGAAATACCGATAGTACAGGTACTACGTGTACTACGTCTAGTACCGGTATCATGCCAAGGCCAATGGTACCGGTTCCCAAAAATACCGGAATTTCAAGCCCTGGCCACAATTTTAATTAGCCCTCAAGATGATCCTAATTAGGTAGTTATTGTAAACTGTGAGAATGGTGTCAACTGTTTATATTATTTTCAGGCACTGGTAGGTTTGGCATTCTCTATCGGATTCATTGTTGGTCCAGTCACAGGAGCATGGTTCGCTTTAAACAGTGACCGATCATCGGGCGCTTGGGGCGAACGCCCTGCCTTATATGCACTGTCCCTTTCTCTTGCCAATATACTTCTAGTATTATTCTTTCTTCCGGAGACATTGACTAAAGTGAGTATTACGAGTACCATTGATTAACGTTTCGGTTGTTTTATTTTTATTATTATATGTTCCTTCTGCTTTAACACAACGTATTTTTCAGGATAAAAGAGCACCTTTATCGTTCAGTCTGTCTAAATCCGTGGATTTTGTCTCCCCTTGGCATCTACTAAGGTTCACTGCTGTTAAAAAACTTTCACGTAATCAGAGCGAAGTACTGTCGAAGCTGGGACTGATCTATTTTCTATATTTATTTACATACTCGGGTCTCGAGTTCACCCTTACATTCTTAACGCATCACACCTTCCAGTATACAGCTATGCAACAGGGCAAAATGTTCTTAGTTATGGGTAAGTTAAATTTGTTTTGATAATACACGTTTTAATAATCGTAATTAGTATTTGTTTGATGACAATAATTTGTGCTGCATAAGTGCGAAGAATGTTTCTAATACAGGTATGATTAATCGATTTGTGAAACTCGAAAGATCGATCAGAAAATATACTAAAGAACAAAACAATACTTTGAAGTAACTTCCCAATTTTATTGTGATACCTCCCTTGCCACATTATTTCATCTAATCTCATACATTGATCAATAAGTATATATTACACTATAGACAGTAGTGGTGGCCTAATGATGACTAGAACTAAAAATTCTAGCCATATGACATCGCAAAAAGGAGGCCTGTTTCCCAGCAGTGGGAACATAATAGGCTGATGCATGTACACTGTAGACTAGGTTAACATAACATAAAATTGTTTCTCTAATGTATCCAATTTCCAGGGTTGATAATGGCGGTGCTGCAAGGCGGCGCGGCTCGTAGGCTAGGGGCCCGCGGTGCAGAGGTAGCTGCACGCGGAGCCCTAGCATTAACCCCGGCTTCTTTCCTAAGCGTCGCCTTCGCTGCGTTACCTAATCCGCCTTTATTTGCGCCTATATACTGGCTCTGGCTGGGACTCGTTCTATTTGCACTATGTAAGTCATCATCTGCCTAGCCTTTTTCCAACAATGTTAGGGTCGGCTTCCAGTCTAACCGGATGCAGCTGAATACCAGTACTTTAAATGGAGCGACTGCCCATCTGACCTCCATAACCCAGTTACTGGGTAATACGATACCCCTTGGTAAGACTGGTTGTCAGACTTTCGGGCTACTAATGACCCGTAACGACTGTCAAAGATCCACGAATGACAGCCGGGACCAACGGCTTCACGTGCTTTCCGAGGCACGGAGGGGTATTGGTATGTGAAGATGGTCACCCATCTACGGACCAACCGCGGCAAGCGTGGCCTAACCTGATTTATCGACCCGTGTGGCTGTTATTAATTAGCCAAAAGCCCCTCAATTTGCACTATATATAATTGTTAAGTATAGTAAAATTATACTTAAGAACTCAAGTATTTGTTTTGATATAACTCTACGGCCTTCTAGGTAAAGTGTCGAATTATCGCCAAAAACTATCGTAAATTAATGATAAATGGTTATCTTTGACTGCCACGTTGGTCTAGTGGTCGCTGCTGAGTATGTGGTCCTGAGTTCGATTCCCATGGTCGGATAATGTTATTGGGTTTTCCCATCGGGAATTTCTCAGTAGCAGCCCGGAGTCCGGATTTTTGCGCGGTTGATGGCAAAAGGCCCCACCCCTCCCCTTATTACAATGGGACTTAAATATAACTGCCGACAACACTAACAAGAGACGGAATGATTTAGTATGCATATCTAGCGCAACCTCAAAACATGTCTTTGTAGAAAGATTTTTAACTTTCTTAGGCCCATTCCTGTACAATAGATTAAATAGAAAACTAAATATCTATAAACTAAATTACTATAGCTGTAAAAAAAATTATTCTTAATTATTTATTAACCATCGACTATGCACAGACAGAAAACCTACTAATTGTCTGCAAATAGAACAGCTAACATGCTATTTTATCTACTTTTAGTTAAGTACCTAAGTTTTAATAAGTTTTAATTTAGTTTTTACGTTATACTCATTGTTAATTTATTACATAAAGTATTTATGCGCTTTCTAGCCTGAAGCACAGGTTCAACCTAGTTCAGGCAAATTAGCAACTGTGCGCTATTTTAATTGTTAAGCTATTCAGTGTAAATGTATCCTCTTTTATAAATAAACGATAAACGATATTATTATTATAACTGACGAAATGTGGGTGTACTATAGGGTACACCTCCGCTTAACCCATAGGGGATTACAGGCGTGATCTTATATTATGATAAATTGAGAATTGTGCTCGAAAACAAAATTGGTTCCAAACGCTAATAAATAACGGTCCTGCTTATTCCGAACGCGACATTTGTAGCCACATTTTTTTCTAGAACATATTTTCTCTAATAATTTATATATTTTGCTTTGTCACAGCGACGGCGTTCGCGGTGTCTTGCATGACTTCAATGGCGGCGGGCAAGGCGCCAAGCGAAGCGCGCGGCGCAGTGTTGGGCACGCTTCGTTCGCTCGGAGCACTCGCAAGAGCCGCAGGACCGCTACTTGCATCCTCAGGTAACTACACTTTTTTCTCTTTGAGTGCGTAACTTATGGTGCAACTTGGTATTTGATTAAACCCTGAAACCTATATTCAATAATTGCTTGCCTGTTTCAATCATTCTATCGCACAAAGTATTCAAATATCTACATATTTCTTGGATTCCATATTATAATTTTTTAAGTAAGTCAAGATTTCAGGTATTATACGGCATACGCGGAAGCACTTGACCTCGTTATTTCATTCACAATATCCTTATCTTTGATATGATTGTAAGTTATCAACAGCCCATACTCATCGCGCTGTACGTGTTTAGTACAGGTAATTTCCTTTGTTTTTATCAAGCATAATGTTTTCAAGAGGTAGCCGAGGTTCGCATAAGCGATTATTTAAAGCCGCGTACGCACGAACGAACAAAACATGGTGAACATGAACATATTGGATCGCCACGAACATTTTTGACGAACACAGTGTTATGTTCGTTAGTGGTACGCACGTGCGAACAAAGTGTTCGATGTTCGTGTTCACCATGTTTTTGTTCGTTCGTGCGTACGCGGCTTAACGCGACTATTTTTTATCGTGCACTGGATTTTTATCTCTCGGTGTTGACCTGAGGATTGAAAATCCACTGATGTGCAATTCAGCGCGTCAAAAAATACACTTGGATTTTCTTTTCTCGGTGCTAAGCATTACGTTGAAAATCCAGTGCGCGACAAAAAATAGCCGCCCGTGGGTACGAGGGCTTAGGGTGCGTTTCCACTGAGGCGAAGACAAGCGGAGCGGAGAGATGTGCAGAACTCGACGAATCGCATAGGTTGAAAGCCACATCCCGTCTCACGCGTCTCGTCTGTGATTGGTTGATTCCTGCACGTCTCTGCTCCGCTCGTCTTCGCCTCAGTGGAAACGCATCAACAAACGACCTACGATTTTTGAATCGGGGCCTTTATCACTGGGCCATTATGCGTTTTTATATTTCTGTACGTCACGTTATTATCGTTACGGCATCACGATAACACAGGGAAGTAAAATGTATGGGAATATATTGAAGAAGACGCTTTTAAATTTCCGTCCACGATAACGTTATAACGTGCACGTATTTCCATACAGTTTATGGACATGGACGTCCACGATAATATCGTCATGGCAGTAATTGTAAAAGCGTATAACTATTGGGTCTTCAATATTAACAAATACTTGTTTTGTTCCAGTATACTGGTGTTCTGGCGCGATGATCACATACACCATCGGCTCCATAATTCTAATCATTCCAGCTGTGATGTTAATTAGACTGAAAACATAATAATGCAGCTTTTACACTGCATGTACAATAAGAACAAGCAATAACATTTTGAATAATTTATTAAGCAATTCCACTATTTAATAGTATTATACAATTGTTCTGTATTATTTATATTAACTTTGTTTGTGTATTTTTGTAATGTTTTTTTTTTTTAATTTTCTCGAATAAACAGTATTAATACATTGAGTTTTTGGATGTTAATAACTATAGAGTCAATGTGGCTTTTGCCATAGAATAATACTTAAGTTCTGCCACTCTTGTAAGGATTAAACTAATAAGTGTATCGTTATCTACGCATGTATTAACTATTAAAGTGTTTTATGGATATTTGAAAGTCATTGTAAAGTATTTCATTGCTGATGATAAAGATAATGCCCATACGTGACCAGACTCATCAAAATTGATAAACAGAAATAAATCTTTCAAGTTATTTCAATCGTTTCCTTTCGTGCTACCTCCCCCTCCCGCGCCTTGCATTTTAACTTTTTTTTTTAAAGATGGGAAGTCATCAAATGATTCCTCCCGCTCTGCGTGGAGCGGAAGGGAGTGTCAGACTCTTACTGACCAAAACCCACCCGTGTTCCTTCCTAAGCCCTTTATGTTCCGGGGTAGCGGTAACCCTTTCGGACAATCCCGATGACCCGGCAGGCTTCGGCCTAACGGGCCCCCTCCCTGGTGCTGGTGGTAATTTCAATCGTTTCCTTTCGTGCTACCTCCCCCTCCCGCGCCTTGCCTTTTCGCTTTGTGAAGGATTTTTGGCTATTATAACGAGTAGATAAGAGTTTCTGAAGGTAGGTTCATGGTCTACGCGAAAGAGCATCGACGTAATTATAATGTATTTTTTTTTGTTTTTGGTGGGAATTACCACCAGAAATTTAAATAATTTCTTTGTTAACCACAAACATAAACCCCGACCCTCGCAGTAGGTCATTGGATTACACTAGCTCTATGCAGTCTAGATATATATAACATTATAGGTATATAGAGATAAAATTTTATGTTGCGCAAGTCTGGAGTCACATATGTTAGTAACAAAAATAAGGCAACTGCCCAACGATTGATGTCGGGACATTTTATTTGCGCGGTAAACTCTGCTTGCGCGGATTTGGCGTGACGTCACGTCAGTATGATGCCTAGTTCGCATTTGGCGCTGTAGATGCCGCTACAAGATAAAGCGAGGCATTTTATTTTGACGAAGTATATAATTGTACCATGATTTTGACATCATGGAAACACTCCTTCACAAAGTTTTGTTTGTGTATTTTGTTGCTAAGCAACCGTTTGTTGTTATGACAGGATGCCATAGTTGACATATTATGATATTGTGGTTGTGTGAAAATTTTCATTCTATCAAATAGTACTCTGTGGAGAAAATGCCTCTGTTTAGTAATAAATTCTCACCAAAAACTATTCCGGTACGAAAACAAGATACTACTGTGCTGAAAAATGAGCTTGGCAGTGATTATGCATCGAAGGAATTGTCTCTCGACGTGGCCCCATTGAAATTGAAGTTGGGGGACTTCGAAATATCTTTTGAAGAAGGACAGTGGATTCCAGGTAAATAAGGGTTTTTAAAATTGGTTTTTCATTTATATTTTCTTAATGATGATGACAAACAAAGTATTTTAAGTATACGAGTGCGTTTCAACAAATAGTTCCTATGTTATAATGTTGGCTCCCCTGTCCTCCGCTAGGAATATATGTGTTTTGTGCCCATGTCTGTCAAGATAGTAGATATGGGAAGACGATTCTGGGTTTTTTTTTAAGATTTATAAGGTGTCCGTGTTAGAATCATGCCCAAAACAGGAGTGGTGAAGAATAAGAAGTGGTATAAGTACATTGTTGCCAACATAACGGCATAGGAACTATTTGTTGAAACGCACTAATACAGGGTGAATTTTTCGAGTGGGCGTGGAAGGCCAAATCAGAAACTATGAGGACTAGCGAAAAGTACTCAAAGGAGTCGCGGGCTCGATTTTGATGAAAACTAAAACTGCATCATTGCATTTTTGAAAAATCACTATTTATAGCCAGGAATCGAACCTGTTGATTTTGAAAAAACAAAACACACACACTGTATTATTACACCATTCGAGTGTCGCTAATAAGGATCGCATTCTGGGAAGTAATGACATACGGCAAACTAAAGGAAAGTGCTTATTTTTAACAAAATACTTTTTTATTTTTCTTATGTTACCTACCTCATCATCATCTGCCTAGCCTTTTCCCAACTATGTTGGGGTCGGCTTCCAGTCTAACCGGATGCAGCTGAATACCATTATTTTACATGGAGCGACTGCCTATCTGACCTCCACAAGCCAGTTACTGGGTAATACGATACCCCTTCCCCTTGGTAAGACTGGTTGTCAGACCTTCGAGCTTCTGACTACCCGTAACGACTGTCAAAGATCCAAGAATGACAGCCGGGACCACCGGCTTAACGTGCATTCCGAGGCATGGAGGGGTCTCGGTATGTAAAGATGGTCACCGATGGGTGACCATCTAAATAAAACAATCACAACACATTGGTTAAGCTACGCTTGCCGCGGTTGGTCTGTGGATGCACAGACCAACCGCGGCAAGCGTAGCTTAACCTGATGGATTGACCTGTGCGGCTGTTATTATTTAGCTGGGCCCGAGTTATGTTACCTACCTACTATACCTTAACTGATTAACTGTTCAAAATGATGACCAATGTTTTCAATACATAGCTGGATTCGACATCTAAAGAATTGAATCAATATTAATGTAATGCTGAATGCAATACATTCAGCATTACAATATTATTGATCCCATTAGAATATTTTCCAAAGATCATAATATAAATTTGAATTTAGAACATAATGTTGTAAAGGTGACTGCGCTGCGGGTGTGTTAATAAAAATATTGAGCATCATTTCGAACAAGGTACGTAATGTAGGTATGAATACTTTAAAATAAGAAGAAGTTTATTAAAATTCAACATTTTTCTTAAGTTTGCCGTATGTCATTACTTCCCAGAATTTGATCCTTATTAGGGACACTATCGAATGGTGTATAATAATACAGTGTTTTTTTTTTCAAAATCAACAGGTTCGATTCCTGGCTAGAAATATTGATTTTTCAAAAATCCAATGATGTAGTTTTAGTTTTCATAAAAATCGAGCCTGCGACTCCTTTGAGTACTTTTCGCTATTCCTCATAGTTTAGAATTTGGCCATCCACGCCCACTTGGAAAATTCACCCTGTATATTTAAAAGCCTTTCAATGTACCTTTGTATCTTCTAATTTATATTTCAATATATATAGGTTTTCATCAAACCAGCCAACAAAAATTGAGTTTCATAGCTAATTTTTTTATCTTCACAGCTTCTGGAAAAGCTGGCGCCGCGCACAAAGACAACATTCGCCTTAAAAACGAGCTAGAAAGACTTGAAGAAGAGAACAATATGCTGAGATTGAAGTTCGAAATATTATTGGACATGATGACTGATAAAACAGTGGAGGCTGAACAACAGGAATTGCAGAGAGCACAGAGTTTAGGTAATTTGAAACAGAAGGGTAGTAAAAAGAAATGGTCATAAAAAATTATAGATTTTAAGATGTGAATAAATGTTGTTTTTAATTAATGATCAATATCCTACAGCTGGGCAAAAACCTCCACTGTTGTGTAAATAAAATAAATGGTTTTTAAATAAAATCGTGTTTGACTACATTTAATTTAATCTAGTTAATTGATTTAGTTTGTCTTGTGGGAGCACCATTATACATCTTCGTGTCTCTGGTACGACTGTATTTTAGATTTGCACCACTGCCTACCTTCCATGAAATACAGGCGTGATGTTGAGTTCAGACTACTATTCTAAATTTTCTGACTACTTGCTACAGAATCTACTTGATAAAATCTGCGAATCCCGCAGGGTTGGCACACATCTTAATAGCACGAGATTTTGAGTAAAAAAAAAAACATGTTTATTTACCCAAATAATCATACATGCCCCCCACTACCTATCTTTTCCTCTCTAAATCATGAATTGCAAATAGATATAACAAGACAGGAGTTTGACAAATGTGTGAAATCTAAGGATACTGCACCGGGTTACGATGATATTTCATTTTCGATGATTAAAAATCTCCCTGACCTTGCTAAAAATATTTTACTACATCTTTATAATTTGTTTTTATCGTTACATTTTGTTCCTGAACAATGGCGCCAAGTCCGCATAGTACCAATCCCCAAACCAGGTCGAGATTTGACTTCCGCTTCGGCAATAAGGCCTATTTCTTTAATGTCCTGTCCATGTAAAATCTTTCATTCCATTATTAATAAGAGAATTGAGTGGTACTTAGAAAGTAGAGGATTTTTTGCTGAAGAAACTGTAGGTTTCAGGAAAGCTCGCTCATGTCTCGATAATTTAAATTTACTAACCTCGAAAATACAAATTGGTTATTCAAAAAAACTTGTGACAATCGGATGTTTCCTTGATATCGATAACGCTTATAATAACGTTGACATTACCGCTCTTCTGTTAACCTTGGACCAACTTGGTGTGGGATCACAATACTGTAGATATCTATGGGAATTTCTTAATGAAAGGTATTTATCAATTAGTGGCATAGATAATACTGTAACCAGAATTGCCAGAAGGGGCTTGGCACAGGGTGACCCCCTGTCGCCATTACTATTCAATATTGCGACCATCCATATCTGTAAAGCAATTCCCAGCTCCATATCTGTCTCTCAGTATGCTGATGACTACGTACTTTATATAACTTGTGATAATATTGATAAAGCAGCCGCTGAGTTACAGGAAGCGTTAAATATCTTATGTGATCAATTTGATTCTCTTAATCTCAACATATCATCAAATAAGAGTAAAATTTGTATTTTTGACAGAGGCTATAGGAGACGGGCGGTTAACTTGTTAATTAGAGGTAATAGTTTGGAGGTTGTTGACACGGTACGATATCTTGGTGTGTGGTTGGACCGTTCTCTCAGGTGGGGAAAACATATAAATGAGATTAGCCAAAAAGTTCTCAAATTCATTAAAATCTTTAAAGTGTTGGCCGGTTCGAATTGGGGTGTGCATCCAAAATATTTAAGAAGACTTTATCTTACTTTAATTAGAAGCCGTATTGATTATGGAAGCATTTTCTATGACAACAGTGCAAAAACTCACTTAGAAAAATTAGATAGATTACAGAACCAAACCATGAGAGTAGTGGGTGGTTTTATTAAAACAACACCAATTCACGTGATGGAGAGCGAATTATGCCTACAACCACTATACCTACGTCGACGCTTCTTGGCTAGCAAATTCTGGCTTAAGACTAAAGCCTTGCAGACAAATGCCGGAAGTATCAATTTACTATCCGAACTATCTTCATTATGTAAAAATTCCTCATATTGGCAAAACAAAAGAATCCCCCTTTTGATCTTGGTTAATGACTCACTACACACTTTAAAAATTCACAACAGTCAGAAATTAGATATGTTTTCCCTGAATACTTGGGTTAGTAATATAGATAGTGATAAAATAATAAAACACGACGTACCCTTCATGTCTGGGCCAAAAAGGCAATACAATCCTGGTAGCTTAAGAAACTTATTTATTGATTACCTTACTTCCAAATACTCGACTTACGTAAAGATATTCACAGACGGATCCAAGGAGGGTGACAATATAGGGGCTGCGTTTTACGAGTCAGAAGAAAATTCAATGAAATTTCAAATAAATGCCAGTGTGTGTATAATGGAAGCTGAACTGATTGCGATCGCAGAAGCTCTGTCTTATGTAGAATCAATCCACCAGAACCATATTGTTATTCTCACAGATTCCAGAAGCTCGCTCCAACATTTGGCTCGGTGTACCTCGACTTTTCGAGGAACACCGATAGCCTACACTATACTAAAAATTATTTTGAAGTTACAATCTGACGGAAAGCACGTGGTCCTTCAATGGATTCCATCACATATTGGAATAAGAGGCAATGAAATTGTTGATCAACTAGCCAAGCAAGCCATATGTAATGGAATTCCTGTTAACTTTTCTCCTTACTTTTCAAACTTTATTCCAAAAATTAAAAAGGATTGCTATTTACTTTGGAAGGAATATTTTAATATAAGATCTCGAGATAAAGGAATCTGGTATAAAACGATCCAGCCGCATCCCTTGAACTCGCCGTGGATAGATAACCAGTTGTTGAACAGATGTGATACTGTTATTGCACTAAGGCTTCGTTCCGGACACATTCCGTGTAATAAGTTCTTATACCTAATGGCTAAATCAACAACAGATAAGTGTGATTTTTGCAATAATTCCGTTGATGATGTTTATCACATATTGGCCGAGTGTGTCCGCAACGCAGAATTTAGATATACATTAGATTGTAGGCTTAGAGAAATAGGTTACTGCAACAGTGTTCTGGCTGTGCCACTTTCTGACGCAGCTAGAGCACTTTACAGACTAGCTATGCTAAGATTTAGTTAAAAATTGTATTATTAGTTAAAAATTGTAAAACTAACCAGGGCGGCATAATCGCATGTGCGACAAAGCCCTTTTTTTAGAATAAAAAAAAAAAAAAAAAAAATCATAACAACCTTGCACAATTCATTTAAGTAACAAATAAGCAGTAAAGGTAGGTAACATTTTTTTGTTTGGTATGTATCAATAGCCTCGGTAAGTACCTACTTATTTTGGTTGTTAACACGAACAGATTCACTCTGTTCCCCGTACTAGTTTAAACTGTATTACGGTGGAACAGTTTTCCTCGTTCTCGGCAAATTAATGTACTTATAGTAGCAGACTTGTGACAAAATGATTATTCTAATAACAAAAAGGATTTTTAACAAGAAAGCAACAAAGTAAAGCACAAGTAAAATTAGGGCAGGTAAACATAAAAAGTGAACTTGATTTTTGTAAACTTGTAGGTGATGTTAAAATTGACATAGTATATGCAAAATATTTCGATGCTATGTTTGTTTACATAGTGTTTGGTTGTAATTTTTATTATAATTATGTATGTTTATTATTAAAACCAGTAGCAAAGTAATTTAAAATTAGAATTGAATTAAAAGTATGGGTCATAATTATACTGTCCATCTTGTTTAAATCTATAGAGAGTGTACGGTGGTGTGAAGTGACGTATAATCAAAGAGAATTAAACCACTTGAGAGCCGATAGACTGATTTCCTCTAGGCACACTATTCACCACTGCGGGCCGGGGGACGAAGATAATACAGCGGCTGTGATTGGCCGATGCAACAATGTCAGGACGAATATTCCAATCATAGTGATGCCCAGTCAGTATTGCAACAATAATATCGATAAATTCGACGTCTATTAATTCTAAATAACTACTGATAGGGTGTTAACGGGGTGCAAATAAAACAGCAAACAAAGCAATCTGCTGTGAAATGCCTTGAACAAACAACGCTGTATTTTTACCCGACTGCGCCAGAAGGAGGGTTATGTTTTTCGAGAGTATGTATGTATGTTTGTATAATTGTTTGGCACGCTCTGCGGCCTGAACGGCTCGATGGATTTTAGCTTGAGAGGTGTCGTTAGATTCGTATTTACTGTGACAGTGACACTGGGTATGTCAAAATAAAAAAAACAAAATGGCGGATTTTTGGCGCCACATTATGCCTTCAAAAAATTTTTTTTTTCTCAAAACCTATCGAGTGCGGTATCGAAATAAAGGGTTTTAAAAGGTGATTACAAAAATATATACAACTTATATGGTTAAAAGTAATTCAAAGTGACAAATCGTAAAAAACACGTACCAAGAACTAAATCGTCTGCGAAATCTTTCATATTTGTAAACTAACAAGCTGGAAATAAAAAAATTAAAAAGTTCGACTGCAACCTTATGCTAAAACTAACTGAAAAGCTAAAAACAAGCCCATTTTAAAATTAAATAAAAGTTGGAAGCAGGCGGGACCCATTTGAGTTTGAAACTATAATAATGGTATGGGCCCCGCCTGCTTCCAACTTTTATTTAAATTAAAATGGGCTTGTTTTTAGCTTTCAGTTAGTTTTAGCATAAGGTTGCAGTCGGGTTTTTTAATTTTTTTAATTACATTTTTTATTTTGGAAATTTAAAATGGAAACATTAAGTAATGTTACTTTTTTACCATTATCATCCTAATTTTTAGCGTCAATATTATGATTTTGTTTTCGTGGTTTTAAAATTATCAAAACAGCATTAGTACAGATAGAAACGGACATACGTATTGACAATACCCTAGTGAGAGAAAGGGACTTCAAAAAGATATCAACGCGGCACACATTTTTGTGCCATTTTACGTAAACAACCAGTTTAGCTTGAGCCCTGCGAATAATATTATTAAATTATAAATACCAATGAAAAGTTATGCCATCTTTTTTAAAGCTGGATATTCTAGACGATTTCCCACTCCATTTAATTGAACAGGAACTCATAATTGTTTTTATATAGGCAGAAAATGTTTTGAAAAGTATCAAAATAACCACGTGTTCAGAGATCCAATAACTGGTCAAAACTAAAATGACCACTCATAGTTTCATCTAACATAGATGCAATTTCATTTATGTGTCACCGTGAGCCTGAGTCGCCCGTATGAGCAGTCAAGAGGTTGTATAGTCATTGCGTGTAATGTAGGTATATGTATACTTAATGCATTTTGATGATTTATTTCCTTATCTTGTAATTTTCAGTATCATCGTAATTAAGTGAGTTAAGAAACTTAAAAATTTCAATCTTACAAGCATGACTATTAATATTGCGAATTTGGATTTGCTTTGATATTTTATTATACATGAATGGTCCTAGGAATTTAAAAAATCTGTTTGTAAATGAAGTTTTACAGTATGGCACGGAGTAAACAATATCTTGCCTTCTTCTTATTATTGTGTTGAGTTAATATTATGTCTCTGATGAATAATTGCCTTACTGTAAGGACTGATAATTCCGAGTATAACAAGTAAGTGGGGTATCCAACAGCACGTTGCGCTCGTTCTAAACGAATAAGAACGGTTTGGAAGCACTCCCCCATGTAGTAATAGAGTAAGTTATAATAGACTGGCACAACGAAAGATATACTGATAGTGATAAATTAGATGGACAAAAGCAACGTATATTTTTAAATA
This sequence comes from Amphipoea lucens, assembly GCA_947508005.1. Taxonomy (NCBI): domain Eukaryota; kingdom Metazoa; phylum Arthropoda; class Insecta; order Lepidoptera; family Noctuidae; genus Amphipoea; species Amphipoea lucens. The sequence continues at coordinate 16,381,300 of OX382358.1, read as the reverse complement.
TATATATAAGTTTTCTGATTCGGGAGGTTAGCGTTGAGACATGTTCTTGCCAGTTTAAATGTTGGTCGATGACCAATTCGAGGTATTTTAATGAAGAAGTTTTAGAAATTTCTTGGCAAGAGCAGTTCCCCAATTATTACGTGTGTGAGCTTTTATGTGAATAATGCCAGGAGGTGGTTGACTGCTCTTTCTTAAAGTAAAAGGTATGTATTTCGTTTTAAATGTATTCAGGGCATTTCAGGGTAAGAAGATTTGACTATAGCCACTCCGAAACTTAATCTGAACGTGGGGAAACGTGGAAAGAAGCTAATGAGCTGTCACTAGCTTCTTTCCACGTTTCCCCACTAAATAAAAGCGCTGTATCATCTGCATTTATGCTATGATCCGGCCCTGGCTCAGCTGTAAATCACACAGGTCATTTACGTATATAAGGAAAAGCATGGGTCCCATAACACTTCCTTATGGCACACCGAAGGTCACATACTTCAGCTCACTCATAAAGCCGTTTATTCCAACACATTGCGTTCTATTAGACATATAGTCCGTAAGTAGTTTTAGAGCTATTCCGCGAACTCCTAAATGTTCTAGTTTTGCAAGAAGCAGGGGAATAGAGACTGTCGAATGCCTTTGCTAGATCCAGAAACAGGCCTATGGTTTTCCTTCCTCTATCCAGGTTATCAACAATGGTAGAAGTAAGATTTTTTATGGCATCGTTAGACTTGTTTTTCCTAAAACCGAATTGAGTAGGCGCTCTGTCACTATTCAACAACTTGCTTGCTCAACAGTTTTTGAACAGAGTATTTAAAATCACTATCATTCAATAGAAAAACAAAACAAATGTATTAAAAAATATCTTTACTTACCTAGTAATAACTTTTAACACCTTACAAAATATAAAAAAAAATATCACAATATACAAACATATTTAAGAACAACACCAACAGTTCTTGCCGCCTTATTTATTTAAAAATCTATACAAATAAATAAAATTAGAGTGTCTGTTTGTAATACACACATCAACACGGTCTAGGGATATTTCATACTCAATTAAATAACTCGAAAAGTAATGGCCGCATTGGAATCTTTTATACACCGATTTGTTTGTAATTTATCTCAGACTAATTCCAAATTTAAATTTTTTAAAAATTCTTTTGTTTCGGTGGCAAAAAATGTCTTGATGTAAGTATAGGAGAGGGAATTTTCATTTGTGCGAAATTTAGAAAACAATACGAATTACGTTTAGTTACAGTTTTTTTTCATTTTTAAACGAAAGATAAAGTTAAAATTGAGGTATTGTAGCCATGCAACGCCGACATTTGACGAGGGCGGAGATGTTACGAGCTGTGGGAATGCTGGAAGCTGGATCTGTTCAGCGTAATGTTGCTGAGGCCATAGGGACCCATCAAAATGTAATTTCAAGATTGTGGACACGCTATCGTGCCACAGGTGAAGTAGCGGAGAGGCACCGGGGGCCAAGTCGCATCACTACCCCCAGACAAGACCGATTTTTGCAAATTACTGCGCGAGCACAACCAAATGCAACGGCGACTCAATTGGTCCAAAGGCTGCGAGTGGAACACCAAGTGCTTGTGAGTGACCAAACTGTAAGAAGGCGACTGCATGAAAGCAATCTACGCTCTCGTAGACCACTCCGGGTCCCACCTTTACGGAGAGGCAATCGTGGACGACGATTAGAATGGGTTCGGAACCACGTGGACTGGGGCCGTGAGCAATGGTCCAATGTGCTGTTCACGGATGAATCCAGGTTCGGCTTCCATCCAGATTCACGAAGGACGCGTGTTTGGCGAGTTCCTGGACGATGGAGCCGTCTCCAGAACCCTCAGGAAGTTCACCCATACCAAGGAGGAACAATTATGGTTTGGGCAGGAATTCGTCTTGGGAGGACGGACGGATCTCGTTTGGGTGCGGGGCAATATGACGGCAGAACGATACGTCCAACAGGTGCTGGGGCCCGTAATCTTGCCCCACAGAACACAAATGGGGCAAGATTTCCTGCTCATGCACGACAATGCCCGGGCACACACGGCGAGAACGGTAGCAGCTTGGTTACATACACATAATGTTAGGGCCTTAGACTGGCCTGCTCAATCGCCAGATCTAAATCCCATTGAGCATGCGTGGGATATACTGCAAAGAAGAGCTCTGAAGGAAGTTCCTGAAAATCTGGCTACAGAAGATCAACTTTTTGCGCACCTCAGAAGGACATGGGACAATATTCCGCAGCAAGACATTGACAACCTTGTTCTGAGCATGCCGAATCGTTGCCGATGTGCTATGAACATCATGGGCGCTTTCTCAGACTACTAACTTCAAGTTTATAAACACAAATTAAATGATTTTTCTATTTTTTTCAGTTTTTACTCACAAATTAAAAGTTCATTCATATACGATTTCCGTCTATGCTTCATTTTTTTTCCATAAAATCCTGAAATTTTAATCTAAGTACCTCAACCATTATTAAAAAATGGTAGAATATTAAATAACGTATCTTTTAAATATATACATGTCATATAAATAATTAACACATTGATAGTAATTCGCTTTTTTAAAAATATCCCTAGACCGTGTTGATGTGTGTATTAAAATAACCGCTTTTTACTCTCGTAAATGCATATGGATGTATACACGGTACAGTCCCCTTCAGATATATTGTAGCAGACAAGGTGACCAAATACTTCTGAACAATTTAAAATGCCAATAAGTTCCATACACTACAAGTTACCATTAATATTTAAACATTCATTACTTCATTAATATCTGAGCAGATGCTTGTCAATAATTTCTATACAAACAACTAACCAAAAATATATGAACACTTACAACGTCAAGTGTGACATTAACATAAAATATCAGTTGTATCTTAAACAAATGATTTTTATGCAATTTTTATTCCCTTTCCATCATATTTATAGCTAGAACAGTCATTTGGTGTTCAAAAAGGGTGTTACCTGGAATTTTTTCCGGCAGTTTTGAAAGTTGGTTATTTGATTGAGTTCGACGTGTTCTCTTCGAATTTTCACTTTGTCGCTCATCTTTTCCGCTTGCACCGCCATATTGGAAAAATGGCGCCTTATATAGCAGTTTTTTGACAATATCTCCTTTCCAACTCATTTTACGATAGCACATTAATCAACAAAATTAAACTAGAGAAAATTTCCTTCAATTTATGTCTTCACAATTTTTTGGTAAAATCAGTAGTCATTTATGCCTTTGCTGTAGAACTCTGGGGACAATGTGAAAATTCGAAGAGAGCACCTCGACCTCAATAAAATCACCAGTTGAAAAACTTTCCAGGTAAAACAACCAATTGACTAGACTAACCACAGATAGTCAAGTCGATAGTCGTTTTTGGTTCGTCCTTTATATCACGCAGTAACGAATTAGGTAGGTAAGCTCAGTGTTTGTCTGCGTAGATACACTTGACGTTGTAAGTGTTCAGATATATTTGGTTAGTTGTTTGTATAGAAATTATTGACTAGCATCTGCTCAGATACTAATGAAGTAATGAATGTTCAGATATTAATTGTAACTTGTAGTGTATGGAACTTATTGACATTTTAAATTGTTCAGAAGTATTTGGTCACTGCTTACAATATATCTGACGGCGACTGTACATATACCAAAATATTTTTTTTACAATTTTTGTCTCTGTTTGTTCCGGCTAATCTCTGAAATGGCTGGACCGACATTGATGGGACTTACACTGGCAAATGAAAAAGTTTTCACGCGGACGAAGTCGCGGGCAGCAGCTAGTTGAATATAGAATAGCGCTTTGTTAGCCATCATAGATGTCTGAGTTTTATATCTATCCTCGGCTCAAATATATTTTCACTTTGAGACAAACCAGGCAAGCTAACTTGCAAAGTGACTTATTTAAATGCAACCAATGATAGAATGAAGAAACCTGGCGTATTTGTAATCATAACGACAACAACAAACAATAAAATCCTTTCGACAGTCTACTCACTGAAACGGTGGATATTAGCAGTACTGATTTGAGGTAGTTTATTCCGCATTAGGGCATCGTCCTCTTGTATGTCCGGGCTGTCGGCACAAGCTGCATAGTCTGGGCCCGCCTGATCCTCGGCCTGCGCCCCCGCGTCCCGCCCCGCCCCCGCCTCCTCTCCCACGCCCCCTGCCGCGGTTACTGCTACTACTGCTGCTACCCCAATCTACAAAACAAAAAACAATCTGAAGTGGTTCCAAGCGAAATAGTGAGATTGAAATTCACTTTCAAAACAGCGTATGTTGAACCTACCCATGGTAACTTTTTATACCGACCTAATTTTAATACACAGATGGAACACTAGTGCATTTATATAAATTTAATCGGGAAGAACTGTTAGCAAGTTATTATTATTAAAATTTTTGTTGTCAATTATTTCTAAGTAAAAGTAACTGGAGAAATGTGTGTGTACCGACACTCAGTCTACCCCTTGGGGGGAAACATGCGTGATGTTACGTCATGTGTTCAGTCAACTCATTACCTGTGGAAGATCCGCTGTCAGCCCATTGGAAGAAGTTACATCTTGAACCCATGTCCTTCACGCAGCAGAAGAAAGGACGACCTTTATTAGGACCTTCCTTTTGCACCGTTATTCTGAAACAAAAGTCGCAAATTAGGAAATCATTATAAGTGCTATGGTCTACATAGCACTTATTCCGATGCTCGAATCGTCTAAAAAAAAACTCACTTTTCAAGCAGTCTGATGCAGTTGGTGGCATCAAATCTGAGATTGAACTAAAATAACTACCACGAACTGAATCAGACTGCTTGAAAAGTGAGTTTGTTTTCAACTTTCTAATCGCAGTCAGGTTTTTACAATTTTTAAAGGGGTTTGAAGGTTTTGGCCCTAAAATCAGCCGCCATTTTGATTTTTTTTCAGAATCGCGGTGCACAACAAAAGTTATATATTTAGATAGAGGACACTTATACAAACAAAAATGTAATATAACATAATATCCTAAAGCGTCAGGTTTCGGAGTTATTCACCAAAATATAAGTCGAGACTAATCTGCCAAGTGTAATGTCAAACTTCTGTACTAAAAAAAACGAAAACACAAAAGATTTAAATGTCAGATTAGTCTCTGGGATTAAAAAACCAACTAAAAATTGCCGTGTTTAATTATTTATTTAAAAAATGTCTATTCTTCATTTGTTTCTTCTCCATAAAGGTTTCATAACGTTTCTATTACCTCAATAGTTCAATATGCTTACCTGGAGGGAAAAAAAACAAAAAAATCCTTGTTGTTTTCGACTTATATTTTGGTGAATAACTCCGAAACCTGACGCTTTAGGATATTATGTTATACTACATTTTTGTTTGTATAAGTGTCCTCTATCTAAATATATAACTTTTGTTGTGCACCGCGATTCTGAAAAAAAATCAAAATGGCGGCCGACCTTAGGGCCACCCTCCATACAAAAATCTTCAAACCCCTTTATTTTTTACTCACTTTTTACACGGCATTCCGCAGTCGCACATGACATCATCGTTGGCGTCGCCACTGTCGCGCGAGTGACTGGGCGCTACCCCCCAACCCCTTGTAGTGGAAGTATTACTGGAATGTTGGTTACTGTCCCAAGAATTAGTACTGGTCGGCGGAGTGTCATAAGGGTTTTGCACTGTGCTACTATCATTCTCGGGCGCCCAAAGGAAAAAGTCGCAACCGCCATTTTCTCTGCCAGCTTGACATTTGTAGAATTGCTTTCCTGAAATGCATCAGTTCTTTCTATTTAATACTTCTGTAGGGCCGTTCTCAAGTGATGCGCTTTTCAACGAACAGCATTTCATTTTTATTTATTTACAAGGTGTAACAGGATAAACGCAAGTCCTCAAACTCGTTTGTTCATGTCATTATGAACGAAATCTACTTTACTGAATCGATTTCAGTAACTTTTAAAGTGTATTCTTTTAAAAAATTATGTATTTTGCCATACTGACAACCAATTGAGCCACAGAAAATCACATGTTATTTCAAGGCAATAAGACTCAATTTCTTAATAATAATAGCTAGCTTTAAAAAAAAACGTGTGGGATCGGAAGACCCCCGGCAGGAACGAAGTTCAAAATAAAAATCCAAGATGGCGGCTGCGAAAACTTCAAAATGACGAAAATTTTGCAGTCTCTTGGATTTTCATTTTGGCCACAATATCGGGATTAACAACCTTGAAAACCATAAAAACGATACCCATGACGAAAAATTTGAATTTCTTTGCAGCCGCCATCTTGGGTTTTCATTTTGACCCCACTATCGGCTTCTGCACCCTCGAGAACCATGAAAACGACACACATGACAAAAAATTTGCAGCCGCCATCTTTGATTTTCATTTCGACCTCACTACCGGCTTCAGCACTATCGAAAACCATGAAAACGACACCCATGACACGACACCCACGACACGAAAAATTTTAAAATTTTTGCAAGCCATCTTTTAACCTCGCTATTGGCTTCAGTACCCTCGAAAACCATGTAAACTATCTCTCTCTTTCTGTCTCTTTCTATTACATAAATGAAAATTCGCTAGGAGGGGGCATAACGCTTTTTCGATACGTGACGATTTCTACCATTTTACTCCTACCACAAGCTCCGCAAAAGAAATTCGTTCCAAAAATAAGTGTTGGTCTATGCTTTTAACTCAATTCTTTAATTGGAGTGTATGAGGTGTTGGATTAAATATGTTAAATGTTGCAGATAGATTTTTTGTGTATACTTGTACAAATCTATTTGTGGGACAGGCCAAGCCAAGTGTTCTGCTACCATTTTGACCGTAATAATAATGCGTAACAACTTACCGTGATTCGCAGTTTGTTTCCGCACAGTTAATAGAATCGCAGTTTTATTACAACCACAGAGGACATTATTATCACCATTGTCACTACTCCCTGGAACAGGCATCCTCGACTGCTTGTTCATTGTATTTTGAACTCTACTGGCAGGTTGTGGAGGTGCAAATTGCCTTGGCGGTGCTGTGTTTGTATTGGTAGTATTTCTTTGGGTTTGTCGCGCTGGTACAACAGGAATTGTGTTGATAGGACTGTTACTGTTGCTATTACTATTGGATCTATTATTCGTAGGCTGTGTCCTATTAGTATTTACATTTGGTTGTCTTGTATTATTCGTTACTTGAGTTCTGGTGTCGGGGCCCGGTCTTACGCTAGCAGGGTTTATTCTAAGCATTTCTAAGAATGTCGTGTCGCAGCCACCGATGCACCCGGTGTGTGGGGCAGGGTATATGTGACTAAGTTGGTTGTTTTTCCATTCGAATTTCAGCATTTTGTAGTTTGGGCCACACTGTAGAGATTAAACATGGCATAAATTATGAATTATTTCATGGTTTCTTAACCAAGTCGATCAAGTTTAAAGCATTTAATTAATGACTACTATGACTAACTCTTCTAAAAGTATTTAATTAATGACTACTATGACTAATTAAAAAAAATACTTACAACAGGACAAGAGTCAGATAAAACTTGTACTGTTTTAACTAAAGTCGGCAACCACACCGCGTTCTTACAGTTAGGAAATGAAAGACAGCTAATGTATAACTCATCTGCATTATTCTTTTTCTGTCGTACAACCATGTTCGAGCCACATTTTGGACATTTTAGAGCTGAAACAGAAGGAATTTTTTAAATGTAATTGCAATATGTAGTTTAAAATGATTAGGATGTGAATATCTTTACATAGCATAGATAAAACAAAGTCGCTCCCGCCCCCTGTAAGCTTAGATATTTTAAACTACGCAACGGATTTTATTTATTATAGTAGAGAAAAGCCGAGAAATTCAAATATTTGTAATGTGATGTCGTAACAAACATATCTTTGTGCGCTTACATTGCAAATGCTGGCTAAACCTTACGAAATAGATCAAATTAATGTACTACGGAATTGTATATCTTAAAAAGATCGATAAAAAAGTCCGCGATGGTATATGTTTATCAATGATGATAACATTACCGTACAGAGTGCATTTGTGAGAAAAAGTGCTATTTGCGGTAGCTCTTTAGATCTTGTTTCAAACAAGTTGAAATGTAAACAACGTTTAGATTTAGTTAATCTTTCAATCGAGCGCACTATAGAGTTGTCTTGTGTTCAACTTGAGCGATATTAGGTCCTTACATATGAAATTGGCGTTTTGTATGGAAGGAACAAAAAGTCGAATATTTTTTAATATAATATATTTAATTAATCAAAGTATGAACCATTGTTTTCAATGCACTTTTGCCATCTTATAGGTAGTTCATTGATCCCTTTACTAAAAAAACCAGTCGGACGGGAATCAATAAAATCTTTGAAGGCGATTTGGACTGCCCCATCGGAGTTGAATTTTTTCCCTTGCAAAAAGTTATCCAAATTGCGAAAAAAATGGTAATCTGTTGGAGCAAGGTCCGGGGAGTACGGAGGATGTCTAAGACATTCCAATTTCAGTAATGTAACGCAGCAGTCGACGCGCGTTTGCCGGTTTGCTTCAGTCAATTCGTGAGGTACCCACCTTTCAAGCTTTTTAATCTTCCCAATTTGCTTCAAGTGAATTAAAACAGTTTTATCACTAACATCGAAGCCTGCAGCTAACTCGGACGTGGTTTGCGATGGGTCCGCTTCCACAATAGCCTTCAATTCTCCATTATCAACTTGGGTCTCAGGCCGTCCACGGGGCTTGTTCTGCAGGTCGAAATTTCCAGAACGAAAACGTTGGAACCAAAAACGAACTGTGTTTTCTTTTGCAACATGACCGCCATACACATCATTCACCCTTCGAGTCGTTTCCGCAGCACTAGTGCCACGGCGGAACTCGTACTCGTAAATAATGCGATATTTTAAATTTTCCATTTTGTAAAATGAGTGACGCAAACAGAAAAAACAGAAGAAAAAAAACAAATGAATGACGGTCATCGAAGCACAAATACATGAGTAAATAGCTGTACAAATTTGAATTTGGAATTCCTTACCAAAGAGGAGAAATTCGTGATTAAAGTGGCCAGTACGAAAAACGCCAATTTCATATGTAAGGACCTAATATTTATAATTTGCGTTTATCGACCCCCCTTTGGGGATTTTATTAGTTTTAATCGGTCATGGAGGATTCTCTCAATAGGTTGAAATCAAGTAATAAAATTATTATTTTATGTGGAGATTTCAATATTAATATTTTAGATGTTACTCCATTAAGTATTAGACTTCTCAATCTGTTTAGGTCTTATAATTTAATTAATTTTTTTGAACCTACTAGGATCACGGCATCTTCCTCAACTTGTCTTGATAATATATTTAGTGATTGTGATGCCAAAAATAAATTAGTGTTAAGTGACTTAACGTCCGACCACTGTGGTTTATTAGCTAGCGTCCCCATGCCATTAAATAAAAAACCGCATAAACTTGATTGCAGGCCTTATACTAGCTAGTCGTTGCACAATGTTTAAAAATAGTATAACTCATAGAATTACACCGTCTATAGTAGAACACGAGAATCCTGATGTTTATGGTGCCCTTTTTGATGTTGTGCAAAAAGAGTACCAATCTACTTTCAAGACCAAAACCATTAACATTAATGGATCCTCCGTTGGCTTTAACCAATGGGCTACTCCAGGTATTTATAAAAGTAGAGCGAGACTTTACGAGTTATATGGTTTGAAAAAATACAGGTTTGATACTCCTTTCCTAGAGCATGGAAAAAATTATTCAAAAAGATTAGTGATTTTGCTAAATCAAAATTTTTAAGCGAAACAATTAAAAAAAACTAATAATAAAGTAAAAACCACTTGGATGGTTGGAAAATGATTAAAAATGAAAATGGCAAATCGGTTAAACAAGAAAAACAACTTGAGATTATGATCGACAACAAATTAGTTAGTAAAGCAGCTGACGTAGCTGAGGCATTTAATGAGTTTTTTGCCAACATACCTATAACTACGACTCGCTCCTTAAGTTCGTCCCCGTCTAAAGCTGAAAACCTTTTGCATAATAGTGTACCTAAATGTAGTCGCTTATTTAGCTTCGAACATGTAACCCCGCGTGATGTACCTAGTTAATGTTTTTAACACACTTAAGTCTAAAAAAAAACACCGGGGATTATTGGGGCATCTCCGTTAAACTTTTAAGTAATATAATAGACATCGTAGCCCCCTATCTAGGTGTTACTTTTAATAAATGTGTTGATTTAGGAACTTTTCCTGGCCTCATGAAGAGTAGTAAAGTCATACCGTTATTTAAATCAGGTAATAAAAATGACGTTGGCAATTTTAGGCATATTTTTATCTTACCTGCATTCAGGGGCGTGCCTTTTACTAAAGCCGAAAAGCCTGGCTTTCAATCAAACGCGAGCCTAATAATAAAAAAGAAATACACAAGTAAACTTATAAAATCATGTCGCAAGAATTGATAAGAATAATAAAAAATAAACTCCGCGCGTCCCGGCCGGGCCGCCCGCGATAGTAAGAGCAATAGCGCACTAGCGACCTGGCAGCGCGGCCACGACGCGCGGCCCGGCCGCAGGGTTTGCGATTTGCGACGCGGCCAAAACCGCGGCTACGATCGTCAGTTGCACATACAGCGCGCTTCAAAATGGACGTTGAGGAAATAGCAGTACTTTTGTATCTTTGTAAGCAGCGGAAAAAGAAAAGGAAAAAATATTGGGTTCATCCCTTGCTACGTGAAAGGCGAACAAAGGGATTATTTCATACATATTTTTTAAGTCGCGGTTGGCGTAGTCTTCACAAGACATGTCCCACAACGCCCTCCTTGTCTCAATCTCTGTTATAAACCTTTCCGTGTCGAAAGACATCGCGATGATCACAAATCACGCTGTAGTTCCACAATACGTGCGGCCGCCGCGGCTAGTGCGCGCACACAGGTGATTTAACTACAATGCAATTGATCTCAGTGGCCGCAGCGGCCAGCGACTGAACATGGGCCGCTAATGCGTCGCTTCGATCTCGCTGGCCGCTGCGGCTTGGTGTGGCCGCTGGCCGCGTGCGGCCAGATGCGTGCGCTCTATGACGATTTCATACTAATGTATCTATCTCGATGGCCGCCGCGACCTGGCCGCTGCGGCCTAGCCGCTAGTGCGCTATTGCTCTAAGTACGATGCAAGGTTGCCAGGTTTACATACTCAAAGAATAATTTCAAATTCCGTGCACTTTTCATCACGCGCATCGTTGCCAAACATCTCCAATGCCGCTTAGCGAAAGCGCAACGACAAAAATCGACCCGTCTCGCTCGCACTAGTTGGCTTCAAATCTGGCTTCTAGACCTCTGACTATTTGTATAGAAATTGTTCACGTTGTTGATAACATTAGTATGTACTTATTCCCCAAATTGTACTGATTTTTAAGCCTGGCTTTTGATTTTTTATGAATGAAACGTATAACGACGCGCGTGTGTGTGTAAATAGTAAGATCGCGAGACATTGCGCGAGTCTATTAGTTCAAAGTTTTGATCGGTTACTGGAGCATTTTTTTGTTTTGTTTTTTTTTCATTTTCTGTGAAGTTAAGTGTTGTGTTTAGTTTTTGCGGTAATTACCTTTGTTTTAAAGTGATTAAAAAGTTTCTTGTCATTAAAATGAATTCGGAAACATGCAATTGTTCCTTGTGATGGATTAAAACGTGAGCAATCGTTACTCGGAAAGGTAAATATTTTGAGTTTTACAGACAAATTGATTTGAGTATTTCTCAGAAATCTAAATCACGTAATAGGCATTTAAGTCGATCAGCATACAATACTCATTGGATTATAGGCTGCTCTCATATCAACAAATTATTCTGTTAGTGTTGCATATTTTTCTCAAAAGAAAATACCGCTTGGAATATCAGGTTACGATGATTTAAATAACTTCGCTGGTGCCAGTAAAAGACATCAGAATTCTCAAAAGCACATGAATGCTGTTGTTTCATTCTGTACTTTTGGTAAAACACGAATCGAAACTTCTTTATCTCGTCAATTATGTGCTTGACGACATTTCTAAATAGGTACAATACGCGTGTCGATCACAATCGCGCTGTTTTTCGGCCAGAGGGTCTTTGGGGCGGATTTTAAAGGTTAGTTGATGTTGTGTGTCATTTCATTTAGCACAACAATAACTTCCTTTCCGAGGTCACGACGAGTCTAAAACCTCATTAAATAGAGGCAATTGCTCAGCGCTTGTATCTTTGCTTCATGTCTTCCGTGTGCTTTGATGTTTGTCATCTGTCTGTGGTAAAGAAGCGAAGAATGAAGAGTTATGGCTGTTCACATTGTGAGTAAGTAAATCAAATTATAAATATTATCAACAATCAACATCGTAAACAATAATGTGTAGTTAGAAATCAATCAATTATTTGTGCGCCATCTAGTGGCCACACGGCCAGATTGTAATATTTTGCAAAGCGACTGTTGCGGGAGAGTGAAATATGAACTAACTCAAAGAGCTCTGTTGTGCCAATAATGTACCTACAATAATAGATGACTCTTATACGTCTTATCATATTTTACGCGAAACTGATACTTCGAAAATAAAAAAGTTACGATTTTGTAAAGGATTACCAATATTTACTCTTTCTTATTTAATTTATATAAGAAACAAATGGTGCTATTAAAAAACATTCATTTTAATAGCTATTAGCAAAAACCTACAATTATGAAATACGAATATTAGTAAGAACTAAAATGACTCGGTCAGTCACAACGTTGACAAGCGATACGGTAGGTTTATTTTTTAAGTGTATTGGCTTGCCCTAAGTTTGACCCCTAGGCACGCCACTGCCTGCATTTAGCAAAATATTTAAAAAATTAATACTCAAGCAGTTGCTAAGACATTTTAATTTAAATAGCCTCCTTCATAATGAACAATATGGCTTTACAAAAGGCCGTTCAACTACAGATGCGGGTGTTGCTTTGCTGAAACACATATTTAATGCATGGGAGAAATCGCAAAATGCTATTGGAGTTTTCTGTGACCACATCACATGTGTTGCATCACAGTTCAACTTTGCCAACATCTTATATGTTAGGCAAAATATACACTTGTACACTTAAAACAGTGATATTCACTCCCTTCCGCTCCACCCAAAGCGGGAGGGGTCATTCGATGATTTCCCATCCATAAAAAAAAAAGTGTCGCCTGAAACCGGACGAATCTTACGATAGACTTCAAATGGCATTCAAGATGAAGGCCCTTCTAAGGCAACCGTGTATCGTTGGTATAACGAAAACAAGCGCGGTCGACTAGCTTTGGGGGATGAAGAAAGAAGTGGTCGCCCTCGCCCTTAATCGCGCCGCGTAATCTTACAAACAGTTAATGTAAATACAAATTCGGAAAAGCATCACAATATCCAACCATCGTAATTAAACTCAAATAAAACTTTTAAATCGTAAAATTCTGTGTTCGTGTCAGCAATACAGCCAGCGCTGTGGTTCTCATCTCACGATTACGAGCGCCCTAGCTAAAGAGTCGGTGACGAATACCTCGAAGTGCGGGGTAAGGTGCAGTATCTGATATGAGCGCGGAGAACGGAGTAGCCCTTCTGTACGTAGTACTATTAAGTATTCTGTTCCCACGTATAATCTTTATTTATAACTAGCTGGCCCGGCGTCATTTTAATGATATGCTGTAAAGGGCAATTCTGATGTACATGAAATGCACAACGTATCTAATGTATTTAATTGGATAAGGAATAATACTGTATTGTTTAAAATAGCTTGGTAAATAAGCCATAATTGTTTTGTAATATCTCAAAGATAAAAATGGTCACTGTGGTTTATCCTTAGGAGATAAAAAAAAAAAAAAAACAAAAGACATTTATTCAAACTAGGCTGAGAATCAGCACTTTTCGAACGTCAAAATTACAAAAGACAGTCCCCCAAAACGCTCGCCCTTCACCACTTCCTAGTGCTTTCGCTGGGGAGAAGAAGTGGCGAAACAAACTCCCCAGCAGCACAGATGTCTGTTCAGTTAGAAAATAATTGATTTTATACAATACTAAGTAGACTAAAACTCTCAAATAAAAAAAAAAAACAATTATATGAACTCATATAACCTGTCAGTAAGTTAATTCTGGAGAAAGAACATAAAATTGTCTAGAGGTAATCAGGGCGACCAACTATTCTTATCGTTTAAGTAGTCGTTGATGGAATAGTATGCTTTTGAAAGGTTGGATTTTACTTGAGCTTTAAACTTATTAAAAGGCAAATCTAGCAAAGAAGAATGTAGCTTGTTATAAAAGATTATACCAAGCCCATTGATATATATGTTACACTAGATCAGTAATTACCGCGCCAAGGCGTTGCCACTTGTCATAAGGCCACAGCCGTATGCGTAGCTAATGTCAGTTCAGTGCTCTGTGTGGCGCCAACCGAAGTGAACCAAGTGACACATGACAAAAATATCGCCAAAATGGGTAAATTCGTAGTGAAAGAGTGCGATTCAAGATCACAAAAACATAATAAATTAACCAGAATTACTTTCCACACGTAATTTTATCGTTTCTGTGTTTATATCAACGTAAAATAAATAAAATGCAGAATTTTTTAAATTAGGTTCAGTGTTACCACTAAAAACTTAGTTTTAGTTTCCCACATTTACGGGAGTTTTTAATTTATTGGAATAAGTGATTTTAAATATTTTTTAAATAATAACAACGTTGCAGGGTGCCTAAAGATGCAGCACGCCGTGATAAATGGGTGGAAATTATCAGATTGCTGAGAAAAGAGGCTAACTGAATAAATAAAAAATATTTAAAAAGAAAATGTCTTAATTATTGTCATTAGTTATAAACTTCTAATACACATCGAATAAGAAATACATAATTCAAATATTTTATAAATAATTTGGCCTAACGTTTTTTTTTATCGTCATTTATGGTTTAAAAAGTTGGGTAAAATTTTGCATGGGTAGGCAACCCCATCCCGCCATTGCATGTTTATATTGCGGTCTTTGTCTAATCTAAGTGACGGTATTATTCTTGCGACTTGTGTAAGTGAGACAGATATATGTTTACTTTTAAATGTTTAGTGGTTTCAAAGCTACGTCGTCACGTTTGAATAGTGGTTACACTTTTTTGACACATTTTATTGAGGTTTGCTTCTCTAGTTATTTAACTCAATGACCAAGCCCAACAAATGAGTTATGAACCTCATGAAGCCGGTGAAAGGGAGCACGTAGTTTATCCTTATTTCTAGTGTTAATATTGTGAATATCACTGTTTTTAGTGTACAAGTGTATATTTTGCCTAACATATAAGATGTTGGCAAAGTTGAACTGTGATGCAACACATGTGATGTAATCACAGAAAACTCCAATAGCATTTTGCGATTTCTCCCATGCATTAAATAATGAGATACGATAATTTAAATTAGCTCGCAAAAAATGTGGAGGGAAATTTTGAAATTGGAACGTACCTATTTTTATTTACAAATAATCATATTTTCAAAATAGATTATAACTGGACAGTCTCTCATAGATAAAAACTTTTTTTCGCTATACTTTCTGAGTGGCCTGGCAATATCCTCCAAAATTATTAATATTGAGTTTGATAGTGTGTTACGAAATTAGCGCTCCTGCACACGATGCCGTGACCGCGCCGTCGCCGCGCCGCCGCCGCGCTATTACACTGTAGATATGAGTCGCGCGAAGCCCGCCACCGCGCCGCCACCGCGCGCGTTCCCTCTGTTTGATTCATTCCATTACCGGCCGCGGTTCGTACGCGTAATGGAATGAATTAAACAGAGGGAACGCGCGCGGAGGCGCAGTGGAGCAAGCTAGCAATTAATAAGGCAGTCAACTTGCGTTCGATTCATGGGCCATTTGCGTGACCGGCTTTGACATTTGCGTGCCTCCTCAAAAGCCACAAATCAAAAGATGAAGTTTTCGACCTACCGTAGCCGTGATAATAGGTATTCAAAATCACTTTTAGGAGAGTCCAATTTCAATTGGGTAGACAATAATAGGTACTTTAGAACAATAGGTAATTTAAATATTAAATCATGGTTACCACTCATAATTAATAATAATTATCCATTGAAATTGATTTCGATTTTATAAAGTTTTAAAGAGCGTTCTAAGATTAACCTTGTTCAAATGTGTATTTTGACATTTGCTTGAATTTTACTAATAAATTGTGCAGTTACCTGCAGGCATGTTGACTGGTAGTGCCTCAGCTGAAGGAATATATTCATTAGGTTGTTCACTAAACCTTTCAGCGAGCGCTGTGTCAATTTTATTCGCCTCCAAAGCCACTGTCTGATAAACTTCCTTATATTTTGCTACCTAAAAAAATAAACACTTAAAATTTGTCTCAGAAATGTTAAAAGCGATTTTGATTAAGTTCTGATTTTGTAAGACAGAGCAATGGACAAAATAGTATGGCAAAAATACCCAGCACGTACAAAGATGAATTGTATGCCAAATAGTCCCCTAGATTGTTTAGTTTAAGACTACATAGGACGGTCTTCTGCGACTACCTGGAGTTTTCTGTTAAATGAGTCTATGTATGTATTTTACTTTATTGGGATATAAAACAACTGTTTTATGTCCCAATAAAGTTAAAAAGTTTTTAATTAAAGTTTTTAATTTATTTTGTCACACTAAAATTGTAATGTGTAACTACACATTACAATTCACACTATTATTCATTTATTTTGTCACTATTAGTCACTATTTAGTTTGTGACAAAATAAATTACAAACTATGTAAACGTGTAACCCACACCAATGTCCGCGAAATAATAGTTTAAAGACGCATAGTATAATGCGTGCATTGATTTTACAGAAGAGTAAGAAGTACTCGTTCATATTTTTGGAATAATAGGTCTAAGATGGCTATTTTAAGGATGCAATAGCCATCTTTTTGAACTTAGTGTGTAAGTGCAAATATATCCAAATCGATGAAGTGGGTGTTATACGTATCTACAATGCGTCGGAGAGGCGCCCGTGCACCAGCGTGAGTTCTGCAGCTTGCGGTGTGGAACAGCCGAGGCACACGCGCCTCTCGACGCATCACATTTCTTGGTACAATGTAATATAGATTATTGGTAATATCAGAACAATCGAACCTGTTATTACACAGACCATAAAGCATCATGGCCATAAGTAGGCTGCGTCTTGACTCCAGGCTTAGAAGTTTATAACGCATTAATAACTGGGTGTATGGTAATTTAGACTTAGTGCATAGCACGTAAAAATTTTTTTTTCAACAATTTAAATTATTTTTATATAAACATCAAAATGGGACTCCAAATCGGTACTGCAAATTCCAATTGAGAACGGACCAAAGCTTTGAATAGAAGTAAAAAAGGAGACGGTCTTTTAAAGTCGTTTGAAAAACGCAGGACGAAACCAAACATATGATACGGCTTATTAACGATCTTATCAATACGAAGATTCAAATGCAATTTCGAGTCCATTGCAACACCAAGATCTCGAATATGGTCAACTCTTCGCAGAAAGCTACCATGTAGACTATAATCAATTTTTATAATGTTTTTGATTTTTATGAAACAAATTGCATTGCATTTTGGCAAACTAAGCTGAAGTTTGTTATGTGAACAATATCGAGAAAGTCTATCAAGGTCCTCCTGCAAAAGTAGACAATCTTGTGTGTTTTTGCACGACTTGTAAATTTTGATGTCATCGACATACATTAGAAAATGGGAATGAATGAAGCATTTCTTAATGACATTGATAAACAAAATAAAGAGTAGGGGCCCCAAAATTGAGCCCTGGGGTACCCCAGAGGTAACAATGATTGAATTTGATTGGAAACCATTAATAACTATCTTTTGCGATCTATTGTATATTTATACGCCATGAACCAACGTAACAAATTGCCACGGATTCCGTTGTAAGCAATTTTATCTAAGAGTAGTTTGTGGTCCACCCTGTCAAAAGCCTTCCGAAAATCTGTGTACACAGCGTCAACCTGAACACGTTCATCCATGCTATTGAATAAAAAATCTGCGAATAACATGAGATTGGTATTCGTCGAGCGTCGTTTAAATTGAGGTAGGTTTATAATAATGAGGTTATGAATGTGAGAATAAACTTCACCGTGTCCAAGACTCTCGAAAAGCTTCGACAAAGTGGACAGTATAGAGATAGGGCGATAATTTTGTACATTGTTTTTATTACCACTCTTGAACAACGGTGTAATATGTGCCCGTTTCCAAATAACGGGAAAGGTGCCTTCTCATAAACATTTATTAAATATAATATAAAGTGGAAGTACAATAGTTTCTACAGTCTTCTTTATGAAGACTGGTTGCAAGTTATCGGGTCCCGGACCTTTATTTAAGTCCAATTGCAATATCGCTTTTTGTACAACATCTATTGGCAAATAGATGTCAGAGATACAGGACGAACTATCTGCATATTAAATTAAATTAAATTAAATATTTGTTTATTGACGGCAACTAGGCCCAATTGTTAGTAACATAGTTCTTAAAAACTATTGTTAGTAAACACACACAGAAAACAGAAACAAAACAAAACAAAGATAAAAATTGCAAGGTTAGCCGTGGGGTATATGTATTAGGTGGCTGCCACATCGCGGGGTTAAAATTCGTGGGTTCATAAACAGAGGTGAAAAAAGTTGAGAACATCCATACTATATCTATATATATAAAAATGAAACCCGTTTTCCGTTGTCACGACATAACATGAAAACGGCTGGACCGATTTCGATGAAATTTGGTATAGAGATAGTTTGAGTCCCGGGAAAGGACATAGGATAGTTTTTATCCCGATATTCCCACGGGATCGACATTTACGCGGGTGAAACCGCGGGGCGCAGCTAGTAATATTATAAATGTGAAAGTGTATGTGTGTCTGTTTGTTTGTCCGTCTTTCACGCCTAAACCGCTGAACCGATTTCGATGAAATTTGGTATAGATATAGTTTGAGTCCCAGGAAAGGACATAGGATAGTTTTTATCCCGATATTCCCACGGGATCGAAACTTACGCGGGTGAAACCGCGGGGCGCAGTTAGTATTACATATATCAGTTGGATTGTTTGAGGTAAGATTTTTGCTGAAATCTCCGCCTGGCCCTTCCTGCTGGAAACATAAGTCCAGAAATGTTTAATGCTAAGCGGAATACTGTCTTCAACCGATTTCATGTATTTATTACAACATTTGATGAGCAGAAAAGATTTGATTACAGTTAGCAATTTTTTGTATCAGTTTTAGTAGAGAGGATTACACACAGCTGTTCCTCCAATATGACAGTAAACCTCGTTAGTTTTTTTTTTTTTACTTAATTGTCATTAATAATAATCGCTTATTTGCATTGGAAAAATTACAAACTTTTGCTTGACAAACATACAATTTAAAACGAAAAAAAAAAACAAACACATTTCACACCATTTATTTTTTATCATTACCTGTTCAGCTAACACTACTTGAGGCTGCTTGCGACCCTCGCTAATAGCCTTAAGGTCTGCCTCGAGCTGCGCGCGCAGATGAGGCTTGGATATCGTGAGGCCCATAGCGTCATACCCTTCCACTAGTCCCATACCGAGTAAACCGGGCACGAAGTGTATAGCGTCTGCTAGAGCCACGTACGATCTGTTTTTTATAGTTTCTATGTGTTCTGCGTGGGTTGCGTCCGTTCCTGGAGAGGCATAAATTTATTGTCATGCAACGTGATTGCCAAGCCAGACTTCTGAGCAGTTACAAAGTTCAGCCATGGAAAAAGATCCTTCCTTGCAATGTCTTATCCAACTAGGCATCTGTCTCTACGCCTAAGTAGCTCTATTGAGCATACTTATTTACTTTGCCGAAATTTATTACGTAACTATTTTATGTAGTAGTGGTATTCTGAACGGCGTAAATGGTTGCCAGTGACGTAATCTTACCAATTCCATGCTTCTCCATAAGACCAATGAGATCAGCTTCTGTTAATAGATTCGGTGGAGACGTGTTGCCATCTAACATATCAATACTCGTTGGATTAAAGGTTTGTCCATTCTAAAACAATTAATTAATCTTTATTATTAATGTTATTTCTTCGTCACACGTGTTACACAAAATTCAATCATAAAACTTACTTCATAGACATGAATTTCCTTTGACGACCACTTGTCATAGGGGTAGACGTCTAAGTAATTCCTCGCTGTGATCATAAGGCCACTTGCACTGAACTTTTCGTTGGCTATTTCTATTGCGACCGTGGTTTCTTGGCCCTGAGCGTCTTTGGAACAACATGCGAGAAACGACCGGACTATGAATTCGTATAGTCGCTGTTCGTTACCTGATAAACCTGTGTAAATAGAAAGATATTTATTTATTTACATGCATATGGTAAGTATTACAGTTGGTAGCTACAAACAGTGACGGAATCTTTTTCAATTACTAAATTGTTTTAGTCAAGAATCACGATGCAATGAAAATATTCGTTTTCGCAGAGCTTTACTGAAAGTAAAACTAATATACAGTATTTCAGCATTCAATTTTGAGTTTAAAAAGCTACTGATGAAAATAACAAATCTTACTGTTTGAGTATTTCGTCGGGTGTATAGGCGGATGGGCTTTATCACTCTTATTGCCTTGCCGTGGCGTTGGACCCCCGCTATCAAGTATGTTTTGTGCAAACGACCCCCAGTTGGGGTCACCAGTCTGCTGACCCACTAGTTGCGCCAAGTTCATCTCTTTAGGAAACTCGTTTGTCTCAGTACGAGGGTAACTGATGAAACCTTGGGTGTATAACTTTTCGGCCAATCGCATTGTCTCTTTTGCGTTGATTTTTAGCTTTCTTGAAGCTAGTTTTTCAAGTTCCTGGAAAAGTAAAACAGTCCTGTACATAGAAGCTTTAATAGAGAGAAGATTTTTATGTAAGATTTAACACATATTACACTGGATTTAATATTATTTACTGGGATTGTGAATGCAACACCACAATAAACAAATGTCTGCCACTCCCTGGACTATACCCTGACCACAATTTCTCATTTCAAGTTTAAGTTTGTACTCACCACTGTATCCAGGGGCAATGGTCTCCACTTGGACTTGGGTTTGGTCTTCACTTCACAAACCTTAGCCTGTGGGTTCTCAAGACAAATGTCATGGAAAAGCTGACAGGCATTTTGGTCAAACAACCTGACTCTTTCCCATATGAAATCTACACTAAGATTGTTCATTGTATGGTTTACTGAAATCCAATAAAAATGCAAGACATTAGAACAGTTCAGTTGTTTTAAAATAACGTAAAAATACATAAAGTTGAGAAAGCTGACCTCTTATCTTCCAAAAAGGTTCTGATACAAAATTTTCCACAGCTCTATACCTCTCAACAACGAAGCCTAGTGTTGGGAACTGACATGAACCATAGCTAACTAAACTTTCTGCTAGCTTCCTAGGAAAAACTTTTTGCAGGCGTAGTGTCTGAAATCTTGTGAATGCTGCACCTGAAGTAGATAACAAGCAAAATCAAAATATTTTATTTCACATAAACCTACATGGGCACTTATGAAACGTCAGAAACTAGGCGTACGGTTCCAATTGGTTGTTTCCTATGGGGAAGAACTGACAAGATACTCCATGGTTACTCTTTTACAAATAATTGGCTTTTACAATGTTTTCAAATTACAGTACGTATCGGAGGACAACATAGACCTGTCAAAAAGTACCAGGTACTTGATAAAATAAAAAATGGTCTACTGGCCTAAAGTCTACAAGGCCTACAAAGTTCTCACATTTACAAAATAAGAATCTATCAAAAAGATAAATAAAATATAAAAATCTACTAAAACCAAGTGATATGATTGTCATTACAACCACTAATAAGGAGGTGAAAAATTAAAATTGTCTGTATATAATGTCAAATAATAAAAAGCTTATGTCAAAGAAGTATGTAAAAAGAAATAAAAAATAAACAACGTAATTTGAGAGCAGTTAATAGACATTTACGTAGTTATGTCGTAATGAGGTGCCAGGGAAGCCACATGTGCAGCAGGAATTATTGCCAAACTACCCTGTCTTCAACATAGTCTTTAATCTTATAATATGATTTTGAAGCTCTTTAGAAACAGTCTCCTATCAGCTTTATACTGCAGTCTATGGCAGATGCAAGGTCAATTTATTACCTATCCTTAGATCCAGCTCCTGTCTAACATCAACAGCATCACTGATATTCTTGTTTGGTTGTTCTAAGTTTCGTAAAGCCCGGGACACAGACACTCCAGTGATCTCTGAGAATTTGGCTCTAAATATTCTGAGGTTGCTCTTCACTGCGGTGCAAACATTAATGATTTCAAATCCAATGTTCTCCCCTTCTCTGTCACAATCCGTCCAGATGATCAAACCAGCACAACCCCTTATTTCTCTTTCTAAAGTTTTCTGCAAAATAGTAAAAGCCAGATTGTAGAAAATATTTTTTAAATTTAACTTGTAGGTCCACTACTGGAACATAGGCCTACCCCAAGCATCGCCACTTTGACTGCTGCATACTAATACAATAATATAACTTTTGCTGACCACAAACAAGGATGGTTCATGGAGGATTACAAAATGGATAATTCTTCTATACAGGGTGAATTTTTCAAGTGGGGGTATTTTCCAAGTGGGCGTGGATGGCCAAATCTGAAACTATGAGGAATAGGGAAAAGTACTAAAAGGAGTCACGGGCTCAATTTTGATGAAAACTAAAACTGCATTATTGGATTTTTGAAAAATCAATATTTCTAGCCAGGAATCGAACCCGTTGATTTTGAAAAATAAACACGCACTGTACTATTACACCATTCGATAGTGTCGCCACATGATTAGACAAACGGAACAGATACAAAGCTTCAAACAACCGCGCGAATCGGTTGCACTACTACAAGCACGCGGGGCATGTGTGCGTGACCACTGGCCGCTTGTCACGTACGCGGCGAGACTGGAAAAAACCGGTTTACGCTGGCACAGCTAGTTGACAATCTCAGGGTCAGTGCGACACACGTTGTTTGTTTTGTTAGTTGCAAGTTTGAATATTTTAATGTAAAAACGTGGTATATTATTGTTAATAATAGTTGTTTATTGTACTGTGTGTATGAATAATACTAGAAAAAATAAAGATATATCATACTTTAACTATCCCAAGGAGTACAATATTGAAGTAAATATTTGATTACTACTTTTTCAAATAAGTACCTTTATTTTATTGTATGATCCTTTTTTGATAAGAAGAGGGTTGTACACGGTGTTTTTACCTTTTTATTATTATGTTACAAGTTTTTACTAAACATTTGTAGGTATATGGGTGGGTTGGTATGTTGTAGGTATGTGTGTTAAGTTTAAATATTGCAAGTAAGATTTGAACCACTTCCCGATGTCTGATTGAGCTGCTGCGTAACTTCGGTGATAATGCAATAATAAGATATAACCTGACGCTACACCCAGAATTATCTCCTCACTACGGAACTCTTCAACGGTTAGTAGCACGATCACGAAATTTTGTATGATAGATTAATTTTGATAATTCGGCACGATATTTATCATGAACTGCTGCTGCAGCCAGCATCGTCTCCTTACGAGGGAACTCTTTAACGGTTAGTAGCATGGACTTGAAAGTGAAACTTTTTATTTAAATTTAATTTTGCTTGCTAAACATGATCTTCACCATAGACTGCTGCTGCAGACAGGTCTCTCACGAGGGAACTCCTCAACGGCCATAATAGCATGATCATGAAAATTTGAATACGAGTTTAAAAAGCATTTTTAATCGAAACTTATTATTAATACCTACATCCCTACATCGTACTTATTTCTCGCTACTAGTAGGTCTTGAAATTAAATAAATATTTAAAAAATAGGTTTATAATCTTTAAAATATAGGTCTACCTATGTTTTTTGTATAATAGTGTTCGGTTCGCATTTCCATTTTATTTTTGTTTCAGCTCGAAGCATTTACCACACCATTAAAAGTAACAATAAATGATTAAAAAACAAAAATTATAAAAAGAAAATTATTAGAGTAAGTAATTTGTAAATCATACTGAATAATAAAACTATTTAACAAATGTTTTGTTTAATTTGTCTTAACCTATTGTGACAACCCTACCAAAATAGGTAACAATTTTGCACATTCTTAAGAAGCTTTGCCTCAGTTCCGTTTGTCTACTCATGTGGTGTCGCTAATGAGGATCGAATTCTGGAAAGTAATGACATACGGGAAGCTAAAGAAAAGAGCTCATTTTTAACAAAATACTTTTTTACCCGACTGCGCCAGAAGGAGGGTTATGTTTTTCGAGTGTATGTATGTATGTATGTATAATTGTTCGGCACGCTCTGCAGCCGGAACGGCTTGATGGATTTTAGCTTGAGAGGTGTCGTTAGATTCGTATTTACTGTGAGAGTGACACTGGGTATATCAAAATAAAAAAAAAACCAAAATGGCGGATTTTTGGTGCCATATTATGCCTTCAATAAAAAAAAATTCTCAAAACCTATTGAGTGGGGTATCAAAATAAAGGGTTTGAAACGGTGATTATAAAAATATATAGAACTTATATGATTAAAAGTAATTCAAAGTGACAAATCGTAAAAAACACGTACCAAGAACTAAATCGTCTGCGAAATCTTTCACATTTGTAAACTAAAAAGCTGGAAAAAAAAAAGTAATTAAAAAAATTTAAAAACCCGACTGCAACCTTATACTAAAACTAACTGAAAGCTAAAAACAAGCCCATTTTCAATTAAATAAAAGTTTGAAGCAGGTGGGACCCATTTGAGTTTGAAACTATAATAATGGTATGGGCCCCGCCTGCTTCCAACTTTTATTTAATTGAAAAAGGGCTTGTTTTTACTTTTTCAGTTAGTTTTAGTATAAGGTTGCAGTCAGGTTTTTTAATTTTTTTTATTACTTTTTTTAATTTTTCTTATGTTACCTACCTGTTAAACCTTAACTGATTAATTGTCCAAAATGATGACAATTGTTTTCAATACATAGCTGGATTCGACGTCTCAAGAATTGTACTGAATTCAAAATTCGAATTTAGAACATAGTGGGTGACTGCGCTACGAGTGTGTGTTAATAAAAGTATTGAGCATCATTTCGAACCAGGTACAGGTAATGTGGGTCATGGTACAATTATACAAGGTGAATTTTTCAAGTGGGCGTGGATGGCCAAATCCGAAACTATGAGGAATAGCGAAGTTTTTGGAGTCGCGGGCTCGATTTTGATGAAAACTAAAACTGCATCATTGGATTTTTGAAAAATCAATATTTCTAGCCAGGAATCGAACCTGTTGATTTTGAAAAAAAAAAAAACACACACTGTATTATTACACCATTCGATAGTGTCGCTAATAAGGATCGAATTCTGGGAAGTAATGACATACGGCAAACTAAAGGAAAGAGCTCATTTTAACAAAATACTTTTTTTTTCTTATGTTACCTATCTTATCATCATCTGCCTAGCCTTTTCCCAACTGTTGGGGTCGACTTCCAGTCTAACCAGATGCAGCTGAATACCTCGGTATGTAAAGATGGTCACCCATCCACAGACCAATTGCGGCAAGCGTAGCTTAACCTAATGGATTGACCTGCGCGGCTGTTATTATTTAGTAGGGCCCGGGTTATGTTACCTACCTACTAAACCTTAACATTGATTAATTGTTCAAAACGATGGCCATTGTTTTCAATACATAGCTAGATTCGACGTCTCAAGGATTGCACTGCATTCAGCATTACAATATTATTGATTCTATAGAATATTTTCCAAAGATCATAATAGAAATTTGAGTTTAGAACATAATGTTGTGAAGGTGTGTTAATAAAAATATTGAGCATCATTTCGAACAAGGTACGTAATGTAGGTATGAATACTTTAAAATAAGAAGCAGTTTATTAAAATTCAACATTTTCCTTAAGTTTGCCGTATGTCATTACTTCCCAGAATTTGATCCCTATTAGCGACACTATCGAATGGTGTAATAATACAGTGTGTTTTTTTTTTCAAAATCAACAGGTTCGATTCCTGGCGAGAAATATTGATTTTTCAAAAATCCAATGATGCAGTTTTAGTTTTCATCAAAATCGAGCCCGCGACTCCTTTGAGTACTTTTCGCTATTCCTCATAGTTTAGAATTTGGCCATCCACGCCCACTTGGAAAATTCACCTGTATAATGTGGGTAAGAAAAAAGAAGTTTATTAAAATCCAACATTTTCCTTAAGTTTGCCGTATGTCATTACTTCCCAGAATTCGATAATTATAAGGATGAAACAAGAAAGTACCTTCCCGTGGTTGCATGCCGCTGTAGTAATATACACCTAAGCTATGGCAGCATGCAACCACGGGAAGGTACTTTCTTATTTCATCCTTTTCATCAGTAGTCGGGTTTTAGTTTTTAAACTTCTTTTTTACTGAATTACTTTGGGGATTATTTCAGAAATATTTATATATTTCAAATGTGCTAATTAAGCCCTTTCATTTGATACCCCACAAGGCACCATCCCAAAATATTTATTTTTAAATTCATTACATTATGTCCTCTAAAGGGCGCCATATTAAATTTAGTGTGACGTCACATAGCCTATAACCAGCGGATGGTCAAGACGCTTCCAACGATTCCTTATTTGTCAAATTATTATAAGTACTTTTGAAGTTATGAGGGAACAGATGAACATACATACCGGTCAAAATCATAACCCTCCTTTCTGTTTCGCCGTAGTCGGGTAAAAAGGAGAAACTGACTGAGTGACTGACATATCAACGCACAACCGAAACTACTGGGACTAGGAATATGAAATTTTGCACACGGCTTCTTTTTATAATGTAGGGGAGCACTAAGAAAGAGTATTTGGAAATTCAAAAAAAAAATTTAAAAAAATTTAAGGGGGTGAAAAGGGGGGTTTTATTTGTATGAAAAATCTTATTCCTTGAGTTAATAAACTTGAAACTTGGCACAAATACTTATCTAAGTAAATTATGAAGTTTGGCATATTTTGTTTTTCTAAACTACGCCGCATAAAGGGGGATTGGGGGGTGGGTAGATTTTCGTTATTTATCATCATTTACAGGTGTTATTAATATTATATTATTAATAATACGGCACCGCACCACAACCGCGGCACGTGTCACATCCCAACATATATTGTGTCAAACGAAATAACAAACGAATACCAATATACTATATTTTCAATGTAAGTGAATACATTGTAACAATCTACGCACTCAGGGCCGAAGGACCAAAAAAAAATTTGTGCGATGAATGATGAAATGATGATAAATAACGAAAATCTACCCGGGTGCCAAAATTTGCATGGAAGAATTTTAACATGCGGTTGGATTAACTCGAAACTCAGTATTTATACTTAAGACCAAAAATAAAGAATAACATGCATCAGGTTTTTTCGAAAATCTGCCCCTAACAGGGTGAAAAGGGGTAGTTAATTTTATAGGTGAGGATTTTAATGTGTGGCTTGATTTACTCAAAAATTGGTATAAATAATGTTTGAGTCAAGTTATGAACACATCCTAAATGATTTTTCAAAATTTCACCCCTGTGGGGGTGAAAAGCCGGGATACAGTTTATTTGAAAAATGTGATTCCTTTGATATATAAACTGAAAAATTGGGCCTAGTTATCTAAATAAATGATAAAGATCATAAACATACATTTTCGAAATTTTTAGAGGAATGTACGAAATACACGTGGATGAAGTCTTGGGCAAAGTGCTAGTATTTGATAAAGTAGATGTAGTATAGAATTACAAATTGATTTTTTTCATGATAGGAGAGCTAGGGAACTTGTGTAATCTTGTAACTTTGTATGGAAGTAAAGTGCTTTATTTATTTAATCAAGACTTACTAATTTATAAAAAATAAATACTAGATCCCTTACCTTAATTTTTTCATAATTCTCAGGACAGTACTTGAAAACAGGTGCATCAAATAGTGCTAAAGGGTTGCAAGACTGCCAGTTTTTATATGCTCCAACAAATTCAAGAGCTAATAGATGTCCAGATACTGAGGTCATTACCATCTGGCATTTTTGTCCCATTACCTCTGCTTCAAATTCATAGATTTTGTTATATTGTGATATTCCTTCGCGCTGAAAACCATAGGCACAATTTTAAATTAAAATTAATTGAAACAGGAAACAATTTTTTTGAGCTTAGCATCTCTGTTTTTATGCGTCTGAAACTATTTGACACAGATAAAAGTTCATAGGATCAAAGTGTTCGATTTCAGAATGGAGAAAAGCGCATCTACCTCTTATAGTTTTCATACTGACCTACCTCAATCACCCTGAAAACCTAGCAAACAACAAAAGGATGCAAGCTAGGTACTTACTCTTCGTGATGTGCCTCGAGATAAGTGCTGTGCAATATTTTTAGCAGCATCATTCTTTTCGGCTACGTTTAAATACTTCATAGTTTCAACGTTACAATGACTCAATGATCTAACAAAGGTTTTAATAAAGAAAATCCGTTTAAGGTTATGTCTAGTACGAAATAAACAAATCATATTACTAGCTTATCATCTTTCTTGTTATTTTAAAATAAATAGTAATAATTCTCTGCTGGGCTAAAATTAATAAATATCCATTGGTTTATTTTAATTCAAAATAAAGTTTATCAGTGCAAAAAATAAATAAACAATCCCGCCTAAAGATTCAATGATTGACATGACATGACATTACACTGACAGACATGCACTCATGTTGATCTATGCATGCACTGACGTATAACAGACATCTATGCATGAGACAAATGCGTAGGACAAATGCAAATGACATCAAAGTCAACGCCAGATGTTTTTTTTTTTTTAATAATTTTTATTATTACCATAGATACCAGTCTTTCAGTCACACATAGATGGGTATACTTAGATGTAATACTATTACAATAGTAATTAGAGATACAATAATGCACATTTTCCACTAAATAATAATCTATATGTATGCTACCAGCAATCTGTATAATCCGGTATTCTATACAATACCTAGGCAATGTATAGAATACCTAAAACGTTTAGGTAATTTATGAAATATTATTTATTTATACTTTGGCTAGGCATTCTATACATACAGTACCGAATACGCAGCCGGCAATGTGTGAAAAAGACGAAAGCGGGGAAGACGAAGACGTGCGAGCAGGCAGTAAACTCCACGCGACAATTAATAAATATTTTTCAGTGTAATAATTCTTATTCTACTGCAAAAAAAAAGCATTATATTACCTACCTTTTTATAAAGATTATTTTTAATGAGTAATTGTTATATTTAATAAAGTTAATTTTGAGCAAACATGAGCTGTTTTATTTGTCCGTCATTTTATAGGTAAGTACTATAGAGGAAACTTACATAATATGACCAATTTGAAAACAAAATATACGTGTCGAATTGAGAACCTCCCCTTTTATTTTCGTCAGTTAAAAATCACGTGCACACGATGAACATATCTGTTATACTGGGGCCAGACTATCGCGATAACGCGAAGATTTGCGCGATAAGTTGATACTCATTGGCTGGACTTACGATGTCAGCCAATAAGAAACAACTTATCGCGATTTTCCCGTATAGTGTAGCCCCGGCATTAGCAAGTATTAATAGAGCGGCCGTGTGTTTTCACGTCCTCTATGTTCGTGTGCGAATGTCAAAATAATTACAAATACGAACGAACGAATGAACACGAAACACACGATTTCACACGAATACGAAACGAACGAATGGACGAATATTTCGTCGACTGTTCGTCGAGTGACGAGGTGAATGGCACAATAGCGAACACTCGTGGAGATCGCGACGCCCCCCGGGGGCGTCGGCGAGTGGTTCTGGGGCGAAGCCCCCCGGCCGCAGAGGCAATGCGGTGGCCTGCAAAAACAGGCTCCTCCCTATGTCAGCTGCAATGGCCTACAGATTTATTGCTTTGTTTTTTCACGTCTTTGACCTCAAATATCTCAGAAACTGTATCACTTGCTAGATTCATTACGAAACATTTTTTGTTTGCAATCACTTACTCTATCAATTGACACATGTTTTATCGCTGACCGTCAAAACCGGTTTATTTTTAAATGGCGGACGGTTATGTATGCCAGCTTCCATACAAAAATGTCGGAATCTCAAGATTTGAAATAGCCTCTAGCTGAGTGGGGGCAATAACCATAACAGCCCCCTTATTCACAAACACTCGATATGCTTCCGTATCGTATCGAACATCATTGATCATTCAGTCCAAAACCCGAAAATTTTGTCAGTTTAAATCAAATAGACGCCCGCTATTCTTCCAACAGCTATTTGCTGTTGAGGGGAAGTCAAATCAGGTTATCGAAATGTCAGGTTTTCGATACGATAGCCTGTCGTATGTTTGTGAATCAGGGCTCTGAACAGTACGCAAAACACGCGCATTGACGTGGAGTTGCGGACACCAGCCCGTATTACCTATTACCTAACCATAATAGAAGCTTTTTGACTGTACGATCCATGGAATTATTATGTACTACGGTACATAATAATTCCACAACTGAAAACAGAATAAATCCGTTCGGAAATTAATTCTAATTGTGTCTTGCTCGTCCTGAAATTCGATATTTGTCTTTGATCTTTGTAAAAAAAGTCAGTCTGATTGTCAGTTTTGACAACTTCTTTTAAAATTTTTCCTCTATGGTGTTTCCTTCCTTTCTTCGTGTTTGTTTTCAATTCATTGCTTAAACAACGTAAAATGACAAGTTTATAAATAGGTTATCTCTCTTTCGGGTTAGAAACCTATATTATAAATTAAAACAATGGTGCTGTCGCGTTCATTTGCTCCGAAGCCCTTAACCTATACAAAGATGTGTTTTCTCGTAAACTGCCTCAAAAGATTTAAGAGTTCGCAACAATGGTTGAGTCGCCAAAAGGCTGATCCTTATGTTGAAAAGGCAAAAATATATAATTATAGGTGAATATTTTGCCCGCCAGTATAATAATATTTAGTTTCATTCAAACAACTTATTGATTTTATTGATTAATTTTAGATGTCGCAGTGCCTTCAAACTATTAGAAATGAACGAAAAAACACATATTCTGACTCCAGGACTAACAGTTATTGATCTTGGTGCGTCGCCAGGGTCATGGACACAAGTTGCAGTTCAAAAAACGAATGCTGATGGTGCTGATCCAACTAAACCCAAAGGGAAAGTTCTTGCCATCGACAAACTACAGATATTTCCTATAGAGGTACTTATTGATATTTCATTTCGGCGCCAAACAGTGTTTCCACAATGCGGGGAAGTTCCCCTTTTGATGGGAAATTAGACTCTTGAGGGGAAGAAAAAGGGGAAAGAGCTAGAAAGGGGAAATTATGGGTAAATCATATTGTGAACGGTGGGTTTATTATTACTATTCAATTATTCCTCACTTTTTTTATTCATCTCTAATCAATTTTTTTTTTGCCTCATTTGATGTGGCGTTTGCTCGTACTCACTTTAAATGGGAAATCTGAAATAGATTTTTCATCAATTGAACAGACGATTGGCCTGTTTTTTGCAATCCATATTTTACGCGAAGCATCAATCCCATGGTTTCATTATCAAGTCTGTTTCTTTTATCTGTTTTAATATTCTTAACAGCACTAAACAGACGCTCTGCCGCTGCATTCGAAAAGGGTAGGGACATAAAATAATTCACCAATATTTGCAGTTTGTAGGAATTTGGGTCTACCATCTATGTTCTTTTTTTCAAAGATCTTTTTTCAAAAGCCTATTATGAATAATAAGATAATTAGAAAGAAAAAATAACTTTATTTGAAAAACCACATAAAATTACCCTTAATCAAATCAATTTAGAAATTTCAGTTGTGCACTAAATCTGATTTTTAGGGATTAAATTAAACAATGTTTTCACTGATTTGAGTACTAATGTATGGGGAATAAGTTGATAAGTCTAATATCATACAAAATAAGATGATTTTACCAAAATAGGTAAAATAATTTAAAAGATTGCATAAAAGCTTTAAAGACAAGTTCAAGGTAAAAACGGATTTTGGAGAAAAAGTCAAACTTAAAATCGCGGCCCTGTAAAATTGACATTTTGGACTTATTAAGTTCTTCACGCCATGCACGGATATTTTCGAGGGGAAAACAGGCCTAAAAAGGGGAAAACTCAAGGGAGGCGTGGGGAAAAGAAACCATTAAAGTGGAAACACTGGCGCCAAAATGTTTTTCATCAATTTAGTTGCCAACAAAGAAGTATTTGCACTAGAACCGTTTGGTAGCTAAAATAACATTAAGAAGATTTTCTTTATGCTAAATATAACTATTTTACACAATGACAAAGCCTCATTAGTAAATATTTATGTAAGAATGTTTCTGTCTCAACAGGGAGCATCGATTATGAGCAACATGGACTTCTCCACCATTGATGCCCATGATAAAGTAATAGCAGCGCTTGATGGGGCAAAAGTGGACTTAGTCCTATCTGACATGGCTCCCAGTGCCACTGGAGTGAAAGAGCTAGACAAGGACAGAATAATAGGCCTTTGTTACATGGCCATAAGATTTGCTGCTCTAGTCAGTAAGGTTGATGGTAGCCTGTTATTCAAAGTGTGGGATGGAAAGGAAGTGCCCATATTGGAGATGGATTTAGAGAAATTCTACAAACATATAAAGGTCTTGAAGCCACAAGCAAGCAGGTCAGAGTCCTCAGAAAAGTTTATACTAGCTAGAGGCTTTAAAGGGATACAAAGACCATTAAGAAATGGAAGGTGGGGGGAGTAACTAGTGTAAAATCTTCTGTAAATAAACTCAAAGAACTGCATAATACCTTTCCGGCTTTCTTGTTCAAGAATGAGCAGGTGGCAGGCACTACATTATAATCAAGTACATAGTGTCTAGTGTCTTTAAGAATTTGTTAGGTCAGTTTTTACTGTAATGTATTAGTAGTGAACATACTTTTAATATGTAAGTAAATAATGCCATAGAAAAATAGTAGATGTAAAGAAATTTTTATTACTTTATTTTAATTACTTTAACTCACACCCTGACTTATATTACTTGTGACTTTTTTTTTAATGTAAATCATTTAGTTTTACCATGTTTGTAAATATGTGAGCACCATGTATCTATCAGATAATTAATTTATATGTCATGGTTTTGTTTTTAATTCTTTTACCTATTGTGGTACTTGTAGTAATTTTATTTTAGGTGCATCATCTTCACAT
Source organism: Amphipoea lucens (assembly GCA_947508005.1). Classification (NCBI taxonomy): domain Eukaryota; kingdom Metazoa; phylum Arthropoda; class Insecta; order Lepidoptera; family Noctuidae; genus Amphipoea; species Amphipoea lucens. The sequence goes on along the minus strand of OX382358.1, from coordinate 16,348,184 downwards.
ATTATCATATAATAAATGTATGCAAAATATTGTAAAACATTTTAAAAGAGTAGCGGTGGAGTTTCTTGCCCATTCTTCTCCATACGAAAACTACCTTTTGGAAGGGGCGACTAGAATCAATTCTATTTTTTGTAATTTTTGACTTTCAAAAGTACCTTTTATGTACCTATTTAAAATAAATGCTTTGACTTTGAAAAGTCTTCCACAGATTGTCATGTAAAAATATTACTATTAAGTGTCAAATGTAAATCTTATCAACGTAAAGTAATATAGGTTAATTATTGTCATTTAGATAGCAATATTGTTTTATGATTATTAAGACTTAAATGGATCATTATAAAGTATGTTGTTGTATGTTGATATTATATGGTTTATTATGGATTAAAAAAACAAAGTTTTATTAAAAGATTAATGATTTGTTTATTTTCTGAAGCATTTTAATTGAATAATGCTTTACAGTTGCTAGATTTCTACTATTCATTAAAATTCACATGGTTTCAGAAACAATGTCAAAATTGGTTAATATATTGTCAATTGATTTAACTCAACATATCATTCGCCTTTGAAGTATATAATCTCTGATAATTTTTTGTACCAACAAGTATGAATATAATAATTATGCCACTTTTATAAAATAATATCACAATGAGTACATAATAATTTTAGTACAGAGTATTTTTAACAATAAGTATCTAAGCATCTTGCTACTTTATGTACGAAAATTTCGGACGTAAAATTATGTATATGTGATCACATAAATCTCTAAACTCTATAATTTGTTCCTTTCTAAATAAAATATAAGGAAAATATATTCACATTCATTTACTGTAACTCTGTAAGCATCACCAACAAGCTTTTATTATTAGCTGTTGCTGCATATTAGCTGTTGTAACACAGCTGGTGTTTCATAAGTATAGGTAATAATTTTAATTATGATTAAGTCAACATACATTGTATTTTAGCATGAACACATGACATTCAAAATTTTAAAAGAGATCAAATAATCACATTCAAAGTTTCAACTAATAAATAAGCCTGTAATTAACTACACACCAAGTACAAACGCAAAAAACTTCTAAAAACTCAATGTAAAATGTTGTAAACTAGCCCACCATGTAGAATGTAAACAGCCACTATCAAAATTAACAGATAGGTATACAAAACAATGTGACGTTTTCTTATATAATTTTTCGATTAGCGTGGTGCGTAACTATCAGCTAGGTAAGGTATGTAGCAGCCATATGGATATTATGTAGCGAAGGCTTCTAGACGAACTGCGATCGAGTTCCACTATTTAATTTGTTGAGTTGTGCGGCAGACAGCAGGCTAGAGTGAGCAGCATGGTCGAGTAGCAACAGTCGCTCGCCCCTCTCGTCGCTGGCGGCGCGGACGGTGCGAGCACACCGGCCACTGCCGGTCTCCAAGGCAAAACTGCTCACAGCGCATATGGCGTAGATGAAAGTAAGTACGAATAGCGCACAGCCGAAATCTGAAATGAACCAAAACAAATGTTAGCAATAATACTTATTTTCTTATTAATTTTCCGCCAGGAATGGAGGACATCGGTGTCTATGTAGGTATATAATTTCTAATGTCGGTGGGCACTTGTGCAGGCCATGGACACATGGCTAGTAGATATTGTGATGACGGCAGCAATTAACATCGAAAGCACTAGGAAGTGGTGAAGGGCGGGCGTTTTGGAGGACTACTGTTGTAAATTTTGACGTTCGAAAAGTGCTGATTTTCAGCCTAGTTTGAATAAATGACTTTTCATTTTAAATAAGACGACCCACTGACCAAACCCCAGAGGGAATGATGTTAGACAAGTATGAGACACGAGTTGCTGACTGTACGTAAATAGGAACTGTCTGGTCCCTATAATACCTACTTAAAACCGAAATATTGACTTCTTTTCTTAGGTATTAAATATAACAGCTCACAGGTACTTACGATAAAGATTATGTCCTCCAAAAAGGTTGACAACACATGGATACCCATCGCCAACCACGATGGCCACAATGAGTAGTACTACTCCAATGCACGCAGCCAGGATCCAAGGCAGCACATACTCCCGTTTGTACTTGACAGCACCGTGCAGTAACGAGATACAGCACATCAAGTATATAGATGTCAACATCGTGCTGGTATACAGAAATATTACTGTCACTGAAAATATTAATGAACTGAATTAATCTCGGGGCTTTCTTAAGTTCGAGCTTCGTCCTTTGACTAATGGGCCCTGCAGCTTCAGTTAACACTAACAGACTGCTCTACCAACAAAAACCCAACAGCAGTAACGGGAAGAACCTTTTGGATTATGTCTATAGAAGTAGGTACGCGATATTCAGTAATTGGGGTAGGTAGGTAGGTACCTACATACAATACACTGGTTATAGGAGACCTGCATGTGGTCGAGGGAAAACATGTATTTCCAGTTGTTATAACTTTGATGAAAGAATAGGTACCTAGGTAGTACCCAACAATTTATTTTCCACGATCAGGTGATTGAAATGAAATAATAATTAGTAGGTATGCTAGGTAGGTACTAAGCGGCAGGATAGAAGCCTTAAATAAATGTTAAGGTAGGTAACAAACAATAAATTAACCTGATGCTAGATGTTGTGCTTTAGCGAATCTGCGTTGATTGTTAGTGCTTATCACTTCTCCGTTATGATAGCTGAGGTGATCTCCGTAGGCCACTTCGTATAGCCCACGTCTGTCGGCATCATCTTCCATGTCGTTGTGCAACATTGACAGCATTTCCCCGACATGGGATATACCGACTAGCAATATTATTAATATAAAAGATGATAGTGCCTGCGAAATACGATACACACACAATTACATTCACATTCTCCATGAATTTTAGACCACTTCTGCAAAGCATTTTAACATTGTCATAGGTACTCACGATTTGATGGACGGCAATAAGAATTGTGCCTTGTCGTAAATTGAAAACGTACAAAAAATTGTTTAGGCGAATCATCATCTTGTGTGAAAGATTACATTGCTTAGTTCTATCAAACATTTGTATTATTGTTACACTAAACCATTGCCAGTGAGAATTACAAACATTGTTTGGACAAAGCCCAAGACAGAAACTACATAGCGACCGCGACGCGCATGTTGTTTTCTATTGATTTATTTTTTGTAACTTGTGCGTAATGCGCATGAATTTGTCGTAGGTTATAAAAACAAGGGACAGGATAGAATGGGATGGTAAAGAAGACAAGTGATTATTATAAATTAGTTTTATTTCAAGACTTACGTAATGAATAATAGCAATAATAAAATTATGACTGTAATCAACCTAAACCAAACTTTTAGTCGGTATTAGTTTATTTGGATTGTTATATTATCCACTATATCTATCACAAGTAGACAAATCATAAAGTAACTCGTTATGGAAACAAATATGTATGTACAAAAGTATAATCACGTCACTTCATTATTATTTTAATTTAAATATACTTAAGTAATTTTGTTTTTTGATAGTTCAGGTTACATTTGATAATATAGATACAGCTTTGATTATTATTGATGATTTTTATAAACATGCTTCTTAAAAAAAAGTTAACAAATAAACAAAATTTAACATGGCATATTGGCCATAATAGCCTGCAGTTGTATTGACAAAAATAAACATTAAACCCGAATTAGACCCACAAAGATCGAACGAATTGTAGTGAATCAAGCAACGTTAACAGCACTGACATGAATTTTCCATTAGGTTTGAATTATTTCTAAGGACGGACTGGACTAAACAAGTATTTATTGAAACACTGTGTTTTCGTTGTTAGCATGTTGTAGGGACGTGACTGAAACAGAAATATTAAATGCAAAGTAAACTATGTATTTTACAAGCTAAAACATACACAACCATCTAATATTGAAAATATGGGTATTATAAATGAAATGAAGCAGTTACGTTGACTAACATCCTAAACAATAAGTTACAGTAAACAATATAATATGTATATCTGAAAATAGCCAATATTTTACGACATTATAATTTAGAATGACATTTGGTATGCAGTGAACTCTCGTAGTTGATACAAATATAGCCAAAATATTTACACGTTATGAGACCTTATGAAGTATAATACCTTACAAATAATGGACAATAAGATACTTGTACAATTCGAAAGTTATATTATCCAAGACTGATATTTATTACATACATCAAAATAGAAAAACTGTACTTATGTAACATACTTCAAGAAACTGTACCGATGTCTCTTAAAATTGATATAAGTAATAGCATAAATCTTTAAATAGTAGGTGACCACACGAGACTAAAAAGTAGGTTAGTGTACATTCAAGATATTTGTGAATTATGAAGTGCCGAATGTTTGTTGATGGCACTCATGTTGTATTATTTCTTATTTAATTATATCACCACAGTATTAACAATAGTCCTATTATATCACTAGGCACTAATAATGTTAGTCGATACATAGTTAACGTAGGTATTACACGATTGACAAACATAGGGCTAGATGCCGCGTCAAAATATTCACATATTACAATTAAATAACACAATATTCACATTATATTCTGTTAAGTAACAATATCTTAGCCTAGTCTCTATAAACTAGTCACAAATCCGTTGTCAGTTACAGCCTGTATTTTGTGTTAGGATAACTCAGTGTTTGGACAATATATTGTTCGAAGTTTCAAAATGTAGTCAAACTTCGCGACAATAATTAGGACAACTATGTTCTAAATCATCTCTATAATATTCTTAACGAATTACCATTGGCAGTCAGGAAATGATTATCATAAACGTGGCGCAGATTCCTAACATCTGTGTTGACACGAACTTGTCATGCGAACATTGGCAGGATGTGACTTTCAAATATCGAGAAATAATAATTAAAGGATTGTACGATCTTTACATTACAAGAAATATTTAAGTTTAGGGACTACAATGTTATGCTAACTATGCTTAAATGTTATTTCCGGATTGGAATTACGCGCAGTTTTTGAGGTTTAACATTGTTTTAATGCCAATAGTGATGAAGGGTCAGCCACATTTAAATAGTCATATGTTACAGTCGCTGAATGTGTCTCGTTCTCAAGCGATATTGCATGAGTTGCGTCCGGTGCAGTTGAGTCGCGTGTGGTGGGAGTGTTTGTGTGCGCGCGCGCGGTGTCGGCTGGGCGCGGCGGAGATCGCGTACGACTTAAGGTGGGACTTCAGCGCCGTAGGCAGCGGCAACCGCTCCAAGCCGTACACTGACGTGCGTGCCACTATTGCACGACAACACAGCTCTTGGAGGCTGAGTACTGTAGACAAAGAAACATTCTACTTAGTAAAAATCTTAAAATTAATTTATTCATTCACTCACAGACAAAGCACAGCCTGAACCATTCAAGAGTTCTATAAAATCGAAAGGAGCATGAGCATTAAGAAAAGATTTTTGAAAATTGTATGGAAGTTCTTAATTTTTGCCAATGAGAAATTCCATCAGGAAAATGCCTTGTAGTTCTATAAAAAATGACCTTCTAGTAACAACAAACCATAATGCCGATCTGTTTGCCAGGTATGATCAATACTATTATAATTGTTTATTGGATAAAGAAGTTGAATAACCCTTACCTTTATTGCTCCTCCATAGTCTTTCCATGCCATTCCGATGCAGCGCCATTCGCGATAGTTCGCAGAAGCTCTCTCTGATGTTGAAGTCACACAGGGGGCTCACTTCGAAGAACGCCATGTGGTTCTTGGCTGCATAGGTTTCTGCATCGCGTTCCTGCACTTGCCTCTTAAAGGCGAGATGAAGACGATTGCCGACTAGGACCTTCGGAACACCTGGTGCATGCTGAGAAACAAAACAATGGTGTTTATTTAGTGAGCCATATTTAGTCCGTAGTTTCTAAGTCCAACCACAACATTTGGACTATTTGAGACCCCCTGTGATAAGGACTTTTTACTGAATGACGGCTATAAATTAGAAAAAGGGATTTAAAATTACATGGGAGTGACAAAGTTTAACATAGAAGCTGACATTTAGGCATTCAACCAACAAATGTTAGCTGCAGATTGAGAGAGAGAGAGAGAGAGCGATTATGAGAGAGAACTTAATACACACCTTTTCAACTTCCTCAAGCCACCTGTCAATACTGTCAAAGGACCACTTGTTGGTGATGTCATATACGAGCAGTATGCCCTGCGCCCCGCGGGAGTATGAACGTATTATGGTACAGAAGCGGCCTTGTCCCGACGTATCCCATAGTTGTAGCTTCACTCTCTTGCCGTCCAATAGGATTGTTGTCGTCTTGTAAGCTGGAAAAAGAAAATAATATTGATGAAATGTTTACAGAAGGAACATAAATTTCCTTAATACTGTTGCCTGATAGAACAAGATGCGTATGTTATAAATATAATAGTATTGTGTTATTTTATGGCATTTAGGTACAAAGAAATAAGTCACGAAAAAAATTTGAAGTATGAATGTGGAAGGCTATAAGAATAGGAGTAGACCAAGAAAACTATAGATGGACTTTGCGGAAGATGATCTAGGCAGGAAACGAGAAAAATTGAAATGGGTTATAGGCAATAGAGATCTACGGAAGGAAAGGACATACTGTGCCAACCAAATAAATAAGGATATGGGCTCCAGCCCAGAACGATAATAATTTATGTTCTAATTCAATTTCCCCAGTATTATGAATGTCTAAGCTGCCTTCCTTAATTCAATGTTAAAAATAAGATGGAAAGATAAATAGGTAGGCTTTATTTGAATTGAATGGTTTGTTTTGATTTCTAGACACACCTAGATTAGTCTAGTAGTCTAAGAGGTGACAGGGTTTTTCATAACGATCATAGAGTTATAGCGCTTAAAAGAAGCTTCATTGTTGCGAAAAAAAAAAAAACCATCAGAGAAATGGTCAGTGTTAGTACCTACTTATTCAAAGTATGGCATCTCCGCAGATGAAACAAGTTGGTCTGCCGGCTCTCAGTGGTTGCATTTCAGAGCTATGATGCGCGCAAGTCAATCCATTGTTGCGAAAAAGGACTAGGACTACTCTACAAACCATAAAAGTAAATCTAACCAGTAACCATATCCTTGATCGTTATGAAAAATCCTGTCACCTCTCGGTCTATAGGTGCTTGACATTATTATATATATTATATTCTATGTTTTGTGGTCTGCTATTGTTTGTTTTCCTAATATCTTTGATATCCTCCTTTGACTTCCACAGTAATAATTATTGTTGTTAGCTGTTACAACATAATAACATTCTGTTTATTTATTTGGAGCAGCATGTTTCAACAAGGAAACTGTTTTGGAGTAGAAACATCCATCATTTTGCTATGCTAGTCCCTTACACAATATATAATCTTTATATCTACAGCAAACAATGTCCAATGCAATTCTATTTGGGGTTTCCTGCTACATTCAAGTATTATCTAATATTGTATTATTAAATTCTATTTTTACTGTATTATTAAGTCCGCCTCTGTACATTTATGTGCTTGAAGTATTAAATAAATAAATTATATTTATTTAAAGAAGAATATACCAATAAGAATTATCATGAAATATCATGTCTCTATGGTAAAAAAGGTGAAAAATTATATTTTGTGTAGCCTACCCTAATTCCAAAATTCCACACAAAAACATTCATAAATAAAAACATCTACTTACTTTAAAAACATGAGTAACCATAACCATGTTTGTTTATATGTAGCTAAGCCAATTAATATCTAAAGGTTACTCACTAGATAAGCATGCAGCAATGAAAATAATATTATTTAATTGATAATAATTGTTTTTAACCTTTTCGACGCCCATCTACATAATACGCGATGTGTCCTCCAGCGCCACGCTACAAATGTATAACGTATCTATAGTAAAACGTAGGGATGGGATTAATGTCCTATCGATAAATAATATTATAAGTTGAAATTAACGTTTATTCACCAATTTACGAAGCTAAATAAAAACTGATACCGTATTTTCATATTTTGTTTTATTTCATAAAAAAATCAATATGAAAACCTGGATATATTTCCCATAATAAAAGAAAAGAATTGTAAAGGACGATGAGTCAGAACGTCCCCCCAACCTTACATTGACCAACAGACTTAAAATGTATCTCATTCGAACCGCCTTAGCAAGCTGATCAATTTTTACTATGACGACATCTCTCAAAAGTGCGGGATATTCCGAGAAAATCATGTTTTAGTGTTAATTTCGTCACAACGTCCCCCAACCCTTACATTGACCAACAGACTTAAAATATATCTCATTCGAACCGCCTTAGCAAGTTGATAAATTTTTACTATGACGACATCTCTCAAAAGTACGGGATAATCCGAGAAAATGAAAAAATCATGTTTTAGTGTTAATTTCGTCAGAACGTCCCCCCAACCCTTTACATTGACCAACAGACTTAAAATGTATCTCATTCGAACCGCCTTAGCAAGCTGATCAATTTTTACTATGACGACATCTCTCAAAAGTGCGGGATATTCCGAGAAAATCATGTTTTAGTGTTAATTTCGTCACTACGTCCCCCCAACCCTTACATTGACCAACAGACTTAAAATGTATCTCATTCGAACCGCCTTAGCAAGCTGATCAATTTTTACTATGACGACATCTCTCAAAAGTACGGGATATTCCGAGAAAATGAGAAAATCATGTTTTAGTGTTAATTTCGTCAGAAGGTCCCCCCAAGCCTTACATCGACCAACAAACTTAAAATGTATCTCATTCAAACCGTCTTAGCAAGGTGATTAATTTTTACTACAACGACATCTCTCAAAAGTGCAGGATATTCCGAGAAAAATCATGTTTTAATGTTATTATTTTTGGCACAAAATAAGAGTTTGTAAGTAAACCATATTCTTTTATTTTCAAACCTCTCAAGATCAATTAGGAGATGCCATTTAAAAAACAAAAAACGTCATTCGTTACTCGTCCAATTTTTTCTATTCCTATAGGCAGGCAGTTGTCCCACCGGCGGCGATGAACGATTAGCGAGTAGAACTAGCTACTGAAAACGAGTTGGCGAGCAGCGAGCAGCGTGTGTATAGTTCCGATAGTTTTGTCGCTGGGCTATCAGCGAGTTTTCGAGTGCGACGGACGATTACTCGCACCACTCGCTCGGGGCGGTTAGTCTCACAGGGGCTTCTCTCGGCGTGAGCTCTGACCACCAAGCGACCATCGCTGAGCGAGTATCGCTAGGCGAGTATTATCTTTGATAGCTCTTGTCGCTCAGCGAAAAACCAGTGAAGCGAGTCCTCGCCGGCAGTGTGAACAGTCAGCGATCAACTGTTAATATATGCATCTCTTTTGTTTACACGGAATGTATATCTATTGTACGTTTCTTGAGCGAGAAAACAGCCGACAGTTCTTCGCTTCCTCGCCGGCGGTGGGACAACTGCCATATGCTCGTCCACGACGGAGACGCGGGTGTCTTCGTCTTGGGCGAGCTTGAATCCCTCACTGCACTCAGGATTCAAGTCTTAACTCCCTCGCTTCGCTCAGGAGTCAACTCAAACCTAGAATCCTTCGTTGCGTTCAGGATTCAAAATAGCGCCCGCGACAACAAGACACTACTTTATCCCAAAATAAATAAAACGATTTTTTATTTTATTTCTAAACCCCATGGATTTTGGAGCTAAAACTGGTTGCTAGTATTTTTATAGATCTTTATGAACCTGATAACACATACAAAAGATCTGTTGCAGGGCGGGGGACGAGCCTAGCGAATTAGAAAAATGAATAAAACGATTTTATAATTTTCATTTTATTTCTAAGCCCCATGGATTATGAAGTTAAAAGTGGTTGCTAGTCTTTTTATAGATCTTTATGAACCTGATAGCACATACAAAAGATCTGTTGCAGGGCGGGAGACGGGCCTAGCGAATTAGAAAAATTAATAAAACGTTTTTTTAATTTTCATTTTATTTCTAAGCCCCATGGATTTTGAAGTTAAAACTGGTTGCTAGTCTTTTTATAGATCTTTATGAACCTGATAGCACATACAAAAGATCTGTTGCAGGGCGGGGGACGGGCCGAGCGAATTAGGAAAAATTGATAAAACGATTTTTTAATTTTTATTTTATTTTTAAACCCCATGGATTTTGAAATTAAAACTGGTTGCTAGTCTTTTTATAGACCTTTGTGAACCTACTAATACATACAAAAGTTCTGTAGAAGGGGGGGGACGGGTCTCATACAAATATGGTCATCGTTCTTTATTAGACGTGTGTTCTAGAAGGCACATCCCTATTTGTCTCCAAATGTAATCCTTCTACTTCATATCAAGTCATGGGCGCTCGAGGCACGTCAAAATCCTTTCTGATATAAGGATGTCTAGATGTCGATGTCTATGGTATTTTTCTTTTTTCTATTTACTGTGGTCGAGTTACACGTGCATAACCTCAACCGATTCATGCATAATTTATTTCGTTTACTTACAAAAAATAGAACCAAATACAATCAATAGAAGCTAGATACGTGGTTTTCTATCAACGTGTTTTAAAAAAAAAATTTAAATGGAGTGTAAGTGACTGTTTTACGCAGATGTTACAGATCTTTTTTTTAATGGTAGGTATAGGTGTCGCAAAATACTAGCAATGATTTTTCTTGTTTTTAGAAACTAATAAAAAACGGAAGTACATTCCTGAAACGGAAGTTGACGACTTAACGTAATGTCAGGACGACGAACTATTTCAAAATTCTGATTATTCACAAACTTTTTCTTATGATGAATCTACTTAAAAAGAAACAAAATGTAAACATTGCACTACACTAAAATGCACAAAGTCACTATGACCTTGAAAACCGTCCGCTTATGACGTCACAGATTTACTTCTATACAAGTTCGTGGCGTTGTGCGCACTGACAACTAGCCACTTTGTAAGGTTGGGTTTTTCAAACGGTGTTTCACTATCGACAATGATTAGAAAACCTATTTATTCTTGATTAAGGCGAATAAAACGTAGTTTATAGTTTACAATATTTATAAAATATTATTTATTCACGTCATTTTCTTGCAATAATGATATTTATGATCGTTTTGACGAGATGAAATATAGCGAGGACTTCATCGTGTCCCATCACTGGCTTACTTTATATCAAGTACTTGGCGTTGGGGGCACTAAAATATTTTGTGGCGTTTTTGTTTCTATTGAATATAAAACAAACAAGAACTTATTATGTGTGAAAAAGTTAAAAAATATGGCTTATAACAGGGCAATTTTCCATAAAAACAAAATAAAAGGTCTTGTAAAAGTCGTAAATTTATTTTATACTATTATTACTTCTAATCAAGTAGTGGCGCTGAGGGCACGAAAATCTCGAACTTGTATACAAGTGATTGGCGTTCAAAAGGTTAAGTTATAATAATTATCAAGGCATGTTAAATACTTGGATAACCTGACATGTCCAAATTAAAATAATTATGAATATTATCCACTATCCATTAAATAGTAGTAGTTATGCAAATAGAGTAAAAATAAATTTTGGGCTTAATGTCCTAAGAATGTGACATTCTATAAAGGTGGTCTAATTAAATAAAAAGTAATAAATTAATAAAATACAAATGGCAAACTGACAGAACTTGTCTGGACTAACACATGCTAGTTGTATTTACAACTTTTATTTATGGATTTATATTATACAGTTTAACTATTTAAAACTATCGAGTGTGTGGAATAAGGATGTATTTATTATTGCCAAAAAGGAAAACAACTAGATTATCCTCTGTGCTGTGGTTGTTTTGAAAACCTATATTTTCAATGATCATGACAATTTGTGACATTTTATTTATCAGGTTTTATTTATTATAATATTTTAAACTTCTTTTTAAATGTTACTTATGGCACAGAGCCATAATAACATTATTCAATGAGGCCATGTTACTTCATAACTAGATTAGCATCAAAACAATAGGTCCTATGCTTATAAATATTGAATAGATAATAATGTTAGCTTACCACTGCCACTGCAAAATGGTGAGTCAGCGGATCCATCCTCCAAGTCTTGAAGTATCTCCTGTTTACCAACATCTGAGTCACCAACCAGCAATACTTTTAATAAATAGTCATAAGATTTAGGTGCTGCTGGAGGTCGTCCTAAAATGTGAAATATTAATTCTTAAATTAAAACAGTATCATGTTTCTTATAAGTTAAATATATGTATAATTAAACCAAAAGTTTAAAAACTAAAACCTGTCTACTGAAAAGAATGAAACAAGAAAGTACCTTGCCGTGGTTGCATGCTACCATCGCTTATAATATGTTAGTACAGCGGCATATGACCACGGGAAGGTTATTTCTTGTTTCATCCTTTTCAGTAGTCGGGTTTTAGATTTTAAACTTTTATTACATTATTTTGGGGCTTATTTCAGTCAGATTTATATTTTTGAAATGTGCTAATTAAGCCCTTTCATTTGATACCCCACAAGGCACTGTCTTATAATATTTATTTTTAAATTCATTACTTGATGTCCTCTAGAGGGTGCCATATTGAATTTAGTGTGACGTCACATAGCCTATAACCAGCGGACGGTCAAGACAATTCTAACGATACCTCATTAAAAAAAATAATTTTGAAGTTATGAGGGAACAGATGAGCATACATACATACATACCGGTCCAAATCATAACCCTCGTTTTTTTGCTTTGCCATAGTCGGGTAATTATGTTTTACTTGTTAACTCATAGATTCAATACTCAAAGATTTTATTAGTTGTATTATGCTACCAACAGATTTTCGTCCTAATTCAGAAGTTATCTATGCAATGTATCCAGAAATTGTTCAGGGCAGCTGTTGTGGTAGTTTAGTGCTGACAGGGAAGATATATCTCACAAAGAAAGATTCATATCACTATTGATCTATTTATTATGTTTTCGCTAAGAACAGCAGTATACATTAACATAAGGCTGGGTAAGGCACCATAAACAAATGCTGGCTATTTAGAGCTTGACATTTTGTTTTAGTCCATTCCAATCACACTAATATTATAAAGGCAAAGGTTTGTGAGTGTGTTTGTATGTCTGTTATTTCTTCACGCACAACGGCTGAACGAATTTGGATGAAATTTGGCACACAGATAGTTTATAACCAGGATTAAAAAGTAGGATATTTTTTATCCCAATATTCCCACGGGATCAACACTTATGCGGGTGAAACCGCGGGGCGCAGCTAGTGAATTATAATTTCCTATTGGGCTGCCCATATCATCGAAGCTGTTCGTCATTGTGATAAATATGTATGAAACAAACATGAATTCACAATTATACATATATTGTTATGTAAATATGCAAACACTTAAAAGGTAAGCTTTGGTTCAAAATAGTAATTTACAATTATTTATGTAGGAAAGTGACAGTTCCCACTTGCTCTAATCTACAAGTTATATTATTTTACCTGTTCTTTGATGATGTGATCGAGGTAATGTAGTACTTCCATTTTGTGTGACTTGACTAGTCCCTTGTTGCGGTGTCGCTACCATTCCAGACGATGGGTACATAGTCATGGTGAGCTCGGAGTAACTCGCCTGATCTCCAGGTGGTCTATTCCACACGCAAGTTTATACATAATACCGCTGAATTTAGCCGTTCTGGTGATCCATGAAGATAAACTTTCATAAAATACTTAAGGCCATTCGAACAACAAGCAATAATCTGTTTATCAAAACAAGAAATAATCCACTTTTTCTTCAATCTGCCAACCAAAATAACATACGTTCTTGTGGACAAGGTCGCCGCTTGTTGAGGTTTTCGAATGAGTTTACTTAATTATTCCGTTCTATCTCTAGTGTAAACGGTGTTATAACTTTATTGCTTTCTCAATTACGTTTAATTGCGATATCGACACAAAAACAACCCAAATTTCACGAATAAAAGAATGAATGACGACTAACGACTTCACTCAGATGAACGAATGCAGTATGCACAGACCACCGAATGATTGTTTTTTTTTTTAATCTTTGGTTTTTCCGAGTTTGGTAACAGTTTTTTAAGGATTTTATTAATTTTCTCGAACCAATGGGGGGATATCCATACTATACTAATATTATAAATTCGAAAGTGTGTCTGTCTGTTACCGCTTCACGCTTAAGGTGAATGCGTAGTTGTAGCCCGCGAAATTCAATTTTTCTTACGTTTTTTGCAGTTTTCAGGTCAGTGTCAGGTTGTATCTTGATGAAAATTTGATTCGCGACTATAACAGGTACGTATTCACAGAATTATAATCATCAGAATCATTAATACATCTGTTTAAGTTAGATTTCTACCACCAACACTTTTCCATACGAGATTTGTTCTTAACGGTAGAAATCTAACTTAGAAAGATGTATTAATGATTCTAATTATTATAATTCTGTAAATACGTACCTGTTATTGTCGCGAATCATATTTTGATCAAGATACAACCTGACACTGACCTGAAAATTGCAAAAAACGTAAGAAAAATTGAATTTCGCGGGCTACAACTACCCATTCGCCTTAAACTGCTGAACCGATTTAGATGAAATTTGTTATAGAGATAGTTTGAGTCCCGGGACATAGGATAGTTTTTATCACGATACACGGGATCGAAACTTATGCGGGTGAAACCGTAGGGCGCTGCTAGTACATAATAATTGAGATTGATATTTTATGAAATAGATGAACTTAGAGGATTTTATTGATGTTTTTAATGATTATAATCCTGTAAAGTCATATTTGTTGTGCTCGCGAATCATAATATATTTTCTTGAACATTCAACATGACACTGATTGCAATAAACTTAAAATTATTTTTTTCCTCGTAGCAATTGAGCCGATTAAGAAAGTTTGAATGTCACGGGCTACCCTGGCGTTTCCCCCTTAAGGTGAATGGGTAGTTGTAGTTACAGCAAATAAGTTAATAATTAATACTAAAAAAACGAACATAGTACTGTTTAAGGTGAATGGGTAGTTGTAGCCCACGAAATTCAATTTTTCTTACGTTTTTTGCAATTTTCAGGTCAGTGTCAGGTTGTATCTTTATCAAAATATGATTCGCGACAATAACAGGTACGTATTTACAGAATTATAATAATTAGAATCATTAATACATCTTTCTAAGTTAGATTTCTACCGTTAAGAACAAATCTCGTATGGAAAAGTGTTGACCCATTCACCTTAAGTCTACATCACGTGAAAGTGATACTTTAGACGTTAAGTTAAATGGAGACAAAATAGATATTGTAGACTCAGTAAAATTTTTAGGAGTTCATATTGATTCATTTTTAAATTGGAAAAATGAACTAAAAGCCATAGACGGGTCAATATCATCAGCATGCTATGCCCTCAGGAGCCTACGAGAAGAACTTAGCACAGATATTTTAAAATCAGTTTACTATGCACTGGTAGAGTCAAGATTGAGATACAGTATTCAACAATGGGGAAATAGCTACAAGTATAATTTTGATAGAGCATTTGTGCTACAAAAGAGGGCAATCAGAACAATAGTTCGTATCCCCCAAATTGAGTCCTGTCGGAAACATTTCCAAAGCCTATCAATACTTACAGTACCTAGCCTTTACATTCTTACAGTATTGACTAGCCTAGCGAAACACATAAATGATTATGAAACGCAGGACGAAAGACTTAAAAGGGAAAGCACAAGGAACCTATATTTGAAGCATAAAGTGAACACCAAATTAAATGTTCTAACACATTGTGTACAGTATCAAGCGGTAAAATTATTTAATTGCTTGTCTAGGGATATAAAAGAACTGCTATATAAAATCACCTTATTTAAAAAAACCCTAAAAAACTTCTTACTGGAAAAGTGTTTCTATTCCGTGGAGGAATTCATGACTCAACATTAGTGTAATGGTGATTTGTTGTCCTAAATTGTTTTAACTTTTTTTTTTTTTTTTTTGAAAATAGTGACATACTTTTTGACGTTTTGATGAATTTTTGGTATGACATAAATAAATAGTTCAATGAATTTTATGTACTTAAATTTGTTTTTGATAGTGAATTTGAATTGTATGATGAATTTTAATGAATTATTATTGAACACTGGTGCCGATTCCCTTGTTCACAAACTAAACTAAATTTAAGTTCAGTGCATCTTTTTCTTTCTGTTTCATTAAGAAAAGGACAGGAGATAAATATTAGCTTAGTCCTGTCAAATTAGTCGGTGCCTGACGTAAATTGACGTATTTTTAATAGCCAATTTTTTAATCACGTCTAAATTGTCTATGGAATATCTTAATTTGACAGGACTAAACTAATATTTATCTCCTGTCCTTTTCCTAATTAAATAGAAAGAAAAAGATGCACTGAACTTAAATTTAGTTTAGTTTGTGAACAAGAAAATCGGCGCCACTGTTGATTATTTATTGGCTTATATGACATGTTTTTTGGCTTATATGACATGATTTTATGTATGGCTTATATGACATGATTTTATGTAATATGATTTTAATTTCCGACGTTTGATGAAGTTTTGGCATGTTTTAACATTTTAATTGGTTTTAGGTTTAGGATTTGAATTTTTGAGATAGAATAATCCTTTTTTTTTTGTACTTATATTTGACTATTTTTTTTTTTATGTAACACATTCAGACACAATGTAAATTGTTATTGAATAAATGAAATGAAAAAAAAAAATGAAAATGCTCGCGAA
Source organism: Amphipoea lucens (assembly GCA_947508005.1). NCBI lineage: Eukaryota > Metazoa > Arthropoda > Insecta > Lepidoptera > Noctuidae > Amphipoea > Amphipoea lucens. The sequence continues at coordinate 16,331,552 of OX382358.1, read as the reverse complement.
ATTCAACTTTTCTTACGTTTTTTGCAATTTTCAAGTCAGTGTCAGGTTGTATCTTGATCAAAATATGATGCGCGACTATAACCGGTACGTATTTACAGAATTATAATAATTAGAATCATTAATACATCTCTCTAAGTTAGATTTCTACCGTTAAGAACAAATCTCGTAAGGTGGATTCGGGTAATTACGAAAGGATTTTTGAAGAGTTGGCGGCCATGTTTATATTTTAACTAACACTCAGAATTGGTGGAAGTAATGGTACTAATTTACGTCGCTTTATTTACTTGAATATACAGCCTAAAGCTCTATTTCAAAGACTTTTATAAATATCCTTGATATTTATAGATACAAGTGTTTCAAAATCCTAATTATTTTTACTTTGTACAGGTACAATTCCGAAGTATGTTCGGGTAATTCTGAATGATAGTTAAAAGTGGATTTTATTTAGTTTGCGCATAGAAAACATATTTCTTTTTCGTTCACATTTACCCTCAAAAAGAAATATTTCTCGATTTTGACCTCTCAGTAGCCTAAACATAAATATACGATATTTGTATTTCGGAATTACCTACAAGTTGTCTACGGTAGTCAAACTTTTAGTAAGTAGGTACACCATTTGTACAAGTATAAAGAAGTATGAAATAAAAGTAAAAATTAAAAGTAATAAAGTTTAATCAAAATGAAATGATAATTGCAATAAACAGTCATATTTATTTTTCGAAGATTTCAGTATCTCATTCGGTCGTTTCGTCATTTTTATTCGGACAAAAGTAATCGGAAAGTTAGTATTTTAGCCACTTTCGGCAGTAGATTTAATATTTTGAGTAAGGACAATTCTTATTTTACTGTCGGAGCTTTTATTACTATCCATTGCTTATGTCTTCTTGTGTGTACTGGGGTGTTTTCTTTTTTATGTATTTATTAGGCATGATCCTGAAACAATTAAAAAAGTAATTAAGACTTGTAAGTATTTATGTTACTTTATCTTTTACTTTACCTATGAATTGCGAACGTCCTTTTTTTTTCGTCGGTTAAAAAAAAACAATTTAAAAAATAAATTGCCTATCACATCAAACAAATCCTTTCATTTAACAAGTAGACAGTTTAAAATACGTTAGTGCACATTGAAAAGTTGTAACTGAAAAACCAATTAAAAACAAAAAATTAAACTATTCATAAATAAGGAACTTAAAGATTGAGAGACACTGACCATTTCTTTGTAAAATCAATATCGGGCAATTCCGAATGGTTTATAATTCAGAATTACCCGAGTCGACTAATTCCGATAAAAACAAAAAACCTTTAGCTAGCGTGTCCTAAATCTATCCAACAGTGCACTAAAACGAAAATCTATCGAATTAAATAACAACCAGTTAAATAACTTACCAGATTTCTTAATTATAGATCTTCGGGTAAATCCGATAAACCAAAAAAGCGCGCGAAATATCACTCGTTCACAAAAAGGTCGTTAACATACCAACACTCGCTCACAGCGCCTTGAGCCAATGAAGAGCGGGGGTGGATTAAAATGGCTGCTAGGTGAATGTTGCTAGAGTAAAAAATATTGCCGCGTTTTCGAGAAATTTGTAATTATTGGAATATCCCGATTTTCGGAGTTAGCCGAATGCACCTTATGGAAAAGTGTTTATGGTAGAAATCTAACTTCGAGATATATTAATGATTCAAATGACTATGATTCTGTAAGTACATGTCTATTATAGTCGCGAATCATATTTGGATCAAGATCCAACCTGACACTGATCTGCAAATTGCAAAAAACTTAAGAAAATTTAAATTTCGCGGTCTACCATCCTACCATGTCACATTCACCTTAAGGTGATTGGATACTGACACTTTTTCATACATTCTTTCGGGGTACAAATCTCGAAAAATAAACGATTTTTGCAGAATAAAAGCACGTATATTAAGTTGTTATGACTTATTATTGACGCATATCGACAAAAACCTATAAAAAAAACACTATTTCCAGGATATCTAGGCCTGACAAAATCGATAAATTTTTCTATGTGTGCGCGGCCGGAACACGCCCTCTGCAGGATATTTCAAAGAACTATCGAGAAGCAGAACACAAATTTTTGCTAAGGTTATCAACAACAATTGATCTTGCTCGTTAGATGGCGTTGTTTGTCAATGTCAAACAGGTTGGCCAATTTTATAATAAATCGTTGAATTATGCGTGTTTTTTTTGACAAGTTGCGAATCGTTGGTAGGTATGCAATATTTCTTACAAGGCTGGCGCGGTGGCTCTGCCCGCGCAGTTATATATTAAATCAATTTATCAATTGAATCATGAAGTGCGAAAAAATGCTTTACCTACTTATTGATAGTATTTGCGATCTACCCTGGGTTCGATATTACTGTATTGAATGTATGTACCTACATACTAAGTTTATGTACCTAAGTACCTACATAAATGTAAGTACTAACTTACACTTGAACTGTCTTCGAGAAATTTTCTGAATTAAAAATCTTTCTGCATTAGGCTGGTAAGTACCTATTGAGAGAGCCCTTCCCAGTTCCCACTGTTCCCAGACCGTCTATCCTATCGTCAACGCGGGCATAGTCAAAAGCTTGTTCACAGAACACTATTACCTTTCCCTAGCGGAGCTAAGCTTGTTTTTGTTGTTCAATCCAGCGCATTGTTTGAAAAAGAGGCAAAGCAAAAAGAGAGAGATAGCGCCTGAACGCTCGGTTGGCGTTCGGTTCGGGTTCGGTAACTTCCGCCGCTCACTCGCAGGCGGCAGCATGGACTTTGGGCGGCAGGCCCGGCCGGCACTATTGGAGCGCTTGGGTGGGTTAGCCATTCATTCATGATGTCGCATCGCACCTCGCACGCGCCTCGCTACTTGGCCGCGCGCATAAATGCACTAGTTTTGTAAATTGCTCTGCATGCAGGTACATATAACTACATACCTATAGTACGGACGAAGCGCTTGGCCCCGCGCCGCACAGTGGGCCCATACTGAAAATTTGTGGACTTAGGCAACAAAGTTCCAATATCGATGCGATTTTTTTTTATATGACGTGTTATGATATTCCTAACAACTTTTATTCTTATAAAATTTCGTCTAAAGTTGATAGTTTGTCTTGAAAAAAATTTATTAGTTTTTTTTGTATGGAGCGAATCACGTTTCATTTTTTTTCTTCAATTGTACTAATATGTTGAGTGTGTGGCGGTGAGTATATGATAGCTAGGGTCATTCTCTATCCATGAAAAAAAAATCAGCGCCGGCTATCTGCGGCATCGCGAGTAATCATTCGGTAAAAAAAAAATATTTTGTATGAAATTTTTTGCCATTTAAAATAAATTCAAAGTATATTTTTTGTCTCATTTGGCTGTTTTGACCTTCTTTTTAGTTAAATATATAGTTTTAATAGCGCATAATTACATATAACTAGTAATTCTGGTAGAGATTTAGTTATTATTGCATGTTATCGGTAGCACCTGCATTGTGATTGATGACTCATTTGTTTGTGCGCTCGGCTAAGCGCATAACTAATGAGTTTTCAAAAATGCTCGTCTCTGATTGGCTGAATAATTTTCACTCACTGTTATGTCCACTACTTGAGTAATTAACACTGACTATAAATATAAAGACATTCATTAAGTCCATCTAGTTTCGCTCTTGTCGCTTATTTGTGAACACAGTGAAATACTTTTATTTTTATATTTACATTAGAACTATGGCTGGATTTTGTACCAACCTAGATCTTTTTGTGAAATTAAGAAGTGGCGGTGATCTGAAAAATCATATGTTTCTATATGAAAGTATCATTTCTGTCTTGACTACCGAAGTTTCTGAAGAAGACAAGAACCGAATCAAGGAGTTCTGTCGACTTTTTTGTGGAACAGCCCTTTTCAGGGCTACAATTACTTCACAGTTTTATATTGGTCATGGTCATACGTACGATAACTTATACTATAATATACATACGCTTGATTATGTAGGTAATTATCAATGACTTGCCCGTACAGATTTAAATTATTTCACCTATCATTAACAAAATTAGTATAACCTGAAACTTATTACGATATTTATTCAACAATAGATAACGTGCAGTTAAAAAAATAACACAGCCAATCAGAGACGAGCATTTTTGAAAACTCATTAGTTATGCGCTTAGCCGAGCGCACAAACAAATGAGTCATCAATCACAATGCAGGTGCTACCGATAACATGCAATAATAACTAAATCTCTACCAGAATTACTAGTTATATGTAACTATGCGCTATTAAAACTATATATTTAACTAAAAAGAAGGTCAAACAGCCAAATGAGACAAAAAATATACTTTGAATTTATTTTAAATGGCAAAAAATTTCATACAAAATATTTTTTTTTTTACCGAATGATTACTCGCGATGCCGCAGATAGCCGGCGCTGATTTTTTTTTCATGGATAGAGAATGACCCTAGCTATCATATACTCACCGCCACACACTCAACATATTAGTACAATTGAAGAAAAAAAATGAAACGTGATTCGCTCCATACAAAAAAAACTAATAAATTTTTTTCAAGACAAACTATCAACTTTAGACGAAATTTTATAAGAATAAAAGTTGTTAGGAATATCATAACACGTCATATAAAAAAAAATCGCATCGATATTGGAACTTTGTTGCCTAAGTCCACAAATTTTCAGTATGGGCCCACTGTGCGCCGGGGAGATGTGTGTTTGAATTTTTATCAATCTAGGTACCTACCGAACTAGCGTTATTTTTGACTATATGGAAATTATTTATAATATACACAAATACTTTAGCTTTTTCATATTATGTTTGTTCCTAACTAATATTATATTGTAAATGCGCAATTGACTTTGTTTGTTCCACTTTCACGCTAAAACGGCTGAGCTGAACGGATTTACTTAGATGAAATTTGGCACATGGGTAGACCATGACCTGCGGGGTAATTGCGTAACACACTATCAGTAGCAATGGCTTTCATTTTGACAGTTCAACAACATTCATTGCATCATTTACGTTTTTGAGCAAAAACATTTTTCGAACCATAGAAATGATATACATATGTTTCGAACATAGGTAATGCAAAGCAATGGATTAGCAATATTCTTCAAAATGATTCAGATTGAGATTGATAATGATTGTGTTACGTAGGTAATTAGAGTGCTGGGTTAGGATTACGACATAGGATACTTTTTATTCCGGTAGTACGATTCCGTGGGATAATCTCCGACATCCACGCGGGCGAAGCTGCGGGAAAAATCTAGTACCTCCATAAAGTACGAAAAAGTAAAAGTAAATAATTTTATTCTACCTATGGAGTAGAGTAGCAGTAGGTACCTACCTAAATAAATTCTTAATTCCGCGTTCCGTTACCTAATCTCAACTTCTTCAATAGACGTATTGAAGAAGTTGAAATTAGGCAACGGACTTGTATAAAATGTAGGTACGTACCGTATATAAATGTAATACCTAGTACCTACTTGTACCGCGCAGTACCTACAGGCACAAAATATAGAGAGTACCTACAGACTGCCATCCGCGCGAGACACGCGTAGCTGTGAAGTGCAAAAATGGAGTAACAAAAAAAAAAGTAATTATAAGTAACTGTTGAGTGGATGGGTTGTTTAAATTCAACATTACGATGAATTATCGTTTTTTAAGCTACCAGTTGTTTCAGAGAGGTAAGTAGGCATTTGCTTGTATTTCGAATAGTTAGATAGGTAGGTAAGCGCCCCGGCCCCCGGCGCCGAGCTGTAAAAGCGAACATGACTTTGTGGCGTTGTAATATTTTTACAATTTATATTAGATATTTATTGTAGTACCTATAAGCTAAAAAATACGATCATTTCCTTTCTTGCTGTTTCATTCTCAACAATGAATCAAATAACTAGATACGAGTACCACTACTACACTAGTTTTTTGTGTTTTTTGTTTTGTGTGTTTTTTGCCAAAGTTGACAACCCCAGCGCGACCGCCGAGCGTAGGTATGAAAAGTGCAAGTACCAAATTACCTTTCTGTTTTGTGCGGTTGATCAAATAAAGTAATCTGAATACAGTCATTTATATTTACGGTACCTACTTTGAACAAAAAACATTTGTTGTTAATTTTTGTCTCTGTCTGTTTATTCCGGCTAATCTCCGAAACGGCTAGACTGATTTTGACGAGACTTCCACTGGCAGATAGCTGATGTTATAAGTTCCGCGAAAAAAAATAGGTGAAAATGAATGAAATTCAATACGTACAGACGCAAGTACATCAATCTACTACCGCGGTAATATTATTATGCGAGTCATACCTACGCGCCGCGAGTTCGGTTTACACTCGGTAAACAAACAGTCTCGAATGCTCCACAGTGACGAACGGACGCCGGACGATGTGATGGTTTTGTACGCAGTTACGAGCGTAGACCATATAGGTACATACCTACTGTTTGACAAATTGTACAGAAGACCGAGGAGTACAGTCAGCCACTGTGTATGGCATTTGTGGACTACGAGAAAGCCTTCGATTCCATCGAAGTATGGGCAGTTCTGGCCTCTCTGCAATGATGTCGAATTGACTGGTGCTACATCGAAGTGTTGAGATGTTTGTATGATGCTGCAACGATGACTTTCCAGATCCAGGATCAGAAAACCAGCCCCATCCAACTGCTCAGGGGGGTGATACAGGGGGATGTCATATCCCCTAAATTGTTTGTGAAATACTAGAAGAAATACTAAAATTCACGGCAGTAGTACTTATATGTCACGAAATCAAAATCACAGCTGAGTAGACTTTACGAGTAATAGTCGACCAACTTTTAGTTGCAATGTATGGGAGGACATGATTTTCAACTACAATGTTAAGCTTGTTCTTGGGATAAATTCATTTCGACTACGGAACTCTTCATTGTGGTCCGACATGGACTTGGCCGGTTTTTCCTTGCTAATTTTAATGTAACTTAGGGTGTAAATAAGTACCTAATAAAAGATGTATAGAATCTTCAAAACAAAGTCGGTACCAACAAAGCTCAATTATCGAAGAGAGAGAAGAGTTCAATAAACTTTATTTGCAACTAGCTGCGCCCAGCGGTTTCACCCGCATAAGTTTCGATCCCGTGGGAATATCGGGATAAAAACTATCCTATGTCCTTCCCCATACCTACCAAATTTCTTCTAAATCGGTTCAGTGGTTTAGGCGTGAATAGGTAACATACAGACAGACAGGCAGAGTTACTTTCGAATTTATAATATTAGTATGGATATAATATAGTATAAGTATATACAGGGTTATTGGAACAACACTAACATGGTCATTGTACTCATCATTATGAACAATTTTTTTTACTATGGGACCAAACCTGAAATCGCGAAAAAAAATCAGCTGTTCCCTACATTTATGTTCGTATAGGTAACTCGTCAAAATGTAGGGAACAGCTGATTTTTTTTCATTTTCTCATTTGAAATTGGAATTGTTGGTTTGAGTGGACGCTGGTGTATGTGAATTTGTTGGTTTTTAGGCTAAACATACAAACACACGTAAATAGTAAACACATAATACATATTACACATAACACTTATATACATATACATACACATACACACAACAGTAATAAAATTACACTAATAATTAAATACCCACAACCGTGTGTACACGGCCTAATAATTTCACGCGTCTGTACACTGCCTTACTGCCTGCGACGGCGGGCACGCTGGGCTGCGGTTGAATGATACATTATTATTATACCTACGAGTGACCGAAATTCGCGGAATTCCGTCGCGCCGCTGCATCTCTCGCGCACGACTCAAATAAACATTTTATATATTTTGTTTTATAGTAGCGTTTAATTATACAAAGAATCTTAACTGTCCCGTTGGTTTCGTGGTCACAAGTGCATCTGCCGTTCTCGGGGTCCTGGGTTCGATTCTCAGGTCGGACAGTGTTATTAAAATTGGGTTTTTCCCGTTAGGAGTTTCTTAACTCTTTTTCTTTTTTTTTTGCCCGGAGTTTGGAAATTGGTGGCGTAATACCCCCGTGCCTCGGAAAGCACGTAAAGCCGTTGGTCCTGCGCCTGTTCTCTCTCCTGTATTTGCGCACACACTTGTGCACTATAATATCTCCTGCAAACCTGGCTAATCTTCTTTGAAATTGGCCACCGTGACCGAAATCGGTCAGGGGATTTATTATTATTTTTAAACCTAAACCTACCCTAACACACTACAAAAGCACCCTTAGAATAATTGAATAAGCAACTGACAACCCTTGTAGCAATCAAGTATTCTTTTCTTCGGTTTTTACTATAAAAAGTACGCTTTTCTTTAGAGAATGAAGGACAGTCATAAAAATATTTTCGTAAAAATATTTTATTTTAATTAACGCCACCTCTGGAAAACAAGTTCACAAACCAAGTTTATGAATACAACGCCATCTAGTTATATCGCAAGTAAAACTATACACGTAGTGTGTAACTGTACATGTGTGTGTAAAGACATAGTAAAGATATAAAGTGAAACGGCTAAATGTTTAGGGGTACAAATCTTTGTATGTGACGAGTTAACAAGCAAAGTGAATATCTAAAAAGATTATGTTAATGCGTTAGTTGACGCATATAATAAAGTTGTTTCGCAAAGCTTTCTGAGTTAGGCGTAAAAATTGAAAATGTTCGAAGTGCGAATGTGCCGCCATCTAGCGATAAAGTGGCTGGGAGATCATGTATCGAATAGCCTTAAGGGCGGTTTCGCACTACGTCCGATCCGAATCCGAGAAATGCCGGTCCGAAGTGACCATAGTCCTATTTGCGGAACTGGTTTTTTGCCACATGTTGCACTCGTTATCGCGTTCTACCGTTTTGAGCTTTGAATATCAATTTTACTGTTTATTTTAATATTGATTCTAATGATAATCTGTTATTTTAATTTTTGAAGAATCAAAAATAAAAATAAAAAATAATAATTGTCATTAAAAATATAACAATGTTAGAAAACATCAAAGATTATCATTAAAATTATATCGATGTTAGAAAACATCGATGTAATTTTATTTATTAACGTTTTGTTCTTGTTTCAAACTAATTTTTATATTCTCACTACGAGTTAAAAATCCTGTTAAAACGTATATTTTAGAGCTATTTTTATGTAAGTGCTGTGTACCTATAAGTGACAAATTCACCATAACTCAATGCGTATGTTATTTTTTATCATGTCAGTGTTTAGTGAATAAGTCGTTGGTGTACTTTCAAATAAAATAAATAAAACTCTATCCGTCAGAATTTAGAACATTTCTTATTCGGATTAAGGTCGGATCTTTAATTTGGATTCGGATCGGATGTAGTGCAAAACCGCTCTAAGGTGGAACTAGTCGCAAGCTCGAACTCACTGGTGGTCATTCATGGCACTCATGGCCAAAAAGCATGCTGTCTCACCTGGCTTCATGTCCGAAGACATAAATACTAGTAGCAGTGATGAGCAGTTAGACGCTAATCTACTGTCTACACGAACAACGTCTAGTTCTCACGCACAGAAACACCGTTCCTATTAGTATGTTGATCTATGACCGTTCCGAACTGAAAGGCGCGTAAAAAAACTCGAAAAGTATTTTTGGAAAATCGAGTTTCATGAAAAAAACACTGCATTTAAATCAATTTATTACCTATAAATAAAGTTTATTGAACTCTTCGATAATTGAGCTTTGTCGGTACCGACTTTGTTTTGAAGATTTAAAAATATTTTACAGTTCTTTTATTAGGTACTTATTTTATTATTTGGGGTTCATGTTTGAAACCTATAACATCATCATTGTAACATCTTGTAAACACCATGAATGCAATAAATAGGTAAGTAAATAAACTGAAATTTACACCCAGTTACGTTAAAAATAGCAACAAAAACTAATCTTTGTTAGCTAATAATTTTTTAATGACTTTTTATGGCATGGCATAGTTCGAATCTGTTCCAAAACTGAATCGGGGAACCCCGACTTCACGTACTCTTTTTGCTGCTACCCCAAGTGTACCTATATAAAAACCGGAGGCGCGATTATTTCATAATTTTGTTTTATACGTATAGGTATTTGTTTAGAAGCCCTAATAGATTGTCATATGTGAACATATTGCTGCTAATAATATTACATAAGTACAGAGCCAGCACATCAAGCTACCCGAAACTGTCATAATTTCCCAATCAACTTTGAACCTTATTCTTTTCGTACTCCTATACAGGGTGTTACGGAAAGGGTATATCAATATAAACGGGTTGAAGAGTGTATCTGGTCTAGAATCTCTGTACAAAATTTCAGCTCAAAGCATTAACTTTGAAAATGCTTAAGAGGCTTACTAGACCTAAGTGTCCTTGAAAAACGCATGCACACATATGCAGAATCGACGCAAACGCCATCTAACGACGACGCCCATCACAATTATGACATAAAGCATACATGAGATTTAGAAGTAACGGTTTTGTGAGATTACGCCCTAGTATTCTAATAGATGGCGCGGAAACGATGTGCAAATAAGAAACAAATTATGTAGTTATGTGTGACAACATAATAAATTTTATTCGTTTTGAGTGTGACTTGAAAAACTTAAGGATGTGGGTGATTTTGAAATAAAACTGATTCAATGAAATTAAAAACATTTTTAACCGACTTCAAAAAAGGAGGTTGTGTATTCGACCCGTATGTATGTATGTAATGTATGTATGTGTGTATGTTTGTATATATATTTGTAGATTTTCTAAAAAACTGATGAACCAATTTTGATCATTCTTTCACTAATGTGATCTAAATACTTCCAGGACGGTTTTAGTATATAATACATTAGGTAATTATTCTTATGTAGTATGTCCGAAGTTAATATGCATAAATGTACTGCATCTCCGGCATTTCTATGCGAATTTTGATGATTCTTCAATGCACTAGTGTTAATTGAATTTTTGTGGGGTAGGTACAATTAGAAAGAAAAAAAAACAACCGACTTCAAAAAGAGCACTACAGCGTGATAAATAACTATAATTTCGGAAGTCGGTGTCAAAAAACGAAAATGCGGAACCAGCGACACCGACTTCCGAAATAAAAATTATCACTTTGCAGTGTTTTTTTCTAAAACAATGAATTTTGGAAACATCTAAGAAAGTGCAGTCGGTATTTTCGACTTCACGTACAACTGTCACAGTGACGTATGTGGACGACGTGTAGATTTGTATTCGAGAGTCCCCGGGTTCGATTCCCAAGGTTACGAAATCGAATTTTCTATTTAAATGTCGTTTTGAATTTTTAAATATATCTATTAAATATTTTTATAAATAACTAAAAAAAGTCTGCAGGAGAAAGAAAGTCGAAAATATCAACACGGAAGTTAGGTATTTCTAATGCGCAAGTACCTACACGTTATCTAAGCTATTACAAAAATAAAAAAAATTCTGACCTAATGTTTTTATTAACCGACCGCGACTTATTGATAATGGGCATAATGAAATAGGTAACAGATTCATCTGAAAATTGCGATGAAAATGATCAAAAGCAAGAAATTAGATTTAAAATTGATTTTGTTTATAATAAAAAGGAATCATAGTTATATATGAATGTTAGGTACCTAATCTTTGAGGCCGTTTACACATTATGCCGCAGCTGCAGCGGCACCGCCGTCGCTGCATCAGTCACCCTTGGATTTGTATGAACACACGGCGCCGCGGCGGCGCGCCGCAAGGGCTCATACAAATCCAAGAGAAACCAATACAGCGGCATCGCCAAAGAATATAATAGTATGGCACCGCGGGCGGCGCACAGTGGTCTGAAAATCGAGCTCCATACTCATAGAAACTTAAAGTTCGGAAATAAAAAAACAAAAATTGTAATGGGTCTAGTATACCTCCCTTTACGTAATATTAACGTATGGATGGTATCAGTCGCTCCACGCGTGAGAAAAAAAAGTTTTTTATTTTTTTTTGTATGGGAGAAAACACTTAATGTACATTTTTTTGAAACTGGATGGAACTGATAGGCTGGAGCTCGCACGAGCTATTGTACGATACACGGCCATCAAGATGACATACAATTCATGCACCGTTCGGCGCCGCTTTGCACGTAGCAAATTTTTGAAATTTTGAATTTTCGATACGTGATTTTTCAAATCTTTGACGAGGTTAAATTAACTTGCCGATCGATTTGCTTATACTATCGTTAGTTGTAGCCTGCTTATGACCTTTGTGATGACAACAATTAAAAATTATATTGATTATATACGTTTTTTTTTTTATTTCATTCCAAGAACTAACTTATTTAATCACCGTGATTATGGTTGAGTTATAATTATATACTAATGACATGAGCATCAACCAGCTCTAGCAGGGCCAAATGGGCCCTAGTCACAATAAAATTCTATTGTCTGTAATATTAAAGTCTGTAAAACCTAATTAAAGAATAGCGAACGATAATGAGGGTAGTTGTATAAAAACAGGACGTTTGAGCTTACTTTTATCAGTAGCTCTCAGTACTTGTGCGCGCTAACTTATTACGTTATTTTTTTAATTGTGCTGTGATGGAAGGTTGTGATACCAATTTGGACATTGTCATGTTTGTGACAAACAACAATTGTTTTTCACAGCCCAATGTTTTATTTGAAGTTTTTGAGAATACTATTGATTTGTCAGAAAATGAAAAGAGGGTATTGAAACAATTCTGTCAGACTTATGTTTGTTCGTTGAGGAACAAATGGATCTCGTGTAATCTCACGAGACGTACATACATAACAAAGTATGAGACATGGCTGCAAGAGAACATAAAATGGCCTGAGATCATGAAAGGAAAGATGACCCCTTATTTAGTGTCAGTAGAGCAGCAAACCCGTTCCAGTTCTGACTTTGTTTTAAATGAGGGTGCATCAACATCCTACACACCGGAGACGTGCAGTGTTGGAACATCAACATCAGTTGTGAGGCCGAGAAAACCATTTAAAGAGCTAAGCCCGCTACAGAAGAGAAGGAGAGCGGAAGACCTCCTAACGTATAGCACTGAAAGCCTTGCTCATGCAACCGGTTTGAAAGCACATGACAAGAATATAGCAGATATCGTTAAACTAGTCTCGGAGCAAAGAGGCTACAAGGATAAATAAATTGTTAAAGCCCAAGGAAACTGTGCCTATATATTCCGCTGATAAAGCTTTATTTATTTTGACCTCATTGAAGCTTTCGAAGTGGCAGTATATAACATTAAGATCTTGTGCAAAAGAAGAAGGAGTACCATTGTGTCCTTCTTATACTGCCATCCTTGAGGCGAAGAAGGACTGCTGCCCTCCAAAAGTTACCATTGTACATCACGGAAGAAGAGGTAAAAGTAAAGCTAAATTTTGGATAAAACTGTGCAAAGCTTGGAAAATTCCTACGTGTGGAACCTTCGCTGGATGGCAAAGAGTTAACAATTATATGCAAGTATGGCTTTGATGGTGCTTCAGGGCAAAGTTTGTATAAGCAAACTATGGCAGACGAAGACGATTCCAGTATGTTTATGTGTTCTTTTGTGCCTCTGCGCTTAGTTTGTGGCGAAGAAAAGGTATGGGAGAATCCAAAGCCATCTTCCACAATGTTCTGCTAACCAATTTATTTTAAGTTTTCAAACGAAAACAAGTTGAACATCGTGGAAGAACAGGCTCTGATTGAGGCTCAGATTGAAGCAGTATCTAATTATAACTCAACCATAATCACGGTTGTAGAATCCTGTTGATTCCGTACTTATGTTAAACATATCACTTCACTGGCTCACTACCACACCGAGCGCCATCGTATATAGCCTGCTTCACTTTGTCTGTTTCCCGCCATTCCTCGTAACTGACAGATGACATAACATAACTGACAGCAGCTACCCCGCTTGTGTGAATGAGACAGTGTTTACATATCTATTTAATAGATACACTACAACGGTGATTAAATGAGTTAAGTAGTTCTTGGAATGAAATTTAAAAAAAACGTATAGGTACTTATAATCAACATAATTTTTAATTGTTGTCATCATAAAGGTCATAAGCAGGCTAAAAGTAACGATAGTATAAGTAAATCGATCAGCAAGTTCATTTATTCACGTCAAAGATTTGAAAAATCACATATCGAAAACACAAAATTTCAAAAATTTGCTACGTGCAAAGCGGCGCCCAACGGTCCATGAATTGTATGTCATCTTGATGGCCGTGTATGGTACAATAGCTCGTGTGAGCTCCAGCCTATCAGTTCCATTCAGTTTCAAAAAAATGTACATTAACCCCCTTATTCATAAAACTTATCAAACCTATTTTAGTTAAAATGGGGTTTGTCTCTTTCTTACACACAGAAATGACAACGTGACAGATAAAGACAAACGTTCTATAAACCTATTTTAGCTAAAATAGAGATAAAATAGGATTATGAATAAGGGGGTTAGTGTTTTCTCCCATACAAAAAAAAACAAAAAACTTTTTTTTCTCACGCGTGGAGCGACTGATACCATCCATACGTTAATATTACGTAAAGGGAGGTATACTAGACCCATTACAATTTTTGTTTTTTTATTTCCGTACTTTAAGTTTCTATGAGTATGGAGCTCGATTTTCAGACCACTGTGCGGCGGCGAGTTTTGATAGATCTTATCAAAACTCGTCGCCGCGCCGCACCGCCGGCGGCGCGGCGGCGCGGCTGCGCCGTGTGTTCATACAAATCCAAGGGTGACTGATGCAGCGGCGCCGCGGCGGCGGCGATGCCGCTGCAGCTTCGGCATGATGTGTAAACGGCCTCAAGGATTAGGTACTCGTACCTAACATTCATACATAATTATTATGATTTCTATTTATTATAAACACAATCAATAAAAATTAAACTCTTGCTTGTGATAATTTTCATCGCAATTTTCGGATGAATCTGTGATTTCTTTATGCATATTATCAATAAGTCGCGGTCTGTTAATAAATTTAGGTTTTTTTTATTGTTACAATGGCATAGAAAACGTGTAGGTACTTACGCATTAGAAGTAACTTCCGTGTTGATATTTTCGACTTTCTTTCTCCTGTGAAAGATAATTACATTGTAGACGTTTTTTTAGTTATTTATAAAAATATATTTAAAAATTCAAAATACATTTAAATAAAATTAAATCGATTTCGTATCCCAGGGAATCGAACCCGGGGACCCTTGAACACGAACCTGCGCGTCGTCTACATAAGCCAATGTAACGATTGCGTATCTTGTCGAAAAAACTGAGCTTATGCGTAATAAGTGCATTTTCTTAAACTACCAAAATTCATAGCGAAAAAAAATATTCAGTAATAATAAAATGCTCTTACTTTTTAATTTCGTTCATATGTTCGGCGTTTGTTTTATATGAACGTTTTGTAGTCCTCCTAAGGGAATGTTTCACTTTATTTCCCATATTTACAAATGATATAATTGATAGCAAATTATTACGCTATTTTAACTTAAAAGTATTTTATATTTACATGAAATAAAAATATTTACAGAAAGAAGATATGCAAATAGTAATAATAAACAATGAATGTATGTAGGTACAAATAAATAATGCGGCGAAAAGAGCGACGCGTCCGTATAGTAGGTATCAGGCCTCGGCCGGCATTATTGCTACACGCACGGGGGTTTACCGTTTACGTACACATGCGCACTTATTATGTTCGGAACTATGAATATTATGCTATTTACAATAAAACTATTGTTTGAACTAAAAAAATAAAACACTATTATTTTAGTATGTTGCTTGTAGAATGATCTGACAAAAAATCAGAATGATTGTATGTATATTAGTATGGTTTCTATTGTAAAAAGAGTTTTTAGAGGTATCTTCATGATTTTTTTCTATCGTACCAAATTAGTTGTATTATGTTTTCAAAACACTATCTATCTAAAAATTCAAAATACATTTAAATAAAATTTAAAAAGAAAGTACGATCTCGTAACCTTGGGAATCGAACCCGGGGACTCTCGAATACAAATCTACACGTCGTCCACATACGTCACTGTGACAGTTGTACGTGAAGTCGAAAATACCGACTGCACTTTCTTAGATGTTTCCAAAATTCATAGTTTTATTGCAAAAATAAAAATATTCAGTTAAAAATAAAATGCTCATACTTTTTAATTTCGTTCATATTATGTTCGGCTTTTGTTTTATATGAACGTTTTGTAGTCCTCCTAACGGAATGTTTCACTATATTTCCCATTTATTTACAAATTATTACCCTATTTTAACTTTGTTAGGTTACGCGGACCACTGCCGGTAGACACAAGTGAAACGCCCGGGAGTTGGGACTCGCCGTACAATAGATGGCGCGCGCCTTGCACCCATACATAACAAACTTAAAAGTATTTTATATTTACACGAAATAAAAATATTTACGGAAAGAAGATAATGCAAATAATAATAAACAATGAATTTACAAATAAAACTTAACAAAAACATAACAATTTTGACGGAAATAGTGCGGCGAAAAGAGCGACACGTCCGTATAGCATCAGGCCTCGGCCGGCACTGTCGCTACACGGGCGTTCACGCACACATGCGCACTTTTTATGTTCGGAACTATGAATATTCGATTTACAAAAAAACTATTGTTTTAAATAAAAAAATAAAACACTATCATTTTAGTATGTTACTTGTAGAATAATCTGACAAAAAATCAGAATGATTGTATGTATATTAGTATGGTTTTTATTGTAAAAAGAAAGTTTTTTAGAGGTATGTTCATGATTTTTTTCTATCGTACCAAATTAGTTGTATTGTGTTTTCAAAACACTATCTATCTAGCATATATCCTGAAGAATATCATATATTTTTCTGATTTTGTTTACTGTAGGCGATCATATACTTTTATTGTTTCGAAAACTACCGTTTTTTTGCGTTTAGCTCATGTAAGCGCCTTAATATTTTTTTATTTCGACATCACGGCGCTGCACTGGCGCGCGGCGGCGTGATGTGCGTGTAGGTACTAGGCGCACAGACACACTACAGATAATGGATAATGACCCTCTCGTAGTGCGGTGACACGTTTTTTATGATTTCAATATAATAAACTATCGAAATAAAAAAATATTAAGCATTTTCAAAGTTACTGCTTTTGAGCTGAAATTTTGTACAGAGATTCTAGACCAGATACACTCTTCAACCCGTTTGTATTGATATACCCTTTCCGTAACACCCTGTAGATGTAAGGCCGGTTTAAAACCGAAATTAACCATTTTTTTTTAATTTAAAACGGCTGGTGTTGATGACTATGTTTTTCTTAATTATAAATACATTTTTTTATTTTACCGAGGTAACTAGGGATAATGACGGAGTAGGTACCTATAAACTGTGTAAAGATTTTTTTAATGTGTGATATAGGTACTGATATTGATATACTTAGCGGGTATAGTTTTTAGTTGCTCCGTCCGACCAAGCGTAGGTATTACCTACCTAAGTTATAAAAACTCTATTGATAAATTAAAAACTGTGTTTGTAAATAAACTTTTTTTTCAATATTTTGAAACAATATAAATAATCTATTTGATTCGGTTTAAAACCAAACTCACACTCTCGCACTTTCGTTGACGTCGTCACTCGTGACTCGCTGTCTACCTATTACGGTTCAAAAGATACAGCCTCGTGGTCGTGACAGACGGTCGGACGGACGGACAGCGGAGCTTTAGTAATCGGGTCCCATAACTGTGCATTTATTATCGGTCTGTTACCTTTGGATGAAAGGTAATTTATTTAGGACATAGGTGATAAAATACTTTTCTCGTGGGATTATTTCTAACCACCATGCGGGTGAAGCTAGTATGACATAATTGCAAAAACACCAACTGACTGCTTTGGCCATTCTCTATCTATTTCTCATAGTTACGGTTTTGACCATGAAATCCCGTCTCGAAAACTGTTAATAGGTACTAGTAGGTATGATAATTATTAACTATGCCAGAGAGCCAAGCGAGGTTGAAGAGGTGAATGATACAAAACAAGTAATTTTACGTTAACATTTATTTAAAGATAATAGGATAATCTTAAATACTATTTTATGCTAATATTCGAATATCTAAGGCACTTAAGTTCAACAAAAAAAGTAAAAAAGCGATATATTAAATGCAAAATGCAATACAAAATAATGTAGTTAAATAATCAGTAGGTTTCAAAACCAGGCAGGGGGAATGTCCTACTGTAGCTTTCAATTTCTCCCTTGAGATTATTGATTTTTGCCTGGAAGTCTGCACTTCCTTCAATGGTTTTGTTGAAGTCGGCAACCTTAGGACCAGACACCTTGGTGATCTCTTGGGCAAGTTTCAGAGCTTTGTCGATATAATCCACTACCCTGTCAATGTCGGTTTCTTTCAAGCCCCTTGTGGTTAGAGCGGGGGTACCTGGAAAAACAATAAAAAATGTTGGAAGTGGCATGTTTTATGTTACATGATGATTCATTACAGATATGAGGGTTTTTTCAACTCAATTTAGACTATTTTTTTATTTCAATTGGGCCTTTTCAAGTTCTTATGTGTCTGCCTATGGACCAATAGCCGTTGGAGCAATCGAGTCCTCGAGTGGAAACTGCGAATCGGAATGTGTAGCATGTGTCAATCAACTCAACCGAGTTGATTGATGCTCATATGAAAGAAAACTGTTGCCTGTAGCATAATATACATGTTGCAGTTTTTAAACGTAGCTTACCAAGCCTGATGCCACTAGGATGGAGGGCACTCTTGTCTCCGGGCACGGTGTTCTTGTTGCAAGCAATACTACAGAGCTCCAAGATGCGTTCAGCCGGGGCGCCAGTCAGGCCGACACTGCGCATGTCTACCAGAATCAGGTGCACATCGGTCCCGCCGGTCGCGATGTCGTAACCTCGGGACATTAGACCCTTGCACAGACGCTGGGCGTTCTTCACCACCTAGGTGAAAGAATAAGGGTGAATATTGTAGCTCACAAATGTTGGTGGTGGTGTTTTTCATTAAATTGACAATCATAATCGAAACAGATAATTATGTATGGTTGAAAGTCTGATAACCACTATTACCATGGGGTATCGTTTTACCCAGTAATTGGGCACGTGAAGGCCAGATTGGCGGTCGTATCATGTAAAAAACTGGTATTCCATTCTGGCATCCGATTAGACTGGAAGCCGACCCTAACATTGTTGGAAAAAGGCTAGGCAGATGATGACTTACATAGTGCAAATAGAACGAGTCCCAGCCAGAGCCAGTATATAGGCGCAAATAAAGGCGGATTAGGTAACGCAGCGAAGGCGACGCTTAGGAAAGAAGCCAGGGTTAATGCTAGGGCTCCGCGTGCAGCTACCTCTGCACCGCAGGCGCCTAGCCTACGAGCCGCGCCGCCTTGCAGCACCGCCATTATCAATTGAAAGACGACCCCAACATAGTTGGGATAAAAGGGTAGGCATGATAAGGTGTGTTCTTGCGTGGAGAATGCGAAACGAGGAACTTATGGTAGGGCGCATTCGGGTTGGGTGGTTGGTCGCAGCTGGATGAAAGTGGCCTAGGATCTACGTGACTGGCGTGCGACTGAAGAGGCTTGTCTATCATAATTTATGCATAACTTTTTCATTTCTTACCTGCTTCTGATATTCAGCAAATTCAGGGGTGGAGGCTTGCTTCATAGCGGTGGCGATGGCTGCAATAGCGTGGTTATGTGGGCCGCCCTGTAGTCCAGGGAACACGGACTGGTTGATCTTGCTCTCGATGTCGTACATGACCTTCTGGCCATTGGCCTTCACGGACCGAACTCCTTTGCGGAAGAAGATGACTCCGGCGCGCGGCCCACGCAGAGTCTTGTGGGTGGTTGTCGTCACAATATCACAGTATTCAAATGGGCTAGGAATTACACCTGAAAAATGATTTTGTTTTAATTTATTTCATGCCTGGAAGGATTTGGGTGAAGCGTTTGCTCAGCATTGGGTCAGAGCAAGTAAAAAAAAAAAAAAAATAAGTACAATAATAATAAGCCTTACGGAGTACTTAGAGGTTATCTAATTAGAGATTCGCTTGTCGTACTCAAGGTTACGGGTTCAAACGTGAAAAATACCAAATTGACTAAATATCAATGTAGGTATGCAGATAAGGTCTTCATACATTCGAATGACTCTAATACGTTTTATTAGTGATCGAAGGTTATATTTTACGGAATGCAAAATACTTGTTTTGTAATGTATTTTCTAGATTAATCCTAGACAGCACTAACAGATATGTGGATCCACATTGTGGATATTAGGTGCAGCGCAGACGACAACCTTTTTGTGCGATCGAGTCTGTGGCGCACAAAATATCTCTTTGATTCTAAGAAAGCTTTTAGTGTAGGAGCCAAAAATTAGAACGTGACATCATCCTATGTTTTTTTTCCAACAATTCCAGGTATATTCTGTTATTATTTTATCTACAGTTTCCATTTTATTGGTACTTAGAATAAAAAGTGCGTCACGGATAGCCTGTCGTCTGCGCTGCACCTAATGGTCTGAAATTGCAAGCCCACACTGAGCAAGCATGGCTCTTATTGCCTGTTCCTTCTGTGGCGAAGAAGCCTTGCAGTATGACAATAATATTATGTAGGGTATGAATTGATCCGTTACCAAGTTGTAAATAAAGAAACTCATAAGAATAATATTATCATACCTGCAGCAACAAGTCCAGAAACATGGGCCATATCAGCCATCAAGTATGCGCCATTCTCGTCAGCGATCTGACGGAAGCGCTTGTAGTCCAGACAGCGCGAGTAGCAGCTGATGCCAGCAATGATCAAACGAGGCTTGAAGATCTTCGCCGTCTCGGCCAACTTGTCGTAGTCGATCAGACCTGTCTTAGGGTCCACCTAAGAACGAAAATTATAATTAAATACTAGCTTCTAACCGCGACTTCGTCCGCGTAAAATTTCTTGGTCTCCCGACCCACCCCGTCACATCGCATCGCCTGCCCGCGGTATTACTTCGTTTTTGCATAGCGTTCTGTCTGACATTTTTTTTCTTTTTGCTCGGCTCGAAAGGGCTCTAGCGTAACGTGGGTGTAGCGTGTTAAATAACCTATAGCCTGAATAATGGGGCTATCAGATGCAAAAAGATTTTATCAACTCCGACTGGTAGTTCCAGAGATTAGCGCGTTCAAACAAACAAACAAACACTTCAGCTTTATAATAAATTACACATTTTAAACCAGTGTTTTATGTTGTGGCGTACTGGCGTGTTACCTAATTGATTGATATAGCGTGTAGATTTTTGAAGTATGTCAGGCCCTTCGGCCTTTGAATATAAATAATTATTTCAATAAATTATGAAGATGTGTAGGGACCCAATGAATTACAACAATATAAAAATATTTACTTAATTTTTATTTTTGCTGGGATATAACCATATAACTACTTTAACCGGTCAAGCGGCGCGGTTCGCCGATCGGCGACGAAACAATAGAAAATCAATTGACAACATTTCAAACCTGACACGACCTTAAAACAAAAATACTATTTCTTTATTTTCGTATCCTGAGTTCAAATATATTTTTATTTTATTTTTTTATTTCCAAATTTCTGACAAAAAATATAAAAATCAAAAAACATGTGATGACGTCACATAAACGGCGAAATGAGGTAGTTAGTTACCTTTACGCATTCCAATGTCTTTGATTGAAAACATTACATCAAACAAGACATGTCAATGTCACCTAAGAAGTATATTATACTGTGGTAATATCGCCGTTTTACCGTAAGGCTGACGTCATCTGGCACTTGCGTCTTTTTAGAATACACCGAATTTCAAAGTTAAAATTATGAATGAAAAGTACATAATTTTAAAAAACGAAAAAATATGGGTGCCCCAGATTTGAATTTACTTTTATATAACGTAAGAATACATGCAGGTTAAAAATATGAAATGTTGTCAATTGTGTCTCATTAGTGGAGCTTGACAGATTAATTACGGCCACCAAGCTAACATTTTTAAAATCATCATCATAATCAGCCTATGATGTACCTACTGCTGGGACACAGGCCTCCTCTTTGTGAGAGGGAGTGTGCCATAATCTAACACGCTAGCCCGGTGCCGTTGGTAGATGTAATGTCTTCGAATTTTTGGTTCTAGGACATGTCGGTTTCCACACGATGTTTTCCTTCACCGGTTTGAGAGCACTGGTGATGAAATAATTTACACAAAGTAAAGCGCCTGTCTGGGTTCGAACCTACGACCCACAATTCGTATTTTTAAAATATATAATATATTTTGTTGCTTTGATTATAGTATATATTTATCTGTTTTCTCGCATCCCAGGGTCACATCATTACGTTATTTTTATCTACAGAACGCAAACATCAATTGAACTGGCTCTGAGTTCATGGGTCAAAGTGACTTCGTCATGAGAGAAACGGTTTGTCCAGATTACGTCAACATTGCGGGTGTGACTGACGGCTGTTGCTTATTACATTCGCTTATCAGTGCAAATAGTTCAACAATAAAATAACAAAAAAAACCGGCCAAGTGCGAGTCGGACTCGCCCATGAAGGGTTCCGTAGCAGCAAGTAACATAATATAAAAGTTCTTGTAGTTCGTTGTAACTTTGTGAAAGGTAAATTGCTGTTTTCGATTTATGACGTATTAAAAAAAAAACTACTTACTAGATCTCGTTCAAACCAATTTTCGGTGGAAGTTTACATGGTAATGTATATTATATATATTTTTTTAATTTTATCATTCTCTTATTTTAGAAGTTAGAGGGGGGGGGGACACACATTTTACCACTTTGGAAGTGTCTCTCGCGCAAACTATTCAGTTCAGAAAAAAATGATATTAGAAACCTCAATATCATTTTTGAAGACCTATCCATAGATACCCCACACGTACAAGTTTGATGAAAAAAAATTTTTGGAGTTTCAGTTGTAAGTATGGGGAACCCCAAAATTTATTGTTTTTTTTCTATTTTTGTGTGAAAATCTTACTGCGGTTCACAGAATACATCTACTTACCAAGTTTCAACAGTATAGTTCTTATAGTTTCGGAAAAAAGTGGCTGTGACATACGGACGGACGGACAGACAGACAGACAGACAGACAGACAGACAGACATGACGAATCCATAAGGGTTCCGTTTTTTGCCATTTGGCTACGGAACCCTAAAAACGATTCGATTATTAATTATAGCATGAGCATGACTCCATAGAAACTGAAAGTACTGTTGTAGGTTGTTGCGCAATTATACGCGGCGCGGCGGCGCGCGGCGTGTCGATTCGTTGAATTTATTGAGTACTAGCTTCTGCCCGCGACTTCATTCGCGTGAAATTTCTTATTCCCTCGACCCATCTCGTCGTATTGCATCACTTGCCCGCGTCTCCTGCTCTATCACTTCGTTTCCCCATAGCGCTTTTGCTCGGCTCCTAAGGGTCATAGCGTGACGTTAAATAGCCTATAGCTTTCCTCAAGAATTGGGCTATCAAATGCAAGAAGAATTTTTCAAATCCGACTGGTAGTTCCAGGGATTACCCCCTACATACAAACAAATTTTACCACTTTATAATATTATAGTAATAGTATAGACTAGATTCTGCTCGCGGTTCCGCCCGCGTGGATTTCGGAAATTACCTATCCCACGGGAAAGTGCTCCTGGGACAAAAAGCAGTCTATGTCCTTTCCCAGGATGCCATCTATCTCCTTGCAATTGTTTTTGAAATGCGTCAGTGGTTTAGGTGTAAAAAGGTAACATACAGATAGAGTTACTTTAGAATTTATAATATTATTAGTATGCATTAATAATGTTTGGCTAATAACTGTGCTATACAGTGTATGTGTAACTTTGTGTTTTAAAAGTTTTGTGATTGCGGTAGTTGGCATCCTAATTAAAGTATGCTTAGATTCTTAATCTACCATACAAACGGCTAATTAAGAAATGTTATGATTTGTTCAATATTTGCGTCAACACTGATTACCTACAGTTGAACGTCGACTTTGATAAAATACGAAATAAATTCACCTTGAAAAGAGAAATTAGACAGAGTAAATTAAAAATCATTCAGAATACCTTGTATGGCATGCTTTCAAAGAAGATAGATGTGGCAGAAATCTTCTTGGTGGCAGTGAAGAAGCCATGGGTAAGATGACCACCATCAGGTAGGTCTAATCCCATGATCCTGCCATGAGGTTCTACTACACCCGTGTATACGGCGAAGTTAGCTGGTGATCCTGAAAAAATTATATTACTTTAAATGTACTTAAATATTTTAGTACAAGCCTTCTAAGTGGTGGACTGAATGGCGTAAAGGGAAATGTCTAAAGAGAATGGTCTTTTAGCAGTCACAAACTGGCTATGGTTTCAGTTGGCAAGAGTCTGGCTTCCCCACAAAACTGAAGTATTTATATGAGAATTCACCCATAATACAAACTCCAGTAATTCAACAAAAACCTACAAAGTTAACATGATATGGAGTAGATACTCCAACATTATAAAACATTTGATAAGGCAACCTGTTGTTCAACACAGTTCAAGATATCAGTAATTAAAATACATGAAACCTTTATATATATTGTTTATCTCAAGAACCTGTCTTAACTGGCTGGAAACTACAAAATTGGATGGAAATTTTTGTTTTGTTTGTGCAGTAAATAATAAATAATGGTTTTTTACAAACTTATAATCAGAATAAAAATCTACAATGAAAATAGACAACTAAATGATTTTTATGTTTGTAGTTTGTATTTTAATTTGCGTTGAGTTTATAATCTATATTAATTCAGTATCATTAAAAAAAAAAAAAAACTAAATGCAAGTAGTACCTGAGTATGGCTGCACATTGACTCCCCATTCCTCCGCACTCACCCTGTAAGTCTCAAGAGACCTCTTTTGTGCCAAGAGTTCAATTTCATCAATAAACTCATTGCCTCCATAATACCTGTAATAAAACCATATTTTTTTAGGAATAAATATTTTAAATTCTTTACGTAAATAATTATTAATTTTTTATTTAAATTAAGTTGTTGCATGAAAGACATGGTTAAGTGTTTTCCCTTAACTTTACCTTTGGTTTGGCAGGCCCTCAGAATATTTATTGTGCAGACATGTGCTCAGGCATTGTAATACTGGCAGAGAAGTGAAGTTCTCAGAAGCTATCATCTCCAGTCCAGATCTCTGACGTTCCTTCTCATGTTTGATGATGGTGAACAGCTCAGGGTCTGTGTCCCACAGGTTTCCATTCAGCATTGAGCTACTCATGGTTGGACTGCTATGTACTTGTCTATTTAAATAGGAAGTCTGAAATATTATCACAGCCTTTAAAGAAAACTGATTATTAAAACGTTTAATTAATACTCTTTGTTTAGTGAATTTAAAATTCGAATTCTATTGCTATTAAATATATTGGGTAACCTTCGTAAGACACTGTATCCTTACAAAACAAGAATACACACTGAACGTAATCAAACGTTATATTGTAATATATAGGAGAAACGCTGACCTCAAACTGATAACTAGATACATAATGCAATCAAAAACAAGAGTTGGTTGTACATACTTATTTCCATGAGAGCTATTGCACAGAAGTACCTACGTATCAAACGCGCGCGTTTCTAAGTGCTTCCAGTTATTATAAACTACCTAATCTACGTAATTTAATAAAACTATTCTACAGTTTAAAGATATGGTAGGTATGTACTTACGGAATGTAATATTTTACACAAGTAATATAAGAAAATTAACCTAGGCACAACCTACTTAACCTATCAAACTTTTAACAAGTTTTTGAAGCATGGAACGTGCATTATACTGGCAGTACACAACAAAACAAATTGATAACAATTTAAGTACCTTAGGGTATATTTTTCCGTATAACGCTTGCACTGGATTCACAAAACAGTATGATGAAACTCTGCTAAAATGTATAGGTAATGAATGAAAACACGTTTTTACTAGTATCTTGGACATAATAATGTATTGAAAAGTGAACTATTCCTTCGATTACACTAAATAAAATGTTTGTATAAGAGCAAACATGAGTTAACTTTTATCACTATTGATAACCCAATATGAACTCTACAGTCTTAACTTGACGTTTCGTTACGACTGACACTGACAGATGGAAACGTTCACAGTTCCGTCGAGTGAACTTGCTTGGGCATCTGCGTACGCTAAACTGCCTGTGCACAATAGTACTACGGCCTGTGCTTACTTTGAAATTGAAAAACAAAGAGAATGTAGTTTTATGTTTGGGTTAACTATGTAAATGTTCATTCACGACTATTGCTTACAAAAGATCTCATTACACAAGTCTGTATTTATAAATTACTAGCAGCGCCCCGCGGCTTCACCCGCATAAGTGTCGATCCCGTGGGAATTTCGGGATAAAAAGTATCCTATGTGTTATTCTGATGTATACCTAAGCTATATTAGATACTGTAAAGTTTTATCAAAATCCATTCAGTGGTTTTTGCGTGAAAGAGATCCTCACAAACTTTCGCCTTTATAATATTAGTGTGAGTAAGTACCTAAGTAGTGTGATTAGTTTAATAAGTATTTATAATTAAGTACTTATTATGAATTTGAGCATAAGTAAGAAAATATCATAAATGGAAAATCCGAAAGCTCCTAATTCCGGGCCGGTCTTAGTTGTGTAGGTAAGTTCTGTAGGTACTATGTATATCTAATAATTAGGTTCCTACATGTTTTTAATACCTAACTACCTACCGTAATAAATTAGGTATCTAGCCTAAAATTCTCAGATTCTTTGCATTTATACAAAGTCAAATAAAATTAGTTAGCGAAACTCCGCAGACGTTATGGGTAAACGTATTGATATCAAAACAATAAAAAAAAAGACTGGTTGCACTCCGGGAGTGCCGGCAGAAGTGAAAACTTGAATATTAACGTTGAAATAAATCAATTATTAATTGAATTAATATAACTCATTTTTTCACTATTTCTGCGTCACTTTTTTCCATCCATCCATCCATCCATCCATCCACACCCACACCCACACCCACACCCACACCCACACCCTCACGCCATACCCTCACCCACACCCACACCCACACGCACACCCACACCCACACCCATCCATCCATCCCTGCGCCGCCGCCGCCGCCTAAACGAAACAGCAGGCATACATTTTTGCCGCGCCGGCTGTCTACTCTCCATCCGTCTTACGTCTTACGAATTCCGTCTTACGAATCTGACGGTCACGTGTCCTGACGCGAGTTTAACATTTTTTACCCATTACAAAAAGTGTACAACGCCGCTAAAGAAGTTTTCACTTCAAAAACTGAAAATACTTTTTTCTAAACTTACTTCAAGTAACTAAACGACCTGCGGTCGTTGACCTCAACAGATTATCGACGAATTATTATCATTAGTTCGCTTGTTTTCGTAGGCATCAGGTACCTAACTACTTTGTGTTATGAATATGATACCCATATACGGTATTGTTGTTTTATTACTGCACTATTGCACCTACTGGTTGTTGTACAGAGGCCAGCACATCAAGCTACCCCAATCTGTCAAATTTTCCCAATTGAATATGAACCTTATTGCTTTGTGGTAAAGTTGAAAATCTATCAAAGAAATTTGACAGATTGGGGTAGCTTGATGTGCTGGCGTCTGTACTATGTAGGAAAAGTTTACCAAACATCGACAGAGGGCGGAATTGTCAGCACTACAGACAGCGGGACAGTTTGCCGATACAAACGTTGACACAAATTGTTTATAATAATTAGTTTGCATAATTTGACGGTAGACGGCAATTATAATAATTACAAGTTGAAGGCTGTTTGGAAACTGGCCATAACTGAATCTATCACGTTTAAAAACGGAACGTAATAGTACATTATGATACATGTGTGCTATGTTGATCATTAAACTCGAGGCGGTATTATTCGCGCGAGCCGTAGGCGAGCGCGATAAGGTAGCCGAGAGTTTAATTATCAATGCACACGCGTATCATACGACGTTTTTCAACACACTTGTGAGGAAAAAAACTGACTTGTATTGTTAAATATTAACTTGTATGGATAATGGCGGGCTTGGTTTGTGATTCCGCGCGCCGCGCTGACGTGCGCGCGCAGGTTTACCCATAGAGTAAGTAATTGTCATTCCTACACCTGCGCGCGCATTGCTAGCGCGGCGCGCGTTTATTTACTTAAAGGCAAAGTCAAAACCGATATACAGCCTATAGAAAAAATATAATAAACACAAAATAATGTTAAGACTGATCGTAGTGTTGTCGTATGTCAAACTGTAATTTAGTTAGTATGGAATTAGAAAGTACTATTTGCATAGAGAAAATTAATTCAGTGAGAATCCGCAATAATAGAACGCCAGTGGTCTTTTCCGTTTGGTTACGGGAGGGACGACGGAAAATTATAAGGTGCATCCAGACAGAGCGAGCCATGCGCCGCAAGTGCTTTTTTTGTATGTTAGATGCCTCAGCCTGAGGCAACCATACATATAAAAAAATCATTTGCGGCACATGCCTCGCTATGTGTGGATGCACCCTTAGGTGAATGCGCAGTGGTAGACCGCGAAATTTTTTTTTTTTTTAAGTTTTTTACAATTTGCAGGTCAGTATCAGGTTGTATCTTGATGAAAATGTATATTTATATAACAGATATGTATTTAAAGAATTATAGTCATTAGAATCATTAATATGTATATATATTTAAGTTAGATTTGTTCCCTAAGAACTTTTCCATAAGAGATTTGTCCTTATGGAACAAATCTAACTTAGAAAGATGTATTTAATGATTCTAATGATTATAATTCTGTAAATACGTATCTGTTATAGTCGCGAATCATATTTTGATCAAGATACAACCTGACACTGACCTGAAAATTGCAAAAAAACGTTAGAAAAATTTAATTTCGTGGGCTACAACTGCGCATTCATCTTAAGGTACTTAAATAAATTTTAGTTCGTCTTGGGACCAAGGACAATTCAGACTATTTAAAAAAAAAAAGTAAAATATGGCTCGCGGATTCTTTTTGGCATGAAGTCTCTTTGAAGAGATTAAAAAAAAACGCACTTCTCCGACCTCCGACTAGTAAATTAAATAGTTATCTGTGGAAATAAAGCACAAGTACCGTAACGTAAAGAAAAAGCACGCGTTTGTAATACACTGCATTATGGATCTAAAAGCTGTGTATTAAGAGCCATTTTACGAGCAAGTGTGTTGAAAATATATTAACGTCATTGAGTTGGGTTTGTTGACAAAGGTCAGGTAAATTAACTAATTTGAATATAACTAGATTACCTACTTACGGGTGTACTATGCCAAATCGAATACCAAATAATCGAATATCAATTGATCGACCACTATATGTCGAACATCTAAATACTCGAACGTTCTTAATATCGAATGGTTAATAAATCGAACATTCAAAATATCGTACACTCAATACATCGAGTGTTCAAAATATCGAATGATTGTTTGATCGAGCGTTCAAGGCATCGCATATTCATTCTATCGAAATATCAATACACTGAATACTTTTTATATAGAATACAAGAAAAACACAAAGGAGAATGGCAGAAGTTCATAGAACGCTGGCATTAAACTTTTTTAGTTTCCACAGAAATAAAAGTGGCATGGTTTGATAGGGAATATTATGAGCTTTTGTTAAAAAAATAAACAAAAAATAATAACAATGGGGTTAAAGAGAAATCTTAATTTTTGTAAAAGTGAGGTTAAGTGCATTAATGTTTGTACTTTAATAGGTTATTTTACCTCTATTACTATTTTAACGCATAAATGTTTATTGTATGCATAACATATTGCTAATTATGCTTTGTAATGACTTCAAAAATGATAAATAACTACTTGTTGAAGTTTGTTTAGTTCAATGATTTACCCACTGATCATAGACCTAATAACAGTTTCAAGTGTAGGTACTCGATCAGTTTTAATTAAACTCAGTAGTCACAGAAAACTCAGGAGACTAGAGACTCACTTATCGGAATCTAAGCATATAATAGGAATAATAATAATCAATAAGAATAATAATAAAATAATAATCTAAGCACATAGGAAACGTCGAGGTCCAAGTCTAGCAACAGTCGTTCAGAAAGGTCTTCGAAATCCAAAAGCAAGCCAGGTCGTTGTAAAAATCCACGTAAAACTTTGGGCGCACAAATCATTCACACCAGCACAAAATAGTAGCGAGCGAGCGAATGTGACTTGTGAAGTTTTGTGTGTCATCTTAGTCTATCAAAAAGTACTCTGTGGTCATCTTCTAAAGAGTCATGTTTGTTTGGTTACCATGACAACACTGTCACATAGTATAACAAATCCAAAAAGCCTTGTTTCCGGCTGCTCAACTTACTCATATTTAACGAGATTTAATCCCAATTCTCAATAATAAAGTTAATCTGGCTATCAATACATAAAAATAAGCGCTTTTTTTTTAAATAGCTTTGAATTCTGTACCTTTCCAAAATTACCAATGCCAAAAACTGCCATCTCCTTTACTAATAAATCACATTTTAATATTTTGTGTGAATTGCGATTGCACGGAGGAACTCTAATAAATCCATGTTGTTTTTACTGTTTAATATTTTTTCAATCGCATTGTCATCTCTTTTGCCTCTTTTTTGTGGAGTAGGTCTTTCCAATCCCACGTTTGCCTTTTCAATTGTCCTATTTGTTATAGCTTGCTCCTGAACTAAAAATTCTATGGTAGCATAAAGACCCCTTTTGTGCTTATCAAGCAACGTGTTCCATCTTCTGTGCCATCATTCAATGTTATTTTGAGTCCTAGGCAAACCCAGTGTATTATTTTGAAACACAGACCACAGTGAAGGTGGAAACATCGGTGCTGAGCGTGCTATAAGTAATTTATTATTTCCCGTCTCACGAGAATTAATATTTCCCCAAACATAATATTTTCCAAACCAGTTGGTGATATCACTTGCCTCGTCGGGTAACACTTCTTCTCTCAATTTATCGAAAGCATCTGGTATCTCATCTTGGTGTAAATAAGCAAGTGCGATAATGTGTCTTAACTTGACAGCAAACTCAGCATCTTGGCCATATTTACTTTGCAAACCATTTTGTTGAATTTGACGCCATACATTTTGACCTAAGTGGAATAGACAGCATTTGTGTTGCGCATCAGGAAATTCTTCTTTTACACTATTAATGACCGCCATCTCGAAATCCGTCATTATTACTCGTGGGTTCAATTGGATATCATATTCTAGAGCATATGCCTTTAGTGCTTGAAAAAAATACAAGTAACAATTTAGCGTCTTATTCGTTAGAAGCGCATATACTAAAGGTACGTAATAACGATCTGTACCCGTGTCCACCAAACCATGTATACTATATATTTGTTTGAAAAGTATAGGACATGTTGCGAAGGTACCATCCATCACCCAAAGTTGTGATTTATTTATTAGTATTAAATTCGATTTCGTTGCAAATAACATAACACAGTTTTCTTCAAACTTAACCTGACGCCCTAA
Source organism: Amphipoea lucens (assembly GCA_947508005.1). Classification (NCBI taxonomy): domain Eukaryota; kingdom Metazoa; phylum Arthropoda; class Insecta; order Lepidoptera; family Noctuidae; genus Amphipoea; species Amphipoea lucens. The sequence continues at coordinate 16,300,159 of OX382358.1, read as the reverse complement.
AAATCTTTCACCATCAACTTTCTGCAATCTATCGGGGATGTTTATATCATCCAAAGTAATCGGTTCCTTTGGCATTTCTTTTCTTCTTGCTCGACGTATAATTTGCGATGCTGCTTTTTTGTTTGGCAGAGCACACGAACTTGATTTTGAAATGTTGGCCTCATTTCGCTGAATAATTTGACTCGGTCTATCAAGCGAGCTGGTAGCATCACTTTTTAGGGAATTCCTAAAACGTAGTTCATCTACCTTACCAGGATCTGGTGCGTGATTATGCTGCGTTGTATAGCTTTCCAACAAATGCTCCTCACTTCCGTGCAATTTTGTTGTTGCAGTACTATTACAATGGTATTTATATTTGTAGGAACAATGCCAGTAGAACTTGTTATTAATATTTTTGTTTATTGCCATTACATAGCCATCCAAAACTAAGACCGACTTGCGTTTTTGGGACAATTCTGGCTTATAATAAGACCCTACAGACATTTTTCACAAAATTCACTTGTAATGCACTACTTAGTCACAATGCTTTCTGCAGATGAACATAGTTTTATTTATGAGGTGAAAACAATATTACAATGTATGAGGGTAGCCTGAAATAAATATGACTTACTTAGTTGTTCGTTCAGAAATATACTTGTTTTTAACGAAAGTTTATGTATTGTAATAAAATTATACATTTAATTTATCTATGATTAATTTTCAATATAATCATAATACTCTTCAAAAAAAGAGGTAATCATTTTATAAAGGTGTTTAAAATCGAATAAAAACAACATCTCCGTGCAATTGCAATTCACACAAAATATTAAAATGTACCTGTAAAAGATAATAATTAAAGATTAAAATGTGATTTATTAGTAAATTTTGTGTTTTTCTTGTATTCTATATAAAAAGTATTCAGTGTATTGATATTTCGATAGAATGAATATGCGATGCCTTGAACGCTCGATCAAACAATCATTCGATATTTTGAACACTCGATGTATTGAGTGTACGATATTTTGAATGTTCGATTTATTAACCATTCGATATTAAGAACGTTCGAGTATTTAGATGTTCGACATATAGTGGTCGATCAATTGATATTCGATTATTTGGTATTCGATTTGGCATAGTACACCCCCTACTTACGTAATCATAATATGCTGAAGGTACTTAGTAGTAGTTTAGAGGCTCAAGTACACGTTGCGGGTTCGATAATGGGATGAACAAAAATGATTTTTGCGTTGCTTTGCACCAATTACTGATTTAATTCTCTTTGCTTTGCACAGTGCTTTGCGCCTACAGTGCTTTGCACCTACACGGCGACGCCAGTAAAGAAGTAGTGTAACTATTGTTATGAGTACATGTACATCAGACGGAGAGTAAGTAGGAGATGGCGGGAGGAGCTGGACTCTTTTAACAATAAGATTGGTCTTTGGCAGATTTGGACAGAGAGAGGTAGAAGAAAAGTAGGGCCTTTATGATACGGTCAGTAAGAAAAGCCGATTAACACTTTTGCTTTAACACATCTTCTATTAGGTATTCGATAGGTACACTGTATATCAGCATTTTATAAAAATACTCGGCTAAGAATTATTTTGCTGCATTTAAAAAGCTGCGTCCCTGAATAGCATAAGTAATGTGGAGCTAGAGATGTACATGAACCTTAACATATCATCACGCCTTTAATCCCCAAAGGGTTGGGCAGGGATGTACCTTCATATAGTACTTACACCCACATTTCGCCAAAATCTTGGGCTGCGACCGCGCCTGCACAGAAAGCGCCTTTGGTTCACGGAAAGCAATTAGATAATTATTTTTAAGTAAGTTGTATTCACAGTCACTCGCTCTTGCATCCTATGTCGACGGAGCCCCGCTGCGAACAATGTTTTCTATCAACAAAGTTTTCGGCGAAACGTGCTGTCTAGGAATAGAGATTTCTATTAGCGTATTTCTATCTTAGCACACTCTGTCTCTTGAGTGTACCTACCTAACTCATCGCCTCATGACCTAATTCAAGTGATAGGTAGGTAATAATTGAAGTGTTGAGAGCGAAGTGTTAAAAAAAAAAATAGAACTCGAACATGTTGGTAAAATGGTAAATGGGATGTCGTTAAATTCGTATTGTCTGTTCCGCTGAGTGTCACAGGAGTACGTGTCTGACATCCTATTGTGGTTCGTGAAGTCGTGAAATATCTGAACCGTTTCAGATAACTTCTATCAAGGGAGCTAAACTCGTTAACAGTTCGCTTTTCAAGTGGATAATGAGTTTTGTTGCCGCGTTGTACTTATGTAGTTAGGAGCTATTATAGTTTTCATTGATCGCAGCCGAGTTTATTTGAGGGTCGAAAGACAAGGTTCAGAGTAGAGAAGAGCTTGTTAAGCTTTTTCTTCTATTGGTAACCTATAGCATTTTCTCGAAACGACGTTTACGGCGTAAAAGACAATAATAATTTTGTATGTTCTGTTTGTGTGGTGTGAAGTTTATTAGTTCCGGAAGTGTCATTTACAATGATCTGTAACGACCTCTCCTTCCCTATCTGGTGGGTAGAATGCCAATAGGTAGGTATTAGATACAGCTGCGTTGCGACTTGCGTAACGTCCTTACGAAGAAATAAATGAGATTTAGGCTCTTCTACCAACTGACCTAGTTATGTTTCTGTGGGAACTTGAATATAAAACCAATTGTATTTAGGGACACTATATTATTTACTTTATTTGAAGTAGAAATTTGTAACAGATTTTTAATGAGAATACCTATTAGTATTTAATTTTTTTACATATATTTATTGTTGAATGAAAGTAATCCAATATTGAATTGTAAAATTCTGACCATCTGATGTTTTTTTTTTTCACTTAGGGAAGGTTCACATCTGACGGAAGATGCGTCGGGCGTAACATCGATTGCGTCTATTTATTCGCTCGACGCACTAACGCATCATCGGTTGAGTGTGAACGGTCAAGTGTTTTTCTATACATTTGTCTGTTCTGGCGTTACGCGACCGAATACGCGACGCATGTTCCGTCAGATGTGAACCTTCCCTTAAAAACAAGAATTTAACACCAATGGAAATCCAGCATGAGTGCTTCACCCTCAGAGCATAGGATGCTATCCCTTTCTATTAATTATCACTCTGTGGCATCACCCCACTAGACATCGTCCTGTATACACACGTTCTAAAGAAACGTGTTTCACCAATTATACACAACCTAGATTATTATTATCCTTTATTTAACTATATACCTACATATAAATTTTATTTTTAAATATTAGAATATAAAAAATATTATTATTATTCTTTAAAATGTTTTTTCAAGTCGCTAGGTTCGAATCTGAGCAATTCTAAAATTCTAACATATACAAGACGCTTAGAATCCTTCGCCCATAGATAGTCGATGTGATTAAACTTCTTGAATGGCACTTGATAATAATCTATAACGTTCGGTAGCTTGTCTTTTAACATTTTAACGTCTTCTACATTAGAGAACCAATCGTTGTCACTAAAGAAGAGAGCAATAGAAGCCGTGACGTTTTCCACTGCATATTTCGGAGGCTTACGGGCTCCATAAACTTCTAGATTCTTGTCTTCACCGTAATCATATCTTCTAAATGATCGTGATATCATGTTTTGTAAATAATGAGTAAATTGATTGATGGAAGCGCCAGAGGGCATGTGCCCAAAAATCACGGGTGAATTATTCTTATTGAATTGTTCATAGTCAAATCCACAAAAACAGAATAAAATTGTGGTGCACACTATACCATTACCTATTTCACAGAGAGGAGTTTCAGAATAAAAATGCTTAATAGGCTTTGGCAAGATTTCATAGATTTGAAACATTTTGACAAGTGCCATGTCGTAATAATTGAACGGAGCGACCATCCTGGCTAATGGACTCTTGATATGCGACGTCCAAGCTAAAGGCGCTAGTGCAACCATTGTTGTAATTTTCTCATTATAATCCGGTTTCTCTGAGCACATGACAAAGAAAGCTGTAGTACCTTGTGAATGTCCAATATACGCCATCTTTTCTCTATTGGTAGTATTAAGCACATAGTCGATCATAGCTGGTAGGTCATAGCGGCCAATTTCATCCCAACTGAAATTCCAGAATTCTTGAGTGTCTGGAAACACGCTCACGTGATGCCTAGAGTGTTTATTTCCACGAGCGTTGCCCATCCAGACATCGTAGCCTGCTGATGCTAGCAGATATGCCAAACTGCCGTCTGGTCCAGCGGTCACCCAATCATCAGCACTCATTAGCAACCCATGCATTAGTAGAACTGCAGGGCCATTGCTCTCGATCCTGAACATCCTAAGAATGTAACCATCATCCGTCTTCACATCATATTCTTGCACAGGGTAGCCATATTTAACTATCAACTGGGTTATATTTAGATCAGCATCTTCATTGTAAGCTGGTTTTGGACCACTCAAAATGTCTATGACTGCTGCAAATTCCTTTAGAATTGCTGCAGGATCGATTCCTAAGTCGTGTAAGACTACTTCATTGGAAATGCAATATGTGCAGTATAAAAAGTTTATAAAAACTAAAAAACCGCAAATAAGTGTTTTCATGATAAGGAAACAATTGGTTAAAAACTGATGTGGTAAAATACGATGATGATTTAAAAAATCGATAAATTAGAGTTTGCCAACCTTTAGGCAGTTATCACTACTTATCACCCTGGACGGTGGTTATCACACTGCACCGCTCCGGTGTGCGGTGCTGCGGTTTTAAACTTGACTGCAGAATCAATGATTTGTATACAAAAACCGCACACCGCATCTCCAGTCAAAGTTAAACACCGCAACACCGCACACGTGTCAGAAGCCGTCTCCACGGGCGAGAGAATTGCGGCGATATTATCGTCGTGTCACGTATTTCTATACACTTTCGTGTCTCCACACGGCGACCTCATCGCTGCGAAAATTTGATGGCACGCGAGACGATCGCCGCGATTCTCTCGCTCGTGGAGACGGCCCCTAAGTGTTGACTACTTGCTAGTGTTAGCAGTTTAAACAGCTAACAATGATTGGTATTAACGCCTAATAATTAATCATTCATTTATCCATAGTAAATTCAGTTATGGAGACACTAACTTCGTGAGACATTGGTGCTGATTCTCTTGTCACAAATTCATCTAAACTACACTAAACATTACCAAAATTTAGTTTATTCCTGTGAAACGAAGATTTTCCATTCTGTAATTGACTAAAGTGACACAACTTAAGTACATTTTAGTTTGACAACACTAAGATGGCACTGAGTTATTAATCAATTGAAAATGGCATTTTTGCTATTCTGAATTTCACGTTTCTTACCTAAAATTTTGATTGTCTAACTAAAACGAACTAGGTAAATCTATTTTTAATCGCGATTAAAAAGGTGTGGAATAAAATTCGTTGTCATGAATAGAAATTCACAGCAACACTTCGACTTCAGATGCAAAAACAGTACTGTATCATTTTTTTTCTTTTGCTTATATCTAGAAAATGGTGTGTGTCCTATCGCATAAATAATGAAAATTTCGACCCACTTTATAGAACCCCTACAACTTAATATGTAAAGTCCGACCGCGCCAATAATCAACATCAATAATTTATTTTAGCAATTATAAACTGCACCTAACCTATTATAACAGTCCACGCGAGCTTCAGCGAACATCCCTGACGCGCTACAGTACCGGGGCAACCCCATCAACACCCTGAATGCATTATTGTATTGGATGCGAAGGGCGCCGTATGATTTTTGAGTATAATGAACCCACAGACTGCAAGTATAAAAAGACGTACAGTATTATCAATGACTTTATTGTTTTAGATTTAAACAGAAACCGCAAGTTCTACAGGCATTAGGACAAATGTTTAGTTATCAGTAATACATAAGCAATGAGATGTTGCATATTGCATGGTTGTAAGTTAATTTTATTGAATAGGGCAAAGTTCTATAGAGTTTCTGGCAATGTCCTTTACCAAAGATGTAAACAACAATGGCCGCTCGAAATTGAATAAAATCGATAAACAAGAGTATTTATTTTAAGTACTTAATGTTTGTTTTCGTCTAGTTAGCTCGGAGATTTAGACGAAAACAAACATTACTCACTTGTTTTCGTCTATACTCCATTTATCATAACATTAGAAAAAATAGTGTTTTTTATTTTGTCGGTCGGTTATATAAAGATGTTTTTAATAAACTGATTGTTACAAAAAATTGTTTCATTTCATGTAACTATCCAAGCATCGTGACGAGTAGATAGATAGAATATGCTTTATTGTATGCCGTACATTCTTACTTACAAAAAAAGCACATACATTATTTATTAAAATTGTTTGAACTTAACTTGAAAATAAAAGGTTTCGTACTCCTGCTTCTGCGAGCCTCTTTTTTCTAATGTTATGATAAATGGAGTATAGACGAAAACAAGTGAGTAATGTTTGTTTTCATCTAAATCTCCGAGCTAACTAGACGAAAACAAACATTACTTAAAATAAATACTCTTGTTTATCGATTTTATTCAATTTCGAGCGGCCATTGTTGTTTACATCTTTGGTAAAGGACATTGCCAGAAACTCTATAGAACTTTGCCCCATTCAATAAAATTAACTTGCAACCATGCAATATGCAACATCTTATTGCTTATGTATTACTGATAGCTAAACATTTGTCCTGATGCCTGTAGAACTTGCGGTTTCTGTTTAAATCTAAAACAATAAAGTCATTGATGTTAGGTGCAGTTTATAATTGCTAAAATAAATTATTGATGTTGATTATTGGCGCGGTCGGACTTTACATATTAAGTTGTAGGGGTTTTATAAAGGGGGTCGAAATTTTCATTATTTATGCGATAGGACACACACCATTTTCTAGATATAAGCAAAGGAAAAAAAAATTAAATTTGAAAAATCAAAAAACCCGACTGCGCTAAAAAACCTAAGTTAAAAAAAAACTGAAAAGCTAAAAACAAGCCCATTTTAAATTAAATAAAAGTTGGAAGCAGGCGTGACCCATTTGAGTTTGAAAATATAAAAATGGTATGGGTCCCGCCTGCTTCCAACTTTTATTTAATTTAAAATGGGCTTGTTTTTAGCTTTTCAGTTTTTTTTTTAACTTAGGTTTTTTAGCGCAGTCGGGTTTTTTGATTTTTCAAATTTAATTTTTTTATTTTATTCTTTTTAGTTATGAGTTGTTAATCCCACTTAAGTGTGATAGTTTTCCTTTAAACTTCGTAATAAGTATATAAGTTCTACTGCCGTAACATTTAAATTTCTAACTACAACCGTTTAGTTGGTAGAGGGGGGGACGGGTAAGTAATATATGATATAATTACAAAACCTCTAATATTTACAAGATATAATATCTATACTAATATTATAAAGAGGTAAAATTTGTAAGTTTGTATGTAGGGGGTAATCTCTGGAACTACCAGTCGGATTTGAAAAATTCTTCTTGCATTTGATAGCCCAATTCTTGAGGAAGGCTATAGGCTATTTAACATCACGCTATGACCCTTAGGAGCCGAGCAAAAAGAAAAAAAGTAAAAAAGAACGTTAAGTGATAGCGCGGGCGGGTGATGCGATACGACGGGGTGGCTCGGGGGAAACAAGAAGTTTCACGCGAACGAAGTCGCGGGCTGAAGCTAGTATATGATATAATTACAAAACCTGTAATATTTACAAGATATAACAACTGAACCTATAATTTTATTTGATACTAGCTTCTGCCCGCGACTTCGTTCGCGTGAAATTTCTTATTCCTTCGACCCATCTCGTCGTATTGCATCACTTGCCGCGTCTCCTGCTCTATCACTTCGTTTCCCCATAGCGCTTTTGCTCGGCTCCTAAGGGCCATAGTGTGACGTTAAATAACCTATAGCCTTCCTCAAGAATTGGGCTATCAAATGCAAGAAGAATTTTTCAAATCCGACTGGTAGTTCCAGAAATTACCCCCTACATACAAACTTACAAACAAATTTTACCTCTTTATAATATTAGTATAGATAATGATCAGTTAATATAATAAACGATTGATATAATTTTAATGTAACTAATTTCTATAAGAATAACAGACAATTAATATAAAATCGTTTGATATACCACTCAATAGACATAAAACCTATTTAGTCTAATATGATAAAAACTTTTTTTTCATCCTATGTCGACGGAGCCCCGCTTCGCGGGGCCCCTATTTCTGTGTAAAGGGTTTAAAGTAACCTAACCAAACCGAACCTCGGGGTGCCCTTCGCTCGCTCTTGCATCCTACGTCGTCTAGTGCGTTCGTTGAGTTCGGGTGCGGTAACGGTAACGGAAATAATTCGGAAGCCACGAAGGCTTTCTAACCTAAGCTGTCCGAGTCGGATTGTTCTGAATCGGGGTGTTAACCAGAATGACGGTATCAATATATATTTTAAACGATAGACCCAATGATTTTCGATTAAATAAACGTTATATCCAATAACGTTATACGAAGTAAGTTTAAGAGTTTATAAATATTATATGTAAAGAAATTATATCAGCAGTTGGTATATCTCACGTTTATTATATCTTGTGAACGTTATTGAAATGAAAATATACCAAATAACTTTATATACGATATGAGACGCACCCGGGGAGGACACTTGATTCTAACGAAATTTGGTACTTTAACACGTTAGCTGCGGCACCAATTTTTGCAAACTTTCCGTTCCTGCGGCACGAGGTCTTATCGGCCCGCACCGTGACCAGACGTTAGGGCGACACGAGGTCTATTAGACCCCACCTGCTTTAACAGACTAAAATCCATTTTCTGGCGCGAAATCAAAGATAAATGAAAATTTTGATCCTTATCGATATAGACAGTGAATTGATGAACCCTAATCTACCGTCGCCCCTGGATCTGATAGCTAGTTTGGAATTTATTGGCAAAACAAAATATGGGATCTTATACACCTCGTAACGCACTGAAATAGGGTAAATTTTCGCTAAGATTAGTGATGGGAAAAATAATATCGACGCAACGACGTTTATCTATTTTTGTGTGAAAATCTTAATGCGGTTCATAGAATAGAAAAAAAAGAAAACCAGAAGTAGAAAAGAAACTATTTATTCTGCCTCGGGCTTTAAAAATACACTTATTAAAACTTGAATTAACATTTAAAAAATCAGCAACAATATACTTTTTTATAAAAATCTCAATTTTTATCTTGTACATATTTATGAGTGTTTTTCATTATAACAGGGTAGACAATAAGATTTTTTGCACTGAGAGCACTGAGTCAAAATCTTTTTGGATTTTTTGTCAGCTTCACGAGATGGTAAAATTGTGCGTAGTTTCTGGTAACAACCAACACATCTTTTTCTTTTTTCACCCTTTTCAAGGCAATGAGGTGCGCTGCTTTCAGGTGCTGACCTGAACCTAGACAAAGAACTACTGAATTATTAATTAATTACTTACCTGTTTTGTCAACGGCTGCTTTGCGTTTTTTGTGGAGTTTTTCACTACCTACAAAAATATCAATTAAAAACTTACCTGTTTTGGTTCTGTTTCTGGGTTTTTTAAAATTAACTTCTTCCGACATCGTTTAGACATGTTCGGCGATGTAAAAGGACGTGCTCTCCAATCGACGTGATGCACAACACTAATCGCGGGAAGCTCGCGTTGGGTGCGGTACGAGGTCCGGGGGGATATGGGACGTTTTAGCCTCGTTCCGCACTGCATTAAAATTATATTAATTCAGTGCGGTACGAGGCCTAAAACATCCGGTACCAAGGTAGGTATACCACCGAGTCCGGGACCATTAGCGCATCTCAAATATACATTTATCTCTTTTCTATACTGCACCAAACCAAAGCTATGCCCTTCGCACGACAGAGATGTTCACGTTTTTCCTTGCCGCACCACAAGGAAGTTGCATGCGGGGTGATTTAGGCCTCGTATCGCACTTAACGTGTTAAAGCTTGATAAGTCACTAACGGTTTACTTAATCAAAAAACGGTCTTCCCAAACCACAAATATTTTTGAAAGACCTATTCAACGATACCCCACTTGACATAGTTTGTTGACTTTCATTTTTTTCATTTTCACAATATGGCGTCCAGTAGTCGCCATATTGAATTTTCATTAACGTCATGTCTTTAGTGACACTCGCCGGACTAAGAGGAATCGATTGACGTGTGAATCATAAAAATCGGCCCAGGCGTTTGGTCTGTATAGTGCTTCAAAGGAACATACATACATACATACATAGGCTGATAAACACATTACCACTCCTTTGCGCCGCGCAGTCGGGTAAAAGATGATACAGTACTGTTTTTGCATCTGAAGTCGAAGTGTTGGTGTGAATTTCTATTCATGACAACGAATTTTATTCCACACCTTTTTAATCGCGATTAAAAATAGATTTACCTAGTTCGTTTTAGTTAGACAATCAAAATTTAAGGTAAGAAACGTGAAATTCAGAATAGCAAAATTGCCATTTTCAATTGATTAATAACTCAGTGCCATCTTAGTGTTGTCAAACTAAAATGTACTTAAGTTGTGTCACTTTAGTCAATTACAGAATGGAAAATCTTCGTTTCACAGGAATAAACTAAATTTTGGTAATGTTTAGTGTAGTTTAGATGAATTTGTGACAAGAGAATCAGCACCAATGTCTCACGAAGTTAGTGTCTCCATAACTGAATTTACTATGGATAAATGAATGATTAATTATTAGGCGTTAATACCAATCATTGTTAGCTGTTTAAACTGCTAACACTAGCAAATAGTCAACACTTAGGGGCCGTCTCCACGAGCGAGAGAATCGCGGCGATCGTCTCGCGTGCCATCAAATTTTCGCCGCGATCAGGTCGCCGTGTGGAGACACGAAAGCGTATAGAAATACATGACACGACGATAATATCGCCGCAATTCTCTCGCCCGTGGAGACGGCTTCTGACACGTGTGCGGTGTTGCGGTGTTTAACTTTGACTGGAGATGCGGTGTGCGGTTTTTGTATACAAATCATTGATTCTGCAGTCAAGTTTAAAACCGCAGCACCGCACACCGGAGCGGTGCAGTGTGATAACCACCGTCCAGGGTGATAAGTAGTGATAACTGCCTAAAGGTTGGCAAACTCTAATTTATCGATTTTTTAAATCATCATCGTATTTTACCACATCAGTTTTTAACCAATTGTTTCCTTATCATGAAAACACTTATTTGCGGTTTTTTAGTTTTTATAAACTTTTTATACTGCACATATTGCATTTCCAATGAAGTAGTCTTACACGACTTAGGAATCGATCCTGCAGCAATTCTAAAGGAATTTGCAGCAGTCATAGACATTTTGAGTGGTCCAAAACCAGCTTACAATGAAGATGCTGATCTAAATATAACCCAGTTGATAGTTAAATATGGCTACCCTGTGCAAGAATATGATGTGAAGACGGATGATGGTTACATTCTTAGGATGTTCAGGATCGACAGCAATGGCCCTGCAGTTCTACTAATGCATGGGTTGCTAATGAGTGCTGATGATTGGGTGACCGCTGGACCAGACGGCAGTTTGGCATATCTGCTAGCATCAGCAGGCTACGATGTCTGGATGGGCAACGCTCGAGGAAATAAACACTCTACGCATCACGTGAGCGTGTTTCCAGACACTCAAGAATTCTGGAATTTCAGTTGGGATGAAATTGGCCGCTATGACCTACCAGCTATGATCGACTATGTGCTTAATACTACCAATAGAGAAAAGATGGCGTATATTGGACATTCACAAGGTACTACAGCTTTCTTTGTCATGTGCTCAGAGAAACCGGATTATAATGAGAAAATTACAACAATGGTTGCACTAGCGCCTTTAGCTTGGACGTCGCATATCAAGAGTCCATTAGCCAGGATGGTCGCTCCGTTCAATTATTACGACATGGCACTTGTCAAAATGTTTCAAATCTATGAAATCTTGCCAAAGCCTATTAAGCATTTTTATTCTGAAACTCCTCTCTGTGAAATAGGTAATGGTATAGTGTGCACCACAATTTTATTCTGTTTTTGTGGATTTGACTATGAACAATTCAATAAGAATAATTCACCCGTGATTTTTGGGCACATGCCCTCTGGCGCTTCCATCAATCAATTTACTCATTATTTACAAAACATGATATCACAATCATTTAGAAGATATGATTACGGTGAAGACAAGAATCTAGAAGTTTATGGAGCCCGTAAGCCTCCGAAATATGCAGTGGAGAACGTCACGGCTTCTATTGCTCTCTTCTTTAGTGACAACGATTGGTTCTCTAATGTAGAAGACGTTAAAATGTTAAAAGACAAGCTACCGAACGTTATAGATTATTCTCAAGTGCCATTCAAGAAGTTTAATCACATCGACTATCTATGGGCGAAGGATTCTAAAGGGCTAAGGAAGGAACACGGATGGGTTTTAGTCAGTAAGAGTCTGACACTCCCTTCCGCTCCACCCAGAGCGGGAGGGGTCATTTGATGATTTCCCATCCATAAAAAAAGGGCAAACAAGTACCACGTGAAAAGCAAACAAGTACCACGAGAAGTACACAATTAAAATCGATTTTTAAATTTAGAGAATTTTTTATGCAGAATTGCTGTAAGATTCTCATAGCAAAAAGTAAGGAATTTTAGTGATAGTTTAGTTACAGTTTGGCAAGAAAGTCCTGAAACGGAACTAAAATATTTAATCATTGGCAACACTCGCTCTGCCTCGTCGAGTACTGTAAGGTACATAATCTGTCATTTCTTGTAATCGGTGACTGTTTCTCGTTTTTATTTTTATTTATTTGCGTTATTGTGGTGATACTGGTGACCCATTGTGTTCATAATGAACAGATCTGTTATTCGCAGCTCCGCGAGAGCGATAATTTATAAAGTGTACGCGAAATGTTTGGCGGAACTCGAGGCCGGACAAATTTTATCCGATCTCAACGATGTGTTTAAAAGAACCGCTGAAATGAGAGGTAAAATTATATTTTATACATGTAATCAGATGCAATGTGTGTATTTCAAGGTGCAATATCTATCATAAACCTTTCATACAATTACTAAAATGTACATCCACAAAGTTGAGGTTATGTTTACAAAACACATTCGGAATGCAGCGCGTTCGTATAATTTTGATACTTTTGGTTTGATAATTATTTCATTTTTAATTCATTATAATAAGTAATTGCATATGTTCAGTTATTTTTACTTTATTGTTCCAGGCAGTGGCTGAACAAGCGCTTCAGAGCATTTCAGTTACCGACTGCAAAAATTCACGTCAACATGTCAAGAAAATAGAGAAAGGTTATTTTTGAAGGGGGCAAACTCTGTATAGTGACGTTGAAAAAGTTATCATAAACCTAAAAGATGAAAGCAGCAGTAGTGACACATCTGAAGACAGCCAGCAGAGTTTTTTGGTGAAAGCTCACACCAAGACATGGATGAAGACTTTTCGGGAGTGGAATACTTAGAGGGAAACATTTTTGATTCTGATTAAAATTTTTATTCTAATTATTTTTTTAGTTTTTGTTTAGACTACCATTTCCTATTGAATTGATCTGGGGTCTTTTAAAACATAAAATTGTCTCACATAATGTGGGATTAGTTGACATCAAGGCATTTTGAAATACCTAATAACTTTTTTTAATTCATTAAAATAAATAACCGCAAATGTTATCGTTATAGGCAGTGACTGAACAAGCGTTTCAGAGCTTTTCTTTTTTTCATAAAACCCGCCAATATTCACATTAAATGTAAAAAAAAATCTGAGTATCAAAACCGTTTTTGTCGTACTATATAGGGTTACAACATGCACGATAGTGGCGCCACCATTATTTTCACGACTTTTTTGCCAAGCCTAGTTTAGTTAGGTGTAAAAGAGAATCGGCACCACTGTTCGTCTGTTTTAAATGACACAATGGCTTATCTTAAAAGAACCAAGGGGCGATTCTTGTATTTTTAAAAACGTTCGCATTCTAATCTCAGTCTCAATATGTAAAAAAGGCCGCTGATTTAACTACATTTTCGACAAGTTTTTGACTTTGATTGTCACTGAAATGTGATTGTGACTAGATTCTGAACGTTTTTTTCGTTTTTGAATCACGCAGCTCTATCACGAGTTATTCTGACAAATCTAGAAAGTTAATGAAACTTTACAACAACTCATACTGGTGATGGAGATTGCCTACTCGTTCTCATTAGTCTGAAGTATTATGGGTGTTTACATGAAGGTTTTGCATCTCTGGAACTGAGCATATCAAATTACAACAAGTAAAATACATGATTATCGTATTAACTTCAATTAAATACCGTGTCACAATATAACGGTTCATGTTATTTAAAAAAGTTGATTGCAATTTAGTCAAAATTCCCAAACGAGAGTTCCTTTGTAAGCAAAGGAGGAAAATAGCATAGGGAAAATATTTCTAATTAAATTTAAGGAAAAACAGTGAAGTGAGTAATTTCCATTCTTGCGGCGTGTTGTGACTGCTGATGAGACAAACATAGGTACTTACATAAGAAAGGGAGCAAGAGTGAGCAAAGTCGGGAAAGAGGAAAATATTTTGACCATCCTTAGTTTAAAACGGAAATGCTTCGCACGATAACGCACAACAACTGTTCTTGTTCGGTACAAAACATGTGACAACTGTAACAAGTATGGAAGGTATGGAAAACTCAGCAATATTTTCAATGATTCTGGTACACACGACGACATATCAAGCATTTCTAGTTTTAGCTGACCTTATAATATACATAATATTTTTGCCTTTTCGTACATCATCATCATCATCATTTCAGCCGAAAGACGTCCACTGCTGGACATAGGCTTCCCCCAAGCACCTCCACTTCGACCGGTTTTGTGCTTCTCGCATCCAACGAGTTCCTGCGGCCTTCACAAGGTCGTCGGTCCACCTTGTGGGAGGCCTTCCAACGCACGTCTTCCAGTACGCGGTCGCCACTCCAGAACCTTTCGGCCCCATCGGCCATCTGTTCTGCGAGCAATGTGCCCTGCCCACTGCCACTTAAGTTTGGCAATTCTTCGGGCTATGTCGGTGTGGTTCTCCTGCGGATCTCTTCATTTATGATTCGATCCCGCAGGGATACTCCAAGCATAGCCCTCTCCATTGCCCTTTGGGTGACTTTCAGCCTTCTAATAAGGCCCATTGTGAGCGACCACGTTTCAGTGCCATATGTCATCACTGATAACACGCACTGGTCAAAGACTTTCGTCTTGAGACACTGCGGTATGTGGGACGAGAAGATATTGCGTAGCTTTCGGAGCGCTGCCCAGCCGAGTCGGATTCGACGATTGACCTCTTTCTGGAAGTTGGACCTACCTAACTGGACAGCTTGTCCTAGGTACTCGTCCACGACTTCGAGTGTAGCGTCTCCGATCTTCATGAGAGTGGGTGTTACATGGGCATTTGACATGACCTTCGTTTTGTCCATGTTCATTTTCAGACCCACTCTTTCAGAGGCTCTACTGAGGTCATCAAACATTGTACTGAGGTCCTCCATAGTCTCAGTCATGACTACTATATCATCGGCAAACCGAAGGTGAGTTATGTACTCGCCATTGATATAAATGCCAGCTCCTTTCCAGTCCAGAACCTTGAAGACATCCTCCAGACCAGCGGTGAACAGTTTCGGAGAGATGACGTCTCCCTGTCTCACACCTCGCTGCAGAAGAATAGGTTTCGAGGTCTGGTCCAGGAGTCGGACTGACATAGTGGCGTTTTCGTACAGACACTTCAGCACCTCGATATACCGATAGTCGATCTGGCACCGTTGAGGAGACTGCAGTACAGCCCATGTCTCGATCGAATCAAAGGCTTTCTCGTAGTCTACAAAAGCTAAGCAGAGAGGCAGGTTATACTCTTCGGTCTTCTGTATAATCTGTCGCAGCGTATGTATGTGGTCTACGGTGCTAAAGCCTTTGCGAAATCCGGCTTGTTCGGGAGGCTGGAAGTCGTCAAACCTGCGCGCGAGACGGTTCGTGATGACTCTCGAAAACAGCTTGTAGACATGGCTCAAAAGTGAGATGGGCATATAATTCATAAGAAGGGCATTGTCGCCCTTCTTAAAGAAAAGTATCACCACACCTCTGTTCCATGCCTGAGGTGTTTTACCCTCGAGTATGACGGAACCAAACAGCCTCTGAAGCAGGCGCGGTCGCAACCCAAGATTTTGGGGGGGGGGGGGTGTCATCATGGGTGCCGAGGAATATTTTAGGGAGGTATAGACGCCAGCACATAAAGCTACCCAAAACTGTTAAATTATCCCAATCAATTTTCAACCTTATGGTTTAGCGATAAAGTTGAAAATCTATTAAAGAAATTTGACAGATTGTAGTAGCTTGATGTGCTGGCATCTGTGCATTTCCTCGTTGGTCTAGTGGTCGTAAGCGTTATTGCTGAGCATGAGGGCCTAGCTGGGTTCGATTCCTAGGTCGGGTAAAGTGTTAAAGGGTTTTTCTATCAGAAAGTTCTCAGAAGCAGCTTGGAGTCTGGATTTGTGCCCGGTTGGCGGCAGTAGGCTCACCCTCTATGACATTTCACTTAATAACTGGTGAAATGTGGGTGTAAGTACTTTATGAATGTACACCCTTGCCCAACCCTTTGGGGATTAAAGGCGTGATATGTTAAGGTTTATGAATCACTAGTTGCGCCCCGCGGTTTCATTCGCGTAAGTGTCGATCCCGTGGGAATATCGGGATAAAAAGTAGCCTATGTCCTTTCCCGGGACTCAAACTATCTCTATACCAAATTTCATCTAATTCGGTTCAGTGGTTTGAGCGTGAAGAAGTAACAAACATATAAACACACACACACACTCACAAACTTTCGCCTTTATAATATTAGTGTGATGTACATCTCCAACTCCACATTACTTATGCTATTCAGAGACGCAGCATTTACATAGGGGGGTGTTACTTAAATGCTACCAATTGGTCGTATGTATTAGAACGGTAGATTGTGCAGGGTGGGGAGAGCGAGCGAAGCGAGCTCGAAAATTTTAACAACCCGCCTCTCTTTGATTAGGTTTTGTTTTATATTTTCAAGTAGAAATAGGAGTTACATTGTCGACTTATGCAGGCAAGCTGAAGCAGCTATCAGAATCTAAAATGCAAGAGCGAGCGAAGCGAGCTCGAAAACTTTGCACACTCTCGGATATTTTCGACTTTTTTTCGATAATTCCAAAAGGACTAGGAATTACTTGCTTTGTCGACTTTTGAAGAAAAGCTCAAGAACCAATGTAAATTGCAAGAACGAGTGTAGCGAGCCTGAAAATTTTAGCACCTCACCTTAAATAGTCTCTGTTTTCTTTTACCCATCATACAAAAAGAGAACTTACTTTATCGAATTATGACGAAAAGCTTAAACTCGTTTTACAGCAGTTTAGGTTTTGGAATCTGGCCTTACCCTAAGCCTTTCAACCTTACGTACGAGCGGGGTGTCCATGCAATATCCCGAGTTTGCTTCTCTCGCTCTTAAATCCTAGATTCTATACTTTAATAACAGGCTTTTTAAAGAAAAATATTTTTTAGGCGCGTTAAAAAACCCACTGTCATTTCATAGTTTTAAGTTTTTTTTAGTCGGCAGTCCCCATGAATAAGTCATTGGGGTTCCCGTGGCTCAAGTACAATTTTAAGTAGTAAGGCAAGTAAATCATTCAGACTCTCGACAGCTTCAATGATTTTGGGGGGGGGTCATGACCCCCACGACCCCCCCCCCCCCTCGGACCGCGCATGCTCTGAAGGGCCTTAAGAACGGGTTTTCCGCTGGCCTTCAGGAGCTCGGCCGTAATTCCGTCATCACCCGGCGCCTAGTTGTTTTTAAGCTGCTTCAGAGCCATCCTAATCTCGTACTGGCTGACGTCCGGGATGTCTTCGGTATAGTGTCGGATCAATCTAGCTCTTGGGTCGTTTGCCAGATTCGTAACGGGGTTGCTTGTTGACGTGTATAACTCTCCATAGAACCTCTCGATCTCTCTCAACAGCTCAGGTTTGGCGGATACGATCCTGTCATCATCAGTCTTCAGTTTCATAAGCTGGCTCTGCCCAATAGACAGATCTCTAGCAAAAACCTTGGAGCCTCTATTTTGCTCTATCGCTTCCTCAATACGGTCTGTATTTTGGCAACGAAGGTCGCTTTTCAAGGACTTAGAGATCTGTCTGTTGAGCCTTACTTTAGCACATCATCTGAAGACTGCAGGATCATCTCGCGCCTCTCCTTCATGAGCCGCAAAGTAGGATCAGGGAGCATCTTCTTTGTATTCGTACGACGGGTCTTGAAGATCTTAGACCCGAACGTATGGACAGTTTCCACGAACCCATCGTTATATTCGTCCACGGAGCTCCCTAGGCACTTCGAGCTGAAAGCTCTCGGGGTTTTGAACTTGGATCGGCGCTGGGCGGAGCGTAGACCTCATTAGTCGAGTCCTTTCCAGCTTTATATTTAAGTTCAATGTGCCTCTTACCATTCGGTGATCACTTCCGGTTTTCACCGCGTTGATCACAGAGACATCATTGAATATTTGCTTCTTCGTCGACATAATGAAGTCAATCTCATTTTTAGTTGCACCATCCGGGCTCTGCCAGGTCCACTTTCTGTGCTCACGTTTTCTGAAGAAGGAATTCATCATAAAGAGGCCTTTCTTCTCCATAAAACTAGCCTAACTAGTAGGTGGCCCCGGTGGTTCCGTCATCCAACTCCAAATTGCCCCATTCGCAGCTCATCATCGCTTCGTTTACCCAGTTTCGCGTTAAAGTCCCCCAAGACAACAGTGAAGTGAGTTTTAGAGCCCTGCATGGCTCTGAAAATCTCCTCACACATGGTCTCCAGCTCATCGTCGGGGTGTGACGAGGTCGGGGCGTAAACCTGTACGACCTTCAGCGAATACCTTGCGGATATTCTGAGCATAAGGTACGCCACCCTGGTCGACACACTCTCGAACTTCACCACGTTGCTCACAAGGGACTTGTGGACGATAAACCCGACACCACCTTGGGACTGCTGGGAAATGTATAGCTTGATATTGCTATGTTGTCGTGCGTACCTATACATTATTTACGGCTTTCGTTCAATAGGTAGGTATCTGTTGGATATTTACAATTAAGATTAAAATGTAATAAGTATGACTATTGGGTAAAATTTCAACGCTGACAATGCGCTATTCAGACAACCCAGCCAGGCTGAGCAAGGCATATTATCCAATTTGGCTTTATCCCGGTTTTAAAGATATCCGGCTACCTGTGATATGGCGGGTTCAGCAGATTGCAGAAGCATTGCTGAAAATTTTTACGTCTACGCTATCGGTATACCCACAAATTAACTACCTAATTTAAATTAGGAAGGTTAAGCGCGTAATAGTTTAATTTATTTTGAATGGTAAGGTGATGGTGTAAAGCAATTAATTATTCAATAGGATCCAAGCGTGAAAACCCCTTTTAGGGGTCCCTTAATTATAAAATGATCGAGGTAAACATGGTTAATTTCTTCATGAGTACCTAAATAAGGGCTATTGCGAGAAGGGTCCCAGTATTTGGATACGTGCTGATTGCTTGTTTTCGGCATCGCAGCTCCGAAACGAATCTTAGATTAATCCCATTTAATTGCGTTTTGTGGTAACTGCCTAGTTGATCTAGTGTTCGCAAGCGCTACTGCTGAGCATGAGGTCCTGGGTTCGTTTCCCAGATCGGGCAAAGTGTTATTGGATTTTCCATTAGGAATTAGCAGCCCGATGGCAGGATTTGTGCCAGTTTGTTGGCAATAGGCTCGCCCCCTATAACATGGGACTTAAACATAACTAGCGGAATGTGATTGTAGGTACCTACTGCAGTGGCATCTCTGCCTAACCCTTGCGAGACTACAGGCGTGATGTTATGTAAATGTTTGAAACTTTGTGATCTAGATGTATAATCTGTTAGTATATTCTACTATAGACCGAATGAAACGTAAGCAAATAACAAGTAGGTAAGTAAAAAAAGTTTGGAAATCCTTGACACAGATAATATAATACTACATGATTACACTTCCTAACGCAAGTGGAGCCTTGGGCAACGCTGGTGCCTAATAAAAACATAGTTACGAGTAGAATCCACTTGTTCACCCTTGGAAGATAAACAATGGATAAAACGAAGAATAAATTACCCACGTAGAACAAACAAGTAAGTAGGTGGGAAATCTTTAAAATCAAACCCGATGCAAAGTTTTCTATATGAAATCGAGGTTAGTTTGGTCTCGTTTCACGAAGGCAAGCGAAGATGCGGCCGAAGGAGGAACAGATTTACCTATCTAGGCGGAAACTTTACTCGCTTTTAACTTCAAAGTAGATTCACTAAAAACTAGGTCGGAAGGTAGAGATTCTGTTCTGGAGACTGAATTACTTACCTACGACAGTCATACTGAACGAAGATTTTAGTACCTACGTCATTGCAACCTTTTGAAATCGGTACCTATTTTAAACTTCGAAGTTCAGTATGACAGTCCTTACTTACATTAACATAAGAATAGGTAATAGGTAAGCCTATAATATTCCCACTGCTGGGACACGGTCCTCCACTCTGTGAGAGGCAGTGGGCTGTAATCTACCACGCGAGCCTAGTGCAGATTGGTATGTCACATGTCTTCGAAGTTTTAGTTCTAGGACAGGCTTGTTTCCTCACGATGTTTTCCTTCACCGTTCTGAGAGCAGTGGTGATGAAATTAAAATTATTACGTCAAGAGGTTACGTCGTTTGGATTAGTAGACGTTTCGGCCGATGAGTTTTGTCCGATCCGGTCGAAACAGGAATTTCATTATCTATACATATAATAAAACTGTAGAAAAGAAGTTTTTGTACATTAAAAAAATAAAAAAATATAGCCAGGGTGTTAAAGGACAACCAATAGAACCCATTTCCAGCATTTTTAGAATTTTTGTCTGTTTGTATGTTTACTTATCCGAGCATCACGTAAAATGTACGAAATTATTAATATTTTTGAGTGGTGTTTCGGACGAATCCTTTTTAGAGGCAAATTAGTAACGTCAGAAACATACCTACTTAAATAATACTTATTTTACTTTGTGGCCGTGCAAACCAAAATGTTACACATGTTAGTGATTGTTACTTCCAGTTTTCAAGATGCTTGTGGCGAAAAGCCGATGAGTTATGTATAACAACATTCATGCTTACTCGAAAGCATATAAAACTATATGTAGTATTATCCTACTTACTTCGAGAAGTTATTGATGATGCTTGGTTGTACGTAATGTTGAAGTGTCCTAATTATGGTAATGTGACGATATTCAATGGTATTTTGTAAATACGTGGCTTGAAGAAACATAATTTTTATGCAATAGATGGTCCTGTTATAATCAACAGAATCGAACAACAAACATGGTAGAATCTTGGCATGGAACTGTCAGTAAAAACTGCGAAATGTGGCACAATTGTTAACTTTATTACAAGAAGAAGCTAATTATTTTGAAATCTTAACTATGCAAGTGCAAAGAGAGGGAGAGCATTATCATACACATACAACAACTCGTGAAACAATTGAAATAGATGACAACATTTCTTGCACCATTTCGAATTTGGAAAATCACTAAAGGGGTTTGAAGGCCCTAAAATCAGCCGCCATTTTGATTTTTTTTCAGAATCGCGGTGCACAATAAAAGTTATACATATATTTAGATAGAGAACACTTATACAAACAAAAAATGTATTATAACATAATATCCTAAAGCGTCAGGTTTCGGAGTTATGCACCAAAACATAAGTCGAAAACAACAAGGATTTTTTTGTTGTTTTTCCCTCTAGGTAAGCATATTGAACTATTGAGGTAATAGAAACGTTATGAAACCTTTATGGAGAAGAAACAAACGAAGAATAGACATTTTTTAAATAAATAATTAAACACCGTTTATAGTTCGTGTTTTAATCCCAGAGACTAATCTGACAAGTGTAATGTCAAACTTCTATACTAAAAAAAAACCGGCCAAGTGCGAGTCGGACTCGCCCATGAAGGGTTCCGTAGCAGCAAGTAACATAATATAAAAGTTCTTGTAGTTCGTTGTAACTTTGTGAAAGGTAAATTGCGGTTTTCGATTTATGACGTATTAAAAAAAACTACTTACTAGATTTCGTTCAAACCAATTTTCGGTGGAAGTTTACATGGTAATGTACATTATATATATTTTTTTAATTTTATCATTCTCTTATTTTAGAAGTTAGAGGGGGGGACACACACATTTTACCACTTTGGAAGTGTCTCTCGCGCAAACTATTCAGTTCAGAAAAAAATGATATTAGAAACCTCAATATCATTTTTAAAGACCTATCCATAGATACCCCACACGTACAGGTTTGATGAAAAAAAATTTTTGGAGTTTCAGTTGTAAGTATGGGGAACCCCAAAATTTATTGTTTTTTTTCTATTTTTGTGTGAAAATCTTACTGCGGTTCACAGAATACATCTACTTACCAAGTTTCAACAGTATAGTTCTTATAGTTTCGGAAAAAAGTGGCTGTGACATACGGACGGACGGACAGACAGACAGACAGACAGACAGACATGACGAATCCATAAGGGTTCGGTTTTTTGCCATTTGGCTACGGAACCCTAAAAAACGAAAACACAAAAGACTGCAATGTCAGATTAGTCTCCCATGGGTGAAACGATCCTATTAAAAAAAAATACTCAATTAATTGATTTTTTCGCAAGCTACAATGTTTTCAAGTTTCACAGTTGATAGACGGGAATTTGTTTAGAACTGTGTACTAGCAGGAGTATAACAATAGAAACAGCCGTGCGATTCTGTAACCGTCTCACCGTGAAAACTTAGGCGAAGTGAGCGTGGAGTGAGCTATTTTATTGATCATTTTATATAATTTCAAAGCTAGTAGGTATTTTAGTGGTCAGAACATTAATATTTTGTGGGGTTTTACAATAAAATAGCAAAACAGAAACTTAGGCCAGAAACTCAATGTTGTTTTTTTTTTTTGTTTTTTTTCCTAGACTGACTACCTAGTCAATACAGCCTGAGGCGCGAGCTTTGATGTGAATCGCGTGAAGTGTTCACTTCACGCCGCGCTTGCGCGTTAGTCACTGTCATTATCACATTGGAGATTATTTTGATGTGGATCGCGTGAAGTGTTCACTTCACCCGATTCCCGACATTTTAATGTCGTGAATCGAGTGAAGTGAACACTTCACGCCGCGCTTGCGCGTTAGTCACTGTCATTATCACATTGGAGATTATTTTGATGTGGATCGCGTGAAGTGCTTGCGCGTTGGGCGCTGTCATTAATATTAAATTAAGTTTTTATTTATTTCTATAATTGACGACCATGGTCGTAAGCCTGCTATGCTATTCTCTAAGGATACAGCCTTGCGTGCAGCGCTGTCGCAGCTGTGAAACTTAGTTTGGCATTCACTAAGCTGCGTACAGCTACACTAGCGCTCAAGGCTGTGACGGCCGTGAGTTAAACTACCCAACGGCACAGCCACGGGAGGGCAAATTGACAGTTCTTCATACATTTTGGCATTCCGTAAAAAAAAACAGCGTCGAAGTCGCTTACAGCCTCGCCCACAGCCTCGATTCTAACTGTCAAATCCAAAAGCTCTAAATATTCGTGCGTATCTTGACGAAAATAATAAACCGTACTCGATTCTTTTAATACTTATTTGAAAAAATGGCAGCTCAGTGAATTATAAAGCTACATTTATTAGAAGAAGCCAAGAAAAGTGATGATTTGAAGAAAGCTCGACAGGCGAAACAACTAAGAAAGTTTAAAACAATATCCCGTGATACAGACTTTATCCATATTTACAGGCATTCTATGGGCATTCTGCGGATTTAATTAATATATTGGAAAATTATCTAACTACATGTACCTATGCGTCCGCGAGTTCGTTCCAGTGGTTTAACCAACAGGCTAAAGGTTTGTTTACAGCTAGGTTTCTTGTGATATGTTAAGTATAATGTACCTAGAATTATATATATGGATAATGTAGAATTATAAAGAATCCACATAGGTAGGTACTTACAGTATGTAATTAGGTATTATACTTATTTCAGATTAATGATGCTGATCTGAACATCTTGCATGTGGATGTGACTTGGGGGTGCAACACAATGATAGTTTTCTTTTTTCAAACAGTAAAGGAGCCTTTGTAAAATTTAAAGAATGAAGAAATTGTGTACTTGGTAAGTTATTATTTACAATACAATGATAACTTAAACACAAGTCAAGATTGTACTTAATTCCAGCTTCATTAATTGATTTCAGGTGACTCAGGATATCCTCAAAGGCCTTATTTAATGACTCCCTTTAATAATCCAGAAACTGGGACTCCAGAGAGCCATAACAACAATTTGCACAGTAGTGCAAGGAACAGTGTGGAGAGGACTATTGGAATACTGAAAGGGCAATTCTGATGTTTATTAGTTCATAGGGTATTGCACTATGATCCTATAACAGTGGGGAAAATTGTGATAGCTTGCTGTTTTACACAACAAGTAATCGAGCCGGGCTACCAGCTCCTATGTTAGACCAATGTGACTTAGATGAAGAATCTAGGTTACTTAGAATCCTGACACATCAGGCTTCAACACAATATGGTGACTTAGGGAGTGGGCTGATAAGTAGGCGAGATTTAGTTAATCAATTATGGAGAGCATGTCATATTTAAAATGTATGCTTTCCTATCTTTCCCTTTCCAGATGTGGAAAACATGTTTAAATAGAACATACTCACCATTATTGATTAGATACACTAAATAATTGAAAGTATAATTTATGAATGTTAATGTAGAATAAGTGCATAGATGATAATTATAATTATATAATATGGTGTGTGTTTAAAGTGTGGTGTTTAAGGTGTATATGATTGGTATAATATCAAAAATTATTAGTCTTTAAGTGCATATTTTTATACTTACTGTTGTCTCTATTTTTACTACTTTTTAAATGTGTATACAGTATGGGGCATGAGAAATTAAATAAATATCTGCATAATAATATTTTATTTTTTTATTTACAATTCAAAACAATCAATCAAATCAAAATTTATGTACTTATTCAAATTAGGCTGACAATCAGCACTTTTTGAACGTCAAAATTACATAAAACAGTCCCACAAAACGCCCGCCCTTCATTTAGCTGGGAAGAGGTGGTGCAACAAACTCCCCAACAGCACAGCTGTTGGTTCAGTTAGAAAAACTTGATTCACGCAAAATACGCGCATTGACGTGGAGTTGAGGACACCAGCCCGTATTACCTATTCTTACAATAGTAGGAATGCAAAATAATTCACATTATGAGGAACAGAACATTAAATTAAATTGTTTTTAATTGTTAGTCAGCTAGCAGATGCCAATTATACCTAACAAATACAATGAAAACTACTCCAGCAAAAAAAAATGTAAACAAAATTAAGTAAGTACATACCTAAATAAAAGCCTGCAGGCATAAAGGGTGTGCCCACTAACAAACATTTACTACAAAAAACAGTTTTTACACTTCAAACTTAAATTTCTTAACATCTATCATAAACTTAATATCTAAACATATTATATTATAAATCTGTGGTAGATCCATATTTCAGGGACTCCCTCGTCTGATGGATATACATAAATCCTGCAGTGCCTGGGTCTGCCTTGACCATGACTCACTTATTTCCTTAAGTTTTTAACATCCTCTGCTGGTTGTCCATAACGAGTATCTCATTTTCCAAATGCTTCTCTTCAATGGCGACAAAAGTGAGGTGAGGTGAGTGAGGCTTGCCATTTGTGATTGACTTTGAGAAGGTGATGAGCGCTGGATCAGACGGTGGCGTGCCGTCCGACGCCTACGAGGTACTGTGAACATAAAAAATGCAACAAATTACTAAACAGAAGTAAAACAAATATAAAGACCATTATGTAAGTATAACAGCATCACATGACTCTCTCCCTGAAGGAATAGATATAACAATGTAGTATACATATTAGATGTACTCTATATACATGTTGATTGAATAAGGGCTGCTGTTGAAAAAACCTACAGAAAATCCCAACCAATTAGCCGGACCTGGGAGTCAAAAGTGAGACCACGTCTACTACATATGTAGTTTTTTTTTACACTAAACCAATAAATAACCAAATTATAATTAAATTAACCTTACATGAGGAGGCAATTGCGGCATTACTCCTATGAGGCAGTGCAGGTGGTGATCTTAAAACAAAAAAAAAGTTACCTGAATATCCATTATGTCCTATGTTATAATATTAGACCCAATGTACATAGGTACTGGCTATTTAACTTTGTTCTTAAAGAAACAGTCAAAGTACGCATGCCAAGTATGCAAGCTGACGAAGCACACCAGTAGGTAATGCAATACCTAGGTACATGTTGTTAACAAACCTTTGGCTATTGCTTCCAACTTTTAATGCAGCCACATCCATCACTGTTTAGCTTGCCAGCTACTTCTTGCCATGCCGATGTGATGTCCGAGAGTGCCCTGTGGCAAGCCAACGTCGCTCTTCCAAACTCTATTAACATCTCTCTCTACTTGCGCACTTGGGTTAGCACTTCTTGGCATGCTTAAAATACACAATGTTACGTTATAACAGTAAAGTTACAGGTACATATTATTGTAAAACATTAGTTAAATAAGTAATTAACTTAAATTTTAGTAATAACTCTTGTAATATCATACAATATTATTGAGAAACATTAGTATTATTATCCATGTAATAACAGTGAAAATATCATAATACTCACATTAGGCACAGAAATACCTATGTTCAAAGCACTCGCTAGGTAATACAAATAATAAATATCGTATGATTCGTATGAATAATGCACCCAAATTACCCAAAAGTTTAAAAACTAGAAATTCAAGTGGTTTTGTTGACATTTGACATTGTTGTGAGTTGACTTTTTATTCATCGCCGTCGCGTTGCTCGAAAAGAGCAAAGGAATCGTCATTCAGCCTTAAAATGTAATAAGAAATATGCAATAAACCATTTTAAATTATGATATTGGTTATAGTTTTACTGTATTCCTTAAAATACTTAAAGATAGACCTTTAATATTTATTTTAAACCCATAAAACTCTCAGTCGAGATTGATCGATTATAATTTATAGAATTTGTTGCAAGCCCTACGTTCGTCTGCGAAACAGCGACGGGAGGTTACAGCCTTGGGTTCGACGACGACCACAATGACGCTAGTGAATACGGTTTGAATCAGCGCTGCGCGCTCGGTCGATCTCTAGGCTGTCTCGTCGACGAGCTCGTCGCAGCGTACAGCCATGAAATTGTCTTTTAGAGAATAGCACTGCTGTTCGTAATCGAGTTCAGAAATTAGTTCCTATTTATTTCAACGCTTTTAGATGTTATGTCTAAATCCAACCGTGTTTGTACATTTAAAAAGTCAGTTGTGTGCATTTTGTTTTCAACAATTAACCAGATTTTGTATTAAATAGTTACAGACTACTTATTTAACCTGTAGCGCGTGCAAATATAACATTATTATAGATAGATACTAAATAACTAAGATCCGTATTTTTGATGCAAGTAACCCTTAAGGTGAATATGCCATGGTAGACCGCGAAATTTGAATTTTCTTACGTTTTTTGCAATTTGCAGATCAGTGTCAGGTTGTATCTTGATCAAAATATGATTCGCGACTATAACAGGTACGTATTTACAGAATTATAATAATTAGAATCATTAATACATCTTTCTAAGTTAGATTTCTACCGTTAAGAACAAATCTCGTATAGAAAAGTGTTTATGGTAGAAATCCAACTTAAAGAGATATATTAATGATTCTAATGACTATAGTTCTATAAATACATGTCTATTATAGTCGCAAATCATATTTTGATAAAGATACAACCTGACTACAAATTGCAAAAACGTAAGAAAATTTAAATTTCGCGGTCTACCACTGCGCATTCACCTTAACCGGTCAAGCGGCGCGCGTTGCCCATGATTGGCGAGTGGCGACGAAACCGTAGCCAATGAGCGACGCGCGCGAAGTGATGTTGCCATGGTTACCGTGGAGTGAATTTTGGAACATTCCGAATTGCACTGTAATCGATTACAGCGTGCTTACACATTGACCCCAATTATTCTGTATGGTATAAATTACCTATTATTCCCCGCATAGTCTTACCACGCCGTACGGTTGTCAAGCGTGGTATTTTGATAGTTCAAACCGGTTTCGTTAAACTAACGTGGCATTTTCGAAATTGTGCTTCCGGCTACAGTCGCCACCTTACCAAAGAATAAGAAATTCGTGGTGTATACACAAATAAATACTATAATCCAACCGTGAGTACATAATCAAGTGAAAATAGTTTTGACTGTCAGCTGCCATAATGGTGATTCATCTAAATCGGAACGCAAATTATTTATGTGAGCGCTGTGGGCGATAATGGCCTAATTCGGAATGATCCATATATCACGCAGCGCACTGCGCATGCGTATTAGGGGCTGTCGTTAGTATCAAGTGAACTTTTTTTTTTGCTTTCATGCTATTGACGACCATGTACAACTCGTTTATAGAGAGTAGTATATTCCTTGATGTAGAATGTACATAAGCCTGTACGTATTCAAATACAGTGACAATAATTAGTTCCTAATTACCTATTTAATGCTTTTAGAGATTTTAATGTCTAAATCCAACTGTGTTTGTACATTGAAAAAGTCAATTCAGTCAGCCTACATTTAAGATATTATAACATAAGAAATTGTGCTAAGCAAGTACCTATTCAGTGATTGGTGTAGATAATGTTCGTATACATAAGTACATAATACGTCAAAGCACATATAGGGTTTTTTTATATCATCTCTAAGTAAACCACACGTAAAAGATACAAACCTTATAACATGCCTTATATGCCTTAGGCGTCTTCTGGGCACGCTCGTTCGATCATAGACCTCATCCAACGCTTTCCATCAGGCGTGATCGAGGTCAAGAGCGGGCCCATTCAGCAATAAAAAAAAAAAAAAAAAAAAAAAAACATAAATATGTAGGCATATTATTAATCTAGTTACGATTGCTGACACACAAATTGCATTACATTTTTTCTACATATATTTGATTATGTAGGTAAATATTAATTATGCTACCCATCAAATCTTATGAATGTGCGTTAATTAAGAGAGTTGGATAAAAAACTCATATGTTAACGCCATTAAATATTTCATATTTAGCGCACAAGCTTATTACTTTACCTTTATTAAATTCAAGTCTGTAAATGCGATAATCGCCATTTTGTTGACAGTAGTGGTCGAGGCTAAAAAACATAAAAATTGGGGATTTCGAACATCCAAACTCCACCATAGGGGCAGTGAATAATACATCATTTAATTATTTGACGGATTCATCCATTGTTCAAGTTAAAATAAGTAGTGGTAATGAAGTTTTTTGATATCTAATGTCGAAGTTTCGCGCCAATCGTGCGTGTTTTCATTTTTACTTTTCACAAATATCACACACACATGTAGAAAAGAATTAAAATGTGACAAATATTATTGGAAATATTATTAACAACACGAAAATGCCCAAATCCTAACGTAATATTGCAACACAGGTCGAATAACACGTATTATTCATTACCACTACTCAGTTTGTGTTCAAAATCGCCGTCCTTTTTGTTTTTTTTTTTATCGTAATGATGTGCGAAAGCGATTATGCTAAACATTTTTTTTTTTAATTTCGATTGGCTCGGGTAATTAATATGTCGAATGTCGAAAATCGATACTCAGAAATTGAAATAAAATAATTTTATGCATTAAATACAATAAGCATTGTTTGTAATAATGATTTATGCTTTTCTAATGTAATTTTAATAGTTTTTTGGACATTCAATTGAAACTGAGTCAGTAACTTGACCATAGTCATTTATTGAATTTCGCGTCGAATTGTTTCTATATTTGAATTTATCTTCGGAATGCGCTCGCCGTTTAAAATTATTTTTATTTATTGTACAATTATTTATTTTTGATACTTTTCTAATAGTTTGCTACAGAATGCCCAGTATACATTTTTTAGGTAGGCTGAGCAAAAGTTTGAGAATGACGATAAATTAATTGTATAAATTGCGTATTTCGCAATCACTTTACATTTCAATATGTGTTGTTAGTTTTATAAGCTTGGTAGTTTTGGTTTCTATTAGTTTACTTGAGTAATAGTAATTGTTTATTTTTGTGGTAGTTTCCCAAAATAAATTGAAAAAAAAAAAATGCCATGTTCATGTCGAACCACGCACAGTGAAAGGCTCCGTAGTTGGATTGAATATTCACGCATGCACAATGCACATAATTAATTTGATCGATTGCAAAAATAAGTTTGTATTTCATAAACTCATCGTTCATAAGTTCATAAGGTATTCAAAAATTAAAGTGCCGGCCAGAAAAGAAAAGTCCTGTTTTCTTATGAATAACATCATGAGCATTTCTTACTATTACAGCAAAAGTCAAGCTTCTTCAAGAGATTAGGTGGTTTATGTGCATATTTTCAGTGATTTTAAGGTGCCTTTGCCTTCTGGATAGGTGTAGTAATATCTATTTTATACAACTTTAAGAAAAAAACAACATTGAGTTTCTGACTAAGTTTATGTTTTGCTATTTCATTTTAAAATCCCACAAAATATTAATGTTTTGACCACTAAAAGCTTTGAAATTATATAAAATTTTTAATAAGATTAGCTTAAAAAATATTATTAAAATCTCGATTATGATTGTAAATGTTTGTTTGGTCAATCCCTAGCATCAGTGGGATGACACTGACAACTCACTTCACGCAAGTTTTCACGGTGAGATTTTTACAGAATCGACATGCAGTTGCATAAAGTAGGCAAAAACAAAATTCGATCGTAAAGCACTCTCTAATGCTTCGCATTATGAGTCGTGCAATAATAAATTACGTCATGTCTTTATAGGTATTTGTCGTCTATCTGCTGCACTACAAATGAAGTGGGAAGGTACTCAAAAACATTGTTTATGCTTATCTTGTTATTGTTATTAATATCAATTACTAGATATCCCTGACAACTGCTACATTATTTCAGGACATTTTTAATGTTAATTAATCTGTCAAGCTCCGCTGGTGAGACACAATTGATTTTCTATTGTTTCGTCGCGGATCGCAACGCACGCCGCGCCGCACACTGGTTCACTTTGGCAAAACTATAGACTTAGGAATCGATGTGAGTCAGTGTGTATATTTTGAGTTGGTTTTTTTTTTACGTATTCCTCTTTTGATTACAAACAACTTTTTCTAGTCGCGTTTTTTTAAAAAAACGTACTATTTCCGAGAAAAAAAATATTTTGTTTTTTTTTTTTGTATGGGAGGGTATGTAATGCGTGCGTGGGTCAAAATCAAACTTAGTAGGTATTCAAGAACACGTCATTCTCAAACAGAAATAACAAAGAAATGTTATTGTATCCCTGCCGCTTTTCGAGCTACGGGCGCTCAAAGATTAGAAAAAAATAAAATATTTTGTTTCCATTTTAAAAGACCTACTGACAACATACAGCTGTTTTTATGAGTGTTGTTGGGTGCTGCGATGTTTAAAATTAAATCTTGAACGGCATTTTCAGATTTCATTGTCAGTAGGTCTTTTAAAATAGAAACAAAATATTTTATTTTTTTCTAATCTTTGAGCGCCCGTAGCTCGAAAAGCGGCAGGGATACAATAACATTTCTTTGTCATTTCTGTTTGAGAATGACGTGTTCTTGAATACCTACTAAGTTTGATTTTGACCCACGCACGCATTACATACCCTCCCATACAAAAAAAACACAAAATATTTTTTTTTTCGGAAATAGTACGTTTTTTTAAAAAAACGCGACTAGAAAAAGTTGTTTGTAATCAAAAGAGGAATACGTAAAAAAAAAACCAACTCAAAATATACACACTGACTCACATGGATTCCTAAGTCTATAGTTTTGCCAAAGTGAACCAGTGTGCGCCGCTAGACCGGTTAAACATGTAGGCATGTAGGTATGGTCATGGTCTCTTGTGTTCCATGGCATCCAAATCGGTTCAGCCGTTTATGCGTGGTTGAGTAACAAACATTCTATAGGATATTATTTATATTGTCCCATTACCTACTCCTTTTCTGTTAAGGTGAAAACGTCAGGTTAAACCGAAATTAAAATTTTCTTACAACCTGACACTGACTCACCCCAATTTTGAAGGAAATTCCTAACACATTGCTTCATTATGTTTAAAAATTCGTTTGTTCGACAGCGTAAATAACGCAATGAATGTTGTTGAATTCTCAAAATGAAATGCATTGCAATTGTAAGCGCATTTACCCCGCTGCAATTTGAGAAAAACGTAAGAAATTGAATATCATTGCCTTTCTTTTTACTAAGAAGAAAAATTACTAAAATCTCGTAAACTCATCTTAAACAAAATGACCGATGTTGGACATACTTTAACGTCCCATGATAGATTACTGACTCAGTTGATGGATCCCTATTTCCTTGTGAGCGGAACGTGCTGCCAATCGTGGGCCATTGTGTTAAAATCCATTAATTACCTGAATGGGAACTACAAACTGTTGATTTTGGCTTAAACTTGTTATTTTCCGTTGAAGGAAGCCATATCTAATTATATTATTGGTGCAAGCCATTGATGTATAAAAATACTTATACATCAATGGTGCAAGCGTAGTGATTAATGATTGTTTCTGTTTAGAGAAAAGGCTTTTAACCTTGAACGGGACAATTAAAGGTCGGTATTGAGGTAGGTATAAATTATTTGGTATTAAAAAAGTTATCGTTGAATAACAAACGCGTTGCAGTAATTTCTGGATTTTTATTTCACGGAGCAGGAAAAAAAACATGTCATTGTCAGATAACGTAGAATTTTTTTTACTTAAATGACTGGCCTGTTGTCATAACAACGGTGTCTGGGTGTTTAGGTTTGTATTATAAGTCCATGGTGTCTAGTCAGTATCACACCCCGGACACTCCATACAACCACATGATTAGACAAACGGAACAGATACAAAGCTTCAAACAACCGCGCAAATCGGTTGCACTACTACAAGCACGCGGGGCATGTGTGCGTGACCACTGGCCGCTTGTCACGTACGCGGCGAGACTGGAAAAAACCGGTTTACGCTGGCACAGCTAGTTGACAATCTCAGGGTCAGCAGTGCGACGCACGTTTTTTGTTTTGTTAGTTGCAAGTTTGAATATTTTAATGTAAAAACGAATATTATTGTTAATAATGGTGGTTTATTGTACTGTGTGTATGAATAATACTAGAAAAAATAAAGATATATCATACTCCAACTATCCCAAGGAGTACAATAGGTAAGTAAATATTTGATCACTTCTTTTTCAAGTAAGTACAGAGGCCAGCACATCAAGCTACCCCAATCTGTCAAATTTTCCCAATTGAATATGAACCTTATAACTTTGTGATAAAGTTCAAAATCTATCAAAGAAATTTGACAGATTGGGGTAGCTTGATGTGCTGGCGTCTGTACCTTTTGATAAGAAGATGATTGTACACGGTGTGTTTTTACCTTTTTATAATTATTACAAGTTTTTACTATACATTTGTAGGTACGTGGATGGGTTGGTAAGTATGTGTGTTAAGTTTAAATATTGCAAGTAAGATTTGAACCACTTCCCGATGTCTGATTGAGCTGAAATTTTGTATACCTGCGTAACTTTGGTGATAATGCAATAATAAGATTTAACCTGACGCTGCACCCAGGATTATCTCCTCACTAGGGAACTCTTCAACGGTTAGTAGCACGATAACGAAATTTTGTATGATAGATGAATTTTGATAATTCGACACGATATTTATCATGAACTGCTGCTGCAGCCAGCATTGTCTCCTTACGAGGGAACTCTTTAACGGTTAGTAGCATGGACTTGAAAGTGAAACTTTTTATTTAAATTTAATTTTGCTTGCTAAACATTATATTCACCATAGACTGCTGCTGCAGACAGGTCTTCTCACGAGGGAATTCCTAAACGGCCATAATAGCATGATCATGAAAGTTTGAATACGAGTTTAAAAAGCATTTTTAATCGAAACTTATTATTAATACCTACATCGTACTTATTTCTCGCTACTAGTAGGTCTTGAAATTAAATAAATATTTAAAAAATAGGTATATAATCTTAAAAATACAGGTCTACCTATATCTTTTGTATAATAGGTTTAGGTTCGCATTTCTGTTTTATTTTTGTTTCAGCTCAAAGCATTTACCACACCATTAAAAGAAACAATAAATGATTAAAAAACAAAAATTATAAAAAGAAAATTATTAGAGTAAGTAATTTGTAAATCATACTGAATAATAAAACTATTTAACAAATGTTTTGTTTAATTTGTCTTAACCTATTGTGACAACCCTACCAAAATAGGTAACAATTTTGCACGTTCTTAAGAAGCTTTGCCTCTGTTCCGTTTGTCTACTCATGTGATACAACGCTCGCAAAATAATTACCTACTACCACTACATTAACAAATGACGTTTGTATACGTGTAAATGTGTGCGTGAAATCTAGTAGGGGCTAGGGCTGGCTGGCAGTAGTGCGTAGGCGGCGGCGCTGCCCGAACGTATGCAACAATGGGGCGCCGCGCGCCGCGACACTATTCACAGAAATCTAATTAATTACATTTCTATTGTACTACTTTTCAAGTCGAAGAACGAATAGAACGTGAAAGAAAGAGACATAACTAAGAAAACAAAGAGAGAGAGCTATAATTTAATAGTTGGTATGTTAATATACGGAAGTTTTAATTGTTCTAAAACGAAGAAAACTTGGAAAATAAATAAATAATAGAGAAAATTATGAAAATAAATTATCACAACACTGGCTTAACTTGTTTGTCTGTAATAGGTATACTAGCTTTTATTTTTTATGGGTTTAAAGGATATTTGAGTTGCTGTTCCTTACCTTCTTTCATGTTTCATGTTTCAAGCATCCAAATAATGCACAATATACAACCATCGATGGTTGTATATTGTGCATTATTTGGATGCTTATCTTCATCGAGGAACGATAAAGACAGGAGTTTCTTTCGGTGCCGCTGCGCAGCAACCGCAGCGCTTTACCTACGTACAGCGTTGCGGTTCTTGTGTTTGCGAGCGCCATTGTTAAAGAACTGGCGACGAATACGCCGAAGTGCGGGGTGAGGTGCGGTAACTGATGTTAGTGCGGGGAAGGGAGTGGCCTTTCTGTACGTAGTACTTTAAGTATTCTGTATCAGTATTATGTATTATATTCACTGTGGCATTAATATGTATAGTTATTATCGGTTATTATACTCTTTGGTAGGTATGACTCTTTCAAATGGCTGCCTTGTGATTATAAATCTAGATTTATTAAAATATCTAATATTTTACATTAATTACGTAGGTACGGTCAGCAAAAAAAGTCAATTAACACTTCAGTTTTTTTGATCTTAGTTATTGAGCAAAATATCATATTTGTTCAAAATTGCAGCAGAAGGAATTTTTTTTATAATATAAACTCTTTGCTATTATGTGAAGAGCTAAAAAAGCAGTTTATTGAAAAAAATTGTTATTAATTTAATAACATGTAAAAATTACAGTGTTAGTCAACTATTGTTGCTGACTGTACCTATCTAGTATGATCAATTCAATATTAATGTGTGATCATCAAAATATTATCGTTTTTAGGGTTCCATATCTCAAAAGAAAAAAACGGAACCCTTATAGGATCACTCGTATGGACCGATCAAGTTAAAATTTGGTAAACATTTATTATGAAGCGCTGTGACCCACACACAGACGTGTAACATGACATAAATGAATTTAGAATATAGGGGTAATTTTTGGGGGGCAAATAGAAAATAAAAAAAAAGTTTCGCAATCTGTACCACGTGACATATCAAATGAAAGTGCCTACTGTGAGGATTCATATTTTTAAAGTAAATTGTATTAAAGTTATTTAAGAAAATAGACGAAAATTTATCATTCCCGCCCCCCCTTATCTCCGAAACTACTGAGCCTAAAATTTTGAAATAATACAGAAAAAAATGTTCTA
The DNA here is from genome assembly GCA_947508005.1 of Amphipoea lucens. Taxonomy (NCBI): domain Eukaryota; kingdom Metazoa; phylum Arthropoda; class Insecta; order Lepidoptera; family Noctuidae; genus Amphipoea; species Amphipoea lucens. The sequence continues at coordinate 16,264,166 of OX382358.1, read as the reverse complement.
TATCTATAGATTACAGAAAAACCTATAAAAGTCTGTGCTCTTAAACAGCATGGTAAATCTCTCAATATTGTGCGTACAAACTTACATTTTCAGTTGGAATGTATGGGAGAACATGTTTTTCAGCTACAATGTTTTTTTTATTTTATTTTACTTTATTGGGACATAAAACAGTTACACATTACAATTTTAATGTGACAAAATAAATTAAAAACTATGTAAACGTGTAACCCACACCAATGTCCGCGAAATAATAGTTTAAAGACACATAGTTAATAACTAAAATGTAATAAATTATAATATATAAATATAATAGTTATTCTTGAACAGTTATCACAGCGATACAGTTCAACTTAAAGGAAAATTAAACAATTAGGTACTTATAAAATTATGAGTAGGTACCTATGTATTAAAACAAACTTAAATAATGTTTGACGTTCAAAAGTGCCTTTTATGTGCCTATTTGAAATAAATGCTTTGACTTTGATATCTTGACCGAAGACGAGCGAGTGTCTTTACCGAAGATGTGTTTGCGTATTAAAAAAATATTATTATTTTTATTCTTCACTATAACTGTTTCATAAAACTCGCCTTAAAGGTATGATTCCGATCTCGGCAGCACGCAGCAGTGCTGCCGCGGCAGTGCGGTCGCAGCACTACTGGTCCTCATACATTTTCTATAGGTATGAGATTACATTCCGAGCACGGCAGCAATGCTGCGCGACATTCCTATAGAGAATATGTGGGGACCAGCAGTGCTGCGGCAGCACTGCTGCGTGCTGCCGAGATCGGAATCATCCCTTTATGCTTTATCACCTACAACTTCCGCTGCACTATCATAAACTATTGTTTAGTAACTACAATAAATATTAAAACTATTATGCATATATGTAAACAATAAAATAGTTTCTGAGGTATGATTACTTTGCAACTGCAGAAGGTACTAAAACATCACTAAGAATAGCCACTAACAAAGTATATAAAATGAGGGTAAAATAATTATTGTCACACTACTCACATACCTACACAATAAAAAATTAGTTGATTTCGGTATCTATTAAGATTTGTAGTTTTATCATAATTCTTATTTGTAACAAATAGACACCAATTTGTTGCACAATTTTATTCACAAAAAGAGACAATTTTGTATTTGTCTTATCATTCATACGATAAGCGTAATCAAACGAAAGCAAAAGAAATGGAGGACTGACGGCCCGAATTTTATCAAGGTCATAAACATTCAAACAACAAAAAGTGGTGACCTGATCTTGCTTTCACAATTTTTCACAATTTATTTAGTAGCATATAGGATTTGAAACAGTAGCTGTAAGTTAATTATTTAATTTATTAGCGTACCTAGTAAACTTTTACGTGTATGAGAATTGAGGGCCCATTTTGTACGAAGATATACAAAGTAGGACAGTGTTTTGCGATAATAACTTGTTTTCACAAATTTTGTTTGGCATTAGCTTAGATTTTGGAATAAAGACTTTTTCTGTAGTGTCCATAGTTAATCAGGTTCAGGTGGGTCCTCAATCCTCTATGTGAGAACTGAGGGCCTAACTTTACAGTCCATAACTCGGTTATTTGACTTTCACAAAATCTGATTCCAACTTTCACAATTCTTTGGGAATGTTCACTAAATCCTAAGCACATTTTTAAGGAGTTTTAACAAAGTGGCCCTCACACCACACGCACTTGGAGCGACTGCCTATCTGACCTCCACAACCCAAGTATTGGGTAATACGATACCCCTTGGTAAGATTGGTTGTCAGACTTTCGGGATTCTAACGATCCGTAACGACTGTCAAAGATCCACGAATGACGGCCGGGATCAACGGCTTAACGTGCTTTCCGAGGCACGGAGGGGTCTTGGTATATAAATATAGTCACCCATCCACGGACCAAACGCGGCAAGCGTAGCTTAACTTGGTCGATCGAACCGTGCCTCTACCTATTCCTTTCGGGAAAACAGGCGTGTTGTTTTGTTATGTACTTAGTACTGGTTATATCTATTTGCTTAAAAAAGTTTTTAAATTCATTCATTCACTGGCAGACAAGGCACAGCCTAAACCGCTCGTCTATAGAAACATGACATTTTGCACTAGAGTTCCTTAGATGGCGAAAGTCAAAGACTACACACTAATCTAATATAAAGTGAGCACTAAGGAAGGATTTTTGAAAGTTCACACCCTAAAGGGGTTAAATAGAGGATGATAGTTTGTATGAAAGTCAGTCATTTTAGCCGATGGGATTCCATTGGGCACACGGCTTGTCAAATAATAAAAATATTTGGAAAAAGTGCACGACTCATATGCTCATTTGATCGCATAATAAACCATAGATATACAGGGTGTTACAGAAAGGGTATATCAATACAAACAGGTTGAAGAGTGTATCTGGTCTAGAATCTCTGTACAAAATTTCAGCTCAAAAGCAGTAACTTTGAAAATGCTTAATATTTTTTTTATTTCAATAGTTTATTAAATTGAAATCATAACAAACGTGTCACCGCACTACGAGGGTCATTATCCATTATCTGTAGTGTGTCTGTGCGCCTAGTACACGCACATCACGCCGCCGCGCGCCAGTGCAGCGCCGTGATGTCGAAATAAAAAAATATTAAGCATTTTCAAAGTTAATGCTTTTGAGCTGAAATTTTGTACAGAGATTCTAGACCAGATACACTCTTCAAGCCGTTTGTATTGATATACCCTTTCTGTAACACCCTGTAGATAATTATATTAGTTAGTTTTTTTATTAATTTTAATTAAACTGCTTTGAATAAAAGAGCCATTTTTAATAGGGTTCCTCCTAAGCTATAGGTGAAAAGAATCTACAAAAAAAAATTGCCTCAATTAATTTGATTTTTTCGCAAGCTACAATGTTTTCAGGTTTCACACTTGATTGAAGGAAAAATAATATAGATATACATATTTTGATGTTTTTTTCGTTTTTGCTGCATTAAATAAATTTTTGAAAAATAAATGAATCTTCATTAAATTATCGTTACTATGGTATATAAATTAAGTAGGTTCTGTGTACTAGCAGGAGTATAACAATAGATACAGATGCAGAAGGGAAGCAAAAAAAAATTTTTCGATCGTAAAGCACTCTCTAATGCTTCGCATTATGAGTCGTGCAATATTTGTCTAATAATAAACTCCGTGGATAGACACCGTTTCTTTGTTTATGATTTCCATACAAGTGTCTACTTCCTCGCACTTGTCAGTAGACTAGACAAGTGGGCTTCAATAACAATTATCAATGTTCAATGGAACTTCTATTGAATTGAAGAGCACTCCAACACTTCCTGTAGGCTTAAAAGATTGTCTGGAATACTGAAGGGCCATTCATTTAATAGTACCTAACAGGCTGCAATTACCTATGTACTGACTTGTTTGTAACATCATGTGTATTTTTATATCTAAATCTAGGTACCTACTCAGGCAAACTTTTTTCATAAAAACCTTTACAGATTTTATCAACGGAAATTGAATCGACTTAATTTGCGTTCGGATCAGCATTTCTGTTAATGTTGTGGAAGGTAGTTTTACCAACATGAATGTATTATACCTACCTTCATTCGATGTTCAAAATACGTATAGCTTTATCCGTAACGATAGTATTCCGTTTCATAAAGGTTTCGTAATTTTACTTTTACTGTTACAGCTCTTTGTTGTGTTATACACATAAAAGGGACGGTTTCAGAGGTAAACCTATAAAAACTTTTTCTTTTAAGAAATTGGGCCTCTTACGGTATTAAAACTAAATGGTACCTATCACCAAAACGCCCGATTACCGACAGAAATTGTAGTTAACCAAGGAAACTGCACACCCAAGACGCTCATAGATAGTTGTGTGAATAATAGCAATAAGATAATAAAGGGTGTTATATGGGGGGATACGGATCAGTTGCAAATAGAAAATTATCATGAAATATGTCACAGTAAATTAAAATATATTGATTTTCCTGATGGTTTGAACGGTTGTGCGGATATGTTGTGTAATAATATCGAGCATAGAAATGTGATTAATAGGTTGTACCGAGCTGTTCTAACAGTGCTTATAAAAGCCTCTGTATCCAGCCATAAAAGCAAACCTGTGAAGGGGCGCCACATCGCGGGTGCAATAAACATGTTCGGGATGCACATCAAAAGGCTAGGTTCCATTTCCAAGCGTGGTGTTCGTATGGTAAGCCTAACTCGGGTAGGCTCTATGAGGCCACTCTAGAAAAGTTTTTAAAGCCAAACTGAAGTATTGCCTTAATCATAAAGACCAAATAAAGAAGGATATAAATGCCGAACATCATAAGTCTAAAAATTTCAGTCAGCTTTGGAAGTCTACAAACAAACTTAAGCCAAAGGTGAGTCTCCCAGCCAGTTTGGAGGGGATTAGTGCTCCCCGTGATGTGGCTAACCTATTTAGGAACTACTTTAGAGTGGAACCTCTGTTAAAACCGGAAGAGGGCGAAATCATGCTTGATGCTGGGAAATGCGGTACCGGTGACCCTCTAGTTAAAATAACTTTTGCGGAGGTTGACAAGATTATGAAGCAGATAACCAGAGGGAAGTCACCAGGGCACGATGGTCTCAGCAATTCAGCATCGAGCATCTGCAGCATGCGGGTGTTGACTTGCCTAGGGTCCTATCCTATCCATGTTGTTTACTTTCTGTCTTCGTCATAACTACCTACCAGACGATCTCATGAAGACCATAGTAGTACCTATAATTAAAAATAAGACTGGTAACGCATCGGAAAAGGGAAATTATAGACCTATTTCTCTGGCCACGACCCTGGGTAAGGTGCTGGATGGTGTGCTTAGCAGACATTTTAAGCCAACACGTCTCTCTGCATAACGCCCAGTTCGGATTCCGACGGACTGTCCACAGAATCTGCAGTACTGTGTCTTAAGCATACTGTCCGGTACTATACTGACAGAAGAACACCAGTATACGCCTGCTTCCTGGACCTGTCAAAAACTTTTGACATGATGTCATAATATAATGTCCTGTGGTGGAAGTGAATAAAAACAAAAGGCATGACTGACTGACTGGCTCATCAACGCCCAGCCCAAACCCTTGGACCTAGAAAGCTGAAAATTTACACAATGGTTCCCTTTATAATACAGACAAGGAATAAGGAAGGATTTTTTGAAATTCAACCCCTAAGGGAGTTAAATATGGGATGAAAGTTTGTATGAAAGTCCGTCAGTTTTAAAGTTAGGATCTTCAAATTTTGTGTTTAGGGTGACGACTAAAAATTAATTTGTACGTGTCTCAGCGTTTTTGATAATTTCTCCCCCAAAGGGGGATGAACGACCTGACTGAAATATCAACGCAGTCTAATCTAAACCGCTGGTCCTAGGGACATGAATTTTGGAGGGAGTGTTCTTTGTGAAGAGTAGGTATCGAATAAGAAGGGGTTTTTGGAAATTCAACCTTTGAGGGGGTGAAAAGGGGGGACTGTATGAAAAATCTTATTTATTGAGTTAATAACCTTGGAACTTCTGCACGAATACTTATCTAAGTAAATTATGAAGTTTGGAATTTTTCGTTTTTCTAAAATACCCCCTAAAGAGGTATGGGGTGTCAAAATTTGTATGGAAGAATTTTAACGCCATGTCCGATTAACTTGAAACTCAGTATACTAAGACTTCTTGATACTAAGGGCGAAAAATAATTAATAACGTGTATCAGGGTTTTTCGAAAATCTACCCCTAACTGTGTGAAAAGAGGTAGTTAATTTTAAAGGGGATGATTTTACTGCGTGGCTTGATTAGCTCGAAAATTGGTATAAATAAACTTTGAGTCAAGTTATGAACACATAATATCATAAACGATTTTTCAAAATTCCACCCCTGTGGGGGTGAAAAGGGATACAGTTTATTTGAAAAATCTGATTCCTTTGTTCTATAAACTTAAAAATTGGCCCGAATATTTATTTATCTAAATTAATTATAAAGATCATACCAACATACATTTTCGAAACTTTTAGAGGAAAGTACGAATTTCACGCGGACGAAGTTGCGGGTAGAAGCTAGTTAAAAATAAGACTGGTAACGCATCGGAAAAAGGAAATTATAGACCTATATCTCTGGCCACGACCCTGGGCAAGGTGCTGGATGGTGTGCTTAGCAGACATTTTAAGCCAACACGTCTCTCTGCATAACGCCCAGTTTGGATTCCGACCTGGACTGTCCACAGAATCTGCAGTACTGTGTCTTAAGCATACTATCCGGTACTATACTGACAAAAGAACACCAGTATACGCCTGCTTCCTGGACCTGTCAAAAGCTTTTGACATGGTATCATATAATGTCCTGTCATCTCATCAACTTATTTAGATGTTGGTATAATAACCAAAGCAATTTTGTCGGGTGGATGGGCGAATGCTCGGATGACTATGGGATGGAGTGTGGAGTGAGGCAAGAGAGAGAGGCACTGACTTCATATCAAAGAAAAAAAATATTGCATAAATATTATAATTGCATAAGTTGATAAAAAATGCTAGATGCAATAGCTTTACCGCGGCAGTCCCCGAGTGCCACACGTATTTTTTTTTTCTATTAACACTAGTTTCATAAGTTTTACTGTACTAACATTCTATGAATTTCAAAATCTGAATTAAAAAGTTTTTTTTTTAATTTTTATTTATTTATATGTGCGTAACTGTACCGTCCAGTTGGAATAGTGCTAATAAAAGTATATAAAAAATAAAAGTTGGACTCATGCGAAGACTTGTATGGATCTTATAAAAGTTGGACTCCTGAGAAAGTTGGACTCATGCGAACAGAGGTATTTAATTTATATTTGAATGGCAGTCCATTCATTGACATCGAGGAGCTCAGCAGTGCTGGTGTCGGTTGTTCAGTGGATGGTGTTTTTACGAATAATATTAGTTATGCTGATGACATGGTGCTGCTGGGCCCCTCAATCAGTTCCGTGAGGTCACTATAGGACCATATGTGAACGGTTTACAATGGCCCATGGGCTCAAGTACAATTTTCAGAAGAGCTACTGTTAGTTTTTAAGGCTAAAACCTACTCTGTTCCTCCGATCACACTAAATGGAACCGTCCTACAGCAAGTGTCCAAATTTAAGTAGTTGGGTCACTGGGTCAATGAGAAACTAAATGATGATATGGACGTGGATAGGGAGCACAGAGCTTTGTCGGTAAGGGGTAACATGCTTTCTCGCAGGTTTGCCCGATTCTCACGTGACGATAAAGTCACACTTTTTAAAAGCTATTGCCAAACATATACGTGCAACCTGTGGAGCAATTACACTAAAAAGCCTGCAATGCTCTGCTCGCCCAGTATAACAACGCGTTCAAGGGCTTGTTGGGGCTCCCATGGCGGTGCAGTGCCTCCGTGTTCGCCGACCACAGCACGGACGGCTTCCAGGCGGTGCTGCGCAAAAGGTTGGCCTCCCTGTGGTCTCGGGTAAGGGATAGCACCAAGAGTATGTCTCCGAAACAAATAAATCCTGTATGTAAGTACTTGCTAAGTTGTAGATTTGAACTGCAACGACTTGTTAGGCTGATACTGAAGCTTTTATCGAACGTGTTCACTGCGGGTGCGCCTCATATCGTATAAAGTTATTTGGTATATTTTCATTTCAATAACGTTCACAAGATAAATTATAATAAACGTGTAATAAACCAACTGTTGATATAATTTCTTTACATATAACATTTATATACTCTAAAACTTACTTCGTATAACGTTATTGGATGTAACGTTTACTTAATCGAAAATCATTAGGTCTATCGTTTAAAATATATATTGATACCGTCATTGTGTTAACCCCGATTCAGCCGTGCGATTCTGTAACCGTCTCACCGTGAAAACTTAGGCGAAGTGAGCGTGGAGTGAGCTATCAGTGTCATCCCACCTGATACTAGGGATTGACCAAGCATACATTTACAATCATAATCGAGATTTTAATAATAATTTTTATGCTAATTCTATTGATCATTTTATATAATTTCAAAGCTAGTAGGTGTTTTAGTGGTCAGAACATTAATATTTTGTGGGGTTTTACAATAAAATAGCAAAACAGAAACTTAGCCAGAAACTCAATGTTGTTTTTTTTTCTTTTTTTTCCTAGACTGACTAGTCAATACAGCCTGAGGCGCGAGCTTTGATGTGAATCGCGTGAAGTGTTCACTTCACGCCGCGCTTGCGCGTTAGTCACTGTCATTATCACATTGGAGATTATTTTGATGTGGATCGCGTGAAGTGTTCACTTCACCCGATTCACGACATTTAATATCGTGAATCGAGTGAAGTGAACACTTCACGCCGCGCTTGCGCGTTAGTCACTGTCATTATCACATTGGAGATTATTTTGATGTGGATCGCGTGAAGTGCTTGCGCGTTGGGCGCTGTCATTAATATTAAATTAAGTTTTTATTTATTTCTATAATTGACGACCATGGTCGTAAGCCTGTTCGTAATCGAGTTCAGAAATTAGTTCCTATTTATTTCAACGCTTTTAGATATTATGTCTAAATCCAATCGTGTTTGTACATTTAAAAAGTCAGTTGTGTGTATTTTGTTTTCAACAATTAACCAGATTTTGTATTAACTAGTTACAGACTACTCATTTAACCTGTAACGCGTGCAAAAATAACATTATTGTAGATAGATACTAAATAACTAAGATCCGTATTTTTGATGCAAGTAACCCTTAAGGTGAATGTGTCATGGTAGACCGCGAAATTTAAATTTTCTTACGTTTTTTGCAATTTGCAGATCAGTGTCAGGTTGTACCTTGATCAAAATATGATTCGCGACTATAACAGGTACGTATTTACAGAATTATAATAATTAGAATCATTAATACATCTTTCTATGTTAGATTTCTACCGTTAAGAACAAATCTCGTATAGAAAAGTGTTTATGGTAGAAATCCAACTTAAAGAGATATATATTAATGATTCTAATAATGACTATAATTCTGTAAATACATGTCTATTATAGTCGCAAATCATATTTTGATCAAGATTCAACCTGATACTGACCTGCAAATTGCAAAAACGTAAGAAAATTTAAATTTCGCGGTCTACCACTGCGCATTTACCTTAACCGGTCAAGCGGCGCGCGTTGCCCATGATTGGCGAGTGGCGACGAAACCGTAGCCAATGAGCGACGCGCGCGAAGTGATGTTGCCATGGTTACCGTGGAGTGAATTTTGGAACATTCCGAATTGCACTGTAATCGATTACAGCGTGCTTACACATTGACCCCAATTATTCTGTATGGTATAAATTACCTATTATTCCCCGCATAATCTTACCACGCCGTACGGTTGTCAAGCGTGGTATTTTGACAGTTCAAACCGGTTTCGTTAAACTAACGTGGCGTTTTCGAAATTGTGCTTCCGGCTACAGTCGCCACCTTACCAAAGAATAAGAAATTCGTGGTGTATACACAAATAAATACTATAAGTAATCCAACCGTGAGTACATAATCAAGTGAAAATAGTTTTGACTGTCAGCTGCCATACCTAATGGTGATTCATTTAAATCGGAACGCAAATTATTTATGTGAGCGCTGTGGGCGATGATGGCCTAATTCGGAATGATCCATATATCACGCAGCGGCAGCGCATGCGTATAGGGGTTGTCGTTAGTATCAAGTGAACTTTTATTTTGCTTTCATGCCAATGACGACCATGTACAACTCGTTTATAGAGAGTAGTATATTCCTTGATGTAGAATGTACATAAGCCTGTACGTATTCAAATACAGTGACAATAATTAGTTCCTAATTACCTATTTAATGCTTTTAGAGATTATAATGTCTAAATCCAACTGTGTTTGTACCATTGAGTTAAATAACTAGAGAAGCAAACCTCAATAAAATGTGTCAAAAAAGTGTAACCACTATTTAAACGTGACGACGTAGCTTTGAAACCACTAAACATTTCAAAGTAAACATATATCTGTCTCACTTACACAAGTCGCAAGAATAATACCGTCACTTAGATTAGACAAAGACCGCAATATAAACATGCAATGGCGGGATGGGGTTGCCTACCCATGCAAAATTTTACCCAACTTTTTAAACCATAAATGACGTTCAAAAAAAACTTTAGGCCAAATTATTTATAAAATATTTGAATTATGTATTTCTTATTCGATGTGTATTAGAAGTTTATAACTAATGACAATAATTAAGACATTTTCTTTTTAAATATTTTTTATTTATTCAGTTAGTCGCTTTTCTCAGCAATCTGATTTTTTCCACCCATTTTTCACGGCGTGCTGCATCTTTAGGCACCCTGCAACGTTGTTATTATTTAAAAAATATTTAAAATCACTTATTCCAATAAATTAAAAACTCCCATAAATGTGGGAAACTAAAACTAAGTTTTTAGTGGTAACACTGAACCTAATTTACAAAATTCTGTAATTTATTTATTTTACGTTGATATAAACACAGAAACAATAAAATTACGTGTGGAAAGTAATTCTGGTTAATTTATTATGTTTTTGTGATCTTGAATCGCACTCTTTCACTACGAATTTACCCATTTTGGCGATATTTTTGTCGTGTGTCACTTGGTTCACTTCGGTTGGCGCCACTAGCTTGCTACATATTAGTAATCTGTGGGCGCCACACAGAGCACTGAAGTGACATTAGCTACGCATACGGCTGTGGCCTTATGACAAGTGGCAACGCCTTGGCGCGGTAATTACTGATCTAGTGTAACATATATATCAATGGTTTGTACATTGAAAAAGTCAATTTAGTCAGCCTACATTTAAGATATTATAATAACATAAGAAATTGTGCTAAGCAAGTACCTATTCAGTGATTGGTGTAATGTTCGTATACATAAGTACATAATACGTAAAAGCACATATAGGGTTTTTTTTATATCATCTCTAGGTAAACCACACGTAAAAGATACAAACCTTATAACATAAATATGTAGGCATATTATTAATCTAGTTACGATTGCTGACACACAAATTGCATTAAATTTTTTCTACATATATTGATTATGTAGGTAAATATTAATTATGCTACCCATCCAATCTTATGAATGTGCGTTAATTAAGAGAGTTGGATAAAAAACTCATATGTTAACGCCATTAAATTTTTCATATTTAGCGCACAAGCTTATTACTTTACCTTTATTAAAATTCAAGTCTGTAAATGCGATAATCGCCATTTTGTTGACAGTAGTGGTCGAGGCTAAAAAACATAAAAATTGGGGATTTCGAACATCCAAACTCCACCACAGGGGCAGTGAATAATACATCATTTAATTATTTGACGAATTCATCCATTGTTCAAGTTAAAATAAGTAGTGGTAATGAAGTTTTTTGATATCTAATGTCGAAGTTTCGCGCCAATCGTGCGTGTTTTCATTTTTACTTTTCACAAATATCACACACACACATGTAGAAAAGATTTAAAATGTGACAAATATTATTGGAAATATTATTAACAACACGAAAATGCCCAAATCCTAACGTAATATTGAAACACAGGTCGTATAACACGTATTATTCATTACCACTAGGTACTCAGTTTGTGTTCAAAATCGCCGTCCATTTTTGTTTTTTTTTTTATCGTAATGATGTGCGAAAGCGATTATGCTAAACATTTTTTTTTTTTATTTCGATTGACTCGGATAATTAATATGTCGAATGTCGAAAATCGATACTCAGAAATTGAAATAAAATTATTTTATGCATTAAATACAATAAGCATTGTTTGTAATAATGATTTATGCTTTTCTAAAGTAATTTTAATAGTTTTTTGGACATTCAATTGAAACTGAGTCAGTAACTTGACCATAACTTCATTTATTGAATTTCGCGTCGAATTGTTTCTATATTTGAATTTATCTTCGGAATGCGCTCGCCGTTTAAAATTATTTTTATTTATTGTACAATTATTTATTTTTGATACTTTTCTAATAGTTTGCTACAGAATGCCCAGTATACATTTTTTAGGTAGGCTGAGCAAAAGTTTGAGAATGACGCTAAATTAATTGTATAAATTGCGTATTTCGCAATCACTTTACATTTCAATAGGTATGTGTTGTTAGTTTTATAAGCTTGGTAGTTTTTGTTTCTATTAGTTTACTTGAGTAATAGTAATTGTTTATTTTTGTGGTAGTTTCCCAAAATAAATTGAAAAAAAAAATGCCATGTTCATGTCGAACCACGCACAGTGAAAGGCTCCGTAGTTGGGTTGAATATTCACGCATGCACAATGCACATAATTAATTTGATCGACTGCAAAAATAAGTTTGTATTTCATAAACTCATCGTTCATAAGTTCATAAGGTATTCAAAAATTAAAGTGCCGGCCAGAAAAGAAAAGTCCTACTGTTTTCTTATGAATAACATCTTGAGCATTTCTTACTATTACAGCGAAAGTCGAGCTTCTTCAAGAGATTAGGTGGTTTATGTACATATTAAAGGTGCCTATGCCTCCTGGATAGGTGTAGTAATTACTATTTTATACAACTTTCAAAAAAAAAAAAAAAAAAACAGCATTGAGTTTCTGTTTATGTTTTGCTATTTTATTTTAACCGTATAGTTCGGTAGCGCCCCCTTTAGGACCCGAACACACAAACCTCCGCCGGCTCGGTAATGACCCCTTTAGGACCCAAGAATTACGACATACGACACCCTACATTGATTATGTAAATATTTATTAAGCTACGTATCAAATCCTATGAATGTGCGTTAATTAAGAGAGTTGGATAAAAAACTCATATGTTAACGCCATTAAATATTTCATATTTAGCGCTCAAGCTTATTACCTTACCTTTATAAAATTCAAGTCTGTAAATGCGATAATCGCCATTTTGTTGACAGTGGTGGTCGAGGCTAAAAAACATAAAAATTGGGGATTTCGAACATCCAAACTCCACCACAGGGGCAGTAAATAATACATAATTTAATTATTTGACGAATTCATCCATTGTTCAAGTTAAAATAAGTAGTGGTAATAAAGTATTTTGATATCTAATGTCGAAGTTTCGCGCCAATAGTGCGTGTTTACATTTTTACTTTTCACAAAATATCACACACACACAAGTAGATAAGATTTAAAATGTGACAAACATTATTGTAAATGTTATTAACAACACGAAAATGCCCAAATCTTAACGTAATATTGAAACACAGGTCGAATAACACGTATTATTCATTACCACTACTCAATTTGTGTTCAAAATCGCCGTCCATGATTGTTTTTTTTATCGTAATGATGTACGAAAGCGATTATGCAAAACGATTTTTTTTTAAATTTCGATTGACTCGGGTAATTAATATGTCGAATATCGGAAATCGATACTCAGAAATTAAAATAAAATTATTTTAAGCATTAAATACAATAAGCATTGTTTATAATAATGATTTATGCTTTTCTAATGTAAATTTAATAGTTTTTTGGACATTCAATTGAACTGAGTCAATAACACTCGAGGACCTTAGACCATAGTCATTTATTGAATTTCACGCCGAATTGTTTCTATATTTGAATTTTTCTTCGAATGCGCTCGTCGTATAAAATTATTTTTATTTATTTTACAATTAAGTATTTATTTTTGATACTTTTCTAATACACACATCAAAAGTGTCTAGGGATCAAGCATTTTTATGCGGATTTCTTGAGATTGAGATGTGGCTTTGTAATAAATTTATGATTTTATAAATTTATATGGATCCTTTTTGGTGCATTTCATAATTTGAATCAGGAACTGTGAATCAAATTCGAGTAAAAGATGAAAATCAGCTGTCAATATTTTCCCTATAAAAACATACAACGCATTGAAGACATTATTAGTGCTACTGTTTCCCTACTACTGATTAAAACCAACGTTATTATGGAGCGGCGACGTCATTTAAGCAGGGAAGAAATGCTCAGAGCCGTGGGAATGATAGAAGCTGGTTCCCGGCAACGTACTGTGGCTTTAGCTCTGAATACAAGTCAGAGTGTTATCAGTCGACTTTGGACACGTTACCGAAGCACTAGTACCGTGGCTGAGCGCCATGGAGGACGGTATCGCTGCACCACACGGAGACAAGACCGATACATTCAAATCTTAACTCGAAGAGCTCCAACAATAACCGCCATGATGTTAGCCGTGAGGCTTCATCACTCTTCAGGGAACTTAATTAGCGACCAAACAGTCAGAAACCGCTTGCATGAAGTGAACCTTCATTCCCGAAGACCGCTACGGGTACCACCTATAGCAATGCACAATCGTAGGATTCGATATCAATGGGCTCTTGAACACAGAAATTGGGCAGAAGAACAATGGCGTTTCGTGTGCTTTTCTGATGAGTCTCGTTTTGGTATGAGACCGGATACAAGACGTATACGACACTGGAGAACCCCTGGACGCCAACAGCGATTAAAATCCTGCCAGGAAGTCCATCCTTATAGTGGTGGAACCATCATGGTATGGGCGGGTATTTGGATCGGCGGAAGAACTGAGTTGATTTGGATCAGAGGCAACCTCAACGCTCAAATTTATGCTGAGACGATTGTATCAGACGTCATCGTTCCTCTACAAGTGCAAATCGGTCCCTTATTTCAGTTAATGCATGATAATGCACGACCGCACACCGCAAGAGTTGTAAGACAGACTCTCGCCGCAGCTAACATCAATGTCCTGCCCTGGCCTGCTCAGTCGCCAGACTTGAACCCGATTGAGCATGCATGGGATATGCTACAGAGAAGAGCTCTGCCGAATATGGAGGGTATCCAGTCGCAAGAAGACCTTTTTTTGTTGTTGCAACGAACATGGGCGGCCATTCCACAGCGTGATTTGGATGAACTCATTTTGAGTATGCCAAACCGATGTTCTTGTGTTGTTAGTGTTCGCGGTAGAAACACGGATTATTAATTGTTTAAGTTACCCAATAAAATTTTAAAGAAAACTGTTATTTCAGTCTTTTTTTCGAACTTTTGTGTTAGTGGTTCAAATGTCAAAAATCCCTTTATTAGGAAAATGGCAAATTTCTTTATTAATGCAAAGGTGACTTGGTTTATCGTTACTGTGACAAACGAAAACACTTTATTTGATGAATCCTTAAAGAAAATTTTAATTAATATCAATCAGGAGAAAAGTTATTGCAAAAATATATGTTGATCCCTAGACACTTTTGATGTGTGTAGTTTGCTACAGAATGCCCAGTATACATTTTTTAGGTAGGCTGAGCAGAAGTTTGGGAATGATGATAAATTAATTGTATAAATTGCGTATTCCGCAATCACTTTACATTTTAATATGTGTTGTTAGTTTTATGAGCTTGGTAGTTTTTGTTTCTATTAGTTTACTTGAGTAATAGTAATTGTTTGTTTTTGTGGTAGTTTCCCAACGAAATTTAAAAAAAACTTTCCATGTTTATGTCGGACCACGCACAATGAAAGGTTCTGTTAGGGTTGAATATTCACGCATGCACAATGTACATCATCATTAATTTGATTCACTGCAAAAATAAGTTTGTTTTTCATAAACCCATCATTCATAAGGTACCTACTCAAAAATTAAAGTGCCAGCCAGAAAAGAAAAGTCCTACTGTTTTCTTATGGGGAATAACATCTTGAGCATTTCTTACTATTGAGATTTAAAATGCCAAAAATCTTATTTTTAACCGACTTCTTATAACAAGTGTTTTAAGCGTAACATTTAAAAATACCAACTTTAAATTGAATATAACGTCCCGAACATATTTTGACTGTGACCAAATGTAAGTATGTACGCAGTATAGAATGAGAGATTTGCTATATTATTTGAAGACCAGACGTCTGATAGGATCTCTTGGAATCTAGAATAATCACAGAACTATATTTTGTAGTTTTTTTTTATTTTAGGCTGTGGTTTGAGATATATTGTTTCTATTTAATAGAATAATAAATATAAAGGCACGTGGGTACCTATATCAGAATCACTCATCTTAAAGTGGGTAATCGCACGAGGTATTTTAGAAATAAGTAGACAGGTCTTCGATCAGCAGCCTTATAATCACGATCCACAACTTAAATTACAATAATCACTCAATTTAACACAGATGAAAATGGATTTAAACTTGGGACGTAAGCGATCCGTCGTAAACGTCTAGTCCACGCTATCGTTCGATCCAAAGTGCACGAGTACGGTGGTTGATTGACGTTTATGACGTTCCGCCAGAGTGACAACACAATTGTCACTCTCGTCCGCTCAATGTCATTCGATAAATCACACAATCAATGTCAAAATAGGGTTTTCAATCTCTACTACTAGATGGCGCCAGGGACGCGCCTTCACGGCCGGACTGACAATCGCCCGTCCTCGGGCGAATATGTATTCCTGCAACAAAAAGGTACCATACTGTAGTCGAGCCGCCATGCTCGTCCACCCTGACATGAGCCAGTGCGTCTTACTTTAGGCCACAGCCTATTTCGAACTCACTCTCGCAACTTGCACCGCTCTTTTTCCTCATACGATGCGTAGCCCGGACAAATGCGTCCCTTCGACTTGCCCCAAGTGCAAGACCGGACAACACCGTCCCTTCGACTAGCCATCGGCTCACTCATGATGCGTAGCCCGGACAAATGCGTCCTTACGACTTGCCCCAAGTGCAATACCGGACAGCACCGTCCCTTCGACTAGCCATCACTCACGTCAACGAACTGGATTCGTACGTCCCTTCGACCAGCACCGCTAAGCCCGGACAATACAATCCATTCGTGACACACAGACGCATGCGTCCCTACGAACCCGCTAGCACTCTAGTCAGGACCGGACAACATCTCGTCTTTGGGTTTGCGTCCTTTCGAGTTACCAACCAACTGGCAAAACCGGACAACAACACCCACACGTAATCACATCACATAATCTAATGTACCTTAGGTTCTGAACATTATGCTCGGTGGACGTCTACTTCTACGTCAAAGGTCATAGGTCCCTCATCTTCCGAATCAGCACTAGCTGTTTCAGAAGGGGCCGTAAGCGTTTCAGACGATGCAGTCAGAGTAGCGGAATCTGCAGTCAAGGTGTCAACACTGCGAGCCGACATAGTCTCAAAATCGGCATCAATAATGCTTTCTGACTGCATATCTACCGCCTTCACGGCTTCCTCGTCATTCATAATGCCTTCAGCTAATTCCATTAAGCCCTCGTGACCTCCTGGCACCAAACGCAAATTTTCGTGCGAATACTTCAACGTACGGCAAGGACCATCTACACTTTTTAATTCATAGCGGTCATTTTCCAGAACATTGGTGATCACGAAAGGTCCTCTAAACTTTCGGTCAAGTTTCGTTTGATTGCGTTCCGAACTTTTTACGAAAACGTAATCACCTTTATTGTATGGCTTTACTTTAGCTCTTCCGTGATTAAAACGAATAGTCTCAGCGTTAGCAGCTTTCTCTATATTCTTGGAAGCATTTAGGCGAATCGCTTCTAAATTTAAGCGCTCGTGTGGACCATCTGCAGTTGAAAGCTTAGAAATTCCTAACGAGTACGATTGAACTCCAAACATTAATTCAGTCGGGGTATATTTCGTGACAGTAGACCTTGTACTATTTAGAGCAAGTTGCACATTGCCTAACTCATCGCGCCAATTCTTGTGCGGATCATTTTCAATGATTGTAAGTAAAGATTTTAGGGTTCGCATTACCCGTTCGACCTGACCGTTTGCTCTACTTGAGCCAGTGGCGATGAAGTGAAGATCAATGTGATGTTCCGCACAAAATTTCTTGAATTCACTGCTAATATAGCAGCGACCCTGATCAGCCACAATTCGTTTAGGAGCCCCGAACAAACAAACAGCTTTCTTCAGTGCCATAATGGCACTGGCCGCATCTAAAGAGGTGGTGTGTTCTAACAGGACGTACTTGGTAAACGAATCAATGATGACAGAACAGTACTCTTTTTGATCACTCTTACCTGTCAATTTTCCAGTAAAATCTATGTGGAGCGTGTGCCAAGGGGTTGGCTCTTTAGGAATGGGGTGTAGTCTAACTGGTTGGGCACCTGAGGGACCTTTCGAGGCTTTACATATTATGCATGAGTCGACAAACCGGCGAACACTTTTCGACATCTCGGGGAACCAATATAGATCGTAAATTTTGTCGAGAGTCTTATCGGGGCCTAAATGTTGAATTTCCGAATGAATGTGACTGATCAGAGTCCATACTAATGAGCGGGGTACTATAGGTAACCAAGAAACAGTTTTATTGCGGTTAATTTTCCGGTAAAGAACACCATTCCTTACGTCATAAGTTTGTGCTACATTCTCTGGTAAATCACCGTCCGAAAATTTCTTTATAATGTCTTGGATTTCAGCGTCACGCTTTTGCTCGACAGACAACCAACCAGCATGCAACTCTACGAATTTAACTATTTTCTTTGCAGCAGTAGAACTAGGAGAGGTTTCAAACTTATCTGAACAATTTTCCACAGTTGCGGTCTCAGGTAGGTGATTTCGCGATAGATAATCAGCGTGTTCCATGCTTTTTCCTTCACGATAAACAATATCGAAATCGTACGCTTGAAGCATGGCCCACCACCTATGAATGCGGGGTGTCAAATCGACCTTTGATTTAGACGCCTTCAACGAGTTACAGTCGGTATACACTGTGAACTTCCGGCCGTGCAAATAGTGACGGAAGTGTTCGACCGCTCGCACGACTGCCAGAGTCTCTAGTTCATATGAATGATAACGAGACTCTACCTCAGTCGTGCGGCGACTAAAATAAGCCACTACGTGTGGCATATTGTTTTTTCTTTGGATAACTATAGCCCCGTATCCCTCCGAACTGGCGTCACAGTGAAGCTCTACCGGCAGTTTTGGGTCAAAAATTGTCAAAACCGGCTCTGACGTGAGAACACGAATAACATTTTGTCTGATCTCTTCATGTTTTTCCGTCCACTTAATGCCTCCTTTTAACTTCGTAAGAGGGTACAGCGGACCAACTATCTGAGTATAACTAGGGATAAATTTCCTAAAATACGAAGATAGGCCAAGAAATTGGCGAACTTGAGTCGCTGTCTTCGGGGGAGGAGCATTGGCCAGAGCCTGAATTTTAAGGGAGTTAGGTCTAACCTCGCCGGCTTGGATAGCATAACCTAGATAGTTAACTTTGGTTTTAAGAAATTTGCACTTACGTAAATTCAACGAAAACCCAGCTTTCGTCAGAGCTTCCAGGCATTGGTCTAACCGTCGCAGACCCTCTGTGACGTCAGAGGAATGGCAGAGGACATCGTCCATGTACACCAGGGGTCCATCTTTCAAATATTTAAGTGCATTATTAATGCACCTCTGATATACCGACGGCGCATTGCGTAAACCAAATGGCATTGCAACATATTCGTATTGCCCCTCGGGCGTCACAAAAGCCGTCTTTTCTACGGATTCTGGGTGGATCAAAATCTGGTGGAAACCAGAGGCCATGTCTAAAGACGAAAAGTAATAAGCTCCGGTGAGCTGGTCTATTTGATCGTCTATAAGTGGTAGGGGATAGTGCTCAGGTCGCGTGTTTGAGTTGAGTTCTCTGTAGTCGACACACATTCTATCCGTGTCGTCCTTTTTCTTCACTAGGAGAATCGGACTAGCAAACGGCGAGGAACTCTCTCTAATAACGCCAGCTTTCAATAGCTCCTGAACCTTGTCCCTCACCACCTGTTTTTCGATGGGAGATAAACGATATGGTCGCCGTTGGACTATTTTATTAGGGTCAATAAGTTCAATTTTCATTACACCCGTATTAACACGTTTAGTTGGAGTACCATTTATAAAGTGATCAGTATACTTCAACAAAATACGCAGTAAGGCTTCCTTCCCGTCCCCGACTAAATCTGTATCTACAGCCGCGACGTCAATACCTTGTACACTTTCGCAAAAATTTATTTTCTCATTAGTGGATATGAGAAGATTTTCGTTATCAATCTCAACACGCACTCCATTTTCCAGTACGTCCCTACCTACAATAACGTTTTCTGAAATGCAGTTGTCTGGAACGATATGAAACAAGAGAGTCAAGCAAAGATTATTAATTTGGACAGTGCTAGAAATTTGCCTATTACACTCAATATCGTCTCCCCCAATGCCAGTCAAATAAACGGTGCTATTGCGTTCGATGCCAGGAAAATCCGAAGACATAGATTCCTTAATCAAAGAACAAGAGGAGCCACTATCAAAAAGGAAACAGATATGCTCACCAGATGCCGTCTTCAGTTTACCTCTCGAAGTCTTGTGCTCGCAAGTGTTGACCTCCCTGACCGCTGCGCCGCCTCTCTTCTCAGGGCACGACGTAGATACGTGGCCAGGTTTCCCGCACGTGAAACAGGTGATTGGTGCCGACTTGTCCTTGACCTGATCCGTGTTGGAACCATCAGCTCGATTAGTTGAGCCGTCACGTCGCCTTTTACACTCTGCTATTTTGTGTCCAGGAACTCCACACCGATGACATTTTCCATTGAACTTCGAGTCCGACAGGCGAGGTCTTTTTGCCTTATTGTCATTACCATCATTATCTTCAGTACGACGCTTTAAAGAAACCCCACCAAGTGTTCGAAAGAGTTGAGCACGCGTTGTGATAGCATAGGAGTTCAGTTCACGACGAATCATGTGGTCTTTCGAGCTCAGAACAGAAATAACGAAACCAGTGATTGCCTCTTCTGACATCTCAACTTTAGGGATTCGCTCGATTAGTGCCCATAAACGCATAGCCGATTCGCTAGCACTCTCCTTTGTTCCGATCTGGAAGCGCAACACTTCATCGAAATGGTCCTGTATCAATTTGGGCTCTGCAAATTTCGCCAGCAATGTTTGCTTCACAACTTCCCAGGTTAAGTCTTCCAAACGCAACTTAGTCAGAACAGATGCCGCTCGTCCTTTAAGTGCAGTTGTCAGAGCAACCAAAAGTTCCACGCCACTCAAATTCTTGCTGTTAATGATCAACTCGGAAACACGGCACCAGCCCTTAACATCAGCATCTTCGTCATCTGGGTCGAACTTGATCAACTGAACCGCGTTAGTGTTTGCTACAGGCTGCGATGTTTGCTGCGGCATTGCTAACAAACGGGTTAGCAGGGCTTCCATATTGGTGAGTAATCCACTATTGCTAGGTTGATTATGGGGCTGAGTATCTTTATCCAACTGTTTTTCGCATCCCACTTCTGATAAAGGCACGTGGGTACCTATATCAGAATCACTCATCTTAAAGTGGGTAATCGCACGAGGTATTTTAGAAATAAGTAGACAGGTCTTCGATCAGCAGCCTTATAATCACGATCCACAACTTAAATTACAATAATCACTCAATTTAACACAGATGAAAATGGATTTAAACTTGGGACGTAAGCGATCCGTCGTAAACGTCTAGTCCACGCTATCGTTCGATCCAAAGTGCACGAGTACGGTGGTTGATTGACGTTTATGACGTTCCGCCAGAGTGACAACACAATTGTCACTCTCGTCCGCTCAATGTCATTCGATAAATCACACAATCAATGTCAAAATAGGGTTTTCAATCTCTACTACTAGATGGCGCCAGGGACGCGCCTTCAAATATTTTTTTTATAGTTATTAAAAAATATGTTTGTGACCTTCACGATAAACCCTTTCATTTGATATATCACACGGTACTTACAGTAAGCAAAGCTTTTTCATTTCTCATACTCGGAAAGTAGTATTTGTTTGATCCGAATAGCGGGTGGAAGACGTTGCTTCCCACCTTAAGGCGGGAAAGACTCATAGTAATTGCTTCCCTCTCTAGGTCGGGAATGAATTTAAAAATAGAACTAAATTGGTTAAGTAGTCAGCTACGAAATTTTTACATAATTAAGAAAAATGTTGCGGTCTTGTGAGTGTATAAACAGCCAGTGTGAAAAAAATACCTATCAAGCGGGACGGCCCGCGGCAGTGACGCGGTGTGTTCCATATTTAAAATAGCACACAAATTGTTCTAATATTTCAATTAATTTTAAATAGGTACCTATTATTCATGTTATTATTATCAATAAATATTTTAGAAAGACCACTATTTTTTACTTTCCTTATATTCGAAATGAAAAGTAGAGTGTTTAACACGGGTGAAAGTCATCAATTCCTACTCGGACTATAGTCTAAATACCTCGTAGATTCCTTTCGACCCTTGTATAACAATCTACTATTTACCCGACTGCGCTAGAAGGAGGGTTATGTATTTACTGTGAGAGTGACACTGGGCATATCAAAATAAAAAAAAACAAAATGGCGGATTTTTGGCGCCATATTATGCCTTCAATATTTTTTTTTTTCTCAATACCTATCGAGTGGGGTCTCAAAAGAAAGGGTTTTAAAAGGTGATTACAAAAATATATACAACTTATATGGTTAAAAGTAATTCAAAGTGACAAAGCGTAAAAAACACGTATCAAGAACTAAATCGTCTGCGAAACACATCTTTCACATTTGTAAACTAAAAAGCTGGAAATAAAAAAAAGTAATTAGAAAAATTAAAAAAAACCCGACTGCATCCTTGTACTAAAACTAACTGAAAAGCTAAAAACAAGCCCATTTTAAATTAAATAAAATTTGGAAGCAGGCGGGACGCATTTGAGTTTGAAACTATAATAATGGTATTTTTTTTATCTAATGTGACCCCAAAAAGTGACCCCATATTCATAATTAATTTATTCATGTTACACGTCCGTATTTGAGTCACAGAAATTTATATGTGTACCAAATTTCAACTTAATCGGTCTAGTAGATTCGAAACAAATCGATTGTAACAAACCTATAGACAGACACACGAGTGATCCTACAAGGGTTCCGTTTTTTCATTCGGACGTAGGAAACCATAAAAAGTTACACCCCTATCCACACTGTACGTGTTTGTACTTATTAAAATAATTATATTTCAAAAACTATTAATTAATGATAAAATATACCAAAGAGTTTTTATTCAGTCTCAACAATTTTTTTATTTTTTTTTTAAATACCGATTATCGATTAGGCTTTATGACATTTTTGAATCGGAATAAGAAAATTGGGTGGATGGTCAGCACTAAGAGGTGTCACGTCGCAACACAATTTTTAGTAATTTTTATCAAGATTTGATCATGTTTTTTATGTAGTTTATGTATGAAAAATGGTAAAAGTAAGAATGCAGAGAGAATGACAATATCTTTATTTTTCCTTTTTGCATATTTTCATCAAGAGATTAGATGGTTTATGTAGGTACATATTTTCAGCGATTTTGAGGTGTCTACCATTTGGATAGGTGTAGTAATATCTATTTTATACAACTTTCACAGTAGAATGACGCGGTTTTACCGACCTCAGCATATAGTTAAAGATATTTGCCACAAACTTATTTTACAAAATAGGCGCGGTAACACAGTTTTCTTAATAAATTCGAATGCTGAAAGTTAAAGTAAATTTCTGATTATCATGACGTAATTCGCAACACCCCGTCGAGTCAGCTGGTGTGTCATATGTCAAAATTTTGTCGAGCAGAGAGGTTAAAATCCCACAAATTGGCGTCGACTCTCTTGTTCACAAACTAAACTATATTTAAGTTCAGTGCATCTTTTTCTTTCTATTTCATTAAGAAAAAAACAGGAGATAAATATTAGTTTAGTCCTGTCAAATTAAGATACTCCATAGACAATTTAGACGTGATTAAAAAATTGGCTATTAAAAATACGTCAATTTACGCCAGGCACGGACTAATTTGACAGGTCTAAACCGCTCCGTCGCTGTATATCATATTCTCAAAAGACCACATTCGTAAAACATCACATTCGTAAAACACGATAATCGCAAAACATCATATACTCATAATATCATATTCTGAAAACATCATAATCTTCTAAGACCATTTTCGCAAAACACAATATTCTTGTGTTACCACATTCCAAGTACAGTTCAGTACAGTAAAGTTCAGTCTCTGACAGTCTCTGATATTACGATATTATGAGTATATGATGTTTTGCGAATATCGTGTTTTACGAATGTGATGTTTTACGAATGTGGTCTTTTGAGAATATGATATACAGCGACGGAGCGGTCTAAACTAATATTTATCTTTTGTCCTTTTCTTAACGAAATAGAAAGAAAAAGATGCACTGAAATTAAATTTAGTTTAGTTTGTGAACAAGGGAATCGGCGCCAATATTAATGTTTTGACCACTAAAATACTAGCTTTGAAATTATATAAAATTTTCAATATAATTAGGTAGCTTAAAAAATATTATTAAAATCTCGATTATGATTGTAAATGTTTGCTTGGTCAATCCCTAGCATCAGTGGGATGACACTGACAACTCACTCCACGCAAGTTTTCACGGTGAGATTTTTACAGAATCGACATGCAGAGCAATCCGACTCGGACAACTTAGGTTAGAAAGCCTTTGTGGCTTCGTGGCTTCCGAATTATTTCCATTACCGTTACCGCACCTGAACTCAACGAACGCAATAGACGACGTAGGATGCAAGAGCGAGCGAAGGGCAACCCGAGGTTCGGTTTGGTTAAGTTCGCGAAGCGGGGCTCCGTCGACA
This sequence comes from Amphipoea lucens, assembly GCA_947508005.1. NCBI lineage: Eukaryota > Metazoa > Arthropoda > Insecta > Lepidoptera > Noctuidae > Amphipoea > Amphipoea lucens. The sequence goes on along the minus strand of OX382358.1, from coordinate 16,239,653 downwards.
TAGGATGAAGAAAAAAAAGTTTTTATCATATTAGACTAAATAGGTTTTATGTCTATTGAGTGGTATATCAAACGATTTTATATTAATTGTCTGTTATTCTTATAGAAATTAGTTACATTAAAATTATATCAATCGTTTATTATATTAACTGATCATTATATCAAATAAAATTATAGGTTCAGTTGTTATATCTTTAGTCCATCCAACAAAGAGATTGTAGAGTGCGTGAGCAAGGCCCTAAGCAATTACTTCAGAAAAGTGTTCAGGGTGCTTAGAGAGTTAACATACTATAAGTCCTGACATCTAGGGGGTGAGGCGGAGTGGGGGAGGGGGTTAAAGTTCCCATTTTTCAGTTTTTCGCTAATATCTTTTAAACGGTGCGTCATGGAGATAAGAAGTCTGCTACGCAATGAAAGCTTATAAAATTACGTACAACTTTTATCTTATACACTTTTTCACATTCCTACCTATTTTCGAACTACACATTCCGGAAAAGTGAAAATTGAAAAAAAAACTACTTGAAATGAACACTACCTTTTGTATACTACTTCCTTCACGTTATTTGGGGATAAAAAGTATCTTATATCTTAAATCAACTCCTACTAAGTATATCAATTTACTAAATTTTATCCAAATCTGTACAGCCGTTGGGATATCAAAACTTTTATCTACACTTGTCCGCTCCGTCGCTGTATATCATATTCTCAAAAGACCACATTCGTAAAACATCACATTCGTAAAACACGATAATCGCAAAACATCATATACTCATAATATCATATTCTGAAAACATCATAATCTTCTAAGACCATTTTCGCAAAACACAATATTCTTGTGTTACCACATTCCAAGTACAGTTCAGTACAGTAAAGTTCAGTCTCTGACAGTCTCTGATGTTTTATTTTTATTAATAAAAACGAAATTGGTAACAAAATAAAAAATGAAATTATTCTTAAACAAAACAAAAAATGAACTATTCTTAAACAAAACAAAAAAAAAAATCTTAACCAGATAAATAATTTCTTAGTAAGTATTTATTTCTTGATTATGTACTAATTACACATAAGCGTTTCAAACACACTTGAATGCATATTGTTTTATTTACACAATCACTGACTATACTTTCAATTTTTTTATTTTTTTCAATTATTTTTCTATTTCGTTTTACATCAGTACAATGTAAATAATTTCTTTTTAATTTTATGTTTTGCAATTTAGCTTCCTTTTTTAGCAGTGATATGAACTGGTACATACTGGGTTTTGATGGAATTCTCGTGTTGATGCGGCGATGCCAAACCTCAACACCATTTGTGGTTCTATTCTTTTCGTCATGACAGCATAATATGTTACTACTTATCTTTTTCATCCATTGACTGTTGAAGTAATCTAGGAATTTGTAGACACGTGGTGATGACATTTCAATGATGGTATTAAAAGCTTCTGGCATCAATTTCGTATAATTTGCCGGCCAGTATAAATCAAAGAGGTTACGTATGTACATTGGTTATATTCAGCGACGACGGAACGTTTAACACATTTTGATACATAAAGCCGCAAAGTTTTTGAACACCAGTGTACTTTTTCACCTTTTTTGAAAATATAATGTTTAGAGAATGTTGTGTTTTGCGAAAATGGTCTTAGAAGATTATGATGTTTTCAGAATATGATATTATGAGTATATGATGTTTTGCGAATATCGTGTTTTACGAATGTGATGTTTTACGAATGTGGTCTTTTGAGAATATGATATACAGCGACGGAGCGCACTTGTCTTATACACTTTTTCCAAATTTTCACCAGTGTTCGAGTATCGTGCTCCGAAGAAAGTGAAAATGGAGTTCATTTAGTGTGATGTGACAAGCATTACCGAATGTTAAATATGAGCTAGTATATAAATTAGGTATTTTATTGATATCATAAGCTGGGAGTACCTCCAAGCGGTGAAGGCGGTAACAGTTTGATATCTCGTTTTCTACCAGTGGTAATGGAGCAGAAGCGGGTCGTCACTTTTCATTCCATATTTCCTGTCGTAGAAAACGAGAACTGTCCTTTTGATAGCTTCAACTCCTCCCACCCAAGACATTATTCTGCTGAAACCCGGCCGAGGAAAAACCAAAACAGTTGCACTGTCCACCCAAGAGATGCAGCAACATGGATTTGAGCACATCCTTTTCCTTCATTCATTTACAGGTTGTGACACAACATCTGCAACTTTCAGAAGAAGCAAAGTGGGTTTCTTAAAACTGTACTTGAAGTCAGATATTATCAAGGAAGCGGCTGCGATCTTTTACAAGCCCACCTCCACGCACAGTGAAGTTGAAGAGGCTGGGAAGATGTGCTTCCTCAAATGGTATGGCGCACCAGCAAGACTGATCTCCCTCAATGAGTACCGATACCAGTCATTCGTGAGATCATGGCAAATATTAAACCTGATTTCAGCTCCCTCCCACCAACTGAAAACGCAGCTAAACAGCATTCGCGGCGCACTTACCACCAAGTGCAGCTGTGGCTCGGAAATGAGCTGCCTCCTCAAGAGTGGGGATGGAAACATGAAGGGGACAGCCTGGTGCCAATAACAACCGAAGATTCGCCAGCACCAGAGATACTATCTACTAAAAACAATATTTTGCCGCTGCACGAAGGATTGTGGTAGTAGAAAATGTGGATGTCGGAAAGCAATGTTGAACTGTTCCGCGGCGTGCCTCCACTGCCAAGGGAATTGCCTCAACGGCGTGTCTGTTGACGTTGACGATGATGAAGACGACGTAGAGCCTCTTCAGCAAGTACCATCTACTGAGGATGAGGGAGCCTTGGAAAAAGAACCATTGTCACAGCCTAAACGAATTAAAAGATAAAAGATAATATGTATCAAAGATACAAGTTTTGATTACTCAACGGCTGAACCGATTTGGATGAAATTCGTTATGATTAAAGATTTGGATTTTTAGGCTACTTTTATCCCGAAATAACGCAAAGAAAGTAGCAGGCAACAGGTAGAGATTCATAAGTAGTTTTTTCGAAAATTTTCACTATTTTAGAATGTATATGTAAAAAATGGGTAGTAATTCGAAAAAGTGTATAAGACTAAAGTTGTAGGAAATTTTATAAGCTTTCATTGCGCAGAAAACTTCTTTTCTCTAAAACATACCGTTTTAAAGATATTAGCGAAAAACTGAAAAATGGGAACTTTATCCCCCTCCCCCTCCTCCGCCTCACCTCCTAGACGTCAGGATTTTTAGTACGTTTATTCCCTAAGTACCCTGAACAATTTTCTGAAGAAATCACTTAGGGCCTAACTCACGCACTCTACAACTCCTTATGGGTGATTTATTGGATGGACTACTTGTAAATATTAGAGGTTTTGTAATTATATCATATATTACTTACCCGTTCACTGCTTGGCGTTAGCAATAAAAACCTAACATGGACTTATGCACACTAAAACAATGTGCATGTGCAGGCACAACTACAAACATAGCCAAACGGACTTCGTGAAATGACTATCTATATCTATTTCCTCTTTTTATATACTTACATTCTTACTCGAATTATCTGTCTGACTGGAAAAAATATTTGTCCTTTTAAGAATTGGTATTTTTAAGAATTGATCTTTTTAAGAATTGCTTCTTTAAAAAAAAAACCGACTAAGTGCGTGTCGGACCACGCATAATGAAGGGTTCCGTAGTTGGAACGAATTTATCCCAAGAACAATCTTAGCATTGTAATTGAAAATCATGTTCTCCCATACATTGCAACTACAAATTTAAGTTGGTCGACAATTGATAGTTTTCCTTTAAACTTCGTTATATATAAGTACTACTGCCGTGACATTTGAATTTCTAACTACAACCGTTTAGTTGGTAAAGGGGGGGGGGGGACACTAACGAAAATTGGTACTTTAAAGCTAAGTCACGAACGGTTTACTTAATCAAAAAACGGTCTTTCCAAACCCCTAACATTGTTAAAAGACCTATCCAACGATATCCTAGACTATGGGAAGGACGAAAAATAATTTATCATCCCCACTTTACATGTAGGAGAGGTACCCTAAATAATTGTTTTTTTTTTTTTCAAAATTTTATTTTACCACTTTTTCGGCGTCATTAACGTGTATACTCATGCCAAATTACAACTTTCTAGTACCAATAGTTTTTGAGCTAAACCGCGGACAGACAGACAGACGGACATGGCGTAAACTATAAGGGTTCCTTGTCGATTAGGAGGATTGGGTATTTAGTGAATTAGTTATTTTTCAAGCTGCTGGCCATTTATCGACTAAGCCCTAAATTGTTATTTAAGGCAGCTTCTTTAAAAATCAATCAATCAATCTCAATCAATCAGTCAATCTCGTCTTCAAATAGTTGATCACGTGACATACTTATTTTTTTAACGGTTGTTCCCGTTAGAAAATATGGATGTCACGTGATCAACTTTGAACGTTAACATCTCAGAAACGTGACTCTTTACGGGGTTTGATCCTATTGTGTTTTCTGTTTGGATTGATGTCAGCTATCATTTTATAAAGGTTTCATGCGTGGCTGCAATAAAAAAAAATACGCGACGGTAGGTATGCCAAGGCTCCATGCGAAAATTTTCAATCCCCTTTATGTGTACTGTGTACAGCAAATTAAGATTTGATTTCATTTTATCTACCTCCTACGATGTTAAAATGCCAGACAACTAGAGCTTAAAACTTTATTTAATTCGTTAATTCACAAGCCAGTTGTTAAACATTAATTGACTGGATTTCTCCACTCGGAAGATAGTGTTTGCAATAGCAGAATGGATTTAGGTGTGGATGTGTCTCGCTGATACAGTTCGGCTCTTTTCCGTACCTAAAATATAAGAACACAATCGTATAAGTATCTAAGAAGGCTCAAAGCACAACAAGAGAGCAGGCTTGGTAGTTCTTGGTTACCGAACAATCTCAACAGCTCCAGCTCCTCAAAATAATGGCTTCCCAATGTTACAATTTTACCAATAAATATATAGCTAGTACCCATGAGTTCGTTATTTATGACGTTTGTATATTGTGGCCAAATGATTTCTGAACAACGGCAACCTCCGTGCCGTAAGGAGCAACATGAACCCTTTTATTTTAAACGTCGCTTAAAGTCAAGAAGTATATGTTTACCAGTCATCAGTACATCAGGAATGTATGTTTAACAGTCAATCAACTCAGCCTATTGCAGTCCGCTGCTGGACATAGGCCTTGCCCAGGCTGCGCCACAAAACCCTGTCCTCCGCCTTCAGCATCCAATCTGTCCCAGCCACCTTCTTCAGGTCGTCCGTCCATCAAGCTGGGGGGCGTCCCACACTACGCTTGCCGACATGCGGTCTCCACTCCAGGACTCGTCTGCTCCAGCGGCCATCGGTCCTTCGATAAATATGGCCGGCCCACTGCCACTTCAGTTTGTTTACTCTGCAAGCTATGTCGGTCACAGTCGCGTATCTTTAACTTTAAGAAACATTTCAATATAATAGGGTTTCCTATTATAATTAAACCAGGTTTTAATCAACCAAAGCCGCATTCCTCTATCTCCATCATTTCATATAGTAGAAAAGTTACTTTACTATCTACATAAATAAACTTAAATAATTGAAGAAAGTCTAGATAAGAGTAAATGCACTTACTTGCTAATTCTAGAAATTTCTTTTTCAGTGATTGAGAAAGAGTCATTTTTAGTGTTATACGTCACTGTTCCTTCGAATACGCTTCGACCAGGATTTAATACTATCTGAAATATGTTTTTTAACCGACTTTATTTTATAACCTATAGCTAATCTTTCTCTACATTATCAGCATTCAGTCTAACTAATATGCACTTAAGCATACTTATCACTATCAGAGTCACAATATCCCAGTCAATATCGACAATTAGCAATATAAAGTGTTGATGGCGGTGGTTTACTAGGTTAGCGGTTGCCGTTAAGACAGCGACTAGTATAAAAAACGTTCGCCATTTAGAGCGAGGATAAGTCGGGGCGAGGGTTCATCGAAGTCAACTACAATTATACTTATGCCCAAGTTACGTTTTGCCGCGACAAATGTATGCCCACAGCTACACCACTGCCACACCACTGCCCCACCGCTGGGCAAGGGTCTCCTAGCTTCCATTTCCCTTAAAGCTCATCATGGAGATCCCATTTTAAATAATTACCTTGGCCTGATAATATTCTTTAAATGCTCTTGGTGCTGCGAGTCTAGGGTTTCCAAGATATGTGTCTTCTTCTTTTTTATAACCATATGTCAAAAGCTCATTGTTTACATTAAGTTGTACAACCGATTGTATGGATATAAGTTGTCTTTTTGCGCATTTTGATCTGTAACATTATCGAGCTTTATGACATGGGTATTAAAATAATACCAAGCATATTGTTGACGCCAAAAATATAGCATAATTATATATATATATATAACATGACTTTTATAGTCCGAAAGCCTAATACTTACGCAAACCTTAAAAAAATAGCAATAGGAAGGAGCGAGCGTTTCGTAGGTATCCCTGTTTCCTCTCTCCATCCCTTACACTCCAATAATCCGATGGAGAAACAAGAAGATTATCTTGGAGGACTTTCGACAAGCTTCGACTGAATGCCGCTACGAAGCGCTGGCGCATCGGCACTATTTTTAACCGACTTTAAAAAAGGAGGTTCTGTATTCGACCCGTATGTATGTATGTTTGTATGTCTGCGATTTTCTCAAAAACTCATGAACAATATTGATAATTCTTTCACTAATGTGATCTACATACTTTCAGAAAGGTATAATACATCAGGTAATTATTCTTATGTACGAAGTTATATGCATAAATGTACTGCATCTCCGGCATTTCTATGCAAGTTTTGATGATTTTTCTAGTCGGTGTTTTCAATTCTTCAATGCACAAGTAAAGTAAAATCGTTTATTTCATATTTCAAAATTACAATATCGAGGTATTGTTGGTCCCAAACTAGGCACAGCCTGTGTCTTGGGCACCATTACAATGGTACAAGATTTTGATAATTAAGGGAAACCTGAGATCAACAAATGAAATAAAAATTAAGTAGCCACATCTATCTATAATTATAATAAATCTGTAGAAGTGAAAATTCTGTACATTTAAAAAAAAAAAAATAAATAAACGGCTGGGGGTGTTACTAGACCGACACCGAACCCAAAAATGTGATTAAAAAAATTTTTGTCTGTCTGTCTGTTTGTTCAGACATCACGCAAAAACTATCGGTTCGATTACGATGTAACTTGGTATAATTATTCTTTAATATCCTGGGCACCACACTGGGTACTTTTTATCCCGGAAAAGTATCTATCTACCTAAGTATCTATATAAATAAAAGCAAAAGGCCTGACTGACTGACTGACTCATCAACGCCCAGCCCAAACCCTTGGACCTAGAAAGCTGAAATTTTACACAATGGTTCCTAAAGGGAACCATTGTGTAAAATTAAATTAAGTAATGTAGATAAGGAAAAAGGAAGGATTTTTTTAAATTCAACCCCTAAGGGAGTTAAATAGGGGATGAAAGTTTATAATAATTTTAACGCCTTGTCCGATTAACTTGAAACTCAGTATTTATACTAAGGACTAAAAATAATTAATAACGTATATCAGGGTTTTTCGAAAATCTACCCCTAACTGTGTGAAAAGAGGTAGTTAATTTTAAAGGGGAGGATTTTACTGCGTGGCTTGTTTAGCTCGAAAATTGGTATAAATAAACTTTGAGTCAAGTTATGAACACATCTTAAACGATTTTTCAAAATTGCACCCCTGTGGGGGTGAAAAGCGGCGATACAGTTTAGTTGAAAAATCTGATTCCTTTGTTCTATAAACTTAAAAATTGGCCCGAATACTTATTTATCTAAATTAATTATAAAGATCATAGCAACAAACATTTTCGAAACTTTTAGAGGAAAGTACGAATTTCACGCGGACAAAGTCGCGGGCAGAAGCTAGTCGGGACTATAAGTCTAAATGTACACACAAATAGACTTACTAATAATTAAGGGAGAGCTGAGGTCAACAAATTGAATAAAAATTAAGATTTAAATGATAAAATAATAGTTGGTACAATTTCCTATACACCATTACTCTCTGCCGGCATCTGTGTTCCCTCCCACATTTAACCCGTCTGCCTTCAAATCAAGAGTGAACAGGCATCTTCTGGGCACGCTCGTTCCATCATAGACCTCATCTATCGCTTTCCATCAGGCGTGATCGGGGTCAAGAGTGCGCCCATTTAGCAATAAAAAAAAAAAAAAAAAACCATTGAATATGTGTAAATAACAAAAATATTAATGAGTCTTTATTTATTATAAGCAGCTAAACTGTTTGCATGCCTTAGTTAAGGTAGTTTTTTTTTATTATTGTTTATTAATTAAGGAAAAAGCAAAATACAAACATAAACATGACGGCAGCCATATTACAGCTGCGAGAGACGGCGACTAGATGGCGCTAGTGGAACGTGCACCAGACGCATTACAGGGAAATCATTCAATTTGGCTTAAAAGACTTGAATTCAATCCAGTAAAATATTGTAACGTTCGTTCTCTCTTTTTACGTCTGTGGTTCTCAGAACGAACGCCTATAAAAGCAGTTGCGCTGTTGAGTCGGTACGCTCGTCACTAAACCCAGTAATGGATAGAGGAATTGTATCTAGAACCAAACCCCGATCCCTCAACATAGCCTATTTCAATGCCAATGGCATCCAAAGTCAAAAAGATGAGATCGCCACCTTCATCCGCGACCATCAAATTGACATCTTCCTCGTTCAAGAGACCTTCCTCAAGCCTAGTCATCGCAACCCGTCAATCGCGAACTATCGTATAGTTCGCAACGACAGATCGCGATGCCACAAAGGCGGCACTCTTATATACTATAAAAAAGAGCTCTACTGCATCCCAATGGATCCGCCCCCTCTTTCACGACTTGAAGCGTCCATCTGTCGGCTAGGCATGTCAGGACACCAACCAATCACAATAGTTTCAGCCTACATCCCTCCCACGACCTCTGCAGAGTACTCACAACCTCTGTCAAAAGACCTCTCAGCCCTTCTTGGCTTAAGCGACTCCGTAATAATAGCGGGTGACCTTAACGCCAAACACCCCGCCTGGAACAGCACCAGGGTCTCCACCAGAGGCAAAATCCTATTTGACCTCTCCCCCATTCTGAACTTCGACGTCATCGGACCGATGACTCCCACCCACTTTCCGAACATTCCCAATCATACTCCAGACGTCCTCGACGTGGCACTCCTAAAGAACGTCAACCTACGGTTGAACGATTTAGAAGTGGTACAAGAGCTATCCTCTGACCACCGACCAGTCATCATCAGACTGACCCCCCGTATTGGTCTCCCCGACCCCAATCATCCCCCCCAGACAAAAGTGGTAACGGACTGGAGGAAAGTAAGCGAACGCCTGAAATCCACCACATCCCCCCACTTAGACTCTATTCCTGATCAGTTCAACTCTATCGCGGACACGACGGCCGCGATCGACTCGCTCACGGAACACGTACAGTCAGTCCTGAACGACTGTTCAAGGGAGATTCCAGCGATGGATGACCATCAATGGAAACTGCCTGACGACTTGCGTGAACTACTGTGTGAGAAGAATGCGGCTGTCCGTGCTTACAGCAGCTTTCCCTGCGATGCGAACAAAGCCCATATGCGTTACTTACAGAGATCTGTGAGGACTCGCATATCGGAGTGGCGTGAAGTCAAATGGGATAAGACGCTGAGCGATCTTGAACCCACACATCAGGCATTCTGGGATCTTCAAAGGAGACTCAGATCTCAAGAGATAGTCTCCATGCCCCCACTGACCCGCCCTGACAAAACCATTGCCTTCGACGACAATGACAAGGCCGAATGCCTGGCCGACAGTCTCGAAGCCCAGTGTACACCTAGCTCCCTACCCGTAGACCAAGCCCATCTCTCTGAGGTTGACGCGGAAGTCGAACGCAAAGCCTCCCTCCCACCTGTCGAGGACCCTGATAATCCTCTGCCACCCGTCACTCCAGACGAAGTGCAGGATATCATCAAGCGCCTCAAACCTAGGAAAGCCCCTGGCTCAGACGGAATCACCAACAGAGTGATTCAACTCTTCCCTGTCCAAATAATAATGCTACTGGTCACCATCTTCAATGGCGCCATGAGCAACAACATCTTCCCACAAGCGTGGAAAGAAGCCACTGTTATCGGCATTCCCAAGCCCGGCAAACCCAAATCGGAACCTTCGAGTTACCGCCCCATCAGTCTGCTCAATGTTCTCGGCAAGGTCTACGAGAGGCTTATTTATAAGCGTCTCAGAGACTACGCCGAAACAAAGGGCCTTATCCCTAATGAACAATTCGGTTTTCGGACCCAACACTCCTGCGTCCAGCAGGTCCACCGCATCACCGAACATATACACGCAGGTTTCCTACGCGGGTATATGACAGGTGCAGTCTTCTTCGATATAGCGAAAGCCTTCGACAAGGTCTGGCACAATGGCTTAATCTACAAGCTATACCAACTCAAAGTGCCTGACCGTCTCGTACTCATCATACGAGACTTTCTGTCGAACCGCACCTTCCGCTATAAAATTGAAGGAGCGATATCCTCCCCACACCCCATCCGAGCAGGTGTACCCCAGGGCTCTGTACTTGCCCCACTCATCTTCACGCTGTTCACCAGCGATATCCCCACAAATAAAAAGGCCCAGTTGGCCCTGTTCGCTGACGACACAGCCATTTTCTACACTGGTTGCAGCCTAGTCCAGATCTCACTCACACTCCAAACCGCTGTCAACAAACTCGCTGACTGGTTCAGGAAGTGGAGAATAGAGGTCAATCCCGACAAAAGTCAAGCAGTTCTCTTTTCGAAACCGCGACATAAACCCAACCGACCGACGACGACCTATCACCCTGTTCAGCAAGCCGATCCCTTGGGAAAAGCAAGCTAAATATCTAGGAGTAATACTCGACAGGCACCTTTCCTTCGCAGAGCACATAAAGACGGTTCGCTCGCGCGCCGCTTTCGCTCTCGGCAGACTCCACTCCGTTCTCAATGCACGCAGCAAATTGTCACTAAGATGCAAATTGCGCATCTACACTGCGTGCATTAGACCCATAATGACCTACGCCTGTGTAGTCTTCGCTCACGCGAAACCCCACCACATCCACAGGATGCAGACCCTCCAAAACCGCTTCCTCCGTAAGGCTACGGGATCCCCTTGGTTCGTTCGAAATGAGATCCTCCATCTTGACCTCAAAATCCCCACCATCAAACAATTCATGAAACGTCTTTCCAAGAGTTTCTTTGATACCGCCGCCAAACATCGCAACCCACTGGTTGTCGAGGCCACCAAATACACCCCATCCAATATCAGTAAACTTCGCCGTCCAAGGCATGCTCTCTCCGAACCTGACGACCCCATAACTCTCCTCCAGGAGAAAAACAAAGCGACCAGTACAGTGCACAAACACAGAACTCCGTCATTCCGACCTCGCCGCCGAGGTCCCTCGCGACGTCCCCAAGTAAATGCTTCCCCCCGACCCTTGCTCGATGAACGGCCAGCCCGCGCCGCAGCTGAGCCTGTAGCTTTAAATTCCCGACTGTGACCTCTGAGTTTGTTTCGGCATTTCTTCTCAGAGCAGTCAGATAGGAAATGCCGGCCTCATCAAGCTTAAATAATATATTAAGATCCAGCCTGTCCCATCTTGCTGCCCTCCCCCAGCGACGCCCTAAGCCGAGGTTCGTACCCCAAAGGGGGTGCCCTTAGCGTGTAGTCGCTTAGTATACTAGTTTTACGCCCCTGGCTGGAGGCTTTGAGTTTACTTAAGGCAACCAAAGGATAGTCCGGTTAAGTAGTCACGACCTCTATAGGTCAACTACGAGATGCCATATAGGAAAAAAAAAAAAAAAAAAATAGAGTCGGTACGCATTTCCAACGGATGCGTCTTGGGGCACGGACCACTGTCTCTTGACAGTCAGTACTGCCCGGTTATTGGTCGTGGAACATTGCCTCTGGCAATTAGTACTGTCCTTATTGCGGTGGGTGCATGGACCACTGTCTCTGACAGTCAGTACTGCCCTATGTGACCGCCCTCACTGCCTTTATCTTGTTATTCCATATTCCATTTAATTAGTTTTATTTTATTTCTGTATGTTTTTAGATTTAAGATAATCTGATTGTTATATTAAAATAAATTCGTGTATTGCCATACCTGAGTTTTACTTCTGATGTCTGGGCCAAATCCGACAAACACCACAAAAACCTAGTTAGTATATGATCATATTTATAAACTTAACATCTGTAACTTGTATCTACTTTCTGTGCAAATAAAGAACTATTCTATTCTATTCTATAATAGGTAAATTTTTAATAACTATTATGATAAATTTTTAAATAAAATATGTTAGAAGGTGAAATTGGCTACAGTTGAGCTAGTTAGCCTTAGACTACGAAACTGAACATACAAACAAAATAACTGATTAAGTGAAAAACTAAAAACGATCAAAATCTTATAATAAAATGTAAGTAATATAATAGTAAAAATGTTTTTTTCCGTTTGTGCTGCTGTTCTGTAGTGTGCGTCTGTGTGTGTGTGTGGAGGGGGGTGAGTGTGTGTGTGAGTAAGGGGGGGGGGTGTAAGTCTAAGGGTGTATATGTCTATGTGTTGGTGTAACGTGAGTTGAGTTTATTTGGTTATACTTAGGATTTTTTCAGTAGAAGTGTATGTTTGTTCCAAGAGCCAAATTTTGACTGTCTGTTTCATTCGGGTGTAAGAGGAGCTATTCGGGTGGAGAGTTTACCTTATTATAGATGTGAGTGTGTACTTGTGTAGGAATGATGGAAGTCTTTGGGCGAATGCAGAGTTTACTCTAGGGTTCGGGGTTCTGAATTTTCTTTTACTTTTCAGGGTTTTTATATCAGTTCTCTTTAAACATTTTATGTGACCTTTCGAAATAACTGTTGAAATATACAGTTTCCATACCCCAAGTGTTAATTGAATTTGTGTAGGGTAGGTTACAACTAAAAAGTGAAAAATAAAAACTTTTTAACAAAAAAACAATCGACTTAAAAAAAACCCTACAAAGTGATAAATAACTTTAATTTCGGAAGTCGGTGTCATAAAACGAAAGTGCGGAACCAACGACACCGACTTCCGAAATTGAAGTTATTTATCACTTCGTAGTGTTTTTTTTAAGTCGTTTGTTTTTTTTGTTAAAAAGTTTTTATTTATAACGTGTTAAGATTTTGAGAAGCCGAACAATAAACATCATATATTTGCGTGAGCGCTGCAATTCTTTAAAACCAATAACTTCGTATTCACCATCATCATAACACCGCGAACATTAATTGGACGTAGTTATGCAGAAACGTTCCAACCCACAAGTCACTCGAAATCGAGATAATGTGATCAAACTACCTTTTATGACACTTAGCGTCAGATTAGCAAAAAGGTTTCAAGTTTTAAGTCTTATATCAGAAAATATTTTTTTCACTTACGTTCCAACCCACAACCTTTATCAAATAATAACTTGTGTAAATTAACTAGAACGTACTATGAGGACAGGAACATTTAATGTTTTACGAAACAGTATATTTATTTTGTTAAAACGCCACAACAACCTTGTAGCGTTTTAGCAAAACCATGTTAAACCATTTTATTTTGTAAAAAATGTTCCATATATATTTGGAACGTTTTTGCAAAATTACAAAAGCGAGGCATAAACGATCCAAAACTTGTGGTACGTTATGTTTCAGACCTAAATAACATAATTTGAAAACTTAAAAGGTTTCATGAATTTTGTACTATTATATACCTAAATAAAAAACCTGTTTCGAAAACAAAATGTTTCAACTTTAAAGGGTTCATTTTTAACACGCTTTAATTAGCTTCATCCTTAACTGTTTGCATACACGACCACTAAAAATAAATATTTATAACACGTAAAGAAAAAGTTTATTTTCTTTGAAGTTATTTACAAAAAAATATATTACTTAAAACTTTTAATATCATAGACAAAAGAAAAGAATACTAATGACAATAATAATATATTAATTATATCGTCTCGACTCCGGCACAAACCGCGGCAGAAGCGTCAACTGTTGATGCCATCCCGCCGCGGTTCAATCATGCTGGAGAAGAAGATGATAGGGTTGACACAGTAAGTAGCCAGTGCAACGACCGACTGAGGAGCGCACTGGAGGATGCGTTTCTCGAGTATAGATTCACTCCGACCGAGCTTAGACCCCGATTACCACGATTACCCATGCACAAAAAAAATAGGGCGCTGGTGTGTGCCTTGGATTCGCAGCTCAAGAATTTCTTCGAGAGCAGCGAGGATCTCGTTGATACTCACTCGATCCTGTATTGTGCGGCTGTGGCGACATGTCGTTTAGCTAACGTCAAGTTTCCAAGTTGTGACGGAGCTACTCGACCAAAACCAGCCGTACCAGCCTGGCAGCACAGGATCGAGCGTCGTATCGATGGGACCAGGGTATTCATCGGCAAACTATACTGCTTCAGGGAGGGCAATACACGACCACGAGCGATGCACTTTGTGAGACGGGCATTCTCGGGGACTGGAATCAGCCCTCGAGAATACATATCCCGTGTCACAGAGCGCATCGACTTCCTGAAGCAGAAAATTTGTGCATGGGCGAGCCGAATTCGGCGGTATAAGCGGCATATTGATCGATACACGCAGAATCGCATGTTCCAGAGCGATGAAAGGTGGGTGTATAGAGCTTGGCAGCGACCTGAAAAAATTGTGACAGATGTGTGCCGCCCGGATGATGCCGCCACGAGTGCATTTTGGCGCAACATCTGGTCGGTGCCCGTCTGTCACACTGAGGCTGGCTGGATACGGGATGTCGAGCGAGTGTGTGAGACTGTACCAGAGATGGAAACGGTACTAATTACGCCATTAGACGTTGCCAGAGCGGTCCGTCCGTTATCGAATTGGAAATCGCCAGGACCGGACGGACTGCACAACTTTTGGTTGAAATGGCTAATTAGTTCACACACTTGCCTGGCATCTCAGTTCCAGTCATCTTTAGAGTCTGGGTAGCTACCGCAGTTTCTAACAACAAGCGTTACCCACCTGCTCCATAAATTAGGTAGTCCCGCGGAACCCAAGAATTATAGACCGATCACGTGTTTGTCGACGGTTTATAAACTTCTTACATCCATTTTGAGAACGCAAATTATTACGCACATTGAGAGTAACTCGATTATGTCTGCCTCTCAAAATGGATGTAGAAATGGTTCCCGCAGCACTAAGGAGGTACTCCTCGTAGACATGGCCATTAGCCAAAAGGTTCGTCGATCCCGCAAGGATATGTCGACATGTTGGATAGATTATAAGAAAGCCTACGACTCGGTGCCACATACATGGCTTATGAGGGTGCTGGAGTTGTACAAGATAGATGCAACTCTACGCACCTTCCTTGAGTCGTGTATGGAGCAATGGAAGACGGTCCTTCGCTATCCAGGATGTCGGCAGATCCAGGGGAATGATGAACCTGTATGGATTAAACGGGGAATATTTCAGGGCGACAGCTTGAGTCTACTTTGGTTCTGCTTAGCCCTGAATCCTCTAAGCACACTACTGGAGGATTCAGGTCTAGGCTATCGGTTGAGGAGAGGTGGTCAGGTCATATCTCACCTCCTCTACATGGACGATTTGAAACTTTTTGCCTCCAACAAATCGCATCTGATGGAGCTACTGAAGGTAACTGAAACTTTCAGTAGCGCCATCAGGATGGCATTTGGTAAGGACAAATGTGCAGTCATGCATGTAAAGCGAGGGGAGATTATGGATTCCGAGGGAATTCAACTCTCGGATTCCATAAACCTTAGATCCCTCTCCTCATCCGAAAGCTATAAGTATTTGGGTATGTCGGAAGCGTTAGGCATCAACGATGCTGACATGAAGCAATCGTTGAAGGAATGCTTCTTTTTTCTTTGGAAATAAGGTGCGCGCCTTCAATGGTTGGGTCATGCCGGTTTTGATGTACTCTTTCGGCATACTCAAATGGACTCAAACCGAACTCGACGCCCTGGATAGAAGGGTCCACACACTGCTGACTGCAAATCGGATGCATCACCGACGATCATCGGTGATGAGACTGTATATCCCGCGGAAGTGTGGGGGTCGAGGCTTTTTAAATGCAAAGACCCTCCACAACCGCGAGGTGAGCAGTCTCAGGAAATATTTTTTAAAAGCTTAAGTGGGTATGCACCGTGATGTGGTCGCAGTGGACATGGGGTTCACCCCGCTCTCCATGGCTAAAGAGAACTGGCGCAAACCTGAACCTGTAGTACTTACTACCGATGACCGCAAGAAGGTATGGCAAAGCAAGGAGCTTCACGGGCGCTTCTATCGGGCTCTCCATGAGCCCGGTCTAGATTTCTTAGCGTCCGTATCCTGGTTACGTTTTGGTGATCTTTTCGGGGAAAACCGAAGGTTTCGTCTGTGCAATTATGGACAAAGTTATCTTGACGAATAACTACCGGAGACATATTATGAAGGACGGGACAGTTGACGTGTGTCGGGCATGCCATCGTCCGGGTGAGTCTGTCAGACATATTATCTCTGGTTGTTCACGTCTGGCTAACGGCGAGTACTTGCACAGGCATAACCAAGTAGCCAGGATTATTCACCAGCAACTTGCTTTGAAATATAAACTTGTGGATTCTGAGGTACCGTATTACAAGTATGTGCCCGACCCAGTTCTTGAAAATGACCATGTCACGTTGTACTGGGATCGGTCTATCATTACTGACAGGACTATTGTCGCCAATAAGCCTGATATAGTGGTGATAGATCGATTAGCGCGCCGCACAATGATTGTCGATGTTACCATTCCACATGACGGGAACCTCGTGAAAGCTGAGAAACAAATTAAATGTCTTGACTTAGCACACGAGGTTGTTGACATAAAAACCTAAAGAGTACGGAGGGAATCATAGATGATCTCGATGGGTTTGGTGGGGAACCAGATTTCGAAATGCAAGAGGATGATGAGTATGACGTATGAAGATTTTATCATCATCAGCAGCATAGCAGTCTACTGCTGGACGTAGGCCACCCCAATAGCACAAGATTTTATACTGTTTTTTAAATTGTGACCTAGTAATAAAAAAATCATAAGCAATTATTGTTCTTTTATTTGTTGTTCAGGTTTTACATATTTATTAAAAAATAAGATGTAAAATGATGATGTAAAATTTAGATCATAAAAGGTACAGATGGATAAAAAGTACCTGGAACGTTTGTGCAAAATTAATTTGAAGCTATGTTCATGTAAATATTAATTATGTTAAAATGTTCCAATACCAATAATATTTTTTTTTCTTATTGTAAAGTGAATAGTCTAAAATTAAATATATGATTATCTAAACACAATATAATTCAACAATAAAACCTTTAGTATTGACCTTTACTAGTTAGAATAAAAAAGAATACCATTGAAACGCGTAAATGCTTTTATCTCAAATTCAGTTTACTGTGGAATGGAACATTTTTGCATAACTACGTCCAATTGTGAGTGAGTGCAGGGTTTTTGTAAAGAAGAATCAATTCTTGGGCCCAAGAAAACCAGAAAACCCGTATACAGCAGCCATCAGAAGATCGAGGCAATTTCAGTCCTAGATTCCTTCTTATCAAAATCCAAACCCTACGAATCGCTCCTCCACGTTCACGCATCACGCATAAGGCGCTTACATGAGCTAAACGCAAAAAAACGGTAGTTTTCGAAACAATAAAAGTATATGATCGCCTACAGTAAACAAAATCAGAAAAATATATGATATTCTTCAGGATATATGCTAGATAGATAGTGTTTTGAAAACACAATACAACTAATTTGGTACGATAGAAAAAAATCATGAACATACCTCTAAAAAACTTTCTTTTTACAATAAAAACCATACTAATATACATACAATCATTCTGATTTTTTGTCAGATTATTCTACAAGTAACATACTAAAATGATAGTGTTTTATTTTTTTATTTAAAACAATAGTTTTTTTGTAAATCGAATATTCATAGTTCCGAACATAAAAAGTGCGCATGTGTGCGTGAACGCCCGTGTAGCGACAGTGCCGGCCGAGGCCTGATGCTATACGGACGTGTCGCTCTTTTCGCCGCACTATTTCCGTCAAAATTGTTATGTTTTTGTTAAGTTTTATTTGTAAATTCATTGTTTATTATTATTTGCATTATCTTCTTTCCGTAAATATTTTTATTTCGTGTAAATATAAAATACTTTTAAGTTTGTTATGTATGGGTGCAAGGCGCGCGCCATCTATTGTACGGCGAGTCCCAACTCCCGGGCGTTTCACTTGTGTCTACCGGCAGTGGTCCGCGTAACCTAACAAAGTTAAAATAGGGTAATAATTTGTAAATAAATGGGAAATATAGTGAAACATTCCGTTAGGAGGACTACAAAACGTTCATATAAAACAAAAGCCGAACATAATATGAACGAAAGTAAAAAGTATGAGCATTTTATTTTTAACTGAATATTTTTATTTTTGCAATAAAACTATGAATTTTGGAAACATCTAAGAAAGTGCAGTCGGTATTTTCGACTTCACGTACAACTGTCACAGTGACGTATGTGGACGACGTGTAGATTTGTATTCGAGAGTCCCCGGGTTCGATTCCCAAGGTTACGAAATCGTACTTTCTTTTTAAATTTTATTTAAATGTATTTTGAATTTTTAGATAGATAGTGTTTTGAAAACATAATACAACTAATTTGGTACGATAGAAAAAAATCATGAAGATACCTCTAAAAACTCTTTTTACAATAGAAACCATACTAATATACATACAATCATTCTGATTTTTTGTCAGATCATTCTACAAGCAACATACTAAAATAATAGTGTTTTATTTTTTTAGTTCAAACAATAGTTTTATTGTAAATAGCATAATATTCATAGTTCCGAACATAATAAGTGCGCATGTGTACGTAAACGGTAAACCCCCGTGCGGTGCGTGTAGCAATAATGCCGGCCGAGGCCTGATACTATACGGACGCGTCGCTCTTTTCGCCGCATTATTTATTTGTACCTACATACATTCATTGTTTATTATTACTATTTGCATATCTTCTTTCTGTAAATATTTTTATTTCATGTAAATATAAAATACTTTTAAGTTAAAATAGCGTAATAATTTGCTATCAATTATATCATTTGTAAATATGGGAAATAAAGTGAAACATTCCCTTAGGAGGACTACAAAACGTTCATATAAAACAAACGCCGAACATATGAACGAAATTAAAAAGTAAGAGCATTTTATTATTACTGAATATTTTTTTTCGCTATGAATTTTGGTAGTTTAAGAAAATGCACTTATTACGCATAAGCTGAGTTTTTTCGACGAGATACGCAATCGTTACATTGGCTTATGTAGACGACGCGCAGGTTCGTGTTCAAGGGTCCCCGGGTTCGATTCCCAGTGATACGAAATCGATTTAATTTTATTTAAATGTATTTTGAATTTTTAAATATATTTTTATAAATAACTAAAAAAACGTCTACAATGTAATTATCTTTCACAGGAGAAAGAAAGTCGAAAATATCAACACGGAAGTTACTTCTAATGCGTAAGTACCTACACGTTTTCTATGCCATTGTAACAATAAAAAAACCTAAATTTATTAACAGACCGCGACTTATTGATAATATGCATAAAGAAATCACAGATTCATCCGAAAATTGCGATGAAAATTATCACAAGCAAGAGTTTAATTTTTATTGATTGTGTTTATAATAAATAGAAATCATAATAATTATGTATGAATGTTAGGTACGAGTACCTAATCCTTGAGGCCGTTTACACATCATGCCGAAGCTGCAGCGGCGTCGCCGCCGCCGCGGCGCCGCTGCATCAGTCACCCTTGGATTTGTATGAACACACGGCGCCGCCGCGCCGCCGCGCCGCCGGCGGTGCGGCGCGGCGACGAGTTTTGATAAGATCTATCAAAACTCGCCGCCGCACAGTGGTCTGAAAATCGAGCTCCATACTCATAGAAACTTAAAGTACGGAAATAAAAAAACAAAAATTGTAATGGGTCTAGTATACCTCCCTTTACGTAATATTAACGT
This sequence comes from Amphipoea lucens, assembly GCA_947508005.1. Classification (NCBI taxonomy): domain Eukaryota; kingdom Metazoa; phylum Arthropoda; class Insecta; order Lepidoptera; family Noctuidae; genus Amphipoea; species Amphipoea lucens. The sequence goes on along the minus strand of OX382358.1, from coordinate 16,219,532 downwards.
ATGGTATGGATGGTATCAGTCGCTCCACGCGTGAGAAAAAAAAGTATTTTGTATTTTTTTGTATGGGAGAAAACACTAACCCCCTTATTCATAATCCTATTTTATCTCTATTTTAGCTAAAATAGGTTTATAGAACGTTTGTCTTTATTTGTCACGTTGTCATTTCTGTGTGTAAGAAAGAGACAAACCCCATTTTAACTAAAATAGGTTTGATAAGTTTTATGAATAAGGGGGTTAATGTACATTTTTTTGAAACTGAATGGAACTGATAGGCTGGAGCTCACACGAGCTATTGTACCATACACGGCCATCAAGATGACATACAATTCATGGACCGTTGGGCGCCGCTTTGCACGTAGCAAATTTTTGAAATTTTGTGTTTTCGATATGTGATTTTTCAAATCTTTGACGTGAATAAATGAACTTGCTGATCGATTTACTTATACTATCGTTACTTTTAGCCTGCTTATGACCTTTATGATGACAACAATTAAAAATTATGTTGATTATAAGTACCTATACGTTTTTTTTTAATTTCATTCCAAGAACTACTTAACTCATTTAATCACCGTTGTAGTGTATCTATTAAATAGATATGTAAACACTGTCTCATTCACACAAGCGGGGTAGCTGCTGTCAGTTATGTTATGTCATCTGTCAGTTACGAGGAATGGCGGGAAACAGACAAAGTGAAGCAGGCTATATACGATGGCGCTTGGTGTGGTAGTGAGCCAGTGAAGTGATATGTTTAACATAAGTACGGAATCAACAGGATTCTACAACCGTGATTATGGTTGAGTTATAATTAGATACTGCTTCAATCTGAGCCTCAATCAGAGCCTGTTCTTCCACGATGTTCAACTTGTTTTCGTTTGAAAACTTAAAATAAATTGGTCAGCAGAACATTGTGGAAGATGGCTTTGGATTCTCCCATACCTTTTCTTCGCCACAAACTAAGCGCAGAGGCACAAAAGAACACATAAACATACTGGAATCGTCTTCGTCTGCCATAGTTTGCTTATACAAACTTTGCCCTGAAGCACCATCAAAGCCATACTTGCATATAATTGTTAACTCTTTGCCATCCAGCGAAGGTTCCACACGTAGGAATTTTCCAAGCTTTGCACAGTTTTATCCAAAATTTAGCTTTACTTTTACCTCTTCTTCCGTGATGTACAATGGTAACTTTTGGAGGGCAGCAGTCCTTCTTCGCCTCAAGGATGGCAGTATAAGAAGGACACAGTGGTACTCCTTCTTCTTTTGCACAAGATCTTAATGTTATATACTGCCACTTCGAAAGCTTCAATGAGGTCAAAATAAATAAAGCTTTATCAGCGGAATATATAGGCACAGTTTCCTTGGGCTTTAACAATTTATTTATCCTTGTAGCCTCTTTGCTCCGAGACTAGTTTAACGATATCTGCTATATTCTTGTCATGTGCTTTCAAACCGGTTGCATGAGCAAGGCTTTCAGTGCTATACGTTAGGAGGTCTTCCGCTCTCCTTCTCTTCTGTAGCGGGCTTAGCTCTTTAAATGGTTTTCTCGGCCTCACAACTGATGTTGATGTTCCAACACTGCACGTCTCCGGTGTGTGGGATGTTGATGCACCCTCATTTAAAACAAAGTCAGAACTGGAACGGGTTTGCTGCTCTACTGACACTAAATAAGGGGTCATCTTTCCTTTCATGATCTCAGGCCATTTTATGTTCTCTTGCAGCCATGTCTCATACTTTGTTATGTATGTACGTCTCGTGAGATTACACGAGATCCATTTGTTCCTCAACGAACAAACATAAGTCTGACAGAATTGTTTCAATACCCTCTTTTCATTTTCTGACAAATCAATAGTATTCTCAAAAACTTCAAATAAAACATTGGGCTGTGAAAAACAATTGTTGTTTGTCACAAACATGACAATGTCCAAATTGGTATCACAACCTTCCATCACAGCACAATTAAAAAAATAACGTAATAAGTTAGCGCGCACAAGTACTGAGAGCTACTGATAAAAGTAAGCTCAAACGTCCTGTTTTTATACAACTACCCTCATTATCGTTCGCTATTCTTTAATTAGGTTTTACAGACTTTAATATTACAGACAATAGAATTTTATTGTGACTAGGGCCCATTTGGCCCTGCTAGAGCTGGTTGATGCTCATGTCATTAGTATATAATTATAACTCAACCATAATCACGGTGATTAAATGAGTTAGTTCTTGGAATGAAATAAAAAAAAAACGTATATAATCAATATAATTTTTAATTGTTGTCATCACAAAGGTCATAAGCAGGCTACAACTAACGATAGTATAAGTAAATCGATCGGCAAGTTAATTTAACCTCGTCAAAGATTTGAAAAATCACGTATCGAAAATTCAAAATTTCAAAAATTTGCTACGTGCAAAGCGGCGCCGAACGGTGCATGAATTGTATGTCATCTTGATGGCCGTGTATCGTACAATAGCTCGTGCGAGCTCCAGCCTATCAGTTCCATCCAGTTTCAAAAAAATGTACATTAAGTGTTTTCTCCCATACAAAAAAAAAATAAAAACTTTTTTTTCTCACGCGTGGAGCGACTGATACCATCCATACGTTAATATTACGTAAAGGGAGGTATACTAGACCCATTACAATTTTTGTTTTTTTATTTCCGAACTTTAAGTTTCTATGAGTATGGAGCTCGATTTTCAGACCACTGTGCGCCGCCCGCGGTGCCATACTATTATATTCTGTGGCGATGCCGCTGTATTGGTTTCTCTTGGATTTGTATGAGCCCTTGCGGCGCGCCGCCGCGGCGCCGTGTGTTCATACAAATCCAAGGGTGACTGATGCAGCGACGGCGGTGCCGCTGCAGCTGCGGCATAATGTGTAAACGGCCTCAAAGATTAGGTACCTAACATTCATATATAACTATGATTCCTTTTTATTATAAACAAAATCAATTTTAAATCTAATTTCTTGCTTTTGATCATTTTCATCGCAATTTTCAGATGAATCTGTTACCTATTTCATTATGCCCATTATCAATAAGTCGCGGTCGGTTAATAAAAACATTAGGTCAGAATTTTTTTTATTTTTGTAATAGCTTAGATAACGTGTAGGTACTTGCGCATTAGAAATACCTAACTTCCGTGTTGATATTTTCGACTTTCTTTCTCCTGCAGACTTTTTTTAGTTATTTATAAAAATATTTAATAGATATATTTAAAAATTCAAAATGTCATTTAAATAGAAAATTCGATTTCGTAACCTTGGGAATCGAACCCGGGGACTCTCGAATACAAATCTACACGTCGTCCACATACGTCACTGTGACAGTTGTACGTGAAGTCGAAAATACCGACTGCACTTTCTTAGATGTTTCCAAAATTCATTGTTTTAGAAAAAAACACTGCAAAGTGATAATTTTTATTTCGGAAGTCGGTGTCGCTGGTTCCGCATTTTCGTTTTTTGACACCGACTTCCGAAATTATAGTTATTTATCACGCTGTAGTGCTTTTTTTGAAGTCGGTTGTTTTTTTTTTCTTTCTAATTGTACCTACCCCACAAAAATTCAATGAACACTAGTGCATTGAAGAATCATCAAAATTCGCATAGAAATGCCGGAGATGCAGTACATTTATGCATATTAACTTCGGACATACTACATAAGAATAATTACCTAATGTATTATATACTAAAACCTTCCTGGAAGTATGTAGATCACATTAGTGAAAGAATGATCAAAATTGGTTCATCAGTTTTTTAGAAAATCTACAAATATATATACAAACATACACACATACATACATTACATACATACATACGGGTCGAATACACAACCTCCTTTTTTGAAGTCGGTTAAAAATGTTTTTAATTTCATTGAACCAGTTTTATTTCAAAATCACCCACATCCTTAAGTTTTTCAAGTCACACTCAAAACGAATAAAATTTATTATGTTGTCACACATAACTACATAATTTGTTTCTTATTTGCACATCGTTTCCGCGCCATCTATTAGAATACTAGGGCGTAATCTCACAAAACCGTTACTTCTAAATCTCATGTATGCTTTATGTCATAATTGTGATGGGCGTCGTCGTTAGATGGCGTTTGCGTCGATTTTGCATATGTGTGCATGCGTTTTTCAAGGACACTTAGGTCTAGAAACCCCGCAGAGTAATAGGTATTTTCTCATCGCCGCAATATTTAAGTAGGTATAACACTAAAGATCTTACCCTCAACATATCCTATCCTACTTACTTACTTGGCACTAATAATATAAATGCGGCACTTTCTTGATTTGTCCTTCTTTCACGCAGTAACTGATCGAAGAGTTTCAGAAAGGCATTGTTTGCCCCGAAGACAAAAACTAGTCTTGTATACAAACTTACCGTTGTTCTTCACTGATGTTGTCAATATACCCGGCCAGCACATTAGCCACTTTGTTGTACATGGGTGCGCGCTGAGATACGTTGAACCATTTAGTGCAAGAGCACCAATGTTGAACTATGCCAGCCTCAGCACATATTCGCCTTTTAGGTATCTGAAGGAGCAAAGGATAGTTAAGCATCATTAAATATTCAGTACAGGACCAATTTCCCTGATGAGCAACCCTTTTTTTTGGGTGGGAAATTATCAAATAACTCCTCCCACTCTCGCTGGAGCGGAAGGGAGTGGTAGACTCTTATCGACTAAAACCCACCCGTGTTCCTTCCTTAGCCCTTTATGTTCCGGGGCAGTGGTAAGCCTTTCGGACAATCCCGCTGACCCGGCAGGCTTCGGCCCTCACGGGCCCCTTCCCTTTTGCTGACATCTCTTTGAGGCGCGCCTGGAACACATACGCGCCGTCCGGCACGGGCCTGGTCCTGATCGGACGGTGAGCTACCCATTACTCTCCGTCCGCAGGCCCGCGGCTTTTTTTTTTTTTATGGATGGGAAAACATCAAATGTTCCCTTCCGCTCTGGGTGGAGCGAAGGGAGTGTCAGACTCTTACTGACTAAAACCCATCCGTGTTCCTTCCTTAGCCCTTTATGTTCCGGGGTAGCGGTAACCCTTTCGGACAATCCCGCACCCCCGGCAGGCTTCGGCCCTGGCAGGCCCCTTCCTTTATGCTGACATCTCTTTGAGGCGCGCGTGGAACACGTACGCGCCGTCTGGCACGGGCCTGGTCCTGATCGGACGGTGAGCTACCCATTACTCTCCGTCCGCAGGCCCGCGCCTACGGTGGCCGGGAGTCGTCACGCGGCTCCCGACGCCCGGAGCGTCTCCCGCGGCGGCTGGGGTGTGAGGCTCTCTCCCTCAGCCATTCCGCCACCTCCTTCGCTAGCATGACTGCTTCGCAGAAGGAGGTGACCGCCTCCCACTCCCTCTCGCCCCGGACCATGGCTTGAACCAGGGCCGGACGCGAGAGGTCGCCGCCGCTGTCGATCGCCTCTACGAGGGCACGGCGGTGCTCCGCCCATGCGGGGCATACCTCCACCGTATGCTCCACCGTGTCCTCTGGGCGATCCTCGCAGTGGTGACACCCGGGCGTCTCCTCCCGCCTGATGATGTGCAGGAACCTCCCAAAACATCCGTGTCCGGTGAGGACCTGCGTCAGGCGATAGGTGAGGACGCCGTGACGCCTCTCTAGCCACTCCTCAAAGAGGGGTCTTATCACCACTATCGTGGCGTGCCCTGCGCTGGGTTGCGAAAGTCGCTCCTTCCATGCCACCATGAGATCGTGCCGGAGGTCTGTCCGCTCCGCTGCGATTTGCCGCGGAAGCGGAGTTTCCCCCCGGCTCAGTGCCTCCGCGCGCCACTCATACAGGCGCGCGAGGACTATCGCCTCCAGATCCCATGGCGGCAGTCCGGCAAGGAGGCTTGCCGCCTCGCCCGAGATCGTGCGGTACCCCCGGATCAGCCTTACGGCTACCACCTTTTGGGGCGCGTTCAGATAGTGGGCGGCTCGCCGCCGCAGAGAACGCGCCCACACCGGGGCCCCGTATGGGGCCATGGACCGCACGACCCCCGCGTAAAGCCTCCGGCAGGAGGTGTTTGGCCCCCCCAGGTTGGGCAGGAGCCGCTTGAAGGCGGTCCCGGTCCTTTCCAGTTTGGGGGCCAAACGTCGGAAGTGTTCGACGAAGTTCCACCGGCTGTCGAGGACGAGACCCAGGTATTTCATCGTTGCCTCGACGCCGATGTCCAGGCCCGCGCCTACGGTGGCGGGAGTCATCGCGCGGCTCCCGATGCCTGGAGCGTCTCCCGCCCTTAGGTCCGTATTATAGAACATTCCTCATGTCCAGTTTGATCATCAATCAGTCGATCACTGTTTAAGTATAAGATCAGTAATTGAGCATCGTTCTTATACCAGAACGGTAATCAATCTATACTAATCAGAACCGAGACTCAAATCGAGCCTCAAGCAGAGATGCGTATTGTCTAAGCATCAGCCTGTTTTCATTTACGATTTATTCTATTTACTTTACACTATAAGAACCCAATTATTTAGGAAATATAATTTTGATGGTAATACTTCAATTTCGAAATAATAGACCAGACGTTGACGGAGGGCGGACAAAGCCCTCTTCCAGCCCCCCAAGGGCCAAACCACACACGTTACTTTTTGCATCGGCGATCGGCGAGTTTGCGGCCGTATCGATGCTGCATCGCATTTTGGCGACTCTCTGCGCTCGGAAGCGGTATCGGAATCGCGCGTTTTAGCGACTGCTCCGATGCTGCATCGCGTTTTGGCGACACTCTGCGTTCAGACGTGGTATCGGAATCGGGCGTTTTAGCGACTGCTCCGATACTGGCGCAAATGCCAAATCCCTGCGACCGGCATCCGAATCTGTGCGGAGTGTAGCGTTCAGCCGCTGTATCGAGTTTCCGAAAAGCGACTGAATCGCCGCGTTTGGCGTTTTTAAGTGTGCGGTGTGGAATGCTTGGTCGCTGCATTTAGCTTCTAAAAAGCAGCTAAATCGCCGATCGCCGATGCAAAAAGTAGCGTGTGTGCTTTGGCCCTAAATGGGTCCAGGGGCGACGGACCCGGGGACGTTCGTCACCCCCCATACATCAGGACCATAGGTGGCGGCGCGTTAGACGTCGCGGGGAGTCAAACACCTCACTCCCCTCTGACCCGAGGAGGCCCGCGGTGGCGGGCCGGCACCAGCCGGGGTTTGCGGAAGGATAGTACGTACCCGCGCCCCCGACGTAGGTGTGAGATGGAACACCGGGGTGGTTTTTAGTCAGTAAGAGCCTGACAGACCCTGCCACAAGCCCCAGGGCGGCGGACATTCATGAGGATTTACCAACCCGGAAACAAAAAAAAAAATGATTAGGTTACTTTAAACCCTTCACACAGAAGTAGGAGCCCCGCCTCGCGGGGCTCCGTCGACATAGGACGCAAGAGCTAGCAAATGAGAACAAGTACCTTTACCTAGGTATTTTACAATAAAATGGAGTTTTAATTTTGGTGACTATATTTGGCAGTAAAAAGTGTTTTTTTTATGTTATATTTCACTTTATCTGGCGTTAAGTTAAACATAAGCTCCTAAATTCATTCGGATTCCGTATTTTTAAGCGGGCTTGACGGTTGAGGTGATTTATATGCCTATACAGACGCCAGCACATCAAGCTAGCCGAAACTGTAAAATTTTTCCAATCAACTTTGTACCTTATCATTTAGCAATAAAGTTGAAAATCTATTAAAGAAATTTGACAGATTGTAGTAGCTTGATGTGCTGCGTCTGCACATGTTTTTTGCGGCTTATCAAAGGAATTAGACGGATTCGGTTGCTATGCGACTCACTCGTTGCTTATATGACAAGGGGATCCTGGTAAAAGCGTTCTTAAGCTAAAACACTCACGGTCTATTTTACAACTATGTAAGTACTAAAAATAACACAGATTATTTACCAGTTCTAATAAACTCATAGCTCTTGGTAGATCAGAACCAGGGACTTTGTACTTATTGCTTTGATGCGTCAAGTCCAACACGTCTAGTATAGTGGCATGTATATCAAAGGGTGTCGTCAGAACATCTATATTCTGTTGTAGCGCCGCCAAAGCGTTAGGCCTGAGTTCTTGCAGTTTTTCTGGTAAAATGATAGACATTAAAGGCAGACGTTCTTCCAACTTTCCTTGATATGTTTCACGACTCGGTCCAAACCTGAAATATTACACATATGAATTGCTGTCGACTGATGGACCGTCGAGTTATCACAAGAGACCAATTTTCTGTGAATATCTTAAAAATAAAAAGTCTAGTTAAACGCCTAACGAAATGGTAACATTTTCGGTCATAAATAGACTAAAGAAGCAAATCCAGTAAAACAGAAGGTAGTTCGTGAAACTATTACACATCGGTTACAAACCTAGTTATGTTCAGTTTCATACACTATCTAAACTCATGCAATTTCACAATCATCGTATCATCAGTCTATAGCAGTCCACTGCTGGATATAGGCCTCTCCTATTGCACGTAATAGATTATCCTAATTTTAGGTATTGTTATTGTTATAGTTTTACTGTTAAAAATTGATAAAATAGTAATGTTTTGCATAACCTAAAACGTGTAACAAGTATTTAATACCTAATTTACATTATTCAATAATTCCTTGATTATTTCAGTATGTCTGTAAAAATAGACTAGTTAAAATATTAAGGAATAATGTAGCAAATCATAGAAAATATTCCAAACGGATATCCACCTTTTGAGCTATTATGCACTGTCGACTGGTCGCCGGCGACACGGTCGACGGCGATTGTGACTTACTGTTGTTTAAATAGGTGTTTACGCGCTTGGTCGCCGGATAATGCCTATGTTTTGGTCGCCGAGGGACCGAGTCGCCGGCGACTAGTCGCCAGTGCGTAATAGCTCTTTATGTCGTTGATATTTTGGATGACGGTAGACAGAAACGTCAAAGTTGTTTGTTCACGACTATAAAAGGACTCTGTTACTCGGGGCTCCCCCCCGAGTAGCAGAGTCCATTCTTGTTCGAGACATCGATTAGAACGGAGCTCCGGCCTACAGGTAAAGGTTAAAATATCTTATTACTGATCTTATTACTGATTACTGTACTACTACTACTATGCTATTACTATATTATTGTTAAAATGTTTGTTGTCTTACTATTGTTATTATATGTGATTGCTATTGTTAAATTATGTTGCTGTTATTCTGAGTTCTCTTGGACCATTATCCAAGATATAGAATTAATTGTTTTTAAGATAACAATAATTTATGGCAATAATAAGAAATTTGTTGATAGAATAATTTAATACTGTTTCCATGGAGTTTCTTGTCCTTCTTCTCCATGATGACCTAGATTTGGAACGGATAACTAGCTTTCTGATTAATTACTGACAAGCCTAAATTCTAATAAATGTCTAGCTTGTCTTTCTGTGCTTTATTTCATAAAATCCTTTCCCTACATACTATATTCAGTTACTTTTACACATACTAAATAACTAATAACCATTCTGACATTTAAAGCTTGATATTTGGATAATATACATATAGATCTATATATAGACATTCTACCCCTCCATTTTGCTAACACACGCCATTCAACTCGATTTTCGGCAACTCTCATCCAGCTGCTACCAGCCATCCTGCGAAGATCGTCGCTCCACCTACCCTGAGGGCGTCCCACTTTACGTTTACCGATTCGAGGTCTCTATTCACGAACACGTCTAACCCAGCGGTCATCGGTTCTACGGCTAATATGGCCGGCCCACATTGCCACTTCAGCTTGCTTATTCTGTGACCTATGTCGACAACTTTGGTTCTCTGCCGGATCGTCGAATCGTTGCGGATTCGGTCCCTCAGTGAGACTCCAAGTATAGCCCGTTTAGCCCGACCTTGAATTTATGGACCAGACGTACGGTGAGTGTCCGCGCGTTTCGGCTCGCGTAAGTCAGAGCTGGCAGGACGCACTGATTGAAGACCTTAGTCTTTAGGCTCTGTGGAATATGCGACGAGAAGACTCGACGAAGCTTCCCAAACGTTCTCCAGCCCAGCTAAATTTTTCTGTTAGCCTCCCTCTCAAAGTTGCTTTTACCAAACTGCAGAGTTTGCCCGAGGTAAACGTATTCTTGAACAGCCTTGAGAGCACCGCCATTGATAGCAATTGGTTCCGGTGTAACGTGTTCGTTAAACATAACCTGGGTTTTGTCCAAGTTCATCCGGAGACCAATACATACAGGAGAATCTAGTTGATTCTCCTGTATGGCCGTCCAGCATCTGCTGCAGGTCCTGCACCGATTCAGCCAGTATAACGATGTCATCTGCAAATCTCAAGTGTGAGATGTACTCGCCGTTGATGTTAATGCCGCGTCCTTCCCAGTCCAACGTCCTAAACACATCTCAGGTCCTGAGTTTGGACGGTCATTGTCGCGTTTTCATAAAGACATCTCAGCACTTGGATGTATCGCCAGTCGACTTGGCATCGCTGAGACTCCAAAACAGACCAGAGGGGCAATTCTCGTAATTTTTAAGAACGTTCACAGTCTGATCTCAGTCTCAATCTGTCAAAAATACCTCAAATTTCCCAACATTTTGACAAGTTATTGACATTTGTTTGTCGCTGAGATGAGACTGCGACTAGATTTTGAACGTTTTAAGTTACGAGAATTGGCCTTCTGGTCTCGATAGAGTCAAAAGCTTTCTCATAGTCCACAAAAGCAAGACATAGAGGCCGATTATACTCTTCGGACTTCTGTATAATTTGTCGCACAGTGTGGATGTGATCTATGATGCTAAATCCGCCTCGAAACCCGGCCTGCTCCGGTGGGAGTCTTCGCGATAGACGATTTGTGAAGACTCCTAAAAACGACTTATATACGTGGCTAAGGAGCGAAATGGGTCTGTAGTTCTTTAGAAGGGTCTTATCATCCTTCTTAAAAAAAAAACAACCACGCTCCTTCGCAACTCTTCTGGAGTTTTCCCAGAGAACAGGACAGAGTTAAAGTGCTCCTGAAGTTCTTTCAGCACACGACTTCCTCCCGCTTTCAGGAGCTCGGTCGTAATCCCGTCCTCACCAGGGGTTTTTCCATTTTTAAGCTGTTTAAGAGCCGCCTCGATTTCGTCTTGGCTGACTTCCGGCAGATCTTCAGTGAAGTGATGGGTTAGGGTGGCTGTGGAATCCTCATTTTCGGGATCAAGCCGAGATGCATACGATGCGTACAATTGGCCATAGTAGTTTTCGACTTCCGAAAGGATCTCCGGCTTCGAAACGACGATATCCCCACTAGATTTCGTCAACTTCGTCAGGTGGCTCCTCTCAAGCGATTGGACGAATACTTTCGACCCCTGACGTTCCTCAATCGCTATCTCTATAGAACGTGTATTGGAGCGTCGAAGGTCACGTCGTACCAATGCTCTAATCTTTTTGTTGAGTGCCCGTTGTTCTGACGAAGTGACAGGTGGGTTTTCACGTCGTTCAGTCATAACTCAAACTCAAAGCATTTATTTCAGTTAAACCATGTACAGGCACTTTTGAATTTTCAAAATTAAATAGTCGGTCAGTTAGTCAGAAAGGTGTGTTCCGTTCTGGCCCGGCCACGATGCCAAACAAGGCCAGCGTTATGGCAGTAGACTGTACGGATATGTAACATTTGGTACTAGAAAGAGAAACAATAGTACCACATTATTTCATGACTTATACACCATTTTCAGTGGCCGGGCTACAACGTATCCGTCCTAGCACGGCCACGCTTAGATCGGCTCAAATCCACAACTTTAATGGATGATTCGTGTCTGAACTAATTGTACGTGTTACAATCGCGATCTCATGGTGGCATGGAAGGAGCGACTTTCGCAACCCAGCGCAGGGCAGACTCTCTTTGAGGAGTGGCTAGAGAGGCGTCACGGCGTCCTCACCTATCGCCTGACGCAGGTCCTCACCGGACATGGATGTTTCGGGAGGTTCCTGCACATCATAAGGCGGGAGGAGACGCCCGGGTGTCACCATTGCGAGGATCACCCAGAGGACACGGTGGAGCATACGGTGGAGGTCTGCTCTGCTTGGGCGGAGCACCGCCGTGCCCTCGTGGAGGCGATTGGCAGCGGCTTCGACCTCTCGCGTCCGGCCTTTTTTTTTCTTTTATATGCGTTCTGCACTACCACGGGGAGATAGTGCAGTTATGTGGGACTCTAAGCCACTAAAACTCCACGGTGTCCTCCTTTGCCGCTTACGGCGGGAACACGGGCAAGCGTTAGCACTCATCTGTGAACCCGCCGCGGCTGTCCGTCACCGGACCCTCCTCTGGGGAGTATTCCCCATCACCGGCGCACCAGAACACATAGCACGCCGTGACCACCCCAGGGACCAAACCAGCACATGGGCGCCAGACGACCCCGTGTCTGGGCACCCTTGGTCCCCCTGCGACGGGTCAGGTCATTGGCCCCGCCGCCTGCCAATTTTCGGCCGCCGAGGATAGTCCCGAGCGGCCAACGTCATACCAACACTCCTCCTCCTCTGCAGCCCCACCGCGTCCGCCATCAGACGGTGGCTACCCCGTCAAGGCCGCGGAAGGTAGGGAGAGCGGCGCACCGCAATACCGGCACTCCTCTCCCGCCGCGGCCTCCAACCCTCAGCCGCGATGCCTCCCATACGACATCGCGGCCCGCCTCAGCTGCGATGTCGCCCAAGCGGCACCGCAACCTACTTGTTGGCCGCTACGTCGTCAGCTTACTGGCAATAGCCCTGACGAGCGGCCCCTCCTCGGGTTCCTCTTCGCTTCATCGTGGGTGCCCGAGCCACGGCTACGGAGCCCCCCCGCCTCGACAATGCGGGAACCGTGGGGGCCCGTCCAGCCCTGGTTCAAGCCATGATCCGGGGCGAGAGGGAGTGGGAGGCAGTCACCTCCTTCTGCGAAGCAGTCATGCTAGCGAAGGAGGTGGCGGGATGGCTGAGGGAGAAAGCCTCACGTCCCAGCCGCCGCGGGAGACGCTCCGGGCGTCGGGAGCCGCGTGACGACTCCCGGCCACCGTAGTCACACAAGTTTTGATTGCGTGACGGTCGATCAAGAGCTTGGGACATTGCTCCAGGATTAGCTGAATGAAATGTTGGCTGAAAAAAATGGAAAGATATAAGTAAATCCTAATCCTATACTTAATATTATAAATGCGAAAGTAAAGTTTGTTTGTTTGTTACCTTTTCACGCCCAAACCACTGAACCGGTCATCATGAAAATTTGCTTATACATTGTCAGGAATATAGAAACGGAGATAGGGTAGGTACCTTTCATCCCGAAAAAAAGTGCTGTTCCCGAGGAAATCAACAATAACGTTATTATGATAATAGATGGCGCCATGTGTACTTAAGTCACTGGGCTTAGGAGTGAAAAGGTAACAAACAAACTTACTTTCGCATTTATAATAAGTATTGCTAGCTGCGCCCTGTGGTTTCACCCGCATAAGTATCGATCCCGTGGGAATATCGGGATAAAAAGTATCCTATGTCCTTTCCTGAGATTCAAAATATCTCTGTACCAAATTTCATCTAATCGGTTAAGCGGTTTAGGCGTGAAAAGGTAACAGACAGACAGACAGAGTTACTTTCGAATTTATAATATTAAATATTAATAATAATATGGATTAATATGGATAATTGGGATAGGATTTCACGCAGACGAAGTCGCAGGCAGCAGCTAGTAAGTTATAATTTAAAAAATTGTTCGGTACCGAGTTCCGTGATCTCCCATAACTATAACGAGTGTATCTTCAAACACCCGCCTTGCATCTAAAGTGTTCAAGAGCCAGACAACCGCTTCGTCTGCTGTGCTGATCTGGTTGAAGTTGTTATGAGAGATATGTGCTATGAACGTGAAACAGAACTTCTTGCCGTCGAACTGTAAGAACTGTTACAAGAAACATAATGACTATAAATCGTGGCAGGGCCGTATAAGAATCCGCAAGTCGCTGAGAGTAAGAATTGCTTTTATTCGTGGCTGATTGTGTTAAGAAACAGAACACTCTTGGCGCAGACGTATCCCAACGGATGATGAGTGTGCTTGTAATAAACCTGAAGATGACTGATTTTGTTTCGAGTTATACGACGTTACACTTTTAATGAAATTCCAAATTTGTTTTACTATTTGTACCAGCCTTTTCTAGTGCAGTTTTAGCGTAGTTGTTTTTCTACTTTTTTTAGAAGATCATTACAAAAGTACGATATCGTTTATACGACAGTTGCAAAATTAAATTATGTGGATTAGATTTAGCTTTCATAATATGCAGTTCATCCCTATTTTTAACCAACTTCAAAAAGGAGGTTATCAATTCGGTTCAATATATTTTTTTTGAATCTCAGAACTCCGTTATTTATAAGCCGATTTGCAAAGTCATCAGGTCTCTTATGATCAGGTATCTGATGATGGGATCCTGGAGAAATAAAAGGAACTCTTCAAATATTATTATAGGCACAACTATAGCGATTTGGGTATTTTTTATAGTAACTCGTGCATTTGCTCTCGCAAAGCACCATTTGGTGTAGTGGAACTGATGATGAAGACCACAGATGGCGACCGGAACTACTTAATAATAAGTATTTCACGGGTTGCGATTCGATTACTTTAATATGGTTGCTAAGCAATTTTTGCTCGTCACAATGCAAATGGTGAAATGGAGCTAATCGTGAAATACCTGGAGAACTCCTCAACAATGTACCTACGTGCCTGTTTCGAGAAAAGCAATATTGTGTAAAAGGCGATGAGCAAGTTGACATTAGGCTACTGTTACTTAGATAAATTATAAACAGACCCACTAAAAAACGAGAAATAAAAACTTTTAACAAAAAAAAAAAACCGACTAATAAAAAAAAAACATTACAAAGTGAAAAATAACTTTAATTTCGGAAGTCGGTGTCGTTGGGTTCGCATTTTCGTCTTTTGACACCGACTTCCGAAACTAAAGTTATTTTTCACTTTGTAGTTTTTTTGGAAGCCGGTTTTTTTACCCGACTGCGCGACGCAAAGGAGTGGTAATGTGTTTATCAGCCTATGTATGTATGTTCCTTTGAAGCACTGTACATACTAAACACCTGGGCCGATTTTTTTATGATTCACACGTCAACCGATTCCTCTTAGTCGAGGGCGAGTGTCACTAAAGACATGACGTTAGTGAAAATTCAATATGACGACTACTGGACGCCATATTGTGAAAATGAAAGTCAACAAACTATGTCAAGTGGGGTATCGTTGTTGAATAGGTATTTAATAAAAATCATCTTTACCCAACTGCGGCGAAGCCCAAAAGGAGGGTTATGTGTTTGACCTGTATGTATGTAGAATAGAATAGGATAGAATACTCTTTATTTTGTTGTTTGTTGTGTTTTTTGTATTTATGTATGTCCGTTTCTTTGTTCCCTCGTAACTCTTAAACGAATGAACGAATTTGGATAAATTATAAGTCTTTAGATTTGTCTTGGTGCGCGAGTGTCACTGGCTACATGAAAATCATAAACAAAGTAAAATGGCGGATTTGGGGTGCCATATTGTGGAGTTCGAATTTTTTTTTTCTTGTAGTACCAATTAGTAGGATATCAAAATAAAGGGTTTTAAAAGGCGATTTTATATACAACTTATATGGTTAGAAGTAATTCGAAGTGACAAAACGTAAAAAGGAAATAAAAAAATAAAGAAGAATGGGCGGTTTCGTCCCAAGTGTTGTAAATTTTTCTACCTATATCATATGGAAGATCTCAATGAGTGTTATTTTTTATTGTATGGGCACAACTCTGTATCTCGTGCAGGGAAAGTGTTATAGTATTATTAAATAAATGAAACATTTATTTAATAAAATATTAAATACATCTTAATTAATTAGTTTTTAATGACAAAAGGACTAAAGCCTGGAGAACTCCTCAACAATGTACCTACGTGCCTGTTTCGAGAAAAGCAATATTGTGTAAAAGGCGATGAGCAAGTTGACATTAGGCTACTGTTACTTAGATAAATTATAAACAGACCCACTAAAAAACGAGAAATAAAAACTTTTAACAAAAAAAAAAAAAACCGACTACCAAAAAAAAACATTACAAAGTGAAAAATAACTTTAATTTCGGAAGTCGGTGTCGTTGGGTTCGCATTTTCGTTTTTTGACACCGACTTCCGAAACTAAAGTTATTTTTCACTTTGTAGCGCGACGCAAAGGAGTGGTAATGTGTTTATCAGCCTATGTACTTATGTATGTTCCTTTGAAGCACTGTACATACTAAACGCCTGGGCCGATTTTTTTATGATTCACACGTCAACCGATTCCTCTTAGTCGAGGGCGAGTGTCACTAAAGACATGACGTTAGTGAAAATTCAATATGACGACTACTGGACGCCACATTGTGAAAATGAAAGTCAACAAACTATGTCAAGTGGGGTATCGTTGTTGAATAGGTATTTAATAAAAATCATCTTTACCCAACTGCGGCGAAGCCCAAAAGGAGGGTTCTGTGTTTGACCTGTATGTATGTAGAATAGAATAGGATAGAATACTCTTTATTGTGTTGTGTTTTTTTGTATTTATGTATGTCCGTTTCTTTGTTCCCTCGTAACTCTTAAACAAATGAACGAATTTGTATAAATTATAACCCCCTTATTCATAAAACTTATCAAACCTATTTTAGTTAAAATGGGGTTTGTCTCTTTCTTACACACAGAAATGACAACGTGACAGATAAAGACAAACGTTCTATAAACCTATTTTAGCTAAAATAGAGATAAAATAGGATTATGAATAACAGGGTAAGTCTTTAGATTTGTCTTGGTGCGCGAGTGTCACTGGTTACATGAAAATCATAAACAAATTGAAATGGCGGATTTGGGGTGCCATATTGCGGAGTTTGAATTTTTTTTTTCTTGGAGTACCAATTAGTGGGATATCAAAATAAAGGGTTTTAAAAGGCGATTTTATATACAACTTATATGGTTAGAAGTAATTCGAAGTGACAAAACGTAAAACGGAAATAAAAAAATAAAGAAGAATGGGCGGTTTCGTCCCAAGTGTTGTAAATTTTTCTACCTATATCATATGGAAGATCTCAATGAGTGTTATTTTTTATTGTATGGGCACAACTCTGTATCTCGTGCAGGGAAAGTGTTATAGTAGTTTCATTTATTTAATAAAATATTAAATACATCTTAATTCATTAGTTTTTAATGACAAAAGGACTAAAGCCATTTATAACTACCTACTCCTACTCTGACCCAACACCCCCTCTACTACCCTGCGCCGCGCGCTGCCATTGTTTTTTTTTATTCTAAGCGCAGGAGGAGCGAAAAATTTTTTAAGAGACAGACTATATGTTGAAAAGAGATGGTTGTCGGTTGTTGCCTGGTTGTTGCAACCTTTTTATAATAAGTATATACAGTTGTGGTCATATAATTAAGAACGATTTGAAGTTCCAGAATTTTTTATCTAAATCATGTCATGTGTAGTTATGTTGTAACACTGGCCCGTGCGTAGTTTACAGAAATTAATTGGAAACAAGCTGATGATGGTTTCTATTTGAACTATACTACTCACCACCGTGCTAAAGTAAATTTATAGGGTATATTCTGCTAGGGAAAGATTCAATTAAACAAGTACCTTCTTACACAATACAAGTTATGCAAGTCCGCGAGGGAATAGATCAATAACCTTACTAGCTCACGTACATGTGTCGACCTATTTGGACTGTGCTCATATGGGGAAAATAACTAATATGCTAAGCAAACCCGAGACACAATATCTTACAACAACTGGTCTTAACACCTAGCCTTTTTACAAAAGGCCTAACTCTCTCATAGGTTAAATTATTATCTTACACGGATAACCTCTCAGTTTTGAACTCAGTTAATACCAATCAGTTAAAGTCTCTCAGCTGACCACATTCAGTTCATACCAATCAGTTAGTTCTGACCTCAGTCAGTTGACGGATCGTCGGTCCTTGGCTTCGCTCACAGGAGGTTCCTGTGAGCACACGCGAACGCGGCCTACGGACGAGATGGTTACGCTTTCGTTACCTGGAGTGGCGTACTTCCCTCATAACCGGGAACCGGCTAAGTAAGGCCTTCCTGAACGTCGGATGACCACACCGCAAGGGATAACCTTAAAGCCGCCTGCGCTCTGATGAATTCCAAATCATCACACAACGGCGCAACATCCAGGCATCAATTTAGCTGCGCATAGCACCAATCAAAAGAAGGCTAGCATAACAAGCCAGACCTGTAACAACGTCCTCGTGTCAGAACACACATGCAAGAGACCTGGGCTATAGGCTAACCAGCAAGAATAAAGCAAATGGTTGAATACTCACAGGATTCTGCTCTTTCTGGATTTATATTAAAACCCCATCGGGTTATTTGGGCACATCCCGTTCCTCTCAGGATATAAAGTCCCTCTCAAACAGCCCCCAGGCTCGTGTTCTTGGTCGTAAAAGACCGGACACGGAACACCGTTTTTTTCCAAACCAATCTGACAGTTTCTCGAATAATCTTCCACAGACTATATAAGATTATTATCGATTTTTATCTTTAATACATTCGACATTGTTTTTTAATTAAAAATATGGTGAATAATGTATGTGTGTTTATTTGTTCTAATTTACTGTTAAACTGTAATTTATTTACTAAACACAAAAAACCGTCTTTGCGTAACGTAAACCACCATGACAAACGCCCGCTGCTATTCCACGACAGATGTCGCTACTATTTAGTTTTGCAACGTCACAATGTGTTCCTTCTTAGAAGTAACTAGTTATGTTATGAAATAGCCACATGAATAGAGCAAACGGGATTACAAATATATATAATAAAATCACTAACTATTTTTTTTACAAATTTTGTTTATTCTCTATAGTAACAAATTCAAATAGTAATGAAGCTGGACAAATAATTAAGAACGATTTATTAAACTGCTCGAGAGTTATTTTATATGAAAGTTAGATTAAATAAATCACATTAATGTGAAGTGCGTAAAGAAAAAAAGCAATTGAATACATTCTAAGCTAAAATTAATAGTTAGTAGCATGTCCACGGCTTTTAATTACTGCTTTACACCGGCGAGGCATTGACTCTATCATTTTTTGACATTTCACAAGAGAGATAGAGTTCAATTCTTTTAAGAAAACGTCGTACAACTCTCTTAAATTGCCACACTATCGATTTGAAACCTTTTTCTTGACTTCGCAACAAAGATGCTCTATTGGGTTTAGATCTGGGCTGTTAGCTGGCCAATCTAAGACAGAAACTGATTGCGATGTGAGAAATTCCTTAACGGTGCGTGCAGCGTGCTTTGGATCATTGTCGTGCTGGAATATCCAAATAACCGGAAGTACGTCATCAGCATAAGGTAACATTGTTTCTTCCAGTATATTTTTGTATTGGAATTGATCCATGTTTCCTTCTATCAGCTTAACAGGTCCAACACCATGTCCAGAAAAGAACCCCTAAGTTTTCACATTTCCCCCACCATGCTTTAATGTCTTTTTTGTGTACTTAGGGTCGAATGCTTTATTCGGAGGGCGTCGTACATATCGTTTTCCATCAGAACATACCCTGTTTATTTTTATTTCGTCAGAAAAAAAGAACATTTTTCCACTGTATAACTGTTCAGTTTTCATACCTTCTTGCAAATGCAAGCTGGGCTTGCCTATGGCACCGTTTCAACATAGGCATCTTCCTTGCCATCCTTCCGTGCAACTTTTCTTCTACCAAACGCCTTCGAATAGTGCGTGCCGAGATTGCTGAAGGGGCGTTTTCACCAAAATATTCTTTTCTTGGCTCATCAGATCCTTTAAAAGGGTTTTTTTTGCCAAACGAACGACATTTCGATCATCTCGACGAGATGACTTTCTCTGTTTAGGTACACGCGGAACATTTGAAATAGTTTGATACGTGGAAAAATGCTTCACAGCGTGGAAAACCATCGTTTTCGAGCATTGCAGATGGTCGGCTATCTTTTTATAAGACCAATTCTTCTCACGCAGTTTTATTATTACTTCCCTTGTAGATTTTTCACAAAATTTATTTTCCCCATAGTTATCATATGTAACAATCACCTTTAAGACTTTTACAGCACTAAATGGCGCCAAAGTTATACGAATAGTGACCTACAACAACAGAGCTATCTATTTAAATTTGAATAAAAAAATAAACTATTCAGCGTTCTTAATTATGTGACCAGCTAGTAAGTAGTAATACTAGGTTCAGATCTAATGTATAAGGTTTATCTATTTATTTTTAGTCAATCATGTGTATCAACGAATGTACCGCTAGTATGGAAAAGTTTTGCGGTACCGAGAGAAACACAAAAAAATACATGCAATTAGTTATACTTGTTAGTTTGAAAAATTCTTCCCTTTAAATAAGCGTTCTTAATTATATGACCACCACTGTATATTTATGAGTTTTATTAAGTTTTATTTTGGTTTCTATATTTATAGTTTTTACTCTTTTTTTACATGTCAAAATAAAAGTCAGTTGTGTCAGCGATTCGTAATTTCATTGATCTATGATGCTTCTAGATGCCATTATTTATCTAGTGGTATACAGGGTGAATTTTTCAAGTGGGCGTGGATGGCCAAATCCGAAACTATGAGGACTAGCGAAAAGTACTGAAAGGAGTCACGGGCTCGATTTTGATGAAAACTAAAACTGCATCATTGGATTTTTGAAAAATCAATATTTCTAGCCAGGAATCGAACCTGTTGATTTTGAAAAAAAAAAAACAGACTGTATTATTACACCATTCGATAGTGTCGCTAATAAGGATCGAATTCTGGGAAGTAATGACATACGGCAAACTAAAGGAAAGAGCTCATTTTTAACAAAATATTGTTTTTTTCTTATGTTACTTACCTCATCCATCATCATCTGCCTAGCGTTTTCCCAACTATGTTGGGGTCGGCTTCCAGTCTAACCGGATGCAGCTGAATACCTCGGTATGTAAAGATGGTCACCCATCCACAGACCAACCGCGGCATGCGTAGCTTAACCTGATGGATTGACCTGTGCGGCTGTTATTATTTAGCCGGGCCCGGGTTATGTTACCTACCTACTAAACCTTAACTGATTAATTGTTCAAAATGATGACCATTGTTTTCAATACATAGCTGGATTCGACGTCTCAAGGATTGTACTGCATTTAGCATTACAATAATATTGATTCCATTAGAATATTTTCCAAAGATCATAATAGAAATTTAAATTTAGAACCTAATGTTGTAAAGGCGACTGCGCTGCGGGTGTGTTAATAAAAATATTGAGCATCATTTCGAACAAGGTACGTACTCGTAATGTATGTATGAATACTCAAAAATAAGAAGCAGTTTATTAAAATTCAACATTTTCCTTAAGTTTGCCGTATGTCTGTACTTCCCAGAATTCGATCCTTATTAGCGACATTATCGAATGGTGTAATAATACAGTATGTGTTTTTTTTTTCAAAATCAACAGGTTCGATTCCTGGCTAGAAATATTGATTTTTCAAAAATCCAATGATGCAGTTTTAGTTTTCATCAAAATCGAGCCCGCGACTCCTTTCAGTACTTTTCGCTATTCCTCATAGTTTAGAATCTGGCCATCCACGCCCACTTGGAAAATTCATCCTGTATAATATGCACTTATGCTTTCAGTTTTTTATAGCTGTGCTGTACTACCGTGTTTTAAATTGTTGCTTCACTGTTTATTTATTGACGACTTACGCATTCCTAAAGGACTTCTGTTGTTTCTACGTTTTCAACTATCGAATTCGGCTTATTTTGTGGACTTAATATTGTTATTGATTGGTTTGTTACGATTACGAACTATGGAACATTATTGTGTGTGACCTGTGCTCGGTCTTTGACTCGACAGCGAGTGCGACATGTAGTTTCAAGAACTACATTAGAAGCAAGACCGCGTTTTGCTGAATATATTTTAGAGAATATGGGAATAGAACAGGTATGTTATGTGCTTGTTTGCTTCTGAACTATGTTTGCTTTTTTCACGTCGCCGTCGCAACGAAACAACGAATTTATCGGTTTCTTAGAGGTAACTGGAGAGACATTATACTGCCATACTTATATTATAAACTACGATACGGTTGACGTAGTGGCTGAGCGATCGACTACTGCGCTGCGTGTTGCGGGTTCGATTCCTGCACGGAACAAATATTTGTATTGCCTACAGGTAGTTGTTCCGGGTCAGGCTGTTTGTGTATGTGAGTTTAAATGTTTGTTTTTTTAATCACTGTCAAATAGTAAGTAAGAGACTACTTAATTAATCTATTGTTACATCACAAGTACTAATATAAATGTACAATATGCATTTATTTGAGGCATACTCTTATATAAGGGAATTATTCAGTGATAACTATATATTTTTTTTTGTTTATGTATTTTCAACTGTGCGTTTATTTATAACTGACTAAAAGTAACTGTTACTGCCTGTGATTAATGTACAATTATTATGAACGTAATAATTATGTGGATATGTAACACAAAATGTAAAAAAGTATTGATTGATATTATTATTGAAGCATTATTTAGTACGCAAAATACGCGCATTGACGTGGAGTTGCGGACACCAGCCCTTATTACCTATTACCTAAAACATTATTTAATACAAAAACCTTTTTTTCATTTGAAGCCCAATTACTTTTGACCTGCACGCAATTGTAATAACAACTTGGATTATTATTCATAAAAAGCATAAGTGAACATGTTTATACTAGTCACAACTTGTTACAAGGGTTGGGACGCAACACATATAATAACACCCATTGTTCTTTCTTTCATATTTGTAAACTAAAAAGCTGGAAATAAAAAAAGTTATTTAAAAAACTAAAAAACCCGACTGCGGTAAAAAACATAAGTTTAAAAAAACTGAAAAGCTTAAACAAGCCCATTTTAAATTAAATAAAAGTTGGAAGCAGGCGGAACCCAAACCATTTTTATATTTTCAAACTCAAATGGGTCCCGCCTGCTTCTAAGTAACTTTTATTTAATTTAAAATGGGCTTGTAAGTTTTTTACCGCAGTTGGGTTTTTTTAGTTTTTTAAATAACTTTTTTTTTTATTTTGTTAAAAAGTCCATCCATGGTTTTATATTGTAGTTTTTGTTTTTTGGTCGAGATATGACAGTGTACTGAATTGCATTTTTAACCGATTTCTAAAAAGGAGGAGGTTCTCAATTCGGATGTTTGTATTTTTTTTTATTATGTTTGTTCGCGCATAACTCCGTCGCTTGCCAACCGATTTGAAAAAAACTTTTTTTGTTGGAAGGGGTATACTTCCCAAATGGTCCCATGAGAATTTTATCGAAATCGGACAAGCGGTTTTTGAAAAATCAACAAAAATCTCCTTTCGCAAAAAACAACAGACTTCAAAAAAAACACTACAAAGTGATAAATAACTTTAATTTCGGAAGTCGGTGTCAAAAAACGAAAATGCGTAACCAACGACACCGACTTCCGAAATTAAAGTTATTTATCACTTTGTAGTGTTTTTTTTCGAAATTGGTTATTTTTTTTTGAAAAAAAGTTTTTATTGATTAACGGTCGAAATTAATATCGAATCCAAGAGCCAAGATATAAATCGATCGTCGATATATACCAATCTATGGATCGATCTCCAACCCGCGTCCTAATATCGAAAAATGACGATCCTGCTGTCACTCAATCCGCAGATATCTTGAAATCCTTCCTCTTCGTCATTCCGTTTTAAGAAAAATTTATAAAAACTTTTTAAGAAAAAATAAACCGACTTCCAAAAAAACACTACAAAGTGAAAAATAACTTTATTTCGGAAGTCGGTGTCTTTGGATCTGTATTTTACTTTTTTGCCACCGACTTCCGAAATAAAGTTATTTTTCACTTTGTAGTGTTTTTTTGGAAGTCGGTTTATTTTTTCTTAAAAAGTTTTTATTTCACGCTTTTTAGTGGGTCTGCTTATAATTTATCTAAATTACAATAGCCTAGTGATTATCGCCTTTTACAAACAAAATATTGCTTTTCCCGATGCAGGGAAGTTAATTGTTGAGGAGTTCTCCAGGTCCACCATCAGCTCCATATCACCATTCACATTGTGACGAGCATAAATTGCTTAGCAACCATATTAAAGTAATCGAATCGCAACCCGTGAAATACTTAGATATTATTGAGTAGTTCCGGTGGCCATCTGTGGTCTTCATCATCAGTTCCACTTCACCAAATGGTGCTTTCCGAGAGCAAATGCACGAGTTACTATAAAAAATACACAAATCGCTATAGGTGTGCCTATAATATTTGAAGAGTTCCTTCGATTTCTCCAGGATCCCATCATCAAATCCTGACCTGATGTTTTTAGACTAGATGCTGATAATCCTGGCTGCAGCATCAGGCCAGACTTATGTCAACATTGCATTGAACTTAAAATTTAGTCCTGTTTAAAATGAGCCCAAACACGACTACGGTGCTGTAATTTCAAGGTTGGTACTTTTTCTGATGCTCCTGGCTTCAGCATCAGGTCTTTATGTACTTCGGTGTTCCTCATTAACAGTACGTTTATCCACACATCGAGCCCTTTTCAATGAGCCTAAATACGATATATCTGCTGTTAGTTGTCGAGGAGTTAGGTACTCTGCAGACTATCCTGACTGCAGCATCAGATCATGACTTGATGATCATGAGACCAAATGTGGCAAATGCCCTATCAAACATCAAAACAATTTACTAAAACAGCCCTTTCCTGTTCGAGTAACTTCTTACTGTTAAGGAGTTGTACCTTCCATCATCAGCCCAGCTACCTGAGATGGTGACAACCATACGCAAATACACAGGATACTTCATAAAACATGCGAAAAACAATAAGTGAACCTATAAAATTTGAGGGTTGCCCTCGATTTCTCTAAGATCCAATCATCAGATATTGAAGTGGTGACAATGGGACCACACGGGAAGCACCAGCTTTCAAATAAAAAAAGAATTATGAAAATCGGTTCACCCAGTCGCAAGTTATGAGGTAACAAACATAAAAAAAAAAAAAAAAAAATACAGTCGAATTGATAATCTCCTCCTTTTTTTGAAGTCGGTTAAAAATAGACATGGTTCGTTTGTTTGTAATAAAAAAAGCTAAGCATAAACAGGTTTTATAATTTTATTTTATGGATATTTAATACATATATTTACCGAACGACGTAACAATTCTATTAATACGAAAAAAAATGTAATAAATTCAATACGTACTCGTATTAGGTAAAAAGGAATGTCACGACACGGCTAAAGCCAGGACGCGTTTTATTGTCTATGGCGTGGTGCCCGAGTAGCAGCGTTGCCAATTTGTAAGAATTTTTCCAAACTGCGGGAAAACTCAACACCATTAGGTATTTTGTGGGGAGATCATAACATACATGTGAATATTTGATAGGTAATAATATTGTTCATTTTTGGTATAGAATGAAATAATTTTTTTTAACTATTTACACGGACGAGAGGCGTAATTTCAGTCAGCAGTAAATTTACTGCTAATTTTGATAGCCTAAACCTAAAGGTAAACTCCTCATCATCCAGACTTTGCATGTAGTTCACCCTTTTAATTCTCCGCGCAGAAGCACGTTGACGTCTCATTTCTTCACCAGCGTCACTATCGGTATTATCCCAATCCGATAATTGAGCCAGAATTTCCATATCACTATCACTGGAGAATATTGACAGTGCCATTTTTCAAATGAAATCCGTGAAGTCAATCTTATATCCAAGGAAATTCTAAGATTAAGATTTGGATTGTTTACACCGATCAAAACAAACGTCAAATTCAACGGATAGGTTATTGACACACCTGTCATTTTCGAACAGAGGTCAATCTGTAATCTGTGATCCGTCCTCTCAAAGATAGATTGGTTGAAAAGATTGCAATTGCAATCTGCGGATCGTTTTTTGCTACACTTTACTACAAATATGGATTGAATTTTCGATCTTTAATCTAGAGATATTGGATTAGATTGGTTATTAATTTCGGCCGTAAGTCAGTATAACATACAAAACTGCGGGTCACCGGAATCGTAGAAACCCAGTCTACGATGCCGGTTCCGGACAAATTCGATATTGCGTAAGGTCTTCTTCAAGTTTATTTACATTTAAACAAGAAATTGTGCGAGTGACTCATCATTATCATCATCTGCCTAGCCTTTTCCCAACTATGTATGTTAGGGTCGGCTTCGAATTGTGCGAGTGGCTATTTCTGGTAATTTACAATTTAAAATAAGTAGGGTAGCATTGTGATCGGTTGTTGTTGAATTAATTACAAGTGCAGTGAAGTTCGACTTGAGTATTATATGGTCCAAACACGAGCCACTTTGATGTGTAGTAAGCGTGTGAGCGGGAAGCAAACCATGGAAAGCGCATAGGCAAAGGTATTCCTCAGAGGATGCGTCAGCACTTTTTGGAAGAATAGAATAGAATATTCTTTATTATGTACACGATATAAATTACAGACAAAGAATATTGATAATAATAATTAATATCTCCAATTAAAATGGAATTTAAAGATAAACTTAAAGTACCCACCTCATTGGTGAGATTTAACATCAGCTGATATTGGGGAGTGGCTCCTACACATACTTCATCCGCGATTTCCAAATAAAAGGCTCGTAGGTAGTGGTCTGCAGGTTGCTGACGGAACCCATTAAACCTATACTGGAAGGTTCCTATTGACGGTAAGTCTTCAAAGTATGTTGTTCGATACCTGGACGAGGTGACATTATACTTATTAATAACTAGCTGACTCGACCGACCTAATTTGAATAATTCTGTATTTAATATGTAAGAAAATGAATAAACGTAATTTTAATAACAATCATTTTCATCTAACTATGACAAATCGGATCAAACTCACCCGTATTTCTTTAACTGGTGGGTGATAAATAATTCATGATCAACATATATTGATTTTGTCATCTTCATTCTTGCATCTGGATGTTCATGTTCAGCCAGGCCCGTAAGCAATGGATATATAGCGGCAGGAGTACCATCACCGACGATATTGTAACTGAAATCATATTTACAAGTCCTACACAGAAATCCTACGATGAAATAATGTGAAATTGATTTATATTAATATTAGCTGTGCCCGCGACTTCGTTCGCATGGATGTCGGAAAAAAATAATGTGTCGCTTAGGAAAGGTGTAATTGCCACTCCTTCATTGAAAAGGAAGAATCTTCTGATCTTGCCTGGTAACGCTTCCCTTACCTGAGGTTGTCTACCAAAGCCCTTTCGACTGCAGTCACTGCGTCTTCATGGTTCATAATGACAATGCGACGAAGTGTCACTTTGATTTTTGAGAATAAATAAAAACGAAAGCGCCAAGCTCGAGGCTGATTACTCCTCATATACATGGCCATTAGCCAACAGGTTCGTCGATCCCGCAAGGATATGTCGACATGTTGGATAGACTATAAGAAGGCCTACGACTCGGTGCCACATACATGGCTCATGAGGGTGCTGGAGTTGTACAAGATAGATGTAACTTTACGCACCTTCCTTGAGTCGTGTATGGGGCAATGGAAGACGGGCCTTCGCTATCCAGGATGTCGGCAGATCCAGGGGAATGATGAGCCTGTACGGATTAAACGGGGAATATTACAGGGCGACAGTTTGAGTCCACTTTGGTTCTGCTGAGCCCTGAATCCTCTAAGCACACTACTGGAGGATTCAGGTCTAGGCTATCGGTTGAGAAGAGGTAGTCAGGTTATGTCTCACCTCCTCTACATGGACGATTTGAAACTCTTTGCCCCCAACAAATTGCGTCTGATGGAGCCACTGAAGGTAACTTAAACTTTCAGTAGCGCCATCAGGATGTAATTTGGTGTGGACAAATGTGCAGTCATGCATGTAAAGCGAGGGGAGATTATGGATTCTGAGGGAATTCAACTCTCGGATTCCATAAACCTTAAATCCCTCTCCTCATCCGAAAGCTATAAGTATTTGGGTATGTCGGAAGCGTTAGGAATCAACGATGCTGACATGAAGCAATCGTTGAATGAACGCTTCTTTTGTCGCCTGAGGAAGGTATTAATTAGTCTTCTTTCGGGCGAAAATAAGGTGCGCGCCTTCAACGGTTGGGTTATGCCGGTTTTGATGACTCTTTCGGCATACTCAAATGGACTCAAATCGAACTCGATGCCCTGGATAGAAGGGTCCGCGCACTGCTGACTGCAAATCGGATGCATCACCCACGATCATCGGTGATGAGACTGTATATCCCGCGGAAGTGTGGGGGTCGAGGCTTTTTAAATGCAATGACCCTCCACAACCGCGAGATATGCAGTCTCACGGAATATTTTTTAAAAGCTGAAGTGGGTATGCACCGTGATGTTGTCGCAGTGGACAAGGGGCTCACCCCGCTCTCCGTGGCTAAAGAGAACTGGCGCAAACCTGTAGTACTTACTACCGATGACCGCAAGAAGGTATGGCAAAGCAAGGAGCTTCACGGGCGCTTCTACCGGGCTCTCCATGAGCCCGGTGTAGATTTTTTAGCGTCCGTATCCTAGTTACGTTTTGGTGAATTTTTGCGGAGAAACCGAAGGTTTCTTCTGTGCAATTATGGACGAAGTTATCTTGACGAATAACTACCGGAGACATATTACGAAGGACGGGACAGTTGACGTGTGTCGGGCATGCCACCGTCTGGGTGAGTCTATCAGGCATATTATCTCTGGTTGTTCTCGTCTGGCTAACGGCGAGTACAGGCATAACCAAGTAGCCAGGATTATTCACCAGCAACTTGCTTTGAAATATAAACTTGTGGATTCTGAGGTACCGTATTACAATTTAAGTATGTGCCCGACCCAGTTCTTGAAAATGACCATGTCACGTTGTACTGGGATCGGTCTATCATTACTAACAGGGCCTGATATAGTGGTGATAGATCGATTAGCGCGCCGCACAATGATTATCGATGTCACCATTCCACATGACGGGAACCTCGTGAAAGCTGAGAAAGAGAAACAAATTAAATATCTTGACTTAGCACACGAGGTTGTTGACATGTGGAATATGAGCTCGGCTGTCATTGTGCCGATTGTCGTATCGGCCAATGGCCTTATGGCCGAAAGCCTCGATCAACATCTATCGAGGCTCTCGTTAGGCGGTTGGATCAAGGGCCTGATTCAGAAGACAGTACTCCTCGATACGGCTCGCATTACGAGGAGGTTCCTGTCTCTGGAGCCCTAACCACCGGTAGCTTGGACCCTGCTCCCGACACCGGCGGAATACTATTTTTTATATTTTTAAATGTTTTTTATACGTATTTTTTATATTTTAAGAAATATTTAAAAATGTAAATGAATATGTACATAAATAAATAAACGGAATAATAATAAATTTATTTCAGACCATAAGTCCATAAAACAACACACACGTTACAATTTTATACACAAAACATACATACATACATGAAAACACATACCTATACAAAAAATACAATAAAAAGAACTTATTTTAAATACTGGAATGACGCACGATGAGTGGTCATCCATTTCCACATCATTGGACTATCCATCCTGTCGGCTACTATAGCCACCAAGCTGTTGGAGCTGTCGCGCACTCGCCGCATCAGGGATGCTATCCGTGTCCGCATCAGTGCGTAAAAATCTGGCACGCCATTCTCCGCGAACATCCCCGATGCACTGCAAAAGCGCGGCAGCCCCAACATAACTCTGAAGGCGTTATTGTACTGGACTCGCAGAGCATTGTACGAGCTTTTTGTATAGCTGTACGATGCCCTATGGGGCACACGTGTACATAGATTGGCAATACGCTCTAGAGTGTAATTTTCACCTCCCTAGTTTAACGTGCAAACCTACGAGCCAGCAAGTTACATCGAACTGCCAATGCTTTGCGTTCCCTCTCCACGTCCACATCGTCGGACAGACTATCGGTGACCCAATGCCCCAGGTACTTGAACTTCGTGACCCTGGAAAGCTGAGCGCCCCCCAAGGTGACTGGTGGGACAGTATCATAACATTTGGTACCTGCTTTGAAAACCAGTAGCTCGCTCTTGGTCGCATTGTACCTGAGGCCGTGAGCCACCGCATAGTCCTCACAGATGCGAAGGAGCCTCCTAAGTGCACTGTTCGATGGGCTCAGCAATACCAAATCATCTGCGTAGCTGATGTTATTGACGCAGTGCCCATCAACGGAGTACCCGATATTGGTATTGCTGAGCTCACAGATCAGCTCGTTTACATACAGGTGGAATAGCTTGGGTGAGCTGATTCCCCCCTGCCTCACACCGCACTCCAACCCGTATGCATCCGACAGGACACCCGCCCACTTACATAATTGTATTGGTTTTTATACCAATACTTTAGCATCCTAATGATATCGCTTGGGAGGTTTTTAACATTTGACAGTTTCCTCCATAGGCAGTCATAAGATACGAGGTCCAAGGCCTTGGAGAGGTCCAGAAAACATGCATATACAGGTGTTTTCCTACTTGCATAGTATTGAACAGTTTGTTTGAGGCATAGTATAGCTGTTTCCGTGGATAAACGTGGCTTTAACCCAAACTGGGCGTCGTTGAGTGTTAAGTGCTTATCCAGCTGCTGATCAATCAGACTGTCCAATACCTTTGCAATGATGGTAGCCAGGGATATAGGTCTGTAGTTGCTCTTGTCACTCGCATCTCCAGTCTTATTTTTAGCAATCAATAGTTTTAAGTAAATCAGCTGGGAGATACGAGTGACTCAGGCACAAGCTAAAAAACATTGCTAGCACTCGCGGTAAGTGCCCGGCAACTTACCTCTCTTTAAGTTGCGTATGACAGTAGCTACCTCCCTGGCCGCAAACCTAATAGGCACTTCTTCGGACCTCCCCACCACCTCCGGCCCGTCAGACGACGTACCTAGGGGAGACCCAACCTTAAAGGCTCTGCTGAATAGGTTGGCGATATCATTAGGATCACTAAGGCCCTCAACACTCACAGGCAGACCCGACCTGGGATTTAACCTGTTCGTGGCTTTCCAAAAACTACCAAAATTCTTTGCGTCATGATGACTTGCAATGACGTTCATTTTTATTTGGTCCTTATTATTTTGACACCATTTTTAATTTGCATTTTAAAAACCCTTCTACTTTCCACCAGTTTTTCATACAAATCACCATTTTTCGGCCTACCAAACAACGTCCAAGTTTGAGAATCAAGCCGAGCCTGTCCGTGTGCGTCCTTCACATGCTTATTCCAGCCCGTTATGTAACGCTTTTTGCGCTGTATTCCGTTCTTACAGTTAGTGGAGATTGCACCTTCACAGAGAATACGTACTATATCCGCATACATATTATCTAAAATGGTTTCATGTTCCTTAATTTTACATCTACTTTTACTATATTCAGTAAATTCTAAGGGAAAGTTTAAATTTTTCAAGAGATCATTGCAATAATTGCTATATAACTCAGTCTGCTGCAAGTCTCTGTCACCCCATGTTACTTTGTTACATTTAGGTAGTCCAGGTGCAACTTTTGGCCTTAATAAATTAAGATCACACATTACAATTAGAGGTAAATGGTCGGACCAAGACACGTCGTAGAGCACACTAGCATCTCTAATAGTGTTCCACGCCGCGTCTGTCACTACGCAGTGGTCCTACCAACTAGTAGAACCATGTGCATCACTTACGTAGGTATACGTGTCCGACTCACCACTGAGCAGGCAAACGTCAGCGCACCGCCACTGTACTTCAGACAAAAAACTCAATAGTTCGTTGCCGAATACACTATTTGGTTGAGCATTAAAATCCCCCAGAATATAGACCGCGTCTACACCACTGATTTCTATCACTGCGTGAATCTCACTTATAAAAACACTCGACAAATTCACCAAGATCGACTCTGTCGGCATGTAAACCAAGAACACTAAAAGAGATTTACCGCCTACCGTTATTTTGATTTGCTACAAGACGCACATTTTTGCACTGCACGAAAGACACATTTTCATAGACGCTCTTGCGCCGCAGTATAGCAACTCCGCCATAAGGTCGCCCTCGTAGGATGCCCGACGACGTATCTACCGCCGATTTTCCCACGAAGTCGAACTGAGGGTCTATGCTGCTCAGAAAAGGAATGTCGTGAGGCAGCAACCAGGTTTCTTACAATGCGATTATATCAGATGTTTGACATAATAGTCTGACATAATCCACCGATCTAGTAATAGATTTACAATTAAAACTCACAAATGTACTTGTTTTTGAATTAATATCGTTATTGTCGCAATCCATTGTTGATATTTTTGTGAGATCCTTCGGCTCGTTCTTTAAAGTCTATGTATCTACGAAAAGAAATTCCTTCTGGCCATAAATTGTCGTCTAAAAATAAATGCAATTTATGCCTTTGTACAAAAATTTTATAAGCATCGTAGTTTTTCTGTTTTCTCATATTTATTTTTTCAATTTGCACATTAGTTTTTGTTTTTTCCATTATGTACGTATGTATGTCGTTAGCAGACGCATTCTGATCAATGTTATTGATGAACAACGGTACTTTGATGTCAGCTGCTTTAAATTTTGCAATATTATCTATGTTCGCTCGACCTTTACTTCCTATAAACCTGTCTCTCAGCCTCTTTTTCTTTTGCGCTAAGATCCATCCTTGATTTCGTTCATCATCCTTCTTTGTTTCTGAATTAGTTATTGTATTTATTGTTCGTGGTGTTGATATTGCTAGCCGCGCCGCGATGTACGTTTGCCCCGCACGGCCCCCCAGAATTTGCGATTTAGGTGTGCACCAATGCAATGTACTCGCCTCTAGGAGTATATGTACCGGTATCTTTTTCAATGTACCTCTGTACTTTTGAAGAAATATGCAAAAAAAGGGGGCTGTGCCAGCCAAACGTTTTCAGCACGGCCCCCGTGTAACTTGAAAAATATATAGCGTATTAAAAAGTTTCATAAACTCAAGGAATGCACTTTATTAACACGTTCTATGTACCGTAACAGATATTGTGAATTCGTAATAACAAATAATATATAGATGTGGATAGGGGGCCGTGCTGAAAAAAAAAATAAGAAAATATCTAAAAAAGACAAAACAACCTTGGCCAAAGACTATTAAAAAGTAATTCATGTTTGGCAAGTAACATATGTACCGCATTGGTTTCTCATACAACTTGCTTAATAAAAAAATAAACCAATTTTAGTTTATTCAGCACGGCCCTCTATAGTTGCCTATATCTTTTTAAATATGACATGTTTGTTTACAAAATTCGACTTCCTGAATTATGTATAGGAGTACATTCGTTCCAAATAAATTGCGATTATGGTGTATCAGTACTCTAAAAGATAAATTTGATCAAAAATATCCTAACATACAACTGATGGGGTGACCATGGTTCCATAAATTAGGTACATATATTCTATTCCTATATTAATGAAATTATGTGACTACATTGAAAAAAAACTTTCTTTTTTTACAATTTGTTTATTTTTTTCAGGAATTAAATCAGTTAAAACTTGTTGTGTGCGGTCGCTATTAGTTCATTGACGCTACCGTGA
Source organism: Amphipoea lucens (assembly GCA_947508005.1). Classification (NCBI taxonomy): domain Eukaryota; kingdom Metazoa; phylum Arthropoda; class Insecta; order Lepidoptera; family Noctuidae; genus Amphipoea; species Amphipoea lucens. Next base: position 16,186,087 of record OX382358.1, on the reverse strand, counting down.
TTTTTGAAGTGGCGCTGGTGTCGCGGTTACTTCATGTTGCGCAGTTGCGCTCGAGTGTTTATTGATCAGTCACGTTTGTACAAATGTTTGCCAACTTATTTTACAGTGCTCAGTTTAAAAAAGCTTGCACAAAAGAAGAATGCCAATATTGTGTAAAAATGAGAAGACCTTTTATACCTTTGAATATTAACGAAATCAACATTTTTGGCATTTTTGCATTAGAAGAGTCACTTACTATCGAAACTACTTCTCAAATTTGTAAAAACGATTGCGATGGAACTGGATAAATTACAAAATATTATAATTTGATTTAAATGGAACAGACGCAACGTTTTGTGTAATATTCTGGTCACTATTAATATTAAAAACCAAATTTATGAAGTCGTTGGTGCTATTGAATATGTAGGGAATTCAATGGGGAATCTGGGCCATTATAAGTGCCATACGCTTAGCCATGAGCAATGGCTATGTTACGATGATTTGGCCTTGAAAATTAACAACAGTACAGTAGATTCAATATTCGTACACACCCTTACTTACGTTTTAGCGAGTGATCTTTGATGTTTTATAATTATGTAAAAATAATAACAATATTCTAATTATTACAGTTGCTTGAAACACTAAGTGTGATTACGTAGGTTAAATAACTACCTGTGATTATTCCAAATAATTAATGTGATTAATGTAGGTAATATTATTGTAATGTAGGTAAGGTTCAATCAATGTGATTTGTTGGAAAAGTATCTGTGATTTTTTAAGCCTTTTAAGCTCTGTAGTGTTAGTGACACATAGATTTTCTGCGATTATTCCATAGGTAAACGTAACAAATCTGTGAAATGTAACGAAACTGTAATTTTATTGTAATGTACCGTACATCAATCCGTGTGATTTATTGGAAATATATCTGTGATTTTTTAAGCCTTTTGAGCTAGGTATTTAGTCTTAGCGACACTTGTTGTTTTGTTCGATTTGCGACCTTACTACTTACTACTATTATAGTTATCGTTAATACAGATTACGATATTTTTGATTTGTTTATTTTATTAAAGATTTAATCAATTCTCACGTGGAATCATGGTCACCCCATCAGTTGTATGTTAGGATATTTTGATTCAATTTAACTTTTAAAATACTAATACACCATAATCGCAATTTATTTGGAACGAATGTACTCCTATACACAATTCAGGAAGTCGAATTTTGTAAACAAACATGTCATATTTAAAAAGATATAGGCAACTATAGAGAGCCGTGGTGAATAAACTAAAATTGGTTTAATTTTTTAATTTAGCAAGTTGTATGAGAAACCAATGCGGTACATATGTTACTTGCCAAACATGAATTACTTTTTAATAGTTTTTGGCTAAGGTTGTTTTGTCTTTTTTAGATATTTTCTTATTTCTTTTTTTTCAACACGGTCCCCTATCCACGTCTATATATTATTTGTTATTTCGAATTCACAATATCTGTTACGGTCATGGAGCACAGGTTGTAGTGCTCCATGGTTACGGTACATATAACGTGTTAATAAAGTACATTCCTTGAGTTTATGAAACTTTTTAATACGCTATATATTTTTCAAGTTACACGGGGGCCGTGCTGAAAACGTTTGGATGGCACGGCCCCCTTTTTTGCACATTTCTTCAAAAGTACAGAGGTACATTGAAAAAGAAACCGGTACATATACTCCTAGAGGCGAGTACATTGCATTGGTGCACACCTAAATTGCAAATTCCGGGGGGCCGTGCGGGGCAAACGTACATGCGCCGCGGCGGCATAGGAAGTAGGTGTCCCTATCCCTTCCAAAATCTCGTTGCACGCGCCGCTGAGGCCCACCGCGGCCCGCGCACGCACTGACGTTCCCCACCCGCTTCCGCGTTCGAAACCGCGGTGCGGGCCTCTACGCGCGGCATCGAGGCGCACGCGTCGACGAAGTCACAGTAAATATAACGAAGTGTTCGAGCGAGATGTTGTTACACGCGTCAGCTTCGTGGGAGGGAGATGGACATAGCTCCGCGCTTTTATCGGTAGCTTTTGCTACGACGATGTAAGGTAGGTCTGGTGATTTGCTCCGATAATGAATATAGTTGTTGGACAATTTATTTTTGCTGTGATTTAAGTCGTTCGGACTAGTATGACTAATGGTGAATGAACTTTTAAGTTTTTCTAAGTCCTCATTAACTGCATCAAACTGCTCTTAGGTGACATATGTTTCTCTATAAATCTTAAGTTCGTTTTGAATTAACAGAATATCTATTAACTGCTGGGTAGGGTCTACATGGTCAAAAGTGATCGGAGGGAGTTTCTGTAATTCGCGTGCCACAAAAATCAGTACAACTTCGGGATCTGTTTCTTTTAGTAATGTTATTATGTCATATAAATCTCTTTCATTTTTTCCTGTTCCTCTCCCCGTAACTTTACGTTTCGATGACGGCGCCGACTCAAACAGTAAATTCTTGGCATTTGAAACCTCTTTCGTACTAAAAGAGGTTGCACAGATACGGACTAGGCTTTCCTCGTCCATCACATCAATTATGTTTTGCACAAATGAAAGCACTTCACTTGTCACTACATTACACGCATTACACTTGACCGTAGTCGATGTCATTGTTACTCGCAACTTATGACTCGCGCTTGCAACGCGTAAGTGACATGCGACCGCTCACTTGCATAGCTCAGCACGCACTTTCATTTCGGGAAGAACAAGAAAAACATAACGACAAAGCAACGTGGATAACAGAAGAAGAAACAAATGGAGGGCAATAGAGGAAATGGGATTTGTAGAGATTACAGAGGCCGATATCACACACTTAACAGACAGATTACATAACTGGAAATCGCCTGGCATAGACAAAATACACAATATTTGGTACAAAAAGTTAACTATTTTATACAAACCCATAGCAAAAACCTTAACAAAAAGGATATTAGGACAACAAAATATACCCGATTTTGTTGCAACAGGTATAACATACATGTTGCCTAAAACTAAAAACTCACCACAACCTTCCCAATATAGACCAATCACATGCCTACCCACGATATATAAAATACTAACATCAGCTGTAACAATGAAAATTAACTCACACGTTGAACACCACAACAATGGCAGAGGAACAGAAAGGATACAGGCCCGCCACATGGGATGCAAAGAGCAGTTACAACTACTATCCATAATACAAATACTTGAAATTTATAGGATAAACTCAAAAATAATAGATTTCCTACGAAACATATTGCCACTTTGGAAAACCATACTACAAATAAATTGCAATCACAATAATATTACAATGCGACAAATATCCATTAAGAAGGATATCTTACCAAGGTGATTCACCGAGTCCCCTATGGTTTTGTCTTGCACTAAGCCCTCTATCTCATCTGCTGCAGCGCTGTCGGGCCGGATATTGTCTCAAACACACTACAGAACAAACAACAGTCTCACATCTCATTTATATGGACGATATTAAATTATATGCACAAACTGAAAAAGATATGAAGAAACTAGTAGAAGCTACAGCAGAGTTTAGCTTAGATATAAACATGCAATTTGGTCTGGATAAATGCAAAACACTTCATATCATGCGTGGCAAGATACGACCTGGCAACTATGTCATAAACAACACACACACTATAACAGCAATGGAGTCGACCGACTTATATAAATATTTAGGGTACACGCAACTAAAGGGACTAGATCATGTGAGGATTAAAGAAACACTTACTACAGAGTACAAAAGGAGACTTAACGCCATATGTAAAACACAACTTTCTAGTAAAAATCTCATCAAGGCCTTTAATACATTTGCCATCCCCATACTAACATACTCGTTCGGAGTTATTAAATGGACAAAAACTGACACAGAACAATTAGAACGAACCACACGCACCACTCTTACAAAACATAACAATTTACACCCAAAATCTGCAATAGAAAGGCAAAACGGAGAGAGAGGCCTTATAGACATCCAGCACCTTTGGCGGAAACAAGTCTGTCCACTAAAAACATTCTTTCAGTCAAAATCTCGCACTAGTAGCATTCACAAAGCCATAGTTAAAAATGATTTTAACTACACCCAACTTAACTTAAATAAACAGCTAGATACTTCACAAAATACTAGCGATGAGACACAGAAACAAAAAATAGAGGACTGAAAGAAAAAGGTTCTTCATGGCCGACATCCTCATGACCTAGAACAATTCCATGTAAACCAACGACCTCAAATAAGTTTCTTAAAATTCATCCTGTATATGTGTATGTCGCATCCGGTCATTCGTTTGACTATTTGGAACGACAGCGCCATCTGGCGGCGCTCAACAGAGTCTAGCCTGAGTTCGAGGGGAGTACAAGAGTGCGTGCAGCAAGGTGGAGCGGCCCTCTTTGACATCGGACATGATACGAACAACATGTGCCCAGAAACTGTCCCACATTCCGTATCTGGTTGTATTGTGTACCTATAGTGTGTGATTTGCTTGTGTGATTAATTTGTTCGTGAAATTATAATCTGATTTGAACTGCAAACCGTTTTCTATTGCGCAATAACCAACACTATACCAACAGTATCCGCCCACAGTAGTTAAAATATGGCCGATAATAACGAGCCACACATGCCTTCTCCGTTATATAAAACATTCATTAGGCAGGGGTCATAGTTCTTGGTAATCAGTCCACTTTAGCCACCCAAACCCATAGCCCAACTTTTTATTTTTCCATATCTTTCAATAGTCCTACTGTCCTTCACCAACCGGGGGTTGTCCTTGGGTGCACTTGCATAGTGCATACAGGGATAATCGTCTGTTGGTGCCACATTTCATTAAAATTCCCTAAGGGCCTCTGCGAGTTGGCTTCGGCCCCTCGTACACCTTCCAAAGGACCGGGATCCCATGTTCCCGAAATATGTAAAATCATAAAAATAATTATGTTTTCGTTAGTAGGTACAATATCGCGCCAATAGATGTCGTTACGAGAACTTCCAAAAAACTTAATAAAAAGTTGTTCTAGAATACTTTAAATTGATTATATCTTTTGATACAGTGAAGCGATTTCTACACCATATTTGAGTATACAAATTAACCATATTGGTTTGGTACTTTTTACGTTGATCCTGTTCAAATTATCTGTCACATCCAAACAGACAAACAGAAAAAAAAACAAAAATTGATGAAATGGCATCTGTTGGTTGTCCTTTAACACCCTACCTATTTTTTTTGGAAATATTTTCAATGTTCAGAAACGCCTCGTCTACAGATTTATTATGTGTATAGATATAGATAGATAGATATAGAAAAGATATAGATATATAATAGAATAGATAAAAGATAGAATAGAAGAAGAAGATATAGATAGATTGATATAGATAGAATAGAATAGATGTGCAAGTAAAATGGACTCAAATATCTTTGTAACAATATTTCTTAACAACTATGTTAGTAAACTTAACCTAACACTGCCATATAGTGATGAGAAACTCTGCTAAAAGCTCAACACCGATGTGGAAAGCGATTCATACACAAGCAGTCCAGTCTGCTGATCTGCTCGCGATACACCGCAGTATAATGTTGGGGCTGGCCCGCGCCCGGCGCTCGGTGTCACCACTGCGTCGACTGCCGGGAGGACACGGCGTGGCTTACGCTGGCAGAGTGTGCCGTTTGGAAGGAGCCATGCCGTGCCATCATCTCAGAAGTAGGCAGTGACCTGTCACTGCCCGCCGTGGTCGAGTCGATGGTCGGCAGCGAAGAGTCCTGGGACGCGGTGGTTTCCTTCTACGAAACAGTCGTCTCGCAGAAGGAGGCTGCGGAAAGTGAGAGGGAGATCTCGTCCACTCACCCGGCCCGCAGCAGGCGCACCTGGCGTCGGCGTAGGGCGGACAACGCCCTCTTCCAGCCCCACTGAATGGGTCCAGGGTTGACGGACTCGGGGACGTCCGTCACCCCCCATACACTAGGACCCGAGGTGGAGACGCGTAGTGTTCCACGCGCGCGCCTCTTAGACGTCGCGGGGGAGTAAAACACCTCACTCGCCCCGATTGCGGAAAAATCGTACGTTCCCGCGTCCCCCGGCGTAGGTGTGAGATGGAACACCGGGGTGGTTTTTAGTTAGTAAGAGTCTGACAGACGCCGCCGCCCGCTCCAGGGCGGCGGAAATCCATGAGGATTTTCCATACCGGGATTTTGTGTTTTTTGGCCCGCACTCGGCGCAAGAAGGAGGCTCATATTTTTCGCATTGTAGCGTAAAAGCAATCGAAGCGAGCTTCAGCAAACATCCCTGATGCGTTACAGATGCGGAACAGAAAAATGTGAAGGGCACTGTACGATTTTAAATGAACCTAGTCGTAGCTTCTAAGATTTCTTACCCATTCAAAATAACCGCTCTATCAGTCAAGAATTTGAAAGTTTTCGGCATTTTCCTGATAAATCCATTGTGGGATGCGGAGTCAAAGGCCAAGATTAAAACATTGTAGGAATTCTTATGATCTGGAGGAACCGGCGTGGGCTCTACTGGCCGGAAGCCTGCTTTGAGGCCTGACCATCGAGAATATAGTTGAAAGTAACTGTAAAGGTAAAAGTATTATATTTGGTGGATGTTGTGATGCTCATCAGTTTGATGCAGAAAACAGAGTAACAATTCTTTAAAAAAAAATTGTAAAACTAATCCTGGTAAGCTGGTTATAAATCAATAGGTAAAATATAGTACCTACATGTACACGACTTTGAATAATTTGTTAGAATGCTCAACAATTAACTTGTTTCCGTGTCTGTACAGAATGGACGTCATCAAACAATAATAATGGTAATACGTGCGTAGGGGTCCGTGGCTAAATAATACAGCCGCACAGATCGAACGATCAGGTTATGCTACGATCGCCGCGGTTGGTCTGTGGATGGGTGACCATCTTTACATACCGAGACCTCTCCGTGCCTCGGATAGCACGTCAAATCGTGTGTCCCAGCTGTCATTCGTAGATCTTTGACAGTCGTTACGGGTAGTCAGAAGCCCGAAAGTCTGACAACCGGTCTTACCAAGGGGTATCGTATTACCCATTGATTTATTGTTGTCACGTCTATTTGTATTAGACTTTGATTACGTACAATTAAAATTATCATAAAATAGCCCTACAGATTTGGCAATTTTAATCAGGATAACTAAACTTAAATTTTTTCAATATCAGTTAATTTTGGCCAAACTTTCACAATAATATAAAAACTAACCTATTCAAATCTCTACCGGTGCAAGATATCTTGACATGGTCGCTTCTGTTGAGCGTGTACTTCTCGGCTCCACTCACTTTGACATAGTCAGACAAGAAGTATAGCTGATCATCCACATAAACAATGTCTCTATAAGTACAACTGATATCAGCCATGTCTTTTAATACTTCCTTCGTGACGTAGCATTCAGATCTCTGTAATTTAAAATTATTAAAAAAAATTCAAGCTCATTTCAAAAGGAAGTAGTTTCTGCCTACCCCCGTGGAAAGAAGGCGAACGAACAGACAGCCATCACGCGTAGCATGACCGCAGTAGAAACGGGTTTTGTCGACGGAACAATAGATAAAATGGCAGATTGTAGTGTGTCTATTCTGACATTTTGTCTATTGTTCCGTCGACACTGGTCGACACAACCCGTTTCTATGGTGGTCATACTACGTGTGCAGAGCAAAGAATGATAAGTTTTAAGTTTGACGTGTCGGGGTGTGTGTGTGTGTGTGTGTGTGTCTGTCTGTCTGTTGCATCGGAGCTCCCGAACGGATGAACCGATTTTAATTTTGTTTTTTTTGTTTGAAAGGTGAATTAGTGACAAGTGTTCTTAGCTATGTTTGATGAAAATCGGTCCAAGATAGCCGCCGTCACAAAATGGCGGATTACCTACATATTTTTTCACAACTCCCTCAATATGGGTATCAGATGAAAGAGCTTGACAAGTAGAAAACTAAATACTATGATAAATTTCAAAACCAAATGGCGAATTCACAGAGGAATACGTTAGTATGGAATGAACGCCAACGACCACGAGTACCTAACTAGCTTCACTGTGGTAAAAAAATTCGTACAGCTGCGCAGATTTCGGCGAGTCACGTGTCGATCGTATAGCATGTTTACTAGTAATATAATATTATAAAGTTTAAAAAGCAAGAAATAAAAGTAAAATTAAAATTTAAAAAAAACCCCGATTCAAACAAAACCTCTAAAAACTAAAATAATAATATATAAGTATTGGCCCTTAAGTTCAATATAAGTTTTTTTTTCAAATCAAATCAAATCAAATCAAAGCATTTATTTGCATAATACATGTTAAAAAGGTGTTACAAATATAAAAAGTACATTGTATTATAACCTACTGTGGTGTGCAAATTAATATATTAGGTAGTGTACAAAATAAATTTTAAATTGAGTTAGGTACATTAGGCAATAGATTGTCAAATTAAAAAATGTCATATTGTTATACATGTCAGATCAAAATTTCAATAAAAGTTTAATTTGTGGTGCCATTTCAGATAAAATCGAGTCATCTTTCATTTAAATAATCATTAATTGAATAGTAACATTTTGTAACTAAGAATTCGTGCAAGCATACTTTGAATTGGTTCATTTTGTGTAGGTCTGTGATACTTTTTGGCAACTTATTGTATACTTTTGGTGCCATGCCCAAAATGTTTTTATTAAATACTGCTTTTTTATGACGTCTTACGCATATTTTATTTTTGTGTCGTGCGCTGCGTAGGTGAGTATAAAGATGTAGATTCGCTTTGACAAAGATCGCCATTTCATATATATAAAGACACGGAAATGTTAGTAACTTCAATTGTTGAAAATGTGGCTTACAGCTTTCTGTACTTTGTATGCCACACATTGCCCTTATGCATTGTTTCTGGGCTTTGAACGCCATTTCTCTGTCTGGCGAGTTGCCCCAAAATATAAGTCCGTATCGTAAAGTAGAAGCAACATACCCGTGATACGCCATTAATAAGGTTGCACGATTTGACACTTTTCTTAGGTTATGGAGTGCATAAGAATACTGGCTAAGCTTTTTGCATGTGTTTTCGACATGTGTTTTCCAGGTCATATTTTTATTTATCCAAATACCTAAGAATTTAGTGTGTTCTGCTTCACTGATAATTTTGTTACCGTAACGTATATCCGGTTTTTTATTGTGTGTTTGTTGTTCAAATGAAACGTATTTTGTTTTTTCAAGATTTATTTTTAGGTTGTTTTTAGTTAGCCAAATTATTATATCATTTAAGTTGTCGTTTATTTCTTTTTCGAATGACACATCATCTTTACTTTGGATTAGTATTGTGCTGTCGTCAGCAAATAAAATCATTGGATTATTAATAGTTTTAGGCATGTCATTAATATATATAATGAATAATAATGGAGCAAGAACACTGCCCTGCGGCACGCCATATATGCATTGTCTATGTGTAGAGACATAAGTCTTTTCAGTTTTTGTATAGGGGCAGATTTTATTTATGTATGTAATTTGTTCTCGATTAGTCAGATATGATTTGATAAGTTCAAGTATATTGCCTCTAATTCCATATTTTTCCAGCTTGTTTATCAGTATTTTATGGTTAACATAGTCAAATGCCTTTGACATATCCATAAATAATGCAACTACAGGAGTTCTATTGTCAACGTTAGTTAGAACATGTTCTACTAGTTTGTAAATAGCAGAGTCAATGTTTTTATTTTTCCTGAACCCATATTGTTCACTAACCAAGATTTAACTAACCAAGTTGCAGGAAATATTTTGATCCAAGCATCCTCACGTCGGGGGACGGCTTATGAAAACGCCAAACAGATGAGGCTTAAACTCAGCAATAATGAATGTATACTTTAGTGGAAAACATAGCTGCTGTTAACTTCCAATTTTCATAAACCGTCCCCCGACGCGAGGACGCTTGGATCAAAATATTTCCTGCAACTTATATTAAACTTAAAGGGCCAATATATATTATTATTTTAGTTTTTAGAGGTTTTTGTTTGTAATTATAGTAAAGCTGAAACTAGCTTGTTCAATCAAAAAAATTGAAATATCAGTAGATAACTTAATGAAATTTAAAAATCATCTAAAAAACCTAACTTTTCGACGAGTATACGAAGCTAAAGACGCAAATGAATCCTACGAAAATTTTATAGATGACTTTATATTGCTATACAAATTGTGTTTCCCAGAAAAAATAGTAACCATTTATACTTGTAAAAAAACCAAATGGATTTCGAATGGGATAAAAATATGTAGCAGAAAACAGAGGCAGCTACTTTGGACATATAGGCATAATCCGAACACAAAAAATAGACTTGCTTTTAAAAAGTATTCCAAGCTTTATAGAAGAATAGTAAACCTAACCCTAGGCCCAAAACAACCACTTCATAAAGACGTCTCAAAATAAATCAAAAGCTGCTTGGCAAGTTATTAACAAATCCAAAGTATGTCTGCCGCAAGAACCAATATTGTCCATACAAAATGATAAATCAACTCTTACACATCCCCTTGACATTGCGAATGAATTCAATAAATATTTTATAGAGATTATTGAAAATAATTCAAAAACAAACCTTAATAATACCCCATTAACAAATTCGTGTAGAAATGTTATTGAAAACTCAACTTCGCAGTCTCTATTTATGCTACCAGTTTCAGATACTGACATTATAAAAGTGATAAGTAGCTTAAAAAATACTAGTACAGTAAGATACGACGGTATTTCAACTAGAGTAATAAAAGATGTTAAGGAGGTCATAGCGACACCGTTATCGCACATAATTAATCTTTGCATTTCCGATGGTATATTCCCTACTAGTCTCAAGAAGGTAGTTATTAAACCCATTTACAAAAATAATGACACGACTGATGTTAAAAATTACAGGCCTATTGCAAAAATACCAGTTTTTGCAAAAGTTATTGAAAAAATAATATATAATTCCATTTACACGTATTTCGAGAAGTTTCAGTTATTTTGCAATGAACAAAAAGGATTTAGGAAAAATACTAGTATTAATATGGCACTATTTGACCTGCTATCAAGTATAATGACTTCTGTGGATAAAAAAAAAATCCTGTGTGCTCCATCTTCACGGATATGTCAAAAGCTTTTGACTTCGTAGATCATCAGATCTTGCTGCAAAAGTTACACGGGTACGGCATTCGAAGAAACATTCATAAACTCCTAGAATCATACCTAAGTGATAGGACACAGTGTACTGAGATTTCCAGAATTTGTCCTATAAGCAAATTAGAAACTACATATGTCTCTGAAGCGAGATCCGTGAAGTATGGTGTGCCTCAGGGCACTGTACTCGGGCCCCCACTTTTCTTAATATAGAAGTGGTAATATAGAAGTGGTTTGTAAAGGACTGAGTAAATCTGCGTATCTATTGTTTCAATTATCTAAGAGAGTTAATTTTGAGACACTGTTAACAGCCTATCATGGACTTGTAGTCTCTATTCTCCGTTATGGTGTTGTTTTCTTGGGGCAATCAACAAATAGGGAACTGGTGTTTAGGATGCAAAGAAGGTGTGTAAGATCCATGAGTAATTTAAAGTCAACAGATAGTTGCGTTCCCTACTTCAAGAAATTAAAAATATTAACGTTACCAGCTATATACAACATTATTTTTAGTATATGCGAAACCCGAAACACGTGTCTAGTATTTTTATGTAAAGAATCTATGTACAAAAATTCAAAACTGTATCATGAATAATCACCAAGTTATAAGCTTGTTATGTTACCTGTTTGTCCGTCCAAAAACATGCTCACCCGCACCGCGTGCCGTTCGGTACGGCGCGGCGATTGTATTGGAATTAACTGGTGATAACATTTTCCATCACACTTGCAGGCTTTGGACTGTCGTAATGGTCAAGTGTAGGTAGTTATTATAATGTACTTTATTCGTAAATAAATGCAGCCGTAAGCTACGAATAAGTAATTACTTATTCGTAAGCCGTAAGTGATACAATGTAGTCAATGCGATTTATTGCACCTTATGTCAACCACTTAAAGTTCAAAGTGGATGAAAAGTGTTAAACATCGCATTACTTAACCACAGCAGGCTGTAGGTACAAATAATAACTTTCTACAATTAACCATCTTGGCGTGTTTAAAAATGTTAATCATCACGGCAAAGCATTGTGTTCCACGATACTCTGATGTACGTACCATTTCTGTGTACTGGACGTTGGTGTATGAGAAAGTCATGGTTACACGACACTTTTTACATACGATAGGTAAGTACACGATCAACCGAAACAAAACTGTAAGGCCCGCGGCGGCCGCGCGCTCGCGATTATGCAGTTGGACACGCGCGCGCCAGCCTGTAGTACCCGGGCGACTGAAGGGGTTGCTTCACCCCCGCCCCGCTCGCTGTGCGCTCGCGCCGCGCCTATTGTGTATGGGTATGGTAGAAAACTACCTACTAATGTCACTCGGTGGCCAAGTTTTAACCTTTTTTTAATATTTTTGGGCCAAAATATAACATGGGGTAAAAATTATTGGAATCGATTCAGTTACTTATTCTGAACAAACTGTATTCAGGTTTCGCATATACTAAAAATAATGTTGTATTTATTCGAAACTGCATTATTTATAAAATCAAATCCACATTTATTTACAAAATTTTCAACAGTTAAGAAGACCCCCATTCGGAGTCAATATGAAAATCAACTATGTACGTTGAAATGTAATACTGCGTTAATGAAAAAGAGCTTCTTTGGTGTTGCACCAAAGATTTTTAATAAAATACCTGATGCTATAAAATGTATGCCATTAAAGAAATTCAAAAAGTGTCTTCACAAGTTATTAGTTGAGAGATGTTATTATACCTTGGATGACTATTTTAATGATAATACTATTTGATTAAATTATGATATGATGAATTGTGAGATTATGTAATTTTATAAATCTATATTATTAATGTTGACTTGGATGACTATTTTAATTTTGGATGACTATTTGATTAAATTCTGTAATTTTATTAATTCATATTATTAATGTAACGGACGAATAATTTCTCGCATGTTCTTTTGTTATGATCTTCTTGTGTGTGTTTTTTGTTTTTCTTTCTTGTAGTGGACATTATTAAATTGAATATTTTAATGTATTTGTTTAAAATTGATAGAAAATTTTGTTAACTTTGATGAACCTGACTTTAGTATTTGTATGTCAACAATGACAAAGCATAGTGCAACACTTATCTATTTAAGACCTTGACATGTATGATTAATGTATATACACACATCAACACGGTCTAGGGATATTTTTAAAAAAGCGAATTACTATCAATGTGTTAATTATTTATATGACATGTATATATTTAAAAGATACGTTATTTAATATTCTACCATTTTTTAATAATGGTTAAGGTACTTAGATTAAAATTTCAGGATTTTATGGAAAAAAAATGAAGCATAGACGGAAATCGTATATGAATGAACTTTTAATTTGTGAGTAAAAACTGAAAAAAATAGAAAAATCATTTAATTTGTGTTTATAAACTTGAAGTTAGGAGTCTGAGAAAGCGCCCATGATGTTCATAACACATCGGCAACGATTCGGCATGCTCAGAACAAGGTTGTCAATGTCTTGCTGCGGAACATTGTCCCATGTCCTTCTGAGGTGCGCAAAAAGTTGATTTTCTGTAGCCAGATTTTCAGGAACTTCCTTCAGAGCTCTTCTTTGCAGCATATCCTACGCATGCTCAATGGGATTTAGATCTGGCGATTGAGCAGGCCAGTCTAAGGCCCTAACATTATGTGTATGTAACCAAGCTGCTACCGTTCTCGCCGTGTGTGCCCGGGCATTGTCGTGCATGAGCAGGAAATCTTGCCCCATTTGTGTTCTGTGGGGCAAGATTACGGGCCCCAGCACCTGTTGGACGTATCGTTCTGCCGTCATATTGCCCCGCACCCAAACGAGATCCGTCCGTCCTCCAAGACGAATTCCTGCCCAAACCATAATTGTTCCTCCTTGGTATGGGTGAACTTCCTGAGGGTTCTGGAGACGGCTCCATCGTCCAGAAACTCGCCAAACACGCGTCCTTCGTGAATCTGGATGGAAGCCGAACCTGGATTCATCCGTGAACAGCACATTGGACCATTGCTCACGGCCCCAGTCCACGTGGTTCCGAACCCATTCTAATCGTCGTCCACGATTGCCTCTCCGTAAAGGTGGGACCCGGAGTGGTCTACGAGAGCGTAGATTGCTTTCATGCAGTCGCCTTCTTACAGTTTGGTCACTCACAAGCACTTGGTGTTCCACTCGCAGCCTTTGGACCAATTGAGTCGCCGTTGCATTTGGTTGTGCTCGCGCAGTAATTTGCAAAAATCGGTCTTGTCTGGGGGTAGTGATGCGACTTGGCCCCCGGTGCCTCTCCGCTACTTCACCTGTGGCACGATAGCGTGTCCACAATCTTGAAATTACATTTTGATGGGTCCCTATGGCCTCAGCAACATTACGCTGAACAGATCTAGCTTCCAGCATTCCCACAGCTCGTAACATCTACGCCCTCGTCAAATGTCGGCGTTGCATGGCTACAATACCTCAATTTTAACTTTATCTTTCGTTTAAAAATGAAAAAAAACTGTAACTAAACGTAATTCGTATTGTTTTCTAAATTTCGCACAAATGAAAATTCCCTCTCCTATACATCAAGACATTTTTTGCCACCAAAACAAAAGAATTTTCAAAAATTTAAATTTGGAATTAGTCTGAGATAAATTACAAACAAATCGGTGTATAAAAGATTCCAATGCGGCCAGTACTTTTCGAGTTATTTAATTGAGTATGAAATATCCCTAGACCGTGTTGATGTGTGTATGTTCTTCACCTATGTTTTACAAATAAATAATTCTGAAAAAAAAAACCATCACTGGTTTTCCCTATCTTCCTATACGCTGCTGTGACGTGGACGCTGCGAGACATCGAGAAGCAGAAGATAGACGTTCTGGAAATGTGGTGCTGGAGAAGAATGCTCGGGGTATCGTGGACTGAGTTTCGCACCAACACCTCTATACGCCAAGAACTCAACATCAAAAAGCGTCTATCAGTTACGGTCCAAACACGCATGCTCAAATATTTCGGACATGTCTCGAGGCGTGAGGGAGACTCTATTGAGTGCCTTGTCGTGCAGGGTAGAGTGGAATGCACTAGACCACGCGGACGCTCACCCATGAGACGGACTGACCAAATTAAATCCGCAGTGGGTGATCCCTTGTATGAGTGCTTAAAAAATCCAGAAATCGGAGTAGGTGGCGAGAAATCGTGAGGCGAATCACATCAGCCCCTAGAAAAAGAAACTACATGAGGACCACTACCGCTCTGACAAGAGTGCTATGAAGAAGAAAAAGAAGAAAGCTGAAACTTTGCTATGCTTTGCTTTGCTATGCTGGGACTCATACGGTCTTATTCATAAAAACAGCTTATTTAAGTCATTCATTAGTAAAAATTATATCTATGGTTTAAACGCTCGATAAGCCTATAAAACCTTCGATAAAATTTGTATTCATAAACGCTCCATAAACGTTCTACTTATAACTAAAATATCGTTTAAATTCATTATAAGTCTAAATGTTGCTATTATAATGAAGTCATCCAACCACTGACCTCTAATAAACAAGTACGCTGGATTAAATATATCTACTCTATGAAATGACAGTTCTTTTTTGTGCCGATTTAAAGCGCTCCGCTCGAGCGTCTCAGGAACTAAAATTGATGGGTGTATTGTGGCCGTCGCTGTTTTGGTACGCCTCTGATGATTTAGGATTAAATCTTGCACTCATTCTCAAAATGCAAAAAATCGTAAGTACCTACATATCTATGTATATCTACTTACGTGCCTCAATTATTCGTTAGATAACATGAAATATCGATACCGGAAATATGAAATAACGTAAGGGACAAAACTAAGGTTTACAGGAGAGCAAAAATAAGATATTTTTTTTACAAAAACTGACTATAACTTTTTAACTATATGTTTTATGTAAATAGTGTCTAGGACAGTTTCTTAGATTTCTTTATTCTTTTAAGCTAAAATAGCAAACATTGATTAAAACCTATAGTTTTAAAGATATCATGTCCCTTACGTTAAATAATAATGAATACGGGTGACACGTTAACAAAATTTGAGATGTAAATGAACAGCATTGATGTAAGGGACATTATAGGAAATAAACAAATAATGTTTTTTGATGTAAGATGTAAATGAACAGCATTGATGTAAGGGACATTATAGGAAATAAACAAATAATGTTTTTTGATGTAAGGGACATTATAGGAAATAAACATTAACGGTCTTATTCATAATAAGTTATGGAACATCTAAAGGCTTGCTAAAGTCTCGATGTCAATAATTGTTATTCATAAACGCATTTTAGCACCAAAACGTTCTTTAAGGGCCAAAGCACACAAGCTACTTTTTGCATCGGCGATTAGCAATTTTGCGGCTGTATCGAAGCTGCATCGCGTTTTGGCGACTCTCTGCGTTCGGACGCGGTATCGGAATTTCGCGTTTTAGCGACTGCTGCGATGCTGCATCGCGATCGCGCGTTTTAGCGACTGCTCCGATGCTGGACCGGGTCGGCTGGCCTGTAGTGTTGTCGATTGATAGTCGACTATCGATAGTTTGCTGATTTGCAATGGTTGTGTTTACAAAGGATAAATTTCAAAATGATTTCTTTTTTTATTGTTTTATTTAAAACTGTAGTAGTAACACGGGTCTTTAATTTATAATACTAATTGACTTACCCTCATTAGGAATATTTAATATCTACTAGTAGATCAATAAGAACAATATGACAATTCGACGTCGAGTAGTGAACTTTTTCGTTGTAACATGCATTTGTTGTTCCGTGATTAGTTATCAAATGTTTTCGTTGTAACGATATTCGTTGCTTCGTGCTTTCGTCATTAGATTATTCGTTATTGAAAACTTTCGGCGCTGCATTATTTTGCGTCGCATACTTCGAAGTCACGTAGCGCCTAGCGGACTCATCGCATAAAATAGCCCCTTAAGGCGGTACCCCGACCAAATAACCTTAAGCATTCGTTCGGGATCCTTGCGACAGAGACAAAGAGCGACACGATTTCTTCGTACAAAAAGGATGCAGCGTACCTACTGCCGCCCGCACCCTGTGCACGCCCCTTTATCATAGAACTCGCACAATTTTTGGAATTATTTTAATTAAAAAAACGAATAGCGATCTTTTTAAATAAATGAAGACGTGAATTATGTAGATTTTTAAGTTATCTATCCATTGGTGAAATCCTCAAATTAATAGAACGTCAACTGTAGCAAAATATGAATGCAATCAATAATTTGTCACTTTTTTAAAAGGAGATCATAAGTGTATTAGAAACATATAAAAACAAATAAGAACGTGCAATATGATGATAGGATATCGAACATTAATAATGTGCTTTCAGATGTAGTTTATTTCTCATAATTATTAAGTTAATAGCCTCTGAATAACGAAGAAAAACGCGGTTTTGGTCGAGGCACCGCCTTAAGATTATGTAACAAAGTAGGTATAATACTTATATAATAAAAAAAATGTTTCACCAAGTGTTTTTGTATCATTCCTTGATTTATTACCAAATAAAATCAAAACAACAACACAATCACAACAACAACAATACCACGACACACAACAACAACAATACTACGACACACAACAGCAACACAAACAACAACACGCAATACAACAACAATACACAACCACACGCACACATACAACAACCACACACAATCACACAACAACAATCACAATCACAATTTTCTCGCGTCGTTCTATCTACAGCCGAGGTTTCACTTACGAAGTTATAAAGAATGATTTTGCTCTCTTCTTGTACAAATAACTACATACCTGAGGGTTATTGCAAGTCGTTCTTCTGCTGATATAGGTACTCTTGTATCTGCTCGTCGTAAACTTACTTCCAGATAATATGACAAAAGCTCTTGAAATGTAGTGTACTTCATTCCAAAATGTTAAAAAACTTTCGTTCATCTCTTCGAATATATGAAATAATGAATGATGGTCTCCGCGAGACGCTAACGTGAGCGCACGCACAGAGAGCGAGTCCGCGTTTGTAGCTACATACTTTTTTTATATCTACCTACGATTATAGTTTATTACATGTTTTCGTACGATGAATATCGAAAGGGAGACTTTGGAGTTTTGCAACTCCAGTGGGAGTGAAGTTATGAAAGAGGAGATTTCAAGAAGAGAGCAACAAGTAAATGCAGAAATACACAAAGGAAATGAAGATGATACAAATCTAAGTCTAAAAACGCCTGAGAAAAGGACAAGAGAAGAAAGTGAAGAGATAATAGAGGAGGATGAGGGCTTTATCACAGTCAGAAAAGGCAAAAAACGGTTGACAAAGAGGCTGTCTCACAACACAGATAGAAGAAATTTACAGTTGGAAGTGCAAAAAGAAATAACTATGGTTATGATTATGTCAAAAGAAATTTTACCCAAACAATTTGGAATGGCAAAGCTGTTGAGAGCCGAAAATATCCCAAATATTGTAAGAATTCAATATAAAAGCCCATATAAGGTACCTACTGATTCAGTTTGAAAGTAAAGAAAGTGCAAGGAAATTAGTTAGCTGTCAAAAAATGATTACTTTAGGATTCAGGTGCCAACTGATCGATGAATTAAATTTAACATATGGTGTTTTGCGAGACATAGATTTAGAAATTGAAGATAAGGAGATTGGTGACATTTTGAAGTGTGATCATGAGATAATATCGGTGAAAAGATTAAAACGATTAGATGATTCAAATAAATGGACAGATAGCAGTACTATACGGCTATGTTTTAAAAGTTCCACTTTACCCTCATACGTATATGGGTATGGGTGTCGGTTTAAGGTGGAACCATATACATTTCCTGTAACACAATGCTCAGGATGCTGGAGGTTCGGCCACCTAATAAGATATTGTCCTACCAGAAAAATAGTATGTCCAAAATGTAATGGCCCTCACGATAACTGTGAAGTAACGGACTTTAAATGCACTAATTGTAAGGGCGCTCATATGGCCCTCGATAAATCTTGCCCTATATTTGTCAAAGAAAAGTCAATCAGGAAAATTATGTCCTCTGAAAACTGTACTTATCGAAAAGCCCTATCAATATGGTTGGAGAATAGAAAATCTCAAATGGAGGAAGCTGAAATTACTGAGACGATGGATTTTATGACAACTACAATTACAAGGGAGAACAAAACGTTAGGTCAATCAAAATCGTACAGGGATGCGCTAACAAACAATTCATTTGAAGCATTAGTATTGGATAATGAGGTACATGAAACTGAAACTTCAGAAGACGAAGAAAAGCGCACGGACTGCCCACAATCACAATTAAAAAAAAAGAAAAAGAAGGAAAAGTGTCACATCAATCAGAACAAGATTGGGGAAAAAGAAAATACTTCTAGAGCAGAACCTGATTTTGAAGCGAGTACCAGCAAACCTTATAGGAGAAGACAGGAAAATACTCATGATAGGAGTTTTATGAGTAAAATAAAAGATATTTACCTTTTAAATATCGATTTCGAAGACAAAATAAAAATGTTTTGTAGTTATGTAGTTAACTTTTTCGAATTAGTACAAAAACAAGAGGTATTTACGAAATTAATTTCATTATTTACCAATGGCTAATGTACAAAAAGTCTTTGGCTTAAATATAATGCAGTGGAATGCGCAAAGCTTAAGACCAAAACTTATAGACTTAAAATCTTTGTTGTCTTACAATAAAATTCATATAGCTCTGATATGCGAGACGTGGTTGGAACCTGATTCTAGTTTAAATGTAAGTGGTTATCATCTACATCGCAAAGACCGAGATGATGGATACGGAGGTGTTGTTATCATGGTGCATAATTCAATTAAAGTTCAAGAGTGTAGTTTAAATTATGTTAATCGTGGCATAGAAGTGGTATGTATTCGATTATTAAACTGTAGTCAAATTAAGCTTTTAATGCTAGTGTATTTGTCCCCCGTCAGTACATACTATCCAATCCGACTGGGATGACCTTTTTTCAAATTATAAACACAATTGTCTAATAGCAGGTGACTTTAATGCTCACCATACCAATTGGTCGAATAGAAATGACTCTAGAGGTAGACAAATATATGATGCAGCTTTGGAACATTTTATTTCGTTAAATAATGGTCAGTCAACTAGAGTGAAATTGGTTAACAATGTTGCTCAACAAACTTCCCCAGATATTTCGTTTATGTCGAGTGACATAGCTATGTGTTGTGATTGGCAAGTTACGAATGATAGCCTTGGAAGTGATAATCTGATTATTAAAATGAAATTCAATTTTAAAGATATTCAACGAGTACGTAAAAGACGTAATTTTAAATTTGCAAACTGGAATGATTATAATAAATACTTAGAAAATTATTACTCTACAACCTCTATTGAAGTTATTAACGTTCAAATGGAGTATAACAATTTTATTGAAAAACTTAATAGTGCAGCGGATGTTTACATTCCGATGACCAAAGAATTTAATAATCCTAGTAAGAATTTTCGGCCCCAGCCATATTGGAATCCATCACTCTCTAAACTTGTTGCTCAACGTAGGTTAGCTCTTAGTCAATTTAGGAGTAATCCTACTCCATCTAATCTAAATACACTAGAACACATTAGTTTTAACACTAAATTAGCTACTCAACGAGCTAGGAATCAAAATTGGCAGAAATATTGTGACGACATTAATGAAACAACATCTATATCGGAAATGTGGAAGCGACTAGGATGGTTAAAGGGACGTCGGTCACCTGTGACGTATATCTCTGACGATAAAAAAGAAGCTCTTTTAAATAGTCTGGCTCCTGATTATGTGAATCCATGCTCACCAGAGATACGATCAGTTAATAATATATTAGAAACCCCATTTACCATTCAAGAAATGTATAATTGTTTAAAAAAAAAAGATACCGCTACAGGTGACGATGGGATCACATACTCAATGATTTACTATCTACCGCATTGTGCTAAATTACATTTGTTAAAATTATATAACATAATATTTGTTTCTGGAGAGATCCCTGTCCAATGGCGTGACATCCGAGTAGTGCCAATACCAAAGAGAGAAAACCCTTTAAACAATGGTCTTAAGCTACGTCCAATCTTTCTGATTTCGTGTGTTTGCAAAATTTTACATGGTATGATAACGAAGCGTTTGGAGTGGTATGTAGAAAATAATAAACTACTATCACCTTTTACGACTGGATTCAGGAAGGGACAGTCATGTTATGACAATTTAGTTCGCCTTGTAACACAAATACAAATAGGGTTTTCGAATAATTCCCCAACACTAGCATGTTTTCTGGATATTGAGAATGCTTATAATAATATATTGATTAATGAACTAATATTAAATCTTGATGAAATTTGTGTGGGTAAAAGGATATGTTTATATTTATGGAACTTTTTGACGGAGAGACATTTAAAAATTAAGGATGAGCTTGACGAGAGTAAATTTACTATGCGATATGCTAGCAGGGGCCTCGCACAGGGTGATCCTATGTCTCCCATCCTTTTTAATATAGCTACAATTAAGGTCAGTAAAGAAATAAACAATATCTTTATTTGTCAGTACGCTGACGATTTTGTTTTGTATACTTGTAATAAAAACATGACAGAAAGTGTAAATAATATTCAAAATGCACTCAACGCTATAATTATTATATTAAATCAATTGGGGTTGACATTGTCGACTACTAAAACCAAGTTATGTTTATTTAGCAGAGGACGGAAAAATGGATTATTCCACTTTGCCCCACCGGCCGCCCCACTGGTGGGGCACAGTGGAATGTCAAAAATTTTGCAGTGGAATCTGCCCCACTAAATCGAAATAGTGGGGCAGATTCCACTGCTTTAAAATCCTGTTGGATTCTGCCCCACTAAAGTTGGCGCCTTAGAATAAACGTACACACATTTTATTTTTATTAATAAAATATAACTATGTCAACTAAACTTTTAAAATCACAGATATTATGAGATTTTAAATTAAATTAAATATTTGTTTATTAATTGCAACTAGATTTGTTTTTACTCAAAGAGATTTAAGATAGGTACAATAGAGAGGCTATGCAAAGAAATGTCATACAAAAACTGTGATCCCATGTCTCACTGACGCCATCTAGCATAATATAGCAGAATTTGAGCGGCATAATATAGCAAACATGAATTAAATTTGTCAAAATATATTCAGCTATCGCTCGGTAGGTGGCCAGTGTGGCCAGTGTTGCCAGATCCGATTTTCAATCCATGGATTAAGGTAAATAAAAAAATATCGAAAACTTGTCTCAGAAAACAAAAAATATTTTATTCGCTACTATTCATTGTCCGTGTCACCATCTATGATAGGGTATCAGTTTCAGTGTGTGTTTTCTTTTTAAGTTTATTTCACTGGCTAGTAAACGCCTAATAACATTTATCACAACATGATTGTGTCAGCTGCTTCGCTTGATCCTAGGTTTCAGGGGCTACCTACATGAAATTGATATTTAGCTAGAAACCATTGGCCAAACCAGAGTGTCATATTTGTCGCGATTCCCATTATTCCCAAGAATGAAAGTCGATCAGAACCTCAGTTATTGCTTCAATAGTCCAAAAAACATTCTTCCACGTCTTAGTATAGATGCTGTTACGAATCCAATTGAAACGGAATGTTGGAAATACTTCGCGGCAGTGGATGCTGCATCGAGGTTTCTGTACGAAAACGCCACTATGTCAGTCCGACTCCTGGATCAGACCTCGAAACCTATCCTTCTGCAGAGAGGCGTGAGACAGGGAGACGTTATCTCTACCAAACTGTTCACTGCTGCACTGGAGGATGTCTTCAAGGTTCTGAACTTAAAAGGGGCTGGCATTAGCATCAATGGCGAGTACCTGTATAACTCACCTTCGGTTTGCGACGATATTGTAGTCATGGCTGAGACTATGGAGCACCTCAGTACAATGCTCGATGACCTCAGTAGCGCCTCCGAAAGAGTGGGTCTCAAAATGAACTATACTGATAAGAAATGCAAATGGCCAAATGCACGTCTATTGTGTAGGTAAATGACGGTTTGGTCATTCTTACTCCAATGCTGCATGTAACAAAATATGCTTGTAACAAATCGTGTAATTAATCTGCGATTTACATCCCTTATCCTTCCAGAAACAACTAAGAAATACAAAATTTGCGAAAATAAAATGTTTGTACGTTTATTCTAAGGCGCCAACCCTAGTGGGGCAGAATCCAACAGGATTTTAAAGCAGTGGAATCTGCCCCACTATTTCGATTTAGTGGGGCAGATTCCACTGCAAAATTTTTGACATTCCACTTTGCCCCACCAGTGGGGCGGCCGGTGGGGCAAAGTGGAATAATCCGGAAAAATCTCCAGTTACCGATCTTAATTAATAAAAATCCTCTAGAATCAGTCACAACGTATAAGTATTTAGGTTTTTGGCTTGATAGTTGTTTAAGATGGGGTAAACAAATAAATGAATGTTTCCAAAAGACACAAAAGCATCTTAATTTACTTAAAGTCTTGGCGGGGTCGACATGGGGGGTACATCCAAAACATTTGCGTAAACTTTACATATCTTTAATTAGAAGCAGAATTGATTATAGTTCTTTTTTATTTGATAATAGTTGTAAGATTAATACTTATAAGTTGGACAAAGTTCAGAACCAAGCATTACGGATTATGGGTGGTTTCATAAGAAGCACACCCATACATGAAATGGAGTCGGAGCTTTGCGTACCTCCTCTGCATTTACGTAGGAAATATTTAGCATGTAAATTTTGTTCAAAAGCTTTCTCTCAGTCTGACAATGTTACTATTAATTTACTATCCGAACTAAGTTCCCTTTGTAATAATAGCTATTGGATCCGGAAAAAAACACCTCAACTTGTAGACATTTATAATTTGATGAAAAACGATATCATGTCATCGTCATCACCGTTAAGAATGTTTTCTCTTAAAACATGGGTGTCTAACATTAATGTTAATAATGTAATCAAATGTCACTTAGACAGTATAGTTCATGCAAAAAAAAAAACTCGATTATAACATTTTAAAATACAATGTTATAGCCGAGTTAAGTGAAAAATATGACGGTTGGTATGTTATATTTACTGATGGCTCAAGAAGCGCAAGTGGTCGCGGTGCTGCCTTTTATGATCCTCATGTAACAAATCAATCTGTTTACAATAATTGTTTTAAATCAACCTACGAATTTTCAGTTATGTCGATGGAACTCATAGCAATTTTAGAAGCACTTTTGTACTCTCGATCAATTCAACAGAATAAAGTTCTAATTTGTTCCGATAGTAGAAGCGCTTTAGATCATATAGCTCGATGCGCCTCTGGTGGCAGAGGTACATCGATAGCTTATGACATCCTCTCAGAAATTTATGAGATCAATTTAAAGGACATTCTGTTGAAATTGCAATGGATTCCATCACATATTGGCATCAGAGGTAACGAGGAGGCTGACATGTTGGCGAGAAAAGCAGCAGTAGATGGAAAAGAGGTTCTAATTCTGCCAAATTACACTGAGTTGTTGCCTAAATACAAAAAGTACTGTCACAATGAGTGGACGGAATACTTTAATGAGAGATCTTTGGAAAAAGGAATTTGGTATAAAACAATACAATGTGAGCCTCCTCGAATACCATGGCTCATTAATATTAATTTGAGTAGATCTTTGATTGTAACAGCGTTCAGGTTAAGATCTGGTCACGTTCCACTTAACAAGTTCGCACACATGATGAGGAAATCAGATTCTCCAAATTGTGTTGTGTGCGGTGTAATTGAAGACGTTCATCACCTGTTGGTGGAATGTGTCCGTTACGAGACGGATCGAGAGTTCATTATAGAAAATTTCTACTTGAGCAAAACTAATGTGGGTATCTTCCACGAGATGTTGTCCTCCCCTTTGTCTGAAGCTGCTAAATCGCTGTTTATGTTATTTAGCCGTAAGCCATAATTTAGTAAGTAGATGTATTTTAGTTTAAGTCAGGGTACGATGGAATTGACATGTACTGTATGTATAAAAATTCCTTAAATAAATAGAATTAAAAAAAAAAAAAAAGATTATGTAACAAAGTAGGTATAATACTTATATAATAAAAAAAATGTTTCACCAAGTGTTTTTGTATCATTCCTTGATTTATTACCAAATAAAATCAAAACAACAACACAATCACAACAACAACAATACCACGACACACAACAACAACAATACTACGACACACAACAGCAACACAAACAAAAACACGCAATACAACAACAATACACAACCACACGCACACATACAACAACCACACACAATCACACAACAACAATCACAATCACAATTTTCTCGCGTCGTTCTATCTACAGCCGAGGTTTCACTTACGAAGTTATAAAAAATGATTTTGCTCTCTTCTTGTACAAATAACTACATACCTGAGGGTTATTGCAAGTCGTTCTTCTGCTGATATAGGTACTCTTGTATCTGCTCGTCGTAAACTTACTTCCAGATAATATGACAAAAGCTCCTGAAATGTAGTGTACTTCATTCCAAAATGTTAAAAAACTATCGTTCATCTCTTCGAATATATGAAATAATGAATGATGGTCTCCATTTTAATGTAAGACGTGAACTGGTTATTGGATGTAACCAATACCGTCTTCGGCGCGATTTATATTTTCGCTTTATCAATAAAGCAAGCAGCATTGAGCTTCATTAGAATCCATGGTAATGGCGTCGCTCCATCAAAATCTAGTACAACACTAGTCGTGTTCCGCAGATGCCAAATCGCTGCGACCGGCATCCGTATGTGTGCGGAGTGTAGCGTTCAGCCGCTGTATCGAGCTTCCGAAAAGCGACTGAATCGCCGCGTTTGGCGTTTTTAAGTGTGCGGTGTGGAGCGCTTGGTCGCTGCATTTAGCTTCTAAAAAGCAGCTGAATCGCCGGTCGCCGATGCAAAAAGTAGCGTGTGTGCTTTGGCTCTAAACCATAAATAAAGTTATGAAACCCAGACCCCTACTATAACAGTACTTTAAGGAAAATATGGCAGACTCTACATCAGCTGATTAATAAGAAAATGACATTTGACGTACAAATGTAACATTGTGAAAAGTCAGTTTCGTAAACAATCGTACTTCGAGGAGCTGCAGTTGTATTTAATTTATTTTGCACTTCTGTTTAACCAATTTAGTTTATTATTATATACCTACAATGCAAAATAGAAGCGACGAAAAATATAAAATCAAAATCAAAATCAAAATCAAAAGTCATTTATTCAAACTAGGCTGAGAATCAG
Organism: Amphipoea lucens; assembly: GCA_947508005.1. NCBI lineage: Eukaryota > Metazoa > Arthropoda > Insecta > Lepidoptera > Noctuidae > Amphipoea > Amphipoea lucens. The sequence continues at coordinate 16,159,772 of OX382358.1, read as the reverse complement.
CACTTTTCGAACGTCAAAATTACAAAAGACAGTCCCCCAAAACGCCCGCCCTTCGCCACTTCCTAGTGCTTTCGCTGGGGAGAAGAAGTGGCGGAACAAACTCCCCAGCAGCACAGCTGTCTGTTCAGTTATAAAATAATTAATTTTATACAATACTATGTATGCAAAGTAATTAACATTACAGGACACAGAACCTTAAATTAAATTATTTGCCATAGGTTAACTAGCCACGCCAATATACCAACAAATACAATAAACACTATACGTACTCAAGCAAAAAAATAAATAAAAATATAACCAAAAAAAAAAAACTTACTGACCAAATAAAAGCCTCCAGGTATAAAGGGCGTGACAGCTTACATATGTATGCAATGCTGGGTTCTGTTTACATAGCTGTCACTTGAAGTCACAAATGATAAACTAGGACCATCGAAGTAAAATAAATAAACAAGTTATTACTACTAATAACAACAATAAAACCATGGTCAGCAAGACGACCAGTCACCAGTAACGAAGCACATTATAGCAACACGAAATACTGTGGGACGCTGCTGTTTTGGTGTGGAAACAATGCTTCCGTGTGGACCACGGAAGTTTAGACCCTGCAGGGAGGTGCTCCAGTAGGGTGTAGTTGTGAAGCTATGTCGCAAAACATGCTCCACCCCCTATCCTGCCTTATGTGTCCCACCCAAAACATACAGTCAAAGTGACCTCTGCACTGCCACCGACGACAACGTGGAAGTGGCAATGTTTTGGGCCAACAAGATCTAAAGTAAAGTCGTGCCCGCGACACGAAGAAGAAAAAGAGAAGACATTTAGCAAGTAGTTCATTAATAAAAAGCTTGTATACAAATATCAGTTTATTTTTATAATACTTGTACGCACCGGGACTTACTGCTTAGTACGGCTGTTATTCCAAATACGTACAGTGTGGCGCTAAGTTTGTAACAATTGAGCCTGGTACCTATGATTACCTAACACCCTACTGATTATAAACCTACAGCAACTACCTAGCACCCTAGTTATCCTAACACCCTAACCTATTATACAAACCTACGGGAGACCTACGGGGATAGACAGAATTTGGGTAGGAATAGGGGTTTGTGTACGTCGTGCAATGTACACAGGAAATAGTTTTGTCATTGCCGGTCCCACAGACTCATAGAACTGATGATGGCTAAAGGTGTCTTGGCCATAGTGAGAGGAATTATGGAAGATGAATCAAACTTTACTCCAGCTTGATGACTAGTTTATTAATTTACTAATTACTAATTTATGTGGAACAAATGTATGTCGCTCTTGGTGCTGACGCTGTGATGCTGTTGCTGGCGCGTGTAACTCTTGCCTGTTCGCGGTTGAACAATACTCTAAACTCTAATTTGGCTTCTAAAACTTGTGCAAGCAGAACAACATTTTTAAAATGTTTGTTTTTCATTTGCCATCTGTGCCACCTCTTCTGTAGGCCGTTTCAGTTTCTGCTATTTGTAGTGAAGCATCCATCCTTACTAGTCATATTGTCCTGAAATACAAAACTAATGTTATAATTCTTTCTCTTCATTATCTTATTTATACTACAATAATTAAATCAGTAGCGGCATCAAAATAACGTCATTATTATTCTTATGGCGGTTTTTTTCGTTACAATGAATTTTGTACAGGCACATGAAGTTCTTCCTAAAATTGTAAATTGGATAGGCACCTAATTCGTAAATCATGCCAGGCTGCCCCTTGTGTCAGTGTTTTTATTTTCTATTATGGAGACCACTTTCTGACCAATTCTTCCAAAAAATCTAAGGATTAGAAGCAAAAGCAAGCATAAGTAGGTATAAGAAATTGAGAATGTTTACAAAACATAACTTACTTTGCACATATTAGCTGTAACAGTAGGTACACACCTTATCCTCCTCCAACCAATATTCAATTCTTTGCCCTTTATTGCAACTAGTCTCCGGTCTTAATTCCATTTATTTTAAATACAAAAAAAAAATAATCAAAAGTTTTTTAGTTTGACACATACAATATCAAATTCATTCAATGACACATCCATATTGTTTCCATGACGACCATGACGTTGTCGCGTTAAAACTGTTGAAACTGTAGACAATAAATTAGTTTTTCATACGTAATAATGTCTATGGACACAAATATTCGGTTCGTGGACAGATATTCTCGTATGACGATTCAATGTGTTGGCTAATTTGTTGGATGACTTCATTATAATGGCAACATTTAGAAGTTGTAGGAGATTCTAGTTATAGAACGTTTATGAAGAGTTTATGAATACAAAATTTTATCGAATGTTTTAAAGGCCTATTGAGCATTTTAACTAATGAATGGTTTAAACCTTCAATAGGCTTTTTTATGAATAAGACCGTTAGTGTTTTTCAAAGTAAAGGTCTCTTAATGGTGTTCTCTTTATTGCTTATGCTGTTAATAAATTTAAAAAATAGAATTTAATAAATTCATGACCTACTGCGCCTATCAATATAGTTTAAACCTACTTGCTGACAAAAAAGGATAAAAAATAAACGAATAAAATAGATTAAAACTTTTATTAGTACTCACTAATCCTCTTTTATTTATAAACGCAAATAACTCGCATAAATTATGCTAAGTACAACATAATTGCTCGATAAGCAAGAGGAATTTTTCGGGCTGATTCGATAAATGATGGCCACTGGAAAGGTACCCAAATCATCAGTTTTTTAATCTCCCTTTGAATGATAACATGCATGCTGTCTATTCATCCTGCGTTAACTGCTTAATAAGTTGTAATTTTTACGTGACCTACTTACTACACACAATTATATATCATACTTACCAATATTTTACCTAATGGAAGGTATGTTTTTATTAGGATTCGAATTAATCTATCTCAATCAATCAACTCAGCCTATTGCAGTCCACTGCTGAACATAGACCTCTCCCAGGCTGCCTCACAACACCCTGTCCTCCACCTTCGGCATCCAGTCCGTTCCAGCCACCTTTTTTAGGTCGTCCGTCCATCTAGCTGGGGGGCGTCCCACACTACGCTTGCCGATACGCGGTCTCCACTCAGGACTGGTCTGCTCAACCGGCCATCGGTCCTTCGATAAACATGGCCAGCCCACTGCCACTTCAACCGAAGTGGCAGTGGGCTGGCCCCAACCCACTGTGTGTGTGGAGCTGGTGGGGTGGCAACTGTTTACTCTGCAAGCTATGTCGGTAACTCCGGTTCTTTTCCGGAAAATTTCAATCCTGATTTTACGTTTCAGAGACTCCGAGCACAGCTCGGTCCATAGCGCGCTGAGCGACCTTGAATTTGTGGACCAGCCCGACCGTCAGTGTTCACGTTACGGCACCATATATCCTGACGGGCAGAACGCACTGGTTCTGGTGGTGGTGAAGATCTTAGTCTTCAAGCACTGCGGGATAGGCGACGAGAAGACTTGACGGCTTCTTCTGTCGGCTTCTTTCTCAAAGTTGTGTCTACCGAGCTAGATTATTTGCCCTAGGTAGACATAATCCTTCACAACTTCGAGAAGCGACCCTTCGATGTAGATTGGACTGGGCAAGACGTGCGAATTGTACATGACTTTCGTCTTGTTCAAATTCATGCCGAGGTCAACCCGCCGAGGAGCTACATTTAGGCTGTGCAGCATTTGGTTTAGCTGTTCCAGCGTCTCTGCCATTATGACGATGTCATCGGCAAACCGGAGATCTGAAATGTACTGGCCGTTCACGTTGATAGTCCAGTTCAATCCAGCGTCTTGAAGACGTCCTCCAACGCATTTGTAAACAATTTAGGGGATATATCATCCCCCTGTCTCACCACTCTGAGCAGTTGGATGGGGCTGGTTTTCTGATCCTGGATCTGGACAGTCATCGTGGCAGTGTCATACAAACATTTCAACACTTCGATGTAGCGCCAGTCAAATCGACATCGTTGCAGAGAGGCCAGAACTGCCCATATTTCGATGAAGTCGCAGGCTTTCTCGTACGCTACAAATGCCGTGCACAGCGTCCGATTGCACTCCTCGGTCTTCTGTTCAATTTGCAGAACAGTATGGATGTGGTTTACGGTGCTGAAGCCTTTTCGAAAACCGGCTTGTTCTGGCGGCTGGAACTCGTCAAGTATACTGGCGAGACGGTTTGTGACAACTCTCGAGAACGCTTGTATACGTGGCTCAGAAGTGAGATGGTCTATACCACCACATCACCACAGACGCGAATATCGCCGTTTTTCTTGGGAACGACATGTAGTGGACTGGACCAAGGACTTTTGCTTGGTCGGCAAACTCCTTGCTGCATCATTGACTCGAATTCCTTCTTCACGGACAGGTAGCGATGTGGCGGAAGTGGTCTGCTCTTGCTGTATATTGGTGGACCGGTAGTTTCAATGTAGTGTTCTACCCGGTGTTTGGAGTATCCTTCATGCATGACGGTCGCAGCATGTCAGGAAACTTGCTGATTAGCTGGTGATATGGCTGATCAACGTCAATACTTCGGACTGTAGGTTCGGTGGAATAGGTGACTGGTGCCTTGACGGTCAGGTTGGTAACTTTGTCGACGAGACATCGGCCGGCTATGTCGACAAGAAGTTGATGACGTTTCAGGAAGTAGGCACCAATGATGGGTTTGCTGACTGCAGCGATGATGAATTTCCAGGTGTATGGTCGTCGTAGGTTGAGATCCAGTTGTAATGTTTTCTCTCCGTACGTTGGAATAACCGTGTTATTCGCTGCATACAAGCAAAAATCTGTTGGTTTAGCTTTCCCGCCTTTTCTTAGACGTGAGTTTTTGTCTGTTATAAATAGGCGGTAAGAAATGTTGCTTGCGTCGGTTGCCGCCTCAGCCAACGCAGGCGTTAGTTTCCCGAGGGGACGCTGCTGTCTTCGAAACTGCACGGACGCGTACATTTTCGCGCCTCTTTGCCGAGCTTGCGATGATAAAAGCAGATCGCTGGTTTGTCGTTATGTGCGCGACTGCGATTGTTCTTGCTCGATGAACGCGATCTTGAACGTCGTCTGTCGAATGGTCTGCGTCGATGCTGATGATGATGCGATTGATGTGCTTTCAGTTCTGCGATTGCTTTCGTGAGCGCGTCGATCTTCTCCTCAATTAATGTAGATGCATGTGGCGTTGCAGGAACGGAGGTAACTGCAGCGACTGCGCCGAGTGGTTGTGTTGTTCGAGGATCTTATCTGCCATCAACGCCAGCTCGTGGATATCGGAGTGTTTCGCAACGTTGTCACTGACAGCGAGTACTGCTCGGACGGATTGTGGAAGATGGTTTGTCCACATAATCAGTAACGCTGAGTCAGAGATATTTTCGGCGGCGAGGTTTTTCATGCGACGTAGTAGCTGTGAAGGCTTCATGTCACCGAGCTCCATTTCTGATAGCAATCTTTGTACTTGCCGTTGCTCGGATTCCTCGTAGACTTGGAACAATCGATTCTTCAGTGCTTCATAACGGTGGGTTTCGGGTGGATGAAGAATGATGTCGGAGATTTCGTCGAGATCTTGCCGCTCAAGTTGTCCGATAATGAGTTCGAACATAACTTGATCGCCTTTCTTCTGTACGGACATGATGGCTTCAAATTGCGCGAACCACAGACGAATCTTGTCGCGCCAAATGAGTGGAATGCGCAGCGACGTCGACACACCGGATAGTTCTTGTTCACCGTTGTTTTCCATGATGAAAACTTGATTACACACATACAGAGATCTGGAGATATCTTCTTAAAATCACGTCGGAGATTTGCTTAATATCACGTCGGCTTCTTAAAATCACGTCGGGAATTTGCTTAAATCACGTCGGGGATTTGCTTAAATCACGTCGGCTTCGTAAAATCACGTCGGGGTCACCACTGTAGCGCTTAGGTGGTGTGAGACAATAATACTCCAGATGTAGGTGCGACGAAAGTATATTAATATTAAAAATAAATGAGGAATAGTGAAGCGTGTAGCGCGCTCATTACAAAATGTGTACATGTTTTATTGTAAACTTATGGGCACAAGTAGTGACCTCCTTACAAACGTAAATCAACCAATAGGAGTTCAGCTGAAATATTTGGTATGCGATATAGTTCCTAAAGAAATCCGTGCGGGGGCGCGCAGGTCGCCGTCGTGCTATTGTTCGGTCGAGGCGACCGCGTCGACGGCTCAGCGCGGCGGCGAGCGCGGCGGAGCCCTAGAGTCACGCACACAGCGGCGGCGGACGGATATATGTTTTGTATTGCAGGCGCAGCTACAAGTGTATATAAAAATCCGGAGGCGTGAAGGGAGAACAGCCCCCGCCCGCTGTAACAAAGGAGATGGGTGCCTATCCTTTGTTACGTAAGGGCGAAGCGGCTGCACTTCCCGCAGCGCCGGAGACGTTGCAGAAGCAACCTTGTTTTAATAACAAGTGTTTTGAGGTTATTGGGTTTCAGCGCCAGGCGGCAGAAAATGGAACTAAATTTAAAGTCTGGGCTAGGCAGGTAGTTATCATTGATCCAAGTAATTTGCCTAGGTGTTTGATTGAATGGCTGAATATCATTCGGGCAGCTAGTTGAACGGCGCCGTTTAGTTAAAAGGCTAGGCAGTTAACTGAACGGGTAATTTAACCAGTTGGCTGCGACACATGCATTAATTAACGTTACAAAATCTTCTTTTGCAGGTAGATAATACATTTTTAATTAGCAAAAAAGGAAAATATTGTCTCTATTGTGGCAAATATCATAAGAGTGAACAGTAAGTTAACTGAAGGCTTATCTAAGTATATTTAATTAACTAAAACTAAAGACATGACAATCAGTATTTGATATAACCATAATATTAACTTTTTGTAATCATTTTCAGCTACTTGCCCGCACTGCAGGGCAAACTGGCCCCGGTGTCACAACTGCGAGGCGGCGATTGATCCCAAGTGGAGCTACTGCGAGATCTGCGGGGTGGAGACGGCGCTGGCCCAGCGGCTTAAATGAGCCAAAATACTGTCCCACCGCGCAAAACTCCAGAAAGTGGCTCACTCGCAGCAACCGCTGCTGCCGCCGCCGTGTCCCAAGTCACCGGACCTCTTCGGGCCGGACTATACGAATATTGAATCGACGTTCAATAGTCGTGACTAACAGTTGGAAAGGACGCCAGTAACTGCGTCCAAGAATGTCAGTGACGACCAATCAAATGATTGAAAAACTTTTTTACAAATAAAAAGTACTTAATTTAAAAAAATTAAACCGACTTCAAAAGGAAATTCACTCAAAATTATACAATAACTTTAATTCGGGAAGTTGGTGTCTTATGATCGATTTAATTTTTTTAAATTACTTTTTATTTCGTAATTTTTAGTCTGAAATAAAAACTGAAATATAATTTGTTTGTAATAAGTAGTTAATAGTTTTGTTTAATAATAAATTTAATTGGTTAAACAAAATAAATTAATACAACTGCAGCTCCTCGAAGTACGATTATTTACGAAACTGACGTTTGTTGGGAGCATGTTACATTTGTACATCCAATGTCATTTTCTTATTAAACTGCTGATGAGTGTCGGCAATTTTTTCCATACAGTACTGTTATAGTAGGGTTCTGGCTTCTATAATATTAGTATTATATCTTCATTCATGTTATAAATCCTCTTTAAAAGTTTCTGAAATTGCTTATTGCCAACATTAAAACAACCAGTGTCATAGTAACCATTATATAACACTAGTGCTAAAATGCTTTTATGTAAATTTTTGACAACCAGACTTTAGCAAGCTTTTAGATGTTCGATAACTTTTTATGAATAAGACCGTTACTGATTAAAGCCTACGTAAGTTTAGTATTACATTGAATAACAAGTCAGCCTGTAGACAGGTTAAATACAATTCTTGACTACTTACATTACAAGTAACCCAATCACTGCCGCTGCAAATAATATTCGGGAAATCTTTGTTAAACTTCATGGCTTCTGCAGAAAATGGATCAACTTTTGGTATTTCGCATCCCTTGCCTTTCTCTTCTAAATAATACTCCATTAGGCGGTCTTCAACGTGTCTGGAATTGCAATCCGATCGGTAATTTACACTTGTATCAAAATCAAATAAGTACCCCTCTTTAGTCTGCTCACAAAGCTTTATTCGATATATACATAAACTCATGCCTTCTTTCCATGGCGATAGGCAGAACTACAGAACGCCATCTGCTACGATCCTTACATTACTCCTTTTGCTTCGTTTACGTTCATACATCTTGCCATACCTACACGCGCGCCGGTTGTGAGTACTACGCACCAGACCTTCACTATTATGTTCTTTTAGGGCGTGCTCACCCGGCGTTTCGACTCACATCTGCCTTGTTAACACTTAGTCGCCTTTCATTCATACTCTCACATAATGGCTAAACCATTTAAGCATAATCTTTAAAATTTTTGTCACTTCTTTTAAACTTTCACATTATTCTTTATTCAATAATATACAATAAACACGATGTTTCCTGGCTAAGATGTCGCACTGCACGAAAACCGAACTTACGCTTTAACTTCAACCAAGCTCATTGGCTTATCCTCTCTTGTGATAATGTAAGTAGCAGCAGCTAGGGTGATGATTAATGCGACACCAAGGCTTAGCCGTTGCCTACCGTAGAGTCTTTTCGAACATATAAGCACCTGAAATAATAATTATTTTTGTGTAATTACACTTTACACTACTTTTTATTTTTCTGCTATATTTTGTTTTCTGATTTTTATTACCATAGTGGGATTTATAAATGTCCGTAGCTGTGTCCATTACGGCGGGCCCTGTCATAATACCAGCGCTGCGGTATTTATTTTTTAAATATCGCAACATTATGCTGAGATAGGAGCTTTTTTGGCCACGCATAGGTCTGTTTTTGTTTTTGTTTTTAATGAAACTTTGTTATTCTTAAATGCACCTTTTTATTTACTATTTTTATTTCCTGTTTGTGTCCCAAATAAAATATTTCACTTTCTTTCCGTACAATAACTAGCAGCGCTCGCGGTTTCACCTGCATAAATGCCAATCCCGTGGGAATGTCCTTTCCCGCGACTCAAACTATCAAAGCGCACCTATGGAGAGAGGCCACAGTAGCGGCCCTAGGGCAGTGCGAGCGGTGCGACGGCACCGGGCGACTACCGGGCACCAGTCAGATGAACCATGGTAAAACTACACGGGGTGTGTAGTTTTATCATGGTTCATCTACTACATCTACTGACCGCCCGTAGCAAATTGTCCCTCAAGTGCAAATTGTGCCTCTACACCGCAGTCATCCGTCCCTTCATGACCTATGCTTGCTTCGTCTTCGCTCACGCTAAGCCTCACCATCTGCATAGAATGCAGACCCTCCAGAACCGTTTCCTCAGAAAGGTCACGGGAGCCCCCTTCTATGTCCGCAATGATAGTCTACACTTAGATCTCAGAATGCCCACCGTCCAGCAGTTCATGAAACGCCTTTCCAAGCGTTTCTTTGATACTGCTATAAAGCACCCCAATCCCCTGATTGCGGCGGCCGCCCGGTACACTCCCTCCCGCATAAGTAGGATTCGCTGACTGCGGCATACCCTTACCATCCCCGACGACGCTATGACCGTCCTACAGGAAAGTAGTAAGGCCACCAGTAGGTATTTTCAGAAAGTACAAATCCCGACAGCCGTCCTTCCGTCCTCGCCGTCGAGGCCCGTCGCGACGCCCCATACCATGTTCGCCCCGACTCTTGCTCGAGCCAGCCCACGCCGCTGAGCCTATAGTTTTAAATTCGCCCCTAAATAATTCCGATCCAGTCTGTCCTTTGCTGCCCTTTCCCAGCGACGCCCTAAACCGAGGTCCGTACCCCACAGGGGGTGCCCTTAGCGTGTAGTCGCTTAGTTTTTAAGTGTTTTAAGCCCTGACTGGAGGCCTTAATTTATTGAGGCATCCACAGGCAAGCCCGGTTAAGCAGACGACAACCTCATAGGTTGAACGACGAGATGCCATTTAAAAAAAAATATCGACCGAGACGCGACGATCATTTGGGCGCGCAAACGGAGCGGGCTGCGCAGAAAGGTCCATATTGGAGAAAACTTATTTACCTACGTTCCATGTGTCAGGAAAGACTGTCGGACCTTGGAATCATGTCCATAGAAAATACAATTGCCCAAAAGCTAAATTATTCTGAATTAATTCAGAAATTTGCTAGCGCAAAAGCTACAAATCTAGCCGAAGTCCATGCGGACGAAGTCGCGGGCACAGCTAGTCTATGTGATATCCGATTAATCCGCGTAAGCCACTGCATATTATGCATAATATCACAGGAAAATGCTACATAGAGGGGCGCCACTTTAACATTTTGCACCACCTAAAAATTTTTCTAGGGCCGCCGCTGAGAGGCCAGTTTCCACTCCATTGGAAGACGGGGAAGCTGGTCTTCATTCAAAAGCCAGGGCGCCCTGCGGACTCTCCGTCCGCATACCGGCCCATAGTGCTGCTCGACGAGGTCGGCTAGCTCTTTGAGAGAATGATTGCAGGCTGCCTCGTCGGGCACCTAGTGAGGACGGGGCCGGATCTTGCGGATAGCCAGTTTGACTTCCGCAAGGGGTGCTCGACGGTGGACACCATCATGCGCGTGAGAGCCATCACCACGGGGGACGCGGTGTCCCGGGGTGGGGTCGTCGTGGCGGTGTCACTCGATATCGCCAACGCATTTAACATCCTGCCCTGGAGCTGTATTGGGGAGGCACTCCGGTATCACCGGGTGCCAACCTACCTCCGTCGAGTAGTCGGGGCGTATTTGACGGACAGAGCCGTCATCTACCCCGGTCGCGACTGGGAGTGGAACCGGCGAGAGATGTCGTGCGGTGTCCCACAGGGATCGGTTCTGCGGCCGCTCCTGTGGGACATCGGTTACGACTGGGTGCTGCGGGCCGACCTCCCTGATGGAGTCAGCGTGGTTTGCTACGCTGACGACACGTTGGTCCTGGCGCAGGGGAGGTCGCATCAGGCGGCGGTCGTGGAAAGGATCCGGCGGTTGGGTCTCGAGGTGGCATTGCACAAGTCCGAGGCCATGTCTTTCCATGGGCCCCGGGAACGAGCCACCATCGGGATCCCAACTAACGGTAGGTGGGGTTCACATCGGCGTCGAGACAACGATGAAATACCTGGGTCTCGTCCTCGACAGCCGGTGGAACTTCGTCGAACACTTCCGACGTTTAGCCCCCAAACTGAAACGGACCGAGGCCGCCTTCAAGCGGATCTTACCCAACCTGAGGGGGCCAAACGCCTCCTGCCGGAGGCTTTACACGGGGGTCGTGCGGTCCGTGGCCCTATATGGGGCCCCGGTGTGGACGCGTTCACTGCGGCGTCGAGCCGCCCACTATCTGAACGTGGTCCAAAAGGTGGCAGCCGTAAGGCTGATCCGGGGGTACCGCACGATCTCGAGCGAGGCGGCAAGCCTCCTTGCCGGACTGCCGCCATGGGATCTAGAGGCGATAGTCCCCACGCGCCTGTATGAGTGGCGCGCGGAGGCACTATGCCGGGGGGAAACTCCGCTTCCACGGGAAATAGCGGCATAGCGGACGGACCTCCGGCGCGATCTCATGGTGGCATGGAAAGAGCGACTTTCGCAACCCAGCGCAGGGCACGCCACGATTGTGGCGATAAGACCCCTCTTTGAGAAGTGGCTAGAGAGACGTCACGGCGTTCTTACCTATCGCCTGACGCAGGTCCTCAACGGACACGGATGTTTTGGGAGATTCCTGCACATCATCAGGCGGGAGGAGACGCCTGGGTGTCACCATTGCGAGAATCACCCAGAGGACACGGTGGAGCATACGGTGGAGGTCTGCCCCGCTTGGGCGGAGCACCGCCGTGTCCTCATAGACGCGATCGGCAGCGGCGGCGACCTCTCGCGTCCGGCCCTGGTTCAAGCCATGGTCAAGAGCGAGAGGGAGTGGGAGGCAGTCACCTCCTTCTGCGAAGCAGTCATGCTAGCGAAGGAGGTGGCGGGATGACTGAGGAAGAGAGCCTCACGTCCCAGCCGTCGCGGGAGATGCTCCCGGCCACCGCAGGCGCGGGCCTACGGACGGAGAGTAATGGGTAGCTCACCGTCCGATCAGTACCAGGCCCGTGCCGGACGGGACGTATGTGTTTCATGCGCGCCTCCAAGAGATGTCAGCATAAAGGAAGGGGCCCGTTAGGGCCGAAGCTTGCCGGGGTTACGGGATTGTCCGAAAGGGTTACCGCTACTCCGGAATATAAAGGGCTAAGGAAGGAACACGGGTGGGTTTTAGTTAGTAAGAGTCTGACACTCCCTTCCGCTCCACCCAGAGCGGGAGGGGTCATTTGATGATTTCCCATCCACAAAAAAAAAGGTTTACCCAATTACATCTAAATCGGTTCAGCGGTTTAACCGGTCAAGCGGCGCGGTTCGCCGATCGGCGACTAAACAATAGAAAATCATTGTGTCTCATTAGCGGCGCCATGGTACAATTATACCATGAGCGGCGCTTGACAGATTAAGCGTAAGGTGCAGCGCAGACGACAGACTATCCGTGACGCACTTTTTAGTCTGTGAAAATAGAACCTATGCAATTATATGCAGTAACGCACACGACGTGCAAAAAGTCCGGCGCACAAAAAATCCGTGTAATTCGGGCAGACCGCACCGCGCCGCGCCGCGCTGCTCGGCACAAAAAGTGTGCGAAAAAAATTGAACGTTTGCTTCAACGCGCGCTAACGCAGACGGCGCACACTTTAGTCGGCAACAAAGCGTATAATAATAATACGGGAGGTCGGCAATCTGCATTTGCTAGGGGTGGACGTAACGCACGCGATCTATTATCATGGCGCCAGAGGTCGATGTAACGACGTTAATTCAAGAAATACAAAACAGACTTAAACAGTCTTAAAATAAATAGCAACTCATCAAATGTACACACATCAAAAGTGTCTAGGGATCAAGCATTTTTATGCGGATTTCTTGAGATTGAGATGTGGCTTTGTAATAAATTTATGATTTTATAAATTTATATGGATCCTTTTTGGTGCATTTCATAATTTGAATCAGGAACTGTGAATCAAATTCGAGTAAAAGATGAAAATCAGCTGTCAATATTTTCCCTATAAAAACATACAACGCATTGAAGACATTATTAGTGCTACTGTTTCCCTACTACTGATTAAAACCAACGTTATTATGGAGCGGCGACGTCATTTAAGCAGGGAAGAAATGCTCAGAGCCGTGGGAATGATAGAAGCTGGTTCCCGGCAACGTACTGTGGCTTTAGCTCTGAATACAAGTCAGAGTGTTATCAGTCGACTTTGGACACGTTACCGAAGCACTGGTACCGTGGCTGAGCGCCATGGAGGACGGTATCGCTGCACCACACGGAGACAAGACCGATACATTCAAATCTTAACTCGAAGAGCTCCAACAATAACCGCCATGATGTTAGCCGTGAGGCTTCATCACTCTTCAGGGAACTTAATTAGCGACCAAACAGTCAGAAACCGCTTGCATGAAGTGAACCTTCATTTCCGAAGACCGCTACGGGTACTACCTATAGCAATGCACAATCGTAGGATTCGATATCAATGGGCTCTTGAACACAGAAATTGGGCAGAAGAACAATGGCGTTTCGTGTGCTTTTCTGATGAGTCTCGTTTTGGTATGAGACCGGATACAAGACGTATACGATACTGGAGAACCCCTGGACGCCAACAGCGATTAAAATCCTGCCAGGAAGTCCATCCTTATAGTGGTGGAACCATCATGGTATGGGCGGGTATTTGGATCGGCGGAAGAACTGAGTTGATTTGGATCAGAGGCAACCTCAACGCTCAAATTTATGCTGAGACGATTGTATCAGACGTCATCGTTCCTCTACAAGTGCAAATCGGTCCTTTATTTCAGTTAATGCATGATAATGCACGACCGCACACCGCAAGAGTTGTAAGACAGACTCTCGCCGCAGCTAACATCAATGTCCTGCCCTGGCCTGCTCAGTCGCCAGACTTGAACCCGATTGAGCATGCATGGGATATGCTACAGAGAAGAGCTCTGCCGAATATGGAGGGTATCCAGTCGCAAGAAGACCTTTTTTGATTCTGAAACATTTCTCCGACACTCGTTTCGCCGTTTAACGGTTCACCGATAGAACGATTCACTTTTCATTGTTTCACCGATAGAACGTTTCAATGACGAACGATTCGCCGACAGAACGATTCACTTTTCATTATTTCACCGATAGAACGTTTCAACGGCGAACGATTCGCCGACAGAATGATTCACTTTTGAAAATTTCATCGATAGAACCTTTCACCGGCAAACGATTCGCCGACACAACTGTTCATCTGCCCCTGGGGTATAAAACATAGGTATTCGACATGTAAACCTATTTCCGTTTATCCCCCAAACTGGAAAGGACCGGGGCCGCCTTTAAGCGGCTCTTGCCCAACCTCAGGGGGCCAAACGCCTCCTGCCGGAGGCTTTACGCGGGGGTCGTGCGGTCCATGGCCCTATACGGGGCCCGGTGTGGGCGTGTTCTCTGCGGCGGCGAGCCGCCCACTATCTGAATGCAAAAGGTGGTAGCCGTAAGGCTGATCCGGGGGTACCGCATGATTCGGACGAGGCGGCAAGCCTCCTTGCCGGACTGCCGCCATGGGATCTGGAGGCGATAGTCCTCGCGCGCCTGTATGAGTGGCGCGCGGAGGCACTACGCCGGGGGGAAACTCCGCTTCCGCGGCAAGTCGCGGCGGAGCGGACGGACCTCCGGCGCGATCACATGGTGGCATGGAAGGAGCGACTTTCGCAACCCAGCGCAGGGCACGCCACGATAGTGGTGGGGAGGCAGTCATCTCCTTCTGCGAAGCAGTCATGCTAGCGAAGGAGGTGGCGGGACGGCTGAGGGAGAGAGCCTCACGTCCCAGCCGCCGCGGGAGACGCTCCGGGCGTCGGGAGCCGCGTGACGACTCCCGGCCACCGTAGGCGCGGGCCTGCGGACGGAGAGTAATGGGTAGCTCACCGTCCGATCAGGACCAGGCCCGCGCCGGACGGCGTGTACGTATTACACGCGCGCCTCAAAGAGATGTCAGTAAAAAGGAAAGGGCCTGGCAGGGCCGAAGCCTGCCGGGGGTGCGGGATTGTCCGAAAGGGTTACCGCTACCCCGGAACATAAAGGGCTAAGGAAGGAACACGGATGGGTTTTAGTCAGTAAGAGTCTGACACTCCCTTCCGCTCCACCCAGAGCGGGAGGGGTCATTTGATGATTTTCCATCCATAAAAAAAAAGAAAAGGGACAGACGAACAGTTGTGTCGGCGAATCGTTTGCCGGTGAAAGGTTCTATCGATGAAATTTTCAAAAGTGAATCATTCTGTCGGCGAATCGTTCGCCGTTGAAACGTTCTATCGGTGAAATAATGAAAAGTGAATCGTTCTGTCGGCGAATCGTTCGTCATTGAAACGTTCTATCGGTGAAACAATGAAAAGTGAATCGTTCTATCGGTGAACCGTTCAACGGCGAAACGAATGTCGGAGAAATGTTTCAGAATCCCTTTTTTTGTTGTTGCAACGAACATGGGCGGCCATTCCACAGCGTGATTTGGATGAACTCATTTTGAGTATGCCAAACCGATGTTCTTGTGTTGTTAGTGTTCGCGGTAGAAACACGGATTATTAATTGTTTAAGTTACCCAATAAAATTTTAAAGAAAACTGTTATTTCAGTCTTTTTTTCGAACTTTTGTGTTAGTGGTTCAAATGTCAAAAATCCCTTTATTAGGAAAATGGCAAATTTCTTTATTAATGCAAAGGTGACTTGGTTTATCGTTACTGTGACAAACGAAAACACTTTATTTGATGAATCCTTAAAGAAAATTTTAATTAATATCAATCAGGAGAAAAGTTATTGCAAAAATATATGTTGATCCCTAGACACTTTTGATGTGTGTAGTAACAGACATTTTATAAAATTTGAAATTTTTTTCCGGATGTTGTTTCAGAATTGAATGTTTAGTATGGAACTGTCCCTTCAGTAATCTTTCCGAAAGTATAGGATGTACCCAAAATTCTCTATTTCTTCTTCTTTTTCTGTACTTCATGTACAAAATAATACTTCGCGATCTCTGCACGATTTCCATAGCGACTACGTCCCTACAGCTCTGCCGACAGAATGATCGAAGATGTGCGTCGTGTGCGTTGAGTCTGTGAAAAATCCGCGACCGACTTTTTGCGCGCCATGCAGACTTTTTGTGCGCCGCAGACTCGATCGCACAAAATGTGTGCCGTCTGCGCTGCACCTAAAGAGGTAACAGACAGACAGACACACTTTCGCATTTATAACACTGGTCAACAAAAAAAAAAAGGCATAAAAATACATAGCCTCTATTGTACCTATCTTGAATCTCTTTGGGCGTGAGCCTTTTGATTGCCACCATCGGGCACTAAATTATCCTTCCATCAGCAACGACATCGGTTCAAGATTGATTCATAACTAAATGATTAAAAAACAAATAGAACATAATCATACCCTGTACATCTTCTTTAAAATAATGAATATTAATTTTAATGCCATGTCACATAACACAAAATTCGATAAACTTATTACTTTAAAAATCACTTAAAATTAAACGATGACAAGACAGTGACATTATTTTTTGAGAGGTCAGTTTATCTATGGTGTAATTATTAGCTAATGTCAAATGCGTATCGTCGTTTGCTGGCTTTTAAAGGCCAGTATCTTCTTACAGAAAATGCAGAAAACCTTTATGTCAAAAATACTACATACATAATCAGCCTATAATGTTCCCACTGCTGGGACAAAGGCCTCCTCTCAGTGAGAGGGACTGGGCCGTAATCCACCACGCGGGCCCAGCGCGGGTTGGCAGATGTCACATATCTTCGAATTTTTGGTTCTAGGACATGCCGGTTTCCTCACGATGTTTTATGAAATAATTTACACAAAGTAAGTCTGGATTTGAACCTACGACCTACAACTCCTAAGTCGCGGCCGCGCCGTTACCACTTGGTGGCCAAGTGGTAACGGCCGCTCACTGCTCTCATTAATATTTTTCACTTTTTGGTTGTACCTACCCCACACAAATTCAATTAACACTAGTACATCGAAGAATTGAAGACACCGACTAAAAGAATCATCAAAATTCGCATAGAAATGCCGGAGATGCATATAGCTTCGTACATAAGTGATAAGAATATTTACCTAATGTATCTATCTATACATATAATAAATCTGTAGACGAGGCGTTTCCGTACATTGAAAATATTTCCAACAAAAATAACAAAATCTGTACGTTTTTCCTATAAAATTTGAAGAGTTCCGTCGATTTCGCCAAGATTCCATCATCAGATCCCGACTTAGTGACTATGGGAGCAATTGAAAAGCATAGGCTTTGGAATAAAAAAAAAAAGAATTTTCCATATCGGTTCGTAAATGACGGAGTTATGCGCGAACAAAAACGCAAAAGTAAACGAAAAGATCGTTAATGTAGACAATGTAGATAAATTTTTAGATTTTTGTTGAGTTTTCAAAAACCGCTTGTCTGATTTCGATAAAATTTTCATGGGACCATTTGGGAAGTATACCCTTTCCAACAAAAAAAAAAAAATTTCAAATCGGTTGGCAAGCGACGGAGTTACGCGCGAACAAACATAAAAAAAATACAAACATCCGAATTGAGAACCTCCTCCATTTTAGAAGTCGGTTAAAAAAATACAAACATCCGAATTGTGAACCTCCTCCTTTTTAGAAGTAGATTAAAAATACTAGCCCGTAGCTAATAAATAAATAAACGATCACAGATATTCACATCTCATTTATTTTATAATTTTCTAGAAAACCGGAATTATCGAACATACTAGGTTTGGTCAATCAATTATTGAAACAATGAATTAATAAAAGCTTTAGATAAACAGAATTACTGAAATACACGCCATATTGGAGATTAACAGTTAAAACGGAGAGCGAGAGAGGACCATTTTACATTGCTAGCGGCAATACCATTGTCCATCAGCCCATGCTATTCACAACCATCAGACAGGCAAAATGAAAATCGAAAATGGCACATTTCGATAACCTGATTTGCCTTGTCCCCGAAAGCATACAGCTGTCGGAACAATAACGGTTATCTATTTGATTAAGACTGACAAAATTTTCGGGTTTTGACCTTGTGAACAGCGTTCAGAGGACTCCATAACTCACTTCAGTACACTTTTGAAAATATAGATTTTACACCGTTTTATTAACATTACATATTAGTTAAATCACATCATTTTATACATTTACATTTGGATTTATTTAATGTGGCACAATTAA
This sequence comes from Amphipoea lucens, assembly GCA_947508005.1. Classification (NCBI taxonomy): domain Eukaryota; kingdom Metazoa; phylum Arthropoda; class Insecta; order Lepidoptera; family Noctuidae; genus Amphipoea; species Amphipoea lucens. The sequence continues at coordinate 16,141,508 of OX382358.1, read as the reverse complement.
TTCCATCTAATATTCATTTAATAAGGTGGTACAAATACGTACAATATATATACGTATAACCTATACTCTTCAAGATAAAAGCGTAAAGTTGTCGGCATCGTGCGCTGGGCCCCTCCAAGTTGGGAAGCAGCTACGACAGCGCGCCCGCGGTCTTCAACAGGCGCGTCGATAGCCCGCTAAAATGCGGACCGAAGCGCCACCTGCTGTCAATTACGAGACCCAAATACTTCATCTGTGCCTTGACCTAAATTCTGACGCCATCCACGAAGATGTGGGCGTCAGGTGGGGGGGGGGCGCTGCCGAGGTCCGTGGAAGAAAACGGCCTCGGTTTTGTGCAACGCCACCGTTAAACCTAGTCGGCGGATCCTCCCTGCGACCAAGGATCCGCCCGCCGAGGCCAAGTTGGCCGCCTCCCTGAAACTCCCCCGTAAAAACGTAATAATACATGCAGGTTAAAAATATGAAATGTTGTCAATTATGATATCAGGTTGACATACCGTCAAACTACTTAATATACTACAGTTTTTTAATAAACTCAGGGAAATGAATTCATAAGCAAATTGGTTATTTATTTACTTATTAAACATTTTGTAGACTTAACAGGTCAACCCAAGGCGTCAATAAATAGGTTACATTTAGTAATGTACGCGTACAGTTATTTGTTGTTAACATAGGTACTATTATTATTAAATACTAATGCGTAACTTATAGTGAATATAGCTTAGCCTAGTTACGTAATGTTCAGTTTAAAATCCTTAACAGTCTTCTTCGTTGCCTTAACTTGTACTAAGTAGTATGACAGTGTGTGAGGTGGACATTTGCCGCGGATATAATTTTTTTCAGGTTGTCAGTGAAGGTTCACATCTTGAGTACCTATCAAATTAAATTGTCCGTTACATATTCAAATCACAACTGTCATTCTTTGACGTGTTCTTTGACAATGTATGAAATAGCTATATTGTGATCACAGAGTACTTTTTGATAGGGTCGTAGGTTCGAACCCAGACAGGCGCTTTACTTTGTGTAAATTATTTCATCATTGTGATTTGCTGTGGCAAATCGACGTATGGTGTCAATTTGCATATAAATTAATTTCCCTGAATGTACTTTTTATAAACAGCTAATAGACAAACTAAAAAAAAATACCTGCTTAGTATGTTACCCGAACGAAATAATGGCAAGGAAAAAATTAGTTACTCTACTAGGCTCCACGACTGGTCGGGACTCAGATTAAGTGTGAGTTTTTATGCTTTAAAATATAAATGGACCACTAATGTAGTGATCAATCGTTAAACCTAATGAATTCATTTGATAAGTAGGTGTGAGGCGCTGTCAACAGGAAACATGCCTAAAAGGCTGGCAGCATTTCCACGTTGTATGGCAATGCTGATAACTCATGTGCATAACTCCAGCTTCCTCATATGTGATAGAATAATTCTACCTATGCCAATATTTAAGGCATAATAGCTGCAATCCAAGTTCCCAGTCTTAATTTAGCTGCCACAAAAACTTCGTCAATATGAGTCGTTTCGTGTGTGTTAGCTGGAGTGACGTCACCCCAGCTTCCTCATTCAATACAAGGCAAACCAGTGAGGTTAGGGTTTTGGAATATATTCAGAAAAATAAGGCATAATAGCTGCACAAGGAAGGAAAAAACTGAACGATAATACTTAAAAAGTGTTGAAACTACGCTAAAAAAACGAATGTGTAAGCTAGAGTGACGTCACCCCAGCTGCTCAAACTCAAAGCATTTATTTCAATTAAACCATTTACAGGCACTTTTGAATTGTCAAGAAGTCAGTCAGTCAGAAAAAATGAAGCTGTTGCCCATTCCAAAGCGTAGGTACCTATGGAGAAGAACGGGCAAGAAACTCCATGGACACTCTTTTAAATCAAAATAATGTGGTTACAAAGTCTTGGTTACATCATTCATGTTAAAAATTATACATGTGAGAACGATGCCGAACGTTAAAAGCGTCCATAATGAAAAGATGAGAAAAAACAACAATTCAAATATTAAATTAAAATAAAATAAGCCATGGCTGCAAAGAGATGACCAGTCCCTACTGACGGCACCCGTTCACGAACATGACGCATGCATCAGCACCATTCAGCTCAACCATTTTGAAGGGAGCTAAATGATCCAACATATGCGCCACCATCAGCGAGACATTTGAGTGAGCATGACATACTCTCAGCCGCCAGAGCACATTCAAGTCAATGAAAGACGTACCCAGTAAATGGTAGCTTTATGGTGTGTACATAGTACTCACACATGTGTTATGCAATTATACAATACTAGGAGATTGAATTTATACAATGCAAAGATAGACTTACAATCTTCAGCAGCTCCAACAGTATTTTCAAGTGTTAATCAATTAGTTGTGGTTGTGGAGCAGGACCAGCATTGAGCCAGGCATTTTTATCCGCGATGTAATCCCCTAACTTATAATATGCCTGCCTGCATAGTGTGCGTTTAATACAAGACTTGAATTTTGTCTCATTCAGTTGAAGAATGTGGGGAGGTATTTTATTATAACATTTTAAACAGTACCCCATAAAAGATGAGTCTACTTTAGCTAGTCTGAAACCTGGTTGAACTAATAGGTCCCTATTTCTAGTACTATAATTATGTCTTTCACCTCTTTTACTAAAAAGATGTAAATTTTTCCTTACATACATGATGTTTTCATAGATATATTGACAAGGTACCGTCATGATGTTAATTTCCTTAAACCGTTCCCTTAGAGAATCGCGCCTGCGAAGATTATATATGGCTCTGATGGCTCTTTTCTGCAGAATAAAAATAGAATCGATGTCTGCAGCCCGTCCCCAAAGTAAAATACCGTAAGACATGATACTATGAAAGTAACTAAAATAGACCAGTCTCGCGGTATCTACATCAGTAAACTGACGGATTTTTCTGACAGCATAAGCAGCTGAACTTAGCCGTCCTGCAAGAGATGTTAAATGAGGACCCCATTGTAGCCTTGAGTCGAGCGTGATCCCTAGGAAAACAGTTGTATTGACGAATTCTAGTTTCTCTTGATTCAATATTATCTCGCAATCACTACCTTTGACATTTGGTAAAGAAAATCTTATGCACTTAGTTTTTTTTTCCATTTAATACTAAATTATTAGCAGTGAACCAATTTTGGACTGCAGGTCCAAAATTGGTTCACTGCTATAGGGCGTTATTTACGTCGTCAAAATTTATAGCACGTCTATTTACCTTAAAAATTAAAGAAGTGTCATCAGCAAATAACACCATTTGTGGTTGGTTTTTTAATAAATTGAGTAGATCATTAATATACACTAAAAAGAGGAAAGGACCCAAAATCGAGCCTTGTGGCACACCCATTTTTACTGTTAAGTCATGTGAATTGACACCATTTATGTGAACTAGCTGTTGTCTATCATTTAAATAAGAACTAACTAAACTGAGCGCAAGTTTTCCAAGTCCGTAATGCTCAAGTTTCAAAAACAAGGTTTCGTGATCGACGCAATCAAATGCCTTGGAGAGGTCACAAAAGATTCCTATGGCGTCTTGAGCCTCTTCCCACGCGTTAAAAATGTGTTTTAATAAGGTTACACCGGCGGCGGTCGTACAACGTCCTTTGGTAAAACCATACTGTTGATCGTGAAGGATTTTATTCGTGTCAAAATGATTGAGCATCTGATTAAGTATTATCTTTTCAAACACCTTGCTGAAAACCGGCAACACGGATACGGGTCTATAATTATTGGTGTCTTTACTGTCCCCGGATTTGTAAAGTGGTATTACCTTACTATATTTCATTAGATCGGGGAAGACTCCTTGATCTACAGAAGAATTAAATACTAAGGCTAAGTAAGGCGCAATAGTCTCAATTATGGAGGTTTAATGGACATTCCCCAAAGATCTTCGGTCAATTTGATCTTAATTTGCTTAAAAGCTTTTATTACTACTACAGGGTTAATATGTTTAAATTGAAATTCAACCGGGCAGGCTTGAACGTTCGCTCTTAATAAATCAATTGATACGTCGGGTGAGGAATTTAACGCTTCCGTCGTTTTTGATGGTATATTAGTAAAGAAAGGACCATGCAAAAAAATGTATGGGCAGTGTCCCATCCCATCAACAGACATGGGACAAGTTTCAATATCATTATTACGTCCCATGAAAAGTCAGTACCAATTTTTAGTTAGGAATTCGACGGGGTTTTTTTTTTAAAAAGACTTTTGACAAAAATAAAGTATTTTTATTTTAAAATAAAAAATTACATTTTAGACGATAATTACAAAAAGCAATTGTTCAACTAGACATTTTAAGTATTAATAACACAAAAACAATTGTGCAAGTAGACACTTAATAACAACAGAACTACTATCCAGACAAAAATAACGTTATATTATTCATCTATTATAATAGTCGATAACATTGCCGCTGGTAGATTAAAGTCGATATGTCGACCTTTGCCCATATACCATATAATTGATATTATATGGGCACAACTTCCAACCGTACGCGCCCCTGTTAGGCATGTGCAAAACCACTGTTCAATAGCACGTCTGCCAGTTTCACTTCGGTTTATTAATATGTAACAATAATAAACGCGCGATCTAACGTGTCGAGATTGTATTCGTCCTCTAATTAACCAGACATTATCTTCTCGAATATTATACCTTGGCAAATCAGTTAGCTGGTTTTCTCGAAATAATTCAATATAATAAATTCCATTCCGAATATGTTCCGCACAGTAGGATTTTGCAAGTTTTATATGGTAGGTCCCCAAGGCGAATAAAATGATATCATCATCAGTCAGTTCTGGAAAGTCCTCAAGATGTGGCATGGTGGCCTCCATCGTCACAAAGTTAACTCTTTGTCTGTTAAGATTTTTGCCTTCGACATAATTTTTCAAAAGGTTAGGTTGATGAACCTTAGTTTGAATTATTTCAAAGAATTCCGGCGCAAGCCTATGGTCTGTAGCAACACGGTAATTAGCATTTATTAATGATGCTGCTATGCGGAAATCGACAAACATGTTTGGCAAAGCTCGGTTAAAATAAGTTTGTTTTAATAACTTAAAACGGTTTTTGAATTTGCCGTTAACCGCCTCCACAATCCATCTACACACAGTCACCAACCGAGAATCATTTGCCTTTTCTGTTGATAGCTGGGTCGCGTTCCTGTCCTTGGTAGGTGGCATGTGAGGTTCATAGCCAAGGGACTCAATATCATTAATACTGTCCCTGAAGCCCCTGTCCAAAATAAAGACGTCCTCTCTGTGTAGTAACCAATGTAGTAAGTGCTCCTCGTCATTCATTATGTTCTGCATAATAGTTGCATCTGATGTTGTTGCAGGAAAAGGGCCTATGACATCTATGATATATCCATCGCTGCTTACTAAAATAAATGGTTTCAATAAATTGCGAAACTTGTGGAGGCTATAAGTTTTTCTTTGAAATAAATAATTAGTGCTTTTTTCAATATATACATATGTGCCATCTGCGATAATAATTAACTTGGTGTTGTTTTCATTTCCAAAAATATGTTTGGGCCAAAATAGATTTCTCTCTAGAAGCTCATCTCTAGAAATATGACCTATACCAAGATGTCTTGGTACATATTGACCTGTCAAGCATTGTCGCGCTATTTTTAGGCGATATTCAAACACTTGACGTGTTACGCCGAAAAGCGTAGCTAGTCGCTCGTTAGGTTCTCCAGTTCGTATTTTCGTTAAATAAGCTCCGAGAACTGATCGGGGATGTCTGCATTTTTCTGCGAGCGATGGCGTTTCTTCCAAAATGACGTTGAACTGCTCTAAAGTGAATCCAGTCCAAAACATAAGTTCACTATTATTCAGTGAAGATAATGTTTCAAAATCGAATCTTGTCCTATTGTTGATTGCTTCAATTAACATGTTTGTCATGTTACTAAAAAATGAAGCATTAAAATAATGTGTAACATTTACATTATCCAGTAACTCTTCAAAATCATAGTTATTTAAATGTTCTTCACATATTCGCGAACTCGGTGGAATATATAATCGATAATGACATACCAAATGTAGCTTGATAGACACAGGAACTCGTCGTAGATTTTCATGTCTACATTGCCTATACATACAGAGCCGTGAAGTGTTCGGTGCACGTACGTAATCGCGAACATAGAAACGAGCATCATCCTCTGGATTGTCCTGAGGATCATTGGGGGCTTCAGCAACATTGGGGGCTTCAGCAACATTGGGGGCTTCAGCAACATTGGGAGCTTCAGCAACATTGGGGGCTTCAGCAACATTGCGGGCTTCAGCAACATTGGGGGGTTCTTGATTGTCAGCATCTAAAATTATTTATTTATTTATTACTAGCTGTCCCGGCGAAGCTAGACTGTACTTAGTGATGAAATAATTTATTTTGATAAGGATTAATAGCACAGATGTAATTACCTTCTACAATGGGAGCGTTCTCAAGACGTAGTTGTCCACCGTCATTATTATTGGCTCTCTGCCAGCATCTATGGCATACTGCCATTACGTTATTGAATACTACCTGAAAAGGGAAAAAATGAAGATATCAGCATATGTGTGTTTTTGTAATAAGCAGAAGTATTTTTTCTGTGTTATATTGATTATATCGGTGTTATATGTGTGCTTGTCAGTTGTCTAGAACTCGGAACACAATCTACACTCACTTTTGGACTTGACTATAAAAATATTAAGGTGAGATTAAATAATTATGCAGGTAAAAATATCTCATTCCTCATAGGAATTATGGCCGGACGATTGAGTCGTTCCTAACGTAAGCTATACTTTAAGTGCTATATTTCTATTCAAGCAATTCTAAAATGTATCATATAGTATCGTAGCAATGTTCTATCTGCTTATATATTCTAACTACATGACACTTATTCTTATTCATTATACGTATTCTACATAATATCTAAAAGTTATCGATATATGTATAATAAATCAGTAAATAAATACAATGACTGTGACTTACTTGTGTCAATCCATTTTGCAAAATGTAGGCCGCTAACTCAGGACTACTATGAAGCAATGTTTCTTGTAATATATGTCGTCTCTGTCTTAAAACAGATCTAGGACACATTACACATTGGCGTCCAGTCTCCATATTTATAAATCACAGTCCATTAAACGTGCCGGGGTCATCGAGTAGCAATCAAAAGGTCCAATAAACAAGCAGAGGTTAGTAATAGTCGCAAACAAGCCGATAACGCACAAATAAACAACGCGAACACAGTAGAACGTACTAGCCACGACTGAGGGAGGTGCGCGGGCGCAGGCGTCGAAAGGGTGCGGTCGGGGTAACGGAGCAAGGAGGGAGGGTAAAGTACGTCTTACGGCTGTTCTCTCTCGAGTTTTTTTTAGTTAAATAGTACATTTTTAATTCAGTTCTTAATACTTAATAAAACTGTATAAGTATAACATATTTTTTTTTATTGCACGATAACCCCATATCCTACAGTGATGTCGCCATAGTAAAAAATAATCATAATGTCGAGATGTATTTAATGAGATATGTTTGGCATCTGTTGATGATATGGGACGATTTTTTGCATAGTCCTTTACAAATTCTTGAGCTACTTCTAAGTTAGAGCTTATGGGATCACGTGAAGTCTCCAACGTGTAATCAGTGTTTCGTTTTTTATTCCTACTATTTTCGTTATTTATAATTTTCCAAACCGTTTTTATTCTATTTTCTGCCGATTCGATTTTGTTGCTAATGTACCGGGCTTGGCTATTTTGCAAGTATTTCTAAAAATTTTGGAATATGTAGCAACATACTTGCTGAAAGTAACAGTATTAATGTAAGGCTTAAGGCCATACAGCTCGAACAGTCTTTCCCTACTTATCCTAATACCTCTAGTCGCCCAGTCACTAAATATAAAATTAGGGCAAATGTTTTTTGTTTTCTTTTCAAAAGTTTTATCGAATTGAGTCTGAACTACTGAAAAGAAATCCTCGTACAATTTATTTGCATCATCCATATCATGGCCCAGATCATTTAACTTATTATTTAGGGTACTATTGAATATTTTTAGTTTACCAGTCGTTATTGGTCTAAATTGTATTTGCACTTTTTGCAAAGGTGTTTTAAAGTTAAAAGTTACCGTTTGTCCACTATGATCAGACGGCAGATAATTTACGATGGCTTTATCTAAATAATCACAATCGCAAAAGACATTATCGATACAAGTTGCAGAAGTTGGAGTTACTCTAGTCGGTTCTGTAAAAACATTAGATAAATTGAACGATTTGAAAAGGCTTAATAATCTACAGCTATTTGAATTATTTTCCAAAATATTAATATTAAAATCACCACAAATAATTGCGGCTTTGTTATTAGATGCCAGTTTCGCAAGGACGTCTTCCATTATTGACTCAAATACAGAAAAGTTCTGATAATTAGGGGGTCTGTAAACGCACACTACAACATGCTTATCTAGCTCAACACAAGACAGTTCGATGCAATGTTCAATTGATAAATCCACTATGTCATTTCGTTGCTTGGATTTTAAACAATTTTTTTTATCAAGATTAGAGAACCTCCACGCAGCATAGATTTACGGTTAAAACAACTGCCCACACTATAATTCTCATAATTAATTAACATTTGGAAATCCTTTAACCAATGTTCAGTAAAACAAACAACATCAAACTTTGTTTTTTCTAAGAACATTTCAATTTCTAATAATTTGGAAGAAATGCCTTGAATATTTTGATGAAATAATTTCAAGGCATTCTGCTAATCTCCTTTTTGATATTTACTTATTTTAGAGCAAGAAGATACCTTGTTGATGTTAGGTATTAGAATATTATTACTGGTACCTTCTGTTGTCTTACAAACTAGTTTAAATGATTATCCGGAGTTAATCCTAAGACTTCAATGTCATCACCAGGCAGTGAACTCATAGTGCGTGAGGGAAATGGAACCTCCTTCGTACAATTTGTATAAATATTTATAGCATTTAAGCTACATTCATTTAGACAAACCACCTTATTATTAGTATTATTACTAACTGTTGTGGTGTTAATAATACAAGACTTCGACATAATACTTATGTCTGTGTTTATATAAAAAGCTAATAGTCTTGCTATTATGTGTCTAAAACTAACAGGCAGATGCACAGTACCCCTAGTCGACTTTAAACTTTCTATAAAATTGTTGGTGTCAAAATAGACAAGCTTATCACTGTAATGACTAACTAAAAAGTGCATATGCTTATTAAGCATATGAATATAGTTGTTTTGTCTGTTTGTCAATTTTTGAAAATATGGGAAAGCACACAATATTATTTTATTACAATTTAACTTTAACAACTCAGTTACACAGTCAGTTATTTCATATTTTTTGACCTTAGAACTGTTACCTACAAATACAGTAATGTTGGTTTTAGGATTAAAAACATTTCCTGTTACTGATGCCATTATTTCTTTGTAGGTTGACCCTGGCATACAATAGGGTATTTTCCTGGGTAAAAAAATAATAATTAGATTTAGTCCGTCAGTTAGATTATCGAAAAATAATGGACCCTTATTTTTTCTTTTGTCAATCAAACAAAAAATGACATTGATAAAGCGCGTCAAAATTTGGGAGTGGGGGGGGTCGTGACGTCACGCCGTGCTAAAAAGTGTTGCACGGCGTGACGTTACGCGGAACCTTAACGGGCGATATTTTCATCATTTTTTTATATAATTGACAAAAGAAAAAATAAGGGTCCAATATTTTTTGATAATCTAACTGACGGACTAATTAGAATTTTTTAGGAAACTAGCCTATTGTTTTGAGTAGAATAACTCAGGTTGTTACTAATTAATTTACCTAAACCTCTTCCTATACTATCTGAGAACATAACTGAATCATAACAGTCATGACTACTGAAAGATGGACAACTACTAACCTCAAGCTGTATCACTGGAGATAGATCCTGTACTATATCAAATACATCTTGTTTAAGGATACAGTCTTGAGACAAACACTCAGTCTGGGACGGGTCCTCCGTTGCCTCAGGCTGGACAGCAACAGGGTTTGAAACCTTCTGACAAGTACACTGACACATAACTAACTCATTAGCAGCAAGAATATGTTCTTTAATTTGGTTTTGAGAACCCACATATTTAATGTAAAGGGAACTAAGTCTGCCCTCAAGTACCTGTATGTCAGACTGTAAGCGCTGTGTATCAAATTCATACATTTTTTTGCTGTCTTCTAATTTGATTTGATAATTCTTTAATTTATTAATTAGATCAACACGTTCTTTCCTCAGTGGAATATTTTTGGAAAAGTGTTTGTGTTGTTTCCTAAATTGATTACATTTTTTAATTATTCTATTCATTCTTGCATATTTTTTCATTTTGTTATGACTAACTTTATAACTATAATTCTGTTTTAGCAAGGAATCTTCAGTAAGGTCAATAGTTATTATGGAATAAGGGTTACAATTAATATTTAATAATTCATTATATAAATGGTTTGTTTCCTCAACCTGATTACATTTTTTTCTTTTTCTAACTGGAAGATGCGACTATTAGCATGAATTAATTCATCTTCTAGGTCCCTAACTTTACTTATTCTGTCGAGCTCCGCTAATGAGACACAATTGATTTTCTATTGTTTCGTCTCCAATTGGAGACGCGCGGTGCTTGACCGGTTAAAGCCTCCTCATACAAATTGCTACAGTCGTTGAAACCATCCGTGACTACCTTCAGTTGATCGCGTTCATCAACAACATTCAGATATTGTTGATGTAGGTCTACTAGCTCCCGTTTAAGGCTTGAGTTTTTGTCAACTATTTTCTTTATTTCCTCCTCACTTTCCTCATTCTCCAGTAGCAATTGGTCACACTGGAGTTGAGTTGCTTCAAGTTTTTGGAGGGCCGTTCTCAATTTAAGGTCCATCTCCTGAGCAGTAGCCTTACGGGTCATCACAGGCATGGTTTCAGGATATGTTACTGAAATTAGAATAAAGAAACGGTGAGAAAATGTTGGACAGACAAGTAAAATAAAGTTGGAAAATGAAAGGGAAAATGGGAGAAGTTATCGAAGTTCAGTGGAGAAACTAGGATGACTACTAAATTGGTATAAAGGGCTATTTTCAAGGCTATATTATTAAATAGTAAGTAAATTCGGATGATTTTTATTGCCTTAGGATTTTACTTTTCTCTATGTGGGTAGGTTGTCTAGATTTTAAAGTTATTTTTTATGATATTACAGTGGATATAACGGCAATGCAAAAATAACGATCATGAACGTTTTTATTGTTGTATATTATATTAAAGATCAGAATAAGAATAACAGAATCTTCGCTAAGTTTCGTTTTCTACAATGTAAACAATGCGATTTAGACCCAATGCAGGGTGCTAAATCATCGAAACATTTATGCTAAAACTTTACGAGGATGTGTAACAGAATTACAATGACGATTGTGTGCTATTATAAAGTAAAAGTAAACAAATACTTCCCGTTTTAATCCGGAGTTCGAACGTCAGCTGTTTTAATTAATTACTCATGTCATATCTTCCGAACGAAAGAAGATATGATTATGTATTATAGCTCAAAAATTAAGGCATAATAGCTGCCATGGGCAGCAAAATTTTCAAATCTCTAGGCCTTGTAGTTTCCACGTAATAAGAAAAAAAACAGTTCCGCGCCAAAACATCAATTATTGCTTCGGAGATGGTAAGCAGCGGCGTTGCCGTTCCGTGCGCTACATTATCAGTTTGAAGTAGTTTGAACTATAGACTGGGAGCCGACTACACATTTTTCTCAAACGTACTTGGAAAGGAGAGGAGAAATCCTGGGCCCAGCAGTTAACTAGTTGAAATGGGTATTAAAAAAAACGTTATATTTTTGTAAAGGAAATCACAAAATACAGTACCTTGTTTCTATCTAGGAAGCGAGAAAAATTAAATTAAGTTGTGAAACTAAATAATCGATAAAGTACATGCCTGAATTCTAAGTAATCGATAGTGAATAAATCGGTAAAATCTCAGAATATGTATGAACATCGAGTGACAAATGCTTATCAATCTTTTCGTGGAATCGATTCAAAGCGAATCGAGTTCCATTAATTTTTCTTCTGTTAGCAACACTGGTCACTCAGTATAGTCTAAAGTAATCTGTGCTGGTCACCGACTGACAGATGACAGGTAGAAAAAACCGGCACCTATCAAAAAGTACTCTGTGACCGGCACTCGTTCGCATAGATGCTCGTTCGTTTTATTTCGTTGTGAGTGCGCACGTATTTCCTCTAAACGTGTCAGGATCTTCAACACGTCGCACATAGAGGCTCTCTACTTGCACTCCATGCGTAAAACCATTATACAACCAAAACCATTCAAAAATATTTCGCAAATAACATCAAAAAACTACAATGTTATAATGTAACCTCACTTTTACTATATTTCATATAACTTGATTCCTAGATAGTCAAATTTCACCAAATTTTCAGTGAGGCCTTGTTATTATATCCACTTTCAAATAAAGCTAGTTTGATTGAGTTAACACTGGAAACTATGGAGTCTTTCCCTTCTCCTTTACGAAGAAGAAGAAGAGAAGAGAAGAATAAGAAATATAGAAGTTTTATTGTTAGGACGTGTAATAAACATATATACTCAACCGCCAGCGAAAGCGATAATAATAAGGAGCCTGGCTCTCACTCACAAAAACTACAACACAATTGCACCACCGAAATGTGATTTTAGCAGTTCGAATTCAAATCTTCTCACTATTGACAGCAGATTTGCGTAGCAAAAATTATGACTACAGATAAATGCAACCGTTTTTTTAGGCATTGGGGCATTAGGCTTTGAGCCATCTCTTTTAGGGTTCCGTAACTGAAAAGGAAAAAACGGAACAATTATACGATCAGTTTGTTGTCCGTCTGTCTGTCTGTCAAGACCCTTTATCGAAGTAGGAAGAGGTATCGAGTTGAAATTTATACCACCTAGGTACTCACTGCGGTCCCTTGAAGCTGTGAAAAAATCGAACTTCTAAATTATAAACGAATATTTCGACAGTCTCAAGGGAATCAAAATGTCTAGGGTACTTCCCGTTGACCTAGAATAAGGAATGCAATCTCGTTCTCGCGATATCTCGGCCATGTTTACCTTAATCTCGGTCAAAAATCGGACGAGATCTCGCGAGATGAACGAGATTGCACAGGAGCATTAATATATGTGTTTCCCGTGGCACAAAGAGCGTTCTCTTCAGCTGGTTATTTGGCCTGCAAAATTAAAAGACGTCTGTCAGACGACTCTTTAAACATTTTATGCTTTTTGCGAAGGTTTTCAAAATTTTGACGATTGAACTTTATTTTCTTAAATACCTAAGAAAGAACTTTGATTATTTAATTAATGAAAACTGGTAGAAATAAATGATTATTAAATATTACATCAAATTTATTATTTCCCTATCAAAAATCCCATTATTGTGACAGTGTCATATAAAAATATATTCACCAATCTCGCGAGATTACATTCCCTAACCCAGAATTATGAAATTTGGCAAGAAGTAAGGTCATGTAGCACAAGGGGTACCAAAAATTAATTTACAAATTTTTAATTTACAAACAACGATTGGCAAAAGCATGACTTGTCATTTCATCATTATACAACAACAAGTTTGCCAAATAATTCACTTTACAAAATAATCACCAGCAAAACTTTTTTTTTTAATAACGTGTTATTTAACAAGCAATTCATTTTTTATTCATTTGATCTCTTAAAACAACGTTTGGAATAAAAACGTTTTACATATTGACTTAAACCAGAGCTGGGGCTCTGTCCTGCATAGGGTCGCAGCATAATGCTGAGCGATAGCCGTTTTGCGTGAATGTGACGCATGTTTCCCTCTAACTTTTTATTTTATTTTTTGTTTTTATGTTTTTTTGCGTCATTTTCACCGCAAATAAACGTATTTTCTTTCTTTCTTTATCATTACGCAATTTCCAAAAAATGAAACTCGTTCTTTCATCGACTTGCGCTAATAGAAAAAATGACATTATTTTTAGTGGGCTACCCGGAACAGAACTAGTTAGATTAGGATAATTATTAAAAAAAAATGTTAGGTTAGGTTAGGTTAAGACCGTGACCCCCTACGCACGAGCCGAGCGAGCGAAGCGAGCGGTGCCGCGGCAGCGGATGGCGAGTGCCAGAAACGCCTAGAATATATAGAAAAAAATACTTGCCTGAAAATTATTTGACCCAAATGGAGAATACCGTCATGATCACTTTGTGACTGGTTTAGAAAAGCTTTACATAGTATAAAACGTTTTAAGAAAAAAAAACCGACTTCCAAAAAAACACTATAAAGTGGAAAATAACTTTAATTTCGGAAGTCGGTGTCTTTGGATCTGTATTTTAGTTTTTTGCCACCGACTTCCGAAATTAAAGTTATTTTTCACTTTATAGTGTTTTTTTGGAAGTCGGTTTTTTTTTTCTTAAAAAGTTTTTATTTCACGCTTTTTAGTGGGTCTGCTTATAATTTATCTAAGTTACAATAGCCTAGTGCTCATCGCCTTTTACAAACAAAATATTGCTTTTCCCGATGCAGGGAAGTTAATTGTTGAGGAGTTCTCCAGGTCCACCATCAGCTCCATATCACCATTCACATTGTGACGAGCATTTGTAATTTCTTACATCATAATTACTTTGGTGCACGTTGGGTACATTTACGTCAAATTCATAAGGACGCTTCGAAATGTTGCCATTTCATAAAGTGTAAAACGTTTATTGAGGATGATATTCTCATAGCGTGTACTGTACCTATGTCTATTTCCTGCAATTATTTTTCTTTAAGTACACTGTATTTTAATAATTGTTTGCTGCACCAGACGACGTCATTACGTCAGCGCCGGCTGTCGCTGAAAACCAGCGCTGGGGCTCTGTCCTGCATAGGGTCGCAGCATAATACTGAGCGATAGCCGTTTTGCGTGGATGTGACGCATGTTTCCCCCTACCTTTTTATTTTATTTTTTGTGTTTTTGTTCTTTTTGCGTCATTTTCACCGCAAATAAACGTATTTGCGGCTTTCTTTCTTTCTTTCATAAATTGCTTAGCAATTATACTAGGCTATTGTAACTTAGATAAATTATAAGCAGACCCACTAAAAAGCGTGAAATAAAAACTTTTTAAGAAAAAAAAAACCGACTTCCAAAAATACACTACAAAGTGAAAAATAACTTTAATTTCGGAAGTCGGTGGCAAAAAACTAAAATACAGATCCAAAGACACCGACTTCCGAAATTAAAGTTATTTTTCACTTTGTAGTGTTTTTTTGGAAGTCGGTTTTTTTTTTTGACGGACGGATTGGTCACTGATGTGCACTGGTTACACTGGTAATTAGCTAATATTTCGCTTATACCCGTTGTAATTTGATTTTTTGTTTTGTTTTTGTTGTTACTTTTTACCTAAGTACCTACTTAAGTGGTTATACTATCTAAATTATGTAGTCGATGATTTTGGTGCACGGTAAAACTCTAATGAGTTTATGTTGGCACCAACTTAAATGTATCAAATGTATGTGTACTACTGAATAAATAAATAAAATAAATAACCGAGTTATGGACTCTAAAGTTGGGCCCTCAGTTCTCACATAGAGGATTGAGGGTGCACCTTAACCTGATTAACTATGGACACTACAGAAAAAGTCTTTATGCCAAAATCTAAGCTAATGCCAAACAAAAGAAGAACGGTCATTTGTGACTCAGACCCGACACGAATGAGACATATCTCAGTTTTTTTGTTATTTTAAATATAGCTAAAATATATATTTTTTATATTCCAAATCAATGGTTAACACCAAAATATTGCCTTGTGTTTTTGTTCAGGCGATATACAATTTTCTTTTAATACCTATTTACCTACAAAATTCGTAATTGTATGTAATTCAATGACGATACGACAATTTAGAAAAAAACAACCGACTTCAAAAAAAAACACTACAAAGTGATAAATAACTTTAATTTCGGAAGTCGGTGTCGTTGGTTCCGCATTTTCGATTTTAGACACCGACTTCCGAAATTAAAGTCATGTAAGTATCACTTTGTAGTGCTTTTTTTTCAAGTTTGTTGTTTTTTTCTAAAAAGTTTTTATTTTTTACTTTTTAGTTGTACCTACCCCACACAAATCCAATTAACACTAGTGCATTGAAGAATTGAAGACACTGACTAGAAGAATCGTCCAAATTCGCATAGAAATGCCGGAGATGCAGTACATTTATGCATATAACTTCGTACATAAGAATAATTACCTAATTTATTATATACTAAAACCTTCCTGAAAGTATGTAGATTACATTAGTGAAAGAATTATCAAAATTGATTCATTAGTTTTTGAGAAAATCGCAGACATACAAACATACATACATACATACGGGTCGAATACAGAACCTCCTTTTTTTAAGTCGGTTAAAAAACGCACAGATCTCAACACAGAAAGCCAATTTTATTTTATATTTTTTTAATGACATCTCGCAGTTTAACTTTGAGATTATCGTCTGCTTAACCGGGCTTGCCTGTGGATGCCTGAATAAATTAAGGCCTCCAGCTGTCTATTTTTGTATATTTATCTAAATTGGCGTCATTTTAAATGGATATAAATGCTATTCATTAAAAAAAATATTTTAAAATATTTTGACTTACCAAAATCAAATGGCAATATATGGGTGATAGCCACTGATATTCAGAATAGTGTTAATTTATTTCTGTTATATTTAATATAACAAAATAACTGAGATGCGTTCCTTTTGTGTCGGGCCTGGGTAAATTTTCTATGGGACGTGACCCTTCTTCTTTGTGAAAACAAGATATTATCGCAAAACACTGGCCTTCTTTATATATCTTCGTACAAAATGGGCCCTTAATTCTCATACACGTAAAAGTTTATTACGCAAATAAAATTAAATCATTAACTTACAGCTACTGTTTCAAATCCTATATGCTACTAAATAAATTGTGAAAATTTGTGAAAGCAAGAACAGGTCACCACTTTTTGTTGTTTGAAAGTTTATGACCTTGATAAAATTCGGGCCCTCAGTCCTCCATTTCTTTTGCTTTCGTTTTATTACGCTTATCGTATGAATGATAAGACAAATACTAAATTGTCTCTTTTTGTGAAAAAAATTGTGCAACAAATTCAAAGACCCTTTATTGTATAAGAAAATCGAGTTTTATTTTTATTCTCTGAATTAGGAAATAGGGTGACCACAATTTCTTTTAGATTGCAGTAAAGATAAGTAAATGTAGAGTCATAGGTGTTAATAAACTTTCTTCGGTTTTTCGCTTATTTTCGTTTTATTTATTTATTGTTATATTAAATTTAATGTCTATTTCCTGCAGGTCAGCGATATATTTTGTAAATAATGATACTTGTTCTTCTATGGGAACAGATGGTATGCGTCCTCTTGGCATGGTTATGTTGTAACTGTTGGGAAAAAAATCTTTCTACTACTTTTTTGAATAAAATTTCCGTGATCAATAAGTTGGAAGATCGTACTCAAGTTTCGTGATTAAAAAAAATAATTTCGGAAATCAAATGATTACAAAAAAATACTGTTACCCAAATCATTTTTGCTTGAAATATCGTTCGTTCCGAAATAACTAATGAAAATAATCAAATAATTTATTTATTATCTTTAAAAAGGCTTTAGCCCAGCAATGGGACAATGTAGGCTAAATATAATCCTAACTAATATTATAAATGCGAAAGTAAGTTTGTATGTACGCTTTTCATGCCTAAACCACTGAACCTTTCATCCCGAAAAAAAGTGCTGTTCCCGAGGAAAACAACAATAACGTTATTATGATAATAGATAGATAGATAGAAAAGTTAGTAGATCATTCATGTTAATGACTAAAATGTAATAAATTATTGTATATAAAAAAAATAGTTATTCTTGAACAGTTATCACAGCGCTACAGTCCAACTTAAAGGAAATTTTATTAAACAACTAGCTGCGCCCCGCGGTTTCACCAGCGTAAATGTCGATCCCGTGGGAATATCGGGATAAAAACTATCCTATGTCCTTTTCCGGGACTCAAACTATCTCTATACCAAATTTCATCTAAATCGGTTCAGTGGTTTAGGCGAGAAGAAGTAACAAACATATAAACACACACACACTCACAAACTTTCGCCTTTATAATATTAGTGTGATTAGGTACTTATAAAATTATGAGTACCTATGTATCAAAACAAACTTACCTTAAATGATATAATAATATCTTGACCGAAGAAGAGCGAGTGTCTTGACCGAAGTTGTGTTTGCGTATTAAAAAAATATTATTATTTTTATTCTTCACTATAACTGTTTCATAAAACTCGCCTTAATGCTTTATCACCTACAACTTCCGCTGCACTATCATAAACTATCGTTTAGTAACTACAATAAATATTAAAACTATTGTGCATATATGTAATCAATAAAATAGTTTCTGAGGTATGATTACTTTGCAACAGCAGAAGGTACTAAAGCATCACTCAGAATAGCCACTAACAAAGTATATAAAATGAGGGTAAAATATTGTCACACTACTCACATACACAATAAGAAAATAGTTGATTTCGGTATCTATTAAGATTTGTAGTTTTATCATAATTCTTATTTGTAACAAATGATACCAATTTGTTGCACAATTTTATTCACAAAAAGAGACAATTTTGTATTTGTCTTATCATTCATACGATAAGCGTAATAAAACGAAAGCAAAAGAAATGGAGGACTGAGGGCCCGAATTTTATCAAGGTCATAAACATTCAAACAACAAAAAGATGTGCATAACTCCAGCTTCCTCATATGTGATAGAATAATTCTACCTATGCCAATATTTAAGGCATAATAGCTGCAATCCAAGTTCCCAGTCTTAATTTAGCTGCCACAAAAACTTCGTCAATATGAGTCGTTTAGTGTGTGTTAGCTAGAGTGACGTCATCCCAGCTTCCTCATTCAATACCAGGCAAACCAGTGAGGTTAGGGTTTTGGAATATAGTCAGAAAAATAAGGCATAATAGCTGCACAAGGAAGGAAAAAACTGAACGATAATACTTAAAAAGTGTTGAAACTACGATAAAAAAACGTGTGTGTAAGCTGGAGTGATGTCACCCCAGCTGCTCATGTCGTATCTTCCAAACGAAAGAAGATATGATTATGTATGATAGCTTAAAAATTAAGGCATAATAGCTGCCATTGGCAGCAAAATTTTCAAATCTCTGGTCAAAATACTCTATGAGTTATTAAACCGATAAGTATGTGTAAGCTGGAGTGACGGCACCCCAGCAGCTCATGTCATATCTTCCGAACGAAAGAAGATACGATTATGTATTATAGCTCAAAAATTAAGGCATAATAGCTGCCATAGGCAGCAAAATTTTCAAATCTCTAGGCCTTGTAGTTTCCACGTAATAAGCAAAAAAAACTGTTCCGCGCAAAAAACATCAATTATTGCTTCGGAGATTGTTAACAGCGGCGTTGCCGTTCCGTGCGCTACAATACTGCAACCAAGTTTGCACTTAGCATGCATTCTATTAGAAGTCATTTTAACTTGCGCTCAAAATATTTTTAATTTTGTATATTGAGGATATAGACTAAGAGCCGACTGAACTATGAATGTAATAAAGTAGATTCTTATCAACTTTAGACGACGAGAGAACTAGGTACACTTACAGTAAACACATTTTGAATACAATTGGTTTGTGCTTTATTTCTGAGGTTGATGAAATAAGATAGAATTGGTCTATTTAGGCAATGCTTATTATTACTAGCGATTGAATTACTTTTTCATGAAATCGTGACATTTGAACAATTCTATACATAAAGCAAATCTAAAGTAATGTCGAATCAGAACAAATGTCATTAAGAAAATCGGTCAAGTGCGAGTCGGACTCGCGCACCGAGGGTTCCGTACAAAGGACTTGGCTAAAACTTCATAGACAAAAAACCCAGAATCGCCAGCAACGAAATGTATAAAAATGGGTTCACTATAGTAAACCCAGTACGGTTTCAAAAAATCAGCCTCCTAAACCATATAGTGTAAAAGTTATTGAAAATAGCTTCGCAAAAAGCATAAAATGTTAAAGAGTCGTCTGACAGACGTCTTCTAATTTTGCAGGCCAAATAACCAGCTGAAGAGAACGCTCTTTCTGCTACGGGAAACACATATATTTATGCTCCTGTGCAATATCATTAATCTCGCGAGATCTCGTCCGATTTTTGACCGAGATTAAGGTAAATATGGCCGAGATATCGCGAAAACGAGATTGCATTCCCTATTCTAGGTCAACGGGAAGTACTCTATACATTTTGATTCCCTTAAGAGTGTCGAAATATACGTTTCATAAACGGCCGTATCTTTTTTTTTACGTTAACTTAGAAGTTCGATTTTTTTACAGCTTCAAGGGACCGCAGACCTGAGTATATGGTATTAATTTCAACTCGATACCTCCACGCATTCCTGACATAAAGGGTCTTGACAGACAGACAGACGGACATCAAAGTGATCGTATAATTGTTCCGTTTTTTCCTTTTGATTTACGGAACCCTAAAAGAGATGGCTCAAAGACCAATACCTCAATGCCTAAAAAAACGGTTGCATTTATCTGTGGACATAATTTTTGCTACGCAAATCAGCTGTCAATAGTGAGAAGATTTGATTTCGAGCTTGTAAAATCACATTTTGCTGGCGGTTGAGTATATACAGGGTGTTACGGAAAGGGTATATCAATACAAACGGGTTGAAGAGTGTATCTGGTCTAGAATCTCTGTACAAAATTTCAGCTCAAAAGTAGTAACTTTGAAAATGCTTAATATTTTTTTATTTCGATAGTTTATTAAATTGAAATCATAACAAACGTGTCACCACACTACGAGGGTCATTATCCATTATCTGTAGTGTTTCTGTGCGTCTAGTACATGCACATCACGCCGCCGCGCGCCAGTGCAGCGCCGTGATGTCGAAATAAAAAAACATTAAGCATTTTCAAAGTTAATGCTTTTGAGCTGAAATTTTGTACAGAGATTCTAGACCAGATACACTCTTCAACCCGTTTGTATTGATATACCCTTTCCGTAACAACCTGTATGTTTATACGTCCTAATAATAAAACTTCTATACTTCTTCTTCTCTTCTTCTACTTCGTCCGCGAACTGATTAAAAGTGTAAGTAAACTTTAATTTTCTTTCGTCCTGTTTAAACACACAATTTGACTATAAATAACTCAATGCTTACATAGTACGATTAATAATACATTACTGCAGCGGCCAGCAAAAGAGACATTGATGGATGATGTGGGCCGAGGCACATATACGTAAGTCCATCAATGCTTGCTTGCTTCGACTTATCTTGAAGAAGATTGTCAAAATAATGCTCAAATTTCCAAGCATGTTTGAGAAAAATGTGTAGTCGGCTCCCAGTCTATAATCTAGTTCAAACTACTTCAAACTGATAATGTAGCGCACGGAACGGCAACGCCGCTGTTTACAATCTCCGAAGCAATAATTGATGTTTTTGGCGCGGAACAGTTTTTTTTGCTTATTACGTGGAAACTACAAGGCCTAGAGATTTGAAAATTTTGCTGCCTATGGCAGCTATTATGCCTTAATTTTTGAGCTATAATACATAATCGTATCTTCTTTCGTTTGGAAGATATGACATGAGCAGCTGGGGTGCCGTCACTCCAGCTTACACATACTTATCGGTTTAATAACTCATAGAGTATTTTGACCAGAGATTTGAAAATTTTGCTGCCAATGGCAGCTATTATGCCTTAATTTTTAAGCTATCATACATAATCATATCTTCTTTCGTTTGGAAGATACGACATGAGCAGCTGGGGTGACATCACTCCAGCTTACACACACGTTTTTTTATCGTAGTTTCAACACTTTTTAAGTATTATCGTTCAGTTTTTTCCTTCCTTGTGCAGCTATTATGCCTTATTTTTCTGACTATATTCCAAAACCCTAACCTCACTGGTTTGCCTGGTATTGAATGAGGAAGCTGGGATGACGTCACTAGCTAACACACACTAAACGACTCATATTGACGAAGTTTTTGTGGCAGCTAAATTAAGACTAGGAACTTGGATTGCAGCTATTATGCCTTAAATATTGGCATAGGTAGAATTATTCTATCACATATGAGGAAGCTGGAGTTATGCACATAACAAAAAGTGGTGACCTGTTCTTGCTTTCACAAATTTTCACAATTTATTTAGTAGCATATAGGATTTGAAACAGTAGCTGTAAGTTAATGATTTAATTTTATTTGCGTAATAAACTTTTACGTGTATGAGAATTGAGGGCCCATTTTGTACGAAGATTTACAAAGTAGGACAGTGTTTTGCGATAATAACTTGTTTTCACAAATTTTGTTTGGCATTAGCTTAGATTTTGGCATAAAGACTTTATCTGTAGTGTCCATAGTTAATCTGGTTCAGGTGGGCCCTCAATCCTCTATGTGAGAACTGAGGGTCCAACTTTACAGTCCATAACTCGGTTATTTGACTTTCACAAAATCTGATTCCAACTTTCACAATTCTTTGGGAATGTTCACTAAATCCTAAGCACATTTTTAAGGAGTTTTAACAAAGTGGCCCTCACACCACACGCAAATCTTTGTTTAGGGAGCACTTACGAAGAATGTCTTCGTAATGTAAAGGAAACGGTAGCATTACTAGAATGTCTGGGATTCGTAATACATTACGAAAAAAGCAATTTGCAACCTCAAACATCATGCAAATTTTTAGGATTCATTTATGATACCACCGATATGACTTTATCGTTACCTCTAGACAAACGTAACAAGATAGCCTGTTTAGTTCAAAAGTATTCCAATCTACCCAGAGTTTCAATTGGAAAGAAGAAGGGTCACGTCCCATAGAAAATTTACCCAGGCCCGACACAAAAGGAACGCATCTCAGTTATTTTGTTATATGAAATATAACAGAAATAAATTAACACTATTCTGAATATCAGTGGCTATCACCCATATATTGCCATTTGATTTTGGTAAGGCAAAATATTTTAAAATATTTTTATAAAATATATAGAATAGCAATTATATCCATTTAAAATGACGCCAATTTAGATAAAAATACAAAAATAGACAGCTGGAGGCTTAATTTATTGAGGCATCCACAGGCAAGCCCGGTTAAGCAGACGATAACCTCAAAGTTAAACAACGAGATGTCATTAAAAAAATATATAATAAAATTGGCTTTCTGTGTTGAGATCTGTGCGTTTTTTAACCGACTTCAAAAAAGGAGGTTCTGTATTCGACCCGTATGTATATATGTATGTTTGTATGCCTGCGATTTTCTCAAAAACTAATGAATCAATTTTGATAATTCTTTCATTAATGTAATCTACTTACTTTCAGGAAGGTTTTAGTATATAATGCATTAAGTAATTATTCTTATGTACGGAGTTATATGTATAAATGTACTGCATCTGCGGCATTTCTATGCGAATTTGGACGATTCTTCTAGTTAGTGTCTTCAATTCTTCAATGCACTAGTGTTAATTGGATTTGTGTGGGGTAGGTACAACTAAAAAATAAAAACTTTTTTACAAAAAAACAACCAACTTGAAAAAAAAAACACTACAAAGTGATACATAACTTTAATTTCGGAAGTCGGTGTCTAAAAACGAAAATGCGGAACCAACGACACCGACTTCCAAAATTAAAGTTATTTATCACTTTGTAGTGTTTTTTTTTGAAGTCGGTTGTTTTTTTCTAAATTGTTGTATCGTCATTGAATTACCTACACCTTTTAATACCTATTTACCTACAAAATTCGTAATTGAACGAATTTTGTAGGTAAATAGGTATTAAATAGTAGATTGTTATGCAAGGGTCGACAGCTATACGAGGCATTTAGACGCCTGAGCGTAGCGAGGGCGGCTATAGCCCGAGTAGGAATTGATGACTTTCACCCGTGTTAAACACTCTACTTTTCATTTCGAATATAAGGAAAGTAAAAAGTAGTAGTTTTTCTAAAATATTTATTGACTAGCTGCCCGGCGCGACTTCGTTCGCGTGGTGTCCTACTCCTTCCCCTACCCTACTCCTGCCCTAATCCTACCCCTACCCTTCTCCTAACTTACTCCTCCCCTACCCCTTCCCTACTCCTACCGTACCCCTATCCTACTCCTCTACTTCTACCCTTACTCCAACTGTACCCCTACCCTACTCCTACCTTATCCCTAGCCCTACCCTACACGATCAATAGTTTTAAAATAAAAATAGTTTACGTCCTCTACTCAGACCTACTGAATATACACACAATTTCATAAGAATCGGTCAAGCCGTTTCGGAGGAGTTTTGTTACCAACACTGTGACACGAGGATTTTATCGCTGCGCTGCGTGGAGCCACACCGGCATGTCGGCGTGTATTTTTTGTTTATTTTGACATTTTTAATTTCGTAATATCTTTTGAATGGAATGTCCGATTTCAATCATTCAAAAAGTAATCAACAGGTATTGATACAGTCTTGGATAAGGAACAACTTTATTATTTTATTTTTTATTTGGATAAGAATTAATACACAGGTATGGATAACATGGTCTGATTTTGATCGGCATTTCTATCAACTTTTAAAATGTAAAAAAAACCGGCCAAGAGCGTGTCGGGCCACGCTCAGTGTAGGGTTCCGTAGTTTCCCGTCCGTCACAATAAGTGTTCCCACGTACAATTCGATAATACCCGACCCAATGTAATAAGTACCTACAGCGCCATCTCTCGGGGAATTGGGTTACTAATTAGTACATAGATGTGCCAGCAGTTTTCGGTGGTAATTTTGGATTGCGAGAACCGATTTTAATCATTCTTTTTTTGTTTGAAAAAAGATACGTTCAGGATAATAAAATATGTAAACGAAGTTAAAAAAAAAATGCTTGCATATACGATTATACTACAAACTTAGTCCAGAAATGATTTTGTACAACTTTTGTCTTTTTTGAACAAAAACTGTTGTTTCTATCAAGTTCAAAATAATTTTCCTAGAAAGTCCTTATAAAGTTCTACTTTTCAGATTTTTTTCATATTTTCTAAACTTATGGTTCAAAAGTTAGAGGGGGGGGGACACATTGTTTTTTACTTTTGGAGCGATTATTTCCGAAATTATTGACATTATCAAAAAATGATTTTAGTAAACCTATATTCATTTTTAAATACCTTTCCAACAATATATCACACGTTAGGGTTGAAATTAAAAAAAAAATCACTTCCCACTTTACATATAGGGGGGCTACCCTAATAAAACATTTTTTTCCAATTTTTATTTTACCACTTTGTCGGCGTGATTAATATACATATTGGTACCAAGTTTCAGCTTTCTAGTGCTAACGGTCACAGAGATTAAGCGAGGACGGACAGACGGACGGACGGACGGACGGACGGACAGACAGACATGGCGAAACTATAAGGGTTCCTAGTTGACTACGGAACCCTAAAAAGTAGTTATAGTGACATAACTACAATAATTGGACATATGGTCTCGCGAAGTTTTTTGTAGATATTGATATGTTCTATAATATTGTAGAACATTTTTTTTGTTCTATCATCAATAATTTCCGCAGCGCATGCGATGAAAGACATTTTATGGGTATTTTTTTACACCTTGTGTTGGTTTTAGTAGAAATTTCTAAGGATCTCTAATTTTTTCTAGTACTAAATATAGCCTATGTTACTCAGGGATAATGTAGCTATCTAACGGCAAAAGAATTTTTGAAATCGGTCCAGTAGTTTTTAAGTTTATTCGTTACATACAAAAATACAAATCTTTCCTCTTTATAATGTTTAATAGTACTAGCTTCAGCCCGCGACTTCGTTCGCGTGAAACTTCTTGTTTCCCCCGAGCCACCCCGTCGTATCGCATCACCCGCCCGCGCTATCACTTAACGTTCTTTTTGGCTTTTTTTCTTTTTGCTCGGCTCCTAAGGGTCATAGCGTGATGTTAAATAGCCTATAGCCTTCCTCGAGAATTGGGCTATCAAATGCAAGAAGAATTTTTCAAATCCGACTGGTAGTTCCAGAGATTACCCCCTACATACAAACTTACAAACATACAAATTTTACCTCTTTATAATATTAGTATAGAAGTATAGATAGATAACAATAACATGTTAACAAAGTTTTTGAATTTTGGTACAGCTTACAGGGTTAGTTAGTATCCCGCCAAATAATACCATTGTCTTTTTTTATTTTAAATATGGAACACACCGCGTCATCGCCGCGGGCTGTCCCGCTTAATAGGTTTTTTTTTTAATTCACACTGGCTGTTTATACACTCACAAGACTGCAGCATTTTTCTTAATTTATGTAAAAATTTCGTAGCGGACTACAGTTCTATTTTTAAAATTCATTCCCGCCCTAAAGACGGAAGTAATTTACTATGAGTGCACTGTGGTGGGAAGCAGCGTCTTCCACCCGCTATTTGGATCAAACAAACACTACTTTCCGAGTATGAGAAATGAAAAGAAAATTGTATATCGCCTGAACAAAAACACAAGGCAATATTTTGGTGTTAGCCATTGATTTGGAATATAAAAAATATATATTTTAGCTATCACACTAATATTATAAAGGCGAAAGTTTGTGAGTGTGTGTGTGTTTATATGTTTGTTACTTCTTCACGCTCAAACGGCTGGACCGATTTAGATGAAATTTGGTATAGAGATAGTTTGAGTCCCGGAAAAGGACATGGGATAGTTTTTATCCCGATATTCCCACGGGATCCAGTCTTATGCGGGTGAAACCGCGGGGCGCAGCTAGTATTTAAAATAACAAAAAAACTGAGATGTGTCTCTTTCGTGTCGGGTCTGAGTCACAAATGACCGTTCTTCTTTCTCCCAATTGATAGTAATACTCGCAGCGTGCCCAGCGGTGCGTTACGGTTGGTTGTATACAAAGATATTAGAAAGAAATATTTGTTTCTACAACAACACGGTAGGTACATTTGACGTAAAAGTTAAACTTCCTCATAATATCTTAAGTGATTTGAACTGGTGGTCTCAAAATATTTACAAAGTAAATAACCC
Organism: Amphipoea lucens; assembly: GCA_947508005.1. Lineage (NCBI taxonomy): Eukaryota > Metazoa > Arthropoda > Insecta > Lepidoptera > Noctuidae > Amphipoea > Amphipoea lucens. The sequence continues at coordinate 16,114,468 of OX382358.1, read as the reverse complement.
ACTAAAGTCCCAAAACTATGCGCTGGTTTACACTGACGCGTCACGCACAGGCTGGGGTGCATTTAGTAACGGGGTACGAGTCAACGGTGCTTGGAAAGAAGGTGAAACTAGTTTTCATATTAATTATTTGGAACTACTAGCCGTATTTTTATGTGCGTGTGGTGTGAGGGCCACTTTGTTAAAACTCCTTAAAAATGTGCTTAGGATTTAGTGAACATTCCCAAAGAATTGTGAAAGTTGGAATCAGATTTTGTGAAAGTCAAATAACCGAGTTATGGACTGTAAAGTTGGGCCCTCAGTTCTCACATAGAGGATTGAGGGCCCACCTGAACCTGATTAACTATGGACACTACAGAAAAAGTCTTTATGCCAAAATCTAAGCTAATGCCAAACAAAATTTGTGAAAACAAGATATTATCGCAAAACACTGTCCTTCTTTGTATATCTTCGTACAAAATGGGCCCTCAATTCTCATACACGTAAAAGTTTATTACGCAAATAAAATTAAATCATTAACTTACAGCTACTGTTTCAAATCCTATATGCTACTAAATAAATTGTGAAAATTTGTGAAAGCAAGAACAGGTCACCACTTTTTGTTGTTGGAAAGTTATGACCTTGATAAAATTCGGGCCCTCAGTCCTCCATTTCTTTTGCTTTCGTTTTATTACGCTTATCGTATGAATGATAAGACAAATACAAAATTGTCTCTTTTTGTGAATAAAATTGTGCAACAAGTTGGTGTCATTTGTTACAAATAAGAATTATGTTAAAACTACAAATCTTAATAGATACCGAAATCAACTATTTTCTTATTGTGTATGTGAGTAGTGTGACAATATTTTACCCTCATTTTATATACTTTGTTAGTGGCGATTCTGAGTGATGCTTTAGTTCCTTCTGCTGTTCCTTCTGTTGTTGTTCATACCTCAGAAACTATTTTATTGATTACATATTATTTATGCACAATAGTTTTAATATTTATTGTAGTTACTAAACAATAGTTTATGATAGTGCAGCGGAAGTTGTAGGTGATAAAGCATTAAGGCGAGTTTTATAAAACAGTTATAGTGAAGAATAAAAATAATAATAATTTTTTAATACGCAAACACATCTTCGGGCAAGACACTCGCTTGTCTTCGGTCAAGATATCATACATTTAAGGTAAGTTTGTTTTGATACATAGGTACTCATAATTTTATAAGTACCTAATCACACTATCACACTAATATTATAAAGGCGAAAGTTTGTGAGTGTGTGGTTATATGTTTGTTACTTCTTCTCGCCTAAACCACTGAACCGATTTAGATGAAATTTGGTATAGAGATAGTTTGAGTCCCGAAAAAGGACATAGAATAGTTTTTATCCCGATATTCCCATGGGATCGACATTTACGCGGGTGAAACCGCGGGGCGCAGCTGGTTGTTTAATAAAATTTCCTTTAAGTTGGACTGTAGCGCTGTGTAACTGTTCAAAAATTACTATTATATTTATATACTTACTGTAATTTATTACATTTTAGTTATTAACATGAATGATCTACTAACTTTTCTATCTATCTATCTATTATCATAATAACGTTATTGTTGTTTTGCTCGGGAACAGCACTTTTTTTCAGGATGAAATGTTCAGTGGTTTAGGCATGAAAAGCGTACAAACAAACTTACTTTCGCATTAGTATTAGTTACGATTATATTTAGCCTACATTGTCCCATTGCTGGGCAAAAGCCTTTTGAAAGATAATAAATAAATTATTTGATTATTGTCATTAGTTATTTCGGAACGAATGATATTTCAAGCAAAAATGATTTGGGTAACAGTATTTTTTTGTAATCATTTGATTTCCCAAATTATTTTTTTTAATCACGAAACTTGAGTACAATCTTCCAACTTATTGATGACGGAAATTTTATTCAAAATAGTAATAGAAAGATTTTTTTCCCAACAGTTACAACATAACCATGCCAAGAGGACGCATACCATCTGTTCCCATAGAAGAACAAGTATCATTATTTACAAAATATATCGCTGACCTGCAGGAAATAGACATTAAATATAACAATAAATAAATAAAACGATAATAAGCGAAAAACCGAAGAAAGTTTATTAACACCTATGACTCTACATTTACTTATCTTTACTGCAATCTAAAAGAAATTGTGGTCACCCTATTTCCTAATTCAGAGAATAAAAATAAAACTCGATTTTCTTATACAATAAAGGGTCTTTTAATTTCTTTCTGGTATTGAATTTGTTGCACAATTTTTTTCACAAAAAGAGACAATTTAGTATTTGTCTTATCATTCATACGATAAGCGTAATAAAACGAAAGCAAAAGAAATGGAGAACTGAGGGCCCGAATTTTATCAAGGTCATAACTTTCCAACACCAAAAAGTGGTGACCTGTTCTTGCTTTCACAAATTTTCACAATTTATTTAGTAGCATATAGGATTTGAAACAGTAGCTGTAAGTTAATGATTTAATTTTATTTGCGTAATAAACTTTTACGTGTATGAGAATTGAGGGCCCATTTTGTACGAAGATATACAAAGAAGGACAGTGTTTTGCGATAATATCTTGTTTTCACAAATTTTGTTTGGCATCAGCTTAGATTTTGGCATAAAGACTTTTTCTGTAGTGTCCATAGTTAATCAGGTTCAGGTGGGCCCTCAATCCTCTATGTGAGAACTGAGGGCCCAACTTTAGAGTCCATAACTCGGTTATTTGATTTTCACAAAATTTGATTCCAACTTTCACAATTCTTTGGGAATGTTCACTAAATCCTAAGCACATTTTTAAGGAGTTTTAACAAAGTGGCCCTCACACCACACGCACATGTATTTTTCGCCCTTAAATGTCTTGCTCGGGACCAAACTGACTGTGCTATCCTGCTTCGTGTGGATAACACTACCGCGATAAGTTATACATATAAACCGCGTGGGCGGTATTCAATTCCCACATTTAAGCGTTTTTCTCGTGATATCTGGCAATGGTGCGAGATGCGAAAGCTGTGGTTATTCGCTTCGTATATAAACACAAAAGACAACGTCGAGGCTGACGAATAATCACGCAGGGTGAACGACGTCGAATGGGAGTTATCACAACCCGCATTTAAATATATTGTAAAATGTCTAGGTCAACCAGAGATTGACTTATTCGCTTCTCGAATCAATGCCAAGTGTCACGAATATGTGTCATGGAAAAAGGACCCAGATGCGATAGCCGTCGACGCATTTACGATAAGCTGGTTCCCAAAATTATTTTATGCTTTCCCACCATTTTCTCTGTTATTAAATTGCATACAAAAAATTATACAGGATAAAGCTACCGGTATCTTGGTTTTCCCAATGTGGCCTGCACAGGCTTGGTATCCTATGTTAATGGATCTAATAATTGGAGAAATTGTTGTCTTAGAACCGCACCCAAAATTATTATTGTCGCATTTCAGACAACAACACCCGCTCCACCAGACGCTTTCCCTGGGAGCAGCGCTGCTATCAGGCTCGCGTTCTCTCGCCGCGGTACGCCGCCAGCCGCCCTGCGCTTGATGCTCGCCTCACTATCAGAAAGTACACTAAAGCAATATAGCGTTTGTTACAAGTCGTGGTGGCAGTACTGTAAGGACCATAATCGGAAAATGTGTTCGAGAGTTCCATCCCTCACATAATCACCTTTTTAACTGAGCAGTATGATAAAGGTGCGTCTTACGGTACGATCAACAGCCACCGTTTAGCCTTATCCTTGCTCATAGGAAACAACTTAGCTTCAGATGAGTGCGTTAAACGCCTCCTTAAAGGGATATTCAAACTGAGACCATCTTTGCCTAAATACTCAACTACTTGGGATCCTCAAATAGTGCTGGACCATATTTCAGTATGGGTTCCACATACTCAGCTTAATTTAGAAAAATTAACTAAAAAACTTGTTGTTTTACTAGGTCTGTGCATTGCACACAGAGTACAAACTTTTTCCCTCATTAAAATAAGTAATATTAAAATCAATTCAAACGGTATCGAGATTGTTATAACGGATATTATTAAAACCTCTGGGATAGGACCGGACCAGCCGGTTCTGTATTTACCATATTTTCTAGAAAATCCTTCTATTTGTCCAGCCACAACGCTAGTCGACTATATATCTGCAACGAAGGACTTAAGGCCTTCAGACACAGATCACCTCTTAATTACTGTGAAGCGTCCTTACAAGAACGCGACAGCACAGACTATTAGCAGGTGGATCAAACAGACGTTGTATGCGAGCGGCATTGACGTGTAAGTTTACGGCGCACACAGCACCCGCCATGCTGCCACGTCAACGGCGCGCGCGGCTGGGCTAAGTCTTGATCTCATTCGGAAAACTGCCGGCTGGACTGCTGCGTCCTCCCAGGCCTTTGCTAAGTTTTATAATCGGCCTATTGTAGAAAAATCTAATTTTGCAAAATCCGTTTGCTTACACAACTATACCCATAATTAATTATTAAGAATACCTATCGAAATAGTTATGAATTAAGTGATTGTAATGTATTGGTTTGTTGAATCATTCCTAAATCAATATAAGAAATTTATGATTTATGTTATCTCGTGTTTTAATTGACACCTATCCAAGAGGCATAAAACAAATGTAAAAATATCACAGTCTCTGAACATCTACCTATTTATTTATATCGAAAATGAAACCACGAAATATTATATATGATCAAACGAACTTCTTAAGTGAAGTTCGATCGATATAATATGAGTGGTTTCATTTGAAGATATAAATACCCAACCCACCCAAAACCCAGTTCATTTTTACTATAACACGAGAGGACTTGAACTCAAGTCGCAACTCTAAAAGAATGAGCTGTCACCGTCTCGTATAGTGTAGGGTAGACGAGTCGATACTTTAATCGATTATTATTTAAAAAGAAATCGAATCGTTATTCTAATTATAAATAACTTTTAAAAGCGTGCGAGTGTTGCCTTGTAGGTCAAAGGACTACCTGTTTATTTATATCTTCAAATGAAACCACTCATATTATATCGATCGAACTTCACTTAAGAAGTTCGTTTGATCATATAGTATAAACAGCAAAAAAAAAAATATTTTTACAATAAAATTAATTTATGATTCAACAAACAAATTATCCGTTAAGTCGACATTTGAAAGATTCTACTTTTGACATCATAATCTACTATTGACAGATGATATATTTAATAGATTCTGCATTTGACAGATTTTGAAAAAGTGAGACAAGTAAGGAACGTTTTCGCATCAAAATTAAAACTGTTATATAGTAATCACGGTATCCTGCCTTTTCGCCGAAAATTGTTTGCCAGATTATCACTTGCCAACAAACGTTTCGCCGATGTTTCACTTTGACAACTAACGATTAGCAAATTTTTGTATGACAACGTGCAACGTTTCATTTGGTAGAATTATTGTTTGGCAGATTATCACTTGCCAACCAACGTTTCGCCAGTGTTTCACTTTGACAACTAACGATTAGCAAATGTTTGTATGACAACGTGCAACGTTTCATTTGGTAGAATTATTGTTTGGCAGATTATCACTTGCCAACAAACGTTTCGCCGATGTTTCACTTTGACAACTAACGATTAGCAAATGTTTGTATGACAACGTACAACGTTTCATTTGGTAGAATTATTGTTTGGCAGATTATCACTTGCCAACCAACGTTTCGCCAGTGTTTCACTTTGACAACTAACGATTAGCAAATTTTGACGAATGACGTTTTGTCAGTGTAACAGTTACCTTTTCATACATTGGGTTCTCTGCCTTTTCGCCTGTTCTTTTTTAAGTTAGGTTAGTTTAGGTTAGAGTATGACAAACAACCCACAAGCCAAGCGAGCAAAGCGGGCGTGCCGCGGCAGCGGCCGGCGATGTGCCAGAAGCGAATCGCTTTTGTAAAAGGAAACAGTTAGGTTAGGTCACATTCAAGATAAAGTAAAAAAAAAAAAAATAATAACAACTACCTGTATACAGGGTGACTGGAAATTAGTGGCGGAGCCGTTAAGGGGAGGTAGTCTAGGGTTATTCCGACAGATATCACTATGAGACCTACCGTCCTTACTTAACCCTTTCCAAGATATTCCTACTTTTTGTTTAGCAGTTTTTGCATAAAATAATGACAGTAGCGGAAATTTTACAATTAATATTACTTATTTAGAATATCTTTGTTGCAAAACAAAAAAAAGTAGGCCAAAATCACTTTTTTTTAGGATTTATTACTATCTCTTTAAGTAGGAATATCTTGGAAAGGGTTAAGTAAGGACGGTAGGTCTCATAGTGATATCTGTCGGAAAAACCCTAGACTACCTCCCCTTAACGGCTCCGCCACTAATTTCCAGTCACCCTGTATAATTTGTCCCAAATGAAAATGGCATCCTTGTAAATAAATTTATTATCATCATCTTCCTGCCCTTATCCCATGTTACTTGGGGTCGGCGCAACACGTTTTCTTCTTCCATTCTCCCCTGTCAACCGTCACGCTATCATTCACTCCCTTCTCTTTCATATCATTCCTCACATAATCCATCCATCTTTTCTTCGGCCTTCCTCTATTATTTACTATATTAGTTTTATTTCTTTTAAATGTATACTTGAAAGTTGGCATTCTAAAAAGTAGACCAAACGTTCAGTTGGTAACTGTGAGGTTGGGAAACACAACAAAATTATATGATAAGTTGGCAATTGATTATTCGGCGAAATAAAATTCTGCGAAACGTTAGTTGGCAAGTGTAAATCTGGCAAAAAATTTTCAACGAAAAGGCAGAGAACCAGTAATCACCATATAATGAATATTAAATAGATTAGCAGTCACAGAAAGAGATCGATTAAAGTTACCAAAAGTTTTAAAAGTACCCAACATTTTTTAATAATCTTTTTTTCTCTGTTAATAACACAAAGTAAAAAGCACGCGTTTTTAATACACTGCATTATGGACCTAAAAGCGGTTCATTATGAGCCACTTTACGAGCAAGTGTATTGAAAAATAGATTAAGGTGTTTTAATTATTTGGTATTCAACTTTTCAATTTTATTTATTTGATTATAATTATTTACACACAAACTAAAATATATATTTTAGTTATATACTATATACAAATAAAATTAAATAAATTGAAAAGTTGAATACCAAATAATTAAAACATCCACAAATGGCTACCATTTGTGGAAACTAATATTGATTAAGGTCAATTTAAATGAGGAGACTGTAATTTTTAATTCTTTAACTTCATATTGTCACACTAATATTATAAAGGCGAAAGTTTGTGAGTGTGTGTGTGTGTGTGTGTGTTTATATGTTTTTTACTTCTTCACGCCTAAACCACTGAACCGATTTAGATGAAATTTGGTATAGAGATAGTTTGAGTCCCGGAAAAGGACATAGGATAGTTTTTATCCCGATATTGCCACGGGATCGACATTTACGCGGGTGAAACCGCGGGGCGCAGCTAGTGTGTAATAAAGTAAATTTTGGATGACAGAAAGTGCATTGTGAGATTATTGTTTTCAATTTTACAATAGGTATATAAGTACATACTTAGCATAATATTGATGTGTGACTACATTTGTACTGAAACTATTTACCACGAAATTATAACATTAATTTTAGAAATTTGTGTTTTGTTGCCCTTACGCGATTTGTTTTGGAGCCGCTGGGAACAGTTTTAATATTTTATTATTTTAACTAATAAAATTATGAAGCTCTTGGGAATCAATGTACCTATTGAAAGAAAATATTTGGAGAACAATATAAGAATTGATCTTTTTAAGAATTGCTTCTTTTAAAAAAACCGGCCAAGTTTGTATATAGGTACTACTGTCGTGTCATTTGAATTTCTAACTGCAACCGTTTAGTTGGTAGAGGGGGGGGGGACACTTGACTCTAAAGAAAATTGGTACTTTAAAGCTTGATAAGTCACGAACGGTTTACCTACTTAATCAAAAAACGGGCTTCCCAAACCCCTAATATTTTTGAAAGACCTATCCAACGGTATCCCACACTATGGAAAGGACGAAAAAAAAAATTATCATCCCCACTTTACATGTAGGGGAGGTACCCTATATAATTGTTTTTTTCAGAATTTTGTTACTTACCACTTTTTCGGCGTCATTAACGTGTATACTCATGCCAAATCACAACTTTCTAGTAACAATAGTTTTTGAGCTAAACCGCGGACAGACAGACAGACAGACGGATATGGTGAAACTATAAGGGTTCCTTGTTGACTACGGAACCCTAAAAATTGGGCTTTCCGAGAAAAGGGCTTTTTAAGAATTGGGGTTTTTGAGGATTAGGTATTTAGCGAATTAGTCCTTTTTCAAGCTGTTGGGCATTTATCGACTAAGCCCTAAATTGTTATTTAAGACAGCTTCTTTAAAGTGTCAATCTCGTCTTCAAATAGTTGATCACGTGACATACTTATTATTTTAACGGTTGTTCCCGTTAGAAAATATGGATGTCACGTGATCAACTTTGAACGTTAACATCTCAGAAACGTGACTCTTTACGGGGTTTGATCCTATTGTGTTTTCTGTTTGGATTGATGTCAGCTATCATTTTATAAAGGTTTCATGCGTGGCTGCAATAAAAAAAAATACGCGACGGTAGGTATGCCAAGGCTCCATGCGAAAATCTTCAATAATCCCCTTTATGTGTACTGTGTACAGCAAATTAAGATTTGATTTGATTTTATCTACCTCCTACGATGTTAAAATGCCAGACAACTAGAGCTGAAAACTTTATTTAATTCGTTAATTCACAAGCCAGTTGTTAAACATTAATTGAACTGGATTTCTCCACTCGGAAGATAGTGTTTGCAATAGCAGAATGGATTTAGGTGTGGATGTGTCTTGCTGATACAGTTCGGCTCTTTTCCGTACCTAAAATATAAGAACACAATCGTATAAGTATCTAAGAAGGCTCAAGGCACAACAAGAGAGCAAGCTTGGTAATTCTTGGTTACCGAACAATCTCAACAGCTCCAGCTCCTCAAAATAATGGCTTCCCAATGTTACAATTTTACCAATAAATATATAGCTAGTACCCATGAGTTCGTTATTTATGACGTTTGTATATTGTGGCCAAATGATTTCTGAACAACGGCAACCTCCGTGCCGTAAGGAGCAACATGAACCCTTTTATTTTAAACGTCGCTTAAAGTCAAGAAGCGTATGTTTACCAGTCATCAGTACATCAGGAATGTATGTTTAACAGTCAATCAACTCAGCCTATTGCAGTCCGCTGCTGGACATAGGCCTTGCCCAGGCTGCGCCACAAAACCCTGTCCTCCGCCTTCAGCGTCCAATCTGTCCCAGCCATCTTCTTCAGGTCGTCCGTCCATCAAGCTGGGGGGCGTCCCACACTACGCTTGCCGACATGCGGTCTCCACTCCAGGACTCGTCTGCTCCAGCGGCCATCGGTCCTTCGATAAATATGGCCGGCCCACTGCCACTTCAGTTTGTTTACTCTGCAAGCTATGTCGGTCACAGTCGCGTATCTTTAACTTCAAGAAACATTTAAATATAATAGGGTTTCCTATTATAGTTAAACCAGATTTTAGTCAACCAAAGCCGCATTCCTCTATCTCCATCATTTCATTTAGTAGAAAAGTTACTTTACTATCTACATAAATAAACTTAAGTAATTGAAGAAAGTCTAGATAAGAGTAAATGCACTTACTTGCTAATTCTAGAAATTTCTTTTTCAGTGATTGAGTAAGAGTCATTTTTAGTGTTATACGTCACTGTTCCTTCGAATACGCTTCGACCAGGATTTAATATTATCTGAAATATGTTTTTTAACCGACTTTATTTTATAACCTATAGCTAATCTTTCTCTACATTATCAGCATTCAGACTAACTAATATGCACTTAAGCATACTTATCACTATCAGAGTCACAATATCCCAGTCAATACCGACAATTAGCTATATAAAGTGTTGATGGCGGTGGTTTACTAGGTTAGCGGTTGCCGTTAAGACAGCGACTAGTATAAAAAACGTTCGCCATTTAGAGCGAGGATAAGTCGGGGCGAGAGTTCATCGAAGTCAACTACAATTATACTTATGCCCAAGTTACGTTTTGCCGCGACAAATGTAGCTACACCACTGCCCCACCGCTGGGCAAGGGTCTCCTAGCTTCCATTTCCCTTAAAGCTCATCATGGAGGTCCCATTTTAAATAATTACCTTGGCCTGATAATATTCTTTAAATGCTCTTGGTGCTGCGAGTCTAGGGTTTCCAAGATATGTGTCTTCTTCTTTTTTATAACCATATGTCAAAAGCTCATTGTTTACATTAAGTTGTACAACCGATTGTATGGATATAAGTTGTCTTTTTGCGCATTTTGATCTGTAACATTATCGAGCTTTATGACATGGGTATTAAAATAATACCAAGCATATTGTTGACGCCAAAAATATAGCATAATTATATATATATATATATAACATGACTTTTATAGTCCGAAAGCCTAATACTTACGCAAACCTTAAAAAAATAGCAATAGGAAGGAGCGAGCGTTTCGTAGGTATCCCTGTTTCCTCTCTCCATCCCTTTCACTCCTATAATACGATGGAGAAACAAGAAGATTATCTTGGAGGACTTTCGACAAGCTTCGACTGAATGCCGCTACGAAGCGCTGGCGCATCGGCACTATTTTTAACCGACTTTAAAAAAGGAGGTTCTGTATTCGACCCGTATGTATGTATGTTTGTATGTCTGCGATTTTCTCAAAAACTCATGAACCAATATTGATAATTCTTTCACTAATGTGATCTACATACTTTCAGAAAGGTATAATACATCAGGTAATTATTCTTATGTACGAAGTTATATGCATAAATGTACTGCATGTCCGGCATTTCTATGCAAGTTTTGATGATTTTTCTAGTCGGTGTTTTCAATTCTTCAATGCACAAGTAAAGTAAAATCGTTTATTTCATATTTCAAAATTACAATATCAAGGTATTGTTGGTCCCAAACTAGGCACAGCCTGTGTCTTGGGCACCATTACAATGGTACAAGATTTTGATAATTAAGGGAAACCTGAGATCAACAAATGAAATAAAAATTAAGTAGCCACATCTATCTATACTTATAATAAATCTGTAGAAGTGAAAATTCTGTACATTGAAAAAATAAAAAAAAAATAAATGGCAGGGGGTGTTACTAGACCGACACCGAACCCAAAAATGTGATTAAAAAAATTTTTGTCTGTCTGTCTGTTTGTTCAGACATCACGCAAAAACTATCGGTTCGATTACGATGTAACTTGGTATAATTATTCTTTAATATCCTGGGCACCACACTGGGTACTTTTTATCCCGGAAAAGTATCTATCTACCTATCTATATAAATAAAAGCAAAAGGCCTGACTGACTGACTGACTCATCAACGCCCAGCCCAAACCCTTGGACCTAGAAAGCTGAAATTTTACACAATGGTTCCTAAAGGGAACCATTGTGTAAAATTAAATTAAGTAATGTAGATAAGGAAAAAGGAAGGATTTTTTGAAATTCAACCCCTAAGGGAGTTAAATAGGGGATGAAAGTTTAGAATAATTTTAACGCCCTGTCCGATTAACTTGAAACTCAGTATTTATACTAAGGACTAAAAATAATTAATAACGTATATCAGGGTTTTTCGAAAATCTACCCCTAACTGTGTGAAAAGAGGTAGTTAATTTTAAAGGGGAGGATTTTACTGCGTGGCTTGATTAGCTCGAAAATTGGTAACTTTGAGTCAAGTTATGAACACATCTTAAACGATTTTTCAAAATTGCACCCCTGTGGGGGTGAAAAGCGGCGATACAGTTTAGTTGAAAAATCTGATTCCTTTGTTCTATAAACTTAAAAATTGGCCCGAATACTTATTTATCTAAATTAATTATAAAGATCATAGCAACAAACATTTTCGAAACTTTTAGAGGAAAGTACGAATTTCACGCGGACGAAGTCGCGGGCAGAAGCTAGTCGGGACTATAAGTCTAAATGTACACACAAATAGACTTACTAATAATTAAGGGAGAGCTGAGGTCAACAAATTGAATAAAAATTAAGATTTAAATGATAAAATAATAGTTGGTACAATTTCCTTTTATACACCATTGAATATGTGTAAATAACAAAAATATTAATGAGTCTTTATTTATTATAAGCAGCTAAACTGTTTGCATGCCTTAGTTAAGGTAGTTTTTTTTATTATTGTTTATTAATTAAGGAAAAAGCAAAATACAAACATAAACACCACAAAAACCTAGTTAGTATATGATCATATTTATAAACTTAACATCTGTAACTTGTATCTACTTTCTGTGCAAATAAAGAACTATTCTATTCTATTCTATAATAGGTAAATTTTTAATAACTATTATGATAAATTTTTAAATAAAATATGTTAGAAGGTGAAATTGGCTACAGTTGAGCTAGTTAGCCTTAGACTACGAAACTGAACATACAAACAAAATAACTGATTAAGTGGAAAACTAAAAACGATAAAAATCTTATAATAAAATGTAAGTAATATAATAGTAAAAATGTTTTTTCCGTTTGTGCTGCTGTTCTGTAGTGTGCGTCTGTGTGTGTGTGTGGAGGGGGGTGAGGGTGTGTGTGTGAGTAAGGGGGGGGGGTGTATTTGTAAGTCTAAGGGTGTATATGTCTATGTGTTGGTGTAACGTGAGTTGAGTTTATTTGGTTATACTTAGGATTTTTTCAGTAGAAGTGTATGTTTGTTCCAAGAGCCAAATTTTGACTGTCTGTTTCATTCGGGTGTAAGAGGAGCTATTCGGGTGGAGAGTTTACCTTATTATAGATGTGAGTGTGTAGGAATGATGGAAGTCTTTGGGCGAATGCAGAGTTTACTCTAGGGTTCGGGGTTCTGAATTTTCTTTTACTTTTCAGGGTTTTTATATCAGTTCTCTTTAAACATTTTATGTGACCTTTCGAAATAACTGTTGAAATATACAGTTTCCACACCCCAAGTGTTAATTGAATTTGTGTAGGGTAGGTTACAACTAAAAAGTGAAAAATAAAAACTTTTTAACAAAAAAACAATCGACTTAAAAAAAACCCTACAAAGTGATAAATAACTTTAATTTCGGAAGTCGGTGTCATAAAACGAAAGTGCGGAACCAACGACACCGACTTCCGAAATTGAAGTTATTTATCACTTCGTAGTGTTTTTTTTAAGTCGTTTGTTTTTTTTGTTAAAAAGTTTTTATTTATAACGTGTTAAGATTTTAAGAAGCCGAACAATAAACATCATATATTTGCGTGAGCGCTGCAATTCTTTAAAACCAATAACTTCATATTCACCATCATCATAACACCGCGAACATTAATTGTGAGTGAGTGCAGGGTTTTTGTAAAGAAGAATCAATTCTTGGGCCGGAAAAAACCAGAAAAACCGTATACAGCAGCCATCAGAAGATCGAGGCAATTTCAGTCCTAGATTCCTTCTTATCAAAATCCAAACCCTACGAATCGCTCCTCCACGTTCACGCATCACGCATAATATAAAACCCCGCAGAGTAATAGGTATTTTCTCATCGCCGCAATATTTAAGTAGGTATAACACTAAAGATCTTACCCTCAACATATCCTATCCTACTTACTTACTTGGCACTAATAATATAAATGCGGCACTTTCTTGATTTGTCCTTCTTTCACGCAGTAACTGATCGAAGAGTTTCAGAAAGGCATTGTTTGCCCCGAAGACAAAAACTAGTCTTGTATACAAACTTACCGTTGTTCTTCACTGATGTTGTCAATATACCCGGCCAGCACATTAGCCACTTTGTTGTACATGGGTGCGCGCTGAGATACGTTGAACCATTTAGTGCAAGAGCACCAATGTTGAACTATGCCAGCCTCAGCACATATTCGCCTTTTAGGTATCTGAAGGAGCAAAGGATAGTTAAGCATCATTAAATATTCAGTACAGGACCAATTTCCCTGATGAGCAACCCTTTTTTTTGGTTGGGAAATTATCAAATAACTCCTCCCACTCTCGCTGGAGCGGAAGGGAGTGGCAGACTCTTATCGACTAAAACCCACCCGTGTTCCTTCCTTAGCCCTTTATGTTCCGGGGCAGTGGTAAGCGTTTCGGACAATCCCGCTGACCCGGCAGGCTTCGGCCCTCACGGGCCCCTTCCCTTTTGCTGACATCTCTTTGAGGCGCGCCTGGAACACATACGCGCCGTCCGGCACGGGCCTGGTCCTGATCGGACGGTGAGCTACCCATTACTCTCCGTCCGCAGGCCCGCGGCTTTTTTTTTTTTATGGATGGGAAAACATCAAATGACCCCTTCCGCTCTGGGTGGAGCGAAGGGAGTGTCAGACTCTTACTGACTAAAACCCATCCGTGTTCCTTCCTTAGCCCTTTATGTTCCGGGGTAGCGGTAACCCTTTCGGACAATCCCGCACCCCCGGCAGGCTTCGGCCCTGGCAGGCCCCTTCCTTTATGCTGACATCTCTTTGAGGCGCGCGTGGAACACGTACGCGCCGTCCGGCACGGGCCTGGTCCTGATCGGACGGTGAGCTACCCATTACTCTCCGTCCGCAGGCCCGCGCCTACGGTGGCCGGGAGTCGTCACGCGGCTCCCGACGCCCGGAGCGTCTCCCGCGGCGGCTGGGGTGTGAGGCTCTCTCCCTCAGCCGTTCCGCCACCTCCTTCGCTAGCATGATTGCTTCGCAGAAGGAGGTGACCGCCTCCCAGTCCCTCTCGCCCCGGACCATGGCTTGAACCAGGGCCGGACGCGAGAGGTCGCCGCCGCTGTCGATCGCCTCTACGAGGGCACGGCGGTGCTCCGCCCATGCGGGGCATACCTTCACCGTATGCTCCACCGTGTCCTCTGGGCGATCCTCGCAGTGGTGACACCCGGGCGTCTCCTCCCGCCTGATGATGTGCAGAAACCTCCCAAAACATCCGTGTCCGGTGAGGACCTGCGTCAGGCGATAGGTGAGGACGCCGTGACGCCTCTCTAGCCACTCCTCAAAGAGGGGTCTTATCGCCACTATCGTGGCGTGCCCTGCGCTGGGTTGCGAAAGTCGCTCCTTCCATGCCACCATGAGATCGCGCCGGAGGTCTGTCCGCTCCGCCGCGATTTGCCGCGGAAGCGGAGTTTCCCCCCGGCTCAGTGCCTCCGCGCGCCACTCATACAGGCGCGCGAGGACTATCGCCTCCAGATCCCATGGCGGCAGTCCGGCAAGGAGGCTTGCCGCCTCGCCCGAGATCGTGCGGTACCCCCGGATCAGCCTTACGGCTACCACCTTTTGGGGCGCGTTCAGATAGTGGACGGCTCGCCGCCGCAGAGAACGCGCCCACACCGGGGCCCCGTATAGGGCCATGGACCGCACGACCCCCGCGTAAAGCCTCCGGCAGGAGGTGTTTGGCCCTCCCAGGTTGAGCAGGAGCCGCTTGAAGGCGGTCCCGGTCCTTTCCAGTTTGGGGGCCAAACGTCGGAAGTGTTCGACGAAGTTCCACCGGCTGTCGAGGACGAGACCCAGGTATTTCATCGTTGCCTCGACGCCGATGTCCAGGCCCGCGCCTACGGTGGCGGGAGTCATCACGCGGCTCCCGACGCCTGGAGCGTCTCCCGCCCTTAGGTCCGTATTACAGAACATTCCTCATGTCCAGTTTGATCATCAATCAGTCGATCACTGTTTAAGTATAAGATCAGTAATTGAGCATCGTTCTTATACCAGAACGGTAATCAATCTATACTAACCAGAACCGAGACTCAAATCGAGCCTCAAGCAGAGATGCGTATTGTCTAAGCATCAGCCTGTTTTCATTTACGATTTATTCTATTTACTTTACACTATAAGAACCCAATTATTTAGGAAATATAATTTTGATGGTAATACTTCAATTTCTAAATAATAGACCAGACGTCGACGGAGGGCGGACAAAGCCCTCTTCCAGCCCCCCAAGGGCCAAAGCACACACGTTACTTTTTGCATCGGCGATCGGCGAGTTTGCGGCCGTATCGATGCTGCATCGCATTTTGGCGACTCTCTGCGCTCGGAAGCGGTATCGGAATCGCGCGTTTTAGCGACTGCTCCGATGCTGCATCGCGTTTTGGCGACACTCTGCGTTCAGACGTGGTATCGGAATCGGGCGTTTTAGCGACTGCTCCGATACTGGCGCAAATGTCAAATCCCTGCGACCGGCATCCGAATGTGTGCGGAGTGTAGCGTTCAGCCGCTGTATCGAGTTTCCGAAAAGCGACTGAATCGCCGCGTTTGGCGTTTTTAAGTGTGCGGTGTGGAATGCTTGGTCGCTGCATTTAGCTTCTAAAAAGCAGCTAAATCGCCGATCGCCGATGCAAAAAGTGGCATGTGTGCTTTGGCCCTAAATGGGTCCAGGGGCGACGGACCCGGGGACGTTCGTCACCCCCCATACATCAGGACCATAGGTGGCGGCGCGTAGTATTCCACATGCTCCCTTCTTAGACGTCGCGGGGAGTCAAACACCTCACTCCCCTCTGACCCGAGGAGGCCCGCGGTGGCGGGCCGGCACCAGCCGGGGTTTGCGGAAGGATAGTACGTACCCGCGCCCCCGACGTAGGTGTGAGATGGAACACCGGGGTGGTTTTTAGTCAGTAAGAGCCTGACAGACCCTGCCACAAGCCCCAGGGCGGCGGACATTCATGAGGATTTACCAACCCGGAAACAAAAAAAAAAATGATTAGGTTACTTTAAACCCTTCACACAGAAGTAGGAGCCCCGCCTCGCGGGGCTCCGTCGACATAGGACGCAAGAGCTAGCAAATGAGAACAAGTACCTTTACCTAGGTATTTTACAATAAAATGGAGTTTTAATTTTGGTGACTATATTTGGCAGTAAAAAGTGTTTTTTTATGTTATATTTCACTTTATCTGGCGCTAAGTTAAACATAAGCTCCTAAATTCATCCGGATTCCGTATTTTTAAGCGGGCTTGACGGTTGAGGTGATGTATATGCCTATACAGACGCCAGCACATCAAGCTAGCCGAAACTGTAAAATTTTTCCAATCAACTTTGTACCTTATCATTTAGCAATAAAGTTGAAAATCTATTAAAGAAATTTGACAGATTGTAGTAGCTTGATGTGCTGCGTCTGCACATGTTTTTTGCGGCTTATCAAAGGAATTAGACGGATTCGGTTGCTATGCGACTCACTCGTTGCTTATATGACAAGGGGATCCTGGTAAAAGCGTTCTTAAGCTAAAACACTCACGGTCTATTTTACAACTATGTAAGTACTAAAAATAACACAGATTATTTACCAGTTCTAATAAACTCATAGCTCTTGGTAGATCAGAACCAGGGACTTTGTACTTATTGCTTTGATGAGTCAAGTCCAACACGTCTAGTATAGTGGCATGTATATCAAAGGGTGTCGTCAGAACATCTATATTCTGTTGTAGCGCCGCCAAAGCGTTAGGCCTGAGTTCTTGCAGTTTTTCTGGTAAAATGATAGACATTAAAGGCAGACGTTCTTCCAACTTTCCTTGATATGTTTCACGACTCGGTCCAAACCTGAAATATTACACATATGAATTGCTGTCGACTGATGGACCGTCGAGTTATCACAAGAGACCAATTTTCTGTGAATATCTTAAAAATAAAAAGTCTAGTTAAACGCCTAACGAAATGGTAACATTTTCGGTCATAAATAGACTAAAGAAGCAAATCCAGTAAAACAGAAGGTAGTTCGTGAAACTATTACACATCGGTTACAAACCTAGTTATGTTCAGTTTCATACACTATCTAAACTCATGCAATTTCACAATCATCGTATCATCAGTCTATAGCAGTTCACTGCTGGATATATCCAGGATAATCTATTACGTGCAATAGGAGAGGCCCTATTGCACGTAATAGATTATCCTAATTTTAGGTATTGTTATAGTTTTACTGTTAAAATTAATAAAATAGTAATGTTTTGCATAACCTAAAACGTGTAACAAGTATTTAATACCTAATTTACATTATTCAATAATTCCTTGATTATTTCAGTATGTCTGTAAAAGTAGACTAGTTAAAATATTAAGGAATAATGTGGCAAATCATAGAAAATATTCCAAACGGATATCCACCTTTTATGTCGTTGATATTTTGGATGAAGGTAGACAGAAACGTCAAAGTTGTTTGTTCACGACTATAAAAGGGGGAGCCCCGAGTAGCAGAGTCCATTCTTGTTCGAGACATCGATTAGAACGGAGCTCCGGCCTACAGGTAAAGGTATCTTATTACTGATTACTGTACTACTACTATGCTATTACTATATTATTGTTAAAATGTTTGTTGTCTTACTATTGTTATTATATGTGATTGCTATTGTTATTATATGTGATTGCTATTGTTATTATGTTGCTGTTATTCTGAGTTCTCTTGGACCATTATCCAAGAGATAGAATTAATTGTTTTTAAGATAACAATAATTTATGGCAATAATAAGAAATTTGTTGATAGAATAATTTAATACTGTTTCCATGAAGTTTCTTGTCCTTCTTCTCCATGATGACCTAGATTTGGAACGGATAACTAGCTTTCTGATTAATTACTGACAAGCCTAAATTCTAATAAATGTCTAGCTTGTCTTTCTGTGCTTTATTTCATAAAATCCTTTCCCTACATACCATATTCAGTTACTTTTACACATACTAAATAACTAATAACCATTCTGATATTTAAAGCTTGATATTTGGATAATATACATATAGATCTATATATAGATTCTAACCCTCCATTTTGCTAACACACGCCATTCAACTCGATTTTCGGCAACTCTCATCCAGCTGCTACCAGCCATCCTGCGAAGATCGTCGCTCCACCTACCCTGAGGGCGTCCCACTTTACGTTTACCGATTCGAGGTGTCTATTCAAGAACACGTCTAACCCAGCGGTCATCGGTTCTACGGCTAATATGGTCGGCCCACATTGCCACTTCAGCTTGCTTATTCTGTGACCTATGTCGACAACTTTGGTTCTCTGCCGGATCACCTCGTTGCGGATTCGGTCCCTCAGAGAGACTCCAAGTATAGCCCGTTTAGCCCGACCTTGGATTTATGGACCAGCCGTACGGTGAGTGTCCGCGCGTTTCAGCTCCGTAAGTCAGAGCTGGCAGGACGCACTGATTGAAGACCTTGGTCTTTAGGCTCTGTGGAATATGCGACGAGAAGACTCTACGAAGCTTCCCAAACGCTGTCCAGCCCAGCTAATTTTTTCTGTTTGCCTCTCAAAGTTGCTCTTACCAAACTGCAGAGTTTGCCCGAGGTAAACGTATTCTTGAACAGCCTTGAGAGCACCGCCATTGATAGCAATCGATTCCGGTGTAACGTGTTCGTTAAACATAACCTGGGTTTTGTCCAAGTTCATCCGGAGACCAATACATACAGGAGAATCAACTAGGCCGTCCAGCATCTGCTGCAGGTCCTGCACCGATTCAGCCAGTATAACGATGTCATTTGCAAATCTCAAGTGTGAGATGTACTCGCCGTTGATGTTAATGCCGCGTCCTTCCCAGTCCAACGTTCTAAACACATCTCCAATGCGTTAGAGTACAATTTCGGGGAAATTACGTCCCCTTGTCTTACCCCTCGACGCAGGGGGATATGTTCAGTTCGCTGGTCCTGAGTTTGGACGGTCATTGTCGCGTTTTCAAAAAGACATCTCAGCACTTGGATGTATCGCCAGTCGACTTGGCATCGCTGAGACTCCAAAACAGCTCGATAGAGTCAAAAGCTTTCTCATAGTCCACAAAGGCAAGACATAGAGGCCGATTATACTCTTCGGACTTCTGTATAATTTGTCGCACAGTGTGGATGTGATCTATGATGCTAAATCCGCCTCGAAACCCGGCCTGCTCCGGTGGGAGTCTTCGCGCTAGACGATTTGTGAAGACTCCTAAAAACGACTTATATACGTGGCTAAGGAGCGAAATGGGTCTGTAGTTCTTTAGAAGGGTCTTATCATCCTTCTTAAAAAAAAAACAACCACGCTCCTTCGCAACTCTTCTGGAGTTTTCCCAGAGAACAGGACAGAGTTAAAGTGCTCCTGAAGTTCTTTCAGCACACGACTTCCTCCCGCTTTCAGGAGCTCGGTCGTAATCCCGTCCTCACCAGGGGTTTTTCCATTTTTAAGCTGTTTAAGAGCCGCCTCGATTTCGTCTTGGCTGACTTCCGGCAGATCTTCAGTGAAGTGACGGGTTAGGGTGGCTGTAAAATTCTCATTTTCGGGATCAAGCCGAGATGCATAGTAGTTTTCGACTTCCGAAAGGATCTCCGGCTTCGAAACGACGATATCCCCACTAGATTTCGTCAACTTCGTCAGGTGGCTCCTCTCAAGCGATTGGACGAACACTTTCGACCCCTGACGTTCCTCAATCGCTATCTCTATAGAACGTGTATTGGAGCGTCGAAGGTCACGTCGTACCAATGCTCTAATCTTTTTGTTGAGTGCCCGTTGTTCTGACGAAGTGACAGGTGGGTTTTCACGTCGTTCAGTCATAACTCAAACTCAAAGCATTTATTTAAACCATGTACAGGCACTTTTGAATTTTCAAAATTAAATAGTCGGTCAGTTAGTCAGAAAGGTGTGTTCCGTTCTGGCCCGGCCACGATGCCAAACAAGGCCAGGGTTATGGCAGTAGACTGTACGGATATGTAACATTTGGTACTAGAAAGAGAAACAATAGTACCACATTATTTCATGACTTATACACCATTTTCAGTGGCCGGGCTACAACGTATCCGTCCTAGCACGGCCACGCTTAGATCGGCTCAAATCCACAACTTTAATGGATGATTCGTGTCTAAACTAATTGTACGTGTTACGATCGCGATCTCATGGTGGCATGGAAGGAGCGACTTTCGCAACCCAGCGCAGGGCACGCCATGATAGTGGCGATAAGACCCTCTTTGAGGAGTGGCTAGAGAGGCGTCACGGCGTCCTCACCTATCGCCTGACGCAGGTCCTCACCGGACATGGATGTTTCGGGAGGTTCCTGCACATCATAAGGCGGGAGAAGACGCCCGGGTGTCACCATTGCGAGGATCACCCAGAGGACACGGTGGAGCATACGGTGGAGGTCTGCTCTGCTTGGGCGGAGCACCGCCGTGCCCTCGTGGAGGCGATTGGCAGCGGCTTCGACCTCTCGCGTCCGGTCTTTTTTTTTTTTTATATGCGTTCTGCACTACCACGGGGAGATAGTGCAGTTATGTGGGACTCTAAGCCACTAAAACTCCACGGTGTCCTCCTTTGCCGCTTACGGCGGGAACACGGGCACGCGTTAGCACTCATCTGTGAACCCGACGCGGCTGTCCGTCACCGGACCCTCCTCTGGGGAGTATTCCCCATCACCGACGCACCAGAACACATAGCACGCCGTGACCACTCCAGGGACCAAACCAGCACATGGGCGCCAGACGACCCCGTGTCTGGGCACCCTTGGTCCTCCTGCGACGGGTCAGGTCATTGGCCCCGCCGCCTGCCAATTTTCGGCCGCCGAGGATAGGGAGAGTGGCCAACGTCATACTAACACTCCTCCTCCTCTGCAGTCCCACCGCGTCCGCCATCAGACGGTGGCTACCCCGTCAAGGCCGCGGAAGGTAGGGAGAGCGGCGCACCGCAATACCGGCACTCCTCTCCCGCTGCGGCCTCCAACCCTCAGCCGCGATGCCTCCCATACGACATCGCGGCCCGCCTCAGCTGCGATGTCGCCCAAGCGGCACCGCAACCTACTTGTTGGCCGCTACGTCGTCGGCTTAATGGCAATAGCCCTGACGAGCGGCCCCTCCTCAGGTTCCTCTTCGCTTCATCGTGGGTGCCCGAGCCACGGCTACGGAGCCCCCCCGCCTCGACAATGCGGGAACCGTGGGGGCCCGTCCAGCCCTGGTTCAAGCCATGATCCGGGGCGAGAGGGAGTGGGAGGCAGTCACCTCCTTCTGCGAAGCAGTCATGCTAGCGAAGGAGGTGGCGGGATGGCTGAGGGAGAAAGCCTCACGTCCCAGCCGCCGCGGGAGACGCTCCGGGCGTCGGGAGCCGCGTGACGACTCCCGGCCACCGTAGGCGTGGGCCTGCGGACGGAGAGTAATGAGTAGCTCACAGTCCGATCAGGACCAGGCCCGGGCCGGACGACGCGTACGTGGTCCACACGCGCCTCAAAGAGATGTCAGCAAAAAGGAAGGGGCCTGCCAGGGCTGAAGCCTGCCGGGGTGCGGGATTGTCCGAAAGGGTTACCGCTACCCCGGAACATAAAGGGCTAAGGAAGGAACACGGATGGGTTTTAGTCAGTAAGAGTCTGACACTCCCTTCCGCTCCACCCAGAGCGGGAGGGGTCATTTGATGATTTCCCATCCACAAAAAAAAAGGCTGGAGGACCATGATATGAAATACGTACCTTTTATAGTCGCGAATCATATTTTGATCAATATACAACCTGACACTGACCCGAAAATTGCAAAAAACGTTGGAAAAATTGAATTTCGCGGGCTACAACTGCGCATTCATCTTAAGGTAAATAAATTTTAGTTCATTTTGGGACCAAGGACAATTCAGACTATTTAAAAAAAAAGTGAAATATGGCTGGCGGATTCCTTTTGGCATGAAGTCTCGTTGAAGAGATTAAAAAAAAACGCACTTCTCCGACCTCCGACTAGTAGGTAAATTAAGAAGTTATCTGTGGAATGAAAGCACAAGTACCGTAACGTAAAGAAAAAGCACGCGTTTGTAATACACTGCATTATGGGCCTAAAAGCTGTGCATTAAGAGCCATTTTACGAGCAAGTGTATTGAAAAAAAACTTATTTCACGCCACAGAAGCAGCAAGCTAAAGCTTTACAAGAACAAAGACAATTCTCTTTGATTTATACTCTGGAATTTTTCGTAAAAAATGTATTCCTAGAACAGCTCTTTATGTCTCACGAATATTTTTAAATAATTCAGACATATCATTAGAAAATCGTTGGGAGTGAATGTGACCGCCTTTTACTCGCTTCACTTCTCGAGAACTGCTTCACAGAAGTTGAACATTCTGGAACTGGGCTAAAGACTATCAATTAGGTGCTCAACTAACGAGTTTGAAACTATTTAGGAAAACGGTCAACCAGAAAATCTGTTGTCATCTGAGTTGTGGTCCATTTTAATTACTGTCTATTTTTGTTTGCATTGTAGAGTAAAACGTGTGTTCAGTATTTACACCGTGATTTTAACTTACTTAGTAAAGTTAATCCCTTTCTTCTTTGGGAAACAAAAATGCACTTTGCACAACATTGTTTCAGGAACATGTTTTTGTGTTACAGGAATCATAATAATTAGGAAACAAAGATTCCAAGAACATTAATTTGATGACGCACAACTTTGTTTTACAATGAATACGGGAATTTATCAGCGTGTAATACAACAAATACAATTCACAAAATAATGTCTTTGTAGCTAAGTTAATGCTGAATAAGCTCGCGGTCAAAGATATCATTATTATGAATCGTTTCGAGTTTTAGTGCTAGTCATGTGCTAGTTATCAAATAAAGTGAGGAGGACATTTTTGCCAAAGGTTTAAAGATTAAACATCTTTTTTTTTTTAATTGCAATAGCCTCTATTGATCTTACATTGTTGCTGTTAAGTTTCCCGAAAATTGAAATATTTAAATTGCAGTATTCCGCGGGGGGTTAGATAACACATCATCTGTTACGATGCCGCGCCGCCATTTTACGTCACAGATAATGCTAAAACAGCGTTTGTGAATAATGAGCTTAGACTCGACAGTCTAAGCTCATTATTCACAAACATTGGACTTGACTCTAAGCCCGGTCTAAACAGACGGACTGCATTTCAGCTGCAAAATCGCGGTTTGGATTCAGTTAGTTGACTTAACTGCTTCGAAACATAGTTATGCCAACTGCATCCGAACTGCGATGTTGCAGCTGGCATGCAGCTCAAATGCAGTCTATCTGTTTAGACCCTTAGTAAAAAGCATTTTTTATGTACTTATTACCCTTTGTCTTTCTTTTTTACGAGTTTTGAAAAGAATGGTTAATAATATACTGTTCGAAAACTTTAGTTTTTCGAGTTAAAAAAAATCTTGATGAGGGCGTCAGTTTGAGGGCGTCAGTTGGGGTTTTACAGAAATAATATTTCGTTCAGTTCATAAAATGTCTACACAGCTTAAATCGAAGTGCCTGAAGTAAATGTGTTTTGATTGCGTGACGGTCGATCAAGAGCTTGGGGCATTGCTCCAGGATTAGCTGAATGAAATGTTGGCTGAAAAAAATGGAAAGATATAAGTAAATCCTAATCCTATACTTAATATTATAAATGCGAAAGTAAAGTTTGTTTGTTTGTTACCTTTTCACGCCTAAACCACTGAACCGGTCATCCTGAAAATTTGCTTATACATTGTCAGGAATACAGAAACGGAGATAGGGTAGGTACCTTTCATCCCGAAAAAAAGTGCTGTTCCCGAGGAAATCAACAATAACGTTATTATGATAATAGATGGCGCCATGTGTACTTAAGCCACTGGGCTTAGGAGTGAAAAGGTAACAAACAAACTTACTTTCGCATTTATAATAAGTATTACTAGCTGCGCCCTGTGGTTTCACCCGCATAAGTATTGATCCCGTGGGAATATCGGGATAAAAAGTATCCTAAGTCCTTTCCCGAGATTCAAAATATCTCTGTACCAAATTTCATCTAAATCGGTTCAGCGGTTTAGGCGTGAAAAGGTATAACATACAGACAGACAGAGTTACTTTCGAATTTATAATATTAAATATTAATAATAATATGGATTAATATGGATAATTGGGATAGGATTTCACGCGGACGAAGTTGCGGGCAGCAGTTAGTAAGTTATAATTAAAAAATTGTTCGGTACCGATTTCCGTGATCTCCCATAACTATAACGAGTGTATCTTCAAACACCCGCCTTGCATCTAAAGTGTTCAAGAGCCAGACAACCGCTTCGTCTGCTGTGCTGATCTGGTTGAAGTTGTTATGAGAGATATGTGCTATGAACGTGAAACAGAACTTCTTGCCGTCGAACTGTAAGAACTGTTACAAGAAACATAATGACTATAAATCGTGGCAGGGCCGTATAAGAATCCGCAAGTCGCTGAGAGTAAGAATTGCTTTTATTCGTGGCTGATTGTGTTAAGAAACGGAACACTCTTGGCGCAGACGTATCCCAACGGATGATGAGTGTGCTTGTAATAAACTTGAAGATGACTGATTTTGTTTCGAGTTATACGACGTTACACTTTTAATGAAATTCCAAATTTGTTTTACTATTTGTACCAGCCTTTTCTAGTGCAGTTTTAGCGTAGTTGTTTTTTTACTTTTTTTAGAAGATCATTACAAAAGTACGATATTGTTTATACGACAGTTGCAAAATTAAATTATATGGATTAGATTTAGCTTTCATAATATGCAGTTTATCCCTATTTTTAACCAACTTAAAAAAAAAGGAGGAGGTTATCAATAAGGTTCAATATATTTTTTTTTTGAATCTCAGAACTTCGTTATTTATAAGCCGATTTGCAAAGTCATCAGGTCTCTCATGATCAGGTATCTGATGATGGGATCCTGGAGAAATAAAAGGAACTCTTCAAATATTATAGGCACAACTATAGCGATTTGGGTATTTTTTATAGTAACTCGTGCATTTGCTCTCGCAAAGCACCATTTGGTATAGTGGAACTGATGATGAAGACCACAGATGGCGACCGGAACTACTTAATAATAAGTATTTCACGGGTTGCGATTCGATTACTTTAATATGGTTGCTAAGCAATTTTTGCTCGTCACAATGCAAATGGTGAAATGGAGCTGATCGTGAAATACCTGGAGAACTCCTCAACAATGTACGTGCCTGTTTCGAGAAAAGCAATGTTGTGTAAAAGGCGATGAGCAAGTTGACATTAGGCTACTGTTACTTAGATAAATTATAAGCAGACCCACTAAAAAACGAGAAATAAAAACTTTTAACAAAAAAAAAAACGACTACCAAAAAAAAAACATTACAAAGTGAAAAATAACTTTAATTTCGGAAGTCGGTGTCGTTGGGTTCGCATTTTCGTTTTTTGACACCGACTTCCGAAACTAAAGTTCTTTTTCACTTTGTAGTTTTTTTGGAAGCCGGTTTTTTACCCGACTGTGCGACGCAAAGGAGTGGTAATGTGTTTATCAGCCTATGTATGTATGTTCCTTTGAAGCACTGTACAGACTAAACGCCTGGGCCGATTTTTTTATGATTCACACGTCAACCGATTCCTCTTAGTCGAGGGCGAGTGTCACTAAAGACATGACGTTAGTGAAAATTCAATATGACGACTACTGGACGCCATATTGTGAAAATGAAAGTCAACAAACTATGTCAAGTGGGGTATCGTTGTTGAATAGGTATTTAATAAAAAATCATTTTTACCCAACTGCGGCGAAGCCCAAAAGGAGGGTTATTTATTTATTTAATACTTCAAGCACATAAATGTACAGAGGCGGACTTAATGCCATAGGCATTTTCTACCAGTCAACCTATGTACTTATGTGTTTGACCTGTATGTATGTAGAATAGGATAAAATACTCTTTATTGTGTTGTGTTTTTTTGTATTTATGTACTTATGTCCGTTTCTTTGTTCCCTCGTAACTCTTAAACGAATGAACGAATTTGGATAAATTATAACCCCCTTATTCATAAAACTTATCAAACCTATTTTAGTTAAAATGGGGTTTGTCTCTTTCTTACACACAGAAATGACAACGTGACAGATAAAAACAAACGTTCTATAAACCTATTTTAGCTAAAATAGAGATAAAATAGGATTATGAATAAGGGGGAAAGTCTTTAGATTTGTCTTGGTGCGCGAGTGTCACTGGCTACATGAAAATCATAAACAAAGTAAAATGGCGGATTTGGGGTGCCATATTGTGGAGTTCGAAATTTTTTTTTCTTGTAGTACCAATTAGTGGGATATCAAAATAAAGGGTTTTAAAAGGCGATTTTATATACAACTTATACGGTTAGAAGTAATTCGAAGTGACAAAACGTAAAAAGGAAATAAAAAAATAAAGAAGAATGGGCGGTTTCGTCCCAAGTGTTGTAAATTTTCTACCTATATCATATGGAAGATCTCAATGAGTGTTATTTTTTATTGTATGGGCACAACTCTGTATCTCGTGCAGGGAAAGTGTTATAGTAGTTTCATTTATTTAATAAAATATTAAATACATCTTAATTAATTAGTTTTTAAAAAGGACTAAAGCCATTTATAACTACCTACTCCTACTCTGACCCAACACCCCCTCTACTACCCTGCGAGGCGCGCTGCCATTGTTTTTTTTTTATTCTAAGCGCAGGAGGAGCGAAAAATATTTTAAGAGACAGGCTATATGTTGAAAAGAGATGGTTGTCGGTTGTTGCCTGGTTGTTGCAACCTTTTTATAATAAGTATGTACATTTATGAGTTTTATTAAGTTTTATTCTATTAAGGTTTCTATATTTATAGTTTTTACTCTTTTTTTACATGTCAAAATAAAAGTCAGTTGTGTCAGCGATTCGTAATTTCATTGATCTATGATGCTTCTAGATGCCATTATTTATCTAGTGGTATACAGGGTGAATTTTTCAAGTGGGCGTGGATGGCCAAATCCGAAACTATGAGGACTAGCGAAAAGTACTGAAAGGAGTCACGGGCTCGATTTTGATGAAAACTAAAACTGCATCATTGGATTTTTGAAAAATCAATATTTCTAGCCAGGAATCGAACCTGTTGATTTTGAAAAAAAAAACAGACTGTATTATTACACCATTCGATAGTGTCGCTAATAAGGATCGAATTCTGGGAAGTAATGACATACGGCAAACTAAAGGAAAGAGCTCATTTTTAACAAAATATTGTTTTTTTCTTATGTTACTTACCTCATCCATCATCATCTGCCTAGCGTTTTCCCAACTATGTTGGGGTCGGCTTCCAGTCTAACCGGATGCAGCTGAATACCTCGGTATGTAAAGATGGTCACCCATCCACAGACCAACCGCGGCAAGCGTAGCTTAACCTGATGGATTGACCTGTGCGGCTGTTATTATTTAGCCGGGCCCGGGTTATGTTACCTACCTACTAAACCTTAACTGATTAATTGTTCAAAATGATGACCATTGTTTTCAATACATAGCTGGATTCGACGTCTCAAGGATTGTACTGCATTTAGCATTACAATAATATTGATTCCATTAGAATATTTTCCAAAGATCATAATAGAAATTTAAATTTAGAACCTAATGTTGTAAAGGCGACTGCGCTGCGGGTGTGTTAATAAAAATATTGAGCATCATTTCGAACAAGGTACGTACTCGTAATGTATGTATGAATACTCAAAAATAAGAAGCAGTTTATTAAAATTCAACATTTTCCTTAAGTTTGCCGTATGTCATTACTTCCCAGAATTCGATCCTTATTAGCGACATTATCGAATGGTGTAATAATACAGTATGTGTTTTTTTTTTTCAAAATCAACAGGTTCGATTCCTGGCTAGAAGTATTGATTTTTCAAAAATCCAATGATGCAGTTTTAGTTTTCATCAAAATCGAGCCCGCGACTCCTTTCAGTACTTTTCGCTATTCCTCATAGTTTAGAATCTGGCCATCCACGCCCACTTGGAAAATTCACCCTGTATAATATGCACTTATGCTTTCAGTTTTTTATAGCTGTGCTGTACTACCGTGTTTTAAATTGTTGCTTCACTGTTTATTTATTGACGACTTACGCATTCCTAAAGGACTTCTGTTGTTTCTACGTTTTCAACTATCGAATTCGGCTTATTTTGTGGACTTAATATTGTTATTGATTGGTTTGTTACGATTACGAACTATGGAACATTATTGTGTGTGACCTGTGCTCGGTCTTTGACTCGACAGCGAGTGCGACATGTAGTTTCAAGAACTACATTAGAAGCAAGACCGCGTTTTGCTGAATATATTTCAGAGAATATGGGAATAGAACAGGTATGTTATGTGCTTGTTTGCTTCTGAACTATGTTTGCTTTTTTCACGTCGCCGTCGCAACGAAACAACGAATTTATCAGTTTCTTAGAGGTAACTGGAGAGACATTATACTGCCATACTTATATTATAAACTACGATACGGTTGACGTAGTGGCTGAGCGATCGACTACTGCGCTGCGTGTTGCGGGTTCGATTCCTGCACGGAACAAATATTTGTATTGCCTACAGGTAGTTGTTCCGGGTCAGGCTGTTTGTGTATGTGAGCTTAAATGTTTGTTTTTTTAATCACTGTCAAATAGTAAGTAAGAGACTACTTAATTAATCTATTGTTACATCACAAGTACTAATATAAATGTACAATATGCATTTATTTGAGGCATACTCTTACATAAGGGAATTATTCAGTGATAACTATATATTTTTTTTTGTTTATGTATTTTCAACTGTGCGTTTATTAATAACTGACTAAAAGTAACTGTTACTGCCTGTGATTAATGTACAATTATTATGAACGTAATAATTATGTGGATATGTAACACAAAATGTAAAAAAGTATTGATTGATATTATTATTGAAGCATTATTTAGTACGCAAAATACGCGCATTGACGTGGAGTTGCGGACACCAGCTCTTATTACCTATTACCTAAAACATTATTTAATACAAAAACCTTTTTTCATTTGAAGCCCAATTACTTTTGACCTGCACGCAATTGTAATAACAACTTGGATTATTATTCATAAAAAGCATAAGTGAACATGTTTATACTAGTCACAACTTGTTACAAGGGTTGGGACGCAACACATATAATAACACCCATTGTTCTTTCTTTCATATTTATAAACTAAAAAGCTGGAAATAAAAAAAGTTATTTAAAAAACTAAAAAACCCGACTGCGGTAAAAAACATAAGTTTAAAAAAACTGAAAAGCTTAAACAAGGCCATTTTAAATTAAATAAAAGTTGGAAGCAGGCGGGACCCAAACCATTTTTATATTTTCAAACTCAAATGGGTCCCGCCTGCTTCTAAGTAACTTTTATTTAATTTAAAATGGGCTTGTAAGTTTTTTACCGCAGTTGGGTTTTTTTAGTTTTTTAAATAACTTTTTTTTATTTTGTTAAAAAGTCCATCCATGGTTTTATATTGTAGTTTTTGTTTTTTGGTCGAGATATGACAGTGTACTGAATTGCATTTTTAACCGATTTCTAAAAAGGAGGAGGTTTTCAATTCGGATGTTTGTATTTTTTTTATTATGTTTGTTCGCGCATAACTCCGTCGCTTGCCAACCGATTTGAAAAAATCTTTTTTTGTTGGAAGGGGTATACTTCCCAAATGGTCCCATGAGAATTTTATCGAAATCGGACAAGCGGTTTTTGAAAAATCAACAAAAATCTCCTTTCGCAAAAAACAACAGACTTCAAAAAAAAAAAACACTACAAAGTGATAAATAACTTTAATTTCGGAAGTCGGTGTCAAAAAACGAAAATGCGGAACCAACGACACCGACTTCCGAAATTAAAGTTATTTATCACTTTGTAGTGTTTTTTTTCGAAATTGGTTATTTTTTTTTTTAAAAAAGTTTTTATTGATTAACGGTCGAAATTAATATCGAATCCAAGAGCCAAGATATAAATCGATCGTCGATATATACCAATCTATGGATCGATCTCCAACCCGCGTCCTAATATCGAAAAATGACGATCCTGCTGTCACTCAATCCGCAGATATCTTGTCGTCATTCCGTTTTAAGAAAAATTTATAAAAACTTTTTAAGAAAAAATAAACCGACTTCCAAAAAAACACTACAAAGTGAAAAATAACTTTATTTCGGAAGTCGGTGTCTTTGGATCTGTATTTTACTTTTTTGCCACCGACTTCCGAAATAAAGTTATTTTTCACTTTGTAGTGTTTTTTTGGAAGTCGGTTTATTTTTTCTTAAAAAGTTTTTATTTCACGCTTTTTAGTGGGTCTGCTTATAATTTATCTAAATTACAATAGCCTAGTGATTATCGCCTTTTACAAACAAAATATTGCTTTTCCCGATGCAGGGAAGTTAATTGTTGAGGAGTTCTCCAGGTCCACCATCAGCTCCATATCACCATTCACATTGTGACGAGCATAAATTGCTTAGCAACCATATTAAAGTAATCGAATCGCAACCCGTGAAATACTTAGATATTATTGAGTAGTTCCGGTGGCCATCTGTGGTCTTCATCATCAGTTCCACTTCACCAAATGGTGCTTTCCGAGAGCAAATGCACGAGTTACTATAAAAAATACACAAATCGCTATAGGTGTGCCTATAATATTTGAAGAGTTCCTTCGATTTCTCCAGGATCCCATCATCAAATCCTGACCTGATGTTTTTAGACTAGATGCTGATAATCCTGGCTGCAGCATCAGGCCAGACTTATGTCAACATTGCATTGAACTTAAAATTTAGTCCTGTTTAAAATGAGCCGAAACACGACTACGGTGCTGTAATTTCAAGGTTGGTACTTTTTCTGATGCTCCTGGCTTCAGCATCAGGTCTTTATGTACTTCGGTGTTCCTCATTAACAGTACGTTTATCCACACATCGAGCCCTTTTCAATGAGCCTAAATACGATATATCTGCTGTTAGTTGTCGAGGAGTTAGGTACTCTGCAGACTATCCTGACTGCAGCATCAGATCATGACTTGATGATCATGAGACCAAATGTGGCAAATGCCCTATCAAACATCAAAACAATTTACTAAAACAGCCCTTTCCTGTTCGAGTAACTTCTTACTGTTAAGGAGTTGTACCTTCCATCATCAGCCCAGCTACCTGAGATGGTGACAACCATACGCAAATACACAGGATAATTCATAAAACATGCGAAAAACAATAAGTGAACCTATAAAATTTGAAGGTTGCCCTCGATTTCTCTAAGATCCAATCATCAGATATTGAAGTGGTGACAATGGGACCACACGGGAAGCACCAGCTTTCAAATAAAAAAAGAATTATGAAAATCGGTTCACCCAGTCGCAAGTTATGAGGTAACAAACATAAAAAAAAAAAAAAAAATACAGTCGAATTGATAACCTCCTCCTTTTTTTGAAGTCGGTTAAAAATAGACATGGTTCGTTTGTTTGTAATAAAAAAAGCTAAGCATAAACAGGTTTTATAATTTTATTTTATGGATGTTTATTACATATATTTACCGAACGACGTAACAATTATTCTATTAATACGAAAAAAAATGTAATAAATTCAATACGTATTAGGTAAAAAGGAATGTCACGACACGGCTAAAGGCAGGACGCGTTTTATTGTCTATGGCGTGGTGCCCGAGTAGCAGCGTTGCCAATTTGTAAGAATTTTTCCAAACTGCGGGAAAACTCAACACCATTAGGTATTTTGTGGGGAGATCATAACATACATGTGAATATTTGATAGGTAATAATATTGTTCATTTTTGGTATAGAATGAAATATTTTTTTTTAACTATTTACACGGACGAGAAGCGTAATTTCAGTCAGCAGTAAATTTACTGCTAATTTTGATAGCCTAAACCTAAAGGTAAACTCCTCATCATCCAGACTTTGCATGTAGTTCACCCTTTTAATTCTCCGCGCAGAAGCACGTTGACGTCTCATTTCTTCACCAGCGTCACTATCGGTATTATCCCAATCCGATAATTGAGCCAGAATTTCCATATCACTATCACTGGAGAATATTGGCAGTGCCATTTTTCAAATGAAATCCGTGAAGTCAATCTTATATCCAAGGAAATTCTAAGATTAAGATTTGGATTGTTTACACCGATCAAAACAAACGTCAAATTCAACGGATAGGTTATTGACACACTCAAACTGTCATTTTCGAACAGAGGTCAATCTGTAATCTGTGATCCGTCCTCTCAAAGATAGATTGGTTGAAAAGATTGCAATTGCAATCTGCGGATCGTTTTTTGCTACACTTTACTACAAATCTGGATTGAATTTTCGATCTTTAATCTAGAGATATTGGATTAGATTGGTTATTAATTTCGGCCGAAAGTCAGTATAACATACAAAACTGCGGGTCACCGGAATCGTAGAAACCCAGTCTACGATGCCGGTTCCGGACAAATTCGATATTGCGTAAGGTCTTCTTCAAGTTTATTTACATTTAAACAAGAAATTGTGCGAGTGACTCATCATTATCATCATCTGCCTAGCCTTTTCCCAACTATGTATGTTAGGGTCGGCTTCAAATTGTGCGAGTGACTATTTCTGGTAATTTACAATTTAAAATAAGTAGGGTAGCATTGTGATCGGTTGTTGTTGAATTAATTACAAGTGCAGTGAAGTTCGACTTGAGTATTATATGGTCCAAACAGGAGCCACTTTGATGTGTAGTAAGCGTGTGAGCGGGAAGCAAACCATGGAAAGCGCATAGGCAAAGGTATTCCTCAGAGGATGCGTCAGCACTTTTTGGAAGAATAGAATAGAATATTCTTTATTATGTACACGATATAAATTACAGACAAAGAATATTGATAATAATAATTAATATCTCCAATTAAAATGGAATTTAAAGATAAACTTAAAGTACCCACCTCATTGGTGAGATTTAACATCAGCTGATATTGGGGAGTGGCTCCTACGCATACTTCATCCGCGATTTCCAAATAAAAGGCTCGTAGGTAGTGGTCTGCAGGTTGCTGACGGAACCCATTAAACCTATACTGGAAGGTTCCTATTGACGGTAAGTCTTCAAAGTATGTTGTTCGATACCTGGACGAGGTGACATTATACTTATTAATAACTAGCTGACTCGACCGACCTAATTTGAATAATTCTGTATTTAATATGTAAGAAAATGAACAAACGTAATTTTAATAACAATCATTTTCATCTAACTATGACAAATCGGATCAAACTCACCCGTATTTCTTTAACTGGTGGGTGATAAATAATTCATGATCAACATATATTGATTTTGTCATCTTCATTCTTGCATCTGGATGTTCATGTTCAGCCAGGCCCGTAAGCAATGGATATATAGCGGCAGGAGTACCATCACCGACGATATTGTAACTGAAATCATATTTACAAGTCCTACACAGAAATCCTACGATGAAATAATGTGAAATTGATTTATATTAATATTAGCTGTGCCCGCGACTTCGTTCGCATGGATGTCGGAAAAAAACAATGTGTCGCTTAGGAAAGGTGTAATTGCCACTCCTTCATTGAAAAGGAAGAATCTTCTGATCTTGCCTGGTAACGCTTCCCTTACCTGAGGTTGTCTACCAAAGCCCTTTCGACTGCAGTCACTGCGTCTTCATGGTTCATAATGACAATGCGACGAAGTGTCACTTTGATTTTTGAGAATAAATAAAAACGAAAGCGCCAAGCTCGAGGCTGATTACTCCTCATATACATGGCCATTAGCCAACAGGTTCGTCGATCCCGCAAGGATATGTCGACATGTTGGATAGACTATAAGAAGGCCTACGACTCGGTGCCACATACATGGCTCATGAGGGTGCTGGAGTTGTACAAGATAGATGTAACTTTACGCACCTTCCTTGAGTCGTGTATGGGGCAATGGAAGACGGTCCTTCGCTATCCAGGATGTCGGCAGATCCAGGGGAATGATGAGCCTGTACGGATTAAACGGGGAATATTACAGGGCGACAGTTTGAGTCCACTTTGGTTCTGCTGAGCCCTGAATCCTCTAAGCACACTACTGGAGGATTCAGGTCTAGGCTATCGGTTGAGAAGAGGTAGTCAGGTTATGTCTCACCTCCTCTACATGGACGATTTGAAACTCTTTGCCCCCAACAAATTGCGTCTGATGGAGCCACTGAAGGTAACTTAAACTTTCAGTAGCGCCATCAGGATGTTATTTGGTGTGGACAAATGTGCAGTCATGCATGTAAACGAGGGAATTCAACTCTCGGATTCCATAAACCTTAAATCCCTCTCCTCATCCGAAAGCTATAAGTATTTGGGTATGTCGGAAGCGTTAGGAATCAACGATGCTGACATGAAGCAATCGTTGAATGAACGCTTCTTTTGTCGCCTGAGGAAGGTATTAATTAGTCTTCTTTCGGGCGAAAATAAGGTGCGCGCCTTCAACGGTTGGGTTATGCCGGTTTTGATGACTCTTTCGGCATACTCAAATGGACTCAAACCGAACTCGATGCCCTGGATAGAAGGGTCCGCGCACTGCTGACTGCAAATCGGATGCATCACCCACGATCATCGGTGATGAGACTGTATATCCCGCGGAAGTGTGGGGGTCGAGGCTTTTTAAATGCAACGACCCTCCACAACCGCGAGATATGCAGTCTCAGGGAATATTTTTTAAAAGCTGAAGTCGGTATGCACCGTGATGTTGTCGCAGTGGACAAGGGGCTCACCCCGCTCTCCGTGGCTAAAGAGAACTGGCGCAAACCTGTAGTACTTACTACCGATGACCGCAAGAAGGTATGGCAAAGCAAGGAGCTTCACGGGCGCTTCTACCGGGCTCTCCATGAGCCCGGTGTAGATTTTTTAGCGTCCGTATCCTAGTTACGTTTTGGTGAATTTTTGCGGAGAAACCGAAGGTTTCGTCTGTGCAATTATGGACGAAGTTATCTTGACGAATAACTACCGGAGACATATTACGAAGGACGGGACAGTTGACGTGTGTCGGGCATGCCACCGTCTGGGTGAGTCTATCAGGCATATTATCTCTGGTTGTTCTCGTCTGGCTAACGGCGAGTACAGGCATAACCAAGTAGCCAGGATTATTCACCAGCAACTTGCTTTGAAATATAAACTTGTGGATTCTGAGGTACCGTATTACAATTTAAGTATGTGCCCGACCCAGTTCTTGAAAATGACCATGTCACGTTGTACTGGGATCGGTCTATCATTACTGACAGGGCCTGATATAGTGGTGATAGATCGATTAGCGCGCCGCACAATGATTATCGATGTTACCATTCCACATGACGGGAACCTCGTGAAAGCTGAGAAAGAGAAACAAATTAAATATCTTGACTTAGCACACGAGGTTGTTGACATGTGGAATATGAGCTCGGCTGTCATTGTGCCGATTGTCGTATCGGCCAATGGCCTTATGGCCGAAAGCCTCGATCAACATCTATCGAGGCTCTCGTTAGGCGGTTGGATCAAGGGCCTGTTTCAGAAGGCAGTACTCCTCGATACGGCTCGCATTACGAGGAGGTTCCTGTCTCTGGAGCTCTAACCACCGGTAGCTTGGACCCTGCTCCCGACACCGGCGGAATACTATTTTTTATATTTTTAAATGTTTTTTATACGTATTTTTTATATTTTAAGAAATATTTAAAAATGTAAATGAATATGTACATAAATAAATAATCGGAATAATAATAAATTTATTCCAGACCATAAGTCCATAAAACAACACACACATTACAATTTTATACACAAAACATACATACATACATGAAAACACATACCTATACAAAAAATACAATAAAAAGAACTTATTTTAAATACTGGAATGACGCACGATGAGTGGTCATCCATTTCCACATTATTGGACTATCCATCCTGTCGGCTACTATAGCCACCAAGCCGTTGGAGCTGTCGCGCACTCGCCGCATCAGGGATGCTATCCGTGTCCGCATCAGTGCGTAAAAATCTGGCACGCCATTCTCCGCGAACATCCCCGATGCACTGCAAAAGCGCGGCAGCCCCAACATAACCAACAACAATTTTAACAATTTTATAAATAAGAACGAGATAAGTATTTATTATCAGAATTGTAGAGGTATACGAACTAAACTCAATACTCTTTACATGAACATCCTATCAAACTGTTATGACGTCATTGCATTAACAGAGACCTGGCTTATTCCTTCGATATTCGATAGTGAGTTTATAGATAGTCGCTACGTAGTGTTTCGATGTGACCGTAACCGTGCTGCCACTGATAAGTCTGAGGGAGGGGGCGTACTTATCGCAGTATTACGTGAATTGAGCCCCGTTTGTGTCTCATTGTCCCAACATAATACCTTAGAGTCAAGTAAATTTTATGAACATGTGTTAGTCACCATTCCCAGTTCTTATAATATGAAACAAAACCTGATTACTGCCGCCTATATTCCTAGCAATTCACCGAGTGCTGCATACAAAGTACACTTTGAAACATTAAATAATATAATCAATTCAACAAGTATTGACAACTTACTGATACTAGGTGATTATAATATACCTGATGCCAATTGGTTAAAACTAAACTCTTCTCATAGTTATCTAACCTGCTCCGGTCTGACATCTACTTGTAATCAATTAAGGGATTTTATGACCATACATGATGTAAAACAATTTAACCACCTTAATAATCTTAATAATCGTATACTTGACCTCCTCCTTTCCAACACTGATTGCTATGTTTATCCACCTCAGCAGAACTTACTACAAGTGGACGCCCACCATCCTCCTTTTTACGCTGTCGTGTCGGTAGCGGTAAGATACACCCAAATGAGAGCTTTAGACATACCTAGATAGAGTTATCATAAAGCGGATTACAATTTAATTAATAAGGATATAGAAGAGGTTGACTGGAAGTTAACTTTGGATAATAAACTAACTGAAACCTCCATTGAAACATTCTACAATATCATATATGGCATAATCAAAAACCGTATTCCACTGTCAAAACCTAAAAACGCCAAATTCCCTATTTGGTTTTCATCTGCCCTTATACGCATATTTAAATATAAAAAAAAAATTTGGACTAAATGGAAAAAATATAGAAATATTTCAGACTACGAGGTATTTTCTTTATATCGCACACGTTTTAGCGAGGAGTGTAATAAATGCTATTGTAAGTATATAAAAACTGTCGAAGATAGCATCCCCAAAAATATTAAATATTTTTGGGCTTATATTGCTAATCGACAAGGCAAGTCTGGTATTCCATCCCAAATGATTTATAATAGTCAGTCGTCGAATGATCCACATAAAATATGTAACTTTTTCTCATCATTCTTTCAATCAGTGTACGAAACCTCAACACTCACTGATCGCTGGTGTCCTGAAACAGATCAAATGTATGACAATAATGCTACCCTAGATAATATATATTTCAGCCTCTCATTAGTCCTCAACCAATTAAAATTACTGGATAGTACTAAAGGACCGGGTCCAGACGGTATACCTCCTAGCTTTCTGAAGAATACAGCTTCGACAATATGCGTGCCACTTCAGTTAATCTTCAACAAGAGTATTAGAGCAGGTGTGTTTCCCACAATCTGGAAGAAAGCCAACATAATACCAGTTTATAAGAACGGCTCCAGACAGAAAGTTGAGAATTATCGACCAATATCAATACTATGTGCAATTGCTAAACTCTTTGAAAAACTTATCCACCACAAGCTCTATCCTTTCATTGAACAAAATTTAATATCAGAACAACATGGTTTCGTTAAACGAAAGTCAACCATTACAAATTTAATGATTTTTACTAACTTTTTATTTAATAACATGGATATACGGACACAAACGGATGCAATTTACACGGACTTTAAGAAGGCGTTTGATAGGGTGGACCATGAAATATTACTGAATAAAATAGCTTTCAATGGGATTAGAGGTAATTTACTGCGCTGGTTCCAGTCTTATATATGCAACCGTATTCAAACAGTAGTAACCCATGGATATCACTCTGATACATTTATCGCCACCTCAGGCGTGCCACAGGGATCAATCCTTGGACCTTTATTGTTTATTATCTATATTAACGATATAAGTCACTGTTTCCATAATTGTAATTTTTTGTTATATGCTGATGACTTAAAAATATTTAAATCTATCAAGACCTCTGACGATTGTAATTTGCTCCAAGAGGATTTGAATAGATTAACCAAATATTGTGATGATAATAAACTTGCATTAAATATATCTAAATGTAAATATTTAAATTTCACGAAAAATAAAAAAGTAATTCGATTTAATTATAGTCTATGTGCAGAAAATCTTTCCAATGAAACTCAAATATGTGACTTAGGAATACTCTTGGATTGTAAATTACATTTAAACCTACACTCAGAGAAGATTATCTCTAAAGCTTACCAAATGTATAGCCTTGTCATGAGAGCTTCTACTGATTTTAAACGTCCAGACACGTACTTGCAACTGTTAAAGTCATTTGTTCGCCCGCAGCTGGAATACGGATGTATAATATGGGACCCCTACTACGATAAATATGTTAAAGCGATTGAAAGTGTTCAACGTAAATATATGCGAGTTATGCAGTATAAATGTCATCTCACACCCCTGTCTTACGTGGATTCACTGAAAAAGTTCAAATTGATCACTTTGCAGTCAAGACGCCTACTACTTCAAACCATGATGCTTCACGGATTGGTTCATAACAAGTTTAACTGTATCGATCTAATTAATAATATTTCATATGTTGTGCCTAGAACTGTAATCAGACGGGAGGTGCGTGCTTACCCGCTTTTTGCAACGACCACTAGCCGAACACATGCTGGTGAGCGAGCTCCACTCCGTCG
The DNA here is from genome assembly GCA_947508005.1 of Amphipoea lucens. Taxonomy (NCBI): domain Eukaryota; kingdom Metazoa; phylum Arthropoda; class Insecta; order Lepidoptera; family Noctuidae; genus Amphipoea; species Amphipoea lucens. The sequence goes on along the minus strand of OX382358.1, from coordinate 16,074,961 downwards.
GCTAGTAAAGATTTATAATAAGCACTTTTATCATCTGGATATCTTCTTTCTGTCTCAAAGCATTTTCAAGAAAAAAATTGTTAATAGTTTGTGCGATGGTCATAAGCAATGATTAGTGCCTAAGCTAAAAGTTTAAGATGCCTACTTAGTATTTAAATGTAATTTGTACGTACCTAATTAATAATGTACACAAGTAATCTGTGGAAACGTCGTTGATTGTACATTTACCCATATGTCTCATCTATATTTTCTTTCCTTTTTTGTAAAACATATTGTACAATTGTTTGTCTTCCCAAATAAATAAAATAAAATAAAATAAAAAAATAACTCTGAAGGCGTTATTGTATTGGACTCGCAGAGCATTGTACGAGCTTTTTGTATAGCTGTACAATGCCCTATGGGGCACACGTGTACATAGATTGGCAATACGCTCTAAAGAGTGTAATTTTCACCTCCCTAGTACAACGTGCAAACCTACGAGCCAGCAAGTTACATCGAACTGCCAAATTGCCAATGCTTTGCGTTCCCTCTCCACGTCCACATCGTCGGACAGACTATCGGTGACCCAATGCCCCAGGTACTTGAACTTCGTGACCCTGGAAAGCTGAGCGCCCCCCAAGGTGACTGGTGGGACAGTATCATAACATTTGGTACCTGCTTTGAAAACCAGTAGCTCGCTCTTGGTCGCATTGTACCAGAGGCCGTGAGCCACCGCATAGTCCTCACAGATGCGAAGGAGCCTCCTAAGTGCACTGATCGATGGGCTCAGCAATACCAAATCATCTGCGTAGCTGATGTTATTGACGCAGTGCCCATCAACGGAGTACCCGATATTGGTATTGCTGAGCTCACAGATCAGCTCGTTTACATACAGGTGGAATAGCTTGGGTGAGCTGATTCCCCCCTGCCTCACACCGCACTCCAACCCGTATGCATCCGACAGGACACCCGCCCACTTACATAATTGTATTGGTTTTTATACCAATACTTTAGCATCCTAAGCCCGCGTGCACACGATGCCGTCACCGCGCCGTCGCCGCGCCGCCGCAGCGCCACTACACTGTCTATACGAGTCGCGCGAAGCCCGCCACCACGCCGCCGCCGCGCCGCCACCGCGCGCGTTCCCTCTGTTTCATTCATTCCATTACGCGTTCGAACCGCGGCCGGTAATGGAATGAATGAAACAGAGGGAACGCGCGCGGTGGCGGCGCGGCGGCGGCGCGGTGGCGGCGCGGCGGCGGCGCGGTGGCGGGCTTCGCGCGACTCGTATAGACAGTGTAGTGGCGCTGCGGCGGCGCGACGACGGCGCGGTGACGGCATCGTGTGCACGCGGGCTAATGATATCGCTTGGGAGGTTCTTAACATTTGACAGTTTCCTCCATAGGCAGTCATAAGATACGAGGTCCAAGGCCTTGGAGAGGTCCAGAAAACATGCATATACAGGTGTTTTCCTACTTGCATAGTATTGAACAGTTTGTTTGAGGCATAGTATAGCTGTTTCCGTGGATAAACGTGACTTTAACCCAAACTGGGCGTCGTTGAGTGTTAAGTGCTTATCCAGCTGCTGATCAATCAGACTGTCCAATACCTTTGCAATGATGGTAGCCAGGGATATAGGCCTGTAGTTGCTCTTGTCACTCGCATCTCCAGTCTTATTTTTAGCAATCAATAGTTTTAAGTAAATCAGCTGGGAGATTCGAGTGACTCAGGCACAAGCTAAAAAACATTGCTAGCACTCGCGGTAAGTGCCCGGCAACTTACCTCTCTTTAAGTTGCGTATGACAGTAGCTACCTCGCTGGCCGCAAACCTAATAGGCACTTCTTCGGGCCTCCCCACCACCTCCGGCCCGTCAGACGACGTACCTAGGGGAGACCCAACCTTAAAGGCTCTGCTGAATAGGTTGGCGATATCATTAGGATCACTAAGGCCCTCAACACTCACAGGCAGACCCGACCTGGGATTTAACCTGTTCGTGGCTTTCCAAAAACTACCAAAATTCTTTGCGTCATGATGACTTGCAATGATGTTCATTTTTATTTGGTCCTTATTATTTTGACACCATTTTAATTTGCATTTTAAAAACCCTTCTACTTTCCACCAGTTTTTCATACAAATCACCATTTTTCGGCCTACCAAACAACGTCCAAGTTTGAGAATCAAGCCGAGCCTGTCCGTGTGCGTCCTTCACATGCTTATTCCAGCCCGTTATGTAACGCTTTTTGCGCTGTATTCCGTTCTTACAGTTAGTGGAGATTGCACCTTCACAGAGAATACGTACTATATCCGCATACATATTATCTAAAATGGTTTCATGTTCCTTAATTTTACATCTACTTTTACTATATTCAGTAAATTCTAAGGGAAAGTTTAAATTTTTCAAGAGATCATTGCAATAATTGCTATATAACTCAGTCTGCTGCAAGTCTCTGTCACCCCATGTTACTTTGTTACATTTAGGTAGTCCAGGTGCAACTTTTGGCCTAAATAAATTAAGATCACACATTACAATTAGAGGTAAATGGTTGGACCAAGACACGTCGTAGAGCACACTAGCATCTCTAATAGTGTTCCACGCCGCGTCTGTCACTACGCAGTGGTCCTACCAACTAGTAGAACCATGTGCATCACTTACGTAGGTATACGTGTCCGACTCACCACTGAGCAGGCAAACGTCAGCGCACCGCCACTGTACTTCAGACGAAAAACTCAATAGTTCGTTGCCGAATAGACTATTCGGTTGAGCATTAAAATCCCCCAGAATATAGACCGCGTCTACACCACTGATTTCTATCACTGCGTGAATCTCACTTAAACACTCGACAAATTCACCAAGATCGACTCTGTCGGCATGTAAACCAAGAACACTAAAAGAGATTTACCGCCTACCGTTATTTTGATTGCTACAAGACGCACATTTTTGCACTGCACGAAAGACACATTTTCATAGACGCTCTTGCGCCACAGTATAGCAACTCCGCCATAAGGTCGCCCTCGTAGGATGCCCGACGACGTATCTACCGCCGATTTTCCCACGAAGTCGAACTGAGGGTCTATGCTGCTCAGAAAAGGAATGTCGTGAGGCAGCAACCAGGTTTCTTACAATGCGATTATATCAGATGTTTGACATAATCCATCGATCTAGTAATAGATTTACAATTAAAACTCACAAATGTACTTGTTTTTGTTGTTGTGTTTGTTGTTAACAACGGTATTTTGATGTCAGCTGCTTTAAATTTTGCAATATTATCTATGTTCGCTCGACCTTTACTTCCTATAAACCTGTCTCTCAGCCTCTTTTTCTTTTGCGCTAAGATCCATCCTTGATTTCGTTCATCATCCTTCTTTGTTTCTGAATTAGTTATTGTATTTATTGTTCGTGGTGTTGATATTGCTAGCCGCGCCGCGATGTACGTTTGCCCCGCACGGCCCCCCAGAATTTGCGATTTAGGTGTGCACCAATGCAATGTACTCGCCTCTAGGAGTATATGTACTGGTATCTTTTTCAATGTACCTCTGTACTTTTGAAGAAATATGTAAAAAACGGGGGCCGTGCCAGCCAAACGTTTTCAGCACGGCCCCCGTGTAACTTGAAAAATATATAGCGTATTAAAAAGTTTCATAAACTCAAGGAATGCACTTTATTAACACGTTCTATGTACCGTAACAGATATTGTGAATTCCTAATAACAAATAATATATAGATGTGGATAGGGGGCCGTGCTGAAAAAAAAAAAATATCTAAAAAAGACAAAACAACCTTGGCCAAAGACTATTAAAAAGTAATTCATGTTTGGCAAGTAACATATGTACCGCATTGGTTTCTCATACAACTTGCTTAATAAAAAAATAAACCAATTTTAGTTTATTCAGCACGGCCCTCTATAGTTGCCTATATCTTTTTAAATATGACATGTTTGTTTACAAAATTCGACTTCCTGAATTATGTATAGGAGTACATTCGTTCCAAATAAATTGCGATTATGGTGTATCAGTACTCTAAAAGATAAATTGGATCAAAAATATCCTAACATACAACTGATGGGGTGACCATGGTTCCATAAATTAGGTACATATATTCTATATCTATATTAATGAAATTATGTGACTACATTGAAAAAAAACTTTCTTTTTTTACAATTTGTTTATTTTTTTCAGGAATTAAATCAGTTAAAACTTGTTGTGTGCGGTCGCTATTAGTTCACTGACGCTACCGTGATTTTTGAAGTGGCGCTGGTGTCGCGGTTACTTCATGTTGCGCAGTTGCGCTCGAGTGTTTATTGATCAGTCACGTTTGTACAAATGTTTGCCAACTTATTTTACAGTGCTCAGTTTAAAAAAGCTTGCACAAAAGAAGAATGCCAATATTGTGTAAAAATGAGAAGACCTTTTATACCTTTGAATATTAACGAAATCAACATTTTTGGCATTTTTGCATTAGAAGAGTCACTTACTATCGAAACTACTTCTCAAATTTGTAAAAACGATTGCGATGGAACTGGATAAATTACAAAATATTATAATTTGATTTAAATGGAACAGACGCAACGTTTTGTGTAATATTCTGGTCACTATTAATATTAAAAACCAAATTTATGAAGTCGTTGGTGCTATTGAATATGTAGGGAATTCAATGGGGAATCTGGGCCATTATAAGTGCCATACGCTTAGCCATGAGCAATGGCTATGTTACGATGATTTAGCCTTGAAAATTAACAACAGTACAGTAGATTCAATATTCGTACACACCCTTACTTACGTTTTAGCGAGTGATCTTTGATGTTTTATAATTATGTAAAAATAATAACAATATTCTAATTATTACAGTTGCTTGAAACACTAAGTGTGATTACGTAGGTTAAATAACTACCTGTGATTATTCCAAATACACACATCAACACGGTCTAGGGATATTTTTAAAAAAGCGAATTACTATCAATGTGTTAATTATTTATATGACATGTATATATTTAAAAGATACGTTATTTAATATTCTACAATTTTTTAATAATGGTTAAGGTACTTAGATTAAAATTTCAGGATTTTATGGAAAAAAAATGAAGCATAGACGGAAATCGTATATGAATGAACTTTTAATTTGTGAGTAAAAACTGAAAAAAATAGAAAAATCATTTAATTTGTGTTTATAAACTTGAAGTTAGTAGTCTGAGAAAGCGCCCATGATGTTCATAACACATCGGCAACGATTCGGCATGCTCAGAACAAGGTTGTCAATGTCTTGCTGCGGAATATTGTCCCATGTCCTTCTGAGGTGCGCAAAAAGTTGATCCCGCACCCAAACGAGATCCGTCCGTCCTCCAAGACGAATTCCTGCCCAAACCATAATTGTTCCTCCTTGGTATGGGTGAACTTCCTGAGGGTTCTGGAGACGGCTCCATCGTCCAGGAACTCGCCAAAAACGCGTCCTTCGTGAATCTGGATGGAAGCCGAACCTGGATTCATCCGTGAACAGCACATTGGACCATTGCTCACGGCCCCAGTCCACGTGGTTCCGAACCCATTCTAATCGTCGTCCACGATTGCCTCTCCGTAAAGGTGGGACCCGGAGTGGTCTACGAGAGCGTAGATTGCTTTCATGCAGTCGCCTTCTTACAGTTTGGTCACTCACAAGCACTTGGTGTTCCACTCGCAGCCTTTGGACCTATTGAGTCGCCGTTGCATTTGGTTGTGCTCGCGCAGTAATTTGCAAAAATCGGTCTTGTCTGGGGGTAGTGATGCGACTTGGCCCCCGGTGCCTCTCCGCTACTTCACCTGTGGCACGATAGCGTGTCCACAATCTTGAAATTACATTTTGATGGGTCCCTATGGCCTCAGCAACATTACGAACTGAACAGATCCAGCTTCCAGCATTCCCACAGCTCGTAACATCTCCGCCCTCGTCAAATGTCGGCGTTGCATGGCTACAATACCTCAATTTTAACTTTATCTTTCGTTTAAAAATGAAAAAAAAAACTGTAACTAAACGTAATTCGTATTGTTTTCTAAATTTCGCACAAATGAAAATTCCCTCTCCTATACATCAAGACATTTTTTGCCACCGAAACAAAAGAATTTTCAAAAATTTAAATTTGGAATTTGTCTGAGATAAATTACAAACAAATCGGTGTATAAAAGATTCCAATGCGGCCAGTACTTTTCGAGTTATTTAATTGAGTATGAAATATCCCTAGACCGTGTTGATGTGTGTAATTAATGTGATTAATGTAGGTAATATTTTTGTAATGTAGGTAAGGTTCAATCAATGTGATTTGTTGGAAAAGTATCTGTGATTTTTTAAGCCTTTTAAGCTCTGTAGTGTTAGTGACACATAGATTTTCTGCGATTATTCCATAGGTAAACGTAACAAATCTGTGAAATGTAACGAAACTGTAATTTTATTGTAATGTACCGTACATCAATCCGTGTGATTTATTGGAAATATATCTGTGATTTTTTAAGCCTTTTGAGCTAGGTATTTAGTCTTAGCGACACTTGTTGTTTTGTTCGATTTGCGACCTTACTACTTACTACTATTATAGTTATCGTTAATACAGATTACGATATTTTTGATTTGTTTATTTTATTAAAGATTTACTCAATTCTCACGTGGAATCATGGTCACCCCATCAGTTGTATGTTAGGATATTTTGATTCAATTTAACTTTTAAAATACTAATACACCATAATCGCAATTTATTTGGAACGAATGTACTCCTATACACAATTCAGGAAGTCGAATTTTGTAAACAAACATGTCATATTTAAAAAGATATAGGCAACTATAGAGAGCCGTGGTGAATAAACTAAAATTGGTTTAATTTTTTAATTTAGTAAGTTGTATGAGAAACCAATGCGGTACATAATTATGTTACTTGCCAAACATGAATTACTTTTTAATAGTTTTTGGCTAAGGTTGTTTTGTCTTTTTTAGATATTTTCTTATTTCTTTTTTTTTCAACACGGCCCCCTATCCACGTCTATATATTATTTGTTATTTCGAATTCACAATATCTGTTACGGTCATGGAGCACAGGTTGTTGTGCTCCATGGTTACGGTACATATAACGTGTTAATAAAGTACATTCCTTGAGTTTATGAAACTTTTTAATACGCTATATATTTTTCAAGTTACACGGGGGCCGTGCTGAAAACGTTTGGATGGCACGGCCCCGTTTTTTGCATATTTCTTCAAAAGTACAGAGGTACATTGAAAAAGAAACCGGTACATATACCTACTCCTAGAGGCGAGTACATTGCATTGGTGCACACCTAAATCGCAAATTCCGGGGGGCCGTGCGGGGCAAACGTACATGCGCCGCGGCGGCATAGGAAGTAGGTGTCCCTATCCCTTCCAAAATCTCGTTGCACGCGCCGCTGAGGCCCACCGCGGCCCGCGCACGCACTGACGTTCCCCACCCGCTTCCGCGTTCGAAACCGCGGTGCGGGCCTCTACGCGCGGCATCGAGGCGCACGCGTCGACGAAGTGTTCGAGCGAGATGTTGTTACACGCGTCAGCTTCGTGGGAGGGAGATGGACATAGCTCCGCGCTTTTATCGGTAGCTTTTGCTACGACGATGTAAGGTAGGTCTGGTGATTTGCTCCGATAATGCATATAGTTGTTGGACAATTTATTTTTGCTGTGATTTAAGTCGTTCGGACTAGTATGACTAATGGTGAATGAACTTTTAAGTTTTTCTAAGTCCTCATTAACTGCATCAAACTGCTCTTAGGTGACATATGTTTCTCTATAAATCTTAAGTTCGTTTTGAATTAACAGAATATCTCTTAACTGCTGGGTAGCGTCTACATGGTCAAAAGTGATCGGAGGGAGTTTCTGTAATTCGCGTGCCACAAAAATCAGTACAACTTCGGGATCTGTTTCTTTTAGTAATGTTATTATGTCATATAAATCTCTTTCATTTTTTCCTGTTCCTCTCCCCGTAACTTTACGTTTCGATGACGGCGCCGACTCAAACAGTAAATTCTTGGCATTTGAAACCTCTTTCGTACTAAAAGAGGTTGCACAGATACGGACAAGGCTCTCCTCGTCCTTCACATCAATTATGTTTTGCACAAATGAAAGCACTTCACATTACACGCATTACACTTGACCGTAGTCGATGTCATTGTTACTCGCAACTTATGACTCGCGCTCGCAACGCGTAAGTGACATGCGACCGCTCACTTGCATAGCTCAGCACGCACTTTCATTTCGGGAAGAACAAGAAAAACATAACGACAAAGCAACGTGGATAACAGAAGAAGAAACAAATGGAGGGCAATAGAGGAAATGGAATTTGTAGAGATTACAGAGGCCGATACACTTAACAGACAGATTACATAACTGGAAATCGCCTGGCATAGACAAAATACACAATATTTGGTACAAAAAGTTAACTATTTTATACAAACCCATAGCAAAAACCTTAACAAAAAGGATATTAGGACAACAAAATATACCCGATTTTGTTGCAACAGGTATAACATACATGTTGCCTAAAACTAAAAACTCACCACAACCTTCCCAATATAGACCAATCACATGGCCTACCCACGATATATAAAATACTAACATCAGCTGTAACAATGAAAATTAACTCACACGTTGAACACCACAACATAATGGCAGAGGAACAGAAAGGATACAGGCCCGCCACATGGGATGCAAAGAGCAGTTACAGCTACTATCCATAATACAAATACTTGAAATTTATAGGATAAACTCAAAAATAATAGATTTCCTACGAAACATATTGCCACTTTGGAAAACCATACTACAAATAAATTGCAATCACAATAATATTACAACGCGACAAATATCCATTAAGAAGGATATCTTACCAAGGTGATTCACCGAGTCCCCTATGGTTTTGTCTTGCACTAAGCCCTCTATCTCATCTGCTGCAGCGCTGTCGGGCCGGATATTGTCTCAAACACACTACAGAACAAACAACAGTCTCACATCTCATTTATATGGACGATATTAAATTATATGCACAAACTGAAAAAGATATGAAGAAACTAGTAGAAGCTACAGCAGAGTTTAGCTTAGATATAAACATGCAATTTGGTCTGGATAAATGCAAAACACTTCATATCATGCGTAGCAAGTTACGACCTGGCAACTATGTCATAAACAACATAGACACTATAACAGCAATGGAGTCGACCGACTTATATAAATATTTAGGGTACACGTAACTAAAGGGACTAGATCATGTTAGGATTAAAGAAATACTTACTACAGAGTACAAAAGGAGACTTAACGCCATATGTAAAACACAACTTTCTAGTAAAAATCTCATCAAGGCCTTTAATACATTTGCCATCCCCATACTAACATACTCGTTCGGAGTTATTAAATGGACAAAAACAGACAAAGAACAATTAGAACGAACCACACGCACCACTCTTACAAAACATAACAATTTAAACCCTAAATCAGCAATAGAAAGGCTTACTATCAAAAGACAAAACGGAGGGAGAGGCCTAATAGACATCCAGCACCTTTGGCGGAAACAAGTCTGTCGACTAAAAACATTCTTTCAGTCAAAATTATAGTGTTAGTATGTGTGTGTGTGTGTTGTGTGTGTGTGTGTGTTAGTTGTGGTTTATTATTATTATTTTATTATTATTTCGTTTATTTATTTATGTACATATTAATTTACATTTTTAAATATTTCTTAAAATATAAAAAATACGTATAAAAAACATTTAAAAATATAAAAAATAGTATTCCGCCGGTGTCGGGAGCAGGGTCCAAGCTACCGGTGGTTAGGGCTCCAGAGACAGGAACCTCCTCACAATACGAGCCGTATCAAGGAGTACTGCCTTCTGAATCAGGCCCTTGATCCAACCGCCTAACGAGAGCCTCGACAGATGTTGGTCGAGGCTTTGGGCCATAAGCCCATTGGCCGATACGACAATCGGCACAATGATAGCCGAGCTCACATTCCACATGTCAACAACCTCGTGTGCTAAGTCAAGATATTTAATTTGTTTCTCTTTCTCAGCTTTCACGAGGTTCCCGTCATGTGGAATGGTAACATCGACAATCATTGTGCGGCGCGCTAATCGATCTATCACCACTATATCAGGCTTATTGGCAACAATAGTCCTGTCAGTAATGATAGACCGATCCCAGTACAGCGTGGCATGGTCATTTTCAAGAACTGGGTCGGGCACATACTCGTAATACGGTACCTCAGAATCCACAAGTTTATATTTCAAAGCAAGTTGCTGGTGAATAATCCTGGCTACTTGGTTATGCCTGTGCAAGTACTCGCCGTTAGCCAGACGAGAACAACCAGAGATAATATGTCTGATAGACTCACCCGGACGGTGGCATGCCCGACACACGTCAACCGTCCCGTCCTTCATAATATGTCTGCGGTAGTTATTCGTCAAGATAACTTCGTCCATAATTGCACAGACGAAACCTTCGGTTTCTCCGAAAAGATCACCAAAACGTAACCAGGATACGGACGCTAAGAAATCTACACCGGGCTCATGAAGAGCCCGATAGAAGCGCCCGTGAAGCTCCTTGCTTTGCCATACCTTCTTGCGGTCATCGGTAGTAAGTACTACAGGTTTGCGCCAGTTCTCTTTAGCCATGGACAGCGGGGTGAGCCCTTTGTCCACTGCGACCACATCACGGTGCATACCCACTTCAGCTTTTAAAAAATATTCCCTGAGACTGCACACCTCGCGGTTGTGGAGGGTCTTTGCATTTAAAAAGCCTCGACCCCCACACTTCCGCGGGATATACAGTCTCATCACCGATGATCGTGGGTGATGCATCCGATTTGCAGTCAGCAGTGTGCGGACCCTTCTATCCAGGGCGTCGAGTTCGGTTTGAGTCCATTTGAGAATGCCGAAAGAGTACATCAAAACCGGCATGACCCAACCGTTGAAGGCTCGCACCTTATTTCCGCCCGAAAGAAGACTAATTAATACCTTCCTCAGGCGACAAAAGAAGCGTTCCTTCAACGATTGCTTCATGTCAGCATCGTTGATGCCTAACGCTTCCGACATACCCAAATACTTATAGCTTTCAGATGAGGAGAGGGATCTAAGGTTTATGGAATCCGAGAGTTGAATTCCCTCAGAATCCATAATTTCCCCTCGCTTTACATGCATGACTGCACATTTGTCCACACCAAATTCCATCCTGATGGCGCTACTGAAAGTTTCAGTTACCTTCAGTAGCTCCATCAGACGCAATTTGTTGGGGGCAAAGAGTTTCAAATCGTCCATGTAGAGGAGGTGAGATATGACCTGACCACCTCTCCTCAACCGATAGCCTAGACCTGAATCCTCCAGTAGTGTACTTAGAGGATTCAGGGCTAAGCAAAACCAAAGTGGACTCAAACTGTCGCCCTGAAATATTCCCCGCTTAATCCATACAGGTTCATTATTCCCCTGGATCTGCCGACATCCTGGATAGCGAAGGACCGTCTTCCATTGCCCCATACACGACTCAAGGAAGGTGCGTAGAGTTGCATCTATCTTGTACAACTCCAGCACCCTCATGAGCCATGTATGTGGCACCGAGTCGTAGGCCTTCTTATAGTCTATCCAACATGTCGACATATCCTTGCGGGATCGACGAACCTGTTGGCTAATGGCCATGTCTATGAGGAGTAGCTCCTTAGTACCGCGGGACCCATTCCTACATCCATTTTGAGAGGCAGACATAATCGAGTTACTCTCAATGTGCGTATTAATTTTCGCTCTCAAAATGGATGTAAGAAGTTTATAAACCGTCGACAAACACGTGATCGGTCTATAATTCTTGGGTTCCGCGGGACTACCTGATTTATGGAGCAGGTGGGTAACGCCAGTTGTTAGAAACTGCGGTAGCGACCCAGACTCTAAAGATGACTGGAACTGAGATGCCAGGCAAGTGTGTGAACTAATTAGCCATTTCAACCAAAAGTTGTGCAGTCCGTCCGGTCCCGGCGATTTCCAATTCGGTAACGGACGGACAGCTTTGGCAACGTCTAATGGCGTAATTAGTACTGTTTCCATTTCTGGTACAGTCTCACACACTTGCTCGACATCCCGTATCCAGCCAGCTTCAGTGTGACAGACGGGCACCGACCAGATGCTGCGCCAAAATGCACTCGTGGCGGCATCATCCGGGCGGCATACATCTGTCACATTTTGTTCAGGTCGCTCCCAAGCTCTATACACCCACCTTTCATCGCTCTGGAACATGCGATTCTGCGTGTATCGATCAATCCGCCGCTTATACCGCCGAATTCGGCTCGCCCATGCACAAACTTTCTGCTTCAGGAAGTCGATGCGCTCTGTGACACGGGATATGTATTCTCGAGGGCTGATTCCAGTCCCCGTGAATGCTCGTCTCACAAAGCGCATCACTCGTGGTCGTGTATTGCCCTCCCTGAAGCAGTATAGTTTGCCGATGAGTACCCTGGTCTCATCGATACGACACTCGATCCTGTGCTGCCAGGCTGGTACGGCTGGTTTTGGTCGAGTAGCTCCGTCACAACTTGGGAACTTGACGTTAGCTAAACGACATGCCGCCACAGCCGCACAATACAGGATCGAGTGTGTATCAACGAGATTCTCGCTGCTCTCGAAGAAATTCTTGAGCTGCGAATCCAAGGCACACACCAACGCCCTATTTTTTTTGTGCATGGGTAACCGTGGTAATCGGGGTCTAAGCTCGGTCGGAGTGAATCTATACTCGAGAAACGCATCCTCCAGTGCGCTCCTCAGTCGATCGTTGCACTGGCTACTTACTGTGTCAACCCTATCATCCTCTTCTTCAACACGATTGAACTGCGGCGGGCTGGCATCAATAGTTGACGCTTGTGCTGCGGTTTGTGTCGGAGTCGAGACGATATGGTTGCTCAGTACCTCTGAGCGCAGCCTATCAAGTGCGATATCATCCAACCTATGATCGCGTTGGATGACCCGCACCTGATCCGACAGTCGTTGGGCCGAGACGTTGACGGTTGGTTCCAGTTCCTGGAACAGAGTCAGCATCCTATCACGGTACGCAGTGAGGTTAGTTCCCCCCTCTGTAGACCCGTAATATGCGCGCATGACGTTCTCGTTCATAGACAGAGTCCATCTCATGCGCTGCACACAACCACCGGTAGCGGGGACCCGGCTCGGGGCCGGTTGGCCCCTAAGTCCCAAGCTCTTCGGTGGCCGGCCTCTCCCCTGCCGACGTACAGGTGTTGGCGACGTCGGCGGGGAAAAATATTCGTCGCTCGAGCTCGACGCAGCTGCCACGGCCGGTGTCACAGCACTCTCGATGGGGCTGGGTTCCGGCGGCAGCGGGGCGGAGCTGAGCGACGAGTCCGGAGGTAGTAGACGTGTACGGCGAGCTGCTGATCTCGTCAACATTATGTGTTTTTCATAGTCTTCACAGATTTATTTTGGCGGAGGCTGAATTTGACAGCCGTCATATTTAATTTTTCTATGTTTGTATATATTTATCATATTATTTTTGGTTTATTGTCTGTAGGTAATTGGGTTTTATTACGAAAGGTTTTATTTGATAACTATTACTATAAAAGACGGGAAATTGATAAAAACAACAAAAATAAAATATGAAAAACAAAATGTACGTTGTTGACGTATCAGTGTTGCCAAGATTATTATTATTATTATTAAAATCTTGCACTAGTAGCATTCAGAAAGCTATAGTTCAAAATGATTTTAACTACACCCCACTTAACTTAAATAAACAGCTAGATACTCCACAAAATACTAGCGATGAGACACAGAAACAAAAAATAGAGGACTGGCAGAAAAAGGTTCTTCATGGCCGACATCCTCATGACCTAGAACAATTCGATGTAAACCATCGACCTCAAATAAGTTTCTTAAAATAGGCAATTTATTCCCAGAATCTGAAGGATTTATAATTGCGATACAAGACCAGGTTATTAACACAAAAAAATTATAGAAAATTTATTATCAAAGATCCTTTAGTAACAAACGATAAATGTCGCAAGTGTCACATTCAACTAGAAACAATTCAGCACATAACAGGAGCGTGCGCAACTCTGACAGACTACACGCATAGGCACAATCAGGTAGCAATTGTAATCCATCAAAAATTAGCACTCAAATACACACGCATACAAGACACAAACACTCCTTACTATAATAATTACACACAACAAACTATCTTACAAAATGACACACATAAACTTTACTACGACCGCGCCATTCTCACCGACAAAACAATTCACTACAATAGGCCGGATATAATCTTGCAGGATGAAATAAATAAAGTGACTTACCTAATAGATATAGCTGTTCCCAACACACATAACATTCAGAAGACAATATCTGAAAAAAATGAGTAAATACGCAGAACTTAAAGATAAAGTAACTAGAATATGGCGCCAACAAAAAGTTTATGTGGTCCCTATAGTCCTCTCCACAACAGGCGTCATCCCAAATCACCTTCTCCATAGCCTTGAATTAATAAACCTAAAAGAAACCCTCTATATCACCCTCCAAAAAGCTGCAATTTTATATACATGTCGCATTGTCAGAAAGTTCATGTAAATAGATGAAAACGAAATAGGTTCTCATCACAACACTTCTTTAACATAGCACAATACATGCTGCATTTACTTGGTTTCGGCCCGTAAATGTAGTAAAAACCAGCCAAAGAGCTGAGAAGAAAAAACATTCTACAAAAAATAACAATAATAAGAATTTGTCCCCATCGCCGTATCTCTACGTTGACGTCGTGGTGGGGCTAGCGCGCTCCGAACTCTAGGCCTGTGCCGGAAGAGTTCAAAAATAATAATAATAGTTTATTATTGTTATCGTCGGTTGGTGCAATGGTGCCACATTTCATAAAAAATTCCTAAGGGGCTTCTGCGGGTTGGCTTCGGCCCCTCGTACGCCTTCCAAAGGACCGGGACCCCATGGTCCCGAGATATGTAAAATCAAAAAATAGTTTATTAATGCTTCAGTTTACAAAAAGGGGTATAGTGTTTGGAGCCTCCTTTTAAGCAAAAAAACGCCTGTTTTAGGAGACTCCGCTCTTCCATAGTACAGCATTTTTACTTATTTTAGTTAACAAAAACCGTAAAGGTACTTAAAAATAATATTGAATAAAAATTAAAATATTAAAATTGAGGATGTTAGTGAGGGTATGTTTCGAGTGTGAGCATCTGTGCGTATTGTGTTTGTCTGCAAGAGTGTATGTGAGAGTGTTTGTGAGAGTGTAAGTGAGAGTGTATCTACTGCTTTATGTGCTCCAAAAGTGCCTCCGTGTCATCATATACAATGTGGAGTTGACAATACAACAATAAATGAAAACACTAGCAACACTAATGCATAGGAGTATTTAGGAACCATCAAATAAATCGTAACTTTGAAATTAAAAAATATTTTTTTCTAACATATTAAATAGCCCAAAAGTGTAAACAAAAAAGAACACACCTTAAATATTGCGACAACAGCGAGATGTTATTGACCCAACAAACATATACCTGAAACCTGAAAAAATTGTATAGGTCAGTGTGCCGGGCACCCCTTTTTCTGCAGTTTTGTAAAAAATTTAACATTTGTAGTAAGTAATAACTTCCGCATGCATGACTCTTATGTCTCCAGCACAAGGTATAATATGCATTAGTTCACATCGGGAAATAAAATTTAAGAACAAATTTGACGAAGGTTATTGAACTAGCGAGCTGACAAGATGCTGTGTTTAACTGCAGAAGTCTTTAACCTACCGGTGCTGGCTTGTTAACAGCTACATCATGTAGAAAATGTTAAAAATGAAAAATAATGTCCAGTGACTAAACTATTGGATATATTTAATTGAAATAATGTATGCAGACTGGGAACGTCATTAGGTATACGAGGTTTAATTTATTGTTGTATTGTCATCTCCACATTGTATAAGTATCTTTATCCAATTTGTTATTGTTTTCTTACATTCATAACTTCTTTTCGTGTAATGTAAATAATTTTGTTAATTTTGTTATATAATAGTTGAGCAGACCGTTTATTCAATTGCCTACTGGCAAACATGGTTTTAGTCTGGAATTTGTGCGACAATGTCATTCCTCCTTCTCCGTAATAAGTTTGGATCATATGGTAGGGTTTTATGTTTTTTTAAGAATGTTTGGATAATATACATTTTTCTTACGGAAAGTAGATCACTAATTTTGTGTAAGGTCTCAGTAGGAAATCATTTATTTTTAAAGTACATTATCTTTATCAGAGCTGAGAGAGGAGAGAGGGCTCGCTCCACGTCAATAAAATTAGTTTTCGCTGCACCACCCCAAATAGGGATGCAATATAACAAGACAGACTGCACCAAAGCCATGTAGATCTCATTGAGAACATTTCTTGTGGGGTCTCGTTTATTGGTCATTCTTATTGGAATAATATGACGAAGCGTTTTATAGATCTAACTTAATCTCCTAACCCTATTTGAGACCTGTTCAAGATGTGAGTTTACTTTTCCGGAACAGGCCTAGGGTGAGGAGCCAGACCAAAAGAGATACAGAAACCCGGCGGGCAGCATGTGGCGAGCTGCTAGGCAGTAGCGACCCCACGGACCCTATCTCCCGGGAGAAGTCTTGTTCCTCACCTCTGGTTTGCCTTTATTGGCCGGCTGGAGTAAACAATGACGAGGAACAGAGCTTCCACCTCATTCTTGCCTTTATTTGCCGGCTTGAGTGGAGATTCGCAAGAGCAAACGTGCTCCGAGCACGTTTGGAAGGAAGTATTTCAATAAGATGCTGGTAGGGATCTTGACCGTACTTCCGGGATTATCCTGATAGCCGTGGAATACCTCTCCACTCCTCATAAGCACTTCAGGACATGTTGCCCCCTTGTCGCTACGTCACTATGTGCTAGCGACCGTTTCCGGGTGCCCATTATTGAGTGTGCAAGTCACCCCCTGCTATTTTATCCGTGTATATATATGTCGCATCCGGTCATTCGTTTGACTATTTGGAACGCCAGCGTTATCTGGCGGCGCTCGACAGAGTCTAGCCTGAGTTCGTAGGGAGTACAAGAGAGCGTGCAGCGAGATGGAGCGGCCCTCTTGGACATCGGACATGATACGAACAACATGTGCCCAGAAACTGTCCCACGTTCCTTATCTGGTTGTATTGTGTACCTATAGTGTGTGATTTGCTTGTGTGATTAATTTTTTCGTGAAATTATAATCTGATTTGAACTGTAAACCGTTTTTATATTGCGCAATAACCAACACTATACCCACAGTATTCGCCCACAGTAGTTAAAATGGCTGATAATGACGAGACACACATGCCTTCTCCGTTATCAGAAGTGGGATTGGTGTTGGTTAATGCGCAAAATCAGAACGCTCAAAGTGAAAGTAACCGTTGACATTTGAAAAACAAATTGCAAACATGCGAACGCTTATTAAATAATCGTGTGGATCTGTTCGAGTTGAACCCAGACAAACCAGACACGGATACGCGATCACAGTGCATGTTGTTTTGGGCATAGGCTGTATGCAGAAATACCTTTGCCGACTGACGCTCCAGTTACTCCTACCGCCATGTTGGAAAAAAAAAGTGCGTCTCTAACCGGCGCTCGAGTTCGTCGTATCCCGTTCCCGTAATTAGAACACGCAGTAGGACGCGTGTGCAAACGTAACAGCACACAGCACGACAGCTGATTTGTGTTAAGCTGGAAATTCACTGCAAGGCGGACAAAGAAGTAGCATCAACGTGGCTATCGTAAATAGCATCCCAAGGACGTGGCGAGGAGCTACCAACGACGTGGAGTGACTGAATCGAGCCAAGCAGCGCAGCTGTCAACGAAGCCATTCGTGTGCTGCAAGTGGGAAACTAGGATATATCGCGGCCCGGCGCACGAGCAGTGGCAGCCAAGCAGTGCAAGCGGACGGTGGAGCACGTGCTGCAAGCAGCAATGGCGAGTGGATGTTTGCGTCGTACAAATGCCCTCAGACACGTTACAAAATAAAGGTGAGCTGTATTGGTTTGTTTACGACTCCGGTGCTGAATGCTTGTTAGTAGAGGTTAAGTGGCAAACGAGTTAATATCGTTGTTGCGTTTACTAGTATTGGTCAAACGCGTATATTCAGCAGAACAAATCACACGTAGCGTTGCGATTAGCGAGCAAAAATTTGAAATTTTATTACATTCCTACCGGACCCGACATTTACTTGCAAATTAATATTATGATAGTATGTGATCTACTCGTAAGTTGACACAGTTCCTGACCTAATTACTAAGGCTTAGCATAGTATAACAATGTGGTCTGAATTGGCCAAGTGGACAGGCACTGCTGTTGGTTTTTTAACCGACTTCAAAAAAGGAGGAGGTTCTCAATTCGACGGTATGTTTTTTTGGTTACAGGTTAACACACAAGGACGTGTATAAGCGAGATAGCAGCATCGGACGGCGCTGCACTCTTTGGATTTCCTGTGCGAGTAATCGCTGAGCAAAGACGGTGCTTTTCGTGCAAGAAGTTTCACGACTTCTGCCAAGGAGGCGGTGACAGCGAGTGGATGTCTGTACCATTAAGCCAGCTATAAATCTGTTGTCTACCGAATCTGGTGAGTCGTTATCATTTTGTTTCGACTCTGGTACTGAGTGCTTCCCTGGTAAACAATAGCAAAAATGGTTACAATGTTAGGTATAGCCCAATCTAGTTAACAATGCATTTTTTTAAATACGCTCACTTATTACGTAGACGTAGCCCGGTAAAAATCGGAGTCTTTTGAGGAAACTCAAGTAGTCCGTGGGTGCGCGATGGTCTCTGGGAGAGGTCGGGGTCTGGAGAGACCGTAGTGTGTAGTCACAGGGGTGATGCACACGGATCCATGGGATGGATGTGTGAAAGCAATGCGATTGCTGGTCGGCTAGACTAGAGAGCCGTGGCGCTAGAGTGGTTTACTCGTGTGTGGGTTCCCAGGTGTCTAAGGCTCTTAGTGAAAAAGTTTATTGTTAATGTGGATAACGATGGTACATGGCTCTGGTTGATGATTTTCGCTTTGATTAGATAGTCGAAGTTTGTTTACATGGCTCTGGTTGAATCAAGTACGCTTATGAGGCTAAGGCACATGCCACGGCACAGGCCAAGGGATCAGAGTATTACTGACGAATTTGAGGAAAGTCAAGTAATAGTATTGTTGATGAAATAGAGCAGAGATTAAGTTGTGTGTGTTGTGTAGGGTTTCGTGAGAAACCATGAAGTTCGGGAGTAACTGGCGATCCGAGGGGGATGCGCAAATTAATGGTTGAGTAACTGGAGGTTACTAGATAGTATGAGACACATGCACCTTAGTTGATTATTTAATTTGTGAACTTGAGATTTGGAAATCAAATAATGAGTAATGCTCTGAACTCTGCAATTTTTTAGTATGTTCGAATTTTCGTTGCGTTTTTACCTGTAGGTACCATATTTGGTCAGGAGTGACCGAGCTCTGAGATACTTTGCGGGTATGTTTGTTTACAGATTAACACACGAGGACGTGTGCATCGCAGGATGGCCGTGTCGCATCCGGTCAATTGTTTGACTATTCGGAACGCCAGCGCCATCTGGCGGCGCTCGACAGAGTCTAGCCTGAGTTCGTGGGGTGTACAAGAAAGCGTGCAGCGAGGTGGAGCGGCCCTCTTGGACATCGGACATGATACGAACAACATGTGCTAGTGTGATTAATTTGTTCATGAAATTATAATCTGATTTGAACTGCAAACTGTTTTTCTATTGCGCAATAACCAACCCTATACCCACAGTAATTAAAATATGGCTGATAATAACGAGACACACATGCCTTCTCCGTTATATAAAACATTGATTAGGCAGGGGTCATAGTTCTTCCATAGTTCTTGGTAACCAGTCCACTTTAGCCACCCAAACCTATAGCCCAACTTTTTATTTATCCATATCTTTCAATAGTCCTACACCAACCGGGGGTTGTCCTTGGGTGCACTTGCATAGTGCATACAGGGATAATCGTCGGTTGGTGCCACATTTCATTAAAATTTCCTAAGGGGCCTCTGGGAGTTGGGTTCGGCCCCTCGTACGCCTTCCAAAGGACCGGGACCCCATGGTCCTGAGATATGTAAAATCATAAAAAAAATATGTTTTCGTTCGTAGGAAAACATAATTATTGGCTATATCACGCCAATAGATGTCGTTACGTGTTTCCAAAATACTTAATAAAAAGTTGTTCTAGAATACTTTAAATTGATTATACCTATGATATCTTATGAAACAAAAACTAATAACTGCTCCAAGTTCTACACCATATTTGAGTATACAAATTAGCCATATTAGTTTGGTACTTTTTACGTTGATTCTGTTCAAATTATCTGTCACATCCAAACAGACAAACAGAAAAAAAACAAAATTGATAAAATGGCATCTGTTAGTTATCCTTTAACACCCCAAATTTTTTTTTGAAAATATTTTCAATGTTCAGAAACGCCTCGTCCACAGATTTTTTATATGAATAGATATAGAAAAGATATAGAATAGAATAGATAGAAGATATAGATAGAATAGAAGAAGAAGATATAGATAGATAGATATAGATAGAATAGATGTTCAAGTAACAATGGACTCAAATATCATAGTAACAATATTTCTTAACAACTATGTTAGTAAACTTAACCTAACACTGCCATATAGTTATGAGAAACCCTGCTACAAGCTCAACACCGATGTGGAAAGCTTGTAGCAGCGATTCATACACAAGCAGTCCAGTCTGCTCGCGATACACCGCAGTATAATGTTGGGGCTGGCCTGCACCCGGCGCTCGGTGTCACCGCTGCGTCGGCTGCCGGGAGGACACGGCGTGGCTTACGCCGGCAGAGTGTGCCGCTTGGGAGGAGCCACGCCATGCCCTCATCTCAGAAGTAGGCAGAGACCTGTCACTGCCCGCCGTGGTCGAGTCGATGGTCGGCAGCGAAGAGTCCTGGGACGCGGTGGTTTCCTTCTACGAAACAGTTGTCTCGCAGAAGGAGGCTGCAGAAAGGGAGAGGGAGATCTCGTCCACTCACCCGGCCCGCAGCAGGCGCACCTGGCGTCGGCGGAGGGCGGACAACGCCCTCGTCCAGCCCTCCTAAATGAGTCCGGGGTTGACGGACTCGGGGACGTCCGTCACCCCCCATACACTAGGACCCGAGGTGGAGACGCGTAGTGTTCCACGCGCGCTCCTCTTAGACGTCGCCGGGTGAGTAAAACACCTCACTCGCCCCCTGACCCAAGGAGGCCTGCAGTGGCGGGCCGGCACCAGCCGGGGATTGCGGAAAGATCGTACGTTCCCGCGTCCCTCGGCGTAGGTGTGAGATGGAACACCGGGGTGGTTTTTAGTTAGTAAGAGTCTGACAGACGCCGCCGCCCGCCCCAGGGCGGCGGAAATCCATGAGGATTTTCCACACCGGGAATTTTTTTTGGCCCGCACCCGGCGCAAGAAGGAGGCGCATATTTTTCGCATTGTAGCGTAAAAGCAATCGACGCGAGCTTCAGCAAACATCCCTGATGCGCTACAGATGCGGAACAGAAAAATGCGAAGGGCGCTGTACGATTTTAAATGAACCTAGTCGTAGCTTCTAAGATTTCTTACCCATTTAAGATAACCGCTCTATCAGTCAAGAATTTGAAAGTTTTCGGCATTTTCCTGATAAATCCATTGTGGGATGCGGAGTCAAAGGCCAAGATTAAAACATTGTAGGAATTCTTATAATCTGGAGGAACCGGCGTGGGCTCTACTGGCCGGAAGCCTGCTTTGTGGCCTGACCATCGATAATATAGTTGAATGTCACTGTAAAGGTATAATTCAGTTGTAAAATGTATTTGGTGGATGTGTGATGCTCATCAGTTTCATGCAGAAAACAGCGTAACAATTCTTTAAAAAAAAGTTGTAAAACTAATCCTGGTAAGCTGGTTATAAATCAATAGGTAAAATAGAGTACCTACATGTAGACGACTTTGAATAATTTGTTAGAATGCTCAACAATTAACTTGTTTCCGTGTCTGTACAGAATGGACGTCATCAAACAATAATAATGGTAATACGTGCGTAGTGGTCCGTGGCTAAATAATACAGCCGCACAGATCGATCGATCAGGTTATGCTACGCTTGCCGCGGTTGGTCTGTGGATGGGTCACCATCTTTACATACCGAGACCTCTCCGTGCCTCGGATAGCACGTCAAATCGTTTGTCCCAGCTGTCATTCGTGGATCTTTGACAGTCGTTACGGGTAGTCAGAAGCCCGAAAGTCTGACAACCAGTCTTACCAAGGGGTATCGTATTACCCATTAATTGTTGTTGTCACGTCTATTTGTATTAGACTTTGATTACGTACAATTAAAATTATCATAAAACAGCTCTGCAGATTTGGCAATTTTAGTCAGGATAACTAAACTTCAGTTTTTTCAATATCAGTTAATTTTGACCAAACTTTCACAATAATATAAAAACTAACCTATTCAATTCTCTGCCAGTGCAAGATATCTTGACATGGTCGCTTCTGTTGAGCGTGTACTTCTCGGCTCCACTCACATTGACATAGTCAGACAAGAAGTATAGCTGATCATCCACATACACAATGTCTCTATAAGTGCAACTGATATCAGCCACGTATTTTAATACTTCCTTCGTGACATAGCATTCAGATCTCTGTAATTTAAAATTATTAAAAAAAATACAAGCTCATTTCAAAAGGAAGTAGTTTCTGCCTACCCCCGTGGAAAGAAGGCGAACGAACAGACAGCCATCACGCGTAGCATGACCGCAGTAGAAACGGGTTTTGTCGACGGAACAATAGACAAAATGACAGATTGTAGTGTGTCTATTCTGACATTTTGTTTTGTCTATTGTTCCGTCGACACTGGTCGACACAACCCGTTTCTATGGTGGTCATAGTACGTGTGCAGAGCAAAGAATGATAACTTGATGGTGAAAAATCTTTTGTTTCATTTCCAAAGTCTAGTTAAGAGACTATATTTTTAACCCCCGACGCAAAAACGACGTGGTGTTATAAGAAGTTTTAAATTTGACGTGTCGGGGTGTGTGTGTGTGCCTATCTGTGGCATCGTTACGTAGCTCCCGAATGGATGAACCGATTTTGATTTTGTTTTTTTTTGTTTGAAAGGTGAATTAGTGGCAAGTATTCTTAGCTATGTTAGATGAAAATCGGTCCAAGATGGCCGCCGCCACAAAATGGCGGATTACCTACATATTATTTCACAACTCCCTCAATATGGGTATCAGATGAAAGAGCTTGACAAGCAGAATACTAAATACTATGATAAATTTCAAAACCAAAATGGCCGCCACTACAAATGGCGAATTCACAGAGGAATACGTTAGTATGGAATGAACGCCAACGACCACGAGTACCTAACTAGCTTCACTGTGGTAAAAAAAATTGTACAGCTGCGCAGATTTTGGCGAGTCACGTGTCGATCGTATAGCATGTTTACTAGTAATATAATATTATAAAGTTTAAAAAGCAAGAAATAAAAATTAAATTTAAAATTTAAAAAACCCCCGACTCAAACAAAAACCTCTAAAAACTAAAATAACAATATATATTGGCCCTTTAAGTTTAATATAAGTTGCAGGAAATATTTTTATCCAAGCGTCCTCACGTCGGGAGACGGCTAATGAAAACGCCAAACAGATGAGGCTTAAACCCAGCAATAATGAATGTATGCTTTTGTAAAAAACCGGCCAAGTGCGAGTCGGACTCGCCCATGAAGGGTTCCGTAGCAGCAAGTAACATAATATAAAAGTTCTTGTAGTTCGTTGTAACTTTGTGAAAGGTAAATTGCGGTTTTCGATTTATGACGTATTAAAAAAAAACTACTTACTAGATCTCGTTCAAACCAATTTTCCGTGGAAGTGTACATTATATATATTTTTTTAATTTTATCATTCTCTTATTTTAGAAGTTAGAGGGGGGGGGACACACATTTTACCACTTTGGAAGTGTCTCTCGCGCAAACTATTCAGTTCAGAAAAAAATCGATATTAGAAACCTCAATATCATTTTTGAAGACCTATCTATAGACACCCCACACGTACAGGTTTGATGAAAAAAAAATTTTGGAGTTTCAGTTGTAAGTATGGGGAACCCCAAAATTTATTGTTTTTTTTCTATTTTTGTGTGAAAATCTTACTGCGGTTCACAGAATACATCTACTTACCAAGTTTCAACAGTATAGTTCTTATAGTTTCGGAAAAAAGTGGCTGTGACATACGGACGGACGGACGGACAGACAGACAGACAGACAGACATGACGAATCCATAAGGGTTCCGTTTTTTGCCATTTGGCTACGGAACCCTAAAAACATAGCTGCTGTTAACTTCCAATTTTCATTCGCCGTCCCCCGACGCGAGGACGCTTGGATCAAAATATTTCCTGCAAGTTGGCCAATACCTATATATTATTATTTTAGTTTTAAGAGGTTTTTGTTTGTAATTATAGTAAAGCTGAAACTGGCTTGTTCAATCAATCACTGGTTTTCCCTATCTTCCTATACGCTGCTGTGACGTGGACGCTGCGAGACATCGAAAAGCAGAAGATAGACGTTCTGGAAATGTGGTGCTGGAGAAGAATGCTCGGGGTATCGTGGACTGAGTTTCGCACCAACACCTCTATACGACAAGAACTCAACATCAAAAAGCGTCTATCAGTTACGGTCCAAACGCGCATCCTCAAATATTTCGGACATGTCTCGAGGCGTGAGGGAGACTCTGTTGAGTGCCTTGTCGTGCAGGGTAGAGTGGAATGCACTAGACCACGCGGACGCTCATCCATGAGATGGACTGACCAAATTAAATCCGCAGTGGGTGATCCCTTGTATGAGTGCACAAAAAATCCAGAAATCGGAGTAGGTGGCGAGAAATCGTGAGGCGAATCACATCAGCCCCTAGACAAGAAACTACATGAGGACCACGACCGCTCTGACAAGAGTGCTATGAAGAAGAAAAAGAAGAAAGCTGAAACTTTGCTATGCTTTGCTTTGCTATGCTGGGACTCATACGGTCTTATTCATAAAAACAGCTTATTTAAGTCATTCATTAGTTAAAGTTATATCTATGGTTAAAATGCTCGATAAGCCTATAAAACCTTCGATAAAATTTCGTATTCATAAACGCTCCATAAACGTTCTACTTATAACTAAAATATCGTTTAAATTCATTATAAATCTAAATGTTGCCATTATAATGAAGTCATCCAACCACTGACCTCTAATAAACAAGTACGCTGGATTAAATATATCTACTCTACGAAATGACAGTTCTTTTTTGTGCCGATTTAAAGCGCTCCGCTCGAGCGTCTCAGGAACTAAAATTGATGGGTGTATTGTGGCCGTCGCTGTTTTGGTACGCCTCTGATGATTTAGGATTAAATCTTGCACTCTATCTAAAATGCAAAAAATATCGTAAGTACCTACATATCTATATATGTATATCTACTTACGTGCCTCAATTACTCGTTAGATAACATGAAATATAATTGATAAATATTATGTTATGCATGTGTCGCAGCCAACTGGTTAAATTAGCCGTTCAGTTAACTGCCTAGCCTTTTAACTAAACGGCGTCGTTCAACTAGCGGCCTAAATGATATTCCGCCAATTCGTCTAATACAACATAACGAATTGGCTGGCTGATGCTTACGCCGTTTATATAAAATTGTTTCTAACCTCAAATCAGATAAAAAGGGAAAACGAAACGTTAATATGGGCGATTAACAGCAAAAAAGGAAAATATTGTCCCTATTGTGGCAAATATACCATAAGAGTGAACAGTAAGTTAACTGAAGGCTTATCCTAAGTATATTTAAAACTAAAGACACATGACAATCAGTATTTGATATAACCATAATATATAACCATAACTTTTTGTAATATCGTCGTCAGCGTCGTCGTCGTTATCAGCTACTTGCCCGCACTGCAGGGCAAACTGGCCCCGAAGAGGCGGACGGTGTCACAACTGCGAGGCGGCGATTGATCCCGAGTGGGGCTACTGCGAGATCTGCGGGGTGGAAACGGCGCGGGCCCAGGGGCTTAAATGAGCCAAAATGCTGTCCCACCGCGCAAAACTCCAGAAAGTGGCTCACTCGCAGCAACCGCTGCTGCCGCCGCCATGTCCCAAGTCACCGGACCTCTTCGGGCCGGACTATACGAATATTGAATCGACGTTCAATAGTCGTGACTAACAGTTGGAAAGGACGCCAGTAACTGCGTCCAAGAATGTCAGTGACGACCAATCAAATGATTGAAAAATTGAAAAACTTTTTTACAAATAAAAAGTAATTTAAAAAAATTAAACCGACTTCAAAAGGAAATTCATTCAAAATTATAAAATAACTTTAATTCGGGAAGTTGGTGTGTTATGGTCGATTTAATTTTTTTAAATTACTTTTTATTTGGTAATTTTTAGTTTGAAATAAAAACTAGAATATAATTTGTTTGTAATAAGTAGTTAATAGTTTTGTTTAATAATAAATTTAATTGGTTACAACAGAAGTGCAAAATAAATTAATACAACTGCAGCTCCTCGAAGGATTATTTACGAAACTGACGTTTGTTGGGAGCATGTTACATTGATACGTCCAATGTCATTTTCTTATTAAACTGCTGATGAGTGTCGGCAATTTTTTTATACAGTACTGTTATAGTAGGGTTCTGGCTTCTATAATATTAGTATTTTATATACACCCATGTTATAAATCCTCTATAAAAGTTTCTGAAATAGTTAGCTTATTGCCAACATTAAAACAACCAGTGTCATAGTAACCAAACGAGTGCTATAATATTGTACTAAACATTATGCAACTCGTTTTTAAAAAAAGAACATTGTCATGCACGCGCGTTTCACTACCACAGCGCAGTAATTTAAAAAAGAACTTACTGGTTATTCGAATTCACGTCGTATCCCGCCGGCCGCCATTTTTGTTCGATATTAGTATTGCAAAAAACTGTTTCAGAACCTTTTATAGAGGATTCATATCATGGGTGTAGATAAAGTCTTGTATGCAACTGTACATAATTAGGTATTGAAACACTCATGTGATACTTTTATCACTCGTGTTTATATTATATTATACAACAGTTGCATAAATAACTATTATAGAAAGCTTTACTGCTAAAATGCTTTTATGACAATTTTTGACAACCAGACTTTAGCAAGCTTTTAGATGTTCGATAACTTTTTATGAATAACACCGTTACTGATTAAAGCCTACGTAACCTTAGTATTACATTGAATAACAATCTGTAGACAGATTAAATACAATTCTTAATTACTTACATTACAAATAACCCAATCATTGCCGTTGCAAATAATATTCGGGAAATCTTTGTTAAACTTCATGGCTTCTGCAGAAAATGGATCAACTTTTGGTATTTCGCATCCCTTGCCTTTCTCTTCTAAATAATACTCCTTTAGGCGGTCTTCAACGAGTCTGGAATGGCAATCCGATCGGTAATTTACACTTGTATCAAATTCAAATAAGTACCTCTTTAGTCTGCTCACAAAGCTTTATTCAATATGTCATAGTCAAAGGTCGATTTGCAGTCTCTTCCCGGAATGACTGGTTTATCCTTGGTTTGACCAAAGCCTTGGGGCAAACCACGAAATAAAATCCAATTTCGGCCTTTGACTAAAGTATTTTTAGTCAAACCTAGAAGTTCCTAACTTTTTAGTCAAACGTCGAAAGTAAATAATCTGTTTCGGGCTTTGCCTAGTTGATCCTAGAAGCCAATGGCAGTCTCGGTCAAACGTCGACTGTACTTGTTATATTATGTTGTGTGCGCTGATAGCACACTTGGTGCAGACTATGAAGGCTTCGAAAGTCAAGTAACATGCATGCGTTGTGCACAGACAGAAAATAAAAAAAATAAATAAAGAAAAGGCAATTGAAGGTCTTGAAGGTTATGAAACAATTATCTAAACAAAAATGTCCGCCAATCGCGATTGGAAAAACTGTAACCATAGCTATTCTTAGCTACGACAGAGCTAAAAGGAGACGCTAGAAATGTTTTAGGTATCATACAAGATAAAACAGTGAGTGATGTGAGTGATGAGTGGACAGGGTACGGACGAAATACGGAACGATAAACACACTTTTTTCGAGGAATCAAATAAAATAATTTAAAGAGATTTTTTTTAATTTTAAAGATGTGCCCGACGACGTTAAGCTGTCTCTAAGAGAAATAAGTGCAATAGATTCTAAATTTGGGGGCCAAGGCTTTATAAAATGTAATTGCAACAAAAAATGTTCTTCAAAATTATGTAAATGTAAGAGATCTAACGTCTTGTGCAATTCTAAATGTCATAATGCATCACCATGCATGAATAAAGACTATTTTTTTATTTTATTTTAATTATGACAACATTAAAACAATAAACATTAAAATAAAAAAAAATCGTTTTATTACACCTAATCTAACAAACTAAGACATTATAATACCTAATTGAAGTTTGACTGGTCAAACCCCGATTTCATTAAATTGAGTTTCGACGTTTGCCTGACCAAATTAGTTTCTCCTAGGTTTAACGAAAATGCTTTAGTCAGAGGCCGAAAAACTTAATTTGTTTGGGCTTTGACTAAGACTTAAAGTCAGACCTGAGGATTGACTAATCAAACCTAGGAGCGCCGCAGCTTCGAGGTTTGACTATAACAGATACATACATAAACTCATGCCTTCTTTCCATGGCGGTAGGCAGAACTACAGAACGCCATCTGCTACGATCCTTACATTACTCCTTTTGCTTCGTTTACGTTCATACATCTTGCCATACCTACACGCGCGCCGGTTGTGAGTACCACGCACCAGACCTTCACTATTATGTTCTTTTAGGGCGTGCTCACCCGGCGTTTCGACTCACATCTGCCTTATTAACACTTAGTCGCCTTTCATTCATACTCTCACATGATGACTAAACCATCTAAGCATAATCTCTTAAATTTTTGTCACTTCTTTTAAACCACATTTTCACATTATTCCTTATTCAATAATATACAATAAATACGATGTTTCCTGGCTAAGATGTCGCACTGCATGAAAACCGAACTTACGCTGTAACTTCAACCAATCTCAAGGGCTTATACTCTCTTGTGATAATGTAAGTAGCAGCAGCTAGGGTGATGATTAATGCGACACCAAGGCATAGCCGTTGCCTACCGTAGAGTCTTTTCGAACATGTAAGCACCTGAAATAATAATTATTTTTGTGTAATTACACTTTACACTACTTTTTATTTTTCTGCTATATTTTGTTTTCTGATTTTTATTACCATAGTGGGATTTATAAATGTCCGTAGCTGTGTCCATTACGGCGGGCCCTGTCATAATACCAGCGCTGCGGTATTTATTTTTTAAATATCGCAATATTATGCTGAGATAGGAGCTTTTTTGGCCACGCATAGGCCTTTTTTTGTTTTTGTTTTTAATGTAACTTTGTTATTCTTAAATGCACCTTTTTATTTACTATTTTTAGTTCCTGTGTGTGTCCCAAATAAAATATTTCACTTTCTTTCCGTACAATAACTAGCAGCGCTCGCGGTTTCACCTGCATAAATGCCGATCCTGTGGGAATGTCCTTTCCCGTGACTCAAACTATCAAAGCGCACCTATGCACAGTGTGTTAGAAAGCCCGATTTTGTTGCATGCCCTTTTTATTACAGACATCGATAGTATTTATCATTTTAAGCACTACAGTCAAAGTCCGGCATCGATACGACTTGTAGATGTTTTTTAAAAAAATCTCAAAGTTGCTGTATAACCGGGTCATGAAAATAATAAAAAAAATTATATAAAAAAAACCAGCCTACATATTTAAATTTCCATTATAATTACTAATCAAACTTATAATACCTAACTATCTGACAAGTTTTCGTGTCTGTATTACAAATAGATCGCGAAATATGAATATTTTTATGTTTTTTACTTTTTATTTAATTTCTTGGCAATAATGCGGTATTAGATGGAGATATTTGACCAGACGATTGTCAACATGTATGTCTATCGACATTATTAAAACCACAATCTAATTCAGCGTTATTTAGAAGTTATGAGAATTTTTCTATTTTAGCCAGGGTTGTCACATTCGAAAATGTCAAGTTTTATCCGGGTTGTAAAAACTAAAAATATTTACAAAAAACTGAAAAATTATAAATCTTGGTTTTCATTTTGAATAATTAAAGTATCTTCATCATGTTCAGTGAATGACGAATGATCATCCACTAACGGAAAAAAAGACCTAAATAATGTTCGTTTGATGTTTAGTAAACATTTTCAACAAATCTTGACAAGATTTTAATTAGTATCACCGTCAAATCTCCAACTTTTACCTTTTAGCATGAATGTGTTTTTTATTGCAAGGTCATAGTTTTATTTACACTAATTATATGGATAAACAAGTAGACGAGCCACCTGGTTATAAGCGGTCATCGTCGCCTATACCACCTATCGTCCCTCTAGACATGTCGCGCAAGTATAAATGAGACGGCAGTTACCCACCCTGAGACTTTAAGGTGTGTTCTGTCTCACGTGCCTATAATTTTGCTGGCTAACTGTCCTTCAAACCGAAACACAATAGTCCAACACTACTGCTTGGCGGCAGAAATAGACGAGTCGGTGGTACCCACCCAGGCGGACTAAGCGAAAGAATCAAAGAATAAGAGTGCCCATGGGTATAGTTTCAGTTATTGGTAAATGCACATATAAAGATAATTAATCGATAATATATACGACTTCTTTCAGCTAAACTCAAAATTATAAAAAATATTAAATTTAAAATTCTGGTTAAAGTGACAACCCTAGTACAAAAAAATCCGGATATAACTGAAAATTCTCATAACTTCTAAATAACGCTGAATTAGATTGTGGTTTTAATAATGTCGATAGACATACATGTTGACAATCGTCTGGTCAAATATCTCCATCTAATACCGTATTATTGCCAAGAAATTAAATAAAAAGTAAAAAACATAAAAATATTAATATTTCGCGATCTATTTGCAATACAGACACGAAAACTTGTCAGATAGTTAGGTATTATAAGTTTAATTAGTAATTATAATGGAAATTTAAATATGTAGGCTGGTTTTTTTTATATAATTTTTTTTATTATTTTCATGACCCGGTTATACAGCAACTTTGAGATTTTTTTAAAAAACATCTACAAGTCTTATCGATGCCGGACTTTGACTGTAGTGCTTAAAATGATAAATACTATCGATTTCTGTAATAAAAAGGGCATGCAACAAAATCGGGCTTTCTAACACACTGTGCTATGGAGAGAGGCCACAGTAGCGGCCCTAGGACAGTGCGAGCGGTGCGACGGCACCGGGCGCCGTCATGGGTAGGCGCTGAAATCAACCTAAATGCGACTACCGGGCACCAGTCAGATGAACCATGATAAAACTACACGGGGTGTGTAGTTTTATCATGGTTCATCTACTACATCTACTGACCGCCCGTAGCAAATTGTCCCTCAAGTGCAAATTGTGCCTCTACACCGCAGTCATCCGTCCCTTCATGACCTATGCTTGCTTCGTCTTCGCTCACGCTTAGCCTCACCATCTGCATAGAATGCAAACCCTCCAGAACCGTTTCCTCAGAAAGGTCACGGGAGCCCCCTTCTATGTCCGCAATGAGAGTCTACACTTAGATCTCAGAATGCCCACCGTCCAGCAGTTCATGAAACGCCTCTCAAAGCGTTTCTTTGATACTGCTATAAAGCACCCCAATCCCCTGATTGCGGCGGCCGCCCGGTACACTCCCTCCCGCATAAGTAGGATTCGTTGACTGCGGCATACCCTAACCATCCCCGACGACGCTATGACCGTCCTAAAGGAAAGTAGTAAGGCCACCAGTAGGTATTTTCAGAAAGTACAAATCCTGACAGACGTCCTTCCGTCCTCGCCGTCGAGGCCCGTCGCGACGCCCCATACCATGTTCGCCCCGACTCTTGCTCGAGCCAGCCCGCGCCGCTGAGCCTATAGTTTTAAATTCGCCCCTAAATAATCCAGTCTGTCCTTTGCTGCCCTTTCCCAGCGACGCCCTAAGCCGAGGTCCGTACCCCACAGGGGGTGCCCTTAGCGTGTAGTCGCTTAGTTTTTAAGTGTTTTAAGCCCTGACTGGAGGCCTTAATTTATTAAGGCATCCACAGGCAAGCCCGGTTAAGCAGACGACAACCTCATAGGTTGAACGACGAGATGCCATTTATAAAAAAAATATCGACCGAGACGCGACGATCATTTGGGCGCGCAAACGGAGCAGGCTGCGCAGAAAGGTCCATATTGGAGAAAACTTATTTACCTACGTTCCATGTGTCAGGAAAGACTGTCGGACCTTGGAATCATGTCCATAGAAAATACAATTGCCCAAAAGCTAAATTATTCTGAAGTAATTCAGAAATTTGCTAGCGCAAAAGCTACAAATCTAGCCGAAGTCCATGCGGACGAAGTCACGGGCACAGCTAGTCTATGTAATATCCAACTAATCCGCGTAAGCCACTGCATATTATGCATAATATCACAGGAAAATGCTACATAGAGGGGCGCCACTTTAACATTTTGCACCACCTAAAAATTTTTCTAGGGCCGCCGCTGAGAGGCCAGTTTCCACTCCGTTGGAAGACGGGGAAGCTGGTCTTCATTCAAAAGCCAGGGCACCCTGCGGACTCTCCGTCCGCATACCGGCCCATAGTGCTGCTCGACGAGGTCGGCTAGCTCTTTGAGAGAGTGATTGCAGGCTGCCTCGTCGGGCACCTAGTGAGGACGGGGCCGGATCTTGCGGATAGCCAGTTTGACTTCCGCAAGGGGTGCTCGACGGTGGACGCCATCATGCGCGTGAGAGCCCTCACCACGGGGGACGCGGTGTCCCGAGGTGGGGTCGTCGTGGCGGTGTCACTCGATATCGCCAACGCATTTAACATCCTGCCCTGGAGCTGTATTGGGGAGGCACTCCGGTATCACCGGGTGCCAACCTACCTCCGTCGAGTAGTCGGGGCGTATTTGACGGCCAGAGCTGTCATCTACCCCGGTCGCGACTGGGAGTGGAACCGGCGAGAGATGTCGTGCGGTGTCCGACAGGGATCGGTTCTGCGGCCGCTCCTGTGGGACATCGGTTACGACTGGGTGCTGCGGGCCGACCTCCCTGATGGAGTCAGCGTGGTTTGCTACGCTGACGACACGTTGGTCCTGGCGCAGGGGAGGTCGCATCAGGCGGCGGTCGTGGAAAGGATTCGGCGGTTGGGTCTCGAGGTGGCATTGCACAAGTCCGAGGCCATGTCTTTCCATGGGCCCCGGGAACGAGCCACCATCGGGATCCCAACTAACGGTAGGTGGGGTTCACATCGGCGTCGAGACAACGATGAAATACCTGGGTCTCGTCCTCGACAGCCGGTGGAACTTCGTCGAACACTTCCGACGTTTAGCCCCCAAACTGAAACGGACCGGG
This sequence comes from Amphipoea lucens, assembly GCA_947508005.1. Classification (NCBI taxonomy): domain Eukaryota; kingdom Metazoa; phylum Arthropoda; class Insecta; order Lepidoptera; family Noctuidae; genus Amphipoea; species Amphipoea lucens. The sequence continues at coordinate 16,041,512 of OX382358.1, read as the reverse complement.
GCCGCCTTCAAGCGGATCTTACCCAACCTGACACCATCAGGCTGGAGGAGACGCCTGGGTGTCACCATTGCGAGAATCACCCAGAAGACACGGTGGAGCATATGGTGGAGGTCTGCCCCGCTTGGGCGGAGCACCGCCGTGTCCTCATAGACGCGATCGGCAGCGGCGGCGACCTCTCGCGTCCGGCCCTGGTTCAAGCCATGGTCAAGAGCGAGAGGGAGTGGGAGGCAGTCACCTCCTTCTTCGAAGCAGTCATGCTAGCGAAGGAGGTGGCGGGATGACTGAGGGAGAGAGCCTCACGTCCCAGCCGTCGCGGGAGATGCTCCCGGCCACCGCAGGCGTGGGCCTACGGACGGAGAGCAATGGGTAGCTCACCGTCCGATCAGTACCAGGCCCGTGCCGGACGGGACGTATGTGTTTCATGCGCGCCTCCAAGAGATGTCAGCATAAAGGAAGGGGCCTGTTGGGGCCGAAGCTTGCCGGGGTTACGGGATTGTCCGAAAGGGTTACCGCTACCCCGGAATATAAAGGGCTAAGGAAGGAACACGGGTGGGTTTTAGTCAGTAAGAGTCTGACACTCCCTTCCGCTCCACCCAGAGCGGGAGGGGTCATTTGATGATTTCCCATCCACAAAAAAAAAAAAAGGTTTACCCAATTACATCTAAATCGGTTCAGCGGTTTAACCGGTCAAGCGGCGCGGTTCGCCGATCGGCGACGAAACAATAGAAAATCAATTGTGTCTTATTAGCGGCGCCATGGTACAATTATTATACCATGAGCGGCGCTTGACAGATTAAGCGTAAGGTGCAGCGCAGACGACAGACTATCCGTGACGCACTTTTTAGTCTGTAAAAATAGAACCTATGCAATTATATGCAATAACGCACACGACGTGCAAAAAGTCCGGCGCACAAAAAATCCGTGTAATTCGGGCAGACCGCACCGCGCCGCGCCGCACGGTGGGCTGAAAATCGGCTTTCATAGACTTAGGCATTTTATTTTTCAAGTGCCAGTTTTTATGCCGGATATCACTTCTATTAGTTATAACAATATACAAAAATGACACCAGAATTGATTCTGCACAAAAACGAAGGAATTATAATTTTTTTACGAAAATTTTGTATGGAGCTAGTATGAAAAAACGAAATATCTCTAAAACGGCAGGGATAACCGTAATATCCTTATAGGAGGTTATAGTACTAATTATTTATGATTTTTTGACATACGTTACATAATGGTTGTAGATGCCGTTTTTTTTTTAAAAATCGTCAAAATATTTTTATTTATTTTTACATATGAAACTGTTCAAAACGATCCGTGAACTGTGTCAAAGTTAAGAACATCGTTAGGAAGCATGCTTTTTCCCCAAATATTAAGAATATGTGATAAAAAATAGACTGTAAATATATACTTTTATTGATAGGTAATTTAAATAAAACAAAAGTAACAAAAATAATATCTAAGTGCTATAAATTCAATTATACAAAATATTTGAAACAATAATCTATGAAATTATTAACTAAACATATTGGTACAATAAACTAACATAACAAATAATTAAATTTTACAAATTTTCTTTACAACTTTCGTTGTCGGACTCCAATTCCGAGTCAGAATCCAGATTGGATATACCTACAAACTCGAACTCAGTTTCCGGAAACTGTATTAGGTCGAGAGTTTCAGCAATAAAGGTTGTCTTCCTTTTTAACCGACTTCAAAAAAAGGAGGAGGTTCTCAATTCGACGGTATGTTTATTATTTTTTTTTGTATGTTTGTTACGCGATTACTCCGTCAATTGTGGACCGATTTTCAAAATTATTTTTTTGTTCGAAAGGAGATACTTCTGAAGTGGTCCCATAGTCACCAAGCCAGGATCTGATGATTGGATCCTGGAGAAATCGAAGGAACTCTTCAAATATTATAGGCACACCTATAGCGATTTAGGTATTTTTTATAGTAATTCGTGCATTTGCTCTCGGAAAGTACCATTTGGTGAAGTGGAACTGATGATGAAGACCACAGATGGACACCGGAACTACTCAATAATATTTAAGTATTTCACGGGTTACGATTCGATTACTTTAATATGATTGCTAAGCAATTTATGCTCGCCACGATGTGAATGGTAATATGGAGCTGATGGTGGACCAGGAGAACTCCACCACCACCAGCACCATCAAATCCCCACTTCGATATCAGCTTTAACTGCTTATTTTCCACATTATCAGAAAGACTTTGAAGAATCCGCTTCACCGTGATGTCAAGTAAAGCTTGAAGTGTAATTCTAGCTGATGAATCCGTAACTGACACTGATTGATTAGGAGGGTAGCATGCAAGCTTAGTTTGTTGCAGTTGATAGTAGGATGGGTAAATATCCTTAGCACCTTCCCGAATGGCAGTCTCTCGCAACGTAATATTTTGCCACTTTGAAAGCTTAAGTGATAGAAGCAATCCAAGTGCTTTCTCTGGTGTAAATATTACTGTTTTCACTGGTTTCTTAATGCTTTCATAGATTTTAACGGCAGCTTCTGGATTTTTGATCATATATTCGATTACAGATGCGATATCTTCATACCCTTTATCTTTTAAACGTGCCGCAGCTGCATATGCCAATTCAAAGGAATCCTCGCCTATGTGCTCACTAGATCTTCTCTTTTTCTGTTTGCTTCCCAGATCTTTGAATGGTTTTCGGGACCTTTTTGTCATTGTTCCAACAGTCGATGATGTCGAAGGTTCTGGAGAGACTGAACGTGCTCTTGGTATCTCATCAATAGTTGGTTCTTGATTTATTAAAGTTTGCACGCAACTTGGCCAGTCTATATTTGCTTGCAGCCACTCTCCGTACGCATTTCACATTCAACAACAAACAATTTTATTCCCCTATCTTTCAAAAAGAAGCGACAGCATGGGCACTTTGACACTGATATTCAACTATTTGGTATTGTTGGAAATCTTACAAGATCAACAAGATACTACACACCTCTGTCTAGTCCTTCAGGTCTATAGGGGTGATGCTATTTTATGTTAAGAGTTGTTAAAGCTCTGAATTCTTCAACTTAAACACTAAAAAGAACGTTTCATATGTAAAAATAAATAAAAATATTTTGTCGATTTTTAAAAAAAAAAACGGCATCTACAACCATTATGTAACGTATGTCAAAAAATCATAAATAATTAGTACTATAACCTCCTATAAGGATATTACGGTTATCCCTGCCGTTTTAGAGATATTTCGATTTTTCATACTAGCTCCATACAAAATTTTCGTAAAAAAATTATAATTCCTTCGTTTTTGTGCAGAATCCATTCTGGTGTCATTTTTGTATATTGTTATAACTAATAGAAGTGATATCCGGCATAAAAACTGGCACTTGCAAAATAAAATGCCTAAGTCTATGAAAGCCGATTTTCAGCCCACCGTGCGCCGCGCTGCTCGGCACAAAAAGTGTGTGAAAAAAATTTAACGTTTGCTTCAACGCGCGCTAACGCAGACGCGCGGCGCACACTTTAGTCGGCAATCTGCATTTGCTAGGGGTGGACGTAACGCACGCGATCTATTATCATGGCGCCAGAGGTCGATGTAACGATGTTAATTCAAGAAATACAAAACAGACTTAAACAGTCTTAAAATAAATAGCAACTCATCAAATGTAGTAACAGACATTTTATAAAATTTGAAAATTTTTTCCTGATGTTGTTTCAGAATTGAATGTTTAGTATGGAACTGTCCCTTCAGTAATCTTTCCGAAAGTATAGGATGTACCCAAAATTCTTTATTTCTTCTTCTTTTTCTGTACTTCATGTACAAAATAATACTTCGCGATCTCTGCACGATTTCCATAGCGTCTACGTCCCTACAGCTCTGCCGACAGAATGATCGAAAATGTGCGTCGTGTGCGTTGAGTCTGTAAAAATCCGCGACCGACTTTTTGCGCGCCATGCAGACTTTTTGTGCGCCGCAGACTCGATCGCACAAAATGTGTGCCGTCTGCGCTGCACCTAAAGAGGTAACAGACAGACAGACACACTTTCGCATTTATAACACTGGTCAACAAAAAAAAAAGGCATAAAAATACATAGCCTCTATTGTACCTATCTTGAATCTCTTTGGGCGTGAGCCTTTTGATTGCCACCATCGGGCACTAAATTATCCTTCCATCAGCAACGACATCGGTTCAAGATGGAAGGATAACTAAATGATTAAAAAACAAATAGAACATAATCATACCCTGTACATCTTCTTTAAAATAATGAATATTAATTTTAATGCCATGTCACATAACACAAAATTCGATAAACTTATTACTTTAAAAATCGCTTAAAATTAAATGATGACAAGACAGTGACATTATATTTTTTTGAGAGGTCAGTTTATCTATGGTGTAATTATTAGCTAATGTCAAATGCGTATCGTCGTTTGCTGGCTTTTAAAGGCCAGTATCTTCTTACAGAAAATACAGACAAACTTTATGTCAAAAATACTACATACATAATCAGCCTATAATACCGACGCTCCTACAGAATATAGGTGTTTGCTCCCGCCCGCCCCGCTTCCGGAGCTAGCCGGTCACGGTCCGGGCGGGCTAAGGAGCAGTCGTGTGTGTGTGAGCGGTATTGTATTGTGTAACACCGCTCAGTGTCTACGCGTATCGCGACACACGCTGCGCCTACGCGTGTGAGTTTAAGCGTCTGTATAGTGGTGTGTGGCTGCGCTCGCTACGTAACGTGCCTATATTAACCTAGCACACGTTACGTAACGAATGTATGTAAAAGTGTAGAGTTCAGTTGTTTCAAGTGAGCCGCGTATAACCTGGGTGCGGCTCACTTGAAGGCGTCAATCCGGTGCGATGGGGTCGTCGTCCGCTACCAGGTCGCGGGGCAAGGGTCACGCGTCGGGTGGGCGCGCGTGCCAGGGCGCAATGTCCTGGACATGCGGCCAGGCGGATGCGTCGGCACGCGCGATCATACCCTTCGCGAGTCGCCGCACAAACTCGTCCAGGCTCTCAATCCCGAGGTCCCGTTCGATTACATCGTTCCTCACGAAACGAGGAGCGTCAACAATGGTCCGCAGCGCTTGACTTTGCTGCGCGCGGAGCAGCTTTCGGCTCGACTCGCTCGTGAGGGCGAACCAAGCAGGGGCGGCGTACGTCAAGATTGAGCGCACGTACAACTTGTACACGCCCAACCTGACGCGCGCCGGGATGCGGGACGAGAGCACCGGTTTAAGGAGGTTGCGGGCGACCCCACCTTTTGCGGCGACCGAGCGGACGTGTGGCCCCATCGTGAGCCGACGATCGATAGTCACCCCCAGGTACTTGACCCGGGGCGACTGTCCAGCACAAACGAGTGCGGTCAGTTATAAAGGTTTGTCCCCACCACGCACTCGCCCCACAACAACTCTGTCCAATGGCGTACGGAAATACGTCATCGTGTTTACTTGATACAAAATACTAAAATGTGCTAAATCTAATAAGACTTACATTAAAGTAATCGAATAAAACAACAAGAATAATTGTCGTAAATAAACAATAGTGATTTCACAAAGTAAATCATTTTAAAATCAAAGTAACATGTCATCAATTGTTTTGAACAAAACCATCGGTTACAATTATCAAAATAAGTTGCTAAAATCAGTTAGCGCGTACACTGACTACTCAATAAATTATGTTCAGATTTATTAGACAATAATTGATAGTAAAATCTCTTAAATTAATAATGAGAAAACAAATCATAATGAATTCTGTTGACTATCCCTCAAAGAAGAATGGGCGGTTTCGTCCCAAGTGTTGTAACATGTTTCTACCTATATCATATGGAAGATCTCAGTGAGTGTTATTTTTTTTTGTATGGGCATAACTCTGTATCTCGTGCAGGGAAAGTGTTATAGTAGTTTCATTTATTTAATAAAATATTAAATACAACCTAATTAATTAGTCTTTTAATGACAAAAGGACTAAAACTATTTATAACTACCTACTCCTACTCTGTCCCAACACCCCCAGCACCCCCTCCACTACCCTGCGCCGCGTACTGCTATTGTTTTTTTTATTGTAAGCGCAGGAGCAGCGAAAAATATTTTAAAAGACTGGCTATATGTTGGAAAGAGATGGTTGTCGGTTGTTGCAACTTTTTGTAATAAGTATATATATTTATGAGTTTTATTTTATTAAGATTTTAATCTTTTTTATATTTATAGTTTTTTACTCTTTTTTACAAATGTCAAAATAAAAGTCAGTTGTGTCAGCGATTCGTAATTTCATTGATTTATGGTGCTTCTAGATGCCATTATTTATCTAGTGGTATTATGCACTTATGCTTTCAATTTTTTTATAGCTGTGCTGTACTACCGTATTTTAAATTGTTGCTCCTCTGTTTATTTACTGACGACTTACGCATTCCTAAAAGACCTCTGGTGTTTCTACGTTTGCAACTATCGACATCGGCTTACTTTGTGGACTTGATATTGTTTTTTGATTGGTTTGTTACGATTACGAATTATGGAACATTTGTGTGTCACCTGTGCTCGGTTTTTGACTCGACAGCGAGTGCGACATGTAGTTTCAAGAACTATATTTAAATATATTTCAGAGCATATGAGAATAGAACAGGTCTGTTTTGTGCTTGTTTGCTTCTGAACTATGTTTGTGCTTTTTTCACGTCGCCTTCGCAACGAAAAAATGAATCAATCGGTTTCTTAAGGTAACTGGGGAGACATACTTCCATACTTATATTAGGTCCTTACATATGAAATTGGCGTTTTTCGTACTGGCCACTTTAATCACGAATTTCTCCTCTTTGGTAAGGAATTCCAAATTCAAATTTGTACAGCTATTTACTCATGTATTTGTGCTTCGATGACCGTCATTCATTTGTTTTTTTTCTTCTGTTTTTCCTGTTTGCGTCACTCATTTTACAAAATGGAAAATTTAAAATATCGCATTATTTACGAGTACGAGTTCCGCCGTGGCACTAGTGCTGCGGAAACGACTCGAAGGGTGAATGATGTGTATGGCGGTCATGTTGCAAAAGAAAACACAGTTCGTTTTTGGTTCCAACGTTTTCGTTCTGGAAATTTCGACCTGCAGAACAAGCCCCGTGGACGGCCTGAGACCCAAGTTGATAATGGAGAATTGAAGGCTATTGTGGAAGCGGACCCATCGCAAACCACGTCCGAGTTAGCTGCAGGCTTCGATGTTAGTGATAAAACTGTTTTAATTCACTTGAAGCAAATTGGGAAGATTAAAAAGCTCCACGCCACTGCTGCTTCACGACAACGCCAGACCACACACTGCGCAACAGACGGCTACCAAATTAGAAGAGCTTGAATTGGAATGTCTTAGACATCCTCCGTACTCCCCGGACCTTGCTCCAACAGATTACCATTTTTTTCGCAATTTGGATAACTTTTTGCAAGGGAAAAAATTCAACTCCGATGGGGCAGTCCAAATCGCCTTCAAAGATTTTATTGATTCCCGTCCAACTGGTTTTTTTAGTAAAGGGATCAATGAACTACCTATAAGATGGCAAAAGTGCATTGAAAACAATGGTTCATACTTTGATTAATTAAATATATTATATTAAAAAATATTCGACTTTTTGTTCCTTCCATACAAAACGCCAATTTCATATGTAAGGACCTAATATTATAAATGACGACACGGTAGGCGCAGTGGCTGAGTGATCGACTACTGCGCTGCGTGTCGCGGGTTCGATTCCTGCACGGAACAAATATTTGTATTGCCTACAGGTAGTTGTTCCGGGTCAGCGATGCGGATGAATTTTTTGACTCTTGTGTTAAGTTAGGTTTTAATTTTTTTATTTTCGATAGAATATATAGACTACTTAATTAATCTATTATTATTCCACAAGTACCAATATGTGTACAATGTGCATTTGTTTGAGGCATACTCCTACATAAGGGAATTATTCAGTGATAATTGTATCATTTTTTTTTGTTTATGTATTTTCAAATGTGCGTTTACTAATAACTGACTAAAAGTAACTGTTACTGCCTGTGATTAATGTAAAATTATTATAAATGTAATAATTATGTGGATATGTAACACAAAATGTAAAAAAGTATTGATTGATATTATGATTAAATCATTATCTAGTACGCAAAATACGCGCATTGACGTAGAGTTGCGGACACCAGCCTGTATTACCTTTTACCTAAAGCATTATTTAATACAAAAACCTTTTTTTCACTTGAAGCCCGATTACTTTTGACCTGCACGCAATTGTAATAACAACTTGGATTATTATTCATAAAAAAGCCTAAATGAACATGTTTATACTAGTCGCAACTTGTTACAAGGGTTGGGACGCACCTCATATAAAAACGCCCATTCTCCTTTAATTGACAACTGTCTCCGACACGGCCAGAACTGACGTTCTACACGTCCTCGTGTAATCTTGGGATAAAAAAATCTTTAGGTGAATATCGATCGGCCTTTCTGACCAACAAAAGCACAAAAGCACAAATCACAAAATAAAAATCCTGAATTAGTCAAATAAAATTATCATCAAAAGCAGTTGCATCGCAGACATTCAAAAATGACCATACTGTTGCAGACAATACATAGCTCAACTAAAGTAGAGACATAGTCTCCCAGCCGAAATCACACCATGGGATTCGACAAGTAATTTGGAGTCAACCAAATCCAGGCGTCAACATAGACAAACAAACAAGAGTCAACATAGACAACTTGTCAATTCAGCTATAGTATGTCAGCAGCAGATGAATCATCATCACCAGTGTCATCATTGACATCATGATTAACAGTAACTAGACATTCAGGCATTTTTGTACACAATCATGTGCGTACTTACTAGCGACTATCTAGCCAAAACGAAAATCATCAACCAGAGCCATGTACCATCGTTATTCACATTAACAATCATCTTTTTCACTAAGAGCCTTAGACACCTGGAAACCTACACACGAGTAAACCACTCTAACGCCACGGCTCTCTAGCCAACCAGCAATCACATTGCTGTCACACATCCAGCACATGGATACGTATGCATCACCCTGTGACTACACACAACTTTACTACGGTCGATAGAGAATCCCTACTCGCGTGGTTACCACTACTTAGGCTTGCTCATCACCACTGTGATCACCATCTACTTTGACTGGTACATGACCTACTGGCATCATTCTTAATTTATCGTTAAACCAGATTGGGCTATAACTAACAATGTTACCATTTTTGCCGTTGTTTACCAAGGAAGCACTCAGTACCAGAGTCAAAACAAAATGAAAACGACTCAACAGATTCAGTAGACAATAGATCTACAGCTGGCCCAATGGCACAGACATCAACTCGCTGCCACCGCTTCCTTGGCAGAAGTTGTTAAACTTCTTGCACGAAAAACACCGTCCTTGATCAGTGATTATTCGTACAGGAGATCCAAAGAGTGTAGCACTGTCCGACACTGCCATCCTGCTTGCACACGTCCTTGTGTGTTAACCTGTAACCAAAAAAATCAACAGCAGTACATATTCCACTCGGCCAATTCTGACCACATTGTTATCGAAACGCATAATAAAAACAATAGCAATCATCGACAACAAAATATTCCTCTAAGCCTTAGTAATAATTGATCAGAAACTGTATCAACTTACTAGTAGATCACATACAACGCTCATGGGCTTGCTGCCGCAGCAGCTAATGATAGTGTTACAAAGGACTCGAGTCCTCGAGCCGTAAATTCGAAGACTCGAATTGGTGATAAGTTTAAATAAATGGTTATGATGTAACTTATAACCATTTAAAAAAAAATATGATGTTTATACATGCTTAAAAATATCCTTAATCAATATTGTTATTTTTTTATCCGAGCCTTTCTCCCAGTCCTGTAAATGTAACAATTTCATTGCTAGACTCATACACGAAGAGGTCATGAGTGCGACTCGCCGCATAAAAAGGACTCGAGCCCACAAATAGACTCGAGCTCTCATGTAACATTCAAGAGCTCGTAGAGAATTTAGTTCTCTAGTCTTGGAGTCCTGTTGTAATGAGTCGAGTCTTGTAATTCATCACTCGAGTCCGCTTATATAGGACTCGAAGACTTGAGCTCCTTTGAAACACTAGCTAATGACACTTATGCCACCCATATCGTCATCACCTCAAGTGATACGATAAGTGATAACCCTTAAGCGCACCTCTGAACTTCCGATCTAACTTAGACTGATAATCTGATTTCGCTATTACTTCTTTAATAACACGAAATCGCCAAACCTAAATTTTGTTATATGTAGTTGCGTATGTCGCATCAAATGGAACCTAGTTATTGTTAACTAAAAACTAATTGCAAGAACTTTATGTAACAAAAACTCTAACGTAGTCATATTAATTGAAATAGGCTTTTCAATATTTCACGTACTATCATAATTTCCTTTGCAAGTCAATGTTGGGTAGAAGTTTAATAAAATCTTAATCTTTGCTCGTTACACTACGTCATAAGAATTGTTCTGTACTGAATACACATATTTGACCAATACCAGTTAACGCAATAACACTGACATTCAAGATCTTCGCACAAATTGAAATGACATTTTGTTGTAGGGTTGCCAACCGTACTCTAACATTTTGAATTGGTTTGCCACTTAATTTGGCTGCACAACTCACTTTTACTAAGGAGCATTGAGCACCAGAATCGTTAAAAAAAAAAAAACAGCTCACCTTTATTTTCTAAGATGTCCGAGGGTAGGTGTAAGACGCAAACATCCAATCGCCATTGCTGCTTCCAGCACATGCTCCACCATCCGCTTACACTGCAACTGCTCGTGCACTGGGCCACGATATGCTCTGGAATCGCTCACTAGCAGCACACGAAGGGCTTCGCAGACGGCTTGCGTGGCTGCTTGGCTCGATTCAGTCACACCACGTCACTGGTAGCTTTACGCCACGTCCTTGGTATGGGTAGCCACGTTGATGCTGCTCCTTTGTTCACCTTGCAGTGAATTTTCAGCAAAACACAAATCAGCTGTTGTGCACTGATAAGTTATGTTTGCACACGCCTTCTACCGCGTATTCTAATTACGGGAACGGGATCCGACGGACTCAAACGCTGGTTAGAAACACTTTTTTTTCAAACATGGCGGTAGTAGCCACTAGCGTGTCATTCGGCAAAGGTATTACTGCATACACTATGATCGCGCATCCGTATCTGGCTTCTTTAGGTTCAACTCGAACAGATACACACGCATATTTGCCAAGCGTTCGCATGTTTGCACTTTGTTTTTCAAATGTCAACGGTCACTACCGTTACGGGATATTACTGTTTTTGACATATTTTAAGTACTAAAGTGTAAAGATAACTGACAAACTATAAGTGACCATATTACCAAGACAAAAAAGTGCATACATATAACTTTATAAACAGTGACCACAAAACGAAAATAATCAAATATAACAAAAGTGAATACAGCTAATATCTACAATATAAACATTACAAACAATAAATAATAACTTTAAACAACATTAAAAAGTGAAATAACTAAAATAAAGTGTTATTTTTACAAAGTGAAGTCAAACAAAGAAACAGTGCAAATATTTCCATTGCATGACTCATATATTAACGGCCACTCGGTAGTTCAAATCGTGTATCTACATTGAGGAACAGTATTTCGTCACCAAACTTAACTATACAAATAGCTCCGCCAGTAAAATAGCGATACCTGTGTGAACGGTGTGGCACGAGTTCGATCCCCAACATATGAGATTCTTTTTGAAACATCAAAAATGAATTTCTTAGAAAACATTACCTTTCGCCGTACTAGAACAAAATCGGACTCGATCCTAAACAACAGTGACATTGATCCGACACATAACTTGAATAGCACAGTCACTAGTGTACCTCAGATGGTTCAGTCTCATAACGTTCAAGTTGCAAAATAACATATGGTAGCAAAAAGTTCAAATCTCATAAGACCCAAGTCTCGAAACCTCCAAGTTGCAAAATATCTACATCTCAAAACGTTCAAGTTGCAAAATAGTCAAGTCTCCAAACATCCATGTCTCATAATATACATTTTTTATTTAAGTGGATTTGTAAGTGGTGTTTTTCATATTTTTGACATCGACCTTGATCCACCAATTTCAAAAAAAAACTTATGGAAACTATAACGCTATACTATAACACCGCAAGTGCCGCGGCACAAGAAGAAGTTATTAGTGGCATTGAGGCCACTGACATTGTAAATAAATCAGAATCAAAATAAAACATTCATGTTGGTATCAAATTTAATTAGTAGGAGTTAGTAAATGTAAAGTTGACCGGGAAAATTTTAGCTCCCTGCCTGGTTGACTGTGAAGTGCCGTGCTTGCCCGACGCGGTGAACGCCTGGAAAGCGGCTTGCCCGGATACAGATCGGCCCGTAAACCCATCTTCCCAGAGACAGTGGGATGAGCCGCTCTGCAGGTTGGTACGGAATAATCAATCTTATCAATACGTCCACCAATTCTGCTGAGCGTGCCCGCCTGCTGGCTGTGAGTGAGTGGGAGTCGGGGCTCTGGCTTCAAGCACTTCCGTCACCCAAAATAGGCACTATGCTGGGTGACACTACCTTTCGGCTCGCTACCTGTCTGCGTTTGGGCGCTCCTTGCGGGGCTCCGCATCGCTGTCAGTGCAGTGAAGCTGTCGACTGCCTTGGACACCATGACCTATCCTGCAGTAGGAGCGCAGGCCGGATAGCACGGCACGCCAGCATTAATGACATCATCCGTCGTGCTCTTGTCACCGCCGGGGTGCCAGCTGTTTTAGAACCCAACGGCCTGACACGCGACGATGGAAAGAGACCAGACGGAATGACCGTAATGCCCTGGAGGTTAGGCAGACCTTTGGTGTGGGATGCAACATGTTTTGACACCCTTGCGCCATCCCATCTTTCTAGCACGGTGGGCTGTGCTGGGGCGGCTGCTGCAGGTGCAGAAAACCTCAAACGGCGAAAATATTGCAACCTGATTGGGAGTTATATGTTCGAGCCGTTTGGGATTGAAACACTAGGGCCATGGGGTCCGAGTGCCCACTTGGTTTTTCGAGATATCGCCAAGCGGTTAGTCGACTCTTCACGTGACCAGAGGGCTGGCCTATTTCTTGGCCAAAGTATTAGCATTGCCATACAACGTGGCAATGCTGCCAGCCTTTTGGGCACTGTTCCTGTTGACAGCGATGCGGACGAATTCTTTGATGCCCTATGATTATCTTGTTTATTTTTTCATATAATTGTACATATTACATATTATTATAGTTTATGTGTTAGCTTATATTATGTAGATGCGTTTAGTTTTTAGTAATGTTAACACAATTCATATCAAGAATATGTAAACTATAACACAGTTACAGACAAAGTAATGACTTAAGTATATACAATGTGGATATGGAATTACGACATTAAATTAAAACGAGCACAGTACTAGTCCATCGAAACATTTGAAACCACGAAGATTAGTATTTTTATTATTAATATTATCAACCATTTCTGTCCCACTGCAGGGCAAAGGCCTCCCTTCCCTCCTTCCACTTATCCCTATCCAGTGCTGTTATACGCCAATCCTTGTGGAAAGAGTCGAGTTCGTCCCGCCATCTCATTCTGGGCCTGCCGCGTTGCCGTTTGCTGCTGTTTGGGACCCATTGTGTGGTTACTTTAGCCCACAGCTCCTCCGCCATGCGACAGATGTGACCAGCCCAGTTCCATTTTAGCTTGGCAGCCGTGTGACCTACATCGGCAATTTGAGTTTTAGAACGCAGTATCGAGTTCCTTATACGATCAGTAAGTTTAACTCCAAGGATACTGCGCTCCATTGCTCGCTGACTGACCCCGAGTGCGGACTTTTGACGACTAGTAAGTGACCATGTCTGCGCTCCATAGGTGAGGGTAGGAAGGATGCACATGTCCATGAGTTTTCTCTTTAGTGAGAGAGGGAGAGTTCCCTTCATTATTTGTTTCATCGACCAATAGCTCTTCCAGGCGTTCTCGGTGCGTCGAGCAACTTCTTTATCGTGTCTTGCCTGGAAGGAGACTATTTGGCCGAGGTATACTCATGGACATATTCAATCCTCACACCCCCAATTCCTATGTTGCGCTTGGTGCTGTTGGTCATCACCTTGGTCTTCGCCATATTCATCGCGAGTCCGACCTCGAGGCTGGCACTACTCAGTTGGTCGAGCATTAGGCCTAACTCGGCTGCCGTGGAGGAGAAAAGAACAATATCGTCGGCGAATCGGAGATTTGTTAGTCTTCTATCGCCCACGATGATGCCCTTGTCCCTCCAATTGCTATTTAGTTTTCGAAAGACTTCTTCAAGCGTGGCTGTGAAGAGCTTTGGAGAAAGAGGGTCGCCCTGTTTGACCCCTTTTTGGATAGGGAATGATGGTCCTGTGGTGTTTATTTTTATGGCTGCTGTGCTATTTTGGTATATTTTTTGTAGTAACTTAATGTATGTAGGTTCGATATCTTGGTTTTGCAGAGATTCAAATATGGCTTTGTGCGATAAACTGTCAAATGCTTTAGAGTAATCGACAAATGCTAGGTATAAGGGTAGGTTGTATTCTAGATGTTTTTCTATAACTTGATTAAGGGATTGTAAATGGTCGGTAGTGGAGAGGCCACGACGGAACCCGGCTTGTTCGGGAGGTTGATGCTGATCTAATTGGCCAGAAATGCGATTTTCAATAATTTTAATAAATATTTTGTAAAGGTGTGAGATGAGGCTGATGGGGCGGTAATTGCCGATGTCAGTCTTATCACCTTTTTTATGGAGGAGGATAACATTTGAGTGGCAGAAACTACTTGGAAAAACACCTGTTTGTAATATTGAATTAAATAAGTTGCAGATGTATGGCAACAAGATAGGCTCCGCGGCTCGAAGTGATTCGGTTGTAATACCATCTTCGCCGGGACTTTTATTGTACTTCATGCCTCTGAGAGCCTGGTGTACTTCATATCCAGATATTAATGGAACCTTCTCAGGACATGAATAGACTTCGCTTGTTTGTTGGGATGTTTGGTCGTTGGAATATACAACATTATTTTTAGTATATGCGAAACCCGAAACACGTGTCTAGTATTTTTATGTAAAGAATCTATGTACAAAATTTCAAAACTGTATCATGAATAATCACAAAGTTATAAGCTTGTTATGTTACCTGTTTGTCCGTACAAAAACATGGTCAGCCCACGCCGCCGCCGCGTGCGTTCGGGCGATTGTATTGTAATTAACTGGTGATAACATTTTCCATCACACTTGCAGGCTTTGGACTGTCGTAATGGTCAAGTGTAGGTAGTTATTATAATGTACTTTATTCGTAAATAAATGCAGCCGTAAGCTACGAATAAGTAATTACTTATTCGTAAGCCGTAAGTGATACAATGTAGTCAATGCGATTTGTTGCACCTTATGTCAACCATTTAAAGTTCAAAGTGGATGAAAAGTGTTAAACATCGCATTACTTAACCACAGCAGGCTGTAGGTACAAATAATAACTTTCTACAATTAACCATCTTGGCGTGTTTAAAAATGTTAATCATCACGGCAAAGCATTGTGTTCCACGATACTCTGATGTACGTACCATTTCTGTGTACTGGACGTTGGTGTATGAGAAAGTCATGGTTACACGACACTTTTTACATACGATAGGTAAGTACACGATCAACCGAAACAAAACTGTAAGGCCCGCGGCGCGGCGGCCGCGCGCTCGCGATTATGCACTTGGACACGCGCGCGCCAGCCTGTAGCACCCGGGCGACTGAAGGGGTTGCTTCACCCCCGCCCCGCTCGCCCCGCTCGCTGTGCGCGGGCGCCGCGCCTTTTGTGTATGGGTATGGTAGAAAACTACCTAGGTACTAATGTCGCTCGGTGGCCAAGATTTAACCTTTTTTAAATATTTTTGGGCCAAAATATAACATGGGGTAAAAATTATTGGAATCGATTCAGTTACTTATTCTGAACAAACTATATTCAGGTTTCGCATATACTAAAAATAATGTTGTAGAGATTTATAAAACTCGGTACTTATCCCAAGAATTTTTGCCCTATCTCCTTGCTTAACGCCATTTTTATCTTTTAAATGCGTGATTGAAGACCTGCCTACATCCATACCGCGCATAGCTGATCTTAAGGATCGGTTGTTTGTCAATGCAGCATGGACAAGTTGTGTGTTATGGTGCCTTAAGTCCTTTCTGATGCTCCTCTTTACTTTTCTGTCTAGATCCCTGTAGCCAGCAGATTGGTACGTTAAATTCTGTCGCTCTTCTATAAGACGTGTTGTGCTGTCAGCAAGTTTTGTTTTCTTTTTCTTGAGGCATACAACTTTTTGGCTGGCGACTTTAATAGCTTCCTTTATGTTTTTATACTGTATTTGTACGTCCTCTGAATCTGTATCTAATAAACTGAAGGTGTTTTTAATATTTATGCTAAACTGTTCTTTATTTGCAATTAATGTACATCTATCAAAACGTTTGATTGTGCTTTGAATAAGTTTATTGCGATGTAATTTCAAATCAAAATTTGCTGTTATTCGTAATGGCCGGTGATCGGAGCTAAATTTTAATTTATTGAGTGCATTTACATTTTTAATAATACTTTTACTTGAGGATAGGCAAAAGTCGATTTCGTTCTTTGTGTGACCATCAGGAGAAAGCCACGTCCATCGACGTTGAGGGGGCTTAACAAAGAAGCTGTTGCTGACACTAAGATCCTGACCGAAAGCGAATTGTAGAAGGCGTTGGCCGCGTTCGTTTCTATGTCCTAAGCCGTGGGGTCCCAGAACATTGGTGTTGTCTGAAGATGTCCGTAGACCAATTTTAGCGTTGTAGTCGCCTATAACCAATGTCCAGGTACCTCGGTGTTCATCACAGGCTTTGGAAAATTTAAAAATTGCAATTTTCAAACAAAATAAATAGCAGAATCAACTGCATAAAAAGTAAACACGCTTTATCTACGAAAAGTCACTGACCTATTGCGCGGCGGGGTGCGGGGTGCAGCGGGCGGCGGCAGTGCTGGGCGTAGGTACTTTAGACGGAGAACAAAAAATCAGCGGCATAAACTCACTAAAGTTGCGAGTTGTTAATTAATAAAAGATCATTGATTGAATAATTAATCACGTAATATTACATCACAATCACAATTAAAATCATTAATAGTAGCATTTTGGTGACATTCTCCGTACCTAAGTACCATGTCGGTGTACTCGGCAGCTGTGTACCTTATTTGAGGCATAATTAAACTCAAAAAACTTACAAACCTAACCTAAATCACAAAACTAGCTACCTAATAAATGTCCAAAATAACTAACCAATATTACACTAACACTTAACAATAAGTCACACTAACCTATGCACTAATCCAATTATCATAAATCGTCTTTAATCACAATAACAACTAAAACTTTTCATAAAATCACGACAATGCGCGCGCGGCTCGTTTCGTGATAAAAAAAGTAGGCGTGTGCTTCCTCAAAGGGCGCCGCTATGCACTGACATGACACAGTTACCGATTCAAGGACTATTTGCCGAAAATATTCCGCTCACACACATTCGCAATTTTCTATGCACCACTAATGCATTATTATCGTAAGTAATATTTCTTTTTCTTTCTAATCGTAGTATTTTGTGAGTGGGCGGGGCGCGTCAGAGTGGGGCCGTATGACACCTTTTTCTGTCTTTCAAGCATAGAATCGTAGGTACGTTTTTGCACAGGTTCCTGACCTTACAATGTTTACCTATTATTACAAACTCAGATCTACATCATGTTGAATATTAAGAAAATGAAAAATAATTTCCTGTGGCTAAAGTATTCATTGGATTTGATTGATTTTTTGTATACGGGTAAAGAGCATGCCAATCTTTCTTTACGTGGTTTAAAGGAATGTCAATCGTCCTGCTCCACATTGTATATTTGGTAATATATTTTCCTGCAATAAGCATTTGCTTATTATGTGCTTATTATGGCTAGTAAATTAAAAATAAATATAGACTATATAATAATAACAACATTAAATAACATTGTTGTATTTTACCTACATTTACAAGCTCCAACTAATTGAATTTCATTCCAACATGAATGTTTTATTTTGATTCTGATTTATTTACAATGTCAGTGGCCTGAAGGCCACTAATAACTTCTTCTTGTGCTGACTTGCGGTGTTATAGTATAGCGTTATAGTTTCCATAAGTTTTTTTGAAATTGGTGGATCAAGGTCGATGTCAAAAATATGAAAAACAGCACTTACAAATCCACTTAAATAAAAAATGTATATTATGAGACATGGATGCTTGGAGACTTGACTATTTTGCAACTTGAACGTTTTGAGATGTAGATATTTTGCAACTTGGAGGTTTCGAGAGTTGGGTCTTACGAGATTTGAACTTTTTGCTACGATATGTTATTTTGCAACTTGAACGTTATGAGACTAAAGGCCTGAGATGTCCGACGACGAGGATGACGAACTAAAAAAGCTACGTGAACAAGTTATGAATCTTACGCTACAGCTTCAAAGTGCACATTCAGAAATAGAAACACTGTCATTAGAAAACAATGAACTCAAACAATTAAATAATACTTTGAGTAAAAAAAATGATTTATTTAAAAAAGTAACAAATACTCCTGTTAAACTAAAGCCGTCTAGCGCCAAAAAACAGAACAATAAACGAAATACAAGCAATAAGCAAGTCCAAACTGAAACACCCAATAAACAAATTCTAAACGGCACACCTAATAAACCTAATAAACAAATCCAAACCAAAACATTTGACAAAGAAATAAATCGCGAGACAACAGAAATAAAGAAAACTTATTCTAATAACAACTCTAAGGAAAGATGCAAAATATGTATTTTGAGTACAGATAACAGTAACAAAATCCTGTTCATTGCAGAAAACTCTTTCTCTTGTTCTGAAATATGCCACTACATAACACCCCATGGAAATGCAAACTTACTGCTAAAAGGACTGAAGGACAAAGTATCTAACTTTACACTAGAGGACTTTTGCATTATCATGTTAGGGGAAGAAGACTTCAGAACAACAAGTAGTTATTTCGACATTATTCTATATATCAGACAAGATCCACAGGACATCAAACATACCAATTTTATTTTATGCGCCCCAACATATAAAAATAATCTTTAAAAAGTTGGTATTGTAATACTTTTTTTTTTTGCAGTAGAATAAGAATTATTACACTCAAAAATATTTATTAATTGTCGCGTGGAGTTTTCGTCTTTTTCACACATTGCCGGCTGCGCATTCGGTACTGTATATAATGCCTAGGCAAAGTATAAAATAAATAATATTTCATACATTACCTAAGCGTTTTAGGTATTCTATACATTGCCTAGGTATTGTATAGAATGCCGGATTATACAGATTGCCGGTAACATATACAAGACAGACGATCTTGATATATCTGGCGCCGGCGTGTCTCTTACGACCGCATATAAAAGCCAAATTTACTCAAGGCCCCACATCTCTGTTTATATCAAGTAGAAAAAGACGAAGATGGATTGCGTGCACAGATTCACTTGCGAAGATATGTGTGCAATTTATCACTGTCCCTATGATGGCACCGAGCGAGATGTCTCTGTCTGCTCTTTTTCCATTAGCAGCAAATACCTATATTGACGCATAATATGTCTTTAATCCAATCAATTCTCTTTTTGTTCTATTGATATATGTAATTGAAATTACTTTTAGGCTTTTTTTTTGTAATGAAACACACGCAGGTTGGTGAAACACTGGTTTATTTCCATAGTTACTGTAGTATATTAATGGCACGGTATGTCAACATAACATCATAATTGTATTTGTGAAGGTGTCACATATAATTGACAACATTTTAAACCTGACACGACCTTAAAACAAAAATACTGTTTCTTTATTTTCGTATCCTGAGTTCAAATATATTTTTATTTTATTTCTAAATTTCTGAGAAAAAAAAATTAAAATCAACAAACGTGTGATGACGTCACATAAATGGCGGAATGAGGTAGTTACCTTTGCGCATACCAATGTCTTTGATTGAAAACATTACGTCAAACAAGACATGTCAATGTCACCTATGAAGTGTAACTCGAAAACAACTAAAAAACTGAATTGAATTCAACAATATTTTTTCTTATCAACTCGACACGCTGCTTACTGTTAATATTATCAATTTTTGATTGATATTTCGCCAGTAAAATGGATCCCAATGAAAAATATACTCCAATGAAGGAACCAAAACAACGACTGAGACAAGTGACATCTAACAGTTTTTTTGACGGGTCACAGTAAAGCAAAGGTAATATCGTAATATATCGCCATTCTACCGTAAGCATGACGTCATCTGGCGCTTACGTCTTTTTAGAATACACCGAATTTCAAAGTTGAAATTATGAATGAAAAGTACATAATTTCGAAAAACGAAAAAATATGGGTATATTTGAATTTACTTTTATATAACGTAATAATACATGCAGGTTAAAAATATTAAATGTTGTCAATTATGATATCAGGTTGACATACCGTCAAACTACTTAATATACTACAGTTTTTTAGTAAATTCAGGGAAATGAATTCATAAGCAAATTGGTTATTTATTTACTTATTGAACATTTTGTAGACTTAACAGGTCAACCCAAGGCGTCAATAAATAAGTTACATTTAGTAATGTACGCGTACAGTTATTTGTTGTTAACATAGGTACTATTATTATTAAATACTAATGCGTAACTTATAGTGAATATAGCTTAGCCTAGTTACGTAATGTTCAGTTTAAAATCCTTAACAGTCTTCTTCGTTGCCTTAACTTGTACTAAGTAAGTAGTATGACAGTGTGTGAGGTGGACATTTGCCGCGGATATAATTTTTTTTCAGGTTGTCAGTGAAGGTTCACATCTTGAGTACCTATCAAATTAAATTGTCCGTATATTCAAATCACAACTGTCATTCTTTGACGTGTTCTTTGACAATGTATGAAATAGCTATATTGTGATCACAGAGTACTTTTTGATAGGGTCGTTGGTTCGAACCCAGACAGGCGCTTTACTTGGTGTAAATTATTTCATCATTGTGATTTGCTGTGGCAAATCGACGTATGGTGTCAATTTGCATATAAATTAATTTCCCTGAATGTACTTTTTATAAACAGCTAATAGACAAACTAAAAAAAAATACCTGCTTAGTATGTTACCCGAACGAAACAATGGCAAGGAAAAAATTAGTTACTTTACCAGGCTCCACGACTGGTCGGGACTCAGATTAAGTGTGAGTTTTTATGCTTTAAAATATAAATGGACCACTAATGTAGTGATCAATCGTTAAACCTAATGAATTCATTTGATAAGTAGGTGTGAGGCGCTGTCAACAGGAAACATGCCCAAAAGGCTGGCAGCATTTCCACGTTGTATGGCAATGCTGATAACTTATGTGCATAACTCCAGCTTCCTCATATGTGATAGAATAATTCTACCTATGCCAATATTTAAGGCATAATAGCTGCAATCCAAGCTCCCAGTCTTAATTTAGCTGCCACAAAAACTTCGTCAATATGAGTCGTTTCGTGTGTGTTAGCTGGAGTGACGTCACCCCAGCTTCCTCATTTAATACAAGGCAAACCAGTGAGGTTAGGGTTTTGGAATATATTCAGAAAAATAAGGCATAACGGCCCATTCACGACCTTGCCGCGGTGAGCGGCGGCTAAGCGCGGGACCGCGAGCGGTAAGAACAAAA
Source organism: Amphipoea lucens (assembly GCA_947508005.1). Lineage (NCBI taxonomy): Eukaryota > Metazoa > Arthropoda > Insecta > Lepidoptera > Noctuidae > Amphipoea > Amphipoea lucens. The sequence continues at coordinate 16,019,790 of OX382358.1, read as the reverse complement.
GTATGAAAATGTTTGAAGCACGCCACGAGTCGCCGCTCATAGCGAAAACGCGCGCGGTTTTGTCGGAGCGAATCGCTGCAGCGGCGCGCGGTGCGGGGAGCGGCGAGATCAAAAGTACAAGCGAATGAGTGCGACGCCACGAAACAGGGCGGCGCGGATAGCGGTGTAGGTGTGAAGGACTCGGTGACGAACTTATAAAAAAAAAATTAGACGATTTTGTGGCGGTAATGGATACCGAGGGATTTTATAACTGAAATTTTAAATCGACCCCCTATATGGATGTCAAAACATCCCCAACACAAATACAAAAACGTTATAAAAAGGTTGTGGGAAGAAATAAAACAATGTTTTCCGGAATATGATGGTAAGTTTAATTTAAATTGATGACACAAAAACATAGTACTTAGTCCTAGGTACTTACAAACGAAGCTACCAATATATTGGCGGTAGGTACCTACAGACGAAACTACCGGTATGTTTGAGTAACGTAGGTAGTTGACAAGTAACTCTCTGTAAGTAGGTACTTACAGTCCAGAGACAATAGACATAGTTCTAGTAAGTTAAAATAATGTAGAATAGAGGACAAGTTTCGAATTTAGTGTAACTTACATGCCTAATGAATTATTTACGAAATAATTTCTGTACTGATCGCGAATAGCGGTTGCACGTAATGAAGCTCGATTATTCCTGTATTTATAGATATATCTATATTTTCTGTAATCTTCGTATAGGTCACGAAATTCGCCATTTAAATATCGATCTTTATTCAGTTCGTGCACTCCTCTCATATTAAGAATACCTTGTTTTAAAAATATACTGCTTTCTAAACACAGAAGGGATACTTAATTTTGATAACGCCATAATTTTGAGCACGTTCTGACTACCTAAATACGTCCACCTCGGCCGCTGCCGCTAGCCGCTACCGAGAGTACGTGGCGTGTAAAACGCACCGCTTGCCGCCGCCGCCCCGCCTGCCGCGCCACTCGCCGCTAAGACCGAAGTCGTGAATGGGCCGTAATAGCTGCACAAGGAAGGAAAAAACTGAACGATAATACTTAAAAAGTGTTGAAACTACGATAAAAAAACGTGTATGTAAGCTGGAGTGACGTCACCCCAGCTGCTCATGTCATGTCTTCCTAACGAAAGAAGATATGATTATGTATTATAGCTCAAAAAGTAAGGCATAATAGCTGCCATGGGAAGCAAAATTTTCAAATCTCTAGGCCTTGTAGTTTCCACGTAATAAGAAAAAAAAACAGTTCTGCGCCAAAACATCAATTATTGCTTCGGAGATGGTAAGCAGCGGCGTTGCCGTTCCGTGCGCTACATTATCAGTTTGAAGTAGTTTGAACTAGATTAAACTAGATTATAGACTGGGAGCCGACTACACATTTTTCTCAAACATACTTGGAAATTTACGAAGTAGAAGAAGAAGAAGAGAAGAGAAGAATGAGAAGTATAGAAGTTTTATTGTTAGGACGTGTAATAAACATATATACTCAAGCGCCAGCGAAAGCGATAATAATAAGGAGCCTGGCTCTCACTCACAGAAACTACAACACAATTGCACCACCGAAATGTGATTTTAGCAGTTCGAATTCAAATGTTCTCACTATTGACAGCTGATTTGCGTAGCAAAAATTATGTCCACAGATAAATCCAACCGTTTTTTTAGGCATTGGGGCATTAGGCTTTGAGCCATCTCTTTTAGGGTTCCGTAACTCAAAAGGAAAAAAGTAACAATTATACGATCACTTTGTTGTCGGTCTGTCTGTCTGTCAAGACGCTTTATCGAGGTAGGAAGAGGTATCGAGTTGAAATTTATACCACATAGGTACTCAAGTCTGCGGTCCCTTGAAGCTGTGAAAAAATCGAACTTCTAAATTATAAACGAATATTTAGACAGTCTCAAGGGAATCAAAATGTCTAGTGTAAATGAAAGACTCCATAAACAGTTCAGAAAACATATTTATTTCGAAATATTAAAACACTTTACAGTAAAATAAGCATAAGGATAAATACATGATTACCTTAAAATTAACACCAAGTGAACGCGTACACTATTTCCTTCTATGTTTACTAGGGGCCGCTCGACGATAGAATGCCCGAAAATCCCGACATAATTCTCCTCATGGCTTCAAAAGCCCGCCACAACGCGTGCCTCGCTCCGATTGGTTAGCTATGCACCAATCGAATCCACGGACCAATAAGAACGATTCGGCGTTGCCAGTTAATAAAAATTGAAGTCTGACAAGTTTCGAAGTGAAATGTTGCCAGATAATAAATAAAAAGGTGTAATATAAAATACAGATGCTAACAGCTCGGCCATCCTGCGAAAAGCGAGTCCCTTCGCGACACAAAAAAAAACAACATTTACGTGTAAAATTCTATTACAAGTTAAAGTAAAGCCTGACGGGGGTAGATTCCATACATAATGTACGACAAACTCTAGTACATGACTGTGTATACATAATTAATCTTAGAATCTACTTAAAGTTTGTCATAATAACATTGCCATCTTATAATAATAATTAGTACTAATATTAAAATCTTAATATGTAACTCGTATAAGATCCATCAGATTTGATTGAATGATCTAAAAACAATTTTAATTTGATAACCACTGGGCATTCATCTTAAATCAAGCTATGACATTAACAGTTTTTCCATGGTAAGCTTATTGTAGCTAAGATACGCTTATTATTATATAAATATTACATAATATTAACATGATATTAATTCTAATAATATTATCTTAAATATTACATCAGTGCGTTGTACGTACTTTACTTTATTAAATATTGGATTATTTATTATATTTCATAAATCAATCTATTCCAATCTAGATGTACTCTCGTTAGTATATTGTACTAATTGGTAGGGTCATTACAGTCCTGATTAGCATTGTCTTCAGACTCGGACTCAGTAGAGTCATAATTCCTATCGAAAGCGAGCCACGGCTTAATTCTATCTATCGCTATTACATTTTCATATCGACGTTGGCCATGGTTGCGGGTTAACGGCGTATCTTCTATTAAAAACCTATCATTAGGCAGTATTTTCAAAATTCGGTATGGACCCTGAAATTTTGCCGCTAGTTTTTTCGATTTGCCATCGCTTGGCACCTCTCGCTTAATGCTAACTAAATCGCCCGAGTTATATTTATAAGCACGCTTATGTCTAGCATCATATCGGATTTTGTCTTTAACCTGTTGTTCGGCAATGCGTGTACCTGCTTTGGATCGTACCTGGCCCAAATCGTCTGTGGAAAATTCTCTAACATCGTCTATAATATCGCTTAGGGCATTTTCGGAGCTACTACGTATGTTAAATCCAAGAAGTAGTTCCGAAGGGCTTTTGCCAGTCGTCTTGTGGACAGTAGTGTTCAAACCGATCTGTATATCCAGAATGTACTCATCCCAGTTCTTATCGTCTTTATTGTCCGTTTTAGAGGTGAGTGCACTTAAGATTGTCCGATTGTAACGTTCGCATTCTCCGTTTGCTCGAGGTGTAGCCACAGCATTAAGTATGTGCTTGATACCCATGGATTGGACAAATGTGCGAAAGTTGTTGCTGGTAAAAGAAGTTCCTCTATCGGTTATCAGTCTAGACGGTGCCCCAAAGTAACTAATATGCTCTTTAAAGGCTTTTATTGAGGTAGAACTTTTAGTGTTTCTAACTGGTTTTATATTTATGTATTTCGTAAACCCATCCACAATTACCAATAGATAGCAGTTGCCCTTTTTGCTCTTCACAAATGGTCCTACATGGTCGGCGTGAATTGTATGAAATGGAGTTTCAACTTTAGGGATCGGATGTAGTTCGCCCTGAACTTTCCCTGTATGGTCCTTACTCCGCGCACACTCTAAACAAGACTTGATATATTTTTTTATAAAACGGCGCATTTTGGGGAACCAATAGATTTGCTGAATTCGCGCAAAAGTCTTGTCAAAGCCGAAGTGGCCCAGGTCGTCGTGATTTATTTTGGCTATCTGCCACCTTACCCCCTTCGGTACCACCCACCTTAAATCATTTTCTTCCTTGCCTACAATTCGATAAACTTTACCGTTTTTCAATTTATAGTTTTTTATAATGTCTAGCACCTGGTCCGATTTAGGATCACTTAAAATCTCTCTTATACGTGCTATTTCGTCATCATTACTCTGTACCGTAGCTATCCAATCATCCGTGTCTACTGTTAGTACGTCTAATACATGCGAATCGTCCTTAGCTTCCCCTACCGGATTCCTACTTAGTGCGTCCGCATGGGACATACGACACCCAGGGCGATATTCGATCTCACAGTTAAATTCCTGAAATTGAACCCACCAACGCGCTATGCGAGGTATAAGGTCTCTTTTTGATAGAGTCGTTCGCAGCGCGTTACAATCTGTCAGTATTTTGAATGGAACACCTATCAGATAGACACGGAATCTGTTGAGGGAGGATACAACTGCCAGTGTCTCCAACTCAAATGAGTGGAGCTTTTGTTCATCGAGAGTAGTCTTCCTGCTAAATTATTTATTTATTTATTTATTTAATTTAATTAAAACGGTTTATAACCAATTACATTAATTAAATACAAAAAGACACACATAAAAGAAACATAAAAGATTAAATCATCAAAATAAAAAATGAAAAGAAGTTAACAACACTTTCATACGAGACTGGCCTCAAATGACCAGCATCATCTCTCTGCAATAAAATTCCTCCTACCCCGTGTTTACTAGCGTCCGTATGTACCTCGGTTTCGCGTGTTGGGTCATAAAGAGCGAGCAAGGGCCTCTGTACTAGTGTTGACTTAATTATTTCAAACGCGTTCACTTGTACAGGCCCCCACTTCCAGGTGGCATTCTTGCGAAAAAGGTCTGTTAGAGGCTTTGCGATTGTAGCAAATCCTTTAATAAACCTTCTAAAGAAGCTTGCTAAGCCGATGAATTGCTGTAGTTCACGTTAGCTTTTGGGTGTACGAAACTTCGAAACGGCTTCGGTTTTCCTTTCGCCGGGTTTAATACCGTCAGCATTAATTTGGAAACCCAGAAATTCGATGCTATCCATGAAAAAGTTGCATTTGGATAGTTTGAGCGTAAGACCACCCCGTTTTAAAAGGCAAAGTACTTCTTCAAGCCTACAGAGACCTTCGTCAAAAGACCGTGCTGGGATCATAATATCGTCCATATAGATGAGAGCATACTTTATTTTCGCTTCAGAGAGGATCTTATTGATCGTTCTTTGGAAAACAGATGGTGCATTTACCAATCCAAAAGACATTCGTGTATACTGAAACTGGCCATCGGGCGTCACAAATGCGGTTTTGTCTTGCGAATCCTTTTCAATAGGAATTTGGTAATAGCCGGACGCTAGATCTAATGATGTGAACAGTTTATTACATGCAAGCCTATCGAGCTCGTCGTCTATTAGAGGTAAGGGATAGTGATCCTTTTTTGTGCGTTTATTTAAAGCTCTATAGTCTACACACAAGCGTTTCTCTCCGGTTTTTTTCTTGACCAGCACGATTGGACTCGCATATGGCGAAGTGGATTCTGTTACAATGCCTGCATCCGTCATCTCCTGAACCATATCTCTTACTAGCGCTCTTTCACCGTAGGACATGCGATACGGCCTGTATACCACTGGCTCTGCATCGTTAAGCTCTATGACCATCTCTGTTTCATTTGTGAAACCAAGATCTTTAAGACCAGAGGAAAAACACTCTTTGAATTTCGATAATAACTTTTGGATCTCGAGTTTCTGCTCTGGGGTGATAGTGTTACCGCACTGTACAGACTCATCCAGGGATTTATCATCGAAGGTTACCGAGTATACATTTTGTTCGTTCATGATGGGGATAGCACGCGTCAGTAAAGATCCCTGTTTTAGACGGACCGAACTATCGGAGACGTTTTGTAGTAGCAAATTACCAAAACCACCGCGTAATTCATACTCGCCCGGTAGTAAATAGTGTTCTTTACCTGTGGTGCCCCTAACGGAGCCGTTCACATACACGAAGCCAGTAAGACTAGTTTGTGACTTCACAGGTATCATAGTTAATTGTTTTGGAGCAATTACTACATCACCGTGAGTCATGAGGAATAACTTCTGATGGGAATCCTGTTCGAACACTACTACGTTAGGGGTCTTTATGATAGTGATACCAGGTTTTTCCGTAAACGTATGACCCAAGAGGGCTGGGTGTTTCAAAGCGGCGTCTTCGACAATGAGAATCTCTATATTCTCTTTTATCCCTTGGACAGTTACATCGGCATTCCATTTTCCCAGTGGTTTTATGTGAAAGCCACCTATACCTCGCAAGACTGGTAATCTGACCAAGCTTGTATTCAGCTTCAAACGCTTTGCTTCGGATTCCCTAACCAAGGTGCACTGGCTCCCTAAGTCTACTTGACATTTGATCGGCTGACCATTTACAAGTATTTCGAGGACATACTTCTGATTAGTATCATCTGAATAGTCTACTAGAGCAACCTGCTTTTCATTCTTAACTTCACTACTAGGACGTTCAGTATTTTGGATAGCGGGTCGTTTAGATCTACAATACAAATCTAAATGACCTTCGCGGTTACACAGAGTGCATTTCGTTAGGGGTTTATTGCATTTAAAACTCTTGTGTCCTTCTTCGTTACAATTGTGACATTTAATGACAAAAGTGGACCTCTTATTCACGTCAGATTTGTTCCGACTGTTATTTAGCAAAGAGTTCCTTTTATCTTGCCCGGACCTGTCCGCTGTTTCCTTACTTGTGCCTGGCTTAACAGTTTTAAAATATCTAAGAACATCTTCAGATCCACGAAACCTAGCCGCTTGCGCTCCTATCCGTACCGCCCTATCGTCTACGCCGTGTAATAAGCAATCGACTGCTTTTCGACCTACGATACCACATCGGTTCAGGAGATTTATCTTTGCGTAGTAATATTGTTCAAGGGGTTCGCCGTAACGCACACGCTTGGCCAACATCTGGGTTAGTAGTTCCGCATAGTCGTACCTACAGGGAAAAGACTCAATAAGCTTCCTTTTCCATTCTGTCCACGAGTAAAGCATCGTACTCAGGCCTTTATACCATGTCTGAGCAAGTCCAACGAGTTTCGGTAGAGCAAAATGAATTGTCTCGCGTTCATCCCAATTATAGATCTCCGCGGCTTCCTCGACTTTAGTTAACCATGTTATTATGAAAGAAAGAAAGAAAGAAAGAAAAAATGTTTATTTGGACACAGTTCGTGAAACACAAAATACAAAATTAATAAAAAAATAATGTTTCTAACAACAATAGTGTGTGCCTCACGGCTGCGCCAAAAAGGTTCATTTCAGAATTAATGCCAGACAGATGCTGCCTGACGCTGGTTTTCTAATGAACCCTTAGGGAAAAGTGACGGGGAGTACACACAGTTTCAACATACCTAAGACATACTTATAAATAAATAAACTAGTAATCACGTATATATCATTACAAATACAAATAAGAAAAAAAAAACAAAAACAAAACATCAAAGTCTCAGCAAAAACCTGTTTTTCTTTTCTAGATTAATTTAGATAAGATTGATCCGTGCACGGTGCACGCAAAGCGCAACAGGCCGCCGAGCACGACGGACCGCACGCGCACTTGCGAACAATAAAACTGTGGGTTGTTTGAATAGATACATGGATAGTCGTAATAATAATAATAAAACTAAGTTAAAAAATGACTCCTAAACAGTTAATTCAATGCTATTCGAACAAAAAGTGATGTACCTTCCTATAACAATAGATGAAGTAGGTACACATGTTAGTAGAAGAAGGTAAGCGTTATTTAATACTTACGATAATTAAATTAAACAGATCAGCATTGCTATTTTGAATTTCGTGTAATTTATTAATTTATACCCTCTTTTGTTTTAGTAGTGCATTTACGAATGATGCCACACCCTGTGTTCACATTAACAAAAAGTACCGTCTACGGCCAAGATTCCAACAGAAGAATAAATAATAAATAAAAAGGATGCGTCAACACTAGCTGTGCGTCACAGTCGCAAGTAGGCAAGGCACAATGTGTAAGTACGAAAAACAACGCGTTAAGAATGAACAGAGTACGAGATTGTTGTGACAAAAAGGAATAATGTGTCCGTTTATGTTTCCCACAGGTCTCACCACTGCGGCGGCAGTTAGGCAGTTAGGCGCTGCAGGAGCGCCATCGAGTCGGAAACGTTTGAGACAGCAAAGGACGGGAAAACACCGAGTGTGCCACCACGCGCATACCCCATTCTATGCATTCGTGACACAACAGGGACTATTTTTAAGCTAAGTACTGTAGGCATTTCATATAAGTGAAAAATTTAGGGCGACCATATCTAATTTCTGTTGCGAATCTATCAGATACTGCCGTAAACGTGTTCTGAACGTGTGGATAGTGCCCAGCACCCTTAATGGTGGTGGGATATTATTCCACACCTTAGATGCAGCGTATCGGAAAGTGCCTCTGGAAGCTGCTGATCTATGAGACTGTGTTGAAAGTTGTTGTGCACATTGCCTGGGCGCGCAATCTCGTCTACTAGCCATCCAACTAAGCTTGTCGTATAAATACTTTGGTTTCTTAGACTTAACGACACCAAAAAGCAGGCACGCTAGATGTAACTTTCGTCTCGACTTCATCTTGAGAATAAAGTGTTTGTTAAGAACGGGGGTGACATGACTTCTAGGGGGAACAGAGTAACAGAAGCGCGCACATGCATTTTGGACTCTTTGTATTAGTCGTTCGGTACGAGCCAGCAAGCGAGGGCCATAAACTGTATCAGCGTAGTTTAATTTAGACAGAACAAGGGTTTCGACTAGCTGCTCACGAAGCTTTTCAGATAAGAACGGCCTCATCTTGTAAAGCAGTTTCAGACGATAGAAGCAGTTTCTTACGGAGTCAGCAACGTGTTTCTCAAATCTGAGGCTGCTGTCCATATATAACCCAAGGTTCCGCGCCTCATCCACACGGTCAATAAGCTCACCCATTAGAGTCAAATTAAGACTTAAAGGTATCTTCTTCAACTGCTGCCTGGTACCAAACAACATATACTTCGTTTTCAATGGGTTTAATGACAGACAGTTCTCATCTGACCAGGTGGCGATTCTTTCTAGGTCGTCGTTTAGGTCTCTAATGGCCGACTCATAATCGTCCGGACTGAAAGATAAATACAGTTGTACGTCATCGGCGTAAATATGATATTTGCATTTGTGAAGGCACTTTATTAAGTCTGCACAGTATAAAATAAAAAGAATTGGGCCTAAAATTGATCCCTGAGGAACGCCTCTTTCTATAGAAGTTAGGGCCGAAGTCAAAGTAGTACCATCCGACAAACGCAATTCTACAAGTTGCTTTCTGTTACTGAGGTAGCTGTGGAACCATTGAATAGCATTGTCGTCAAAGCCGTAGTACCTTAACTTCGACAGCAACAGCGAGACGTTAATACAATCAAATGCACGGGAAAAGTCGAGTAGCACCATCAGTGAACACATACCCTTATCTTGAGCTGATAGAATATTGTCCGTAACATCCAGTAACGCCGTAGAAGTGCTGCGCTGTTTCCTAAAACCGGATTGTAGATCAGGTAACACATCGTTCTCCTCTAAAAACCGAGTTAATTGACGGCACACTACCCTCTCCATTACCTTTGAAAGACAGGGGAGAATACTGATCGGCCGCAAGTCTTTAACTTCTACGGGGTTAGGACTCTTAGGTAGGGGTCTAACTGTGGCAATTTTCCAGTGGTATGGGAACTTTGATGTCCATATGGAATAATTAATGATGTAGGTGATAGTTTCTAAAGTGTGCGGCAAAGTTAAAGTAAGCATACTTAAGGTTATATTATCGTAGCCTTCAGCATTTGACTTTAGGTCAGAAATAATTCGGGAGATATCATCTTGGTCCACTGGAGCAATTGTGAATATTGCTTCACTATATCTGTGGGTCTCATAGAATGATATAAGTGACGCGCTAGCTATCGAGTTTCCAGGGACATTAAAAAATGTGTTATTTATAAGGTCTGGGTTTCTAAAATGTGGGGGGAGGTCTTGCCCTTGCTTTGAGGGTGCAAATGTGGATTTAATGTTCTTCCATAGTAATTTTGGATTATTTATTTTATTATTTATATTATGTTTAAAGTATGCAATTTTTTCATGATACAAGGAACTTTCTACTAAGGATTTTAATTGTTTATAGTAGTCCTTTTTTGTTCCCGATTTAGTGTTCCTATATTTGGCTAATGCATTATCCCGTAACCGCATCATGAGCTGGATAGTGTCCGTAATCCAGGGATACGATAACTCCCTAATACGACAAGTCTTAATTGGCGCGTGAACATCAAACAGTGATATTATGCAGTGATTAAAAGTATCAACCATATCATTCACGTCGGCGAATTCAGTAACACGACCTATGTTTAATTGTGTCAAATCCGTGTTAAAATTATCTCTTATGATGTTTTTCATCGGCCTAAATTTGATTACGTACGGTATAAATTTGTCCCGCTTTATGTGAAATTCACTGACTATAATTGAATGACCTGTAATTGAACCAAACGATTCCACCGTCGTGTATCTTGCCCTAAGGTCTGTGCACAGTAGGTCTATAAGAGTCTCACTCGTATCTGTGAAATGAGTAGGCATTGTGACAAGTTGAACGAGACTTATACAATTTAAAAATTCTTGTACTTTTTTGGTTTTAGTCTCGTTTACGTTGAGCATGTTCACATTGAAATCACCGAGTAATATATAATGATCACAGCTGCCCAACGTAGCAAAGGTGTTTGTGATGGCGTCAAGGAAAAGATCTATGTCAAGCCACGGTGGCCGGTAAGCTGTACCAATTGCAATTTTTTTCCCACTTAACGAAATTGTCAACCACATCTGTTCGACGGAATCGAACCTGGGATCGGCCATGCTAGTAGAGATGCGCGCGCTCAGACCCCGCCGCAGGTAAAACCCAACGCCCCCACCACGTCCCGCGCAAACAGTTGACGGCCGCGGCGTGTGACGTAGACGATAACCAGGTACTACCGGCGCGCGCCCCTCCTCCCCCGGCCGAAGCCAAGTTTCGTTTATAGCCATTATGTCAAAATTATATCTGTCCATTGCACAAATTAAGTCATCATGGCCTGTACCCAGAGACCCCGCATTAAGGAACCCAACCTTGAGATATTTCCCACTTTTAGGCATCATGACTATAATGTAAAATTACCACAGTCACGAGTATCACTTGATGTGCTAACACCTTTAATGCGCGTCGATTCAATATCTTAAAAGTTCTTATAGCCTTAGTTTTACTAAATAATATAACTGGCTCCGAATTAAATAAAAACAATTTGTAGGTATTTGCTAATATTGGACAGTTAATGTGAATATGTATTATACTAAATATTATAATAGTAAATATAAATATAAGAAGGATTGAAAATATTGCTAGATGTAGGATAATGTTGTATATAAAAAATATAATAATATGAGTATGTCGAAACCGGTCTACGAGCCCACTGAGACGCGCCGCCCGCGCCGCCAACGCCGCCGCGAGACAAACAACATAACATAACATAATATCACGCCTGTTTCCCCAGAGGGTCAGGCAGAACGAAAACAACTGATAATAATAATTAGACCATGACACTTTTACAACATACAATAGAATCGTCATTGGTATGTTAGAAACTAAAAATAAACAGTAATAATTGGAACCAAAAAAGCAGAAATAATAAAAAATAATGGTAACAGTAAAACAAAAATATTTAGGACATATTTTGGCCGTCGGTAACCGGTACAGGTACAAAGATGCGCTGCACATCAGCCTCACAGCGTATTTGGCAAGCGGCGTCCCCGGGTTTGTATCGGGCAAGTATACGGCCTCGCTTGCACCATACAAATTGCCAACCAAGCCGGCTCCCGGCCTCCCGCGCCTTCCGAAACAACTCACGATTCAGCTTCGTAAGACGTTCGCTGACGTAGAATCGCGCCGGCAAACCGGGCATGTCGAGATCAGCTGAAGTCATACCACGACGTACTCTTGCGGCCTCCAACATCTCGTCGCGTAGATCGCGGCGCGCGAGGCGCACGACGAGGAAACGAGGGCGGGTCTCCACCGGCGCCGGCTGCGTAGCATTTATGCGTCTGCCTCCAACGCGCTCGGCACTCACAATATCGCGCGCCTCGATTTTTACGCCCATTTTTGTAGCCACTAGCATAGCCGTGTGTATGGGATTTTCACCACTCGGTTCTGGCAAGTTCGAGATTTGTATGTCTGTGGCTAGCAGCTCCTGATCGCGGTCATTTATATCGCTCCGCAATTGGGCAATTAAATTATGCACATCCGGCGAGACTTGGGATTGTACCAATTTTTGACTCTCCATGACAGCCACTCTCTCTTCCAAACTGCTCATACGGTCATTAGTGGTCTTTAATGAGCATCTCAAATCGGCCAGATCATTACGCAGTAATTGAAATTCACTCCGTACCGTGCTGATAAACTCTTCCTTAAACTTTCTCAGCTCAATAGTGATGTCCTGAGTGATGTCATGTGTGACGTCCATCACTGCGGTGGAATTTATAGGACTCGTATCCGTGTCCATGAAATTAGTCATACTGACTTCCAGCGGTGCCTTTGCATGGCCTCTAACTGGCGTTTCGGCCCGGTTATCCCGCACAACGTTTTTATTACACTCCGGGCAGTGCCAGGGGGAAGTTAGAAGGCCTATATTTTCTTGTATACCAACGCACTGGTGATGATACCAAGCTCGACAGATGTCGCATTTAGCCGCATCCGCCGACGCGAGAAATTTACCGCAGCCACCACACTTAACCATAGTGAGTTTTTCGATCTTGTTTGCGCAATCGATCCACAAAGTAGTTCAGTCCGGAATCACTAGATGGCGCTGTTTTCAATAAATACGTTTATGGCAGTTATCACGGTGTTATGGCAAGTTGTAGCACCATAAGTCGAAACAGAGCGTCACTGTAAGGATGCGCACACACTGATAGTTAGTCACACAGTTTTTCAGCAACTATGTAAAAATGTATGTTATTAATTGTACATATAGGGTAGAAAATATTAGTTCCCAATAATGATTACAGTTTTTGATGTTTTTTATGCTTTACACAGCACAGAATCACTAGATAATAGCGTCACTTGTAACTTGCACTTATTTACGTCTTTCCAAAATAAAGTTTTTGAAAAAAATGCATTTGTTTTTTTTTAGGATACGTAAGAAAATATTTTGAACTGTTATGTACTTAATACCGTCACTCCTCTCCAACAAAAATTATGGTTTGTTCGGTAGACGAAGGATCGAATTCCGGAATCACGTTTGTCAAAGAAAGCTTAGAGGTCGATTGTCCCTTTACATTATTGAGGACCTTCAGGAATTTATTTAAGATGCTATGAGTAGCATCAGGCATCTCAACATCCGTCAATTCATGTTTTGTACGGCGTGAGGGAGGACGAGTTCGTCCTCGCTTCAATAAGCTTCTAGTAGGAGTGTCATAGCTATCACTGCTACTGCTGCGATGACGACGTCGTCCTACCCTCGTGACCCGAATTTCATCATCAGATGAGTTGTCACGAAACCGTTTCCTACTACGACAATAATCACTAGAGTTATCATGAAGTCGAGTTCTATCACGACCTTTATCGACAGAATCGTCGCGATATCGGTCCCTTCTACGACAGTTATAAAGTCGATCCCTGTTACGACCGCGTTCGCTACTGTCTCTTCTCGATCGCCGGTTATTAATGTTTTTATTATAGTTTGGCTTTAAAAGAGAGTGCTTGCGGCTTTGCCTGTCTCCAACCAGGCTCCCTTCCGCTCCCTCACTCTCATTATCAGAATCATTTATTAAGCGTTTGCGGACTTGTCTGATATCCAGACTCCCTTCCGCTCCCTCGCTTTTACGAACTTGGCGTTGCTGCGGAGTCCGCCGTGGGCCCTCATTATGGTCCACACTTATTGGCTCATCCTCGTTATTGCAGCGACGTCCATCATCACTGCCCGCAGGCGATGAATCCATCGTCTGTAATTATGATTGAGTTTAACTAAGTGTTCATTAATGTATTTAATTTTAGTTTAATGCTATTTTTATGGTGGTAAGTAGGTTTCCACTTCATGATCAAAGTAAAATATTCATCGCGTCAGCAAGCATCGCATTTCCAGAGTGTAGCCCTGGCAATATGGGATATGTACGCACCGGGACTTACAGCTTAGTATAGCCGTTATTCCAATTTCATTTAATTTTATTTATTGTAATTTTTAATCGTTAATTTTTATTTTTTAACTTTTATTTTAATTTAATTTTATGTATTTTAATTTAATTTTATTGTAAATCGGACTGTATGAAATTATGGATCAATTAGTTACCGAAATAAACGAATTTTAATTTAACTTAATTAATTTAAAATGCGTAGAATGTGGTTATGTTTGTGGCAATTGAGCCTGGTACCTAAGACCCTACTGACCATAAAACCTGACCCCGTTGTCAAGACCTAGCACCCTAGTTATCCTAACGCCCTAACCTACCATACCAAACGTAAGTTACGTTAGTTTCGCGTGAGGGAAGTCTGTTACAAGGAGACCTACGGTAACAGACGGAATTGGGGTAGGAATGGGGTACGTGTACGTCGTGCAATGTACACAGGAAATGGTTTTCTCACTGCCGATCCCACAGACTCATAGGACCGATGACGGCTTAAGGTGTCTTGGCCACAGTGAGAGGAGTTAACTTAATTATATATACATACATTTATACATTATATATATTTTACGGTCACTACACATTGATACCTTTTTCAAGTATGTGCGTTGTGTGTGTATCGAGCCGATGATATGAAGATTGAGTAGATCACAAACCGTTTTACGAGATTTATTAGGTGGTAAGTGTAAGCACGTTTGCATACAAATGCTCAGACACGTGTTCAAATACGCGTTCTAGGTTAGCCTATGTAAGCGCGTGTCATTTTGTGTCTCATAATATTAGGTTATTTTATATTACATTATTTGTTGTTAAATAATTAGATTATTAATGACCTTAAATCGTAATTTAGCTGCAAAGCAATATTATAATATTTTAAACTGTCAAATCCGCAATGATGGCGCCATCCCCACCTTTACTGTATAAAAGGCGTGCCGCCATCATTGCGGGCGCAGTCATTCCGCGCCCGGCTGCCGTAGCGCTCACACGTGCTCTTGGCTCCGCATCGCTGTCCGCCCCGCGCCCCGCGCGCCCCCCGTCTCGGTCTCGCTGGAGTGCTACGCCCGTAGCACTCTCGGCTACGCCGCTCTCGCGTAGGCCACCGGCCCCGCCCCTTTCCGTAGCAGTGCTACGGTTTGCGTTCACGCGCGGACCAAGTGCTGCTACGAGAGCTACGGCGTAGCAGATCGGCTACGAGTGCTAGACATTCGTAGCCTATCCACTGCGCTCGCGTTTTCGAAGCTCCTTCAGAGCATAAATCCACCGTTTTAAGTGGTACTTGGGGGAAACCTTACGGTGCCAACAAACCCAAGTGGGTGGAGACCCGCCACACCCGCCGACCCCCTTCAGGGCTAGGCAAAACCGTCGGAAGGGCTCCGACTGCGACCTTGGGGGATCTCCTAGTCGCAGTCTGGTAGCATTCTAACCCCTTTTGTCCATTCAAGCCTGCAATGGCAATGCTCTGCGCATTGCAGAGATATTCAAAGCGTACCCCTAGGTTACGCAAGTCATGAAGACACTCAATTTCTAGTTGCTCCAATGGATCAACAAAGAATAAGTGTCACCAAACCCCGCTCCCTTAAAATAGGTTTCTTCAATGCCAATGGCATTTCTTCACAACGAGACGAAATCGCCTCTTTCCTACGCGATCACCAGCTAGACATTCTCCTAGTACAGGAAACCTTCCTAAAGCCGCATCATCGAAACCCGAACATTGCCAACTACAAGTTAGTTCGCAACGACAGGTCCAGATGTCATAAGGGTGGTACCCTTATATATTTCAGAAAAACTCTCTACTGCATCCCCATTGACCCACCTCCTCTCCTTTCTCACCTGGAGGTCTCTATCTGTAGGCTCGGCATGACTGGCCATCCTTCCATCACCATCATGTCCGCCTATATCCCGCCCAGTAATGGTGCAGAGGATCCCATATCCCTCACCAAAGATTTCACTGCCCTCTTCGGTATGAGTGACTCCGTCATCATGGCGGGGGATCTCAATGCCAAACATCCTGCTTGGAATAGCAACTCGACCTCCACCAGAGGTAAAATTCTTTTCAACCTAGGTGCCTCCCTTAATTTCGATACCATCGCTCCGATGTATCCCACACACTTCCCTACTGATCCCACAAAGCGTCCCGACGTTCTCGATGTAGCGCTGCTCAAAAATGTAAACCTCCGTTTGCAATCCATTGAGACGTTACACGAGCTTAACTCTGACCACCGCCCAGTCATCATGCACCTAGTCCCCTATTCGGGCCCGCGTGACCCTAACCAACCCCCACTGACCAAAGTAGTCACTGACTGGAGGAAAGTAAGTGAAAAACTGAAATCCACCACGTCACCTCACTTAGATTCAATCCCTGACCCCATTGTCTCGGTCGCAGACACGACGAGGGCGATCGACTCGTTTACAGAACACGTTCAATCCGTACTGACGGATTGTTCACGGGAAGTTCCGGAGGTGGAAGACCACCGCTGGAAACTACCCGTCGACGTACGTGAACTGATAACCGAGAAGAACGCAGCCATACGTGCCTACGACTCTTTTCCCTGCGACGCGAACAAAGCCCATATGCGCCAATTACAGCGCGCTGTAAAGAAACGCGTATCGGAGTGGCGTTCCCAGGGTTGGGAAAAGATGCTCAGCGAGCTCGAGCCTAATCATCAAGCCTTCTGGCACCTTCAGAGGAAATTACGTTCCCCTAATGAGGTCGCGGTGCCTCCTCTCACTCGCCCCGACAAGACAATAGCCTTTGACAACACCGATAAGGCCGAATGCCTAGCAGACAGCCTTGAGGCTCAATGTTCCCCCAGCTCTCAACCAGTTGACCAAGCGCACCTCCTCAAGGTGAACGCAGAGGTCGAACATAGAGCCTCCCTCCCTCCAGTTGAAGACCCCGATGATCCTCTGCCTCCTGTCACTCCTGACGAAGTGCAAGACATCATTAAAGGGCTCAAAACCCGCAAAGCCCCCGGTTCGGACGGCATCACCAATAGGGTGTACAAACTCCTCCCCGCCCCCCTCATTTTGCTCATGACCGCCATCTTCAATGGCGCTCTAAGCAATAACATCTTCCCGCAAGCGTGGAAAGAAGCCACGGTCATAGGTATCCCAAAGCCAGGCAAACCCAAGTCTGACCCCTCTAGCTACCGCCCCATTAGTCTGCTCAATGTTCTTGGCAAAATCTACGAGAGGCTTATTTATAAGCGCCTCAAGGACTATGCTGAGGCGAAGAGCCTTATCCCAAATGAGCAGTTTGGTTTTAGAACCAGACACTCATGCATCCATCAGGTGCACCGCATAGTCGAGCACATTAGCGCTGGTTTCCAGCGAGGTGCTACGACAGGCATTCTCTTCTTCGACATCGCGAAAGCATTTGACAAGGTCTGGCACAATGGCTTATTATATAAGCTCTACCTTATGGGTGTGCCTGACCGTCTCGTACTCATCTTACGAGACTTTCTGTCGGATCGCACCTTTCGCTACCGCATTGAGGGCTCTCTCTCCCCCGCTCATCCCATTCGTGCCGGAGTCCCCCAGGGCTCGGTATTATCCCCACTCATCTTCACGCTTTTCACTAGCGACATTCCAAAAAGTAATAAAGCACAGTTGGCTCTATTCGCCGACGACACTGCCATTTACTGTTCTGGAAACTCCCATAACTCTATTGCTCGCAATCTCCAGTTGTCCGCAAACGCCTTAGGCGATTGGTTCCGGAAATGGAGAATAGAGGTCAACCCCGGTAAGAGTCAGGCGGTTCTCTTCTCGAAACCGCGTAGATTCGCCCCCCCCCTCCCTAGCCCGATCACCATGTACGACAAGCCTATCCCCTGGGGTAAGCAAGCGAAGTACCTAGGTGTCATTCTCGATCAAAACCTCACTTTCAAAGAGCACATAAAGACGGTTCGTTCGCGAGCCGCTTTCGCTCTCGGTAGGCTCCACTCCCTTCTCACTACCCGCAGCAAACTGTCACTTAAGTGCAAGTTGCGCCTCTACACCGCGGTCATCCGCCCCATCATGACCTATGCTTGCGTAGTCTTCGCACACGCCAAGCCTCGTCACCTGCATAGAATGCAAACCCTCCAAAACCGTCTCCTTAGAAAGGTCACGGGAGCCCCCTTCTATGTCCGAAATCTGAATCTGCACCTAGATCTCAGAATCCCCACAGTTCAGCAATTCATGAAACGCCTTTCCAAGCGCTTCTTTGATAATGCTATAAAGCATCCCAATCCCCTGATTGCGGCGGCCT
The DNA here is from genome assembly GCA_947508005.1 of Amphipoea lucens. Classification (NCBI taxonomy): domain Eukaryota; kingdom Metazoa; phylum Arthropoda; class Insecta; order Lepidoptera; family Noctuidae; genus Amphipoea; species Amphipoea lucens. Next base: position 16,001,336 of record OX382358.1, on the reverse strand, counting down.
CCCGATACACTCCTTCCCGCATAAGTAGGATTCGCCGACCTAGGCATGCTCTCACCATCCCCGACGACGCTATCACACTCCTCCAGGAGAGTAGTAAAGCCACCAGCACGCTCAAAAAACACACACACAAGACCCGTAAGCCGTCCTTCCGTCCTCGCCGTCGAGGACGCCCGTCGCGACGTCCCGTAACTTGTCCACCCCGACCCTTGCTCGAGCCAGCCCGCGCCGCTGAGCCTGTAGCTTTAAATTCGCCCCTAAATAATTCCGATCCAGCCTGTCCCTTGCTGCCCTCCCCCAGCGACGCCCTAAGCCGAGGTCCGTACCCCACAGGGGGTGCCCTTAGCGTGTAGTCGCTTAGTTTTAGTAAGTTTTTAAGCCCTGGCTGGAGGCCTTAATTATGAGGCATCCACAGGCAAGCCCGGTTAAGCAGACGACAACCTCATAGGTTGAACTGCGAGATGCCATAGACAAAAAAAAAAAAAAAAAATTGCGGGCGCAGTCTGTGTGCAACGTTCGTGGAGTTACCATCTCCCGATATTGGTAAGTTAAAACTTGTAATATTGTATTTTGATAATTGTAATTGTATAAATTTATGCTGATGCTGATAAATATTGAATATGTTGTCATATGTAAATTATTGTAATTTGCTTCACAATGCTATGACTTTTTGTAATTAATAAAACATAATTTATATGAACCACCCTTCCATTTTTAACATAACTGTCAAGGTTAAATTGAAATAAATGTCTAGCCTTGTCTTTCTGTGCTTCATTTTATAAAATCCTTCCTCTACACACTATAATCTTAGGTAGTTTTACACACATTAAATAACTAGTTACGATTGCTTTATATTTGGGTACTTAAAGATAGTTTATATGGCTGTTTTCTGACATAAGTATGCATCTCATATCCAGAGTGTCGCCCTGGCAAAATGGGGTGCATTCTTAAAATAGTCCGTTACATCTCCGTAGGAGTGCCTCGGCAAGATGCAACAAACCTCCACATGGGGATTTTAAACATAACCTAACAATTAAAACGTATGCATCCCATTCCCAGAGCGTCGCCCTGGCAAAATGGGGTGCACGATTTTAACAGGATATTTATCAATTTTGTAATTAAAACAGCACAACTGGTTCCTGAATTAGGTATCTTAAACATGAATGTCAATAACTGAAGTCTTTAGAATTATCAATAGAATAACACGGTACTTACGTGACTGTCGAAATTTATCACATTAAAACACTTTATGGAGCTTTTCCTTTACAATGTATGTTAAGGGTGTGAGCAAAAGGAAAAAAAAAGAAGAACTAATAAGCGCGGGCGGGATTAGCGGATGGGTTTAAACTCTCGTATTTCACGAGTTAAAATCCGCTGATCCCACTTCTGAAATGTAAATGAAAGACTCCATAAACAGTTCAGAAAACATATTTATTTCGAAATATTAAAACACTTTACAGTAAAATAAGCATAAGGATAAATACATGATTACCTTAAAATTAACACCAAGTGAACGCGTACACTATTTCCTTCTATGTTTACTAGGGGCCGCTCGACGATAGAATGCCCGAAAATCCCGACATAATTCTCCTCATGGCTTCAAAAGCCCGCCACAACGCGTGCCTCGCTCCGATTGGTTAGCTATGCACCAATCGAATCCACGGACCAATAAGAGCGATTCGGCGTTGCCAGTTAATAAAAATTGAAGTCTGACAAGTTTCGAAGTGAAATGTTGCCAGATAATAAATAAAAAGGTGTAATATAAAATACAGATGCTAACACTAGGGTACTTCCCGTTGACCTAGAATAGGGAATGCAATCTCGTTCTCGCGATATCTCGGCCATGTTTACCTTAATCTCGGTCAAAAATCGGACGAGATCTCGCGAGATGAACGAGATTGCACAGGAGCATTAATATATGTGTTCCCCGTGGCACAAAGAGCGTTCTCTTCAGCTGGTTATTTGGCCTGCAAAATTAAAAGACGTCTGTCAGACGACTCTTTAAACATTTTATGCTTTTTGCGAAGGTTTTCAAAATTTTGACGATTGAACTTTATTTTCTTAAATACCTAAGAAAGAACTTTGATTATTTAATTAATGAAAACTGGTAGAAATAAATGATTATTAAATATTACATCTTATTATTTCCCTATCAAAAATCCCATTATTGTGACAATGTCATATAAAAAGATATTCACCAATCTCGCGAGATTACATTCCCTAACCCAGAATTATGAAATTTGGCAAGAAGTAAGGTCATGTAGCACAAGGGGTGCCCTGTCAGTTCACTAAAAACTAATTTACAAATTTTTAATTGACAAACAACGATTGACAAAAGCATGACTTGTCATTTCATCATTATACAACAACATTTGCCAAATAATTCACTTTACAAAATAATCACCAGTAAAACTTTTTTTTTAATAACGTGTTATTTAATAAGCAATTCATTTTTTATTCATTTGATCTCTTAAAACAACGTTTGGAATAAAAACGTTTTACATATTGACTTATCATTACGCAATTTCCAAAAAATGAAACTCGTTCGTTCATCGACTTGCGCTAATAGAAAAAAAGACATTATTTTTAGTGGGCTACCCGGAACCGAACTAGTTAGATTAGGTTAATTATTAAAAAAAAATGTTAGGTTAGGTTAGGTTAAAACTGTGACCCCTACGCACGAGCCAAGCGAGCGAAGCGAGCGGTGCCGCGGCAGCGGCCGGCGAGTGCCAGAAACGACTGGATTATTTTGGAAAAAGTTATTCTTACACAAAATATGGGTGCCAGAAGCGACTTGCGCTAATAGAAGAAAAAAAAAGAGATTATTTTTAGTAGGCTACCCGGAACCGAACTAGTTACATTAGGTTAATTATTAAAAAAAAAAATGGTTCGGTTAGGTTAGGTGGTACGCCGTCGAAGCCGGCGTTCCACAGGGGTCAGTCATAGGACCTCTCCTCTGGAACGTCGGCTATGATTGGCTTCTGCGGGGAACTCTCCTCCGAGGCATGAGTGTCGTGTGCTACGCGGATGACACTCTCCTCACCGTCCGGGGGGGGGGGTTTCAGGGAGACGGCCAACTTGGCCTCGGCGGGCGGATCCTTGGTCGCAGGGAGGATCCGCCGCCTAGGTTTAACGGTGGCGTTGCACAAAACTGAGGCCGTGTTCTTCCACGGACCTCGGCAGCGCCCCCCCCACCTGACGCCCACATCTTCGTGGACGGCGTCAGAACTGAGGTCAAGGCCGAGATGAAGTATCTGGGTCTCGTAATTGACAGCAGGTGGCGCTTCGGTCCGCATTTTAGCGGGCTATCGACGCGCCTGTTGAAGACCGCGGGCGCGCTGTAGTGGCTGCTTCCCAACTTGGGGGGGCCCAGCGCACGATGCCGACAACTTTACGCCGGCATCAGGAAAAATATTTACTATGGCAACTTGTCCCAAATGCTTGTCCGAAAACCACGGGAAGCCCCCAAAGTTCCAGTTTTAGTTGATATCATAATTGCAAATAAGATAATATTACATACCTATCATGATTGAAGATACGAAAAATAAAAATGTTAAACAACATTATTTAAAACGAAAAATGTATTGTGTTACTATCGTTTTCATCACTGACCCCGGCACCTCTTTTGGACATTGTTACCCGCTATAAACGTTTATCTTGGCTAGTGTTGAGGACTATTGTTGTGCTTATGGATTTGGATCATCGTTATGAAAGAACATCGCAACTGTGTGATGTGTCGGCGAGGCCTACATCGTACTAGATACCAACAGCATGTTTTAACATATTAAATACCGAACATCAAGAATGGTACTCAGTACTTAAAAGTTGACCTTATGTATATACTATTAGGGTTAAAGGTTACCAACAATTTTCATTGATCTTAAAATCGCCGCAGCTATGTTAAATAACTTCCACATACCCATCGATGACAAAATTCACTCAGAGGCCTTCCTAAACATAATCAGAGAGAAAATAGGTTCCCCGAATCTACTTTATGATTATGTAGAAAGAAAACGTTTGAATAGCCGAAGAGCGGATTTTCAAAGAATAGAAAGTCACGGAATACAGGACTTCCCACTACTGACGGAAGAACAGATTATTTTACTTTCTTTGGGCACCTATCAACTGAAGCTAGCCCGATCCTACTGCAACGAGCATTTATCAAATGGACTATACATTTTAGAAATGTATAGAGAAAGCGCACTCCAGGATTTAAATGAATATGACATAAAAGAAGATGCTTGGCTTTTACGCGGACGCATACAGTTGCGTCACGTACGGTCAAGAACTTATTATTGTTATTTATTGATAAAATAATTTTAATGAAAACGAAACCAATATCCATAACACTTTATGCAATTATTACTGCACGTGTTTGACCGTACGACGAACAGTCGGCACTTGTGCTCATATAGTTTCAATCGTGTGGTATCTAGGATATGCCAGACATGAAGGCTTCACTGCTCCTACAGCGTTCCTCAGCAATGTCATTATTGACAATAATTAAAAAAAATAACGTTTCTTACTTTTGTTATTTTTTTTTTTCTTTTTTATTCCTGAGTGTTTATTCATTTTAGTACCTATTAGGCAAAATACACATGATTCTTTACAAGACAACTATATAATATCACCATTATCTTAACATAATCAAACAAAAAAAAATTAAAAACTTAACACAAAATAACTCCGTTCCGACAGCAAATGGAGACAAGCGACTCGGTCATCATTAATTCTTGTAAAAAGACCTTTTCAATGATACATAGTATATTATAGCTATTGGGCTGAGTACCAGGCTTCATACATATTTATACATATTTGCCCATTCTCCTTTGAAAGTAAACTACGAAACCACGATTAAACATTTTACGAACAAAATTATTTAGTGGGACGAATGGCACTAATCTAAGAACATATTCCCATTCGTCCCTTTAAAATCCTGAATGGGACGATCGGGAACAAATTTAATATTATTTTTGTAAATTCCCGTTCGTCCCACGACGGGGACGAAGTCGGTGGGACGAACGGGAATACACCTCCATCGATCCATCGATCCATCCATCGATCCATCCATCGATCCATCCATCGATCCATCGATCCATCCATCCATCCATCGATCCATCCATCGATCCATCGATCCATCAATCGATCCATCGATCCATCCAATCATTGATCCATCCCTCGATCCATCGATTCATCCATCGATCCATCCATCGATCCATCCATCGATCCATCCATCGATCCATCGATCCATCGATCCATCCAATCATTGATCCATCCCTCGATCCATCGATTCATCCATCGATCCATCCATCGATCCATCCATCGATCCATCCATCGATCCATCCATCGATCCATCCATCGATCCATCCATCGATCCATCCATCGATCCTTACATCGATCCATCCATCGATCCATCCATCGATCCGTCGATCCATCCATCGATCCATCGACCGATCCATCGATCGATCCTTCGATCCATCCATCGTTCCATCGATCCATCCATCCATTGTCGTGTGTCGCTTGGTTCACTTCGGTTGGCGCCGCTGTAGAAATAGAGGGGGGGCGGGGAATCTCTCCTGACGCGATGTCCTGACGCGAGTTTAACATTTTTTACCCATTACAAAAAGTGTGCAACGCCGCTAAAGAAGTTTTCACTTCAAAAAAAGACGGGTTGCACTCCGGGAGTGCCGGCAGAAGTTAAAACTTGAATATTAACGTTGAAATAAATCAATTATTAAATTTTTCACTATTTCTGCGTCACTTTTTTCATTAATAGATGCACTTTGTTCAATTTCCATATTTTAAACACTTTATATACACGAATTTTACGAATACACAGCATTCTGGTTACTACACAGACGGTCGAGCCATTAGCTGTCCATCCATCCATCCATCCACGTCCACGTCCACGTCCACGTCCACGTCCACGTTCACGTCGATGTCCACGTCCACGTCCACGTCCACGTCCACGTCCACGTTCACGTCCACGTCCACGTCCATTCATCCATCCATCCATCCATCCATCCATCCATTGTCGTGTGTCACTTGGTTCACTTCGGTTGGCGCCGCCGTAGAAAGAGTGAGAGTGAGAGGGGGGGGGGGGGGATCTCTCCTGACGGTCACGTGTCCTGACGCGAGTTTAACATTTTTTATCCATTACGAAAAGTTTGCAACGCCGCTAAAGAAGTTTTCACTTAAAAAAAGTGAAATGTGGCTCGCGGATTCCTTTTGCCATGAAGTCTCTTTGAAGAAATTAAAAAAAAAGCACATCTCCGCCCGACTAGTAAATTAAATAGTTAACTGTGGCATTATAGCACAAATGCCATAACGTAAAGAAAAAGTACGAGTTTTCAATACACTGAATTATGGACCTAAAAGCGGTTCATTAAGAGCCATTTTACGAGCAAGTGTGTTGAAAAGACTTTTTCTTTTAAGAAATTGGGCCTCTTACGGTATTAAAACTGTACACCTATCACCAAAACGCCCGATTACCGATAGAAATTGTAGTTAACCTAGGTAACTGCACACCCAAGGCGCTCGTAGATAGTTGTGTGAATAATAGCAATAAGATAATAAAGGGTGTTATATGGGGGGATACGGATCAGTTGCAAATAGAAAATTATCATGAAATATGTCACAGTAAATTAAAATATATTGATTTTCCTGATGTTTTGAACGGTTGTGCGGATATGTTGTATAATAATATCGAGCATAGAAATGTGATTAATAGGTTGTACCGAGCTGTTCTAATAGTGCTTATAAAAGCCTCTGTATCCAGCCATAAAAGCAAACCTGTGACGGGGCGCCACATCGCGGGTTGCAATAAACATTTTCGGGATGCACATCAAAAGGCTATGTTCCATGTCCAAGAGTGGTGTTCGTAGGGTAAGCCTAACTCGGGTAGGCTTTATGAGGCCACTCTAGAAAAGTTTTTAAAGCTAATTGAAGTATTGCCTTAATCATAAAGATCAAATAAAGATGGATATAATTGCCGAACATCATGTCTAAAAAGGAGAAGGGAAATCCTGGGCCCAGCAGTTAACTAGTTGAAATGGGTATTAAAAAAACCGTTATATTTTTCTAAAGGAAATCACAAAGTATAGTACCATGTTTCTATCTAGGAAGCGAGAAAAATTAAATTAAGTTGTGAAACTAAATAATCGATAAAGTACATGCCTGAATTCTAAGTAATCGATACTGAATAAATCGGTAAAATCTCAGAATATGTATGAAAATCGTGTGTCAAATGCTTATCAATCTTTTCGTGGAATCGATTCAAAGCGAATCGAGTTCCTTTAATTTTTCTTCTGTTAGCAACACTGGCCACTCAGTATAGTCTAAAGCACTGACCTCTATTATTACCACTAATAATAATAATAGAGGTCAGTGGTCTAAAGTAATCTGTGCTGGTCACCGACTGACAGATTACAGGTAGAAAAAAACCAGCACCTATCAAAAAGTACTCTGTGACCCGACTCGTTCGTTTTCTTTCGTTGTGAGTGCGCACGTATTTTCCGTTCTCAATCTAAACGTATCAGGATCTTCAACACATCGCACATGGAGGCTCTCTACTTGCACTCCATGCGTAAAACCATTATACAACCAAAACCATTCAAAAATATTTCGCAAATAACATCAAAAAACTACAATGTTATAATGTAACCTCACTTTTACTATATTTCATATAACTTGATTCCTGGATAGCCAAATTTCACCAAATTTTCAGTGAGGCCTTGTTATTATATCCACTTACAAATAAAGCTAGTTTGATTGAGTTAACATCTGGGCCCAGGAAACTATGGAGTCTTTCCCTTCTCCTTTCAGTCAGTTTTAGAAGTCTACAAACAAACTTAAGCCAAAGGTGAGTCTCCCAGCCAGTGTCGAGGGGATTAGTGCTCCCCGTGATGTGGCTAACCTATTTAGGAACCACTTTAGAGTGGAACCTCTGTTGAAACCGGAAGAGGGCGAAATGATGCTTGATGCTGGGAAATGCGGTACCGGTGACCCTCTAGTTAAAATAGCTTTTGCGGAGGTTGACAAGTTTATTAAGCAGATAACCAGAGGGAAGTCACCAGGGTACGATGGTCTCAGCAATTCAGCATCGAGCATCTGCAGCATGCGGGTGTTGACTTGCCTAGGGTCCTATCCTATCCATGTTGTTTACTTTCTGTCTTCGTCATAACTACCTACCAGACGATCTCATGAAGACCATAGTAGTACCTATAATTAAAAATAAGACTGGTAACGCATCGGAAAAGGGAAATTATAGACCTATTTCTCTGGCCACGACCCTGGATAATTTGCTGGATGGTGTGCTTAGCAGACATTTTAAGCCAACACGTCTCTCTGCATAACGCCCAGTTCGGATTCCGACCTGGACTGTCCACAGAATCTGCAGTACTGTGTCTTAAGCATACTGTCCGGTACTATACTGACAGAAGAACACCAGTATACGCCTGCTTCCTGGACCTGTCAAAAGCTTTTGACATGGTGTCATATAATGTCCTGTCATCTCATCAACTTATTTAGATATTGGTATAATAACCAAAGCAATTTTGTCGGGTGGATGGGCGAATGCTCGGATGCCTATAGAATGGAGTGTGGAGTGAGGTAAGGGGGGACTGACTTCACTTACTCTATTTAAATTGTATTTGAATGGCAGTCCATTCATTGACATCGACAAAAGAGGTGTGTAAAGTAACAAATTAGCACTAATTCCTGGCAAAGTTTCATCAAATATTATGAGGTGGCCGCGCGGTTGAAACGGAGATCAGGAATCAAGTTATATGAAATATAGTAAAAGTGAGGTTACATTATAACATGGTAGTTTTTTGATGTTATTTGCGAAATATTTTTGAATGGTTTTGGTTGTTTAATGGTTTTACGCATGGAGTGCAAGTAGAGAGCCTCCATGTGCGACGTGTTGAAGATCCTGACACGTTTACGAGTAGATTGAGAACGGAAAATACGTGCGCACTCACAACGAAAGAAAACGAACGAGTGCCGGTCACAGAGTACTTTTTGATAGGTGCTGGTTTTTTTCTACCTGTCATCTGTCAGTCAGTGACCAGCACAGATTACTTTAGACCATAGATATAGAATTCCGTAGATTGGTAATGTCAACAATCAAACGAGACCAAAAACCATTGATCTAAGTATGCGTAAAATGTAAGTGTGTGCGTAATACATATATCTATATTTTATTTTGTTTGTTACAATAAGTACTTAAATATAATCTATTTTTCTAAGATTATGCATTTGTATGAAGCTACCTATCTTAGCTGTCGATATCAACAAAAATTAGGCTATCGCATCACTAAAAAGTGAGGTTATAACTCCTTCGTATTTCTCTATTTGTTATCTCTTAAATACGGTGGTTTTAGGCATGCTAATTCATCTAAATCGTAAGTATAATAATGTTCTCATCATATTTTGCTTATAGCCGGCTTATTAGTGCATTGTTAATGCAGAAATAACGATCAAAACACATTGTAAACTTACTGGTGAAACGAGTAATCCTGGGGGTTTTTCTTTTTGGAAGATTCACATCCTGGTACTGCACAAGAAACCATCGTATTATGGTTATTTAATCACAGGTTATCACTCTAGTTCGCTTAAATAATTGCCGAAACGCTCACGTAAACAGTCACCGGGGCCGGTATGGGCCGGTAGCAAATACGTGTTTGGCCCTGTTAACAGCATCACTTTCTCTCTCTTTCTAACACAGCAAAGTTCCGTTAAAGCGGGAGCTCTCATTCACTCTCATGCCCAATCTACGGAATTCTATATCTATGCTTTAGATTATACTTTTTTTTTATACTGAGTGACCAGTTGCTAACAGAAGAAAAATTAAAGGAACTCGATTCGCTTTGAATCGATCCACGAAAAAAGATTGATAAGCATTTGTCACTCGATTTTCATACATATTCTGAGATTTTACCGATTTACTCACTATCGATTACTTAGAATTCAGGCATGTACTTTATCGATTATTTAGTTTCACAACTTAATTTAATTTTTCTCGCTTCCTAGATAGAAACATGGTACTGTATTTTGTGATTTCCTTTAGAAAAATATCACGGTTTTTTTAATACCCATTTCAACTAGTTAACTGCTGGGCCCAGGATTTCCCATCTCCTTTAAGTACTTGGGTCACTGGGTCAATGAGAAACTAAATGATGATATGGACGTGGACAGAGCATTGTCGGTAAGGAGTAATATGCTTTCTCGCAGGTTTGCGCGATGCTCACGTGACGATAAAATCACACTTTTTAAAAGCTATTGCCAAACTTTATACACGTGCAACCTGTGGAGCAATTACACTAAAAAAGCCTTTAACAACGCGTTCAGGAGCTTATTGGGGCTCCCATGGCAGTGCAGTGCCTCCATGTTCGCCGACCACAGCACGGACGGCTTCCAGGCGGTGATGCGCAAAAGGTTGGCCTCCCTGTGGTCTCGGGTAAGGGATACTCGTAGCACCAAGGGTATGTCTCCGAAACAAATAAATCCTGTATATAAGTAAGTACTTGCTAAGATTTAGATTTAAACTGCAACGACTTTTTAGGCTGATACTGAAGCTTTTTCCGAACGTGTTCACTGTTTGGCATTAGCAATAAAAACCTAACATGGATTTAAGTAGCTGAGCTTACGCACACTAAAACAATTTGCATGTGTAGACACAACTACAAACGGCTTATTCCCATGCGCTTCATAATTTTATTCCCAACAGCTCCAAAAATAAACCCCAATTTATTATTATTAAATAAAATCACTCCCATGAGCTCCAAAAATTTTAAAGTATAAACTGCAAAAAAAAAAAATTTTTACAATAAAATTAATTTATGATTCAACAAACAAATTATCCGTTAAGTCGACATTTGAAAGATTCTACTTTTGACATCATAATCTACTATTGACAGATGATATATTTAATAGATTCTGCATGTGACAGATTTAGAAAAAGTGAGACAAGTAAGGAACGTTTTCGCATTAAAATTAATACTGTTATACAGGCTGAATTTTCCAAGTGGGCGTGGATGGCCAAATTCTAAACTGTGAGGAATAGCGAAAAGTACTCAAAGGAGTCGCGGGCTCGATTTTGATAAAAACTAAAACTGCATCATTGGATTTTTGAAAAATCAATATTTCTAGCCAGGAATCGAACCTGTTGATTCTGAAAAAAAAAACACTGTATTATTACACCATTCGATAGTGTCCCTAATAAGGATCAAATTCTGGGAAGTAATGACATACGGCAAACTTAGGGAAAATGTAGAATTTTAATTAACTGCTTCTTATTTTAAAGTATTCATACCTACATTACGTAAGTACCTCGTTCGAAATGATGCTCAATATTTTTACCAACACACCCGCAGCGCAGTCATCTTCACAACATTATGTTCTTAATTCAAATTTCTATTACGATCTTTGGAAAATATTCTAATGGAATCAATAATATTGTAATGCTCAATGCAGTACAATCCTTGAGACGTCGAATCCAGCTATGTAATGAAAAATTCACCCTGTAGGTATAGTAATCACGGTATCCTGCCTTTTCGCCGAAAATTGTTTGCCAGATTATCACTTGCCAACAAACGTTTCGCCGATGTTTCACTTTGACAACTAACGATTAGCAAATTTTTGTATGACAACGTGCAACGTTTCATTTGGTAGAATTATTGTTTGGCAGATTATCACTTGCCAACCAACGTTTCGCCAGTGTTTCACTTTGACAACTAACGATTAGCAAATTTTGACGAATGACGTTTTGTCAGTGTAACAGTTACCTTTTCATACATTGGGTTCTCTGCCTTTTCGCCTGTTCTTTTTTAAGTTAGGTTAGTTTAGGTTAGAGTATGACAAACAACGCACGAGCCGAGCGAGCAAAGCGGGCGTGCCGCGGCAGCGGCCGGCGATGTGCCAGAAGCGAATCGCTTTTGTAAAAGGAAACAGTTAGGTTAGGTCACATTCAAGATAAAGTAAAAAAATAATAATAATAACAATAACTATCTGTAATCGTCTTGTTACCCGACTGCGTTTTACAAAATGCAATACGTAACTCCTCAATTAACTAAAAGATAAGGTTGAAATTAGCATACATTTCTTGTTTGGTTGAATAGAATGTGCTTGATTCCGATTGTTGCACTACCGTAATTTTACTTTAGAAACTTAATTGCTGTATGAACTGCGAGTTAAGGTTGAATTTAGAATACTTCTTCGCCTTATTTACTAAATTGTGATTGAGGGTATAATAACTTTTCAAATCGTTTTGTTTTCGTGTCGATCCGCTTGTGTGTAATTAATTCTCGCCGAAATATTATCCAATTTATTAAGTTTTTGAACAGTTGATTCTATTAACCGATAGTATTGTTCGGATAACAACTTTTTTAAAGGCTAGAATTAAATAAACTGACGACTGAGGGAAACTGACCAGTGATACGCGGACTCTAAAATTGTTGTTCTCTGGGAACAGCCCAGGAACAAAGCATAAAGAAAATAGCACGAGATATGGGAATAACGGTAAGATTTACGTTATACACATATATATTTATTGTTGCAATCATGTTGCATTATTACTGACAAGTTGGATTTTTTTTATGTATTTCTAATATTATTATTTTCGTTCCAGAGAAAAACAGTTCGTAGATGGATACACAGGTATCATGCGACGGGTGATTCGAAATGTGATCGCCAAGGCCGTCGCCCAATTGTTAACACTAATGAATCGGGGCGACACCGTAATATTGTGGAAGTTCACTCAGTGGCACCCTTCAAAACTACGCGTTCAAGTGCTGACTTCAAGAAGTGATAGACAGTGACGGCGACCCTCTCTGTTATTAATAGGCAATTTACTCAGCAGATTGATTGTGTAACTTATCTGATAGAATTGCATTGGAACATATGAGCAAGTGTTAATTCCCAATATTTGTGAGATCATTATCTCGTAGTTAATCAAAAATAAACAGCCTTTATTATTATCAATCCAGTTACTCTTGTTTACAAGTAGTCTTGTAATGTGTTAACGATGCACCATCTGACCTCACATATTTTTCTAATGTTGTGTTAAAAGGGTTATCAGAAAATGTGATAAAAGAGAAAGATGTATATTGCTATTACTGTTATAGTTTAGCATGTTGGTTCTTCCTCTGTAATTGACAGGCACAGACAACATTTAATTTTTTAACTGAGCTTGTTTTCCGATATGATCACACAGATTTTAAATAAATAATGTTTTCTCAACTTTAAAAAAATAAATATTGTAGTAACATTTCTAGAAATATCTATAAACGAACCGTTGTCTAATGTTAAACATTCTACACCTCACCCAGGGTATCTATTTTGGGTTTAGTTAATATTCTAAGTAAATAACCCCAATTTAACATAGAAAACTGTATACTCAACCACGAAGTGAATTCCATGAAGTCTTAGAAATGTAATTAGAGAAATAAATGAATATTGTTTATGTAATTTGCCTAGCTTTTCTTATTAACCTCTTATCTACTTTAACATTTGATTTCTTAAATAATTAATTAACGAAAATCACCTAATCACTTATTAAAAAAACTAAAAAAAAGAAAAAAGAAAATACTGTCGGCGGATTTGAACTCGTGACCACCGCATCGTTATGCCGCAAACTTTACCACTAGACCAACACGCCATTTACGTTGACTTACAAAAAACTTAAACGGTTTGATGTCGTTATCAAGGGGGGTTCCTTTTCTTCGATGATTGCTGTACCAATAGTTTTTGAGCTAAACCGCGGACAGACAGACAGACGGATATGGCGAAACTATAAGGTTCTTTGTTGACTACGGAACCCTAAAAATTGGGGTCTTTGGCTTAGGCCCCCAGTGGTCGAGGCACCTGTGGCCGACGCCCCCGATTCGATTAATTTAATTCAAAGCAATTTTTGATCAAATGTACTGTCAGGCACAAATTTTTTTTGGGTATCATTTAAGCTATCACCAATTTAATTAGTTTTGTGTTTCTTAAATAATAGGGTTTGTCCTCCAAATAGTAGATCTGTCACCAAAATGTAGTCACCAAACAATGCAAGTGACCTAACCAAACCGAACCTCGGGGTGCCCTTCGCTCGCTCTTGCATCCTATGTCGACGGAGCCCCGCATCGCGGGGCCCCTATTTCTGTGTAAAGGGTTTAAAGTAACCTAACCAAACCGAACCTCGGGGTGCCCTTCGCTCGTTCTTGCATCCTATGTCGACGGAGCCCCGCTATCTGAGAACGAAAATATTTCGTGGCGATAGATCTATTTATTAGGTGATACAAATATTTCGTGGCGATAGATCTATTTATTAGGTGATACAACTTGATGACAAATATAAATTTTGGTGATAGAAAATATAGTTCCCATTTTTTTCCACCAAGTCTATTTTTAACTATATTGTAATTATTTCGCACGAGACCTTGCGAAGGACCTTCGCTCGTCATAGTGAGAGGACACTCCTATATATAAATCTACTCTGTGGATGACACACTAAAGTTCCTTATCTGTTGCATATTGCAATATTCAATAACTCTGGTATGAAAGAGATAGACATAATATCTATTCATACTTCCTTATTGTTTTCAATTTTGTGGACAAAAAGACAGACTTTTTATTGTTACCAATAACTGGTTTGGCTCAGTTAGTTGACGAGTTAGGTAGTTTACAGATTTTTAATTTGAAAGATAAAATTCCCATTTATGGTAATTTATTATAAATGTATTTAACAACATTCACTAACATTTCATATAAGTCTTTTTGAGTTTTTGGATGTTTGTACATAATAAAATATGCTTTTAATGGGGGGGAAAAAGGTGTGTAAGGTTAAGTGGCGATCTATTCTCTCTGCTATTTGATACATAACTTTTGTTTAGCAGGGAAAAATACTTTATTATTATGGTGAAACACTTTTCTAATTGACTGTACTAAGTGAAAAAGCACAAAAAAAAAACAGATATCAAATTCATCGAATCGAGGGCGTCGGCCACAGGTGCCTCAACCACTGGGGGCCTAAGCCACGGACCCAAAAAATGGGCTTTCCGAGAAAAGAGCTTTTTAAGAATTGGGTTTTTTGAGGATTAGGTATTTAGCGAATTAGTCCTTTTTCAAGCTGTTGGGCATTTATCGACTAAGCCCTAAATTGTTATTTAAGGCAGCTTCTTTAAAGTGTCAATCTCGTCTTCAAATAGTTGATCACGTGACATACTTATTATTTTAACGGTTGTTCCCGTTAGAAAATATGGATGTCACGTGATCAACTTTGAACGTTAACATCTCAGAAACGTGACTCTTTACGGGGTTTGATCCTATTGTGTTTTCTGTTTGGATTGATGTCAGCTATCATTTTATAAAGGTTTCATGCGTGGCTGCAATAAAAAAAAATACGCGACGGTAGGTATGCTTAGGCTCTATGCGAAAATCTTCAATAATCCCCTTTATGTGTACTGTGTACAGCAAATTAAGATTTGATTTGATTTTATCAACCTCCTACGATGTTAAAATGCCAGACAACTAGAGCTGAAAACTTTATTTAATTCCTTAATTCACAAGCCAGTTGTTAAACATTAATTGAACCGGATTTCTCCACTCGGAAGATAGTGTTTGCAATAGCAGAATGGATTTAGGTGTGGATGTGTCTTGCTGATACAGTTCGGCTCTTTTCCGTACCTAAAATATAAGAACACAATCGTATAAGTATCTAAGAAGGCTCAAAGCACAACAAGAGAGCAAGGTTGGTAATTCTTGGTTACCGAACAATCTCAACAGCTCCAGCTCCTCAAAATAATGGCTTCCCAATGTTACAATTTTACCAATAAATATATAGCTAGTACCCATGAGTTCGTTATTTATGACGTTTGTATATTGTGGCAAATGATTTCTGAACAACGGCAACCTCCGTGCCGTAAGGAGCAACATGAACCCTTTTATTTTAAACGTCGCTTAAAGTCAAGAAGCGTATGTTTACCAGTCATCAGTACATCAGGAATGTATGTTTAACAGTCAATCAACTCAGCCTATTGCAGTCCGCTGCTGGACATAGGCCTTGCCCAGGCTGCGCCACAAAACCCTGTCCTCCGCCTTCAGCATCCAATCTGTCCCAGCCACCTTCTTCAGGTCGTCCGTCCATCAAGCTGGGGGGCGTCCCACACTACGCTTGCCGACATGCGGTCTCCACTCCAGGACTCGTCTGCTCCAGCGGCCATCGGTCCTTCGATAAATATGGCCGGCCCACTGCCACTTCAGTTTGTTTACTCTGCAAGCTATGTCGGTCACAGTCGCGTATCTTTAACTTTAAGAAACATTTCAATATAATAGGGTTTCCTATTATAATTAAACCAGGTTTTAGTCAACCAAAGCCGCATTCCTCTATCTTCATCATTTCATATAGTAGAAAAGTTACTTTACTATCTACATAAATAAACTTAAGTAATTGAAGAAAGTCTAGATAAGAGTAAATGCACTTACTTGCTAATTCTAGAAATTTCTTTTTCAGTGATTGAGAAAGAGTCATTTTTAGTGTTATACGTCACTGTTCCTTCGAATACGCTTCGACCAGGATTTAATATTATCTGAAATATGTTTTTTAACCGACTTTATTTTATAACCTATAGCTAATCTTTCTCTACATTATAAGCATTCAGACTAACTAATATGCACTTAAGCATACTTATCACTATGAGTCACAATATCCCAGTCAATACCGACAATTAGCTATATAAAGTGTTGATGGCGGTGGTTTACTAGGTTAGCGGTTGCCGTTAAGACAGCGACTAGTATAAAAAACGTTCGCCATTTAGAGCGAGGATAAGTCGAGGCGAGAGTTCATCGAAGTCAACTACAATTATACTTATGCCCAAGTTACGTTTTGCCGCGACAAATGTATGCCCACAGCTACACCACTGCCACACCACTGCCACACCACTGCCCCACCGCTGGGCAAGGGTCTCCTAGCTTCCATTTCCCTTAAAGCTCATCATGGAGGTCCCATTTTAAATAATTACCTTGGCCTGATAATATTCTTTATATGCTCTTGGTGCTGCGAGTCTAGGGTTTCCAAGATATGCGTCGTCTTCTTTTTTATAACCATATGTCAAAAGCTTATCGTTTACATTAAGTTGTACAACCGATTGTATGGATATAAGTTGTCTTTTTGCGCATTTTGATCTGTAACATTATCGAGCTTTATGACATGGGTATTAAAATAATACCAAGCATATTGTTGACGCCAAAAAATATAGCATAATTATATATATATATATATATATACTTAAGGTTTGCGTAAGCTTTCGGACTTTTATAGTCCGAAAGCTTACGCAAACCTTAAAAAAATAGCAATAGGAAGGAGCGAGCGTTTCGTAGGTATCCCTGTTTCCGCTCTCCATCCCTTTCACTCCTATAATCCGATGGAGAAACAAGAAGATTATCTTGGAGGACTTTCGACAACCTTCGACTGAATGCCGCTACGAAGCGCTGGCGCATCGGCACTATTTTTAACCGACTTTAAAAAAGGAGGTTCTGTATTCGACCCGTATGTATGTATGTTTGTATGTCTGCGATTTTCTCAAAAACTCATGAACCAATATTGATAATTCTTTCACTAATGTGATCTACATACTTTCAGAAAGGTATAAGACATCAGGTAATTATTCTTATGTACGAAGTTATATGCATAAATGTACTGCATGTCCGGCATTTCTATGCAAGTTTTGATGATTCTTTTAGTCGGTGTTTTCAATTCTTCAATGCACAAGTAAAGTTAAATCGTTTATTTCATATTTCAAAATTACAATATCAAGGTATTTTTGGTCCCAAACTAGGCACAGCCTGTGTCTTGGGCACCATTACAATGGTACAAGATTTTGATAATTAAGGGAAAGCTCGTTGATCTCACAACAAATGAAATAAAAATTTAATTGCCACATCTATCTATACTTATAATAAATCTGTAGAACTGAAAATTCTGTACATTTAAAAAAAAAAAAAAAAAATAAACGGCTGGGGGTGTTACTAGACCGACACCGAACCCAAAAATGTGATTAAAAAAATTTTTGTCTGTCTGTCTGTTTGTTCAGGCATCATGCAAAAACTACCGGTTCGATGACGATGAAACTTGGTATAATAAAATTATTCTTTAATATCCTGGGCACCACACTGGGTACTTTTTATCCCGGAAAAGTATCTATCTACCTATCTATATAAATAAAAGCAAAAGGCCTGACTGACTGACTGACTCATCAACGCCCAGCCCAACCCTTGGACCTAGAAAGCTGAAATTTTACACAATGGTTCCTAAAGGGCACCATTGTGTAAAATTAAATTAAGTAATGTAGATAAGGAAAAAGGAAGGATTTTTTGAAATTCAACCCCTAAGGGAGTTAAATAGGGGATGAAAGTTTAAAATAATTTTAACGCCCTGTCCGATTAACTTGAAACTCAGTATTTATACTAAGGACTAAAAATAATTAATAACGTATATCAGGGTTTTTCGAAAATCTACCCCTAACTGTGTGAAAAGAGGTAGTTAATTTTAAAGGGGAGGATTTTACTACGTGGCTTGATTAGCTCGAAAATTGGTATAAATAAACTTTGAGTCAAGTTATGAACACATCTTAAACGATTTTTCAAAATTCCACCCCTGTGGGGGTGAAAAGCGGCGATACAGTTTAGTTGAAAAATCTGATTCCTTTGTTCTATAAACTTAAAAATTGGACCGAATACTTATTTATCTAAATTAATTATAAAGATCATAGCAACATACATTTTCGAAACTTTTAGAGGAAAGTACGAATTTCACGCGGACGAAGTCGCGGGCAGAAGCTAGTCGGGACTATAAGTCTAAATGTACACACACAAATAGACTTACTAATAATTAAGGGAGAGCTGAGGTCAACAAATTGAATAAAAATTAAGATTTAAATGATAAAATAACAGTTGGTACAATTTCCTTTTACACACCTTAAAAACTCATTAATATTTATTATAAGCAGCTAAACTGTTTGCATGCCTTAGTTAAGGTAGTTTTTTTTTATTGTTTATTAATTAAGGAAAAGCTAAATACAAACATAAACATCACAAAAACCTAGTTAGTATATGATCATATTTATAAACTTAACATCTGTAACTTGTACAATCGGTTATACCAATTGACTGACCCCCCTAAAAATTACTCGATTTTGCACCCTCTGCTCATAACATTAAAGGTTATTCAATATGTATGAGTTTATCGGACTAACACTACTCGATGAACAGAAACAATAAATAATTTTGATACGCAAACTTGAGCTTTAAGATGTTGGTGTTAGGTCATTTACTATTATGGGTATTTGTTACGCAATTTTCATTTTTATGCAGCAAGACTTAAAGGTTAGGTTAGTGTTGTGATAATTTGTGTCATTACAACTAATACCTTATTTCATCTGTCTTACCCAAGTTAACCTGGTGTCGTGGTTCATGCGTAAGGCTGAGATGTGCAAGATGCGAGTTCAAATCCAGTCTCAATGTTTAATTTTGTTTTCAATATATAAATTGTTCTTTAAGTATTTCTTGCATTATTGTAAAGAACAAGCATATCAATTAAGTTGATAAACGATAAACGTTTCACCTTTTTCTATAAGTGGGTAGTTCGACGTCAATATGCGTATTCAACAAAAACTGCTATTGAAATGATATTAGGAATATGGGGTAGAAGAATAAATGGAACAAGACATTCTATGCACAAATAGCAGTGAATACGCGCGAACATTTTTATATTGCTTTACTAAGTTGCGAAAATCCACGCCTTTTTCCTTTTTATTAAATATTATTATCGGTTTTGATAGTTTAATCGTCATGTCTCAGTTGAGTGATTATTTGAAATACAAAATAATATATTTGCATGAGGAGAATGTTGGTATTAAAGCGATTGCTAGGAAACTTAATATAGCGGTAAGTGTATTATTTTTTATGCTTCCTTAATTCGTTGTTGGCTTAAAAACGCCGGTGAATGTAGAATAATAGAAAATTAACTGTTTCATTATGAGATCATTTATAGGTCTAATGTGGTTTATCTTTATCTAAAGGTATTTTTGCAAACTTATTCGAAAAATTATGCTTACTTCGTTACTAAAATTATGCTTATTGTGTTGTTTCAGAGAAATACAGTCAGATTGTGGCTAAGACGTTTTGAAGAGACAGGGAATATTCAAAAGGATCGTCCTGGACCAAAACCTGTAGTGTATACTCCTGTGTGAGAACGTCACCAAGCAATTGTTAGAAGGCATACTGAACACCCATTTCTGCCTACTCAATCAATGTGGGAATTCATGAGAGGAAGTGATTGTTGTTGAAATATGGTGCGCGGTATGCGAAACCGCTTGCAACAAGTAATAGAAAAAAATGGTGCTCCACTTCGCTATTGAAAAGCACCACTGAATGACTTCAGTGACCAGTGTTGGCCACAAACAATACTAACGTGTTAGTGTGTGTATTAAATTAACTATTGTTATAATTTCTAACGAAGTATTTCGCATACCTAGTTTTTATCAAAACCTTATTTATAACTAAACATAACTACTTACAAAACAAATTGATATATGTAATTTTATTTAGTTCAATGATATTATATTTAATGTGCTGATGTTATTGTTATGAAATAGAAATATATACCTATATATTTCTAAATATTATAACATGTTGATTCACTACATTAAACTCTGTGAAGTTAACAACGTTATTTGTAAGCAGGTAAATGTTATATTTACTTTATTCTTATAATAATTTTATTTATAAAATAAAATTGTTTTTACCATCACTATCGTTTTTTATTTCTGTTCAGCTTTTTTTGTTGCTAAAGTTATAATTTACTATTTATAACTTAAAAAAATATATAAAACAAAACGCGTAGCAGAAAATATATTGGTTTCGAACTCACAACCACGCTTTTGTCAGCTCACTGCAGCTACCACTAGACCACACGAACATGGTGAATATCGTTGAAATTAGCAATAATACATTACAAGTTAGAACAATATTCAAGATCATACCTACCTTAACACTGCGTGTTAAATATCAAATTCGAATAACTGTTTTATTAATCGTAGACGTTGAACCAGTTGTTCTAGTTCGATAAGCTTACTGCTAACAAGCAGAAGGTTCAAATTCGTTTAATTTTTAGGGGGGTCAGCTAATTGGTATAACCGATTGTACCTACTTTCTGTGCAAATAAAGAACTATTCTATTCTATAATAGGTATAACATTATGATAAATTTTTAAATAAAATAATTTAGAAGGTGAAATTGGCTACAGTTGAGCTAGTTAGCCTTAGACTACGAAACTGAACATACAAACAATATAACTGATTAAGTGAAAAACTAAAAACAATAAAAATCTTATAATAAAATGTAAGTAATATAATAGTAAAAATTGTTTTTTTCCGTTTGTGCTGCTGTTCTGTAGTGTGCGTCTGTGTGTGTGTGTGGAGGGGTGTGAGGGTGTGTGTGTGTGTGGAGGGGGGTGAGGGTGTGTGTGTGAGTGTGGGGGGGGGGGGGTGTATTTGTAAGTGTAAGGGTGTATAATATGTCTTTGTGTTGGTGTAATGTGAGTTGAGTTTATTTGGTTATACTTAGGATTTTTTCAGTAGAAGTGTATGATTGTTCCAAGAGCCAAATTTTGACTGTCTGTTTCATTCGGGTGGAGAGTTTACCTTATTATAGATGTGAGTGTGTACTTGTGTAGGAATGATGGAAGTCTTTGGGCGAATGCAGAGTTTACTCTAGGCTTCGGGGTTCTGAATTTTCTTTTACTTTGCAGGGTTTTTATATCAGTTCTCTTTAAACATTTTATGTGACCTTTCGAAATAACTGTTGAAATATACAGTTTCCGCACCCCAAGTGTTAATTGAATTTTTGTGGGGTAGGTTACAACACTTACAACTAAAAAGCGAAAAATAAAAACTTTTAAAAAAAAAAACAATCGACTTAAAAAAAAAAAAAAACACTACAAAGTGATAAATAACTTTAATTTCGGAAGTCGGTGTCATAAAACGAAAGTGCGGAACCAACGACACCGACATTGAAGTTATTTATCACTTCGTAGTGTATTTTTTTAATTCGGTTGTTTTTTTTTTGTTTAAAAGTTTTTATTTATAACGTGTTAAGAAGCCGAACAATAAAAATCATATATTTGCGTGAGCGCTGCGATTCTTTAAAACCAATAACTTCATATTCACCATAATCATAACACCGCGAACATTAATTGTGAGTGAGTGCAGGGTTTTTGTAAAGAAGAATCAATTCTTGGGCCCAAGAAAACCAGAAAAACCGTATGCAGTAGCCATCAGAAGATCGAGGCAATTTCAGTCCTAGATTCCTTCTTATCAAAATCCAAACCCTACGAATCGCTCCTCCACGTTCACGCATCACGCATAATATAAAACCCCGCAGAGTAATAGGTATTTTCTCATCGCCGCAATATTTAAGTAGGTATAACACTAAAGATCTTACCCTCAACATATCCTATCCTAATTACTTGGCACTAATAATATAAATGCGGCACTTTCTTGATTTGTCCTTCTTTCACGCAGTAACTGATCGAAGAGTTTCAGAAAGGCATTGTTTGCCCCGAAGACAAAAACCAGTCTTGTATACAAACTTACCGTTGTTCTTCACTGATGTTGTCAATATACCCGGCCAGCACATTAGCCACTTTGTTGTACATGGGTGCGTGCTGAGATACGTTGAACCATTTAGTGCAAGAGCACCAATGTTGAACTATGCCAGCCTCAGCACATATTCGCCTTTTAGGTATCTGAAGGAGCAAAGGATAGTTAAGCATCATTAAATATTCACTACAGGACCAAATTCCCTGATGAGCAACCCTTTTTTTTGGGTG
Organism: Amphipoea lucens; assembly: GCA_947508005.1. Taxonomy (NCBI): domain Eukaryota; kingdom Metazoa; phylum Arthropoda; class Insecta; order Lepidoptera; family Noctuidae; genus Amphipoea; species Amphipoea lucens. The sequence goes on along the minus strand of OX382358.1, from coordinate 15,978,469 downwards.
GGAAATTATCAAATAACTCCTCCCACTCTCGCTGGAGCGGAAGGGAGTGGCAGACTCTTATCGACTAAAACCCACCCGTGTTCCTTCCTTAACCCTTTATGTTCCGGGGCAGTGGTAAGCCTTTCGGACAATCCCGCTGACCCGGTAGGCTTCGGCCCTCACGGGCCCCTTCCCTTTTGCTGACATCTCTTTGAGGCGCGCCTGGAACACATACGCGCCGTCCGGCACGGGCCTGGTCCTGATCGGACGGTGAGCTACCCATTACTCTCCGTCCGCAGGCCCGCGCCTACGGTGGCGGGAGTCATCACGCGGCTCCCGACGCCCGGAGCGTCTCCCGCCCTTAGGTCCGTATTACAGAACATTCCTCATGTCCAGTTTGATCATCAATCAGTCGATCACTGTTTAAGTATAAGATCAGTAATTGAGCATCGTTCTTATACCAGAACGGTAATCAATCTATACTAACCAGAACCGAGACTCAAATCGAGCCTCAATGATGCGTATTGTCTAAGCATCAGCCTGTTTTCGTTTACGATTTATTCTATTTACAAAATTTGTTCTTATTGTCAGAGGATTAAAAATATTAAAATGCACTATAAGAACCCAATTATTTAGGAAATATAATTTTGATGGTAATACTTCAATTTCGAAATAATAGTCGACGGAGGGCGGACATGTCCGCCCTCCGTCGACGTCTGGTCTATTCTTTCAAAGCCCTCTTCCAGCCCCCCTAAGGGCCAAAGCACACACGCTACTTTTTGCATCGGCGATCGGCGATTTTGCGGCTGTATCGATGCTGCATCGCATTTTGGCGACTCTCTGCGCTCGGAAGCGGTATCGGAATCGCGCGTTTTAGCGACTGCTCCGATGCTGCATCGCGTTTTGGCGACACTCTGCGTTCGGACGTGGTATCGGAATCGGGCGTTTCAGCGAATGCTCCGATGCTGGAGCAAATACCAAATCGCTGCGACCGGCATCCGAATGTGTGCGGAGTGTAGCGTTCAGCCGCTGTATCGAGTTTCCGAAAAGCGACTGAATCGCCGCGTTGGGCGTTTTTAAGTGTGAGGTGTGGAATGCTTGGTCGCTGCATTTAGCTTCTAAAAAGCAGCTGAATCGCCGATCGCCGATACAAAAAGTAGCGTGTGTGCTTTGGCCCTAAATGGGTCCAGGGGCGACGGACCCGGGGACGTTCGTCACTCCCATACATCAGGACCAGAGGTGGCGGCGCGTAGTATTCCACATGCTCCCTTCTTAGACGTCGCGGGGGGAGTCAAACACCGCACTCCCCCTCTGACCCGAGGAGGCCCGCGGTGGCGGGCCGGCGTAGGTGTGAGATGGAACACCGGGGTGGTTTTTAGTCAGTAAGAGCCTGACAGACCCTGCCACACGCCCCAGGGCGGCGGACATTCATGAGGATTTACCAACCCGGAAACAAAAAAAAAAAAAAATGATTAGGTTACTTTAAACCCTTCACACAGAAGTAGGAGCCCCGCCTCGCGGGGCTCCGTCGACATAGGACGCAAGAGCTAGCAAATGAGAACAAGTACCTTTACCTAGGTATTTTACAATAAAATGGAGTTTTAATTTTGGTGACTATATTTGGCAGTAAAAAGTGTTTTTTTATGTTATATTTCACTTTATCTGGCGTTAAGTTAAACATAAGCTCCTAAATTCATCCGGATTCCGTATTTTTAAGCGGGCTTGACGGTTGAGGTGATGTATATGCCTGTACAGACGCCAGCACATCAAGCTAGCCGAAACTGTAAAATTTTTCCAATCAACTTTGTACCTTATCATTTAGCAATAAAGTTGAAAATCTATTAAAGAAATTTGACAGATTGCTGACAGAGTAGCTTGATGTGCTGCGTCTGCACATGTTTTTTGCGGCTTATCAGAGGAATTAGACGGATTCGGTTGCTATGCGACTCACTCGTTGCTTATATGACAAGGGGATCCTGGTAAAAGCGTTCTTAAGCTAAAACACTCACGGTCTATTTTACAACTATGTAAGTACTAAAAATAAAACAGATTATTTACCAGTTCTAATAAACTCATAGCTCTTGGTAGATCAGAACCAGGGACTTTGTACTTATTGCTTTGATGCGTCAAGTCCAACACGTCTAGTATAGTGGCATGTATATCAAAGGGTGTCGTCAGAACATCTATATTCTGTTGTAGCGCCGCAAAAGCGTTAGGCCTGAGTTCTTGCAGTTTTTCTGGTAAAATGATAGACATTAAAGGCAGACGTTCTTCCAACTTTCCTTGATATGTTTCACGACTCGGTCCAAACCTGAAATATTATACATATGAATTGCTGTCGACTGATGGACCGTCGAGTCAAGAGACCAATTTTCTGTGAATATCTTAAAAATAAAAAGTCTAGTTAAACGCCTAACGAAATGGTAACATTTTCGGTCATAAATAGACTAAAGAAGCAAATCCAGTAAAACAGAAGGTAGTTCGTGAAACTATTACACATCGGTTACAAACCTAGTTATGTTCAGTTTCATACACTATCTAAACTCATGCAGTTTCACAATCATCGTATCATCAGTCTATAGCAGTCCACTGCTGGATATATCCAGGATAATCTATTACGTGCAATAGGAGAGGCCCTATTGCACGTAATAGATTATCCTAATTTTAGGTATTGTTATTGTTATAGTTTTACTGTTAAAATTAATAAAATAGTAATGTTTTGCATAACCTAAAACGTGTAACAAGTATTTAATACCTAATTTACATTATTCAATAATTCCTTGATTATTTCAGTATGTCTGTAAAAGTAGACTAGTTAAAATATTAAGGAATAATGTGGCAAATCATAGAAAATATTCCAAACGGATATCCACCTTTTATGTCGTTGATGTTTTGGATGAAGGTAGACAGAAACGTCAAAGTTGTTTGTTCACGACTATAAAAGGGGGAGCCCCGAGTAGCAGAGTCCATTCTTGTTCGAGACATCGATTAGAACGGAGCTCCGGCCTACAGGTAAAGGTTAAGTTATCTTATTACTGATCTTATTACTGATTACTGTACTACTATGCTATTACTATATTATTGTTAAAATGTTTGTTGTCTTACTATTGTTATTATATGTGATTGCTATTGTTATTATGTTGCTGTTATTCTGAGTTCTGTTGGACCATTATCCAAGAAATAGAATTAATTGTTTTTAAGATAACAATAATTTATGGCAATAATAAGAAATTTGTTGATAGAATAATTTAATACTGTTTCCATGGAGTTTCTTGTCCTTCTTCTCCATGATGACCTAGATTTGGAACGGACAACTAGCTTTCTGATTAATTACTGACAAGCCTAAATTCTAATAAATGTCTAGCTTGTCTTTCTGTGCTTTATTTCATAAAATCCTTTCCCTAAATACCATATTCAGTTACTTTTACACATACTAAATAACTAATAACCATTCTGATATTTAAAGCTTGATATTTGGATAATATACATATAGATCTATATATAGATTCTACCCCTCCATTTTGCTAACACACGCTATTCAACTCAATTTTCGGCAACTCTCATCCAGCTGCTACCAGCCATCCTGCGAAGATCGTCGCTCCACCTAGCCTGAGGGCGTCCCACTTTACGTTTACCGATTCGAGGTCTCTATTCAAGAACACGTCTAACCCAGCGGTCATCGGTTCTACGGCTAATATGGCCGGCCCACATTGCCACTTTAGCTTGCTTATTCTGTGACCTATGTCGACAACTTTGGTTCTCTGCCGGATCACCTCGTTGCGGATTCGGTCCCTCAGAGAGACTCCAAGTATAGTCCGTTTAGCCCGACCTTGAATTTATGGACCAGCCGTACGGTGAGTGTCCGCGCGTTTCGGCTCCGTAAGTCAGTACTGGCAGGACGCACTGATTGAAGACCTTTGTCTTTAGACTCTGTGGAATATGTGACGAGAAGACTCGACGAAGCTTCCCAAACGCTGTCCAGCCCAGCTAAATTTTTCTGTTAACCTCCCTCTCAAAGTTGCTCTTACCAAACTGCAGAGTTTGCCCGAGGTAAACGTATTCTAGAACAGCCTTGAGAGCACCGCCATTGATAGCAATCGGTTCCGGTGTAACGTGTTCGTTAAACATAACCTGGGTTTTGTCCAAGTTCATCCGGAGACCAATACATACAGGAGAATCAACTAGGCCGTCCAGCATCTGCTGCAGGTCCTACACCGATTCAGCCAGTATAACGATGTCATCTGCAAATCTCAAGTGTGAGATGTACTCGCCGTTGATGTTAATGCCGCGTCCACCCCAGTCTAACATCCTAAACACATCTCCAATGCGTTAGAGTACAATTTCGGGGAAATTACGTCCCCTTGTCTTACCCCTCGACGCAGTGGGATATGTTCAGTTCGCTGGTCCTAAGTTTGGACGGTCATTGTCACGTTTTCATAAAGACATCTCAACACTTGGATATATCGCCAGTCGACTTGGCATCGCTGAGACTCCAAAACAGACCAGAGGGGCAATTCTCGTAATTTTTAAGAACGTTCACAGTCTGATCTCGGTCTCAATCTGTCAAAAATACCTCAAATTTCCCAACATTTTGACAAGTTTTTGACTTTGTTTGTCGCTGAGATGAGACTGCGACTAGATTTTGAACGTTTTAAATTACGAGGATTGGCCTTCTGGTCTCGATAGAGTCAAAAGCTTTCTCATAGTCCACAAAGGCAAGACATAGAGGCCGATTATACTCTTCGGATTTCTGTATAATTTGTCGCACAGTGTGGATGTGATCTATGATGCTAAATCCGCCTCGAAACCCGGCCTGCTCCGGTGGGAGTCTTCGCGCTAGACGATTTGTGAAGACTCCTAAAAACGACTTATATACGTGGCTAAGGAGCGAAATGGGTCTGTAGTTCTTTAGAAGGGTCTTATCATCCTTCTTAAAAAAAAACGACCACGCTCCTTCGCAACGCTTCTGGAGTTTTCCCAGAGAACAGGACAGAGTTAAAGTGCTCCTGAAGTTCTTTCAGCACACGACTTCCTCCCGCTTTCAGGAGCTCGGTCGTAATCCCGTCCTCACCAGGGGTTTTTCCATTTTTAAGCTGTTTAAGAGCCGCCTCGATTTCGTCTTGGCTGACTTCCGGCAGATCTTCAGTGAAGTGGCGGGTTAGGGTGGCTGTGGAATCCTCATTTTCGGGATCAAGCCGAGATGCATACGATGCGTACAATTGGCCATAGTAGTTTTCGACTTCCGAAAGGATCTCCGGCTTCGAAACGACGATATCCCCACTAGATTTCGTCAACTTCGTCAGGTGGCTCCTCTCAAGCGATTGGACGAACACTTTCGACCCCTGACGTTCCTCAATCGCTATCTCTATAGAACGTGTATTGGAGCGTCGAAGGTCACGTCGTACCAATGCTCTAATCTTTTTGTTGAGTGCCCGTTGTTCTGACGAAGTGACAGGTGGGTTTTCACGTCGTTCAGTCATAACTCAAACTCAAAGCATTTATTTCAGCTAAACCATGTACAGGCACTTTTGAATTTTCAAAATTAAATAGTCGGTCAGTTAGTCAGAAAGGTGTGTTCCGTTCTGGCCCGGCCACGATGCCAAACAAGGCCAGGGTTATGGCAGTAGACTGTACGGATATGTAACATTTGGTACTAGAAAGAGAAACAATAGTACCACATTATTTCATGACTTATACACCATTTTCAGTGGCCGGGCTACAACGTATCCGTCCTAGCACGGCCACGCTTAGATCGGCTCAAATCCACAACTTTAATGGATGATTCGTGTCTGAACTAATTGTACGTGTTACAATCGCGATCTCATGGTGGCATGGAAGGAGCGACATTCGCAACCCAGCGCAGGGCACGCCACGATAGTGGCGATAAGACCCTCTTTGAGGAGTGGCTAGAGAGGCGTCACGGCGTCCTCACCTATCGCCTGACGCAGGTCCTCACCGGACATGGATGTTTCGGGAGGTTCCTGCACATCATAAGGCGGGAGGAGACGCCCGGGTGTCACCATTGCGAGGATCACCCAGAGGACACGGTGGAGCATACGGTGGAGGTCTGCTCTGCTTGGGCGGAGCACCACCGTGCCCTAGTGGAGGCGATTGGCAGCGGCTTCGACCTCTCGCGTCCGGCCCTTTTTTTTTTTATATGCGTTCTGCGCTACCACGGGGAGATAGTGCAGTTATGTGGGACTCTAAGCCACTAAAACTCCACGGTGTCCTCCTTTGCCGCTTACGGCGGGAACACGGGCACGCGATAGCATTCATCTGTGAACCCGCCGCGGCTGTCCGTCACCGGACCTTCCTCTGGGGAGTATTCCCCATCACCGGCGCACCAGAACACATAGCACGCCGTGACCACCCCAGGGACCAAACCAGCACATGGGCGCCAGACGACCCCGTGTCTGGGCACCCTTGGTCCCCCTGCGACGGGTCAGGTCATTGGCCCCGCCGCCTGCCAATTTTCGGCCGCCGAGGATAGGGAGAGCGGCCAACGTCATACCAACACTCCTCCTCCTCTGCAGCCCCACCGCGTCCGCCATCAGACGGTGGCGACCCCGTCAAGGCCGCGGAAGGTAGGGAGAGCGGCGCACCGCAATACCGGCACTCCTCTCCCGCCGCGACCTCCAACCCTCAGCCGCGATGCCTCCCATACGACATCGCGGCCCGCCTCAGCTGCGATGTCGCCCAAGCGGCACCGCAACCTAGTTGTTGGCCGCTTCGTTGTCGGCTTACTGGCAATAGCCCTGACGAGCGGCCCCTCCTCGGGTTCCTCTTCGCTTCATCGTGGGTGCCCGAGCCACGGCTACTGAGCCCCCCCGCCTCGACAATGTGGGAACCCTCCGGGGGGGTCCGTCAGGCCCTGGTTCAAGCCATGATCCGGGGCGCGAAGGAGTGGGAGGTAGTCACCTCCTTCTGCGAAGCAGTCATGCTAGCGAAGGAGGTGGCGGGATGGCTGAGGGAGAAAGCCTCACGTCCCAGCCATCGCGGGAGACGCTCCGGGCGTCGGGAGCCGCGTGACGACTCCCGGCCACCGTAGGCGCGGGCCTGCGGACGGAGAGTAATGGGTAGCTCACAGTCCGATCAGGACCAGGCCCGGGCCGGACGACGCGTACGTGGTCCACACGCGCCTCAAAGAGATGTCACCAAAAAGGAAGGGGCCTGCCAGGGCTGAAGCCTGCCGGGGTGCGGGATTGTCCGAAAGGGTTACCGCTACCCCGGAACATAAAGGGCTAAGGAAGGAACACGGATGGGTTTTAGTCAGTAAGAGTCTGACACTCCCTTCCGCTCCACCCAGAGCGGGAGGGGTCATTTGATGATTTCCCATCCACAAAAAAAAAAAGGCTGGAGGACCATGATATGAAATACGTACCTTTTATAGTCGCGAATCATATTTTGATCAATATACAACCTGACACTGACCCAAAAATTGCAAAAAACGTTGGGAAAATTGAATTTCGCGGGCTACAACTGCGCATTCATCTTAAGGTAAATAAATTTTAGTTCATTTTGGGACCAAGGACAATTCAGACTATTTAAAAAAAAAAGTGAAATATGGTACGCGGATTCCTTTTGGGATGAAGTCTCGTTGAAGAGATTAAAAAAAAACGCACTTCTCCGACCTCCGACTAGTAAATTAAATAGTTATCTGTGGAATTAAAACACAAGTACCGTAACGTAAAGAAAAAGCACGCGTTTGTAATACACTGCATTATGGGCCTAAAAGCTGTGCATTAAGAGCCATTTTACGAGCAAGTGTGTTGAAAAAAAACTTATTTCACGCCACAGAAGCAGCAAGCTAAAGCTTTACAAGAACAAAGACAATTTTCTTTGATTTATACTCTGGAATTTTTCGTAAAAATGTATTCCTAGAACAGCTCTTTATGTCTCACGAATAAGTATTTTTAAATAATTCAGACATATCATTAGAAAATCGTTGGGAGTGAATGTGACCGCCTTTTACTCGCTTCACTTCTCGAGAACTGCTTCACTGAAGTTGAACATTCTGGAACTGGGCTAAAGACTATCAATTAGGTGCTCAACTAACGAGTTTGAAACTATTTAGGAAAACAGTCAACCAGAAAATCTGTTGTCATCTGAGTTGTGGTCCATTTTAATTGACAACATTTCAAACCTGACACGACCTTAAAACAAAAATACTATTTCTTTATTTTCGTATCCTGAGTTCAAATATATTTTTATTTTATTTTTTTATTTCTAAACATCTGAGAAAAAAAATAAAAATCAAAAAACATGTGATGACGTCACATAAACGGCGGAATGAGGTAGTTACCTTTGCGCATTCCAATGTCTTTGATTGAAAACATTACATCAAACAAGACATGTCAATGTCACCTAAGAAGTGTAACTAGAAAACAACTAAAAAACTGAATTGAATTCAACAATATTTTTTCCTATCAACTCGACACGCTGCTTACTGTTAATATTATCAATTTTTGATTGATATTTCGCCAACAAAATGGATCCCAATGAAAAATATACGCCAATGAAGAAGCCAAAACAACGACTGAGACAATTTTTTTGACGGGTCACAATAAAGCAAAGGTAATATCGCCATTCTACCTAAGGCTGACGTCATCTGGCACATACGTCTTTTTAGAATACACCGAATTTCAAAGTTAAAATTATGAATGAAAAGTACATAATTTCGAAAAACGAAAAAATATGGGTGCCCTAGATTTGAAATTACTTTTATATAACGTAATAATACATGCAGGTTAAAATTATGAAATGTTGTCAATTGCTCTCTATTTTTGTTTGCATTGTAGAGTAAAACGTGAGTTCAGTATTTACACCGTGATTTTAACTTAGTAAAGTTAATCCCTGTCTTCTTTGGGAAACAAAATTGCACTTTGCACAACATTGTTTCAGGAACATGTTTTTGTGTTACAGGAATCATAATAATTAGGAAACAAAGATTCCAAGAACATTAATTTGATGACGGATAACTTTGTTTCACAATAAATACGGGAATTTATCAGCGTGTAATTACAACAAATACAATTCACAAATGTCTTTGTAGCTAAGTTAATGCTGAATAAGCTCGCGGTCAAAGATATCATTATTATGAATCGTTTCGAGTTTTAGTGCTAGTCATGTGCTAGTTATCAAATAAAGTGAGGACATTTTTGGCAAAGGTTTAAAGATTAAACATCTTTTTTAGGGTTCCGTAGTCAACTAGGAACCCTTATAGTTTTGCCATGTCTGTCTGTCCGTCCGTCCGTCTGTCCGTCCTCGCTTAATCTCTGTGACCGTTAGCACTAGAAAGCTGAAATTTGGTACCAATATGTATATTAATCACGCCGACAAAGTGGTAAAATAAAAATTGGAAAAAAATGTTTTATTAGGGTAGCCCCCCTATATGTAAAGTGGGAAGTGATTTTTTTTTTAATTTCAACCCTAACGTGTGATATATTGTTGGAAAGGTATTTAAAAATGAATAGGGGTTTACTAAAATCATTTTTTGATAATATCAATAATTTCGGAAATAATCGCTCCAAAAGTAAAAAACAATGTGTCCCCCCCCCTCTAACTTTTGAACCATAAGTTTAGAAAATATGAAAAAAATCTGAAAAGTAGAACTTTATAAGGACTTTCTAGGAAAATTATTTTGAACTTGATAGAAACAACAGTTTTTGTACAAAAAAGACAAAAAGTTGTCCAAATCATTTCTGGACTATGTTCGTAGTATAATCGTATATGCAAGCATTTTTTTTTAACTTCGTTTACATATTTTATTATCCTGAACGTATCTTTTTTCAAACAAAAAAAGAATTTTTAAAATCGGTTCTCGCAATCTAAAATTACCACCGAAAACTTCTGGCAGGTCTATGTATTAATTAGTAACCCAATTCCCCGAGAGATGCCGCTGTAGGTACTTATTACATTGGGTCGGGTATTATCGAATTGTACGTGGGAACACTTATTGTGACGAACGGGAAACTACGGAACCCTACACTGAGCATGGCCCGACACGCTCTTGGCCGGTTTTTTTTAATTGCAATAGCCTCTATTGATCTTACATTGTTGCTGTTAAGTTTCCCGAATATTGAAATATTTAAATTGCAGTATTTTGCCGGGGGTTAGATAACACATCATCTGTTACGATGCCGCGCCGCCATTTTACGTCACAAATAATGCAGAAACAGCGTTTGGTCGAGTTTAAGCTCATTATTCACAAAAATATTGGACTCGAGTCTAGGCCCGGTCTAAACAGACGGACTGCATTTCAGCTGCAAAATCGCGGTTTGGATTCAGTTAGTTGACTTAACTGCTTCGAAACCTAGTTATGTCAACTGCATCCGAACTGCGATGTTGCAGCTGGCATGCAGTTCAAATGCAGTCCATCTGTTTAGACCCTTAGTAAAAAAAATGTTTTTATTGTTGTTAGCATTTTTTATCTACTTATTACTCTTTGTCTTTCTTTTTACGAGTTTTGAAAAGAATGGTTAATAATATACTGTTCGAAAAATTTTAGTTTTTCGAGTTAAAAAAATTCTTGATGAGGGCGTCAGTTTGAGGGCGTCAGTTGGGGTTTTACAGAAATAATATTTCGTTCAGTTCATAAAATGTCTACACAGCTTAAATCTAAGTGCTTGAAGTAAATGTGTTTTGATTGCGTGACGGTCGATCAAGAGCTTGGGACATTGCTCCAGGATTAGCTGAATGAAATGTTGGCTGAAAAAAATGGAAAGATATAAGTAAATCCTAATCCTATACTTAATATTATAAATGCGAAAGTAAAGTTTGTTTGTTTGTTACCTTTTCACGCCTAAACCACTGAACCGGTCATCCTGAAAATTTGCTTATACATTGTCAGGAATACAGAAACGGAGATAGGGTAGGTACCTTTCATCCCGAAAAAAAGTGCTGTTCCCGAGGAAATCAACAATAACGTTATTATGATAATAGATGGCGCCATGTGTACTTAAGCCACTGGGCTTAGGAGTGAAAAGGTAACAAACAAACTTACTTTCGCATTTATAATAAGTATTACTAGCTGCGCCCTGTGGTTTCACCCGCATAAGTATCGATCCCGTGGGAATATCGGGATAAAAAGTATCCTATGTCCTTTCCCGAGATTCAAAATATCTCTGTACCCAATTTCATCTAAATCGGTTCAGCGGTTTAGGCGTGAAAAGGTAACATACAGACAGACAGACAGACAGAGTTACTTTCGAATTTATAATATTAAATATTAATAATAATATGGATTGATATGGATAATTGGGATAGGATTTCACGCGGACGAAGTTGCGGGCAGCAGTTAGTAAGTTATAATTAAAAAATTGTTCGGTACCGATTTCCGTGATCTCCCATAACTATAACGAGTGTATCTTCAAACACCCGCCTTGCATCTAAAGTGTTCAGGAGCCAGACAACCGCTTCGTCTGCTATGCTGATCTGGTTGAAGTCGTTATGACAGATATGTACTATGAACGTGAAACAGAACTTCTTGCCGTCGAACTGTAAGAACTGTTACAAGAAACATAATGACTATAAATCGTGGCAGGGCCGTATAAGAATCCGCAAGTCGCTGAGAGTAAGAATTGCTTTTATTCATGGCTGATTGTGTTTAGAAACGGAACACTCTTGGCGCAGGCGTATCCCAACGGATGATGAGTGTGCTTGTAATAAACCTGAAGATGACTGATTTTGTTTCGAGTTATACGACGTTACACTTTTAATGAAATTCCAAATTTGTTTTACTATTTGTCTAGTGCAGTTTTATCGTAGTTGTTTTTTTACTTTTTTTAGAAGATCATTACAAAAGTACGATATCGTTTATACGACAGTTGCAAAATTAAATTATGTGGATTAGATTTAGCTTTCATAATATGCAGTTTATCCCTATTTTTACCCAACTTCAAAAAAAAGGAGGAGGTTATCAATTCGGTTCAATATATATTTTTTTTTAATCTCAGAACTCCGTTATTTATAAGCCGATTTGCAAAGTCATCAGGTCTCTCATGATCAGGTATCTGATGATGGGATCCTGGAGAAATAAAAGGAACTCTTCAAATATTATAGGCACAACTATAGCGATTTGGGTATTTTTTATAGTAACTCGTGCATTTGCTCTCGCAAAGCACCATTTGGTGTAGTGGAACTGATGATGAAGACCACAGATGGCGACCGGAACTACTTAATAATAAGTATTTCACGGGTTGCGATTCGATTACTTTAATATGGTTGCTAAGCAATTTTTGCTCGTCACAATGCAAATGGTGAAATGGAGCTAATCGTGAAATACCTGGAGAACTCCTCAACAATGTACGTGCCTGTATCGAGAAAAGCAATGTTGTGTAAAAGGCGATGAGCAAGTTGACATTAGGCTACTGTTACTTAGATAAATTATAAGCAGACCCACTAAAAAACGAGAAATAAAAACTTTTAACAAAAAAAAAAACCGACTACCAAAAAAAAAACATTACAAAGTGAAAAATAACTTTAATTTCGGAAGTCGGTGTCGTTGGGTTCGCATTTTCGTTTTTTGACACCGACTTCCGAAACTAAAGTTATTTTTCACTTTGTAGTTTTTTTGGAAGCCGCAGCCTAATTGCGTAACTCATTTTGTATCTGAATGCAATTCCGAACTGAAGCCAACTCCAGTAGTAATCGTTTTCAGTAATCGGAATTGTGAGACTTTATCTGATTCAAACTAAGCAGAATTGGTTAGTGACGTACTCTTTTTTAGGCAGAATTTGTTTCTTGAACGCGTTTCGTTTCATCATATATGAACTATTCGCTTCTGAATATTTTTGCTATAATTAAATTTTGTTTTGATTACAACTGATAGTCTACTACTGCTTATAAATAAAAATGTACAATGATAGCCGAAAAATGAAAAACCAATTTATAACTTTTCACTTTCTATCAAAAACTACCATAATTGAAATACGCAAGGAAACGTTTTATTTTTCACGTTTTGGTTATCTGTGGCCAACGATAAAATCGTAAAAACGCAGTGTTGTCAACTTAGTGGGATTTCCACTAAATCTGGGGGTTTGGACACAGGGGTGGCGTGCTGGCGGACAATATTTTGCTTTTAGTGACTGGTGGGTTAGAGTGCTAGACTAATTCAATTTGTAGAAAACAATACAATAAACTACTTAAGCGCAGAAAATGTTATAATAACACGATAATAGCATGTTTTATGTTTTATTTCATCATTATCATTTCAGCCGAAAGACGTCCACTGCTGGACATAGGCCTTTTTTATTTAAACCCTGTGAAAGTGAGAAATAAGTCATAAAACTACTGACGTTTTACCTACGATTTATTTCTTTCAAATGCGGAAACCACTGTGGATTTGAACGCTGATTTGCATGGAGATCGAAAAACAAAGTAATTTCGAAAAAAATCACACGGCAACATACTTCCGGGATAAAAAACCAATATCTAACAAACATAACATCTTCACTAACATCTTGAGTAAACTATTTTATGATATTATTGTAGTAGGATGATGCTAAAAAAATACTGTGAATAACTTATGTGTTCATTCTCAAATCTTATAATGGACGATCGAACATCGGTAATAAGAATAAAAATAATTTAAAAAAATTGCGACTTCTACTAGTGGACTCGGGAGAAAAGTTGGCAACACTGACAATGAGTAAAAGTTATTATGAAAATAGGAAACTTTTAAACCATAATATTCTTTGTTTGGTTTTATCTTGAATGTTGTTTAAATTAATAGTTGTTTTTTAACATACAAAATTATATTTACTATTCTCGGTGCCCTGTCAGTTCACCAAAAATTAATTTACAAATTTTTACTTGACAAACAACGATTGGCAAAAACATGATTTGTCATTTCATCATTATACAACAACAAGTTTGCCAAATAATTCACTTTACAAAATAATCACTAGATAAACTTTTGTTTAATAACGTGTTATTTAACAAGCAATTCATTTTTTAGTCATTTTATTTCATAAAACAACGTTTGGAATAAAAACGTTTTACATATTGACTTATCATTACGCAATTTCCTAAAATTGGAACTCATTCTTTCATCGACTTGCGCTAATAGAAAAAAAGAGATTATTTTTAGTGGGCTACCCGGAACCGAACTAGTTAGATTAGGTTAATTATTAAAAAAAAAATGGTTCGGTTAGGTTAGGTTAAAACTGTGACCCCCTACGCACGAGCCGAGCGAGCGAAGCGAGCGGTGCCGCGGCAGCGGCCGGCGAGTGCCAGAAACGACTAGATTTTGTAAAAACAAATACTTTTACACAAAATATGGGTGCCAGAAACGACTTGCGCTAATAGAAGATAAAAAAGAGATTATTTTTAGTAGGCTACCCGGAACCGAACTAGTTAATTTGGTTAATTATTAAAAAAACAATGGTTCGGTTAGGTTAGGTTAAAACTGTGACCCCCTACGCACGAGCCGAGCGAGCGAAGCGAGCGGTGCCGCGGCAGCGGCCGGCGAGTGCCAGAAACGACTAGATTATATAGAAAAAAATACTAGCCTGAAAATATTTTGACCCAAATAGAGAATACCGTCATGATCACTTTGCGACTGGTTTAGAAAATCTTTACATAGCATAAAACAAAGTCATTCCCCTGTCTGTAAGCTTAGATCTTTTAAACTACGCAACGGATTTTAATGCAGTTCTTAATGCAGTCGCTAGTGTATTATAAAATGATATTTTGAAGAAACGTTATTTTTCCAAAAGAATCTAAATATGAAATGAAAAATGTATAAATGATTAAATATCATCCGTAACATTTGTAAAGAGAAGCATTTGCCAAATAAATGTTTGCAAAGCGAGTGTTTATAAAATAAAACATTTGCGGAATGAGTTGTTTGTGAAATAAATAGTATACGAAACGTTGGTTGTAAATTAAAAATTTGTCAATGGAGTTTTGGTGAAACATTAGTGAACCACTATTCTCATACAGAAACATGGGCCTATGTTAAATAGTTTCGGATATTTTTCCTCGCGGTTTATTGTAGAAGGAATACGTTTGTAAAGTTCTCGAAAGAGGACAATCGGAGGTTTTCGCTGGCTGCACCAAGACTTAGGCTGTTTTGCTCGATAGCGAAAAGTACCTAAGTCTGCCTAAGTCAATATAATCCTACAAGTAAGTAACCCAATATATTTACGAAAAAGTTGTTCGTATCTCATTAGATTATTGTGGCTCGTGTACTTACTTTTGATACCGATGATCATCAAACATCGACCTATATTAGCTTTTGAATACTCAATAATAAATGATAACTTCTCCACGTACCTACACATAATAGTTATAACAACTTAATACACGATTACGAATATAGATAAAAAACGCTCTGTTTCAGTAATCTTTCTAGATATGAGCAAGGCTTTTGATCTCGTTAACCACAATACACTTCTAGATAAATGTGAGCGCTACGGCATCAGAGGTCCAGCATTTGAATGGCTGAAAAGTTATCTCAGCAATAGACAACAGTATGTTGAAGTATCCCGTATTGATGATAAACTTGTTGCGATGGTATATAAATCTTTATTTAGACATAATGGTTCCGGAGTGCCCCAAGGAAGCATCCTTGGGCCTCTTCTCTTTACATTAACGACTTGCCAAACATAACAAAACATAAGTGCGTACTATTTGCAGATGACGTGTCAGTAATAATACCGGAAAACAACAAAACATTACATGAACAAGAAGTAAATCAAACCATCAACGATATAATTAATTGGCTAAACGAAAACAACTTAAAAATAAATTTATCTAAAACAAAATTCATTCAGTTTGCAAACTACAAACAAAATCCACCAAAAATTATTTAAAATCATAATAACCAAATAATTAATAAAGGAAATACTATAAAATTTTTAGGTCTAACATTAGATGAAAACTGTAATTGGGGAATACACATTGAAAATCTGTGTAAAAAAATAAACAGATTTGTATACGCACTAAGAGAACTACGCAAAACAGCGAACGAAGAAGCTGCACTCAACGCCTATCACGGCTACGTAGCGTCTGTATTGAGGTACGGCTTACTCCTTTGGGGTAACTCATCACACATACAAAGAGCATTCATAGCGCAAAAAAAATGCTTACGAGCTGGGGCGCCTCCATACGAGAGCTGTAAACCAATTTTTAAAAAGCTAAAGGTTCGAACTCTATCCTCTACTTACATTTTTGAAATAGCCATATTTGTCAAGAAAAACTCTCATTTCTTCTATACAGTAGCCGAAAACAATAGATTTGCAAAAAGGGACCCCACCAAATTAAAAAACCAATTTTGTAATAGCACTCTCCACTACAGAAACGGCTACCTTATGTCCATTAAAATATATAACCATATCCCAAAAATAATAAGAAAGCTACCATTTAATCTTTACAAAAAAAATCTGAAAAATTGGCTTCTCCAAAATAATTTTTACACTCTAAAAGAATTGTTTGATTATAAGGGTAAATAATACATATATGTATACATTTTTTTTGTTTTAAATAATAAGGTACCTAGATTTATTTAGTTGTAAAATAGAAAAATTGTTATTGTTGTGTTTTTATTAACCGACGAAAAAACGGAGGAGGTTATCAATTCGACGCGTATATTTTTTTTTACAGAGCAGTCCGATTTTGATAATTCTTTTTTGATTA
This sequence comes from Amphipoea lucens, assembly GCA_947508005.1. Taxonomy (NCBI): domain Eukaryota; kingdom Metazoa; phylum Arthropoda; class Insecta; order Lepidoptera; family Noctuidae; genus Amphipoea; species Amphipoea lucens. The sequence continues at coordinate 15,961,852 of OX382358.1, read as the reverse complement.
GAAAGGATATACCCCGAAGGTGGTCCCATAAAATTTGGAAAAAAAATTCCAACCCTAAGGGTAGGAAAACAGGGGATGATTGATAGTTCACTCACTGATTGTAATGTATGACCACGCATAACTTTTTACAGATTAGTCCGATTTTGATAATTCTTTTTTTAATGGATAGAACATACCTCGAAGTTGGTCCAATGTAAATTTGGAAAAAAAATTCCTACCCTAAGGGTGGGAAAATAGGGGTGATTTGTTGTTCATTCACAGATTTTAATGCTGAGCTGTGTATTACAATTAAAAACAATTAAAATTAAAGGCCTATCTATGTTGGTATATAAAGCCTGTTTTTTTAAGTATTTTACTATACAAAAAATAATAGTTAAAGTAGGATTAAGTATATAACAGTTAATATCTAAAGTAAGGTAGGTAGCCATTTGAAAAGTAATCAAAAATTAAGCATGCAGTAATAAGTAAATTATAGCCTCAAAAAATTATAAAATAAAAACTTTTTAACAAAAAAATTGAACCTCCGAAAAAACTGAAAAGCAAAAAATAAAAACCTTTTTTATTTTACCTTAATAAATAAGTTCTTAAACTAATGCAAGTATACCTAAAAAATTTTGAGTCGGCGCCAAACAATCAATGAACAAAGATCACTAAATTACCTTATAGAAATAGCCAAATCAAATTAATAATGCAACGTGAAATCTCCAGCGCTAAATATTAACATTCCAAACAAAAAGTGCGCTCTCCGCACGACCACTCGCAACTGTTTGGCGCCGACTCAAAATTTCTTAGGTATACTTGCATTAGTTTAAGAACTTATTTATTAAGGTAAAATAAAAAAGGTTTTTATTTTTTGCTTTTCAGTTTTTTCGGAGGTTCAATTTTTTTGTTAAAAAGTTTTTATTTGATATTGTATATTAGAGTATAAAATATGTCCATAGTTATAAGTGTTTTTATGGTTTATTAGAGTTTAAGTTAGGTTTTATACCTACCCACGTGTAAATTAATACATTAATTTCACGTTGTAAATATTCGTATGCCGCTATTAGCGGCGGATGTGTTGAACTTATCCATTTGTACCAAGCAACTTTGTACCTACCATATCCGACGAATAAATGTCTTTGTCTTTGATCTTTGAGAATTAAAAATAAAGCTTAACCATAAGATTTCAATATGTTTTTAATTTTCAGTTATGACTTACAACAAATGGGACTGACTGTCAGACTGACTGACTGACTGACTGACTGGAGAGGATGATTTTGTAAATAAAAGAGCACTTCAACTGGGACAAAGTGTCCTTACTTTCTCATTCTATGGGAGCAATCACTGGCTGCACTAAGAATTAGGCTGTTTTGCTCAATAGCGAAAAGCCAATATCTTCATCACAAGTAAGTAACCCAATATATTTAGGAAAATGTTGTCAAAGTCAAAAGGCACTTTTGAATGTCAAACGTTGTTTGTATCATACACATACTGACAATCATTCCTTTTTTGTATATATAAGCAACTTATTTAGCTTAGCTTGGTTAGCTATTTGTTGTGGTTAAAATAATTATCATAGTATGTCTGTTAACCTCCATTCTAACAACTAAAATTATTAATCAATATGTTTGTACCTAAGTAGTTATTGAAACAAATTATAATAACCATAACTCAAATAACAACTAAGTACAAAACATTAATCACATAGAACTATTATTACTCTAGCGTATAGAACCGACGCCGCAAACCAGATTTTTGCGCCATGCTTTGTTGCCGACCGGCAACAACTCTTTGTTCCATGAAACGCGTAAACGCCATGAAATTCCCGGCGCTTACGACGTTTTGGTCGCGAGAAAACTATACGTTTTAAGAGGTCTAGCGCTGCATCTTTTATAGTTTGGTGAGACGACACCTAATGTTTACGCGCTGCAGCAAATGCTGAGTGAATCTACGGTACGCTCGCCCCGCCCAGCACCCCGGCTGTCATCCTGTTATGACACTGTTTTTGCTTCGGATAGCCTCTCTATACGTAGTACTTTATCTCAGTGATTAATCATAATATTTTTGCAGATGGTGCTAAGAGATGAAAATACAAGAATGAAACACTGCCCTACTAACATCAATCTAGTTGACATATAATGGATTTTCTTACAAAGAATGGAAAACCTATCTGCCGTATTAATCATTAAAGGTAAGCTTTTTGACATAGTTAAGAATCAAGCAGCAACTCACATAGGTAATAATTATTGATGATAAACATATCATAATTACTATGTTATATTTTATGTATACCTAACTAATGTTTACCATTCAAGTGTTATGTTAAATAAAAATGTTTGGAGACTGAAATACTGGCCCTAAACAAAGAAGAAATTAAACACTGCACAGCACGACAAGGCCTATGGCTTTTGTTCAGCCATGGGCTGATGAAGACCTAGTTGATATGCCTGGTTTTCCACATAACATAGTTTAAGTACCTACTTACTTTATTTGAGTAGAGAATAATATGATTTATTTTAACACTGCAGGAGAATTCTCGGGGTGTTTCACCTACGAAGACATGAAGGCAGCATGATTGACGCCCATTACTGGTCGCCACTGCTACTGCTGCTCAGCAACTACTTCAGTTTTTAAGCTTCTCAAGTACAAACTCAAGATTGTTAATAAAAGCTAATCATTCTATTTTAGAAAACTTGAATCTTCAGTCTTGCGTGACAAAGATATATAAACATATTATCTATCTACGGTGTTGTGAACTGTAAAGGTACAAATAAAAATAACTTGTTATGAAAAATGTAAGAATAGAACACTAAACCTTTTTTTTAATAAAGACAGGTGATTTTTATAGTGATACTAATTAGAAAATAGTGGTGTTTAGCTAAATTAACTGTCATTCATTGGGTATAGGTAAATAGAAAGACATAAAATATAGTAAACAAAAAAAACTGGTTTTATTTAAATATTATTACAACCTTAACTGACAATAGTATTTATTCACATTTACATGAAATATTTGGACATGCGGTAAGAATAAATTGGAACAAATATGTTGTATGGGATTGGTGGAATTTGGCATCTGAAGTCTTCTAGTAAAAGTCATCATGGATAATTTATATACTGCTTTCTAATGCTTGCTGTCAGAGAAAGTAATTTTTTTCTTGAATAATGTGGTTGAGCCTGACAACTGAAAGATAAAAAAAAAGAATTTAAATAAATCCTCACTATAATATTACAACCATCCACAAAATAAAAGGCCTCTCCCCTTAAACACTTCAATGCAAAAATTCCTTAATCTGTAAAGAGCATGAGAGCTCTTTGAAAACTTGCTCTTTAAGTGACTTCCAATTTACTTTGCTATCAATACCTATAGAGATAGATTGTTGCTGTGCATAGCACACAAAATATAAGATACAATATTTAGGTGGTTATATCTATGATGGGCACATTCAATGTTCAACACGTAACAAGAAAATAATACTGACATTACCTTGAACAGACAATGATGTGGATATGAGTAGGTCTATGTATGGTGTGTGTGTTCATCGTAGTCCTTAGGTACATAACCCATTGATTTACGTATATTGCTTCAAAGTGTGCTTTTTGTTCTTCCTCTTTACTTATCGCCTTTCCAATGAAGTAAAGCCAGACTGTGTTGCTAAGCTTCTGGCATAAGTTAACGTTTGTTATGATACCTACGAGGTACGAATTTGTCTTTCGTTAAAATGCCACCAATATACATCGTTTCTGAAATATCATAATATGTATCTTTAATTTAGATTGTAAGCACTTGTAACAGAATAAAACTTTTACAAATATTTTAATAAATTCACATCACCGCCTCGATTTTTAAAATACCACTGATATTGAAGCATTGAGGTTTTACACATTCACAATTTATCAGGAATACTACCACTTACATTTTTTCGAAATAATTATGGAGATCACGCGTTTATATCCTAAAATATGTAGAACGGAAAATGATTCCGACGAGAAGGTCGCCTTCGGTTTCAAACCAACTGCAGTTGGTTTCGATTTGACGTTTTAAGCCAATAGTCGCTTGTCATTTTAGTTTCACAATTCGAAAAATTGACGTTTGCCCACTTTTTCTTGACATGTCGTTCATTCTTGAACGTTCATAATTAGAATCATATTAAAGTAGTGTTTCGAAATTCGAAAATCGTAAAATGAAGCCAACTGTGATAGAAACGAAGCCAACTGATCAGAATCATTTGACAAAAATGTGTTACGCAATTAGGCTGCCGGTTTTTTTACCCGACTGCGCGACGCAAAGGAGTGGTAATGTGTTTATCAGCCTATGTATGTATGTTCCTTTGAAGCACTGTACAGACAAAACGCCTGGGCCGATTTTTTTATGATTCACACGTCAACCGATTCCTCTTAGTCGAGGGCGAGTGTCACTAAAGACATGACGTTAGTGAAAATTCAATATGACGACTACTGGACGCTATATTGTGAAAATGAAAGTCAACAATCTATGTCAAGTGGGGTATCGTTGTTGAATAGGTATTTAATAAAAATAATCTTTACCCAACTGTGGCGAAGCCCAAAAGGAGGGTTATGTGCTTGACCTGTATGTATGTAGAATAGAATAGGATAGAATACTCTTTATTGTGTTGTGTTTTTTTGTATTTATGTACTTATGTCCGTTTCTTTGTTCCCTCGTAACTCTTAAACGAATGAACGAATTTGTATAAATTATAACCCCCTTATTCATAAAACTTATCAAACCTATTTTAGTTAAAATGGGGTTTGTCTCTTTCTTACACACAGAAATGACAACGTGACAGATAAAGACAAACGTTCTATAAACCTATTTTAGCTAAAATAGAGATAAAATAGGATTATGAATAAGGGGGTAAGTCTTTAGATTTGTCTTGGTGCGCGAGTGTCACTGGTTACATGAAAATCATAAACAAAGTAAATTTGGCGGATAAAGGCGGAAAAAGGCGGATTTGGGGTGCCATATTGCGGAGTTCGAAATTTTTTTTTCTTGTAGTACCAATTAGTGGGATATCAAAATAAAGGGTTTTAAAAGGCGATTTTATATACAACTTATATGGTTAGAAGTAATTCGAAGTGACAAAACGTAAAACGGAAATAAAAAAATAAAGAAGAATGGGCGGTTTCGTCCCAAGTGTTGTAAATTTTTCTACCTATATCATATGGAAGATCTCAATGAGTGTTATTTTTTATTGTATGGGCACAACTCTGTATCTCGTGCAGGGAAAGTGTTATAGTAGTTTCATTTATTTAATAAAATATTAAATACGTCTTAATTCATTAGTTTTTAATGACAAAAGGACTAAAGTCATTTATAACTACCTACTCCTACTCTGACCCAATACCCCCTCTACTACCCTGCGCCGCGCGCTGCCATTGTTTTTTTTTTATTCTAAGCGCAGGAGGAGCGAAATAGTACATTATGATACATGTGTGCTATGTTGATCATTAAACTCGAGGCGGTATTATTCGCGCGAGCCGTAGGCGAGCGCGATAAGGTAGCCGAGAGTTTAATTATCAATGCACACGCGTATCATACGACATTTTTCAACACACTTGCGAGGAAAAAAACAGGCTTGTATTGTTAAATATTAACTTGTATGGATAATGGCGGGCTGGGTTTGTTTTTCCGCGCGCCGCGCTAGCGTGGTGCGCGCGCAGGTTTACCCATAGAGTAAGTAATGGCGCGCGTTTATTTATTTAAAGGCACAGACAAAACGTATGTCAAATTGTAGTTCAGTTAGTATGGAATCAGAAAGTACTATTGGCATACAGAAATATACATTAATTCAGTGAGAATCCGCAATAATAGAACGCCAGTGGTCTTTTCCGTTTGGTTCCGCGAGGGACCACGGACCATATTATTACAAGGTGCATCCAGACAGAGCGAGGCATGCGCCGCAAGATTTTTTTTTTGTATGTTAGATGCCTCAGCCTGAGGCAACCGTACATATAAAAAAAATCATTTGCGGCGCATGCCTCGCTCTGTCTGGATGTACCCTAAGGTGAATGCGCAGTGGTAGACCGCGAAATTTAAATTTTCTTAAGTTTTTGCAATTCGCAGGTCAATATCATGTTGTATCTTGATCAAAATGTGTATATATGTATAATAGATATGTATTTAAAGAATTATAGTCATTAGAATTATAATAAGAACTAAGAACTTATCCATAAGAGATTTGTTCTTATGGAACAAATCTAACTAAGAAAGATGTATTAATGATTCTAATGATTATAATTCTGTAAATACATACCTGTTATAGTCGCGAATCATATTATGATCAAGATACAACCTGACACTGACCTGAAAATTGCAAAAAACGTTAGAAAAATTGAATTTCGCGGGCTACAACTGCGCATTCCCATTTTTGTTCATTTTGGGACCAAAGACAATTCAGACTATTAAAAAAAAAAGTGAAATATATGGCTCGCGGATTCCTTTTGGCATGAAGTCTCTTTGAACAGATTAAAAAAAAAACGCACTTCTCCGACCTCCGACTAGTAAATTAAATAGTTATCTGTGGAAATAAAGCACAAGTACCGTAACGTAAAGAAAAAGCACGCGTTTGTAATACACTGCATTATGGTCCTAAAAGCGGTGCATTAAGAGCCATTTTACGAGCAAGTGTGTTGAAAAATATTTTAAGAAACAGGCTATATGTTGAAAAGAGATGGTTGTCTGTTGTTGCCTGGTTGTTGCAACCTTTCTATAATAAGTATATATATTTATGAGTTTTATTAAGTTTTATTTTATTAAGGTTTCTATATTTATAGTTTTTACTCTTTTTTTACATGTCAAAATAAAAGTCAGTTGTGTCAGCGATTCGTAATTTTATTGATCTATGATGCTTCTAGATGCCATTATTTATCTAGTGGTATATATGCACTTATGCTTTCAGTTTTTTATAGCTGTGCTGTACTACCGTGTTTTAAATTGTTGCTCCACTGTTTATTTATTGACGACTTACGCATTCCTAAAGGACCTCTGTTGTTTCTACGTTTTCAACTATCGAATTCGGCTTATTTTGTGGACTTAATATTGTTATTGATTGGTTTGTTACGATTACGAACTATGGAACATTATTGTGTGTGACCTGTGCTCGGTCTTTGACTCGACAGCGAGTGCGACATGTAGTTTCAAGAACTATATTAGAAGCAAGACCGCGTTTTGCTGAATATATTTCAGAGCATATGGGAATAGAACAGGTATGTTATGTGCTTGTTTGCTTCTGAACTATGTTTGCTTTTTTCAAGTCGCCGTCGCAACGTAACAACGAATTAATCGGTTTCTTAGAGGTAACTGGAGAGACATTATACTTCCATACTTATATTATAAACGACGACACGGTTGACGTAGTGGCTGAGCGATCGAATACTGCGCTGCGTGTCGCGGGTTCGATTCCTGCACGGAACAAATATTTGTATTGCCTACAGGTAGTTGTTCCGGGTCAGGCTGTTTGTGTATGAGAGTTTAAATGTTTGTTTTTTTAATCACTGTCAAATAGTAAGTAAGAGACTACTTAATTAATCTATTGTTACATCACAAGTACCAATATAAATGTACAATATGCATTTGAGGCATACTCTTACATAAGAGTATGCCTCATCTATATTTTTTTTTTTTTTGTTGTGTGTTTTTATGTATTTTCAACTGTGCGTTTATTAATAACTGACTAAAAGTAACTGTTACTGCCTGTGATTAATGTACATGCAATTATTATGAATGTAATAATTATGTGGATATGTAACACAAAATGTAAAAAAGCATTGATTGATATTATGATTAAAGCATTATTTAGTACGCAAAATACGCGCATTGACGTGGAGTTGCGGACACCAGCCCGTATTACCTATTACCTAAAACATTATTTAATACAAAAACCTTTTTTTCATTTGAAGCCAAATTACTTTTGACCTGCACGCAATTGTAATAACAACTTGGATTATTATTCATAAAAAGCATAAGTGAACATGTTTATACTAGTCACAACTTGTTACAAGGGTTGGGACGCAACACATATAATAACGCCCATTGTTCTTTCTTTCATATTTGTAAACTAAAAAGCTGGAAATAAAACAAGTTATTTAAAAAACTAAAAAACCCGACTGCGGTAAAAAACATAAGTTTAAAAAAACTAAAAAGCTTAAACAAGCCCATTTTAAATTAAAAGTTGGAAGCAGGCGGGACCCAAACCATTTTTATATTTTCAAACTCAAATGGGTCCCGCCTGCTTCTAAGTAACTTTTATTTAATTTAAAATGGGCCTGTAAGTTTTTTACCGCAGTTGGGTTTTTTTAGTTTTTTAAACAACTTTTTTTTATTTTGTTAAAAAGTCCATCCATGGTTTTATATTGTAGTTTTTGTTTTTTGGCCGAGATATGACAGGAGGAGGTTCTCAATTCGGATGTTTGTATTTTTTTTTTATTGTTTGTTCGCGCATAACTCCGTCGCTTGCCAACCGATTTGAAAAAATCTTTTTTTTTGTTAGAAGGGGTATACTTCCCAAATGGTCCCATGAGAATTTTATCGAAATCGGACAAGCGGTTTTTGAAAAATCAACAAAAATCTCTTTTCGTTTACTTTTTGTGGGGTAGGTACTACTAAAAAGTGAAAAATAAAAACTTTTTTACAAAAAAAAAAACAACAGACTTCAAAAAAAAAACACTACAAAGTGATAAATAACTTTAATTTCGGAAGTCGGTGTCAAAAAACGAAAATGCGGAACCAACGACACCGACTTCCGAAATTAAAGTTATTTATCACTTTGTAGTGTTTTTTTTTCGAAATTGGTTATTTTTTTTTTTTGTAAAAAAGTTTTTATTGATTAAGTCAGTATAACATACAAAACTGCGGGTCGCCGGAATCGTAGAAACCCAGTCTACGATGCCGGTTCCGGACAAATTCGATATTGCGTAAGGTCTTCTTCAAGTTTATTTACATTTAAACAAGAAATTGTGCGAATGACACATCATTATCATCATCTGCCTAGCCTTTTCCCAACTATGTATGTTAGGGTCGGCTTCGAATTGTGCGAGTGACTATTTCTGGTAATTTACAATTTAAAATAAGTAGGGTAGCATTGTGATCGGTTGTTGTTGAATTAATTACAAGTGCAGTGAAGTTCGACGGTATATGGTCCAAACAGGAGCCACTTTGATGTGTAGTAAGCGTGTGAGCGGGAAGCAAACCATGAAAAGCGCATAGGCAAAGGTATTCCTCAGCGGATGCGTCAGCACTTTTTGGAAGAATAGAATAGAATACTCTTTATTATGTACACGATATAAATTACAGACATAAAGAATATTAATAATTAATATCTCCAATTAAAATGGAATTTAAAGATAAACTTAAAGTACCCACCTCATTGGTGAGATTTAACATCAGCTGATGTTGAGGAGTGGCTCCTACGCAGAAATCGTCCGCGTTTTCCAAAGAAAAGGCTCGTAGGTAGTGGTCTGCAGGTTGCTGACGGAACCCATTAAACCTATACTGGAAGGTTCCTATTGACGGTGAGTCTTCAAAGAATGTTGTTCGATACCTGGACGAGGTGACATTATACTTATTAATATCTAGCTGACTCGACCGGCCTAATTTGAATAATTCTGTATTTAATATGTAAGAAAATGAATAAACGTAATTTTAATAACAATCATTTTCATCTAACTATGACAAATCGGATCAAACTCACCCGTATTTCTTTAACTGGTGGGTGATAAATAATTCATGATCAACATATATTGATTTTGTCATCTTTATTCTTGCATCTGGATGTTCATGTTCAGCCAGGCCCGTAAGCAATGGATATATAGCGGCAGGAGTACCATCACCGACGATATTGTAACTGAAATCATATTTACAAGTCCTACACAGAAATCCTACGATGAAATAAAATGTGAAATTAATTTATATTAATACTAGCTGTGCCCGCGACTTCGTTCGCATAGATGTCGGAAAACAATAATGTGTCGCTTAGGAAAGGTGTAATTGCCACTCCTTAATTGAAAAGGAAGAATCTTCTGATCTTGCCTGGTAACGCTTCCCTTACCTGGGGTTGTCTACCAAAGCCCTTTCGACTGCAGTTACTGCGTCTTTATGGTTCATAATGACAATGCGACGAAGTGTCACTTTGATATTTGAGAATAAATAAAAACGAAAGCGCCAAGCTTGAGGCTGATTACTCCTCATATACATATGGCCATTAGCCAACAGGTTCGTTGAACCCGCAAGGATATGTCGACATGTTGGATAGACTATAAGAAGGCCTACGACTCGGTGCCACATACATGGCTCATGAGGGTGCTGGAGTTGTACAAGATAGATGCAACTCTACGCACCTTCCTTGAGTCGTGTATGGGGCAATGGAAGACGGTCCTTCGCTATCCAGGATATCGGCAGATCCAGGGGAATGATGAGTCTGTACGAATTAAACGGGGAATATTTCAGGGCGACAGTTTGAGTCCACTTTGGTTCTACTGAGCCCTGAATCCTCTAAGCACACTACTGGAGGATTCAGGTCTAGGCTATCGGTTGAGAAGAGGTGGTCAGGTTATGTCTCACCTCCTCTACATGGACGATTTGAAACTCTTTGCCCCCAACAAATTGCGTCTGATGGAGCCACTGTAGGTAACTGAAACTTTCAGTAGCGCCATCAGGATGTAATTTGGTGTGGACAAATGTGCAGTCATGTATGTAAAGCGAGGGGAGATTATGGATTCTGAGGGAATTCAACTCTCGGATTCCATAAACCTTAAATCCCTCTCCTCATCCGAAAGCTATAAGTATTTGGGTATGTCGGAAGCGTTAGGAATCAACGATGCTGACATGAAGCAATCGTTGAATGAACGCTTCTTTTGTCGCCTGAGGAAGGTATTAATTAGTCTTCTTTCGGGCGGAAATAAGGTGCGCGCCTTCAACGGTTGGGTTATGCCGGTTTTGGTGACTCTTTCGGCATACTCAAATGGACTCAAACCGAACTCGACGCCCTGGATAGAAGGGTCCGCGCACTGCTGACTGCAAATCGGATGCATCACCCGCGATCATCGGTGATGAGACTGTATATCCCGCGGAAGTGTGGGGGTCGAGGCTTTTAAAATGCAATGACCCTCTACAACCGCGAGATATGCAGTCTCAGGGAATATTTTTTAAAAGCTGAAGTTGGTATGCACCGTGATGTTGTCGCAGTGGACAAGGGGGTCACCCCGCTCTCCATGGCTAAAGAGAACTGGCGCAAACCTGTAGTACTTACTACCGATGACCGCAAGAAGGTATGGCAAAGCAAGGAGCTTCACGGGCGCTTCTACCGGGCTCTCCATGAGCCCGGTGTAGATTTTTTAGCGTCCGTATCCTAGTTACGTTTTGGTGATCTTTTCGGAGAAACCGAAGGTTTCGTCTGTGCAATTATGGACGAAGTTATCTTGACGAATAACTACCGGAGACATAGTACGAAGGACGGGACAGTTGAGGTGTGTCGGGCATGCCACCGTCTGGGTGAGTCTATCAGGCATATTATCTCTGGTTGTTCTCGTCTGGCTTACGGCGAGTACTTGCACAGGCATAACCAAGTAGCCAGGATTATTCACCAGCAACTTGCTTTGAAATATAAACTTGTGGATTCTGAGGTACCGTATTACAAGTATATGCCCGACCCAGTTCTTGAAAATGACCATGTCACGTTGTACTGGGATCGGTCTATCATTACTGATAGGACTATTGTCGCCAATAAGCCTGATATAGTGGTGATAGATCGATTAGCGCGCCGCACAATGATTATCGATGTTACCATTCCACATGATGGGAACCTCGTGAAAGCTGAGAAAGAGAAACAAATTAAATATCTTGACTTAGCACACGAGGTTGTTGACATGTGGAATATGAGCTCGGCTATCATTGTGCCGATTGTCGTATCGGCCAATGGCCTTATGGCCGAAAGCCTCGATCAACATCTATCGAGGCTCTCGTTAGGCGGTTGGATCAAGGGCCTGATTCAGAAGGCAGTACTCCTAGATACGGCTCGCATTACGAGGAGGTTCCTGTCTCTGGAGCCCTAACCACCGGTAGCTTGGACCCTGCTCCCGACACCGGCGGAATACTATTTTTTATATTTTTAAATGTTTTTTATACTTATTTTTTATATTTTAAGAAATATTTAAAAATGTAAATGAATATGTACATAAATAAATAAACGGAATAATAATAAATTTATTTCAGACCATAAGTCCATAAAACAACACACACATTACAATTTTATACATAAAACATACATACATACATGAAAACACACATACCTATACAAAAAATACAATAAAAAGAACTTATTTTAAATACTGGAATGACGCACGATGAGTGGTCATCCATTTCCACATCATTGGACTATCCATCCTGTCGGCTACTATAGCCACCAAGCTGTTGGAGCTGTCGCGCACTCGCCGCATCAGGGATGCTATCCGTGTCCGCATCAGTGCGTAAAAATCTGGCACGCCATTCTCCGCGAACACCCCCGATGCACTGCAAAAGCGCGGCAGCCCCAACATAACTCTGAAGGCGTTATTGTATTGGACTCGCAGAGCATTGTACGAGCTTTTTGTATAGCTGTACAGTACGCAACAAAAGTCCATAGGCAAATTCACAAAGTAGTAGCTTGACGTTTAGTTTGACTTACGACCTTCTTTTAATGAGTAATTAGACACACACACTCGCATATTAGGTACTCGACACGCTATTCAATATAGTTCCGTGTCATTCGTCTTGTTCACATAGTTCGTAATTATGATTATATATACCCACAGAAACCCAAATAAATAAATTATAAGGTAGACAGATGCAGTTAACTTACGGCTCATTCACCGCGACTAAATAGAATGTTGTTGGTTGATAATTTGATATTGTGGGTTAGTGAAGTGTGTTTACATAATCTATTAGCAGTGTTGTAGTTCATTTTGATATGCAAATCAAATTTAAATATTGAGATGAAAGCGGATATTATCGCGCTGCGTAAAAGTGGACTTAAATTATATCGATCACAAATATTTGATGAAACGGGACTGACTGTGAGTATTAGGGTTTAATTATTTTATCGAACATTTATCTAATTAAAGTATAACTGCTGATCCTTGTAGTTATTTTTTAAACGTTTTATATTTACCTTAAGGTCTAAATAGAAGAAGATTATATTCCTTTTGTAACATTTCTATTTTCAAAACAGTTTTGTTTCAAAATAGTAATAATATTTTATAGGTAATTTTGCTAGTAGCCTAACAGTATTCCTTTTTTGTTTTAGGAAAATTACCTACTGTGAGTCGGAGGGTCAAATGATATAAGGAAGAGGGTAGCTTTGCCAGTCGAAAGCGAAGTGGAAGGCCCCAGCTGGTCAGTGAATATGAAACAAGTGGTTTCATACCAATGAGATATTTTGCCGAATTATTCGACATGTCTTTACGAAGCGTTCGCCGTGCAAACGAAAACCAGCTCAAAAACCTATGTAGCAATATTGTAGGGCCCATGCGCCAGCGTTTACAAGATTGCATTGATAATAATGGGGATTATACTAAGTATTAAATTATAAATTGATTATACCTAGTAATAATAAAATTATATTGTAGCATATTCGTAATAAGGATTATTTTGAGGTTTAGTTTTAATCTTCTTTTCGTCATGAAAATGAATACTTAAGCTATAACCACAATAAGTCCTAAGCTAGAAGTTTATTTATTCTTTATAAAATTATAATGAATAAACATTTTGTAATCACTTAAAACATTTTTATTCTTTACCCCATATTTCACTAACTATATAATAATAAAAACAATTACTACATTATTACTCTCGTTTATTAATTTATCGAATAATAAAAGAACAGATGAAGATAATTATTGATGAAAAGAAATAAAATCTCATTTTGAGATTGGAACTTGGGTCTATATGTTTGCTAATCCGATGCGTTACACTATCAACTATCGGGCCTACAATGTTGTCATTTTAGCAATGGTTTGAGCCGACCAAGGTCATACTTAATTACGTACGCTGCGTGTGTGAAAAAGCGATATGTTTTTGTTTCGCTGACTCGCTCGACACCAGTGTATAAATTCTGAGGTGTACGTTCTGTGTTCACTTATACACACATACGTATACAACATTATTTTTAGTATATGCGAAACCCGAAACACGTGTCTAGTATTTTTATGTAAAGAATCTATGTACAAAATTTCAAAACTGTATCATGAATAATCACCAAGTTATAAGCTTGTTATATTACCTGTTTGTCCGTCCAAAAACATGGTCACCGATGAACGGCACGCGGTGAGCCGCGTGCCGTTCGGTACGGCGCGGCGATTGTATTGTAATTAACTGGTGATAACATTTTCCATCACACTTGCAGACTTTGGACTGTCGTAATGGTCAAGTGTAGGTAGTTATTATAATGTACTTTATTCGTAAATAAATGCAGCCGTAAGCTACGAATAAGTAATTACTTATTCGTAAGCCGTAAGTGATACAATGTAGTCAATGCGATTTGTTGCACCTTATGTTAACCACTTAAAGTTCAAAGTGGATGAAAAGTGTTAAACATCGCATTACTTAACCACAGCAGGCTGTAGGTACAAATAATAACTTTCTACAATTAACCATCTTGGCGTGTTTAAAAATGTTAATCATCACGGCAAAGCATTGTGTTCCACGATACTCTGATTGCTCCTCGTACCGCCGCACTGCCAGGGATACGTTATCACTGTTATCGTTGTTTCTGTGTACTGGACGTTTGTGTATGAGAAAGTCATGGTTACACGACACTTTTTACATACGATAGGTAAGTACACGATCAACCGAAACACAACTGTAAGGCCCGCGGCGGCCGCGCGCTCGCGATTATGCAGTTGGACCCACGCGACACGTGCGCGCCAACCTGAAGTACCCGGGCGACTGAGGTTGCTGCACCCCCGCCCCGGTCGCCCCGCTCGCTGTGCGCCTGCGCCGCGCCATTGTGCGCGTATGGTAGATAACTACCTACTTAGTCGCTCCTCGGGGTATCCAACTTTTAACCTTTTTTAAATATTTTTGGGCCAAAATATAACATGGGGTAAAAATTATTGGAATCGATTCAGTTACTTATTCTGAACAAACTATATTCAGGTTTCGCATATATACTAAAAATAATGTTGTATACGGCCTGTACCGCGCGTGTTCACAGCAAAACAATCCTTACGGTGCCTATGCACTTCTAACCCTGTACTGTACAATGCCCTATGGGGCACACGTGTACAGCTCAACACAACTTAGTTGTAGCATCGGCAAAATTCGTAAAACCGATCACATCCGAACTGAGTGCGCCTTCAAAATCACCAATCTGTATTACTGCTTTAGGAGAAAATTATCTTTATACAAACTGAATAACTTGTAAAGTCATAAAACAAAACACTTCTTCTTCCTACCCTTATCCCATGTTACTTGGGGTCGGCGCAACACGTTTTCTTCTTCCATTCTCCCCTGTCAACCGTCACGCTATCATTCACTCCCTTCTCTTTCATATCATTCCTCACACAATCCATCCATCTTTTCTTCGGCCTTCCTCTCCCTCTCCATCCATCAACATGTATATTCATCACTCTTTTAGTCACATGCGTATCGTCCCTTCTCATCACATGCCCATACCAAGCCAAACGATTTCCTTTCAACTTTTCTGTCACTGGCGCCACTTTTAAACTTCCTCTTATAATATACTCATTTCTTACTTTATCCATTCTCGTCACTCTACACATCCATCTCAACATTCTCATCTCCGCTGCATGCAATCTTTTTTCATCCGTCTTCTTCACAGCCCAGCATTCAGACCCATACAGTACGACAGGCCGTATCACAGACTTATAAATTTTCCCCTTTAACTTAAAGGGCATCCGTGGGTCGCAAGTTGTTCCTGTGACCTGTCGCCATTTCATCCATCCTGAGTTGATCCGATGCGTTACGTCTCGGTCTACTTCGCCATCTCCTTGGACAAGCGACCCGAGGTACCGAAAGTCGGAGCAGATCGATATGGGCGTTCCGGCGAGAGATATAGGCACTGGACTGGAGAGACCGCCAAAATCGCAAAACAGATATTCTGTTTTAGTCCGACTTACTCTCAGGCCAACGGTCTCGAGTCTTTCCCACCACACCTCTAATCTGCTCTGGACCTCTAAGCCGTTGTCGGCAACCAGCACAATGTCATCGGCGAACAGCATACACCAGGGAGCCTCTTCTTGGATATCCGATGTAATGGCATCCATTATTAGCACGAAGAGGTACGGGCTGAGTGCTGAACCCTGGTGCAAGCCGACAGCCACATCAAAGCTGCCAGTAGTGCCCACTGTAGACTGGACTTGGGTACTGCATCGACTGTACAGCGCTCTAATCAACTGCACATACTTCCCTGGCACACCTTTCTCTTTCAGCGCCCACCACAAAACTTCACGAGGCACTCTGTCGTATGCCTTTTCGAGGTCAACAAATACCATGTGCAAGTTTTTATGCGCACCTCTGTATTTCTCGCACAGCTGGCGGATGGCAAAGATGGCATCTGTTGTTCCTCGACCAGGCATAAAACCGAATTGGTTTTGCGAAATTTCACTCTCTTCTCTCAGTCGCCTTTCAATAACTTTCTCCCAAGCCTTCATACTGTGTGACATCAACAAAACACATTCGTGAAATTGTTGCACAGATTTACATGAACTAGCTTGCAAAATAAATGATCACGTAAATAAAGTCTTTGTTTTTTAGATTCGATTTGAAGGATAGAAGGCTAGAACGATGAATAACACAAATCAAACTTTTAGAGATGTTTATTGTCAAAACTTCACTTCATAATATATTATTTAAATAATTTGTATCATTTTATTATTACATATAATTATGTAGCATGATAAATAAACATATGGAAAAGGTTCTAGTCGTATATATACCAACGAACGGCAACGGCTTTGAACGAATATCTGGTGTAGATATTATTAAAGTTGTTTATTGTTATTCGAATGGTTGTATACCTTCGACATCCATACTTATATCCCCAGTCTCAATAGCTCCATTGTAGTCGTTAAACGATTCGTCGCTGTCTGATGATGAGTCATTTAAATTTATGATAAATTGATCAAAATATTCGTCTGTTCTATGCTCGTGTCGCATATGCTCTTTTTCGCATTTTATCGCGTGATCGACTACTTTTTAACCGACTTCAAAAAAAGGAGGAGGTTATCAATTCGACTGTATTTTTTTTTTTTTTTTTTTTTTTATGTTTGTTACCTCATAACTTGCGACTGGGTGAACCGATTTTCATAATTCTTTTTTTATTTGAAAGCTGGTGCTTCCCGTGTGGTCCCATTGTCACCATTTCAATATCTAATGATGGGATCTTAGAGAAATCGAGGGCAACCCTCAAATTTTATAGGCTCACTTATTGTTTTTCGCATGTTTTATGAAGTATCTTGTGTATTTGCGTATGGTTGTCACCATCTCAGGTAGCTGGGCTGATGATGGAAGGTACAACTCCTTAACAGTAAGAAGTTACTCGAACAGGAAAGGACTGTTTTAGTAAATTGTTTTGATGTTTGATAGGGCATTTGCCACATTTGGTCTCATGATCATCAAGTCATGATCTGATGCTGCAGTCAGGATAGTCTGCAGAGTACCTAACTCCTCGACAACTAACAGCAGATATATCGTGTTTAGGCTCATTGAAAAGGGCTCGATGTGTGGATAAACGTACTGTTAATGAGGAACACCGAAGTACATGAAGACCTGATGCTGAAGCCAGGAGCATCAGAAAAAGTACCAACCTTGAAATTACAGCACCGTAGTCGTGTTTGGGCTCATTTTAAACAAGACTAAATTTTAAGTTCAATGTAATGTTGACATAAGTCTGGCCTGATGCTGCAGCCAGGATTATCAGCATCTAGTCTAAAAGCATCAGGTCAAGATTTGATGATGGGATCCTGGAGAAATCGAAGGAAATCTTCAAATATTATAGGCACACCTATAGCGATTTGGGTATTTTTTATAGTAACTCGTGCATTTGCTCTCGGAAAGCACTATTTGGTGAAGTGGAACTGATGATGAAGACCACAGATGGCCATCGGAAGTACTCAATAATATCTAAGTATTTCACGGGTTGCAATTCGATTACTTTAATATGGTTGCTAAGCAATTTATGCTCGTCACAATATGAATGGTGATATGGAGCTGATGGTGGACCTGGAGAACTCCTCAACAATTAACTTCCCTTCATCGGGAAAAGCAATATTTTGTTTGAAAAAGGCGATAATCACTAGGCTATTGTAACTTAGATAAATTATAAGCAGACCCACTAAAAAGCGTGAAATAAAAACTTTTTAAGAAAAAAAAACCGACTTCCAAAAAAACACTACAAAGTGAAAAATAACTTTATTTCGGAAGTCGGTGGCAAAAAACTAAAATATAGATCGAAAGACACCGACTTCCGAAATAAAGTTATTTTTCACTTTGTAGTGTTTTTTTGGAAGTCGGTTTTTTTTTCTTAAAAAGTTTTTTTCCCATTCGGATACGCCAATAGATTCGAATTTCTCCATTAATAGTTCTTTGACTTTCGTTAGATTCATCGAGACCTTTTTAGAACTAACGTGGCCTTTCACTTGGGCCCAAATATTCTCGATTGGGTTAAAATCTGGATGATAAGGAGGTAACCGTAAAACAGAATGACCATGTTCTGCCATTGTTTGGTCAATTGAGTATTTAATGTGTTCTGCTTTGTGGCGTTTAATTATTTCATATAATTCTGGTTTCAGCAGATTTGACGGAAAGGGTATGTTTTTAGATGTAAGCCATGATTGCATGATTGCTTTTAGAGAGTTGGAATACGGTGCATTGTCTATCTTTGTGTTATGGTATGAAGCGTTATCTACGACCACAACAGTGCTAGGTCGTAGATTCGGAATGAGATGTTGTTTTAACCATTTTTCGTAATTTTCTTTATTAATCTCGTGGTGATAATCGCCAGTACTTTGAGAAGATTTATAAACTAAGAGAGCGCCGGGTACAAAACCTCTTGAGCTGCCAGCGTGGACAATAATTAATCTTTCACCTTTTGATATCGGTTTTTTTAAGCCTTTCATAGAACTATCCATCCAACTACTTTCCTTTGTATGTGTGGCGTGTATGTAAGTCTCGTCAGTATAAACTATATCCCGACCTTCACTTCTGAACTTTTGTATCTGTCGAAGATACTTAATCCGCTGAAGTCTTACTTCATCTTTCTCGGCCAGTAAAGATCTATTATTTTCCATTTTCTTGAATTTGAAACCCAGTTCATGCAATTTTCTGCGCAAAGTTTCTCGACTGCCTATGAAGTTTATGTCTTCCTTTAATTTGTTTAACAATGATTTTATTGTTGGTAACCTTTTTTCAGTGACATGAAAGTCATACATCTTCCTTCTAATGACATCATAATCAAAATTATCTAAATTTGCTCGATTTTCTTTCTTTTTTCTGGACTTTTGAGGCGAACTAAAAGTTGCACGAGTGGAACCACGATTTGAACTAGTCCAAGTCAAGGCATTGTCTTGCTCCTTCAAAACAGCACTTATTGTTTATACGTGACACAACAGTTGCCTTCGCAGTTCGCTCTTGAAGGTTTTGAAAGTGATCATTCCCAAAAACTATATTTTTAGACCCCGTGGACTCTCGACTCGAATCATAAATTGATAAACATTAAAAATGACTTCACGAATTTGGCTATCATACGGCTTATCACGTTTCAACGAAGTCATAATGAAAAAAAAACACCAACAAAAAATATATTATTCACTTTCCCATTAAATTGTCACGAAGTGTACGGAATGATTCACTCACGTGCATTCTCAACGCTGTCTGGGGTTGAACTGAGGCGGGAATATGGCGCGATAGTGAGCGATTTCTATTGGTTGTGTAAATCGGAAGTGATCGGTTTTACGGACTTTTACGATGCTACATATAAGATGTGTCCTACTGTACATAGATTGGCAATACGCTCTAAAGAGTGTAATTTTCACCTCACTAGTACAACGTGCAAACCTACGAGCCAGCAAGTTACATCGAACTGCCAATGCTTTGCGTTCCCTCTCCAGGTCCACATCGTCGGACAGACTATCGGTGACCCAATGCCCCCTGGGGCATTGGGTCACCGAGTTCAAGTACCTGTACTTGAACTTCGTGACCCTGGAAAGCTGAGCGCCCCCCAAGGTGACTGCTGGGACAGTATCATAACATTTGGTACCCGCTTTGAAAACCAGTAGCTCGCTCTTGGTCGCATTGTACCTGAGGCCATGAGCCACCGCATAGTCCTCATAGATGCGAAGGAGCCTCCTAAGCGCACTGATCGATGGGCTCAGCAATACCAAATCATCTGCGTAGCTGATGTTATTGACGCAGTGCCCATCAATGGAGTACCCGATATTGGTATTGCTGAGCTCACAGATCAGCTCGTTTACATACAGGTGGAATAGCTTAGGTGAGCTGATTCCCCCCTGCCTCACCCCGCACTCCAACCCGTATACATCCGACAGGACACCCGCCCACTTACATAATTGTATTGGTTTTTATACCAATACTTTAGCATCCTAATGATATCGCTTGGGAGGTTCTTAACATTTGACAGTTTCCTACATAGGCAGTCATAAGATACGAGGTCCAAGGCCTTGGAGAGGTCCAGAAAACATGCATATACAGGTATTTTCCTACTTGCATAGTATTGAACAGTTTGTTTGAGGCATAGTATAGCTGTTTCCGTGGATAAACGTGGCTTTAACCCAAACTGGGCGTCGTTGAGTGTTAAGTGCTTATCCAGCTGCTGATCAATCAGACTGTCCAACACCCTTGCTATGATGGTAGCCAGGGATATAGGCCTGTAGTTGCTCTTGTCACTCGCATCTCCAGTCTTATTTTTACCGACTTCACAAAAAGGAGGAGGTACTATGTTCGGCTGTTTGTATGTTTTTTTTTTGTTTTTGTATGTTTGTTCATCGAATACTGCGCCAATTATCGACGGATTTTCAAAATTCTTTTTTTTTTCGAAAGTAGATAGTTCTGAGGTGATCCCATTGTCACCAAGTTAGGATCTGATGATGGGATCTTAGAGAAATCGAGGGCAACCCTCAAATTTTATAGGCTCACTTATTGTTTTTCGCATATTTTATGAAGTATCTTGTTTATTTGCGTATGGTTGTCACCATCTCAGGTAGCTGGGCTGATGATGGAAGGTACAACTCCTTATAACAGTAAGAAGTTACTCAAACAGGCAAGGACTGTTTTCCTTATAACAGTAAGAAGTTACTCAAACAGGCAAGGACTGTTTTAGTAAATTGTTTGAGGCAAGCACTTCACTTGTCACTACATTACACGCATTACACTTGACCGTAGTCGATGTCATTGTTACTCGCAACTTATGACTCGCGCTCGCAACGCGTAAGTGACATGCGACCGCTCACTTGCATAGCTCAGCACGCACTTTCATTTCGTGAAGAACAAGAAAAACATAACGACAAAGCAACGTGGATAACAGAAGAAGAAACAAAATGGAGGGCAATAGAGGAAATGGAATTTGTAGAGATTACAGAGGCCGATATCACACACTTAACAGATAGATTACATAACTGGAAATCGCCTGGCATAGACAAAATACACAATATTTGGTACAAAAAGTTAACTATTTTATAGAAACCCATAGCAAAAACCTTAACAAAAAGGATATTAGGACAACAAAATATGCCCGATTTTATTGCAACAGGTATAACATACATGTTCCTAAAACTAAAAACTCACCACAACCTTCCCAATATAGACCAATCACATGCCTACCCTCGATATGTAAAATACTAACATCAGCTGTAACAATGAAAATTAACTCACACGTTGAACACCACAACATATTGGCAGAGGAACAGAAAGGATACAGGCCCGCCACATGGGATGCAAAGAGCAGTTACAGCTACGATAAACTCAAAAATAATAGATTTCCTACGAAACATAATGCCACTTTGGAAAACTATACTACAAATAAATTGCAATCACAATAATATTACAACGCGACAAATATCCATTAAGAAGAATATCTACCAAGGTGAATCACCGAGTCCCCTAAGTTTTTGTTTTGCACTAAGCCCTCTATCTCATCTGCTGCAGCGCTGTCGGGCCGGATATTGTCTCAAACACACTACAGAACAAACAACAGTCTCACATCTCATTTATATGGACGATATTAAATTATATGCACAAACTGAAAAAGATATGAAGAAACTAGTAGAAGCTACAGCAGAGTTTAGCTTAGATATAAACATGCAATTTGGTCTGGATAAATGCAAAACACTTCATATCATGCGTGGCAAGTTACGACCTGGCAACTATGTCATAAACAACACAGACACTATAACAGCAATGGAGTCGACCGACTTATATAAATATTTAGGGTACACGCAACTAAAGGGACTAGATCATGTTACGATTAAAGAAATACTTACTACAGAGTACAAAAGGAGACTTAACGCCATATGTAAAACACAACTTTCTAGTAAAAATCTCATCAAGGCCTTTAATACATTTGCCATCCCCATACTAACATACTCGTTCGGAGTTATTAAATGGACAAAAACAGACACAGAACAATTAGAACGAACCACACGCACCACTCTTACAAAACATAACAATTTAAACCCTAAATCTGCAATAGAAAGGCTTACTATCAAAAGGCAAAACGGAGGGAGAGGCCTAATAGACATCCAGCACCTTTGGCGGAATCAAGTCTGTCGACTAAAAACAAAATCTTGCACTAGTAGCATTCACAAAGCCATAGTTCAAAATGATTTTAACTACACCCCACTTAACTTAAATAAACAGCTAGATACTCCACAAAATACTACCGATGAGACACAGAAACAAAAAATAGAGGACTGGAAGAAAAAGGTTCTTCATGGCCAACATCCTCATGACCTAGAACAATTCCATGTAAACCATCAACCTCAAATAAGTTTCTTAAAATAGGCAATTTATTCCCAGAATCTGAAGGATTTATAATTGCGATACAAGACCAGGTTATTAACACAAAAAAATTATAGAAAATTTATTATCAAAGATCCTTTAGTAACAAACGATAAATGTCGCAAGTGTCACATTCAACTAGAAACAATTCAGCACATAACAGGAGCGTGCGCAACTCTGACAGACTACACGCATAGGCACAATCAGGTAGCAATTGTAATCCATCAAAAATTAGCACTCAAATACACACGCATACAAGACACAAACACTCCTTACGATAATAATTACACACCACAAACTATTTTAGAAAATGACACACATAAACTTTACTACGACCGCGCCATTCTCACCGACAAAACAATTCACTAGGCCGGATATAATCTTGCAGGATAAAATAAATAAAGTTACTTACCTAATAGATATAGCTGTTCCCAACACACATAACATTCAGAAGACAATATCTGAAAAAATTAGTAAATACGCAGAACTTAAAGATAAAGTAACTAGAATATGGCGCCAACAAAAAGTTTACGTGGTCCCTATAGTCCTCTCCACAACAGGCGTCATTCCAAATCACCTTCTCCATAGCCTTGAATTAATAAACCTAAAAGAAACCCTCTATATCACCCTCCAAAAAGCTGCAATTTTATATACATGTCGCATTGTCAGAAAGTTCATGTAAATAGATGAAAACGAAATAGGTTCTCATCACAACACTTCTTTAACATAGCACAATACATGCTGCATTTACTTGGTTTCGGCCCGTAAATGTAGTAAAAACCAGCCAAAAAAGTGAGAAGAAAAAACATTCTACAAAAAATAACAATAATAAGAATTTGTCCCCATCGCCGTATCTCTACGTTGACGTCGTGGTGGGGCTAGCGCGCTCCGAACTCTAGGCCTGTGCCGGAAGAGTTAAAAAAAAGTAAAAAAATAGTTTATTATTATTATCGTCGGTTGGTGCCACATTTCATTAAAATTTCCTAAGGGGCCTCTGCGGGTTGGCTTCGGCCCCTCGTACGCCTTCCAAAGGACCGGGACCCCATGGTCCCGAGATATGTAAAATCAAAAAATAGTTTATTAATGCTTCAGTTTACAAAAAGGGGTACAGTGTTTGGAGCCTCCTTTTAAGCAAAAAATGCCTGTTTTAGGAGACTCCGCTCTTCCATAGTACAGCATTTTTACTTATTTTAGTTAACAAAAACCGTAAAGGTACTTAAAAATAATATTGAATAAAAATTAAAATATTAAATTAAAATTAAGGATGTTAGTGAGGGTATGTTTCGAGTGTGAGCATCTGTGCGTATTGTGTTTGTCTGCAAGAGTGTATGTGAGAGTGTTTGTGAGAGTGTAAGTGAGAGTGTATCTACTGCTTTATGTGCTCCAAAAGTGCCTCCGTGTCATCATATACAATGTGGAGATGACTGAAAATACTAGCAATACTAATGCATAGGAGTATTTAGGAACCATCAAATAAATCGTAACTTTGAAATTAAAAAATTGTTTTTTTCTAACATATTAAATAGCCTAAAAGTGTAAACAAAAAAGAACACACTTTAAATATTGCGACAACAGCGAGATGTTACTGACCCAACAAACATATGCCTGAAACCTGAAAAAATTGTATAGGTCAGTGTGCCGGGCACCCCTTTTTCTGCAGTTTTGTAAAAAATTTAACATTTGTAGTAAGTAATAACTTCCGCATGCATGACTCTTATGTCTCCAGCAAAAGGTATAATATGCATTAGTTCACATCGGGAAATAAAATTTAAGAACAATTTTGACGAAGGTTATTGAACTAGCGAGCTGACAAGATGCTGTGTTTAACTGCAGAAGTCTTTAACCTACCGGTGCTGGCTTGTTAACAGCTACATCATGTAGAAAATGTTAAAAATGAAAAATAATGTCCAGTGACTAAACTATTGGATATATTTAATTGAAATAATGTATGCAGACTGGGAACGTCATTAGGTATACGAGGTTTAATTTATTGTTGTATTGTCATCTCCACATTGTATAAGTATCTTTATCCAATTTGTTATTGTTTTCTTACATTCATAACTTCTTTTCGTGTATATGTAAATAATTTTGTTAATTTTGTTATATAATAGTTGAGCAGACCGTTTATTAAATTGCCTACTGGCAAAAATGGTTTTAGTCTGGAATTTGTGCGACAATGTCATTCCTCCTTCTCCGTAATAAGTTAGGATCATATGGTAGGGTTTTATGTTTTTTTAAGACTGTTTGGATAATATACATTTTTCTTACGGAAAGTAGATCTCTAATTTTGCATAAGGTCTCAGTAGGAAATCTTTTATTTTTAAAGTACATTATCTTTATCAGAGCTCGTTGAGCTCGCTCCACGTCAGTAAAATTAGTTTTCGCTGCACCACCCCAAATAGGTGAGCATCAAAATGAAGGGACCAAACCTCCAATGTCTGTCATACATATCTGAAAAAATAACCATCATCATACGAACAGAAAGACGTCCACTGCTGCCTTCGCCCTAAGTATCACCAAAACAGGCTCTACGATACCTGCATCCAGGGAAAATGAATTTATACTTTGAAATCGCAAACTTCTTCAGCAAAATACTTTGAATAATCAAACCATAGTCTGAGTAGATATTTAGTTAGTTACTCTGTGATTTGATTAGAGTGAAACTCTCTAAAATATGTACTAAAGCACATAGGAAAGCATAAAGGGATGCAATATAACAAGACAGACTGCACCAAAGCCATGTAGATCTCATTGAGAACATTTCTTGTGGGGTCTCGTTTACTGGTCATTCTTATTGGAATAATATGACGAAGCGTTTTATAGATCTAACTTAATCTCCTAACCCTGTTTGAGACCTGTTCAAGATGTGAGTTTACTTTTCCGGAACAGGTCTAGGGTGAAGAGCCAGACCAAAACAGATACAGAAACCCGGCGGGCAGCATGTGGCGAGCTGCTGGGCAGTAGCGACCCCACGGACCCTATCTCCCGGGAGAAGTCTTGTTCCTCACCTCTGGTTTGCCTTTATTGGCCGGCTGGAGTGAACAATGACGAGGAACAGAGCTTCCACCTAATTCTTGCCTTTATTTGCCGGCTTGAGTGGAGATTCGCAAGAGCAAACGTGCTCCGAGCACGGTTGGAAGGAAGTATTTCAATAAGATGCTGGTAGGGATCTTGACCGTACTTCCGGGATTATCCTGATAGCCGTGGAATACCTCTCCACTCCTCATAAGCACTTCAGGACATGTTGCCCCCTTGTCGCTACGTCACTATGTGCTAGCGACTGTTTCCGGGTGCCCATTATTGAGTGTGCAAGTCACCCCCTGCTATTTTATCCGTGTATATATATGTCGCATCCGGTCATTCGTTTGACTATTTGGAACGCCAGCGTTATCTGGCGGCGCTCGACAGAGTCTAGCCTGAGTTCGTAGGGAGTACAAGAGAGCGTGCAGCGAGATGGAGCGGCCCTCTTGGACATCGGACATGATACGAACAACATGTGCCCAGAAACTGTCCCACGTTCCGTATCTGGTTGTATTGTGTACCTATAGTGTGTGATTTGCTAGTGTGATTAATTTGTTCATGAAATTATAATCTGATTTGAACTGCAAACCGTTTTTCTATTGCGCAATAACCAACCCTATACCCACAGTAATTAAAATATGGCTGATAATAACGAGACACACATGCCTTCTCCGTTATATTAAACATTGATTAGGCAGGGGTCATGGTTCTTTCATAGTTCTTGGTAACCAGTCCACTTTAGCCACCCAAACCTATAGCCCAACTTTTTATTTATCCATATCTTTCAATAGTCCTACACCAACCGGGGGTTGTCCTTGGGTGCACTTGCATAGTGCATACAGGGATAATCGTCGGTTGGTGCCACATTTCATTAAAATTTCCTAAGGGGCCTCTGGGAGTTGGGTTCGGCCCCTCGTACGCCTTCCAAAGGACCGGGACCCCATGGTCCCGAGATATGTAAAATCATAAAAATAATTATGTTTTCGTTCGTAGGAAAACATAATTATTGGCTATATCACGCCAATAGATGTCGTTACGTGTTTCCAAAATACTTAATAAAAAGATGTTCTAGAATACTTTAAATTGATTATATCTTTTGATATCTTATGAAACAAAAACTAATAACTGCTCCAAGTTCTACACCATATTTGAGTATACAAATTAACCATATTAGTTTGGTACTTTTTACGTTGATTCTGTTCAAATTATCTGTCACATCTAAACAGAAAAAAAAAAACAAAATTGATGAAATGGCATCTGTTAGTTATCCTTTAACACCCCAAATTTTTTTTTGGAAATATTTTCAATGTTCAGAAACGCCTCGTCTACAGATTTATTATATGTATAGATATAGAAAAGATATAGAATAGAATAGATAGAAGATAAAGATAGAATATAATAGATAGAATAGAAGAAGAAGATATAGATAGATAGATATAGATAGAATAGAATAGATGTGCAAGTAACAATGGACTCAAATATCTTAGTAACAATATCACTTAACAACTATGTTAGTAAACTTAACCTAACACTGCCATATAGTTATGAGAAACCCTGCTACAAGCTCAACACCGATGTGGAAAGCTTGCAGCAGCGATTCATACACAAGCAGTCCAGTCTGCTCGCGATACACCGCAGTATAATGTTGGGGCTGGCCCGCACCCGGCGCTCGGTGTCACCACTGCGTCGACTGCCGGGAGGACACGGCGTGGCTTACGCTGGCAGAGTGTGCCGCTTGGGAGGAGCCACGCCATGCCCTCATCTCAGAAGTAGGCAGTGACCTGTCACTGCCCGCCGTGGTCGAGTCGATGGTTGGCAGCGAAGAGTCCTGGGACGCGGTGGTTTCCTCTACGAAACAGTTGTCTCGCAGAAGGAGGCTGCGGAAAGGGAGAGGGAGATCTCGTCCACTCACCCGGCCCGCAGCAGGCGCACCTGGCGTCGGCGGAGGGCGGACAACGCCCTCGTCCAGCCCCCCTAAATGAGTCCGGGGTTGACGGACTCGGGGACGTCCGTCACCCCCCATACACTAGGACCCGAGGAGGAGACGCGTAGTGTTCCACGCGCGCGCCTCTTAGTCGTCGCGGGGTGAGTAAAACACCTCACTCGCCCCCTGACCCAAGGAGGCCCGCAGTGGCGGGCCGGCACCAGCCGGGGATTGCGGAAAGATCGTACGTTCCCGCGTCCCTCGGCGTAGGTGTGAGATGGAACACCGGGGTGGTTTTTAGTTAGTAAGAGTCTGACAGACGCCGCCGCCCGCCCTAGGGCGGCGGCAATCCATGAGGATTTTCCACACCGGGAATTTTATTTGGCCCGCACCCGGCGCAAGAAGGAGGCGCATATTTTTCGCATTGTAGCATAAAAGCAATCGACGCGAGCTTCAGCAAACATCCCTGATGCGCTACAGATGCGGAACAGAAAAATGCGAAGGGCGCTGTACGATTTTAAATGAACCTAGTCGTAGCTTCTAAGATTTCTTACCTATTCAAGATAACCGCTCTATCAGTCAAGAATTTGAAAGTTTTCGGCATTTTCCTGATAAATCCATTGTGGGATGCTGAGTCAAAGGCCAAGATTAAAACATTGTAGGAATTCTTATAATCTGGAGGAACCGGCGTGGGCTCTACTGGCCGGAAGCCTGCTTTGTGGCCTGACCATCGATAATATAGTTGAATGTAACTGTAAAGGTATAATTCAGTTGTAAAATGTATTTGGTGGATGTGTGATGCTCATCAGTTTCATGCAGAAAACAGCGTATCAATTCTTTAAAAAAAAGTTGTAAAACTAATCCTGGTAAGCTGGTTATAAATCAATAGGTAAAATAGAGTACCTACATGTAGACGACTTTGAATAATTTGTTAGAATGCTCAACAATTAACTTGTTTCCGTGTCTGTACAGAATGGACGTCATCAAACAATAATAATGGTAATACGTGCGTAGGGGTCCGTGGCTAAATAATACAGCCGCACAGATCGATCGATCAGGTTATGCTACGCTTGCCGCGGTTGGTCTGTGGATGGGTGACCATCTTTACATACCGAGACCTCTCCGTGCCTCGGATAGCACGTCAAATCGTTTGTCCCAGCTGTCACTCGTGGATCTTTGACAGTCGTTACGGGTAGTCAGAAGCCCGAAAGTCTGACAACCAGTCTTACCAAGGGGTATCGTATTACCCATTAATTGTTGTTGTCACGTCTATTTGTATTAGACTTTGATTACGTACAATTAAAATTATCATAAAACAGCTCTGCAGATTTGGCAATTTTAGTCAGGAATAACTAAACTTCAGTTTTTTCAATATCAGTTAATTTTGACCAAACTTTCACAATAATATAAAAACTAACCTATTCAATTCTCTGCCAGTGCAAGCTATCTTGACATGGTCGCTTCTGTTGAGCGTGTACTTCTCGGCTCCACTCACATTGACATAGTCAGACAAGAAGTATAGCTGATCATCCACATACACAATGTCTCTATAAGTGCAACTGATATCAGTCATGTCTTTTAATACTTCCGTCGTGACATAGCATTCAGATCTCTGTAATTTAAAATTATTTAAAAAAATACAAGCTCATTTCAAAAGGAAGTAGTTTCTGCCTACCCCCGTGGAAAGAAGGTGAACGAACAGACAGCCATCACGCGTAGCATGACCGCAATAGAAACGGGTTTTGTCGACGGAACAATAGACAAAATGGCAGATTGTAGTGTGTCTATTCTGACATTTTGTCTATTGTTCCGTCGACACTGGTCGACACAACCCGTTTCTATGGTGATCATACTACGTGTGCAGAGCAAAGAATGATAACTTGATGGTGGAAAAAAAAAATTCTTTTGTTTCATTTCCAAAGTCTAGTTGAGAAACTATATTTTTAACCCCCGACGCAAAAACGACGTGGTGTTATAATAAGTTTTAAGTTTGACGTGTCGGGTTGTGTGTGTGTGTCTGTCTGTGGCATCGTTACGTAGCTCCCGAACGGATGAACCGATTTTGATTTTGTTTTTTTTGTTTGAAATGTGAATTAGTGGCAAGTGTTCTTAGCTGTGTTTGATGAAAATCGGTCCAAGATGGCCGCCGCCACAAAATGGCGGATTACCTACATATTTTTTCACAACTCCCTCAATATGGGTATCAGATGAAAGAGCTTGACAAGCAGAATACTAAATACTATGATAAATTTCAAAACCAAAATGGCCGCCACCACAAATGGCGAATTCACAGAGGAATACGTTAGTATGGAATGAACGCCAACGACCACGAGTACCTTCACTGTGGTAAAAAAATTTGTACAGCTGCGCAGATTTTGGTGAGTCACGTGTCGATCGTATAGCATGTTTACCAGTAATATAATATTATAAAGTTTAAAAAGCAAGAAATAAAAATTAAATTTAAAATTTAAAAAACCCCCGACTCAAACAAAAACCTCTAAAAACTAAAATAACAATATATATTGGCCCTTTAAGTTTAATATAAGTTGCAGGAAATATTTTTATCCAAGCGTCCTCACGTCGGGGGACGGCTAATGAAAACGCCAAACAGATGAGGCTTAAACCCAGCAATAATGAATGTATGTGTTACCGGCCAAACCCGATTTCAGGACAAACTAGTTTAGCCTAGGCTAAACTAGTTCCGTCGACATAGGATGCAAGGGCGAGCGAAGGGCACCCCGAGGTTCGGTTTGGTTAGGTTACTTTAAACCCTTTACACAGAAATAGGGGCCCCGCGAAGCGGGGCTCCGTCGACATAAGATCCAAGGGCGAGCGAAGGGCACCCCCTATCGCGTATAGGAAGAACTAGTTTAGCCTAGGCTAAACTAGTTTGTCCTGAAATCGGGTTTGGCCGGTAACATATGCTATTGTAAAAAACATAGCTGCTGTTAACTTCCAATTTTCATTCGCCGTCCCCCGACGCGAGGACGCTTGGATCAAAATATTTCCTGCAAGTTGGCCAATACCTATATATTATTATTATAGTTTTAAGAGGTTTTTGTTTGTAATTATAGTAAAGCTGAAACTGGCTTGTTCAATCAATCACTGGTTTTCCCTATCTTCCTATACGCTGCTGTGACGTGGACGCTGCGAGACATCGAAAAGCAGAAGATAGACGTTCTGGAAATGTGGTGCTGGAGAAGAATGCTCGGGGTATCGTGGACTGAGTTTCGCACCAACACCTCTATACGCCAAGAACTCAACATCAAAAAGCGTCTATCAGTTACGGTCCAAACGCGCATCCTCAAATATTTCGGACATGTCTCGAGGCGTGAGGGAGACTCTATTGAGTGCCTTGTCGTGCAGGGTAGAGTGGAATGCACTAAACCACGCGGACGCTCACCCATGAGATGGACTGACCAAATTAAATCCGCAGTGGGTGATCCCTTGTATGAGTGCACAAAAAATCCAGAAATCGGAGTAGGTGGCGAGAAATCGTGACAAGAGTGCTATGAAGAAGAAAAAGAAGAAAGCTGAAACTTTGCTATGCTTTGCTTTGCTTTGCTATGCTGGGACTCATATGGTCTTATTCATAAAAACAGCTTATTTAAGTCATTCATTAGTTAAAGTCATATCTATGGTTAAAATGCTCGATAAGCCTATAAAACCTTCGATAAAATTTCGTATTCATAAACGCTCCATAAACGTTCTACTTATAACTAAAATATCGTTTAAATTCATTATAAATCTAAATGTTGCCATTATAATGAAGTCATCCAACCACTGACCTCTAATAAACAAGTACGCTGGATTAAATATATCTACTCTACGAAATGACAGTTATTTTTTGTGCCGATTTAAAGCGCTCCGCTCGAGCGTCTCAGGAAGTAAAATTAAAAGAAAGAAAGAAAATACATTTATTTAGCACAGACTCAAAGACACACAATACACCAGACACATACATCAAATAAAAACAAAAAGTAAACTTAAAAAAAAAAGTATAAAGTCCGATATAAAAATAAAAAAAAATAAGCAGGAAAGTGTGCCTCACGGCTGCGCTAAAAAGGGCCAGTTCAGCAAAAATGCCAGACAATAGTGCCTGACGCTGGTTTTCAACTGGACCTGTGTGTGAGGTGGCGGATGTAAATCAGTTTCATACAGCAACGTGACGTGTATATGCATACTTAAATAAAAAAAAAAATAAAAAAAAAACAGATAAAACAGTAATGAATATGTATAACTAGTGTGATATTGAAAACATTGCAAAAAAATAAATAAATAAACAAACAAGTAAAAAAACAAATACCTACTGGTAAATAAATAAGTGAGATGGCCGCATGCTAGACCTACGCAAATAAAGAAAATTCTTCGAAACGAGTCAAAACAAAAAAAAAACCTGTTTTATACGATGCCTGACTTCCACGTTTCAACACATTGCCATAATAATAAATCATTTATCCGTGCACTGTGATGTCATCGCACAATACGCTGCAAGCAGCCGAGCGCGGCGGACTATTTTGGTCAGATTTCAACTTGTGTGTGTTTTGAACTTGTCATAGCTCTTGTTTTCATTGGGATTATTAACTAAATAACGTCTATACATAAGTTAGCTAAAACAATTTTGGCGAAAGTGGAAAAGGAAATAAAAATAGATGCACAAAATAAACGAAAAATATAAGGATGAAAGGTATGCGCTAGTTGTGTAATGAATAAAATTGTTGGGTAAATTGATGGGTGTATTGTGGCCGTCGCTGTTTTGGTACGCCTCTGATGATTTAGGATTCAATCTTGCACTCTATCTAAAATGCAA
Source organism: Amphipoea lucens (assembly GCA_947508005.1). Classification (NCBI taxonomy): domain Eukaryota; kingdom Metazoa; phylum Arthropoda; class Insecta; order Lepidoptera; family Noctuidae; genus Amphipoea; species Amphipoea lucens. The sequence goes on along the minus strand of OX382358.1, from coordinate 15,929,089 downwards.
AAAATATCGTAAGTACCTACATATCTATATATGTATATCTACTTACGTGCCTCAATTATTCGTTAGATAACATGAAATATAATTGATAAATATAATGTTATGCATGTGTCGCAGCCAACTGGTTAAATTAGCCGTTCAGTTAACTGCCTAGCCTTTTAACTAAACGGCGTCGTTCAACTAGCGGCCTAAATGATATTCCGCCAATTCGTCTAATACAACATAATGAATTGGCTGGCTGATGCATACGCCGTTTATATAAAATTGTTTCTAACCTCAAATCAGATAAAAAGGGAAAACGAAACGTTAATATGGGCGATTAACAGCAAAAAAGGAAAATATTGTCCCTATTGTGGCAAATATACCATAAGAGTGAACAGTAAGTTAACTGAAGGCTTATCCTAAGTATATTTAATTAACTAAAACTAAAGACACATGACAATCAGTATTTGATATAACCATAATATATAACCATAACTTTTTGTAATCGTTATCAGCTACTTGCCAGCACTGCAGGGCAAACTGGCCCCGAAGAGGAGGACGGTGTTACAACTGCGAGGCGGCGATTGATCCCGAGTGGAGCTACTGCGAGATCTGCGGGGTGGAGACGGCGCGGGCCCAGCGGCTTAAGGTGAATGCGTAGTTGTAGCCCGCGAAATTCAATTTTTCTTACGTTTTTTGCAATTTTCAGGTCAGTGTCAGGTTGTATCTTGATCAAAATATGATTCGCGACAATAACAGGTACGTATTTACAGAATTATAATAATTAGAATCATTAATACATCTTCCTAAGTTAGATTTCTACCGTTAAGAACAAATCTCGTATGGAAAAGTGTTGGTGGTAGAAATCTAACTTAAACAGATGTATTAATGATTCTGATGATTATAATTCTGTGAATACGTACCTGTTATAGTCGCGAATCAAATTTTCATCAAGATACAACCTGACACTGACCTGAAAATTGCAAAAAACGTAAGAAAAATTGAATTTCGCGGGCTACAACTACCCATTCGCCTTAAATGAGCCAAAATGCTGTCCCACCGCGCAAAACTCCAGAAAGTGGCTCACTCGCAGCAACCGTTGCTGCCGCCGCCATGTCCTAAGTCACCGGACCTCTTCGGGCCGGACTATACGAATATTGAATCGACGTTCAATAGTCGTGACTTGTTGTTGGAAAGGACGCCAGTAACTGCGTCCAAGAATGTCAGTGACGACCAATCAAATGATTGAAAAATTGAAAAACTTTTTTACAAATAAATAGTAATTTAAAAAAATTAAACCGACTTCAAAAGGAAATTCACTCAAAATTATAAAATAACTTTAATTCTGGAAGTTGGTGTCTTATCATCGATTTAATTTTTTTAAATTACTTTTTATTTCGTAATTTTTAGTTTGAAATAAAAACTGGAATATAATTTGTTTGTAATAAATACTTAATAGTTTTGTTTAATAATAAATTTAATTGGTTACAACAGAAGTGCAAAATAAATTAATACAACTGCAGCTCCTCGAAGTACGATTATTTACGAAACTGACGTTTGTTGGGAGCATGTTACATTTGTACGTCCAATGTCATTTTCTTAAACTGCTGATGAGTGTCGGCAATTTTTTCCATACAGTACTGTTATAGTAGGGTTCTGGCTTCTATAATATTAGTATTTTATCTACACCCATGTTATAAATCCTCTATAAAAGTTTCTGAAATAGCTTATTGCCAACATTAAAACAACCAGTGTCATAGTAACCATAATATCATCCAAACGAGTGTTCCATGTTATAAATCCTCTATAAAAGTTTCTGAAATAGTTAGCTTATTGCCAACATTAAAACAACCAGTGTCATAGTAACCATAATATCATCCAAACGAGTGTTATAATATTGTACTAAACATTATGCAACTCGTTTTCAAAAAAAGAACATTGTCATGCACGCGCGTTTCACTACCACAGCGCAGTAATTTAAAAAAGAACTTACTGGTTATTCGAATTCACGTCGTATCCCGCCGGCCGCCATTTTTGTTCGATATTAGTATTGCAAAAAACTGTATCAGAACCTTTTATAGAGGATTCATATCATGGGTGAGATAAAGTCTTGTATGCAACTGTACATAATTAGGTATTGAAACACTCATGTGATACTTTTATCACTCGTGTTTATATTATATTATACAACAGTTGCATAAATAACTATTACCTATAGAAAGCTTTACTGCTAAAATGCTTTTATGACAATTTTTGACAACCAGACTTTAGCAAGCTTTTAGATGTTCGATAACTTTTTATGAATAAGACCGTTACTGATTAAAGCCTACGTAAGCTTAGTATTACATTGAATAACAATCTGTAGACAGGTTAAATACAATTCTTGATTACTTACATTACAAATAACCCAATCACTGCCGTTGCAAATAATATTCGGGAAATCTTTGTTAAACTTCATGGCTTCTGCAGAAAATGGATCAAATTTTGGTATTTCGCATCCCTTGCCTTTCTCTTCTAAATAATACTCCTTTAGGCGGTCTTCAACGAGTCTGGAATGGCAATCCGATCGGTAATTTACACTTGTATCAAATTCAAATAAGTACCTCTTTAGTCTGCTCACAAAGCTTTATTCGATATGTCATAGTCAAAGGTCGATTTGCAGTCTCTTCCCGGAATGACTGGTTTATCCTAGGTTTGACCAAAGCCTTGGGGCAAACCACGAAATAAAATCCAATTTCGGCCTTTGACTAAAGTATTTTTAGTCAAACCTAGAAGTTCCTAACTTTTTAGTCAAACGTCGAAAGTAAAATAATCTGTTTCGGGCTTTGCCTAGTTGATCCTAGAAGCCAATGGCAGTCTCGGTCAAACGTCGACTGTACTTGTAATATTATGTTGTGTGCGCTGATAGCACACTTGGTGCAGACTATGAAGGCTTCGGAAGTCAAGTAACATGCATGCGTTGTGCACAGACAGAAAATAAAAAAATAAATAAAGAAAAGGCAATTGAAGGTCTTGAAGGTTATGAAACAATTATCTAAACAAAAATGTCCGCCAATCGCGATTGGAAAAACTGTAACCATAGCTATTCTTAGCTACGACAGAGCTAAAAGGAGACGCTCAAAATGTTTTAGGTATCATACAAGATAAAACAGTGAGTGATGTGAGTGATGAGTGGACAGGGTAGGGACGAAATACGGAACGATAAACACACTTTTTTCGAGGAATCAAATAAAAGAATGCAAAGAGATTTTATTTAATTTTAAAGATGTGCCCGACGACGTTAAGCTGTCTCTAAGAGAAATAAGTGCAATAGATTCTAAATTTGGGGGCCAAGGCTTTATAAAATGTAATTGCAACAAAAAATGTTTTTCAAAATTATGTAAATGTAAGAGATCTAACGTCTTGTGCAATTCTAAATGTCATAATGCATCACCATGCATGAATAAAGACTATTTTTTTTTATTTTTTTTTTATTATGATAACAATAAACATTAAAATTTTAAAAAATCGTTTTATTACACCTAATCTAACAAACTAAGACATTCTAATACCTAATTGAAGTTTGACTGGTCAAACCCCGATTTCATTAAATTGAGTTTCGACGTTTGCCTGACCAAATTAGTTTCTCCTAGGATTGACGAAAATGCTTTAGTCAGAGGCCGAAAAACTTCATTTGTTTGGGCTTTGACTAAGACTTAAAGTCAGACCTGAGGATTGACTAGTCAAACCTAGGAGCGCCGGAGCTTCGAGGTTTGACTATAACAGATACATACATAAACTCATGCCTTCTTTCCATGGCGGTAGGCAGAACTACAGAACGCCATCTGCTACGATCCTTACATTACTTCTTTTGCTTCGTTTACGTTCATACATCTTGCCATACCTACACGCGCGCCGGTTGTGAGTACCACGCACCAGACCTTCACTATTATGTTCTTTTAGGGCGTGCTCACCCGGCGTTTCGACTCACATCTGCCTTATTAACACTTAGTCGCCTTTCATTCATACTCTCACATGATGACTAAACCATCTAAGTATAATCTCTTAAATTTCTCTTAGTTTTTCTATTTTTTTTTCTTTTTTCTTCTTTTAAACCACATTTTCACATTATTCCTTATTCAATAATATACAATAAATACGATGGTTCCTGGCTAAGATGTCGCACTGCACGAAAACCGAACTTACGCTTTAACTTCAATTAAGCCCATTGGCTTATCCTCTCTCATTGGATTATCCTCTCTTGTGATAATGTAAGTAGCAGCAGCTAGGGTGATGATTAATGCGACACCAAGGCTTAGCCGTTGCCTACCGTAGAGTCTTTTTGAACATATAAACACCTGAAATAATAATTATTTTTGTGTAATTACACTTTACACTACTTTGTATTTTACTGTTTTCTGAATTTTAATAACATAGTGGGATTTATAAATGTCCGTAGCTGTGTCCATTACGGCGGGCCCTGTCATAATACCAGCGCTGCGGTATTTATTTTTTAAATATCGCAACATTATGCTGAGATAGGAGCTTTTTTGGCCACGCACAGGTCTTTTTTTGTTTTTGTTTTTAATGTAACTTTGTTATTCTTCAATGCTCCTTTTTATCTACTATTTTTATTTCCTGTGTGTGTCCCAAATAAAATATTTCACTTTCTTTCCGTACAATAACTTTCCCGCGACTCAAACTATCAAAGCGCACCTATGGAGACAGGCCAGTTTCCACTCCGTTGGAAGACGGGGAAGCTGATCCTCATTCAGAAGCCAGGGCGCCCTGCGGACTCTCCATCCGCATACCAGCCCATAGTGCTGCTCGACGAGGTCGGCAAGCTCTTTGAGAGAGTGATTGCAGGCCGCCTCGTCGGGCACCCAGTGAGGACGGGGCCGGATATTGCGGATAGCCAGTTTGGCTTCCGCAAGAGGCGCTCGACGGTGGACGCCATCATGCGCGTGAGAGCCCTCACGACGGGGGACGCGCTGTACCGGGGTGGGGTCATCGTGGCGGTGTCACTCGACATCGCCAACGCATTTAACACCCTGCCCTGGAGCTGTATAGGGGAGGCACTCCGGTATCACCGGGTGCCAACCTACCTCTGTCGAGTAGTCGGGGCGTATTTGACAGACAGAGGGTGTATTCCCGTTCGTCCCACCGACTTCGTCCCCGTCGTGGGACGAACGGGAATTTACAAAAATAATATTAAAGAACAATGGGTAAAGTTGTATGGGCCCCGTACCCAAAAAAAAGATGACTGTAGCATTATGAGCTATATCGGTATTCGTTGCCCTCATGGAGTAGTTTAATTAATCCTAAGACAGCATGTCTGAATTTACTTGGAGAAAAAAGATATTTAAGGAAGTTAAATTGGTTTTGAGAAAACCGTACCCAGAGACAAGGTTAATTGTAGCATTATGAACTATGTCGGTATTTGTTGACCTCATGGAATAGTTAAATTTATCCTAAGACAGCATGTCTGAATTCACTTGGAGAAAAAAGATATTTAAGGAAGTTAAATTGTTTTAATAAAATAATAGGAAAGTTCATTATCTTTATTCATTATTGTAATTACCATACTTATATTGGTTCTTATTCAATACTAGCTGACCCGGCGAACTTGGTATTGCCTTTAATTTTTTTTTTCTTAATTTTTTCCCATATTTTAATAACAAGTTCTAAATCAATCAATTAATTTTTAATCAAGTTCTGTTAATTTTCTAAATCGCTGGAGCCTTATTGAACACGTTCCGTGATCCATTGTAGAATAATCCACACGCTAACAACATTGTCGAAATAATAGAAGACAGAATTAACGTTTCCAACAGGTTTGGTGACTAATACGAGTATGTTGTGGACTGTAATATCAACCGCCAAAGGGTACGTTTCACAGCGATGGAAGAAAGCGATGTACCATTTCCTAGCCTCAACGAGGAGGAACTTATCTTGTTTAGTTTAGGCACATACCAATTAAAACTCGCAAAATCATACGTGTCAGAGCATTTGCGAAGAGGCATGTAGGTACCCTACAGAGGTATGCGCAGAACCAAGTCCTAATATGCGATATGGCGCAAGTGATTGACTGTCGAGTAATTATTATTTAGTAAGATTATTGTAAAAATGGAAAATTATACCTGTGAGACCTGCTGGTGAAGTATGTTTAAATAGAAACATTTTCAAACGGTTGATTGACGTAGTTTTTTTTTGTGCATACCGTGTCTTAAATCTCTGTGCACGCCACTGCATGATTGCGACCCTCGTGTGTGTGGAAAGATAAACATATTAACAACGAGGTTGTTAAACGTGGAATGTGGACTCCGCGATCATTGTGCCGATAGTCGTAACAGCCTATGGCTTAATAGCCAAAAACGTCGACTAGCATCTGAGGAGGCTCTCGTTGGGCAGCTGGATCAAGAACTTGATTCAGAAAGCGGAACTTCTCGACACGACCTACATAATTAGAAGGTTCTACTCTCTGGAGCCCTGATTGCCGATAGCTTGGACCTGTTCCCGATACCGGTGGGCTACAACTTTTTTATATTTTTAAATGTTTTTATGTTCTAATATTTAAAAATATAATTTGTATAAACATGTATAATGAAATAAAGGAGTTAAAATAATAATTAATGAGAATAAATAACGTTCTATTCTTTTAATTTATTCTATTTAATAAAACAATTTAACTTCCTTAAATATCTTTTTTCTCCAAGTGAATTCAGACATGCTGTCTTAGGATTAATTAAACTACTCCATGAGGTCAACAAATGCCGACATAGTTCATAATGCTACAATTAACTTTGTCTCTGGATACGGTCTTCCCAAAAACAATTTAACTTCCTTAAATATCTTTTTTCTCCAAGTGAATTCAGACATGCTGTCTTAGGATTAATTAAACAACTCCATGAGGTCAACAAATACCGACATAGTTCATAATGCTACAATTAACCTTGTCTCTGGGTACGGTCTTCTCAAAACCAATTTAACTTCCTTAAATATATTTTTCCTCCAAGTGAATTCAGACATGCTGTCTTAGGATTAATTAAACTACTCCATGAGGTCAACAAATGCCGACATAGTTCATAATGCTACAATTAACCTTGTCTCTGGGTACTGTCTTCTCAAAACCAATTTAACTTCCTTAAATATCTTTTTTCTCCAAGTGAATTCAGACATGCTGTCTTAGGAGTAATTAAACTACTCCATGAGGTCAACAAATACCGACATAGTTCATAATGCTACAATTAACCTTGTCTCTGGGTACCGTCTTCTCAAAACCAATTTAACTTCCTTAAATATCTTTTTTCTCCAAGTGAATTCAGACATGCTGTCTTAGGATTAATTAAACTACTCCATGAGGTCAAATACCGACATAGTCCATAATGCTACAATTAACTTTGTCTCTGGGTACGGTCTTACTCGTTCTCCTTTGTTCCCGATCGTCCCATTCAGGATTCTAGAGGGACGAATGGGAATATGTTCTTAGATTAGTGCCATTCGTCCCACTAAATAATTTTGTGCGTAAAATGTTTAATCGTTGTTTCGTAGTTTACTTTCAAAGGAGAATGGGCAAATATGTATAAATATGTATGAAGCCTGGTACTCGGCCCAATAGCTATAATATACTATGTATCATTGGAAAGGTCTTTTTACAAGGATTAATGATAACCGAGTCACGTGTCTCCATTTGCTGCCGGAACGGAGTTATTTTGTGTTATGTATTTAATTATTTTTTTGTTTTTGTTTGATTATGTTAAGATAATGGTGATATTATATAGTTGTCTTGTATAGAATCATGTGTGTTTTGCTTAATAGGTACTAAAATGAATAAACACTCAGGAATAAAAAAAAAATATAACAAAAGTAAGAATCGTTATTTTTTTAAATTATTATCAATAACTGCATTCGATTCGTTTTCAATCTTCGTAAGTATGACCATGTTTCCGAGCACCGGCGGCTTTTAAAATGGTTACCCATTCGCCAGCGCAGAGAGTTGAGGGCGCTAACTACGTTGTTCTCTATTCTTGACTTGACTTGTTGTGCTCCTTCTTACATGACTTCCCAAATTCAATATTTATGCTCTGCCCATGCTAAAAATCTTCGTTCCACCAACAATCGCCTTCTACGATGTCCTTCTCACCGTTCTGGTTTCATTCATTCTTCTTTCTTTGTCCAGGCGGTCTTTCTATGGAATGCGCTTCCTCTGAACATCAGAACGGCAACCAGTCGGTTATCTTTTAAAGTGAAGGCACGTGAACATATTCGGCAGAAGTTGGCTGTAACATCCCAGCGCTGATTTGCTGGATTCGTTTTCTCCTCTACCGATCATTTCTCCCCTGAGAGTTCATTTGGTTTATATGTATGTATCTATGTATATATTCTTGTATTTTATATTCATTTCCATGCTAGTTATTCTGTATGTTGCACCTGCCATGTTTTGTCTCTGCATCACCCTAAGGTTGACTGGTAGAAAATGCCTCAGGCATTAAGTCCGCCTTTGTACAGTATGTTTTTTTTTTTTTACTTGTGCATAAAGTTTTAATAAATAAATAAATAATGACATTGCTGAGGAACGCTGTAGGAGCAGTGAAGCCTTCATGTCTGGCATATCCTAGATACCACACGATTGAAACTATATGAGCACAAGTGCCGACTGTTCGTCGTACGGTCAAACACGTGCAGTAATAATTGCATAAAATGTTATGGATATTGGTTCCGTTTTCATTATCATTGTTTTTATCAATAAATAACAATAATAAGTTCTTGACCGTACGTGACGCGACTGTATGCGTCCGCGTAAAAGCCAAGCATCTTCTTTTATGTCATATTCATATAAATCCTGGAGTACGCTTTCTCTATACATTTTTAAATTGTATAGTCTATTTGATAAATGCTCGTTGCAGTAGGATCGGGCTAGCTTCAGTTGATAGGTGCCCAAAGAAAGTAAAATAATCTGTTGACACGCGGGGTTGCGATAGTCGTGGAAAGGATCCGGCGGTTGGGTCTCGAGGTGGCATTGCACAAGTCCGAGGCCATGTCTTTCCATGGGTCCCGGGAACGGGCCACCATCAGGATCCCAACTAACGGTAGGACGGGTTCACATCGGCGTCGAGACAACGATGAAATACCTAGGTCTCGTCCTCGACAGCCGGTGGAACTTCGTTGAACACTTCCGACGTTTAGCCCCCAAACTGGAACGGACCGGGGCCGCCTTCAAGCGGCTCTTGCCGAACCTGAGGGGGCCAAACGCCTCCTACCGGAGGCTTTACACGGGGGTCGTGCGGTCCATGGCCCTATATGGGGCCCGAGTGTGGGCGCGTTCACTGCGGCGGCGAGCCGCCCACTATCTGAACGCGCCCCAAAAGGTGGTAGCCGTAAGGCTGATCCGGGGGTACCACACGTTCTCGAGCGAGGCGGCAAGCCTCCTTGCCGGACTACCGCCATGGGATCTAGAGGCGATAGTCCCCACGCGCCTGTATGAGTGGCGCGCGGAGGCACTACGCCGGGGGGAAACTCCGCTTCCGTGGCAGATCGCGGCGGAGCGGACGGACCTTCGGCACGATTTCATCGTGGCATGGAATGAGCGACTTTCGCAACCCAGCGCAGGGCACGCCATGATTGTGGCGATAAGACCCCTCTTTAAGGAGTGGCTAGAGAGGCGTCATGGCGTTCTCACCTATCGCCTGACGCAGATCCTCACCGGACACGGATGTTTTGGGAGGTTCCTGCACATCATCAGGCGGAAGGAGACGCCCGGGTGTCACGGCACCATTGCGAGGATCGCCCAGAGGACACGGTGGCGCATACGGTGGAGGTCTGCCCCGCTTGGGCGGAGCACCGCCGTGTCCTCATAGACGCGATCAGCAGCGGCGGCGACCTCTCGCGTCCGGCCCTGGTTCAAGCCATGGTCCGGAGCGAGAGGGAGTGGGAGGCAGCAGGATAGCTGAGGGAGAGAGCCTCACGTCCCAGCCGCCACGGGAGATGCTCCCGGCCACTGTAGGCTCGGGCCTGCGGACGGAGAGTAATGGGTAGCTCACCGTCCGGTCAGGACCAGGCCCATGCCGGACGGCGCATATGACGCGCGGTAACGACCTGACTGAGATATCAACGCACAGCTTAAACCGCTGGTCCCAGGGACATGCATTTTGGAGGGTGTGTTCTTTGTGAAGAGTAGGTATCCATTAAGAAGGGGTTTTTGGAAATTCAACCTTTAAGGGGGTAAAAAGGGGGGATTTTGTTTGCATGTAAAATCTTATTTATTTGGTTAATATACTTGAAACTTGGTACGAATATTCATCTAAGTAAAGTATGAAGATTGGCATTTTTTTTTATTAACTACCTCCTAAAGGAGTATTGGGGTGGGACGGTGGTGTCAAAATTTTATGAGAGAATTTTAACGCGCGGTCCGATTAACTCGAAACTCGGAAGAATAACGCGTATCAGGTTTTTCGAAAATCTACCCTTAACGGGATGAAAAGGGGTAGTTAATTTTACAGGGGAGGATTTTACTGCGTGGTTTGATTAACTCGAAAATTAGTATAAATAATCTTTGAGTCAAGTAATGAACACATCCCAAACGATTTTACGAAATTCCATTTCTGTGGGGGTGAAAAGCGGGGTTACAGTTTATATGAAAAATCTTATTTATGTGGTTAATAAACATGAAACTTGGCAATATTTGACTCAGTAAATAATATTCACTTTTAATTTAAAAAAAAAAAACCCTTACAGAGGATTTAGGGGGTGACAAAGTTGATAGGTTAGAAAAATATCTAACCCGCTGTAACTCGGTAGGTAGGTACTTACTACTAAAACCAAAAATGAAAAAGTACTTATGTGTTTTAGGGTTTTTTCAAAAATAGACTCCTAGGTACCAGGGTGGAAAGGGTAATTAATAAAGTTTAAGGGGTGGATATTACTGCTTGCTTCCATTAACTCTAAAATGGGTATGGGTATGGGTCTTTGAGTCAAGTTATGAACGCATCACGAACTATTTTTCATATTTCCACCCCTGTGGGGGTGAAAAGCGGGGATACAGTTTATTTGACACAAGTTGTACAGAAGTTTATATATATAATCTTAAAAATCAACGACAGACGGCCAACGTCTTACGTATACCTATCCGAGGCGAGGTCTAAAATCCGTAGATCTATGGATAAATCCGTAGGTGTGGCAATACGGGGTGACGATGACGCTAAGTAGAAACTAAAACCTGTGCTAGGGATTTTACTATAAAGATAAAAAGGTATCGATATTATTGAAAAAAGTTACTAAGACTATTTTTTTTCGCATTTGAATAGATTGAAACAAGTCCCAAAAAATTAGGACGTAACTTAAGTAAATTAGGACATAATTTTGACGAAGCACTTTTCACGTTCTACTTTATTAAAATTCGGAAACTTAAAATAATAGAAACCTACATGAACGAATAGTACTTGTACATTTATTGATATTTAAATAAAATAACATGATTATGTTCAAACAGTACCTATTATATTTTAAGTGTTATTTATTATTTACTATAATAAATATTATCGATAACAAAATCGATAAACAACATCACATCTCTGCAAGGCAGTAGTAAAGCTACTCAGCCATAGAGGGCGGTTACTACAAAATTAGCAAATTTTCTAGATCTATCTATAAAAATCATTTAATTTTAATTACCTACTGAGTAAATATAAATAATCCATATGAAAATAAACCGAAGTTAAGTCCAGTCGTTCTACCATAACGAGATTTGCGATTGAAATCGTAATATCCAACTCGGCATATTTCCTTAGAAAATATTTTTATTTTGATGGACACGAATGCAACTTGACGCGCAGGCGTACCACACTAGACTGAGATACTTATGAGTATGACCACTAGGGCAAAAGTATTGGATCACGATTTTGTTCGCTATGTCCCGTCTGTTGTACAGTGGGCTTCAAAGAAAAGGAACCCCTTTTGGTAATGACATTAAACCCATTTAAGTTTTTTGTAATGTGTTGTATATGGTGTGCTGGTCTAGTGGTTAAGACTGCGGCTTAGCAATGCGATGGTCTCAAGTTCAAATCCTCGGACGAGAAGTTCTTTTTTCTTTTTTTTTGTTTCTTTTATAGGTTATTAGGTGATTTTTGTTAATTATTATTTAAGAAATCAAATGTTGAAGTAGGTATGAGGTTTGTAAGAAAATCTAGGCATGTTGCATAAACAATATTCATTTATTTCTCTAATTATATTTCTAGGACTTCATGGAATCCACTTCATGTTTGAATATACAGTTTTCTATGTGTGTTAAATTGGGGTTATTTACTTAGAATATTAACTAAACACAAAATAGATACCCTGGGTGAGGTTTAGAACGTTTAACATTAGATAACGGTTCATTTATAGATTTTTCTAGAAACAACTACAATAATATTTATTCATTTAAAGTTGTGAAAACATTATTTTTTTATACTTTGTATGATCTTATCGGAAAAAAAGATTAAAAAATTAAATGTTTTCATTTGTGCCTGTGAATTACAGAGGAAGAACCAACATGCTAAACTATAAAAGTATAGCAATATACATCTTTCTCTTTTATCACATTTTCTGATAACCCTTATTTAACACAACATTAGAAATTATAAAAATATGTGAGGTCAGATGGTGTATCACACATTACAAGACTACTTGTAAACAAAAGTATCTGGATTGATAATAATAAAGGTTGTTTATTTTTGATTAACTACGAATTAATGATCCCACAAATATTGGGAATTATTAACACTTGCTCATACGTTCCAATGTAATTTTATCAGATCAGTTACACAATAAATCTGCCGAGTAAATTGCCTATTAATAACAGAGAGGATGGCCGTCACTGTCTATCACTTCTTGAAGTCACACTTGAACGCGTAGTTTTGAATGGTGTCACTGAGTGAACTTCCACAATATTACGGTGTCGCCCCGATTCATTAGTGTAAACAATTATTGAGCAAGGGGCTTGGCGATCACATTTCACATCACCAGTCGCATGATACCTTTGTATCCATCTACGAACTGTTTTTCTCTGGAACGAAAATAATAATATTAGGAATACATAAAAAAATCCAACTTGTCAGTAATAATGCAACATGATTGCAACAATAAATACATATATGTGTATAACGTAAATCTTACCGTTATGCCCATATCTCGTTCTTTATGCTTTGTTCCTGTTCCCAGAGAACAACAATTTTAGAGTCCGCGTATCACTGGTCAGTTTCTCTCAGTCGTCAGTTTATTTAATTCCAGCCTTCAAAAAGTTATTAATCGAACAATACCATCGCTTAATATAATCAACTGTTCAAAAACTTAATAAATTGGATAATATTTCGACGAAGATAATTACGCACAAGCGGATCGACACGAAAACGAAACGATTTGAAAAGTAATTATACCCTCAATCACAGTTTAGTAAATAAGGCGAAGAAGTATTCTAAATTCAACCTTAACTCGCAGTTCATACAGCTAGTTAAGTTTCTGAAGTAAAATTACGGTAGGTAGTGCAACAATCGGAATCAAGCACATTCTATTCAACCAAACAAGAAATCTATGCAAATTTCAACCTTATCTTTTAGTTAATTGAGGAGTTACGAATTGCATTTTGTAAAACAAGACGGTAAGGTGTTAGTATTTATAATACGTGGTGGAAGATGAAATTTAAACCTTAATATCTAGAAGATTAGACCGTTATCAACCTTGTTCGATAAAAGGAGTAAAGCTATTCAAATTTTCGTTAAGATGGCTAACTGATTCAATAGTCTAGTGGTATAAGGCGCGGTCTACGTGATCGGCTGGCGCCTGGTGATGCGGGTTCGTATCCTCAATCGCACGTAAAGTGTCTTTTTGTAAGTTAAGTTATTCTTGGGATACGGTTCGGGCAAAAAGCCGAAAAAATACCATATTATAATTATTTAAAAACTTGCAAATAATATTTGAGTGGGATCGGTGGATGCTCAAGCAGAGATGGATGCGGCGCGCGGCAGCGGGGGAGGGAGCTGCTCGAGGCCAGAGCCACGTGACGCGCCCGCCGTCGCTCGAGCGACTAGCGACGGCGGGCTCGAGCGCGCTCGGGCGATAATCTTTAAAGTCTTGAGGGGTTCCTTTTCTCTGAAGCTGTTCGTACATATAATTTTAATGTATTTGTTCCATCTGCACGCGTAGCATGACCACCATAGAAACGGGTTTTGTCGACGGAAGAATAGACAAAGATGACGTTCCGTGTAGACAGTACGACGGCAGCGAATTAGAAAGAGTCAAGTGCACTTTTTACAAAATTCACTTTTACATAGTTCGAATTCTTTGTTTTGTCATAGTTTTTTTTTTTCTGTTTGATTCTCTTGTTTTACTGATATATAGGAGAAGATAGCTTTGTTCTTCTATTAATTATCACATCTATTAAATATCACACACACACGGAATATTTTAAGGAAGATACATCTCCTCGATAATATTGAAAAAAGTTACTAAGACTATTTTTTTCGCAGATTGAAAGAAGTGCCAAAAAATTAGGAAAACAATAAGTTTCAATGTTTGCAACTTATTTATTTACAAAATTCTTTTAACATAAAAATTACTAAATAATCGTTATTATGGTCTGTACTGTATGGCATGGTTCTTTCCTCAAAATACCATTTCAGTATGGAACAAGGTCATCAGGCGAATGAGTGCACTAGACATGCTGAAACGTCACAGTGTGCAACATGCTTACGATTTAAAAAACCGAGCAACCATAAAACAGGCGCAGGACTATATTAACCTGTATTTCATTATAAATATCATCTTCTAATAATTATTATCCTCTTTTATAAAATCAATTTAACAATCATGATCGATTTTGAACTGAATGTTACTAAAATTAATTGGTTAAAAATTTCGTTAAAAAGTGGTAACACTTAAGCTATCATTTTACTGCAGCAATAGTAAAGCTACTCAGCAATAGATGGCGTTTATTACAAAATTAGGAAACTTTCTAGATCTATTATGAAAATTATTTGATTCAAATTACTGAGTAAATATAAATAATGCATACGAAAAAAAACTGAAGTTAGATCCAGTCGTTCTACAATAACGAGACTTGCAATAACGTAATGCGCAACTCGGCATTAATTTTTTTTGGTGGACACGAATGCGTCGATGCGACGAACACTTAGGGTTGCCAGATGAAAATTCGATTAAGGAGGACCTATATGTCTAAAAAGGAGGATGTTCTGTAAAAAGGGAGAACATTTATAAATAAAACGATTTCTTATATAAAAATTATATAATTTACTTTTTTAAATTAAATTTTAATCATATTTTGCTGAGCTGCCAATTTTTGCAAGAAGTTCTTGGTTTTTCAACAATTAATTATGAAAATCTTCACATGACATGCTTTTTAAATTATATTGAGTAAGAATTAAAGATTTAACTGACTGAACACTTAATCTGTTCCTCTCTTTGCTCCACTGAGTATTAATCAGTGAGAAAACTCTTTCCACATTCGCGTTATGTGCGCTTATACAAAAATAAAACTCGCAGATCTTAAGCAGTTCTGAGAAACATTCAATGTTTTTAACACTTTTGAAGTAGATTGTCCACTGCTCGTGCAACTTCAAATCATAATACACTTCAGCAGAATCATCTGATTTGGATTTAAGAAATGACATTAGGTTACAAAATTGATCGTGTAGCTTAACATCGTCAATCTCTACACCTCTGATACTCAAGAACTCAATGCACGAAACCAAATCATCATATTTTAGGTTTGCGTTATCTTTCAGCAACGTCATCCACTCGAAACATTTGAAATCTTCCCAGGGTTTAATCCATTCCACCAAATAATCTTCACAAGCGTTGTAAACTCTGTAAAATTCGTTAGAAATGGTCTCGGCATCATCATTATCACGCAATAGCTGTCTTACTCTTAGCGGCAAAAAGTTGTTGTCTTTTCGATTTCTAAGCGAATGTAGTACGGATTGAATTATATTTGAAATTTCCAGTAGGGAATTATGTTCTTCTTCGATTTTTGCCAAATTTGCTTGGTAAATAGACATAAGAGAATGCGTGAACCATAGATACGCTTCTGCAGCTTGGTTTTCAAAAAACGTTTTTATAATGTGTGGTGTTGTTGTTTGGCTTAAGAAATATTCTTTTAATGCTGGATAGAGCTTCAAAATTCTTTCTACACATGGAAACAGACTAAGCCACCTTGTTTTACTATGCTTTAGCAAAGGCTGGTAATTGATTTCGACGTAATTGCAAAACTCTTTTAGTGTTTCTGTTCTTACTGTGTACACAGAAAAATAGTTAAATATTTTTAATATTATGGATTCAATGTCCAGTTTCATCAAATCGACACCATTGCGAAGGCTGTTGTGCATAATATGTGCAGGGCAGCCAATCCCTATGAGATTTTCTTTCCCCAAACTTTCTTTTAGGCGCGTAAAAACGTTTCGACCTGGGTTTCGGTTCACACCCCCAAAATTTACATTTGCATTATCACCAACAAATGCCACACACTTTGGAGTCAATTGGTGTGCATTAAGTGTTTCGTATACAAGATTTGCAATAGAAAGCGAAGTTTCGTTTGGTAGACTTTGCAAATCAAGAATTTTTGTTTCTATTCCATTTCCGTTCCAGTCAAAATACGGAATTAATATAGGAAACAGTTTTTCTGCACCATGGTTGCTGGCGTCTGTAGCAACAGAAATACATGAAATCTTCCTCAGGGTTTCAATGATAGACGTAATAGTATGTGGAGCAACAACTTGATTTATTATAGCCTCTGTCTTAGTTTTCCCGCATTTAAGATTTTTCGCCGTTTCAGAATCAGTAAACATTTTTCTTGTTAAGTTCGCCGTACATTCCATAGAATTGTATGATTGATGGTGCTTGACTGTATGGAAGGCTAGTGACCCCTCTGCGGCATAGGTGTTTTTGAGAGTCATTGAAGTAGAAGGTTTAAAATAGCTGGTTACCTTGGAGGACGAACCTGCTGTTCGTATCATCTTCTTATGCTTTTCCGTAGCTACGTGTCTTTCTAAAGCAATACTGCCCTTGTTGCCAACATCCACATGGCAGTCGCAAATGGAACACTTGGCGTCAAAATCGTCCCGTCCGTTTATAAAACATGGATATTTGGCTTTCAATACTTCCGTAAATTTACACTTCCTCTTACTCATAACGAAAACTCATAGACTACGTTTCTACTTACGAAAATAATTAGTAAATCACTGTTTTATTTAATTATTTTATAAATAATTAACACTGTTACTTGTCGCGCACGCTAAACCAACGAATTGTTTGCTTGCAAAGAGACAAGTGCGGACGTGCGAATGTATGTACGGTGGGGGTTGGGGGCGTTGGCGCAGCGCGGCACTCAAACCCACGCACACAGTCAGTACCTACGCCGCCGCCCGCCACCGCACACGCTCGTTTGACCTTTGGCCATGCACGATGCACAAAAAAGCAAAAGGAGGACTTTTATTAGGTAAGGGAGGACGGGAGGACAAAAGATGATGAAGGAGGACATGTCCTCCCTTTGGATACCATCTGGCAACCCTACGAACACTAGACTGAGAGACTTGAGACCACTAGGGCCAAGGTATCGGATCACGATTTTGTTCGCTATGTCCCGTCTATTGTACATATAAAATTTTAATGTCTTTGATTCATAACGAAATTATTAAAAACAAATGGAACATAATCATACCTTGAACATGTTCGATAAAAAAATGGATATTAATTTGAATTCCATGTCACATAACACGAGATTCGATAAACTTATTACTTATTCGCTTAAAATTAAACGATGACAAGACAGTGACATATATTTTTTTTGAGAGGTCAGTTTATCTATGGTGTAATTATTTAGCGAATGTCAGTTGCGTATCGTCGTTTGCTGTCTTTTAAAGGCCAGTATCTTCTTACAGAAAATGCAGGAAACCTTTATGTCAAAAATACTACATACATACATAATCAGCCTATAATGTTCCCACTGCTGGGACACAGGCCTCCTTTTGGTGAGTGTACCTATAGTACAACCACATTACCACCACGTTACAAGTTATGTCCCATGTAATAGGGGGCGAGCCTTTTGTTTGCCACCATCGGACACTAAATTATCTTTCCATCATCAACGACATCGGTTCAAGATTGATTCATAACGAAATGATTAAAAAACATATGGAACATAATCATACCTTCTACATCTTCTTTCAAATAAAGGATATTTATTTGAATGCAGTGGCGTGCATTGGTTTTGGTGAGATTAGGCCGGAAAATAAAAATTAAAGACTGGAACTGTAAAAATACGTGTGTATTCCGAAGAACAAAGTAGCACATAAAAGTATGTAGGTAGACTTAAAACTAATTCACCGTCACAGAAAAAAACGCCTGATAAAGTGTTCATTGCAGTAAGTTGCACGATGTAATTTTGCACAAATTGCTAAATCTAAACATGCCCCCGGGCGTTGAAAGTCAATCTTTCAACCAGAATCTTCATTTAATGGCAGTGGGCATATCATGCTGCATGTACGCCGGATGGATCCTGTAATGTTCACTAAGACTCAGGGAATGATATTGGGAGAGAACAACACCAAATTACACTGATATCGGCTCGCAGCAGGCGTCCGCGTCTTTTCTCCGGCGGTCGGTAGGTCAGTGCCCCGCCCGCCCCGCGACCCCGCGCGTGCGCTGCTCGAGACGACAGATTATACACAACTATGAATGTCAACCTATACACTACATCCCTCCCTTATTATAAAAATATAAATTTAAGGAACTGTGATCAGGTTAACGTACAAATTAAATACATTCATAATCACCAAAATATATAGTACTTTAATAAACATTTTTATTTCTTTACATATAAGTATATCAAGTACAATCAGCAAGTCCTTATTCAAATTATTTTTAATGACTAATCATCAATTATTTTGTCATATGGTCCATCATTTTATTCACTCGAGTTGTGATTGATTTACGTCACTATTATCGTTCGTTTGAGCATCACTAGCATTATTCTCATCATCCAGCACCTTCCATTGTCCTTCCACTCGTTTTAGGTGTACGACGTTCCGTCTGATTCGCTGACCAGTTTTATCATTCCGTAGACTTACGTCCCCTCCCTTGTTCGCTTCGACGGTATGTGGTTCGGGTTCAAAGTTTAAGCTCAGCTTGTTTTGTTTAGTCATGATCTTGACGTATACTTTATCTCCGACTTCCAATTCACAACTAGTAGCTCTTCTCTTCCTATCCGCATATTCCTTCCCTTTTTCCTTTAGTTCCTTATCTCTATCCCTCATTTCAAGATCCTCTGAGAGATGCGTCATGTCCTGAATCATAGGCAGCTTGTCTCGAAATTGTCGTCTAAAGAACAGTTCTGCAGGTGTTTTTCCTGTAACTGTGTGAGGTGTACTATTGTACATCACCATGTACTCACGAAGAGCCTCCTTCCAGTTCTTTTCCTCTACTTGAGAAATCTTGAGGCGTTTTAGGATGTCCCTATTCTGGCGCTCCACTTCTCCATTTTGTTGCGGCCAGTAGGGCATGGTATTATAGAGTCGTATGTTCCTCTCTGCACAGAAACTCTTAAAGTCTTCGCTGGAAAATTGTCTCCCGTTGTCTGATGTAAGCGAGACCGGATTGCCAAGTCTGCTAAAAATGTCTTTAAGCATTCCGATTATTTCGGAGCTTGTTATGGTTCTGCATGTTTTCACCTCTTTGTATCTGGTGTAATAATACACGACTACCAGCATATAATCTCCACTAGGTAAGGGGCCCATGAGGTCAATTGCTATGTCAACCCATGGTTCATGGTTCCCAATGAGGTTGCCGTCACCCGTCCGAGTAGATCACGCGTACCGTTTTTGATCACGTAGAATGTAGTGATGTCCTGTGATGTTCCGGCCAGTTTTATCGTAGCTTTGAATGATCCTAACAGCTTCAGCGGTGTTGCACTCCCGTAAGCTACGAACGTTTTGTCAGGATTCAGATCTTGATTGGTAACTTGAGCGTTATCTGTCTTCATTCTTTCCCAGGTTTGGTCCGTTATAAGATTGTGCTTGCAGCCCGAATCTATCAACATCTCCACGTTGGTTCCACCTATGTTACATGTGACCTTTGCGTCGTTCTCGATATTGAAAATGTAGTCGATTTTTCTTTCATCCGTGCTTATGTTTGCAGTTTCTTCGATATTATTTGTTGTCCTGTTTTTCTTCTTTAATCCCTGACTGTTCGATGATTCTTCTTCTTCCAATTTCCTCTTCTGAGTTTGTCTTGTCCGACATTGATCCCTGAAGTGTCCTAAGATGCCACATTTAAGGCAAGTCTTTCCTTTTGCAGGGCAGTTGTTGTCACGGGCCAAATGTCTGAAACTTCCACATCTACTACATTCTAACCTTTTCTTTTTTTGCTTCTCCTTCCATGTCTCTGTACCTACTCTGTTGATTGATTGACTTTCCACAGGTTTCGTACCAAAGTTTCCTAATTGACGATCTATGGCTTCCAGTGCATTCGCTTCTGCAACTATTTCATCTAAAGTGATCTTGTCCCCTGTTTCCAATATCTTCTTTCGGAGTTCTTCTGTCTTGCCCTTTTCAGTTATTTGATCTATGATATGCTCGTCTTCTTGTCCACCAAACTGACATTTTTTGGCCTGCAGTCGAAGTCTGATAAGAAATTTTTCGAACTTCTCATCCTGTTCCTGTTTTAAGAGACGAAACAGGTGTCGCTCATACACTTTGCTCTGTTTAGGTGCAAAGTAGTTGTCTAATTTTTCGATCGCGATGTTAAAAAGCTCGCCTTCAGTTGCATTAGCTCCCTGGATGTTGTAGAAGACTTCTTGTAACTCGGGACCACCGAAATGTAAAAGACTAGCTCTTTTCTTTGCCTCGGTGTCTATGCCTGCCGCCTCAAGGTAAATGTTTAGACTTCTTTTCCATCTTTCCCAACGGACAGAGACTGAACCAACCTCCCCTTTACATTCGAACTTCTCTAAGGTGTACTGTGCCATTTGGGGCTACCTGTTGACAAGGCAGGTAACTATGTTGTATATTTGTAGATTTTTAACAAGCTATCGCAATCTAATGCTAGAATAAATCGTCTTCTATACGTGATTGTACCTATGCTATACTTAGTACGCTACGTAGGTATCCACGCCCGCAGTACACATTCGGCGTTAATTAATGACGTCACGTAGTCGTCATAGCAAACACACCCTGTGCACGCATGACGACACGTTGTCGTCATACTGTGCAGTACTTTGGCGCTGCCGCGTGAGTAGTACCCAGCGCGGCCGCCAAGCGGCGAATGGTTGCTCAACGTGTAAACATAAAACTTTAAACCGTGAAAACTTCGCAATTTAATGCCATTTAGGTATGTCCGTAATTTAATGCCATACCGCTAAATCTCCGCAATTTAATGCAAGTTGTATACTAAGTATTCCTCGATATACGCAATTAAATGCTTTTATTAACACTTTTTTTATTCCAAGTCTCATACCGCAATTGAATGCCCAGTCGCAATTTAATGCCATTTAGGTATGTCCGCAATTTACCCTATTCCTATCCTACTCCTACCCTACCCCTACCCTACACGAACAATAGTAGTAGTTAAAATAAAATAAAAAATATTTTACGTCCAATTCTTGGACCTACTGAATATACACACAAAATTTCATAAGAATGGGTCAAGCCGTTTCAGAGGAGTTTCGTTACAAACACTGTGGACACGAGAATTTCATCGCTGCGCTAATTCGTATTCTGTGGCTGCGTGGAGCAACACGCACCGGCGCGGCGTGTCGTCGGCGTGTATTTTTTTTCTACTGACATTTTTAATTTCGTAATATCTTTTGAATGGAATGTCCGATTTCAATAATTCAAAAAGTAATCAATAGGTATTGAAACAGTCGTTAATACAAAATAATTTATTTGGATATGAATTAATACAAAGGTATAGATAACATGGTCTGATTTTGATCGGCATTTCTATCAACTTTTAAAATGTAAAAAAGTAGTTATAGTGACATAACTACAATAGTTGGACATATAGTATCGCAAAGTTTTTTGTAGATATTGATATGTTCTATAATATTGTAGAACATTTTTTTGTTCTATCATCAATACTTTCCGCAGCGCATGCGATGAAAACATTTTATGGCTATTTTTTTTACACCTTGGGTTGGTTTTAGTAGGAATTTCTAAGGATCCCTAATTTTTTTTAGTAATAAATATGGCCTATGTTACTCAGTTATAATGTAGCTTTCTAACGGTAAAAGAATTTTTGAAATCGGTCCAGTAGTTTTTACGTTTATTCGTAACATACAAAAATAAAAACATACAAAAATACAAACATACAAAAATACAAATCTTTCCTCTTTATAATATTAGTGTAGAGTGTAGACGATATGTAAAAGATGCTTTAAATGTTAAATTATGCATATTAATTATGTAATATTTTCATTACAGGTTGTACTGATCATAGGAATTAGTGGAGCGTGTCGCAATAACGAGCTATTACAGCTAACAGTTAATAATATCGAAAAGCATTCAGATAAATTACCGTTACCTAGTAAAATTGAAAAATACGAAGACGAACCTTGACAGGTCTTTTGTCGTACGCGAAGAATATGTAACTGTTGTAGAAAAATACCAAAATTTACGTCCAGCCAATATAAAAACCGACCGATTTTTCATACAATACCATAATAATAAATGCTCAAGACAGCCTATGGGAGTAAATAAAATAGGTGCTATACCGCGAGAAATTGCCACTTTCTTAAAACTGGAAGAGCCTCAGCTATACACGGGTCACTGCTTTCGGAGTACTTCGGCAACGCTCTTGGCTGATTCCGGAGCCGATCTCACCACTTTAAAACGTCACGGCGGGTGGAAGTCCAATACGGTTGCTGAAGGCTATATTGAAGACTCAATAGAAAATAAGTCGAAAATCTGCAAGCGTATAGTGGAAACAATAAGTCTGAATTCAACCTCGGATCCTTGGTCTCACCCACGCCCATCCACTTCCAACGACGCACAGTGTACTTATACAGAAAGCCGATATGAGTCACCAACGTTCACCGTTGTTCCTTCTCAATCCGCCACCGAAACAGAAACCTTAACCCCAGATAATCAAACTCAACTCAATGCAACTATAACGTTGCCAAATAAATCTGTTACTTTTAATTTCCAGAATTGCAGTAATTTTACTTTTAACTTTTAAAATGTTCCATTTTATAGAATTGGTATCTACCCACAATGTTAATTATTTTGATTCACAATAAATAGTTATTTCAATCTATTCCTGTTTATTATTTTATCTCTTAAAGTGTTCTCGCTGCTGAAGTGAAAAGTTATGTGTGTTACACGAGAGCAAAGTTTTTTTGCATCTCGTGCCTTTGAATCCCTCGCCACACTCAGGATTCAAATTTAGAATCACTCGCTACGCTTGTGATTCAATCGTTGAATCCTTCGCTTGCTCAGGATTCAAAATCAGCACTCGCAGCAAAAAACTACTTTGCTCTCTTGTTGCACAAATAACTATTATTCCACCTCGACCAGAAGTGTTGACGTAATGCCTCTATTCTCTCATAACGCTTCAAGTGTGTAACGGAACCGGTTTCATACGACGGCATGGGTAAGGATATGAGTGTGCGTCCTATCAGGAAGTGCCCAGTTGTCAGCGGCAGAAGGTCATTGGGATCCGATGACAACGGCGTGAGCGGGCGCGAGTTCAGGAGTGCTTCAATTTGAACCAGTGCTGTATATAGTTCCTCATAAGTTAAATGACAATTTCCCATTACTCTTTTTAAATGAAACTTCACTGATTTTATACCTGCCTCCCAAAGACCACGGAAAAGTGGAGCGTAGGGAGGAATAAAAATGAAATTAATCCCTTCAGCGGCCAAGTCACCGGAAAACGAACTGCTGTTAGCCTTTAAAAATTTTCCGATTTCATTATAAGTGCCTACAAATGAGGTTCCGCTGTCGGAATATACAGTATGTTGAATAACAGAGGGCGTTCCCTTAAACTCGTTAATCTATATCATTAATAGATTAAAATAAAAATATCAGCATAGAAAAATAAGCATAAAATAATCCGAATTCAAAAAAATGATTAATTGACAATAAATTCGAAACCTCCTGTTTAAAATCAAAACAGTAGCGCGGAATAGTACCTAGCGGATAGTGCATTGCCCAAACCGGCAACGTCGCAATGCGCGCACACGATGCCGAGCGTCTCACAGATACTCACGAATAACAAGAGTACAGAAGGTCCACTAACGGAACAAGTACGCGGATTTGTTTTACCTAGCCACTCAGACCGGTGGTACGACAGGCTTACAGTGTTAATTATGAAAAATTAATTTTACCTAAAAAATAATGTACCGCTAAGTGTGCGGTTAAGTTTGGAGAAAGTTTCATTTATTTAAACCACAGTTTAGGCTAGGGTTTAAATGATAAATGACGGTATTACACGTTAGCAAGTGAATGTTTTCTTCAATAACAGAAATTTAAAAACTTTTACTTTTTGCAGTTGCCTTCGTAATACCTAAGTACTTGCGTTTATTCATAGCAATCGTGTAACGTCACAGTAGTAACACGTTCGTTGAACGGGTACCCCGTTCCATCCCTGAGTATAAAAGCAGTTTTAGGAAAGAGTGGGCCTTCTAAACTTATTAATTTTGTGGCACAGTCGTTTAGTGTTATTTTTTATTTCAATGTTTTAGGTATTATGATACATTTACTCGTAAATAACGTTAAACACTTACCTAGATTTTGAACTGCTCAATATGCTGACCTCCTCTGTCTACACATTGTTGCATTGTTTAAAATTTTAAAGACTGCGACGTGACTCATGTTTAACAGGCGGCCGGCTCTTCTAATGTTTGAACCGGGCTTTTCCTCAAAATACCTTAGCACGTACTCTTCCTGCCGCACAGAGATCACGGGCCGGGGGCCACCAGAACGACGCGGCACTACCGGTTCATTGTTACGAATATGCACCAGGGCACTCACAATAACACGAGAATTCCGCGGTTGATGTGCATTGGGGTACCTCTCAACATACATCCTCAGAGCACGTGCACCATCATAATTACACTCAGCATAAATGAGCACCATGTTCACATACTCCTGAGCACTGAACTGATAACGTGGCATTTTCCACACAAGAATGACGCAAGTTGTTGCAATGCGAAAATAATGCGCGTCCGGTCAGCGCGTGAGAAAAATTTCGACTAAAATTAGGAGGAAAAACCCCGAATGTCCTGTACATTCGGGGTTTTTCCGCACACGCCCGTCATTCATAAAGAAATTGCGACGTTGCCGTCCTTCAAGTACGCGTGTACAGTATTGTGTACAGTGTGTTTCTTTTACGTATCAATTTTACATTTTTAGTGAATATTTTAATATTAAAAAAAATAAAAACATTTTGTTTTCGAATGGTAATTTTTTTTTTAGCATGTATGGATGCTATACTATTGCGGGTTAACGGGAACGCCCTCTGTTAGTTAACATACTGTATATGCGTAAGGTTTACCTCTGTGAGACATAAAACGACGAAATGCTGACAAATAATTTTGACTGGTTAAGTCACCCACCAACTCAATGTGAACTGCCTTTGTTGTAAAACAAACAAAAAGTACAATGTAAACTTTTACATGTCTACAACCACGACCTTGTCGAGACGCTGACAGTATAGGTCCAGCGTAATCAACCCCAACACATTTGAATGGATGTCCACCGGACGCCACCCGTCGTTCAGGTAAGTTTCCTATAATGGGATTAATTGGTTTAGCTGTAATGCGACTGCAAATGACACAACGATGATAACACAATTTAGCCAGGTTGCGACCACCTATTGGCCAATAAGTATCTCTTATACAAGCTAACAGCAATTGTGGTCCTGCATGCATTAGAGTTTTATGTTTAAATTCAAATAATAGTTTAGAAAATCGATGAGTGGACTGTATTACTAACGGATTTTTTTTCTCATATGAAAATGAAGAATTTTCTAAGCGACCACCTACACGAATTCATTTATTTTTATCTAAAAATACGTAAAGTTTAGTCAGTGGACGTCCTTTTGGTAAGCACTGATTTTTTAGTAAAAGTTCATATTCGGGAAATGATTCTACATATTTGAGAGAGTTTCACAATTAAGTTTAACGCATTTTGTATTTCATCTTCACTAAGATGTAAAGTGGTAGGTGGTTGCTTTTGACAAATCATAACATATACTCGTATGCTACTGTACGTTTAAGCCGAGAGAGGTTTGAAAACCGATTAAAATCAATTAAAAGTATCGGAGTCTTAGAAGTAGTTAATAAAGACACCTCAGTTTTAGTTACAGGTAGCGATTCTACTGCTGTGGTTGGAAAGGAAGGCCATTTGCTTGTATCCTGGTTTAAGAAATTAAGACCCGACCACCATAAATTATGACTCTGAATTTGACTTACATCAATTCCTCGAGATACAAGATCAGCGGGGTTGAGTTGTGTGGGGACATGTCTCCAGGTACAATTATTAGCATTCGTTTTTAGGGTTCCGTAACTCAAAAGGAAAAAAACGGAACCCTTATAGGATCACTTTGTTGTCCGTCCGTCCGTCCATCCGTCCGTCTGTCAAAACCGTTTTTCTCAGGAACGCGAGGAGGTATCAAACTGAAATTTATACCTAATACTCAAGTCTACTGTCTCTTGGAGCTGTGAAAAAATCAAACTTCTATGTCAACGCAATCAAAAGAAACGGCAATTTAAGCCGCATATTTTCAAACTCGCAACTACTCGCAAGGGAATCAAAACCTAAAGCACAGAATACTTAAAGTACTACGTACAGAAAGGACACTCCCTTCCCCGCACTAACATCAGTTACCGCACCTCACCCCGCACTTCGGCATATTCGTCTCCGGTTCTTTAACAAGAGCTCTCGCAAACACAAGAACCGCAGCGCTGTAGGTACCTACTTACTGCTGACACGAACACATTATTTTTTTTAAGTTTTATATTTTGTGTTAATCACGATGGTTGTATATTGTGCATTATTTGGATGCTTATCTTCATCGAGGAACGATAAAGACAGGAGTTTCTTTCGGTTCCCGAAACATGAAACAAGGAAGGAACAACAACTCAAATATCCTTTAAACCCATAAAAAATAAAAGCTAGTATATTACAGACAAACAAGTTAAGCAAGTGTTGTGATAATTTATTTTCATTATTTTCTCTACTTATTATTCATTTATTTTCCAAGTTTTCTTCGTTTTAGAACAATTAAAACTTCTGTAGTATTACATACTAATATTAAATTTTTGCTCTCTCTCTTTATTGTCTTAGTTATGTCTCTTTCTTTTACGTTCTATTCATTCTTCGACTTGAAAAGTAGTACAATAGAAATGTAATTAATTAGATTTCTGTGTACTCACAGAAATCTAATTAATTACATTTCTATTGCGTATTGTTAGTGCGCACTAACTTTGTCGCGGCGCGCGGCGCCCCATTATTGCACACGTTCGGGCAGCGCCGCCGCCTACGCACTACTGCCAGCCCTACTAGATTTCACGCACACATTCATACGTATACAAATGTCATTTTTTAATGTAGTAGTAGTAGGTAATTATTTTGCGAGCGTTGTATGGAGTGTGCCTAAAGGGTACTTCCAGTCGACCTAGAATCTTGTGGCATGAAGCAATGTTTTATAGCACACATAAAGGAAAAATTCCGAAAACCTTAAATTTTTTATACGGAACCCTCGGTGCGCGAGTCCGACTCGCACTTGGCCGGTTTTTTCCAACTATTTCTGCTACACGATTGCGCACGAATGGTTGCAGCTTACTTGGTATCATTTTCAACCACCCTAGCACTGTTGTAGAATCACTACAAAATGTACTACTTTGAATTGGCGCGCCAAGTGACTCAATCACCTTTTCATATAACCTCACTCCAACCAAGGCGGCGCAGAGCTCGAGCCGAGGAATTGTGGTTGGCTTAATAGGAGCCACTCTACTCTTTGCTATAAGCAAACGCACCATCACTTCATTATTGTTATTTATACTCTTTACATAGATGCATGCATCATAAGCGGTTTGTGATGCATCACAAAATATGTGTAATTCTATCGCCTTCCAAAAATCACAAAAAACTAAACGTAGGATGCGTAAACTATTTAAAATAAATAACCTATCAACAATATCTTTCCATGTTTTAGCGACATCTGGTGGTAAACAATCATCCCATGATAATTTGTGTAACCAAAGTTTTTGCATTATTACTTTCATTGGAATGATACAAGGAGCTAATAGACCTAGAGGGTCGAATATTTGGGATGTAACTGACAAAACTTCACGCTTTGTTACATCATTTGATATTGACGTATTACTTATTGAAAAACATAGCTCATCGGAGTCTGTTAGCCAGTTAAGACCCAAAGTTTTACTTGGCTCATTTGAACCAATGTTTAAATTTAATGATGAACTTGTGACTTGATCTGATATAACCAGGATATTGTTGGACTTCCACTTCCCTAGTGGCATACCAGCGGCAGCCAACTCGGCAGTGACTTTCTGGCGAATATTTGTGACGTCAGATATTGTATCCCTACCAATAATAATACCAATCTTCTCATCCTTACAATCTAATCCAATTTGTTTTAAACACCGAGTTGCTAAAAAAGGTGCACTTGCTGTGCCATAAGTCACAGTGTTTAATTCATAGGTTTTAATAGGTTCTGAAGGGTTCTCACGCCACAGTATTCTTTGTAAGTGTCTGTCATCAGGGTGTACGATCACTTGCCGATACATTTTTTCTACGTCAGCAGAAAGAATGTACTTATGTTTTCTGAATTTAAGAAGTAAAGACATTAGGTCGTCTTGAATAACTGGACCTACCATTTGTAAGTTGTAAGATGAAACACCTGAAGTGGTAAGACTGCTGGCATTAAACACTACTCTTAATTTTGTGGTTATGCTATGCTCGCGTAGAACACCGTGGTGTGGAATAAAATATGCCAGTTTTTTTGAATCAACGGAACACTCAGACATGTGTCCTAACGAAATATACTCTTTCATGAAATTGCAATAAAGAGTTTTTTAAAGCTGGCTGACTTTTAAATCTACGTTCAATCGAAAAGAGACAATGTTTTGCTCTAGCCAGTGAGTCACCTAGAATATGGTGTGATTGTTTGAGTGGTATCCTAACACAAAACCGACCATCTGCCATTCGAGTGATGGTTTTTACAAAATGTTCTTCACACTTAGCTTCTTCATCAGAATATGGAGCTGACTGATTGGGAACTTCTTCCAGTTCCCAAAAACGCAATAAAAGGTTTTGAATGTCATCTCCTGATGTGGGGTTATGAGAAGAACTGACATTGAGCTTTGCAATGTTAACTTCAAGAACTCATGGTGACTGTGATGCGTGTCCACTATTAAATAACGGACCTGAAACTAGCCAACCTAATCTAGATTAAAATAATATTGGTTTGCCTTCACCTATGTTGATTTTTTGCCGCCCCAGTAGGTCCCAGAAAGCATCTGCCCCTATTATTAGATCCACTGCCGATGGCGTGTGGAAATGAGGATCAGCTAAACAAATATCGCTTGGAATATTTAAATTATTAATGGATAGTTTATGACATGGTACTTCATCCGTTATGTTTGATAAAATAAAACAATAAAGATTAGAAGTGAAATTTTCACTTAATGATTTCACAAAAAAAACTGCACATTTTACTAATCTTTGTTTTAGAATTGTTAATGCCTTGTACAGATTCATTAACCTGAACGGTAGGTAAATTCAATAAACTATCTGTCATTATACAAGAAGTACTGCCAGTGTGCAGTATAGCCCGAGCGAGATGTTCGCGGTTATTCTTATCATAAACCTTTATTAATGCAGTAGCCAATAGAACTTGACTTTTACTTTTATTGTTAACATAGGTTGTAGCACGTGCAAATAATGTCACATTTGTATTGGGTTTCTTTTCAGCTGAGTTAACATCTACAGTAACAGTGCTGTCAGTTTGCGAAGTAGAGGCATTAGACATACTCGTAGATCTCTGTGACGCACCTGCTACATGGGCCAGTGTATTGTGCTTACGTTTACATATTTTGCAACCAACAGATTTGCAATGATTTGCGTAATGACCAGACCGAAAACAGTTAAAACATACCTTGTCTTGAGGAAGAAGCACAAGCCGTTTTTCGTTGCTGAGACTAAGAAACTGTGGACAGTTGAGTAAATTATGTTTATCACTACAATGCGGGCATGACACCGGTGAGGAAATGGTATTATTTTTATTTTTCGGTGGTGGTGTTTCACTACTCACCGACATCATTGTTTTATGCTTGTTAGATTTAGAAGTGCTATTATTATTAGTCTGATTGCGAGACAAATCTAGTGTTTCAAGCAAAACTGCACGATTTCTTAAGAATTCCAGGAAGATTTCTAATGTGATTGTTTTATCTTTGTCTAAATGACCTTTTTCCTCTTCCCACAGTCGATAAGTCGTTGAATCTAATTTGTAGGTAACTATGTAAATTATCAACGTATCCCAAAACTTAACTGGCTCACCTAAAGATTCTAACGCACGTAGGTTTTTGTTTAAAGTATCAATGATGTTTTTTATATTATCCGAGGATTCCTTATTAACCACTTCAATGTTAAATAAGGCTGCTACATGATTTTGAATGAGAAGCCGCTTGTTATAAAACCTTTCACACAATAAATTCCACGCAATGGAATAATTATTAGCCGAGAATTCAATAGCCCGTATGACTAAGGCGGCTGTCCCTTCCAAGGAAGCTCGGAGGTAATGAAACTTATTTATTTCATCTATTTGGTCATCCAAATGTATGAAGCTTGAAAACGTGTCATGGAACTCTAACCACTTGTCGTACGTTCCGTCAAACTTAGGTAGTTGAATGGTTGGTAGCCTAACCAGCCTATTATTACTAACGCGAGAAAGCTTGTCTTCATTTACAATGTCATTGTTGTGTCTGGCTAGTTATTCCTGTGCCCTCGCAACAACTTTGAAATATGTGGCTTCAAATTCATTCCGTTCTGATAACTGTGAATTCATATCCTCAGCTATACATTCCAACCTTAACTGAACGTCGTCATATGCGAATAAACTAGTTCAATCTTACGGAGGCGTAACTGCAGTTCGTTCATCTGGGCTTGCGTTAAAGAATCCTTAAAATCCTCTAAATAATTAGAAAATACCGTTAATCGACCTTTGTAACTTGCTCGTTTTTTAATGAGGTCCTTTTCTTCCTTATCAGTCATTCTTTGGGAAGCAGGTAACTAATCTGAAATGTAACAAGTTTAAATTATAATAAATATAATATTGGTATCGTTAATTACTACCTACAGGGCAAGATATATCTACAGGGCTTACTAAATCGCTAGAGTAAACATTAAACAATAAAATTACTGCTTTTAACTTGATATTTGTTCGAATGTGAAAATAGAAAAACTTAATCTATTCGTGACTATACAAACACCATTCAATAAAGTACTAATCTGCTTACTAGATAATCTATTATATATCTATACATATAATAAAATCGTAGGAAAGTCAAAACTGTACATTGAATATTTTTTTAAAAGAATACTTGGGGCGTGATCTACAATCGATATCGAAGCCAAAAATATAGTTTTTAGAATTTTTGTCTGTTTGTCTGTATGTATGTCCGGGATAAACTCAAAAACTACTGCATGCATTTACTTCAAATTTTGCATGAGTATTACTAAGAGGTCGGGTCAACATATAGGCTACATATTATCACGCTATCACCTACGGGGGAGGAGCTGTGAATCTTTATTTTTCTTACGCATTCTGTGACAGCGTGTATAATCTAACGACGCATATTTAAATGTTGTTTTTCAGTAAGCCATGCTATTATATAGCTTTACACTATGAAAACTACGCCATTTAAGTAATTTGGGCCGAGAAACATAGTTTAATGAATGTTAGTAGTATAAAGAAAATTTTGAAGCAGCGCCCGCCAACTATGAGATTTCATTAAAATCAAATCAAGTTACATGTTGACACTTTTTGGAAATTAATAATTTAAATTTGATTATGTTGGCGAGGTTAGTAGTTAGTTATTCTTAAAATTCATAGATGGCAATGTTCATTTTCTTCATAAAAGTTGATAGTTCGTTTTGATAAATTCGAGTTCCAACAAAACCCTCAAAATCTTAGCAGAGTTGACGAAGACAATTAAAAAAAAACGCGGTGTTAAGTATTACAAAAAAGTTATGTTCCTACTGGAGACGAAGTCGAAGTAACTGATGAACGTGTGCTGAACACCTGTCTCAGTTCACTTCAAGATGTGGTCATTTCTATCGGCGGCAATCCACTGATCGAATATGGGTTACCAGCTCCCCAATCATCACCGCATCAAGACCGTGGAAATCGGGAGTATAACGCTGAGACAAATTACGATCCGGGCGAAATGACCACCACACGAAATGACCATGTCGCTTTGTTCTCTTCAGAGTAAAAACAAATTTATGACACCGTCCTTGAAAGCGTTGGGCATAACCAGGGTAAAATGTTTTTCTTGGATGCTCCTGGTGGAACGGGAAAAACATTTGTTACCACTGACATAGGTACTTGCAGAGGTCAGGAGGCGAGGCAAAATTGCTATTGCTGTAGCGTCGTCGGGAATCGCTGCCACACTGCTTCCGGGTGGCAAGACAGCACATGCCATGTTTAAAATTCCCATCGATTTAGAGAGCGCCGAAACGCCTGTTTGTAGTGTGTCACGTAACAGCGATAAGGGACACGTGCTCAAGGATTGCTCTCTGATCGTATGGGATGAGTGTACGATGGCCAATAGGAAGACAGTTGAGGCCGTGGACAGAACCCTGCAGAACATCCGCAGGAACGAACATTTGATGGGTGGTGTCACAGTTCTGTTCAGTGGCGATTTCCGGCAAACGCTTCCCGTGGTGACACGGGGATCGAGGGCTGACGAGGTGAATGCTTTGTTGTGGTCACGAGTTCGTACGCCGCACTTGACCATTAATATGAGAGCTCGGCTCGGCGGCAATGCACGTGCTCAAGAATTCTCCGATGTCCGTCTAAGCCTTGGCGAAGGAACTCTACCAAAAGAGCTGGTGCTTCCAGACTCTCTCGGTAGTGTGGTATCCAGCTTAGAAGAACTCATTCGCTGTGTGTACGGGGACATTAGTCGTATACCGCACCAGCAGAATTCTTGGGTGTGTGAGCGGGCCATTTTGACGCCCAAAAATGATCAGGCTGCAGCAAGTAACGAATGCATTCTCTCGGAAATTGAGAGGAATGAAGTGGTCTACACCTCGATAAACACTGTTTTCGAGCAAGATGACGCCACACATTATCCCGTGGAATTTCTGAACTCCCTGTCAGCAAGTGGACTTCCAGCGCATACCATCAAGCTGAAGGTCGGTATCCCGATTATGCTTCTTCGGAACCTATCTCCTCCGAAGTTGTGTAACGGGACCCGCCTTGAAGTCATCTCGCTCCACAGACACACCATTAAGGCGAAAATTCTTACGGGTTGTGGCATCGGTGAGGCAGTATTTATACCACGCATTCCCCTCATACCTCATAACTTCCCGTTCCAGTTCAAGCGCGTACAGTTCCCCGTGAGTGTTTGCTTAGCGATAACCATCAATAAGTCGCAGGGGCAGACACTGAGGGCAGCGGGTGTCGACCTCAGGACGAGTTGCTTCTCACACGGGCAACTGTACGTCGCTTGCTCCCGCGTCACCAGTCCTGACTCTCTTTACATTGTGGCACCTGGCAGCCTAACTACCAACGTAGTTTATAGGGAAGTGTTGTAAGGTATTATACCTTTGTACGTATTTTTACTCTTTTGTGTACTGGAATGTATTCCTGAATTATTTTCTCTATTTCCTTCAGTCACATCTTATGTATGACTGAACTCGGCAGGATTCCCATATAACTCTCTTCACTTACTTCGCTTGAAAAACAAACTTATATTTTAATGCTATTTTAAAAGTTCTTTACTTATAATGCTATAGCGACACTGGCATCTTAGGTATTTTTGGTGCTGTAGAGTCTTCACGCAGACGACGTCGCGGGCAGCAGCTAGTAGACAATAACATTAATGTAATTTTCGCTTTTACTATTCACCTAATATAGGACGGACATGTGAGGCACACACTAAAATGTAATTGCCAGGCAATGGTGATATATCGAGGGAGGCACTGCTTATATGCCTATATGCAATTGCAATGCACGCCACTGTTTGAATGCCATGTCATATAACACAAAATTCGATAAACTTGTTACTTTTTTATATATAGGAATGGCTCCATCGTTAACTTATTACTTAAAAAGTTAAATTAAAAATTAAAAAAAACCCCTACTCAAACAAAAACCTATAAAAACTAAAAAAATAATATATATTGGCCCTTTAAGTTTAATATAAGTTGCAGGAAATATTTTGATCCCAGCGTCCTCACGTCGGGGGACGGCTAATGAAAACGCCAAACAGATGATGCTTAAACCCAGCAATAATGAATGTAGGTAGCTATGTAGCTATTGTAGAAAACGTAACTGCTGTTAACTTTCAATTTTACGTACGTACGTATCACGTGTTATTACGTACTGTACGTATTTTTTTTTACCACAGTGAAGCGAAGCTAGTTAGGTACTCGTGGTCGTTGGCGTTCATTCCATACTAACGTATTTCTCTGTGAATTCGCCGTATGTGGTGGCGGCCATCTTGGATTTGAAATTTGTAATAGTGTATAGTATTCTACTAGTCAAGCCCTTTCATTTGATACTTACCCATATTAAGGGGATTATGAAAAAAAAAACCGAGTGTGCAGTTGGACCACTGCCCCGCACTCCTTATGACCACACGACTGAAGTGAAACTTCAAACGTGCTATGATAGGAAAAGAGAAAGAAAATGTTCGCGCGCACTGCTTTCTCTTGCTTATATCACCCACTCAACTCCCGTCCGCCTCGCCCGATCACACTTTTCGTAACGCTTACGTCACGCGTTCGCCAGCTTACTCCCCAAGTCAAGCGTGCGTAAAGAAGTTTTATTTCAATATATAATTCGCCATTTTATGGTAGCGGCCATCTTGGTTTTGAAATTTATCATGGTGTTTAGTATTCTACTTGTCAAGCCCTTTCATTTGATACCCATATTGAGGGAATTGTGAAAAAACAATATGATTCGCCATTTTGTGGTGGCGGCCATCTTGATTTTGAAATGTATCATAGTGTTTATTAGTATTCTACTTGTCAAGCTCTTTCATTTGATACCCATATTGAGGGAGTTGTGAAAAAATATGTAATCCGCCATTTTGTGGCGGCGGCCATCTTAGACCGATTTTCTTTAAACATAGCTAAGAACACTCGCGACTAATTCGCCTTTCAAACAAAAAAACAAAATCAAAATCGGTTCATCCGTTCGGGAGCTATGATGCCACAGACAGACACACAACACACACAGACACGTCAAACTTATAACACCCCGTCGTTTTTGCGTCGGGGGTTAAAAATCGCTTAAAATTAAACGATGACAAGAATATGTTTTTTTTGAGAGGTCAGTTTATCTATGGTGTAATTATTAGCGAATGTCAGATGCGTATCGTCGTTTGCTGGCTTTTGAAGGCCAGTATCTTTATGTCAAAAATACTACATACATAATCAGCCTATAATGTTCCCACTGCTGGGACACAGGCCTCCTCTCAGTGAGAGGGACTGGGCCGTAATCCACCACCTGGGCCCAGCGCGGGTTGGCAGATGTCGCGGCCGTTACCACTTGGTGGCCAAGTGGTAACGGCCGCTCACTGCTCTCAAAAATACTAGCCCATAGCTAATAAATAAATAAACGATCACAGATATTCACATCTCATTTATTTTATAATTTTCTAAAAAACAGGAATTATCGGACATACTAGGTTTGGTCAATCAATTTTATTATTGAAACAATGAATTTATAAAAGCTTTAGATAAACAGAATTACTGAAATACACGCCATATAGCCCACTCAAAATAGACATTCAAGGTTACATTAATTTGCATAAAGCTGAAAATTGCTATGAATGTTGGGAACACCATTACAAATAAATTGTCAAAAGTCCCCATCGATCCGACGTGTGCCTTACCCCTATTTTTGAATTTAACTTGACCGGACTAATATTGGAGATTAACAGTTAAAACGGAGAGTGAGAGAGGACCATTTTACATTGCTAGCGGCAATACCATTGTCCATCAGCCCATGCTATTCACAACCATCAGACAGGCAAAATGAAAATCGAAAATGGCACATTTCGATAACCTGATTTGCCTTGTCCCCGACAGCATACAGCTGTCGGAACAATAGCGGAAAAAACTGACAAAATTTTCGGGTTTTGACCTGGTGAACAGCGTTTAGAGGACTCCATAACATTGATTGATGTTTGATACGGCACGGAAGCGTATCGAGTGGTTGTGAATAACAGCTAAGTGTTAACAAGTTTTAAAATGAATTCGGGCACAAAGGAACTATCACTACTATCCCGAGAACACAGCGCAATCGGTGTTGTTTGTCGTGATCAAACTAAACTCAAATTAATCTAACTTCAGACATTGCTTTGCGTACTGCCAGATATTCTTTATCTATATTTTACATCGTTTTATTAACATTACATATTAAATCACATCATTTTATACATTTAAATTTTGATTTATTTAATGTGGCACAATTAATTCCATCTAATATTCATTTAATTAGGTACAAATACAATTTAATAAGTTTCATTACAAAATTCCTGTATTGATCAGAACATCCAATTTTATCGACTATTACTTATACGTTTATTAATCCATTTTTCAGTATATAATCTAGATGATAAAAAGATATCTAATGATGAGCCAGAAACACAGTTCCTTCTTGAAACATTGAAAGACAACTAAGCAGTTTGTAGTTTCATGACACACGAGCTTGTACAGCTTCGAAATAGGGTTTAGTGATTTACAGTGGTTAATTTTTTATGTGTTAATAAATTATAAACCTCTGTCTTAGTCTGTAGTTACAGGCTACGATCTGCTACGATCCAAACGACACGTTTTCATGACATTGATATGATAGAAAACAGTTACTAAATATCTCTACGATATAACTCAAATTAAAGTATTTTGTGCAGATAACATTTGTGCCTCGAGCCAGTATTCTATCACAGTTCAATGTAATTTCCGTACTACCCTTTGTCGACGAACCATCAAATATTTAAGTTTTCTTGATTATTCTAAGTAGTCTAACTATCCGTTATAAAACACGGATCAAACAGACAAGGACATATTATTGAAACATAATTTGGTATACAGGATGAAATTGGATAGGTGCGCCAAATTAAAATATCGAATTCAACGTGTTATAAAGTAAATTTCAAAGGGGTGCATTATGCGCGTAGATGAGCGATTTGGCAACGTCGTCGCGCGTCCTTTTTTCGTAGGAACGGTCAAAATTAGGTAGGTAAATACCGCTAGTTCAACGCGTTGTCAACTTGCCTCATGTTGTGAACTCTGCGATGAATAGATTGCTTATCGGGCGCGCGCTAAAATTGATACTTTAATTTTCCTATTTATTTTTATATAATTTTAGGCTTTTTTTACTGGAACGGCGATAATTGACACACAAACACCCACCCAAAAATACGCAATCGATTCATATCTTCGTACTTTTAGTTTAATTTTTTATTTATTTTTACTTATTTTTATTGTTTTAGGTACCACATCGTCGCTGGTTTCACTTGTTATTGTCTTTTAAATACAGTCCAACATAATGGCTAAACCCTATCTCTTAAGATACAGGCTAGAACTAGTTTAAGGGATAGAGTTTAAAATTATTGTAGTCCTATGCTAAAGTTGTATTAAATTATGTCAACTGAACGTATGCAGCGCGATGTGATTTTTGTTGAGCAATAAAATTATTATTATTTATATTAATTTATGTAGCTCGGGACCATGGGGCCTTTCTACGAGGGGCCGAAGCCAACTCGCAGAGGCCCCTTAGGAAATTTTAATGAAAAGCGGCACCAACCGACGATTATCCCTGTATGCACTATGCAAGTGCACCCAAGGATAACCCCCGGTTGGTGTAGGACTATTGTAGGATATGGAAAAATGAAAAAATTGGACTATGGGTTTGGGTGGCTGTAGTGGATTGGTTACCAGGAACTATGGAAGAACTATGACCCCTGCCTGATCAATGTTTTATATATACACGGATAAAATGGCAGGTAGTGACTTGCACACTCAATAATGGGCCCCTGAAAACGGTCGCCAGCACATAGTGACGTAGCGACAAGGGCGCAACATGTCCTGAGGTGCTTATGAGGACTGGAGAGGTATTCCACGGCTATCAGGACAATCCCGGAAGTACAGTCAAGATTCCTCCCAGCATCTCACTGGAATACTTCCTTCCTCCGAGCACGTTTGCTCTTGCGAATCTCACTCAAGCCGGCCAATAAAAGCAAGAATGAGGTGGGAGCTCTGTTCCTCGTCATTTTTTACTCCAGCCGGCCAATAAAGGCAAGCCAAAGGTGAGGAACAAGACTTCTCGCGGGAAATAGGGTCCATGGGGTCACTACTGCCCAACAGCTCGCCACATGCTGCCCTGCGGGTTTCTGTATCTCTCTTGGTCTGGCTCCGCACCTTAGACCTGTTCCGGCAAAGTAAACTCTTCCGGCATAGGCCTAGAGTTCGGAGCGCGCAAGCCCCACCACGACGTCAACGTAGAGATACGGCGGTAGGGAGATTATTATTATATTATTATTATTTTGTTTGACTTTAAACATCTCGGGACCATAGGGTCCCGGTCCTTTGGAAGGCGTACGAGGGGCCGAAGCCTACTCGCAGAGGGCCCTTAGGAAATTTTAATGAAATGTGGCACCAACCGACGATTATCCCTGTATGCAATATTATTATTATTATTAATTCATGAGTAGACATGTTCATGTTCAAGTAGTTGAAGGCAATTATTTAGTTTGCACTATCTAAGACGATAAAAACTCGATTTTTTTTTAAGAATTTAGTTTTGGGGATTAACCATTTATAATGATTATGCTACAGTTACTGCACCTCCTATTTCGAGTTGGCGCAATTTCATCCTGTATATATTGTATATACTTCGGGTTTAAAACAATTACCTACGGAATATAGTTATGCCAAACTTAAACCTCGAAAAATGTATGATTACTCTGGAAAGGGGTTAAAAAGTATATTTCACTGAGTTTTATTCTAGCACTATTCAATAGTGTCTATTTATCATAAGTTTATTTGTATAGATATTTACATAATATAAGCTAACATATAAACTATAATAGTATGTACAATTATATGAAAAAATAAACAAAATAATCATATATATCAAATAGTGTCTATTTGAGTAAAATGTTTTTCAACACACTTGCTCGTAAAATGGCTCTTAATGAACCGCTTTTACGTCCATAATGCAGTGTATTAAAAACGCGTGCTTTTTCTTCACGTTACGGCGCTAGTGCTATAATGCCACAGATAACTATTTAATTTACTAATCGGAGGTCGGAGATTGCGTTTTTTTTTAATCTCTTCAAAGAGACTTCATGCCAAAGGGAATCTGCGAGCCATATTTCACTTTTTTTTAAATAGTCTGAATTGTCCTTGGTCTCAAAATGAACTAAAATTTATTTGCCTTAAGACGAATTTGCAGTTGTAACCCGCGAAATTAAATTTTTCTTACGTGTTTTTGCAATTTTCAGGTCAGTGTCAGGTTGTATCTTGATCAAAATATGATTCGCTACTATAACAGGTACGTATTTACAGAATAAATAATCATTAGAATCATTAGTACATCTTTCTAAGTTAGATTTGTTCCATAAAAACAAATCTCTTATGGAAAAGTTCTTAGGGAACAATTAGGTAATCTAACTTAAATATATATATTAATGATTCTAATGACTATAATTCTGTAAATACATATCTATTACAGTCGCGAATCACATTTTGATCAAGATACAACCTGATACTGACTTGCAAATTGCAAAAAACCTAAGAAAATTTGAATTTCGCGGTCTACCACTGCGCATTCACCTTAAATTGTCCGTCGTCCCTCCGTCGGAACCAAACGGAAAAGACCATTGGCGTTCTATTATTGCAAATTCTCAC
This sequence comes from Amphipoea lucens, assembly GCA_947508005.1. Classification (NCBI taxonomy): domain Eukaryota; kingdom Metazoa; phylum Arthropoda; class Insecta; order Lepidoptera; family Noctuidae; genus Amphipoea; species Amphipoea lucens. The sequence continues at coordinate 15,888,977 of OX382358.1, read as the reverse complement.
TGAATTAATGTATATTACTCTATGCCAATAGTACTTTCTAATTCCATACTAACTAAACTACAAAAGATACAATACGACAACACTACGATCAGTCTAAACATTATTTTGTGTTTATTATATTTTTTCCATAGGCTGTATTATATCGGTTTTGTCAGTGCTTTTAATTAAATATACGCGCGCCGCGCTAGCGATGCGCGCGCATGTGTAGGTAAACCTGCGCGCGCACGCCAGCGCGGCGCGCGGAAAAACAAACCCAGCGCGCCATTTTCCATACAACTTAATATTTAACAATACAAGTCTGTTTTTTCCTCGCAAGTGTGTTGAAAAACGTAGTATGAAACGCGAATAATACCGCCTCGAGTTTCATGATCAACATACTCAGCACACATGTATCATAATGTACTATTACCTACACCCATGCTATAAATCCTCTATAAAAGTTTCTGCAACAGTTAGCTTATTGCCAACATTAAAACAACCAGTGTCATAGTAACCATAATATCATCAAAACGAGTGTTATAATGTTGTACTAAATTTCACTATGCAACTCCTTTTCAAAAAAAGAACATTGTCATGGACGCGCGTTTCACTACCAGAGCGCCTTAATTTAAAAGTAATAACTTATAGGTTATTCGAATTCACGTCGTATCCCGCCGTCTGCCATTTTTGTTCGATATTATTATTGCAAAAACCTGTTTCAGAACCTTTATAGAGGATTCATATCATGGGTGTAGATAAAGTCTTGTATGCAACTGACATAATTAGGTATTATACAAAAGTTGCATTAATCAAATGAAGTAGGTATTTTAAAGAGGAGCAAACGGTAATGCGGCAGGCCTGGAAGGAGATGGCGGGACGAACTCGCCGTTTTTCAGAAGGATTGTCATCAAAAAGCAGTAGATAGGGATAGGTAAGTGGAAGGTGGGATGGGAGGCCTTTGCCCTGCAGTGGGGCACAAACGGCTGATAATAATAATCGGTAGGTATTAACGTTGATCTGTTTGAATGCTTACATAAGATTTTCTTTTTTTTATATTAACAAAATACAGGGTGTAAAAAGACATATCACATAGCCGTCAACTATGTACAATCTGTACATGAAACTAAGTAACATAGCACAAAAATAATTGCTGGGAAACAACTTTTATTTTTTGGTGTGAAAATTTGCTGTTTGCGGTAGTGCGCAATGTAATGCACGCAAAACATTGTGCTTATCATAGAAATGTAAAAAACAGGAGAAGTGGCAAGGGGGCGTGTCTGTGTCCACGCGTCATGAGCAACATGCGCTTGTACTAGGCGAATGGCCGTCTCCGCGAACTAGTGCGCTTTTGACTGTGATCATGATAAAATATAAAAATGCCGAGTTGTTCAGTGGTTTCCTGTAAAAAACGAAGTCAAAATAAAATCCTTGTATCTCGTGGAATCACTTACCATATATAAGTAAAAGTATTTTACTGTATTTGTCTTTAAAATCATGAAAAACAACAAAGCGTAAAATATTTCTTGCTTTTACTACGTTATTTTTGTTTTCAAATATCGCAGCGGCTGTACTATTTTTGCAGCAAATACATTGCTTCTTAACCACTAGCCACTCAGTATGTCGTTAAGTGAACAGCAAGCAATGTAAAAATTACAAAACGATATTTCATTGTCGCCGAGCGTCGCATAGTACAGCCGCTGTGTCTTGCGGCGAGATAGTGATGTGGTTATGAATGTCCACTAACGTAGGCTATCGACAACAACGTCGATTGCTCAACGAATATATTGCTATTATAGTTAATTTTTCAATTTGTCAACCATTTTAACCCGGTTTATAGAAGACCTGAAAAGATGACGTTTAAATGGTTGGAAGGCCCTTGAGAAAATGAAAAATAAAGTTAATTTTTTTTATTAACTTCAATAATTTTTTTAGCTACTTTTTATTGATTTATAATATAATAATATGTTCTGGACATATAGTTTTTTATTTATTTTATTTTCATGACCCTTTATTTTTCTTAGTACAATAATGAATTAAAGAGTCGATAACTTTCTGATTTAGTCAATCACTAGCGTATGTGTAAAATAAATTGCTTTTGCACAGCACAACGATAGCGATAGATGTTTTTGTGTGAGTGAGTTGTACGGTGCATGGTAAAATGCACGCTGTGTTTGATGAGTTAAGGTTTATAATTGATTGTGTAGTACGTTCTGATTTATGAATTGCAAGAGTGTGCGCGACTTTGTATCTATTGCTTTTACTAAACTACATCTGTAGTAGTGGCGCGGCGGTGGGGCAAACCTAGCGACATCGGGTTCTGATACATTTTCAACTACCGGGCATATCTCCTTCTTTCATATATCTATGGTGCTTATGGATACATGCAACGGTACATTGGTCGTAGGGGTATAAGTGTTATTAACATTAAAAGCTTGTTTTCGTAAAAAAAATGTCAGCAAAAGTTGGAATTTTTGACCTTCAATATATCCCAGTACAAAAAAAATATCACAATGCCGGGGAGTACAAGTGACTTTCGGCTTCGTTAAGTGTCTTTTTACACCCGTTATATTTTTTTGTTTTATTAATTAAATAAGTTAAACGGAAACTAACAGACATTCCATAATATTAGGTCCTTACATATGAAATTGGCGTTTTGTATGGAAGGAACAAAAAGTCGAATATTTTTTAATATAATATATTTAATTAATCAAAGTATGAACCATTGTTTTCAATGCACTTTTGCCATCTTATAGGTAGTTCATTGATCCCTTTACTAAAAAAACCAGTCGGACGGGAATCAATAAAATCTTTGAAGGCGATTTGGACTGCCCCATCGGAGTTGAATTTTTTCCCTTGCAAAAAGTTATCCAAATTGCGAAAAAAATGGTAATCTGTTGGAGCAAGGTCCGGGGAGTACCTACGGAGGATGTCTAAGACATTCCAATTCAAGTAATGTAACGCAGCAGTCGACGCGCGTTTGCCGGTTTGCTTCAGTCAATTCGTGAGGTACCCACCTTTCAAGCTTTTTAATCTTCCCAATTTGCTTCAAGTGAATTAAAACAGTTTTATCACTAACATCGAAGCCTGCAGCTAACTCGGACGTGGTTTGCGATGGGTCCGCTTCCACAATAGCCTTCAATTCTCCATTATCAACTTGGGTCTCAGGCCGTCCACGGGGCTTGTTCTGCAGGTCGAAATTTCCAGAACGAAAACGTTGGAACCAAAAACGAACTGTGTTTTCTTTTGCAACATGACCGCCATACACATCATTCACCCTTCGAGTCGTTTCCGCAGCACTAGTGCCACGGCGGAACTCGTACTCGTAAATAATGCGATATTTTAAATTTTCCATTTTGTAAAATGAGTGACGCAAACAGAAAAAACAGAAGAAAAAAAACAAATGAATGACGGTCATCGAAGCACAAATACATGAGTAAATAGCTGTACAAATTTGAATTTGGAATTCCTTACCAAAGAGGAGAAATTCGTGATTAAAGTGGCCAGTACGAAAAACGCCAATTTCATATGTAAGGACCTAATATCATACAAGAGTCATGATTCACTAACATTCGATGTTAACATATTTTCTAAACATGCATGTACATTCACATAAAACTATATGGTACAGTAGATTAAAAGTACACAATAAACACTTTCATGTACACTCGTCAGTCACAGTATTACGCATTGATATAAATGTCTTCTTTAGTCTTTATTGGGTAGTCTTTGGGGGGTAGTTTGAAGCTTTTTCTTATGTAAGAGAAGCGATGGAAGTTGTAGAAGTATTCTTTACCGTCGGGCGAGTACTGCGGGTACAGTGTGTAGGCGGGTAGATCAAAGTTCAGGTCTGTGAGGGAGTCCGCAAGGGCATGCTTCGCGAACTCCTCCTGGTATCGTCATGATTGCTCCCTGTACGCTTTGCGTTTCATACATTTCTCTTTCAGTATGTAACACAGCGCGATGGCTATGAGAACCGCGATAGCGATCGCCATACTTATGCTAATCCAGATTATCTCCTCGTTGATGCCGCTTGTCGATTTTCCTGCAGGCAATAAATATTTTTCAATTATAATATGAATGCAAGCTGTTTAAAGTAAGGATTAATGACGGCGTTTTCACATTATTACCAGCCAGATATTTGCCATATTTTGAACTCAATTTGAACGGCGGGGTAATTGCTTAACACACTAACAATAGCAATGGCTTTCATTTTGACAGTTCAACAACATTCATTGCGTTATTTACGTTGTTGAGCAGACACAAATTTTTCGAATTACGACAGTTAGGTTGGCTAACCTGAAAGGAAGGATGGACGCCGCGTGCGACGGTGGAGCGCGTACTTTTTGGTCGGACGGTGAACTGATTGGTTGGCTGTTACTCCGAGCTAAACTTCCCGCGTTCCTAATTTCTAATCCGTCTAGATCTTAGGCATCCTAGATTATTTTATGTTCTAAGTTTGTGATCAAGTAAATACAACTGTAAGCCAAAGTTTGGCGAGTATTATTTCTGAACTACAACGATGTCTCGACCCTCTGGTGATGAACCCTCGACACATATAACGCGTCCGTTTGCCATTTTCCGGAAGAAAATGGTCGATGTCGAATTTTCCCTTTGATATATCAATATAAATTATAATTATATCGTAAGGAAATGAGTTGTCCTCTTACAAAAAAAAAAAAAATCGTATTAGTTATAACTACGTTAGTGTGTTTATAAATAAGTAAATAAGAAATGTCCGGCGTATAATACTGATTAATGTAGCGTAAGCTTCACTTGACCGTACTTGGTCGGGTAATAATAATGAGAGCCTGACGGGGGGAGCCAGTCGTGCAACGGACGAGCTAGAAGGCGGACGTGCGGCTGGTTGGCTTAGATCCCGGCGTTACGAAGGAAAATATCTGATTCATCTGTGTTTGGTTCAGGTGGCATTCTGATTGCAATGCCAACTTTATAAAATTTATTTTATTGTTTTAAAACTTGAATCTGTTTCGTGTGATGCTTTTGGGTTATAGATTCGTGTAGAAAATGACAATAATGAAGTCAGTATGTATGATGAGTTATGCATGATTGTAGGCAAAATTCTGATTCAACTGTGCCTGATTCGTATGATCAATACCCCATATAAATAATAAAATAAATTATATTTCCCCTCTCCAGCACGAAAAGAGTGCTTTTGTTGCATTATAATGTCCAATTTTTGACCATGTACTATAACAGTCAGAAGTCGACTAGCAATCTCACAAAACTATGGCATAGGAATATTAGTTGTACTTATGACCTTCTTCTATAAGAACGTTTGACAACACTACACATTGGCAACTTGTTGCCCGCTTATGATTGTTATTACAAATTTCAATAAGTTACTTAACTTATTGAAATTTGTAATAACAAGCGTTACGGTGGCCAAAGTGGTTAGCACCGTGCCTCGCATGGCGAACGTTCGGATTCGAGTCTCACATCAAACATGAAAAATATTTTTTAAGTATTACATGTGAAATAAGAATGACGAGTTGCTAACAAATATTTTAAATATTCCACAACTAAACGAAGATTCTTTCGTTTTACAATTATTTTCAATCTTAGCGTCGTTATTAAAATATGAGGGTAGATTTGAATCAAAGTGATACGTTTACTTTGTAAATCTACCGTCATATTACCGTCATACTTTACTAGTTTACATAAATTATTCCACTATTCGCTGTTGTTGGTTGGTGAACATAGTAAAGGATTTCTTTTGTATAAAAATATTACAATGTTACCATATCAAAGTTTGTTTCATTTATTATCATATTATAATAATAAATTACCTTTATTGATATCTAGGTATTTGTTCAAAGTAATTTACTAAAATAAATAACTACAACATACAAATACTTAATAATAATTATATAACACATCAAAAAAAAACTGGCCCAACTGATTCGAACCCACATCTACCCCGATCACATTAGCGAGTGCAGCCTCATTACCGATCTAGCTAATGTTAACTTATGTTTACTTGTTGAAATTTTGCATTACTATGAAAAAAATTATCAGACTGCGATAAAAAAAAAAGTTACTGATATTGTCATCCTTGTCTAGCATTGGCCACATCTATGACTACTCGTAGCGCGATGCTACACGACATGTTAATTTGTTAGCGTTGGAACATCACTCACACAGATAAATATGTGTACGTGTGTATAGGCGCCGAAGCCCGTATAGCGCAGGCGATAATGGTCATTGCGGTGTAAGTGGACTTCTGGCCGTTGACTGTACAAGTCAGTAGTTCTAGTCTTATTTATTATTATTTACCCTTTTGAATAATTAAAAAATGACAGGAGTATAAACTTGTTCTAAATATGTCACTTTTGATATGTCTTAGTCTTAGTTAAGAATTAATAATTATTGTTTAGAATTTTCAATCATAACAAACGGTGTATTTAACATTCCAAACGATTTCACGTAATCACGTTTGATTCGACATGGTTTAGCCTGCCGCATATAGGAAGAAAAGATTCTGCCTTGCCTTTGTCCAACTATGTTGGGGACTTGGGTTCGGCTTCCAGTTTAGCTATTTTACATGGAGCTACTGACATCAGCCAGGCAATTCTCGTAATTGTAAGAACGTTCACAGTCCGATCTTAGTCTCAATCCGTCAAACATACCTCTAATTTTCACATTTTTGACATTGATTGTCGTTGAGATGAGATTGCACTAGATTTTGAACGTTTTTAATTACGGCAATTGGCCACCTGACCTCTACAACCCAGTTACTGGGTAACACGACACCCCTACGTAAGACTGGTTGTTAGACTTTTTGGGCTTTTGACTACCCTTATTATTATTATTTGGTTAGACACACTAGCAGCTATTTAGCTGATACGTGTGTATCGTATAGCTTGGAGATATTTAATCTGTTCAGTCGATTCTTGTTGGGAGCCGTCACAACATTTCCCGGATTAACAAAGACCTACAAATCTCAGCCGGTATAGGAAGAAAAGATTAATTCATCTTATTTACAAGGAAGGTAGATCTTAAGACACCGCAGTTCAAATGTTTATTCGTAAGAGTCTATGTGCTGTTTCTGTTGTCCCTGCCACTCTATATTGTTTGTGGTCATCCCAACCTAAGTACACATCGCCAGATATCTGAGAAAATTGGCTCCTGTAAAATACTAGCTTCTGCCTGCGACTTCGTCTGCGTAAATTTTCTTGTTTCCCCGACCCACCCCGTCGCATCGCATCATATGCCCGCGCTATCACTTCGTTTTCACTTAGCAGTTTTTCTGCCTTTATTTTCTTTTTGCTCGGCTCCTAAGGGTTCTAGCGTGATGTTAAATAGCCTATAGCCTTCCTCAAGAATTGGGCTATCAAATACAAAAATAATTTCTCAAATCCAACTGTTGTTTCTAGATATTAGCGCGATTAAATAAACAAACTCTTCAGCTTTATTATTAGTATATAGGTATTGATGAATTGCGTACTACATTGAAACTCGAGTTGTTTGCCTTAGCGGATTATTATTTACTAACAACGTTAGTCTGTATTTATCCTCCTGTGGGTAAATACGTGATGATATTACTGAAATCGCCAGATCTGATATTTCCTAATTAGAGATTAGCGAGGATTGGGTAGAAAAATCGACTTATACAATAATATATTGATTTCACATACGGATTAACTAACATCATAGATATGTTTATAATTACTGAATGATATGAAGTTACATAATCAGCCTATAACAACAACAATATAATAACGTGAACAATACAGGCTGATTATTTTATGTTGTCATGTTATGTGCAATATGAAGTTTGCCGTTTCTTCGTTGTATTATAAAACTCTTCTGGAGGTATCAAGTCTATTTGTATTTAATAAATAAAATACTTAAGGAATGTTGCATTCCTTGAAGTCGAGGCTTACCTTGGTACCTTTGTGAAGCCAAACGCAAAAGTAGATGTTTAGACTTGCTCCGCATTTCCATTCATCGATATTACCCAGTCTTATCGTATCAAATATGAAGTAAGCTTTCTTTGTTCAAGGTCAATTTATATTGTTGGTCCTATGTGTACCAAAACCAACGACCATACAGCCCATGGTTGTTGACCAAAACCTAGTGCGCTGCCCAGACATACCTATGGTAGGAGAGCCCAGAGGGTTTTTGAGCAAGCATATTCAGGGCGAGAAGTTGAAAGCTGAGTAGGTCTGGCATGAGGAGAGAACACCGAAAATATATTTCAAAACTTTCTAATAGGAGCCCCGTGGTCAGGAGTCCACTCTTAGATTTCAAAAAAGGGCCGAAAATAAAGTGATCTTCAGAGGCGTTGATTTTGGCATGATAGGGTCTGGCCTTAATGACTTAAATGGGCAAATCTGACGGAGAAATTGTGGGCTTTCCGCAAAACTGACGACTTTGAAAACTCAGATTTGGGCCATTTCTAAAAGGATATTCAGGGCGAATGAAAGTTATTCTGTGCAATAGTGTTACATGTCCTGATAGTGAATATATAAATATCTGACGGGATGATAAAGCCTTTTGGCAAATATGAGGAAATTTCATCAATTCAGAAAATTACCCAAAAGTGGCCATAATTTTGCATTTATCCCTAAATCAAGGAACCTAATAGCTTCGATTACTGTTTGCATTGACACGTTTGTGGAGATTTCTCGATATTCAGAAGTTTGAAAATATTATACAATTGAACGTAATGATTAAAAGTTAAGTAAGAAAATTGGGACATCGTCAAAGTACTTCCTGTCGATTATTTCAAAATTTTACTAAGACGCTAAGTTTACGATATATTTGAAAAACATCCTCAAGCTCCGTCGACATAGGATGCAAGAGCGAGCAAATGAGAATACAAATACCTTTACCTAGGTATTTTACAATAAAATGGAGTTTTAATTTTGGTGATCATTTACTATTTTTGGCAGTAAAAAGTGTTTTTTGATGTTATATTTTACTTTATCTGGTGATAAGTTAAACATAAGCCTTTTATTAACGACTTTAATCAACTGCACACGTAAACAATAATTATAATTTTCTTTTCTGATATTAAACTATTTTATAACAATTCTGGAGATGTTACTCGCACTGTATCCAACGACCATGTGCCGATCACCTATTCCAATATTCGTTATATTCGTGCGGCAAGTGTCGCCCCATCATTGCTCCGGAAGTTTGTAACGGAACAATAATGGCGCGACACCAGTGTTGCCAACTAAAATATGAATCAGATAATTTATTTATTTTTAAATAGCTAAACGTTGTTAATTTCGAGTAGCTTTTAAAGGACTATTAATTAAATATGTTTTTAACAAATAAATTAACTAATAATTTAATCTTAAATCAAAATAATGTAACTTATTACCCGACTGCGCGACGCAAAGGAGTGGTAATGTGTTTATCAGCCAATGTATGTATGTTCTTTTGAAGCACTATACAGACCAAACGCCTGGGCCAATTTTTATGATTCACACGTCAATCGATTCCTCTTAGTCCGGCGAGTGTCACTAAAGACATAATGTTAGTGAAAATTCAATATGGCGACTACTGGACGCCATGTTGTGAAAATGATAAAATTTAAGTCAACAAACTATGTCAATTGGGGTATCGTTGTTGAACAGGTATTTAATACAATCATTTTTTTTATGTAAATATGTCTGTCTTCGAAGCGACAACATTTTTTTTACGGCGCGGTTTATACGCCGCGCGCCGCCTCCGTAACGTAAAGAAACCGTGCCTTATACAAAAGGCCTTAAGAGCCTATACTACCTCAAATGGCTTAGCGTGATCCTCCGTTATGTCGAAAATACTGCATTATTAATTTTGAAATAAAAATATAAGGTAGAGTTGAGGATTAATGCTAAGTCCTATGTTAGACGAAAACACGATTCCATAAAATTATAAAAAAAAATCCAAAGTTACCTCTAACCCGAACAATAAACCGCTAGTATTAAAAAAATACTTCAAATTAGATCATGAAACTTTGCATACTAACTGAACTTACTTTAAAGCAGGTCTTATGTTATTTATTTTTTTATAATTACCATTATTTTCACTGTAAAAAGCAAATACCTAAACTATTGGCGCTGCCTGCCGCCCAGCACCGCACTCTGTCTCGCTCTCACTCAGTCCGCGAGCAGTATCGTATGAGCGAGATAAAGAGTGAATTTTAGCTGAGGTAGTATGGGCTCTTAATGTATTTAGTACTTGAAGAATTTAAACCATCGTTCTATTCCCGTCTATCAAAAAAAATTGAGACGATAAAGGCAGAATGATGTTTTAAATACGCTTAGCGTTAAATTATATAAATTTAGTGATTTATGGTGCAACTGGGCCTAAGTTAGTATATTCCAACAATACTTGCCTCCCTTCTTGTTGGAGTAGCCACCCATCTTGCCGGCGACCCTGGCCGTGGCGCTGCCCGCCACTACCAGCACCAAGGCGCCGGTGCGGACCGCGTGACCTACGTAAACGTCATTTTAATATAGAACATTATCATCATGCATCGTTGATCTGGTGGTCGGATGCGCTATTGCTGAGCATGAGGACCAGGATTCAACTCCCAGGTTGGGCAAAGTGCTATTGGATTTATCCATCTGGGCTCAGTAGCCGCATATGGAGTATATGGAGCCTGGATTTGTGCCCGGTCGATGGCAATAGTCTCGCCCCCTATTACATGGGACCTAATCATAACTGGCTAGATGTGGGTGTACTATAGATGAGTACACCTTTGCCTAGCCCTTCAGGGATTACAGGCGTGGTGTTATGTTAATGAATATATAAATATTATGTTATTTATCATTCAGTGGTAAAATGGCCACTGTAATGTTATCTATTTAGTGTCAAAGACAGGACCGAAAGTGTTTGGGTATTCTCGACGTGATATAGTTTGCATAATCACATTATTCCAGTTACGTAAAATGAAGATAGGCTTACGGATCATGATCGCCATTTTGTCTGCTCGCCAAGAAGTCGAAAATGTAAACGAGCGCCTTATTTACATTGATGTAGGTATTGTCCCTCCTCTATAACACCGCGCAGCACCTGTAAAATTCAAATTACTTAGTGAAGGGAACATTTTAAAAGCATGACTGATAAAATCACAAGAAACTATAGTGGAACTTAATAATGTACCACGTAATAGCACATCGTCGTCACTTAGTCGCGGATAGGGTTGCCAGACACTTGGTTTTGACGGCTTGTTTTGACTAACAATTCCTGTCTGAGTATTCTGTCGCACAGAATTTTCGGGGTCCAAACATTAGAACGCTTTGGAAACTACGTCTAACCCTATTTAAAAGTTTATTTTACAACTTAGGAGGTGCTATTTTATATTTTCGAGGAGTGCTTAGTTTTAATAGAAAGTGGATATCTTATAACTTACCGAAGCCTTTATTAAATTCATATTCTATTTAAAAAATATATCTAGTTTTTAAAATTATGATCTGGCAACCCTACATACCTCAGCTCTTCGGTATAGTTTCAGCTTTAGGTTTAGAATGTGGTAATACCGATTATCATATATTACGGTGGTTTGCGGATCTTAGGTACCTACTATGTTATACCGTTGTGTTGTTACTGTTTAGTGATCGCAAGCATAGTTTCTAGTACAAGCAGCGGGGACATTACTTATAGGCTGATTATGCAAGCATAGTTACCGAGCTTTTTGTTCCGCGATTTTAAATTTTATTTCATAACTCCGTAAGGTGCTACTTTCATTAGTATCGATATCGGATAGTAATAATCTTATTAAAGGCTCCAAATAAATTGATCTCAATGATTTTGGAACGCCTAGGTCAAGAGATTGATATAGCGGGCGGTAGTCTTGGACAGGACTCGTGTATTGTGAAGTTCCCCACTCCATTCCTAATCCATGGTTCCACTATCAATCACAATCTGAAAAATTTGGAAGGATATTGCTAATCCATTGTTTCATAATGAAAAATTTGTCTCCTTAACAACGAAAATAACGCAAATGCTGAACTGAAAAAAAATAAAGCCAATCCTACTGTTATTTCTTTTCAAATGTTTCAACCTGTTAAAAATAAACATCGATATTTTATCTCAAGAAATAAATAGTCTTTATTGAGAAAATGTAACTAACTATTTAGACTAGATACTAAATTAAATTAATTAATTAATTTCTTGCCGGCTGGCCGTCACTTCACGTGACCAGAGGACTGGGCCGTTCTTGGGCCAAAGAATTAGCATTGCCATTCAACGTGGCAATGCTGCCACGCACGTCTGGGCACGTTTCCGGATGACAGCGATGCGGACGAGTACTTCGACGCCAAAGTGTCCTTTGTTTTTGTATTTAGTTAGAAATAAATTAAATATTGCCTACCGCATCGTTTCCCGTAGTTCATTGTGCATTTTGTTTTTTTTTTTCAGTTAGCGAGATAAAAGGGAACACAATTATTACATAAATAAATACTCTAGCAGTAAATCACAATTACCGCCGACGTGCTTACGCGTGCCCGCCTAATGTTTATCATGGCAGTACCCGGTGCCAAGATGGATGTCGTGAATCAAGGAAATTGAGGGCGTAAGCATTTCGCTTCACGCTAACAGATCTATAAAAATGTTGCAAACAAATTTTTTTTTTTTAACCAAAATGCTACCTACGATAACACGATATTATATCCCTTGGTTCATAAAGCTTTCAGCTTGTTGTAAATTACGTTTTATGAAACCGGAACTTTTTCTGCGAAACAAAATTGTTTTGCCAGTAAGCCTTCCCTTAAGTTTGTGTTGAGAACTTTCATATTCCAAAGGTACCTGCAGCGAAACTATTTACATTATCATTTATTTATTAATTTACCAGACTAAGTAACATTTTCCAAAGGCTGCTTTCAGTTAAATGGAGCTAGATGCTGCTAAATATCAGAAATTCACAAGAAGCGACCAGCACTGCAGACTTATTAACTGATTAATTTTACAGAGCTTTTATTCAGACTACCTCCATGCAATTGCCATTTGTCATAAATCAGATAAAAAAAATACTGCTGAAACAATGTGCGCTGCAGACGTGGGCGTCCACGATAGATATTATCGTAGACGTCCACGTCCGCGATTACGTTAGAAATTATAAAAGCGCGCAATGGATTGTGTATGTATTGTCCGTTTTGCACGAAGGTCATCTCAGGTTATCTCAGGGTGACCTCTTTGGTCGGTCTATGAATATGTCATCATCATTATCATTTCAGCCGAAAAACGTCCACTGCTGCCCCCCAAGCACCTCCACTTCGACCGGTTCTGTGCTTCTCGCATCCAACGGGTTCCTGCGGCTTTCACAAGGTCGTCGGTCCACCTTGTGGGAGGCCTTCCAACGCTACGTCTTCCGGTACGCCGTCGCCACTCAAAAACATTTCGGCCCCATCGGCCATCTGTTCTGCGAGCAATGTGCCCTGCCCACTCCCACTTAAGTTTGGCAATTCTTCGGGCTATGTCGGTTACCTTGGTTCTCCTGCGGATCTCTTCATTTCTGATTCGATCCCGCAGGGAAACTCCAAGCATAGCACTATCCATTGCCCTTTGGGTGACTTTTAGCCTTCTAATAAGGCCCATTGTGAGCGACCTCTTTTCAGTGCCACATGTCATCACTGGCAACACGCACTGGTCAAAGACTTTCGTCTTGAGACACTGCAGTATGTGGGACGAGAAGATATTGCGTAGCTTGCCGAACGCTGTCCATCCGAGTCGGATTCGACGCTTGTCCTCTTTCTCGAAGTTGGACCTACTTAACTGAACAGTTTGTCCTAGATAAACATACTTGTCCACGACTTCGAGTGTAGCGTCTCCGATCTTTATGTGAGTGGGTGTTACATGGGCATTTGACATGACCTTCGTTTTGTCCATGTTCATTTTAATTAAGACCCACTCTTTAGGAGGCTCTACTGAGGTCATCGAGTATTGTACTGTGGATCTCAGCCATGACTACGATATCGTCGGCAAACCGAAGGTGAGTTAAGTACTCGCCATTGATGTCAATGCCAGCTCCTTTCTAGTCCAGAACCTTGAAGACACCCTCCAGTGTAGCGGTGAACAATTTCGGAGAGATAACGTCTCCTTGTCTCACACCTTTCTGCAGAAGGACAGGTTTCGAGGTCTGATCCTGGAGTCGGACTGATACAGTGGCGTTTTTAACCGACTTCGAAAAAGGAGGAGGTTCTCAATTCGACGGTATGTTTTTTTTTTTTTTTTGTGCGTTTGTTACGCGATTACTCCGCCAATTGTGGATCGATCTTCAAAATAATTTTTTTGTTCGAAAGGAAATACTTCTGAAGTGTTCCCATAGTCACCAAGTCAGGATCTGATGATTGGATCCTGGAGAAATCAAAGGAACTCTTCAAATATTATAGGCACACCTATAGCGATTTGGGTATTTTTTTATAGTAACTCGTGCATTTGCTCTCGGAAAGCACCATTTGGTAAAGTGGAACTGATGATGAAGACCACAGACGGCCACCGGAACTACTTAATAATATCTAAGTATTTCACGGGTTGCGATTCGATTACTTTTATATGGTTGCTAAGTAATTTATGCTCGCCACGATGTGAATGGTGATATGGAGCTGATGGCAGACCAGGAGAACTCCTCAACAATTAACTTCCCTGCATCGGGAAAAGCAATATTTTGTAAAAGGCGATGAGTAAGTTGACACTAGTCTATTGTATCTTAGATAAATTATAAGCAGACCCACTAAAAAGCGTGAAATAAAAACTTTTTAACAAAAAATAACCGACTTCCAAAAGAAACACTATAAAGTGAAAAATAACTTTAATTTCGGAAGTCGGTGGCAAAACACGTAAATAAAAAACCAAAGACACCGACTTCCGAAATTAAAGTTATTTTTCACTTTATAGTGTTTCTTTTGGAAGTCGGTTATATTTTTGTTAAAAAGTTTTCGTACAGGCATTTCAGCACCTCGATGTACCAATAGTTGATCTGGCATCGTTGAAGAGACTGCAGTACAGCCCATGTTTCGATCGAATCAAAGGCTTTCTCGCAGTCCACAAACGCTAAGCAGAGAGGCAGGTTATACTCTTCAGTCTTCTGTATAACCTGTCGCAATGTATGTATGTGGTCTACGGTGCTAAAGCCTTTACGGAATCCGGTTTGTTCGGGAGGCTAGAAGTCATCAAACCTGCGCGCGAGACGGTTCGTGATGACTCTTGAAAACAGCTTGTAGACATGGCCCTGAAGTGAGATGGGCCTATAATTCTTAAGAAAGGCATTGTCGCCCTACTTAAAGAAAAGTATCACCACACCTCTGTTCCATGCCTGTGATGTTCTTCAATCTTCAAGTTAGTTGGTGTGTATGTCATTGTGTATTTGTTTATTTCACACAATCCAGCTCATATAGTTGAATAAATGACATTTGGTGTGTTGGGAGCGCTTCATAATAATGCACACGTCGTCGTTCGGACGCAAATCGCTTTTGGCGCCATTTTTTCGCTACCACGACAGCCAACCCTACTAGAGTTTACACACACATTTGCACGTGTACAAATGTCATTTGTTTATGTAGATAGGTAATTATTTTGTGAGCGCTGTATGGAGTGTCCGGGGTGTGTATATACTTATTAAAAAAAGTCATTACGATAACCACTTTGAGTGACAACAGGGTGATTGATAGATAGTCAATTGTTTTTGCTGCCAGAAAAAGTCCGTACCAAAACCGAGAATTAAAGTGGCAAATGGCATCATTTTATATCACAGTAGGCTACTGCTACTACTAATGATGATGAACCTACAACATGTGAAATGAAATGGATACCGATCTAAGAAGTAATAATAAAGGATAATTATTATCTTACTGAAGTATGTGTTATTCTTCAAAAGCAAGAATTTATCAAGATAGTAAGATACTTAATCAAGTATCCTTGGCTTGGTCAAGAGACTCTGGTTTATTTAACTGGTTTATAGTATTTACATTTTCTAGAAGTTGTTGGTACTATCACAGTCAGAAGTCGACTTGCAATCTCACAAAACTATGGCATAAGACTATTAGTTGTACTTATGACCTTCTTCTATAAGAACGTTTGACAACACTACACATTGGCAACTTGTTGCCGCTTATGATTGTTATTACAAATTTGAGTGTTACGGTGGCCAAAGCGGTTAGCACTGTGCCTCGCATGGCGGACGTTCGGGTTCGAGTCTCACATCAAACATTAAAAATATTTTTTAAGTATTACATGTGAAATAAGAATGCCGAGTTGCTAACAAATATTTTAAAATATTCCACAACTAAACGAAGATTCTTTTGTTTTACAATTATTTTCAATCTTAGCGTCGTTATTAAAATATGAGGGTAGATTTGAAACAAAGTGATAACGTATTGTGGTGATAAGTTCACTTTGTAAATCTACCCTCATATTTTAACTACTTTACTAGTTTACATAAATTATTCCACTATTCGCTGTTGTTGGTTGGTGAACATAGTAAAGGATTTCTTTTGTCGTTGATATCAAAATTTGTTTCATTTATTATCATATTATAATAATAAATTACCTTTATTATAATACCTATTTGTTCAAAGTAATTTAATAAAATAAATTACTAAAACATACAAATAATAATAATTATATAAAACATAAAAAAAAAACTGGCCCAACTAGGATTCGAACCCGCATCTATCCCGATCACATTAGCGAGTGCAGCCTCATTACCGATCTAGCTAATGTTAACTTATATTCACTTGTTGAAATTTTGCATTACTATTAAAAAAATAATCTATAAAATATAAAATAATGCGTATGTGTGTATAGGCGCCGCAGCTCGTATAGCGCAGGCGATAATGGTCATTGCGGTGTAAGTGGACTTCTGGCTGTGATAGTACATGTATTTTCCATGTACCTATGCACTTCATTTCTCGACGCTTCGTATAATTCCTTCCTTTACTCAAAAAAAAAAGTTGGTCACGATTTAATTTAAAGGCTCTTGAGTCGAGCAGGTATAATATTATGATATCATATAATAGTTACTAGTAGTAGTCTTGGTTATGGTTAATGGTTATGTTCTTTATTGCGTCATGTTCACCGCAAATAAACGTATTTTCTTTCTTTCTTTTCTTTCTATATCACATAACAACTAGGAGTCCTTAACACTGCCATAAAACATTTGTCATGAAACTTACCTGCTTTAAATTGCTTGTATGAAACGTTTGATTCGTAACTCACAAACATTGTTCAAACCTTCGTGGTCCACCGAAGTTGTCGAACTCACGCCTGGTGCGCTGAAGTTATGGATTTTCCTAATAGTTTTTTACGGTAAAGGAATCGGTCCTTTACTGTAAACAAACTCGAAAAATATCGACTGATTGCTTCTAGTGTAACGCTGCATATACAATTATATTGAATACATCGTCAATATCTCTACCTCAGTGTGTACTATTCAGTTTTTCATTTTGAACATACGGAAATTGTATAACACATTTCGTTCGTAATTGATACAAGAAACTGATTACCTTGTCCTCCAGTGTCATTTGTTATTCGCGTATCTCTCGGCTTTCTCAATTATGTTCCGAGCTCTTGAGTCATGGGGCGTCATATGAAACGGAGTAAGTATGTCGGTTAATACGTCATGTCACGTGCAAGATGTCACGTAAGCGTCTGTGTGGAGGCTACATGGAATACGGAAATATTATGATTTGTACGTGTTCCATTGTAAAATAAAATTTAGTCTGAATTTCACGAAATAAAGTCAAAGTCAAAGTCAAAGTCAAAGCATTTATTTCAAATAGGCACATAAAAGGCACTTTTGAACGTCAAAAATTATCTTAAAATAGAATTGATTCTAGTCGCCCATTCCAAAAGGTAGTTTTCGTATGGAGAAGAACGGGCAAGAAACTCCACCGTTACTCTTTTAAAATGTTTTAGGTACAATATTTTGCATGGGTACATTAATTATATAATAACATGTGAGGACGATGCACCTACAATAAAATTACTATACCACAATAGGTAAAAGAATTAAAAACGAAACCATGACATGTAAATTAATTATCTGACAGATACATGGTGCTCACATATTTACAAACATGGTACAAGCAAAACGATTTTAATTAAAAGACAAAATACAAGTAATAAGTCAGGGTGTGAGTAATAAATGTAAAAAAAAAAGAACAAAAAAATTTACAATATTAAATTAGCAACCAGTTTGATTTTGTCTAGACTCTAGATTGTCCTATGGAGCAGGACCAGCATGTTTCCAAGCGTTCTTATCTTGGATATAATCTTCTAATTTATAGTATGCTTGTTTACAAAGTGTACGTTTAATGTGAGTTTTAAATTTTCTTTCATTTAATTGCAATATATCACAAGGTATTTTATTGTAACATTTAACACAGTACCCCATAAAAGATGTATGTACTTTGGCTAATCTGAAAAATGGTTGATGTATTTTATCTTTATTTCTTGTATTAAAGTTATGTCTATCGCTTATTTTATTAAAAAGGTGTAGATTTTTTCTTACATACATAATATTTTCATAAATGAATTGGCAAGGTACCGTCATAATATTAATCCTTTTAAATAGTTCCCTGAGAGATTCGCGGCGACGTAGATTATAAATGGCTCTGACAGCTCTCTTTTGCAAAATAAAGATGGATTCAATGTCAGCAGCTCGACCCCATAGTAAAATGCCGTACGACATAATGCTGTGAAAGTAGCTAAAATAGACTAAACGCGCGGTTTCTACATCTGTTAACTGTCTTATCTTCCTAACAGCATAAGCGGCCGAGCTAAGCCGCCCCGCAAGAGATGTTATGTGAGGTCCCCATTGTAATTTCTCGTCTAGCGTGATTCCCAGGAAAACCGTTTGATCAACAAATTCTAGTTTCTCTCCATTCAGTATGATGTCACATTCGCTACTTCTAACATTTGGTAATTTAAATCTAATGCATTTGGTTTTCTTTTCATTTAGTACCAAATTATTTACCGTAAACCAATCTTGGACCTGAAGAATAGAGTTATTCACATCGTCAAGATTTTGTGCCCGTCTGTCTATCTTAAAGATCAATGATGTGTCATCTGCAAATAACACCATCTTCGGTTGATTTTGAAGTAATTGTGGTAAATCATTAATGTAAACTAAAAAGAGGAATGGACCCAATATCGAACCTTGAGGAACGCCCATTGCCATTTCAGACCCCAATGAGTTTACGCCGTTTACTTGAACTTTAAGCTTTCTATCTTTTAGATACGACTTTAGTAAATCAAGAGCTAAATTCCTAATCCCATAGTGCTCAAGTTTCAGCAGAAGTGTCTCATGGTTGACGCAATCGAACGCCTTTGAGAGGTCGCAAAAGATTCCAATGGCATCTTGTGCTTCCTCCCAGGCGTTAAAAATGTTCTTTATTAGGGTGACACCGGCGTCAGTGGTACAACGCCCTTTGGTGAAACCGTACTGTTGTTCATGAAAGATGGAATTTTTATTAAAGTGGCGTAACATTTGATTGAGCATCAACTTTTCAAACACCTTACTGAGAACTGGCAGAATTGACACAGGCCTATAATTGTTGGGTTCTTTACTATCACCGGCTTTGAATAAAGGTACTACTTTACTGTGTTTCATGAGATCCGGAAAGACTCCTTGGTCTATACTGATGTTAAATATGAAAGCTAAATAGGGCGCAATCGTTTCAATGATAGATCTACAAACTTTTACAGACATTCCCCAGAGATCTTCTGTTGATTTAATTTTAAGATCTTTAAAAGCTTTTATAACAGCCTGGGGGTTTGTATGTTGAAAACTAAACTCCGAGGGGCATGGCTTAACATTCTTTCTAAGTAAATCAGCAGAACGCGCGGGTGAGGAATTTAAAGCTTCAGTAGTTTTAATGGGAATATTAGCAAAAAAGTTTTCAAATTCCTGAGCAATTTCTACATCTGAGTTTATGGGGCCATGTGCAGTTTCTAAATTAAATTCAGTATTACGCTGTTTTTTCCTACCTGTTTCATTATTTATTATTTGCCAGGTAGTTTTTATTTTATCATCGGCTGATTTTATTTTATTGCTAATATAAAGAGCTTTAGCTATTTTGCATACACTTTTAAAAGTCTTAGAATATGTTGCAACATACTGATGAAAGCTTGTGTTATTCATATGTTGCTTTAGGCCATAAAGTTCAAAAAGGTTTTCCCTGCTTTTACGAATACCTGGAGTCGCCCAATCACTAAATAAGAACTTTGTGTAAATACTTTTAGTCTTCAGTGGGAAAGTGTCATTAAATTGCGTGTTTAATAGTGAAAAGAACTCGGCGTAGAACTCATTCGGGTCACATAAATTATTAAAACTCTGAACACATAATTTACTTGCCAAAGAATTATTTAATTTGTCTAAATTTTTAGATGTAATTGGCCTAAACCTTATTAGAGTTTTTTGTAAAGGCATGTAGGAGCAAAATGTTATAAATAGTACTGGGTCTTATAATATGAACAATTTTAACATTCGGAAATACAGTATTTTCTTTGTTTATGACTTTTTTTAAAGAACCAGTTTCTGAATAATTAATTACAATCTAGCCTATAAGACTAGATCATAAGCAATCTTTATCTTAATTACACATTGGTGTATAAAATACTTAGTTATGTTTTTAATTGATAAATATTTTAGAACTTAGAATAGTGTTGATTTGTTCTTTACATAAGTCCGTTCCACTTTCGAAGAATCTGATCTAATACTAAAAACATTTTGGGAATTCTGTAAAATTAACTAATGATGCATAAGTTCGATTTTTCGATCCAAAGATTTCATATGATAAAGAACCAACACGCAAAACTTTTGTGGGCGGTACGTGAAACTTGTTGTCGCCTGTCCGCCATCGAACCCTAATAAAACAAAGAGGGTCGGTCCAATTAATGTGCCTCACGTAAATGTCGTGCGCCTCCCGCACGACTTCGCTAATAAAAACTTAAAATGCTTTTTACACTCTGTCGCACTTTTCAGCTTTAGGTACTGTCCGTGAAGCATTTTTGTGTCAAAGCATACGTACCTGTCAAGCCACGTAATGCCGTGATTTTCCCTGACAGTAAAATGCAAATGTTTCAGTTTTCATTTGGAGTTGGAGTCATTAATTCAGCGTTTATCTCCAATTTAAATTGTTTTCCGCAATGAGAGCGGCGTTGTTCACAATTTGGACAAGCGTTTAGATTAACATTGATTGTGGTTGGTTTTTGACTAATAAATGCATGTAGGTATATACGTGCGTTTATTAGTGGACTAGGTCGTCAGCACACAACAGGTGACGTGTGATGCTAAAAATTATTGGACATACAGGGTTATTGGAAAAACATTAACAACCTCTTAAGAGATCATTGCACTCATCATTATGGACAACTTTTACTATGGGACCAAAATTGAAATCGCGAAAAAAAATCAGCTGTTCCCTACATTTATGTTCGTACTTATAACTCGGTCAAAATGTAGGGAACAACTGTTTTTTTTTTGCGATTTCAGGTAAAAAAAAACTCGGTCAAAATGTAGGGAACAACTGTTTTTTTTTTGCGATTTCAGGTAAAAAAAAATAATAAAAGTATGTTGGGCGCTCCTTGCGGGGCTCCGCATCGCTGTCAGTGCGGTGAAGCTGTCGACTGCCTTGGACACTGTAACGTCAATAAAATACGTGGGTCAACGACAGACTGCTTTATTAGCAAACGTAAACTAACTACCCACCACCATACAATTATAAGTACCGACCGATGTCACATCTCTCCTCATCAAGTCTACTAATCACTACAATCTAGAATGATCCATCTTAACCTAAAAATGTCCTATGACTATAAAACTATTGTGGCACATTATTGCCAGCTTGTCTAGCTCGGTTGAACGCACGCAGTGCACGAGCAGACGCGCCCAGTGGTGGTGGAGATACCGACGACGAAAGCCGTTCGGGTTGAACCGACGTCGACTTTGATTCCTCCAGCGGCGTGTCCCTAGTATCACCATCCCCGCTGGATGCGTCCTCAAACATCTCACCTTCGGCCCCGCTATCGACCCCCGGTTTGGCTGTCCCAGAGCCCTTAGGCTCGGCTACGACCCTGTCACTCATGCGTGATAATGAGTACCTATTTTTGCTACTTGCTGATATAATTTGGTCCGCATGTCTACGCCACTCAACTCCGTTACCTAAACTAACTTTGTATGAAACTGGACCTGTTTTTTTTATAACTGTGGCTTCGGTCCACTTGTCCCCCCTTGCCGTGTAATCGCGGGCAATTACTGCATCCCCAACCCGGAATTCTCTATCTGTCCCCGAAGCGCGGGTGATCTGACGCTCTTGCTTCGCGCGCACCGCTGCGGCTACATCCGGCCGTAGCGCATCCAGTCGGCTACGCAAGCGTCGCCCCTGGAGCGCCACTGCTGGCGAGACACCTGTCGTTGCGTGTTCACAATTCCGGTATTGGAAAAGAAATCTGCTTAGAGCGACTGTCACATCCTCGCCTTCGTACATCGCTCTCTTTATTGCCTTTTTGACGGTTTTAACTGCGTTCTCAGCCGCGCCGTTCCCCTGGGGTCTATATGGTGCCGAAGTTGTATGTCTAATACAGTTACATTCACAATATGCTTTGAACTCTTGCGATGAGAACGGCGGGCCGTTGTCAGTCACGAGCTGCGATGAGGGACCACTATCCTATATTTATAAATTACACATCCTTGATCTACTAGAAAATCATTTTTCCTAGCAAAAAAAGGTTTTTCCGCATCGCAGCTCGGTGCTGTCGGCCAACCGAATAGTGCGTAACCTTTGATTTTACTCAATAACGGATCGCGCTCCGTCTCTTTTGCTATATCTTTAAAACAAATCGGCAGCGACTCCTCAATAAGATTTAAATAATCTACCGAGTCGACGAAGCGACCCTCCCGAGCTAACGGTAATCGTGATAATGCATCAGCCGGACCGTTGTCCACCGATCGCACGAATTCTATGTCGAAATCATATGCAGCCAAGCGTGCCGCCCATCTTTGTAAGCGACTGGCAGCGGTCTGTGGGATTCCCCCCTTGGCCCCAAATATATGAGTCAGAGGCTGGTGATCCGTGCGTAGCGTAAAACGTCTTCCGTACAAATATTGGTGATGTTTCGTTACACCAAACAGAATGGCCAGCGCCTCTTTATCGAGCTGGCTGTAGTTGCGCTCGGGCGCACTAAGAGTGCGCGACACGCAGCTGACTGGCCGCTCGCTACCGTCTGAGTACCGATGCGCCAGCACGGCGCCCAGTCCGTACGCGCTGCTGTCCACCGACAACACCAGGTCGCGCCCCTCCTCGTAATGTGCTAATACACGTTCGCTCAGGAGAGATCGCTTTGCCTCCACGAAAGCATTATCACACTTGGAGTCCCATTCCCAGCCGCTATTTTTTTTTAACAGATTGTGTAATGGTTGTAATAGCGTACTCAAACTAGGAATGAATCGCCCGTAGTAATTAACCATCCCCAAGAAACTTTTCAGTTGTGATACGTTCTCTGGTTTAGGCGCGCTGGAAATGGCCTCCAGTTTCTCTGTATCCGGTCGCAAACCTTCCTTATTAATAATAAAACCAAGATATTTCACACTTTCTTGCAAAAATCTACATTTACTTAATTTAACAGTTAGTCCCATGTGACGCAACCTATCGAGTACAGCTCTCAGATTCTTCATGTGATCAAGCGTGTTGGACCCCGTCACACAAATATCGTCTAAAAATACTACACACCCTGGCACCCCGCGCAGCGTCTCCTCCATAATCTTTTGAAATTTTTCCGGTATAACAGACAGACCGTAAGGCGTACGTTTATACACAAAAGTACCCATATGCGTAGTTATAGCGGTGTAGGGTTGCGAGTCGTCCGACAACAGACACTGTTCATAAGCGTGTTTCAGATCAATTTTTGTGAATTTATCTCCCCCACTAAGATTTGCGAATAACTCTTCGATACGCGGCAACGGGTAATAATCTCTTTTTAACTTTGGATTGATGGTTATCTTATAATCCCCACAAATTCGTATTTCTCCGTTTTGTTTTACAACGGGTACTATTGGAGTTCCATAGTCTGAGTAGTCAACACGGTAGATGGAGCCGTCAGCCTCGAGACGTTCCAGCTCCCGTTCGACACGTGCGCGCAGTGCCAGCGGCACGGGTCTCGCTCGCACATAAACTGGTTGCTCATCGGACAGCTGTAGTCGTATGGGTTGCTTGCATGTACCTAACTTATCGCAAAATACTTCTGGGAATTCCTTACATAATTTGTTTACTACTTCATCATCTATGATTTTATTGAGGTTTATTTGTGTTATCTTTAAAGCGCGCAACCACTCTCGTCCTAGCAAAGGTCGCGCCCCACCCTTAATAATGTATAATCGTAGTGCTTTAGCTTTAAATTCGCCCAGACAAACGTCTACCTCAATGTAACCGAGTGATTCTATTCTTGAACCCGAGTAACTACGTAAAACTAAGTTATCCGGTTTCATCTTTTTATGCGAAAAGTTACCTTGATACATAATCTCACTTATTGCTGATATACGACTACCTGTGTCCACTTCACATTCCCAATTAATGTTATCAACAGAGAGTTTAATAAAAAATGGTTTGTTACCTCGAGCTGCCACATTTAAGTTGAACATACCATCCTCTGATTCGTCACTCACATAGTTATGCCGACCGTCACTACCACGCACTTGTTTGCACATCACTTTTAGGTGCCCTTTTTTACCGCACTCATCACAACTGTAATTTTTAAACCGACACCTCTCGGCCGGGTGCGCCTTGCCACAGCGCCAGCAGGCCCGCGCGCCGTCTGCGCCTGCCGCACCTGTTGCTGCCGCCGTTCCGTCACCTGCGCCGCCGCCGCCGAGCACCCGTTGCGGCCCGCGCGGGCGCGTTCGTCCGCCGCGCGCGTAATGCAGGCCTTCGCCCGCCTCGCCGCCGCCTGCCGGCTTTACCGAGTCCGCCGCCGCCGTCGTCGTGGTACCGCTCACCTCGGCATGCTTCTCCGCTGCCTCTAGAGCCAGAGCTAACTCCACTGCCTCTTTGTACTGAACTTGTTTCTCCGCGAAGATTCTCGATCGCATTACGTCACTTGTCAGCCCGGACACGAACTGATCGCGCAAATTTTCTTCAAGCGTCGAACATGACTTGCACTTTCCGAAACTGCACGTAGATGCCAGGTGTTTCAATGCCTGTAGGTATTCCGTAAGGGACTCGCCCGCACGCTGTCGGCGCAACCGGAACACGTGGCGCTCGGCGATCTCCGATCGTTGGGGTTCTAAATGTTCCGTAACCAATTTCACTAGTTCGTCATATGTTTTGTCTTCTGGAAAACTAGGTGAACACAGATCGCACATAAGCGCATAGGTTTCTTCCCCCACGACCGTTATTAACATAGGTACTTTCAATTCATCGTCGATTTCGTTAAGCCGTACGTACTGATTCATCCGACGAATATAAGCCGGCCACTGTTTCGAGCTTAAATTAAATGGTTCAATTTTACCCATAGGCATCTTGACACACGCGAAACAGAAAGGAAACCACGGAAATTAAAAAAGAAATTGTACAAATCCCGTTCTCGTCGCCAATGTAACGTCAATAAAATACGTGGGTCAACGACAGACTGCTTTATTAGCAAACGTAAACTAACTACCCACCACCATACAATTATAAGTACCGACCGATGTCACAGACACCATGGCCTATCCTGCAGTAGGAGCGCAGGCCGGATAGCACGACACGCCAGCATTAATGACATCATCCGTCGTGCTCTTGTCGCTGCCGGGGTGCCAGCTGTTTTAGAACCCAACGGCCTGGCATGCGACGATGGAAAGAGACCAGACGGAATGACCATAATGCCCTGGAAGTTAGGCAGACCTTTGGTGTGGGATGCAACATGTGTCGACACCCTTGCGCCATCCTATCTTCCTAGCACAGTGGGCTGTGCTGGGGCGGCTGCTGCAGGTGCAGAAAACCTCAAACGGCGAAAATATTGCAACCTGATTGGGAGTTATATGTTCGAGCCGTTTGGGGTTGAAACACTAGGGCCATGGGGTCCGAGTGCCCACTTGGTCTTTCGGGATATCGCCAAGCGGTTAGTCGACTCTTCACGTGACCAGAGGGCTGGCCTATTTCTTGGCCAAAGAATTAGCATTGCCATACAACGTGGCAATGCTGCCAGCCTTTTGGCTTTGGACTGTTCCTGTTGACAGCGATGCAGACGAATTCTTTGATGCCCTATAATGATTGTTTATTTTTTCATATAATTGTAGATACATATTATTATAGTTTATATGTTAGTTTATATTATGTAAATATTTAATTTTTGGGATAAAAGTATGTCAATACTTTTATTAAATTTTCCCTGCCAAATATCCATTATAATGTTTATCCTAGAGCACACCTCGGACACTCCATATAACCCTCGCAAAATAATAACCTATTACTACTACATAACTAAATGACGTTTGTACACGTGCAAATGTGTGCGTGAACTCTAGTAGGGTTGGCTGTCGTACGTAGCGTAAATGAAGTCGGTTAAAACACTTTTTTCTTAAGAATCACCATTTCGGAGATATAGCGATGCAAAAACATGAAAAAGTTGTGTTCTTCTTATTATGCACGTTTCCGCGCCACCCCGTGAGGTAGTGTACTTGGCACGTTTTTTAAAGTGGTTTCCCCGGTAGGCCTATTCCACGACCTATTGTGGTCCTGTTGAGTTAAAAGTATTGTATCAAATAAAAAATAGTACTAATGGAAATGATGAAAGCGGTGTAAGTTATGAGTAATTTGGGAAAATTATTCGTCTGATTGATAATAATCATCTAATGGAACTTAAGGCATACTATCTTCGTCTTCTTCCTGCTGGGTACAAGTAAATTGTTCAAAGAAAAGTTTATATTCAAAGAAAGTTTATATTCTTAGAATTGTATAATTTGCATGTATACGCCACGAAAACTAATATTTTTATTTGTATTACGGCTCTGTAACGTATATTAAAGGTAATTGACATACATATGTACAGACTATGAAGAACACAACTGTTTCAATTTTTTGCATCGCCATATCTCCGAAATGGTAATTCTTAGGAAAAAAGTGTAAGAACAATTTTTGTAGATAATTGCATGATGAACAATTTTGTCTCAACTATTTTTATGATAAAACTTACCGTTTAGTTGAAAAATGGAAAAACCGATTTTTGCAACATTTGACCTTGAATATTTTTTTTTTGCACACGTCGGATCGATGGGGACTTTTGACAATTTTTTTGTAATGGTGTTCCTAACATTTGTACAAATTTTCAGCTTTATGCGAATTAATGTAACCTTACCCCTATTTTTGAAGCTAACTTGACCGGACTATCAATCTCGCTAAGTAACAACTACCTACTTAATTGGTCAATTTTAATTAGTATCATGTTGCATGTCCTAATTAATTCCACTTCTAAGAGTTTTTGGGTTACTCAGTGCTAAGTAAAATAGGACCTAAAATGTTGCCAAGTAGAAGTGCTTTCTATTTGGCGTATTCCGATTCTAAAAAATAAATTAATAAAAACTACGTTTTTCGGTTGAATCTTTGCCAGCAGTACCTATTTAGCAACAATATGGAAGTTTTATTTAACCATTCTCTCTGTTCCTAAAGTTTTACATGATTAATGTTTATACAAAAGTTTCGTTTGCTCAACACCTAAAGGTTTAATTTACTTACCTAGCTTGGTATTCCAGAATCGAGCAAAAACTGTTGAATAAAACTAAAAACCAAGTAAAAGTAAAGAAAAAAAAATAATGGCAGAGCAAACCAAAATCAGAGATACAGGTGTCCGTGAACGTTCACAGGAAAAATGCTGAAACTGTGATAGTTGCGAAAGAAGCGAACATCATGGTTTTTAGATCTAAAGATGTGGCCGATATTATCTTCGTACATAGCACGTCTCGTGAAAGAAGCAAAAAGCAGAGAATGTTTTTTGTATTAAAATCGTAACCCTCCTTAGGCTTTGCCATAGTTGGGTAAAATTATAAACATGAAATCCATTAGAATTACATCACTGATTTCTTCAGTAATTGAAGCTATATCAATATAATACCTACCTATAGGTCCCTATTAGAACCAGACGTGATTTAACGGGACAAGAAAGTACGTATGTTTTAATATGTATATGATTATTTCCATTGAAAACAACTAGCTTTCGAGAACTTACTGTTCTACAAATTGCTAGTGAATCGACTATTGGAATTGGCGACGAATTAATTGGCACAGGTGCGACTAATCCATTTAGTTGAAAAGTCCATACCTAACCGAAACACTAATCATGCTTAAAGCTACGCTTTTATGATTGGTCGATTAAGCTATTTTAGTAAAACCCAAACATTTAAGTATATAAATACACTAGCTTCTGCCCACGACTTCGTTCGCGTGAAATTTCACCCTCACCCATTCACCCTATTAGGGGTGGAATTTCTGAAAACCCTTTCTTAGTGGATACCTACTCTTCGCAAAGAACACACCCTCCAAATATGTCTCTAGGACCAGCGGTTTAGGCTGTGCGTTGATATATCAGTCAGTCAGAACTTTGAATATTATTAGATTTATATTGTGTTTTAACCTCTTTATTCTTATGAATGCAACTTTAAGTAACTTATTTACGTTGCTTAAAGTTAAGAGACGTTTTGCAACAGTCACTATCATTACTTAACTTGAAGCAACGTTTATAAACAAACCCCATTATGTTAAGGATCGTCAATCTTTTTATCTGAACAATGAATTTGAATTAGCTTGGGCGTATCTTCTTTTACAAGTTATGGACTTGGCAGCCTTACGAGTCTTGAGTAGCTACATCAAATTGTATTTGCCAAAACTATCAAACTTGGAACGTTTATCTTCGATTAAAATTGCGGTCTGGTAAATCGTAAAAATCGGACCAAGTTGATAGCATTAGTAGTTCTTGAGATATCCAGCTGTGACAGATGGACAGACAGACAGACTGAGTCGCACCATACGGGTTCCTTTTTACCATTATTTTGGTACGGAACCCTAAAAAAACATTTCAACGGTCTTATATTTAATTAGGTCCTATCTTCAGAGACCCTTGAGAAGACAGCTACGATTAACATCAAAATCAAGACAGATGGAGTTTTGGTGTTGATCTTGCAATTTGAAGGATCTTGGGTCTACAAATCATAAGAGTCAATTGATTTGATTTGATTTACATATACGGAAGTAGACAACAAACAGGACAAGAAATAAAATCAGCTTAAGGTATTTACGTCAAACTGACGTTTTGTACTCGAATTATCATTATCATAGATTCTGGCAAGTCGCATTTCAAGTTTTAAATACGTTTTATGCACAGTTATAGATTACGCAATCAAATATTAATGTGAGTAACGATGTTATTGACAGTCAAAGTAAGACATACCTACTCGTACCTATACAGGGTTATTGGGAAAACACGAACAACCTCTTAAGAGGTCATTGTACTCATCATTATGAACAACTTTTATTATGGAACCTAACCTGAAATTGCGAAAAAAAAAATGAACTGTTCCCTACATTTACGTTCTTCTAACTCGTCAAAATGTAGGGAACAGCTGATTTTTTTTCGTGATTTTGACGAATACCAAACTGCCTTAGTGACCACGAGACCAACTCAACTCTTATAATATGTCTTGAAATTCAACCTTAGTTGTGTCATGGTAGACGTAATATTCTAAAGAATTTGAACCATATCGTGTATTTTCATAAAGTTCATTATCTCACAATTACAAGTAGCTATTAAATTTGATCACAGAATTAGCTTTTAACCGTAAAAAACTTCACTGATGCGTGGCCTTTTTTTTTATTATTAATCCACCCTCGCCTTGTTTATTTTTATTATTCTTGATATTCATTAGCCTTTCAACCTTAACAACAACATTATAATGATTAAAATCGCTTAACAACATGATTTATCGAAACGCTTGCACGGAGTATTCCAAATGTTCACGATAAGGTTCAAATTCGCTATTACTCATGTGGGTCAGATAATGTTGGCCACCGACTGTACCCGTTGCCAAGATTAATATCGTCATTCAAGGAAATTGAGGGCACGTAAGCATTTCGCTTCACGTTAACACAACTATACAAATGTTGCAAACAACAAATTTTATGTTTTTGTACCAATATGCTACGATAACACGTTATTTCCCTTGGTTCATACAACTTTCGGCTTGTTGTAAATCACTTTTATAAAACTTGAGCTTTTTCTGCGAAACAAAATTGTTTTCCCAGTGTCTAAAGTTTGTGTTGAGAACTTTGGTATCCCAAAGGTAACTGCAGCGAAACTGTTTACACACAAGCTCCACGACGCGGCGTTACATGTCACTGCGATTTTTTTATTACTTTATCACCGGACTAAGTCGTATTTTCCAAAGGCTGCTTTCAGTTTTAAATGGAACTAGATCAGACATTCAAGAAGCGACAAGCACTACACACCTATGAGCTGATTATTTTACATTAAGCTTTTTTCAGACTACCTCCGTCTTTCCATGCAATTGCCATTTGCCATATAGGTAATGACAGATAAAATATACTGCTGAATCAACGTCCGCGATCACAGGTATTGTCCGTTATGGACGGAGGTCATCTCAGGTTATCTCAGGGTGACCTCTTTGATCGGTTTATGAATATGTACGAGTAACTATATCAATCTTCAACCCTCAAGTTGATTGGTGTGTACGTCATTGTGTATTTGTCCAGCTCATATAGTTAAATAAATGACCTTTGGTGTGTTGGGAGCAGACATCAAATTATCTTCACGCGGCTCTCCCCGTTAGTAGGTAAGTGTTCATTCGACTAGAAAGTTATTATAACTTGTAGTAAACTCCATGTTTAAAATATATATAGACTAAAAAAAGAATTTTGAAAATCCGTCGACAATTGGCGGAGTATTCGATGAACCAACATACAAAAAAAAAACACAATCATCCGAACACAGTACCTCCTCCTTTTTGTGAAGTCGGTAAAAATACTCTACTAATTATAAAAAAAAGTCATTACGATAACCACTTTGCGTTAAAACAGGGTGATTGATAGATAGTCGATACTCAGTTGTTTTTGCTGCCATGTTAGAAAAGAAAAAGTCCGTGCCAAAACCGAGAATGAAAGTGGCAAATGGCGACGTTTTATATCAATATAGACTACTGTGACGCTACAATATGCGAAATCAAATGGGGTACGAATGATCTAAGAAATAAAATAAATAGATAATTATTATTATTATCATACGGAAGTATGTATTATTCTTCAAAAGTAAGAACTTATCAAGATAGTTTAAGTATTCTAGGCTTGATCAAGAGACACTGGGTTATTAAAAAATTGTTGATTAAAACAATTTGGTTCATTGGTTTGGTTAATTGTTTTCTAGGAGTTGTAGGTACCTACATATGTTTTCCTCTCTCGACAGCTTTCTTATAATAGTTACCCCAGCTTACACAAAAAAGAAGGCTTGACTCTTGAGTCGCGCAGGTATAAGTCCCTTTTCAATATAATATAATGTTTCTAGATGTGACAACATCTATTAGTTCTTAACACTGCAAGAAAACTATTTGCCCTGCAATATTACCACCTTTAAATTGCTGGTATAAAACGTTTGAAACCCACGAGGAATAAAACAGAAAAACTTTGTTCAGTTCAAACACTGTTCAAACCTTCAGAGACGTTGTCCAACTCATGCCTCGTATATTGACGTTATGGATTTGCCTAATACGGATTTCTGTAGCCGCAAACAACATCGAAAATATCGGCAGATTGCTTCCTGTGTACCGCTGCATTTCTATACAATTGTATTGAATACATCGTCGATATCTCTACCTGAGTGGGTGCTATTCAGTTTTCCTTTTTGAACATACGGATATTGTATTTCGTTCATATTTGATACAAAATACTTATTACCTTATCCTCCAGCTTAATTTGTTATTCGTGTATCTCTCGGCTTTCTCAATTATGTTCCGAGCTCTTGAGTCATGGGGCGTCATATGAAACGGAGTAAGTATGTCGGTTAATACGTCATGTCACATGCAAGATGTCACGTAAGCGTCTGTGTGGAGGGTCCATGCGATACGGAAGTATACTGAGATCATGAGATGACTTGTATGTGTTCCGATGTAAAATAAAATTTAGACTGAATTTTACGAAATACCTATAGTACCAGCTCCTATAATATGAACAATTGTACCATTTGGGGGATAGGTACTGTAATTAAATGTTTATTTACTCATTACTTTACAAAAAGTCCGTTCCACTTTCTTAGAGGTTCCACTTTCTTAGAGTCTGATTTAATACTCCAAACACTGAGAGAACTGTACAATGAACTGATGATGATGCATAAGTTCGATTTTCCCGTCCAAAGTTTTCATATGACAAACTATACGACAAGCTTTGGTGGGTGGCATGTGGATCTTGTTGTCGCCTGTCCACCACCGAACCCTAATAAAACAAAAAGGGTCAGTTCAAACTTTTGTTTTTCACGTGAACGTCGTCGTGCGCATCCCGCACGTCTGTCGCTAATAAAAACATATAAGGCTTTTTACACTCTGTCGCACACTTTTCAGCTTTACTGTCCGTGAATATTTTTTTGTTTCATAGCACCTGTGCATATTTTAGTATTCAAGCCACGTAATGGCGAGATTTTCCTTGACAACAAAATGCAAATGTTTCCGTTTTCATTTGCAGTTAGCGTAATTAATTCAGCGTTTATCTTCAATTAAAATTGTTTTCCAATAGTTGAAAAGCTACACGTGGATAGTATTGCCGCAATGAGGGCGGCGTTGTTCATGTTTTGGACAAACGTTTAAATTAACATTGATTGTGGTTGTTGTGAGTGGACTAGGCCAGCCAACACACGACAGGTGACCTCTGATGCTTATAGTTATTAAAATTCCATTGTTCATAGGAAAACCAATATTCACCTTTCTACCCATAGTAATACACATGGACCAATGTCACCTATTGGAAATGTTTCAAATTCAATCAAAGTTAAATTGTGTGCGTCATAAACAATGTGTGTGCATAGATATTGTAATCCTAGCTGTGTTGGTCTAAACGGACGGTGCCCTTTAGACCAGCACAGCTAGGGTTGCAATCATACTCAGTTATTATTTTACCCATTTCAGTATGATTTATAATATTGTGATTGAAACATTTGAATCAATAGTCACATTTTGGAAGAAGAAAACTAATGAACAAATTATTATATTATTATTTAAATTGGAAATAAAGATCAACTGCAATGGCTGTTGCTACCACGTCGGACAAAACATTAATATTATGACTTTCCCAACTTAGGAGCAAAATAAAGAAATTGATAATTTTGGCCAATACTCCTTTAAAAAGTTTTACTTTATTCAGCGGCACACACGCAACTCACGGGGTATTTTGCAAGAAAAAACATCCAACTGAAACTATCCAATATAAAGTTTTTCCGAGGGTGCAGCATCTATATGAGCCTGACCTTAAATCGCTGAGATCTGTAACATGAAAAATACATTATCGCGTCATCCATAATTAATCACTCAGCAAATAGGTACCATCGCGGACACTGGCGGTGGACCTCTTTTCAACCTTATTACCAAGAGCATAAGGGTGAAAAGTGGTCGACCGCTATTGTCCGCGGTTGTACATTATCGGTGTTAGAAAAAATATTCTTCAAAAGGGTTATTTAGATACGTATCTTCACGCACACGTTTGTATAAATGTACTTGCCACCGAGTGTGGAAGCAACAAAACTTCCTAGTATCTAAGCATTGAACCACTTAGCGTTCTGTGAGGTCGTTTTTATGTCTGTCAGTATACCTATGTGGAAAAGGCTTTAGTATCTGAAAATATTTAATTTAGTGAGTGAATCACAGAAGATTCACGTTGATATCATAAGGTATTACTAGAACTGATACTTTATTCTATTTACCTTTTTTTTTATTTTTATTTTTTTTTCTATTTATTTTTTTTTTTCTATTAGGTCCTTACATATGAAATTGGCGTTTTGTATGGAAGGAACAAAAAGTCGAATATTTTTTAATATAATATATTTAATTAATCAAAGTATGAACCATTGTTTTCAATGCACTTTTGCCATCTTATAGGTAGTTCATTGATCCCTTTACTAAAAAAACCAGTCGGACGGGAATCAATAAAATCTTTGAAGGCGATTTGGACTGCCCCATCGGAGTTGAATTTTTTCCCTTGCAAAAAGTTATCCAAATTGCGAAAAAAATGGTAATCTGTTGGAGCAAGGTCCGGGGAGTACGGAGGATGTCTAAGACATTCCAATTCAAGCTCTTCTAATTTGGTAGCCGTCTGTTGCGCAGTGTGTGGTCTGGCGTTGTCGTGAAGCAGCAGTGGCGTGGAGCGATTGACCAGCCTTGGTTGTTTAGCCGCTAGCTTTTCCATCATGGTTTGTAATTGCTGACAATAGACATCAGCTGTAATAGTCTGGCCAGATTTGAGAAAACTGTAATGAACAATACCGGCACTAGTCCACCAAACGCTTACAAGTAACTTTTTTGGGGTTAATTTTCGCTTGGGGCAGGATTTGGCTGGCTGGCCAGGATCCAACCATTGCGCTGAGCGCTTCCGATTATCGTAAAGAATGCATTTTTCATCACAGGTAATGATTCGGTTTAAAATACCTTCATTGTTGTGCCGGTTCAGTAATGTAACGCAGCAGTCGACGCGCGTTTGCCGGTTTGCTTCAGTCAATTCGTGAGGTACCCACCTTTCAAGCTTTTTAATCTTCCCAATTTGCTTCAAGTGAATTAAAACAGTTTTATCACTAACATCGAAGCCTGCAGCTAACTCGGACGTGGTTTGCGATGGGTCCGCTTCCACAATAGCCTTCAATTCTCCATTATCAACTTCGGTCTCAGGCCGTCCACGGGGCTTGTTCTGCAGGTCGAAATTTCCAGAACGAAAACGTTGGAACCAAAAACGAACTGTGTTTTCTTTTGCAACATGACCGCCATACACATCATTCACCCTTCGAGTCGTTTCCGCAGCACTAGTGCCACGGCGGAACTCGTACTCGTAAATAATGCGATATTTTAAATTTTCCATTTTGTAAAATGAGTGACGCAAACAGAAAAAACAGAAGAAAAAAAACAAATGAATGACGGTCATCGAAGCACAAATACATGAGTAAATAGCTGTACAAATTTGAATTTGGAATTCCTTACCAAAGAGGAGAAATTCGTGATTAAAGTGGCCAGTACGAAAAACGCCAATTTCATATGTAAGGACCTAATATTTTTATTTTATTTACCTCAATTGGGACCATTTTTTGGTAAGAAAATGTTTTAATCATAATACGGTTACGATAAATTACGAATGGAATGAAATTACGATGGTTACGAATAAATTACCGATTGTGTGCGAGTGGAGTGAGCTATAATTCAGTTAATATACATTATGTTTCACTATACCTAACCCTTTCTAAACCCCCTCTTCCCTTTGCCTAACCCTTCGTGGAATACAGGAATTATGTTATGTAACTTTATTAGGTTTTGTGAAAAAATGTAGAATATCACTCTTACCAAGAAAGCATAATGAAAAGAACCTTTGGTATACATAATTATAATACAGACGATGTGTCAATCTCGCTGTCACTAAGTAACAATTAGGTAATTGGTCAACTTGAATTAGTGTCATGTCCGTTGTCTGAATTAATTTGACTTGTAGAAATTTTCGGATCACTCAGTGCTAAGTAAAACAGGATCTAAAATATTGCTAGGTAGAAGTGCTTGCTATTTAGCGTATTCCGATTTTAATAAAAAATTAAGAAACTGGTGTTTTCGGCTGAATACTTGCCAACAGTATTTAACTACGTTTATTTTAAGTTTTATTTTACCATTCTGTTGCTAAAAGCTCTACATGATTAATCTATATATATAAAAATGAAACCCGTTTTCCGTTGTCACGACATAACATGAAAACGGCTGGACCGATTTCGATGAAATTTGGTATAGAGATAGTTTTAGTCCCGGGAAAGGACATAGGATAGTTTTTATCCCGATATTCCCACGGGATCGACATTTACGCGGGTGAAACCGCGGGGCGCAGCTAGTGTTTAATACAAATCAAACCAGAAGTTTCTAGTTTATTATTGGTACTTTTTAAAATGTTCTTTAAACTTGAAAAGGTCCGTATTTGCTAAGCTTCGTTTGCTCAATATCTTGTTACAATTATGATTTTTTACCTCTAGCGGCAAACTATTGGGTATTGTAAGATAAGAAAACAACAAACTATCTCAAACACTGTATATTTATAAAAATCAGTACTTTGTTATTCATAAAATAGGTAGATGACTATAATTAAAGTCTATTATCCCCACGACCATAGCTCTTTCTACTGAAATTTTAGCTGGCTGGCAATAATAGACCTTATTACCTATTTTATAAATAACAAATTACTGATTTTTATAAATATATAGTGTTTGAGATAGTTTGCTGTTTTCTTATCTTTCAATACCCAATAGTTTGCCGCTAGAGGTAAAAAATCATAATTGTAACAGTTTCTTGAGGTTCCACTTGTTAGTGCGGTAGACCCGTAGCGGCTACCAAGTGTTGTGATTTTAAACTAGTTTATTTTAATTAATGAGATAGTTGTTGTTTTCTTATTGCCATACCCAATAGTTTGCCGCTAGAGGTAAGAAATCATAATTGTAACAATCTAGAGGTTTAATTTACCCAACTTAATTTGGGATTCCAAAATCGAGTAAGAATTGTGGAATTAAACTCAGAACCAAGTCAAAGACAGTAACGGAATGAATATAATGGCAGAGCAAACCAAAATCAAATATACGGGTGTAATCTTCACAGGAAAAAGGCTATAACCGTGATAGTTGCAAAAGAACCAAATTTCAGGGTCTTTGGATCTAGTGGCCGATATTGTCTTTGCACATACCTACGTCGCCTAAAAACTTTGTCGTCCATTAACCACATAATTCATCGACAGGCCTGGTGGTCTAGTGGTTAGTGACCCTGACTGCTATGCCAGAGGTCGTGGGTTCGATTCCCACCCAGGACAAATGTTTGTGTGATGAGCACGATCATTTGTTCTGTGTCTGGGTGTAATTTATCTATAATATGTATGTATTTAGAAATATATAAGAATGTTTATCAGTTGTCTAGTACCCATAACACAAGCTCTGCTTAGCTTGGGACTAGATGGCGTTGTGTGATAGTTGTGGAATATTATTATTATTATTAATTTTTTAGTGTATATCTTTTGTTGGAGATCCTAAAATAAATAAATAAATCAAAGAATGTACTGTTCTACAAATTGCCAGTGAATATTGGGATTGGCGACAAATTAACTGGCACAGGTGTGAGTAATCCATTTACTAAAAGTCCATTTTGGGTATTACGTGCTCAATGTTGCACTTTTGTGATTGGTAAATATTATAACTATTTTAATAAAATCCAAACGAAAATACATTTGTAATAATATGTTAACCTTTTACCCATATACATTGCTTTAAATTAAAAGACATTTTGCGGTCAATAATTTATGGTTCAACAGTCGCTATCAACGTTTATAAGTAAACCCCATTATTTTAGGGATCGTCGTTCTCTTTATATGAACAATGAACTCCAATTAACTTGGTCGTATCTTCTTTTACAAGTTATGGACTTGGAAATCTTACAAGACTTGAGAAGCTACATCAAATTGTATTTGCCAAAACTATCGAACTTGGAACGTTTATCTTCGATTAAAATTGCGGTCCAGTAAATCGTAAAAGAGAGCATCTCGCATCGGTTCACTGCTGCAGCTATTTACTGAAATACTTTTCTATTTCGACAATAAATTGGGGCATTGTTTCCGCAACAATAACTGTTTTCAGCAAAAACTGCTTAGGTTTATGCAAGTTTCGTAGTTTAATTGCCCTTAATACAAGTTATCCTGATAACTTAGCAAGGGTGCAAGTTACGACAACTTCTAGTGCTTATATTCACATTTGAGTCATAAGTATGTAACATTAATTAGCTGTATTCTTGGTACGAATAAATACTATTATTATCTCCTTTATTTCATTATATAATTATATACAAATTATATTTTTAAATATTAGGATATAAAAAATAGTAGCCCACCGGTATCGGGAACAGGGTCCAAGCTACCGGAGGTCAGGGCTCCAGAGAGAGGAACCTCCTAACAATACGGGCCGTGTCCAGAAATACAGCTTTCTGAATCAAGCCCTTGATCCAGCTGCCCAACGAGAGCCTCCTTAGGTGTTGGTCGAGGCTGTTGGCTATCAATCCATTGGCTGTAACGACTACCGGCACAATGATCGCTGAGTCCACATCCCCCATGTCGACAACCTCGCGAGCCAAGTCAAGATACTTAATTTGTTTATCTTTCTCAGCTTTCACGAGGTTCTCATCATGCGGGACAGTTATGTCAACAATCATTTATTATTATTAATTACCTACTGCATTTTATTAGTACCTTTAAGACTTTTATTTTCAGTGGTCTGCCAAGTCGCAGCTGTAGAGCATAATAATGGTCGTCCAGTAAATATTTCGGCCGTGGCGGCCAAGCTCAACAGAGACTAGCCATCGGCGCGGGAGATATGATAGTGCACAAATGGGTGCGCAGACACAGGTGCACTCTCTCTTCCCTCACTCACATAGTCCGATGGGACGGCAATCTGACACGACCGGAGAGAGATTAAAAGCAGGACCAACGGCTTAACGTGTTTTCCAAGGCACGAGGGTATCACACCGCCAAATTTCAAACTCCGGGCTGTTATTGATAAATTCCTAATGGAGAATAGGATATGGGGCTTGACCTGGGAATCAAACCCAGGAACCCACGCTCAGCAGTCGCGCTTGCGACCACGAGATCAACGGGGCAGTTAACGATAGTACTTACGTACAAATCAGTATAAGAATAACGATAACCTCGAATTGAATCCAGAAAACATATAAAGATATATATTTGGGTGCTGTCTAAGGGTGCTTACATAAAGAAACAGGTTTCCGGTGCAGGCGAGTATGTGCGGGTCGGTACCGATTGAACCAGGTAAAACATGTAACCGTTTCCTTCCAAAGATCTACCTGCAGAGACCTGTACCGGGAGTCGGGACCAAAAATCCGCTTCTTTATGTAAGCACCCTAATGTAAGATTGTAAGCGTTCGATTAGTGAAACATTAGGACGTACCATTATAAAGAAAGAGCTCTATTTTCAATCGTAAAATTTGTTCAATATTTTTCGTAACAAGACGCATGCGTTATACGTTTGTTGCAGTAACCCGAGCTCTTGTGAAGGTCGCTTCAGTGTGTAGGATGTATATGCCTAAGTACGTGACGGTGAATTAATGGTTGGGCCAAGATGTCCCACTGCTGCCCACGCTCGGATATTTCTCTAGCTACCTAGATAGTGTTAATAATGGCACCTATTCACTACCACAAAAGGGTCTACCTGTCTGATTTCCTTTATGCGATTCATTTTGGATTCTAGTCACTAACCAACCCTTATAGGTATAAGGGTTAGTTAATAAATCGTAAAATTTCAGCCTTGGATTAAAATTTATCGAAGCTTCTAAAACATTACTTATTTATTCAATACTTAATTATTGCAATGCAAATAAATGCTTTCAAGTATAAATTAAAACAATAATTAAAACTCCAACATAAAGTCAATAATATTTGGTAGACGTAAAATTATTCGTAATGGGCTCTTTCTGCGAAGAAAGAATACACATAGTTTCGGGTTTCATTAAACAATCCATTAGCTTGCTACCCACCGTCTCTACGATTGACTTCTGTAATGGATTGTAAAAAACTCAGTTAAAAACTTCGAGTCCCGTATTTTTAAGCTGAATATCAAAGCATGACTTACTTTCAACTGTAATTAATATCACAGAGCTTATTTCGTAGCGGGGAAGACTTTCCAGAATAATTTCGTTGATTGAAAAATGAAATTGAATTTAGACTTCCATGATGAACAAAATCTTGTATACATTTTTTAAATCATAATCTTGTTTCAAATCAAATCTTCCTTGAAAAGACAGCTATGATTGACAACAAAGTCAAGATAGATGGGGTTTTGGTGTTGATCTGCAATTTGAAGGTTTTTGGGTCTACATAGAGTAAATTGATTTGATTTGATCTACATATACTTTGACAATTGTAGGCGAAGCACAGTAGTACGAGCTCATATTTATGTTATTGAAACTTCTCTATACCCCAAAAAACACTAGCACGTTCGAGAAACTATCCTCTCGGTAGCATAGGCTCCAACTTGTCCGATTATCGTTTTTGTTTCCCACGCTCGCAATGCAGCTGCAAAACTACTTCTATTGTGTTGTGAGGCTATGACGCACATGGGATTTTTCCACTATAAATCAATGTGAAATAGTTTGAAGGTATAAAAGGGACCGTCTCCGGTCATACCTACAGTCTAGCCCGATCTCTATGTATGGCAAGCTTATCCCTTGGAGAGTAAGCAAACCAAGTACTTAGGTGTCATTCTCGACCACAACCTTACTTTCAAAGAGACGACGGCTCATTCGCGAGGCGCCTTCGCTCTCGGTAGGTTTCATTCCTTCCTGACTGCCCGCAGCAAATTGTCACTAAAGTGCAAGTTGCGCCTCTATACAGCTGTCATTCGCCCCAGCATGACTTATGCTTGCATAGTCTTCGCACACGCCAAGCCTCGCCATTTGCACAAAATGCAAACCCTCCAGAACCGTCTCCTTAGAAAGGTTACGGGAGCTCCCTTCTATGTCCGTAATCTGAATCTTCACCTAGATCTCAGAATTCGCACAGTTCAGCAATTCATGAATCGCCTTTCCAAGCGCTTCTTCGATAATGCCATAAAGCATCCCAATCCCCTGATTGCGGCGGCCTCCCGATACACTCTCTCCCGCATAAGTAGGATTCGCCGACCAAGGCATACTCTCACCATCCCCGACGACGCCACTACTCTCCTCCAGGAAAGTAGTAAGGCCACCAGTACACTCAGGAAGTACAAGTCCCGACATCCGTCCTTCCGTCCTCGCCGCCGAGGCCCGTCGCGACGCCCCGTTCCATGTCCGCCCCGACCCTTGCTTGAGCCAGCCCGCGCCGCTGAGCCTGTAGTCTTAAATTCGTCCCCAATTAATACCGATCCAGCCTGTCCCTTGCTGCCCTCTCCCAGCGACGCCCTAAGTCGAGGTCCGAACCCCACAGGGGGTGCTCTTAGCGTGTAGTCGCTTAGTATTTTAAGTTTCTAAGCCCTGTCTGGAGGCCGTAACTTTTGAGGCAAGCCCGGTTAAGCAGACGACAACCTCATAGGATGAACTGCGAGATAAAAAAAAAAAAGTCTCATCCACAGAAGCGAGTTATCCTCCAGTGAATAAACACCTCCATTCTCCGCCTACTACGGACCGCGTTCCAAATAGAGTCAGTCAGTATAAGTACACAAAGTTAGTGTTTTTAGTGCGTAAGTTGAACCTACTATAACTGATTTACCTGTGTCGTGTCTATGTGTATTGTGTGTAATAATCAAGTGTCTGCATAGACAATAAACTACTGTTTTTACCTCTGACTAGCTGGTTTTAATTCACTTCTTCATCACGGGAACACCATCACTCCCGCCTACATCACTTGACGGTGCCCTGTCAGTTCACCAAAAATTATTTTACAAATTTTTACTTGACAAACAACGATTGGCAAAAACATGATTTATCATTTCATCATTATACAACAACAAGTTTGCCAAATAATTCACTTTACAAAATAATCACCAAATAAACTTTTGTTTAATAACGTGTTATTTAACAAGCAATTCATTTTTTATTCGTTTTATCTCATAAAACA
The DNA here is from genome assembly GCA_947508005.1 of Amphipoea lucens. Classification (NCBI taxonomy): domain Eukaryota; kingdom Metazoa; phylum Arthropoda; class Insecta; order Lepidoptera; family Noctuidae; genus Amphipoea; species Amphipoea lucens. The sequence continues at coordinate 15,847,209 of OX382358.1, read as the reverse complement.
ACGTTTGGAATAAAAACGTTTTACATATTGACTTATCATTACGCAATTTCCTAAAAATGAAACTCATTCTTTCATCGACTTGCGCTAATAGAAAAAAGAGATTATTTTTAGTGGGCTACCCGGAACCGAACTAGTTAGATTAGGTTAATTATTTAAAAAAAAAAAGTTGGGTTAGGTTAGGTTAAAACTGTGACCCCTACGTACGAGCCGAGCGAGCGAAGCGAGCGGTGCCGCGGCAGCGGCCGGCGACATTATTTAGAAAAAATTACTTTTACACAAAATTTGGGTTACAGAAACGACTTGCGCTTATGGAAGAAAAAAAAAGAGATTATTTTTAGTAGGCTACCCGGAACCGAATTAGCTACATTAAATTAATTATTTAAAAAAAAATGGTTCGGTTAGGTTAGGTTAAAACTGTGACCCCCTACGCACGAGCCGAGCGAGCGAAGCGAGCGGTGCCGCGGCAGCGGCCGGCGAGTGCCAGAAACGACTAGATTATATAGAAAAAAATACTTGACTGAAAATGATTTGACCCAAATGGAGAATATCGTCATGATCACTTTGTGACGGGTTTAGAAAATCTTTATACAACATTATTTTTAGTATATGCGAAACCTGAATATAGTTTGTTCAGAATAAGTAACTGAATCGATTCCAATAATTTTTACCCCATGTTATATTTTGGCCCAAAAATATTTAAAAAAGGTTAATAGTTGGACACCCCGAGTATATTATACTGTGCCCCGAGGAGCGACTAAGTAGGTAGTTATCTACCATAACGCGCACAATGGCGCGGCGCGGACGCACAGCGAGCGGGGCGACCGGGGCGGGGGTGCAGCAACCTCAGTCACCCGGGTACCACTGGTTGGCGCGCACGTGTCGCGTGGGTCCAACTGCATAATCGCGAGCGCGCGGCCGCCGAGTTGTGTTTCGGTTGATCGTGTACTTACCTATCGTATGTAAAAAGTGTCGTGTAACCATGACTTTCTCATACACCAACGTCCAGTACACAGAAATGGTACGTACATCAGAGCATCGTGGACCACAATGCTTTGCCGTGATGATTAACATTTTTAAACACGCCAAGATGGTTAATTGTAGAAAGTTATTATTTGTACCTACAGCCTGCTGTGGTTAAGTAATGCGATGTTTAACACTTTTCATCCACTTTGAACAAATCGCATTGACTACATTGTATCACTTACGGCTTACGAATAAGTAATTACTTATTCGTAGCTTACGGCTGCATTTATTTACGAATAAAGTACATTATAATAACTACCTACACTTGACCATTACGACAGTCCAAAGCCTGCAAGTGTGATGGAAAATGTTATCACCAGTTAATTACAATACAATCGCCGCGCCGCGCGAACGGCACGCGGTGGGGGAGACCATGTTTTTGGACGGACAAACAGGTAACATAACAAGCTTATAACTTGGTGATTATTCATGATACAGTTTTGAAATTTTGTACATAGATTCTTTACATAAAAATACTAGACACGTGTTTCGGGTTTCGCATATACTAAAAATAATGTTGTATAGTATAAAACAGTCACTCCCGCTGTCTGTAAGCTTAGATCTTTTAAACTACCGTACGCGATGGATTTTAATGCAGTTTTTAATGCAGTCGCTAGTGTATTATAAAATGATATTTTGTTTAACGTTATTTTTCCAAAATAATCTAAATATTAAATGAAAAATTTATAAATGATTAAATATTATCCGTAACATTTGTAAAGTAAAGCATTTGCCAAATAAATGTTTGTAAAGCGAGTGTTTATAAAATAAAACATTTGCGGAATGAGTTGTTTGTGAAATAAATAGTATACGAAACGTTGGTTGTAAACTAAAAATTTGTCAATGGAGTTTTGGTGAAACATTAGTGAACCTCACTTGACTCCCGTTGTCTTCAACAACAATAGTAACAGGCCACTTATAATAATAAACAGGACAAGCAATGACTGATTCAATTACTGAATGCCGAATCAAATTACACAAATGAAGCCGTGTAGGTATGTACCTATGTGGTGTGTAGAATATGTAGATGATGTACCGACGACGAGATTGTTCTTAAGTTGGGTCGCTTCGTAATCACTTAGTAGCGGTTTCAAATTCAAGCAAGTACCCTTGATGTGATCTTATGTACTATCCTAACTCAGAAACCACAGGCTTAGAGTGAAAAAAGATATCGTGAGTCATGCTGAATAGACGACTAGTAATAGAGAAGACAATCCGACAATTTTAACTGACTTCCTTAGTTTTAGTTCTTTATTCAACAGGACCTGTCGATAGTGCAGTGTGTTGATGTTTTTTGACAAATATTGTCGAGCCTCTGGACTTTCTTATGAACATGCCAAACGTCAACTCACAATATAATAGCCAACCGTAGTGGCCTTTGCCCCCTGAAGTGAGACTGTTGAGTTTGCTAATATCGAAGTGTATTTTAAGCTTATCGTTCAGTCTATGGAAAATAATATTACCTACTATTTTATTTCCCTACATAATCAGCCTATAATGTTCCCACTGCTAGGACACAGGCCTCCTCTTGGTGGGAGGGACTGGGCCGTAATCAACCACGCGGGCCCAGTGCGGATTGGTAGATGTCACATGTCTTCCAATTTTTGGTTCCAGGACATGCCGGTTTCTTCACGATGTTTTTCTTCACCATTTTAAGAGCAGTGGTCATGAAATAATTTACATAAAGTAAAGCGCCTATCTGGGTTCGAACCTACGACTTACAACTCATAAGTCGTGGCTGTTCCCACTGGGCCACCACTTCTCCACTTATTTTCCTACAGTGACCCAAATCTTTGTGGTGCAAAGATGTTCAATTTCCGGTTTCGGCAGACATCTATTACCTAAGTTTTCGTATAGGGAAGTTTTTCAACAGTGAAAAGTACCGAATTTTTTAAATGTGCCCGATAAAACTCTCTAGAGGTTCGACATCTATTTCATGAGACGAAAATACAGTGTAGGTACAGTTGATGAAAATAAGGAGAAGAACAAGTAAATAAATTACTGGCAAATAAGTAAACAAACGTTTTCCATTTGTGCAAAACCTAGATATTCGTTGATGGGAATAGTTTACAATTTCAGTGCGTAATTTCCTTGTAGTTACGTGGTACGGTACTATAGGATCACTTATTTTGTACCACGCAAGGGTGTATCAGATGTAGGCGTTAGAGGTAGATAGCTGTTCGCTCAATCGTCTCATTAACAAGTACTGAACAATGCGTTTATTAAATTATGTGCTATAAGTATGGACCATTACTAAGGTTTTGTGGGGCTTAGTTTATAAGTTATTTAGCATGCTGAGAACTTATAATAATTAAAAAAACAAGTCGGCTTACTAACGGCCTGGAAAAGCTAATTATATAAAGAATTTTGTAAGTAATATAATTAATTGTAACTTGGTTACCTACTGGGCCCAATTAGTAGAATATAGATGTACCGTCGATACGAAAAGAAGATCTACTTATAGACAAGTCAAAGATCAAAGAGTTTAACGAAACTGTAATGATTAGGTTATACACGAATATAAAACAAAAAAAAAGACGGGTTGCACTCCGGGAGTGCCGGCAGAAGTGAAAACTTGAATATTAACGTTAAAATAAATCAATTATGAATTGAATTAATATACTTAACTAATTTTTTTTCACTATTTCTGCGTTACTTTTTTCATTAATCGATGTACTTTGTTCAATTTCCATATTTTAAACACTATACGAGTATACACGAATTTTACGAATACACAGCAGTGTGGCTACTACACAGACGGTCGAGCCATCAGCTGTCCATCCATCCATCCACATCCACGTCCACCGTCACCGTCACCGTCACCGTCCACGTCACCGTCCCCGTCCCAGTCCCCGTCACCGTCACCGTCAGCGACACCGTCACCGTCACCGTCACCGTCTCCGACACCGTCACCGTCACCGTCACCGTCACCGTCACCGTCACCGTCACCGACACCGTCACCGTCACCGTCACCGTCACCGTCACCGTCACCGTCACCGTCACCGTCACCGTCACCGACACCGTCACCGTCACCGTCACCATCACCGTCACCGTCACCGTCACCGCACCGTCACCGTCACCGTCACCGTCACCGACACCGTCACCGTCCCCGTCACCGTCACCGTCACCATCACCGTCACCGGCACCGTCACCGTCACCGTCACCGTCACCGACACCGTCACCGTCACCGTCACCGACACCTTCACCGTCACCGACACCTTCACCGTCACCGTCACCGTCACCGTCACCGTCACCGACACCGTCACCGACACCGTCACCGTCACCGTCACCGACACCGTCATCGTCACCGTCACCGTCACCGTCACCGTTACCGTCACCGTCACCGTCACCGTCACCGTCACCGTCACCGTCACCGTCACCTTCCGTCCGTCACCGTCACCGTCACCGTCCGTCCGTCCGTCCGTCCGTCCGTCCATCCGTCCGTCCGTCCGTCCGTCCGTCCGTCCGTCCGTCCGTCCGTCCATCCATCCATTCATCCATCCATTATCGTGTCTCACTTGCTTCACTTCGGTTGGCGCCGCCGCCGTAGAAAGAGGAGGGGGGGGGGGGAAATCTCTCCTGACGGTCACGTGTCCTGACGCGATGTCCTGACGCGAGTTTAACATTTTTTCCCCATTACAAAAAGTGTGCAACGCCGCTAAAGAAGTTTTCACTTCAAAAATTGGAAAATAAGCTGTTTCTTTATTTAACACTTTCAGTGCCCAGCACCCGGTCGAGCGATAAATTCGTTCGTGTGCCGACATGGTCACAACCCGTATATTTACGACTCGGAAGCCGAGTTGTGGGCTCTTTTAAGGTTTAAGTTTTACTGTGAAGACAATTTGTAAATCTTACTAGGTACATAACTGAACACGAAAGGATTGTATTCCATCCTTTTTCTCAGGCAACGTCGCGTCGGTCCAACTAAATATCAATAATTTTTCAGCAATAACTTGTTCTTGACTAAACCAGATAAATTCATATGGAAGTCGGGGGACCGTTCTGTGGAATACCTTCTATTCTAAGAGGTCCCCCAACTGCTATATGAATTTATCTGTTTTGGTCTCGTTACATAAATTCTTTATTTTTTTTTTAATTATTTTATCCTTTTCCAATTACATTTAACCGTCGCGGGTCTAAAAAAAAATTTTGCTTTTTATAAAATATGGTTTTTAGGTTTACTACCTTCTGCTCGCGACTTCATCCGCGTGATATAACGTATGACACTCTACAATAGAAATAACTTCGCATTAGAAAAAGAAACGGATATAAATTACTCGGATATCTATGTATTTAGATTACCAATTTGATAACAATCATCGCAATATATCTCTGTTTGTTTGTTCTAACTTCAAATGATAAAACTACCAGTTTATAGGACATATTTCCGAGACCTCTTGAGTGAAACGAGATGATACTTTACTTTTATGAGATAAATGCTATGTAAAGTTTCATAGTTCCTGCTGGAAGAGCGACGGTTAAATAAGGGAAAACACAACAACATATTTCCTTGCGTCACATCTGCTCTAGTTAGCAACACGGGAATGGCCTAGCTACCTAAATCTTGATTCAGTGGCATTTGTGTTATGCTGAAGCTAGAAGTATGCTAATAATTGAATAACTGAGCAATTTCGATATGGTGTCTTTGAGACAATATAACCTTAGTTATTACATTATATCCTAAATATAGTGAGCAACAAAAGTCGAGTATCACATCAGTTTTTCAGATCGTTATAGAGCAAAATATTTAATTGTAATCTTTAGTAAAATTTTAAGAACTCTTAGCTATTTTTGGGAAAAGATTGTATCAACTGTTGATATAAAAGTGATAGTGTAAATGGAGTTTAGTTAGCTGACCGTACCTAGCCATCTTAACACCTAGTAGATACCTACAAGCGTTTATAGAAACATTGTAAATAAATTAGAGGGATCACCTGTCATTGGGAAATCCAATCCATTATCTAATACATTATCTTAAAATCACGTGACTCGTCCAAGTTGAGAAAATATAATAAAATTAACAATTTTGTTAAGAGGGTTCCAAATCCTGGAAAAGTGTTATCAATCAAGGATAATTGTTATTATTAGGCAGTCATTTTGTAGAATTTATGCTTCTCATTCGTCCAATAAGTTTTAAGGTTAAGAACAACAGTCTGTGCCTCCAGCGAAAGGGGGGGCTATTATTGTATCATTTGACATTAACAAACCCCTTCTAAGTTTAAAAATACGTTAGTCCTTCGCATCAAGCCTGATGTGTTTCCGCTTCATATATTTTATTCGTAACGTACTTAATGATGAAACAATATCTAACTAATGATATTAATATTTCCATACATGTAGGTATGCCTCTGCATATTCCTTTGGGGACTACAGGTGCGACGTTATTTTTATGTTCTGTAATATTTACATTTCCTTTCATACTTTTAACAGGCAGCTAGCACCCTTGCGTAACACATTATCAATCTAAATCTGAATCATTTTGAAAGATATTGCTAAACCATTGCTTCATAAATTCGAAAAATGTGTGTGCTCAACAACGTAAATAGCGCAATGTATGCTGCTGAACTGTCAAAATGAAACCCATTACTACTGATAGTGTGTTACGCAATTACCCCGCTGGTTTTGTTTTTCAATTAAGAGATACCGTGTGTGTCTGTTATTGTTCTCTCATTTTATTACCTAGATCTCGTGTATCCGTAAAATGTAATAGTCTGCTCAGTAAACATATACTTACCATATAAATAATTGGCATATTCTTCTAGCTCGATATCGTAATTGGATTTAGATTCCCAAAATAAATATTTAGTAAATAAAATAAAATAGCTTTATTTTCCTTAGGTACACTCTTATCTTATGGAACAATATTAACTAAGTTTTTATGTTTTATAAATACCTATGACTTTTAACTTTCTTGTCTGATGCACATAGGTTTTATATATACCTACCTACCTACCTACATACCGTTCCTAGATCTGGATGAATTAAGAGTACCTAATCATGGACGATTTTTTGGTCCAAAAATGTTTCGCGTTAGTAGTAACATGAGTAACATCGTAACTAGAACTATAGATTTTGGCATATCGAATTTCTAGTCCTTTTAAGGCCAGTTTACTAGTGAACATGTTAATGTTTACAGGCATACATGACAAACGTGTAACTTTAGCTGCGGCATTAGCAGTCAGTCAGACATAATAATAGGGCATAATCAATAAGAGAAAAAAATACATTTCAATATAGTCTTTAGAAATATTTCCACGTCAAGTCCCTCGGGCGAATACGAAATATTGGCCCAAGGGACTCGAAATAGGAAATTGGCATTCGTATGAGTGCTGAATGACTAACAAAATCTCCATTTTTCAAACAGCATTGTTTTTTTAATATGGTTCAAGACCAAGAGGGACAGTTGCAATCATGATGAAAAAGAATGTACGTGAGGTGTATTAACAAACAAGCAAGTGACGATGCATTAAGAAAACTTTACCGTCTGTTCTAATTGCAAAAAGCTAATAACGGTTCGAAACGAAGTGGAAGCAACATAAGAAAGTAACAAACGTTTCACTTGTTCCTATCTACTGAACCATTATTATGTTCTGTTCTCATGCTATTTGAGAAAAAGGAGACGAAAAATTCTAAGTATTGGGAAATGAGACAGCTAGGTGGCGTATTATTGGTGTAGGTTTGGGATAATCAGTACCTTTGACCTTTGGTTTGATTTGGGAAAGCAGTACCTTTGTACTCAAATTATAATTATGTCGTATTCCTGTGTATTTTACTGTTTGTACATAAATAATAAAATAAATAAATAGGTTATCAATCAACTGTTAGGTATACATAGGTCTGAATCAGTCTTTATAACTAACATGTATCTACATTGTACACTAACTGTAGTCAGAACGTGAGAGGGTCTCATTTTTCGTAGCTTGATGTAGTCGAAGACTGGAACAAGATCCAAAATAATAGAATATAAGTAGGCAATAAAGATATTGTATGACAACAGATATCGCTGGTTACGGGGTCTCTGCAAGATGGATTTGTAGACTTCCGTAAGTCTATCAAAGATATACGGCCGTAAGATATCCCGAGGGTAGGTTTATACCTGCACAGTAGTTAATTATACAAGATAAATCGCCAATTATATTTTATTTTATCTTTTGTAAACGAATAAAAATGAAGATGAAAGTAAAACAAGAAATAAAAAAAAAACTTGAATAAGTAACGGTTGTCAACAAAGGACCAAGTATTTTCTTTTCTTGAAAGTGTATAATTACGATAAAATTTTAAATGTGCTTCGTTCAGAATTCCCGGGACTTGGTCGTAAGAAGAAATAAGTTACTTGTAATTATATAATAACCATTTCACGGTCGGAAGCTTTTCATGCATTTCGTCTAGGAGTTATAATGAGCTACCGTAGCTAGACGTTATAGTGGCTTCTAAATAAGTAATGATTGCTGATTTATGATTACATGTGAACTGAAAAACCTGTGAAATGTATCCGCTCATTTTGTAACGATTTTCAGTTATTTACAACGCAGTTTTCTACCCTAGCAAGCATGGAATCCGGGTCAGTCGCAAAAATATTAACATCTCTGAAACTACGAATAGTATAACTAGTGTTTAAGCTTCCATATCTGAAAATAGGTTTCTTATCTTAAAATTATCATTTAATCAAGTTAGCATTCATAGTTTCGAAGGTACTTAGGTTTTCGAAGACCGATCCGGGTTTATCGCTCGAAAGCGACTGTACGTTAGATCACAGAAAACTTTAAATTATAATTATAAATACCGATTAAAGAACAACCCATACCATTAAAATAAATTACTAATCCAGCCATCTACATGATAAAAAAAAACACTTGCGAAAATAATCGCGTACAAGAAAACGGCACAGCTGCGACACAATCCGATCACTTCACATTGTCGATCGAGCGCCATCAAACGCAACGATCCCGTTAGTTTCCATTGTACTACGATTGTTGACGACGAAGTTAGATCGCGGTGTCGGCCGGAGATGGCGGAGTGGTGTGGCCGGGGCGCCGTCCGGGACAGTACTGGAGCACTTGTCGACGCGACCCGGGCGCCCCGCCCGTGCAACGCACGCTTCCAGATTTTCCCGTTTTTACCCTTGTACCTTCAACATTAAGCGGCGCCCTGACACGTTTTTAAAAGGAGCTATGTGCACTATTGAGTAGTTTTCGAGCATGCAGTTACGTTTTCCTTGAAGAATATTATTTTGAGGTGGTTTCAGGAAATCAATGAATGGATGGGTGGAGGTTTGACAAGGCACCATTGTAGTAAGAGTATGTGGGTAACAACTGCTTACGTTTTCTTATCTGCAAATCGTGGCAGAAACCAACTAGCATATCGACTCCTCACCTATCATTCTAAATTGTACATAGACCATTATTTGAATTCGATCAGTTCTGACTGGCCAACTGCTTTGAAATAATGTCAATAGTGTAGTAAAGATTGCAAATTCACGTGCTCAATATTGACAAATTAAACATTTTTAGGATGATACTAACATACATAAGCATACGATTATATATACCTAATATAAAACAAAACTATCTTTTAAGCTGCTTTTAAGATTTGCAGCTGAAATATCAAACTGTTTAATTAGTTAATTTACTAACTATCACGAAAGTTTCAAGCTCAATGAAAATACTTGAGTCTTAACTAAATAATTCCCAAACTAAAATTGACACTGTCCCATGGCTCTATATCCAGAATTTCCATATTTTGAACATGAATACATGTTCACTATTTGACCTACCTATTCGAAATAAAATCCAGCCAGGTGTGAAATCAGATATTAAAGGTTCGACTGAGTGCGAACTGATATAAAGAGAACATGACTAGGTAAATAACATTGTACATAGGGAACTGTTTTTCTATACTTTTGGGAACGTTGGGCTATTCGAAAATTCTACGAAAGACTTTGCTCATTCCAATTTGATCTGTTTCTTGTTTACTTTAAGGTTTTGTCTAATAACAGGGGTTTCATGAAAGTGATACCCTTCAGTATTGGCATTTATTTTTAAGGGTGGTAAGTTACCACCCTTAAAAATAAATGCCTGGTAACGAAATCCTGTTACCAAGGTTACGATATAAATTTCTGTCCGTTTATTACAACTGGCATAGCTCAGTTTGGCAAAAGATGTCACCAGTGCAGTTGTTTTAAACGTGTTCTGACGTGATTTATGTACTTACATCGAGTTAGCACACGTCAAGTCACGTCTGTTTTGATAACTAATTACCGAATGTATTGATAATTTGATAGTTAGATCAAATTACACTTGTAGCTAGGTACGTACAACGAATACAATAAGCTTTTGTTACATCGCTATATAAAATTTCATTAGTGTCAGGTTACAACATTAAAATTAGTCACTATTCATAATACCTTTGGTGTTATATGCTTTTGTGAATTCTAAAGTAAACTTTTACGTATCGTTTTAATTCGTTGGCTTTATGTACTACAAACAGTTCATAGTTTTCTGAACTCCAACTTGAAAGCGTAAGCTTAAGCATAATTTTACTTGGAATTCAATTAAATACGGCAATTTCATTAACGGCACTGACTTTCTACCACATCAGATTATTTTCGAACCCATCATAAGTAATAAGACCCTCCCCTATAGTACAGTGGCCGCACGTGGTCAACCGCACCTAGTAACATACCAAGGACGATTGTAAGGGGTGTTCACTACATTGCGCCGTAACAGATCGTAGTGTGAATTGATTACAATGTAAGAAGATTGAACAGTGATTATGCTGCTTTAGGTAATCACTCTTTATACCTGAGTATGTTCACCATCTTATTAGCTTCCTATATCATATTCCTCCTTGAGTTTAGTACCTACAGATGTATTTCAACCATACTTGTAGTTAAGGTCAACCCTGATCCAGCCATATTTCACTTGCCTTGTACGTTCGTAATACAAGCCAAATATTATTTTTGATGTCTAGCTCCAAAATTATACGTTAGATTTTCGAATGAAAGCCTTTTCTATTCTGCCAAACCTTTTGTTCCCTCGTTTACATAAAGCGGGTAATTTTAGCATCAAACTGTAGGCTCTTCGAAGTACTAGGCGGTTTATCCTTATGGGTTATCCTTTGAGAGCTCTATCCATATTACATGCGAGCATAGGTGCAATCATGGATTCAGTAAGGCATCGCTTTTTTTAGCCTGATTTTTTATATCTTAAGAACAATCTGTGTGCTTTTATCTTTTGGAGAACCTTAGAAGAGAATCGACTAGATTTCTTTAAAAACTAGAACAGAAGTCAGTAATATTTTTCGAACAAGATACCTATAAATAAGACTGCAACAACCGATGTAAAGTTAAACGCTATAAGTAATTGTAATTGTTGTTGTTGTTTGTATTGTTGTTGTGTTTGTAATTGTTCTTGGTTTGTAAAAATCAAGAACAATTACTTTAATTACAACAAACCTTAAAAGTGGGCCGCAAGCCTTGGAATGAAGGAGACACTTCGTAATTACTTAGAAGAGGTAAAAAGTTCACTTATCAAAGCCTTGGGAGTAAGGATAACAACGGAGTAAAATGAATTGAGAATGATTTTAAGAACGACATTTGAAATTAAAAACATTAATCAGGTAGTTGGAAGCGATCCAGCGTCCAACTTCGTGTGTTCCACATCTCCTGATTGCGAAACAATGAGAGTCAGAAAAATATGCTCAGAAAGCAAAGTTGGAAAACGAAGATATTATTCAGCGATCAAAAACTAAAGTTTTTGACTTGCAACAGAAATGAGAGTGAACATTTTATTAAACCTTTTCATTTATGCATGGCCGTTAGCTACATTTTTTATGCTCTGTTGTTAAGCTACATTTTTGCCTTAAATTCATGTGTTCCATATCATATTCAGCCACTGTCGACAAAAGCCCCCATTGAACTGTGCATTTTGTTTCATACTTCGATTCAATGCGACTTCCAAGACATGTTTGCGCTGATCCAAAATAAATTGGGATATAGGCAGGAGAATAATAATGATTCAATGAATGCTAATAAATTAGTTTTTTTTTTTTTTTTTATTTGAAATGGGCTTGCTCTTGACTCTAGCCTAGGTCAAAGGTGACAGAGACAAAGTCGACGATGGAGCGAGCTTACCCAGAAGAAGCCTGTTCACTCTCACTTTAAAGAGATTCGGGTTGTATGCGCTCGGAAAAACAGACGCAGGTAAAGAGTTCCACTCTTTTGCTGTGCGCATTATAAACGACATTTGCAAACGCTTAGTGCGAATTGGTGGAACAGCAACCAGGTAGGGATGGTAACTTGCAGTGCGCCTGGATGTCCGAAGGTAGAAGGGGGCCGGTGGAATGAGGTCGTGGAGTTCTTGGGCACACTCACCGAAGTACAGTCTGTAGAAGACCGACAGGCAGGCAACCTTGCGGCGATGAGCCAAGCTGTGAAGCTTGGCATCCACCAGTTTTACGTCGCCAATGAGCCTCTTAGCTCTGCGTTCCACCGAGTCAAGCGCGGCAAGTTGGTATTTCGCTGAGCCATCCCAAAGGTGGCTGCAATACTCCATGCAGGATCGGACTTGTGCTTTGTATAGGGTTAAAAGCTGTCCAGGCGTAAAGTATCGTTTCACCCTATTTAGGATGCCCAGCTTCTTGGCCGCAGTTTGGGCTTTGTACTCGATGGTGGCGCCGAAGTTGAGACTAGATGTCAACTCCATGCCTAGAAGCTCGAGCCGATCAGTTACAGGAACAGATGTACCCCGAAAAGTAGGAGTCTGGTCAAAACGACTCCTTTTGGCGGTAAAAAGACACGCCTGTGTTTTGGTGGCATTAAAAGAGACCAAATTGTCATCACCCCACTGGGAGACAAGGCTTAAGGTCAAATCTGTCCGCTCTACCATGGCCTCTCTCAAGAATCGAACTTCGGACCCGCTGGCCCCTGCATTGGACAAGTATCTCTCTGAAACTGTACTGTCATCCGCGTACCCAACAATACCAGGCTGAAGTAGGTCATTGATGTGCAGCAGGAAAAGAGTTGCAGAGAGAACAGACCCCTGAGGAACTCCGGCATCAATAGCCATAAGGTCAGAGGAGCAGCCATCAACGACTACTCTGATCGACCGCTCACTAAGGAAGTCTGATATCCAGCTACAAAAACCAGCTGGGATGCCATAAGCAGGAAGCTTACTGAGGAGACCGGCGTGCCAGACCCTGTCAAAGGCCTTCGAGATATCAAGCGATACAGCAAGTGCTTCGCCGTGTTTCTCGATGGCTTCGCCCCAACAGTGCGTGACAAACACAAGTAGATCGCCAGTTGACCGCCCCCGGCGAAAGCCATATTGACGGTCACTGAGGAGATCATTATCTTCAAGGTAGGTCAGCAACTTACTGTTCAGTACCCTTTCCATAACCTTGCACAGAATGGAGGTAATGGCGATCGGACGGTAATGGGCAGGGTTTGCACGGTCGCCCTTTTTGGGCACTGGTTGAACATTTGCAAGCTTCCAGCATTTCGGCACCGTTCTTTTTTCAAGAGAGAGGCGGAACAAGCGTGTCAACACAGGAGACAGTTCAGGCGCACACTGTCTCAACACTCTCGCTGGAATACCATCAGGCCCGCTTGCCTTGTTCACGTCTAGACTGCACAATACTCTTCGGACCTCTTTATTGTGAACTGCGATCTCCGGCATCGAGGAGTCACAATGAGGTACAGTGGGTGGTTGCTTGGAGCCAGCGTCCAGACGTGAATTGCTTGCAAAAAGAGATGCAAATAAATTGGCTTTCTCACTTGCAGAGTGAGCCAGTGAGCCATCAGATTTCAGCATTGGAGGTAAAGTGGGTCGACAGAAATTCGTTTCAACCGCTTTAGACAAGGACCAGAACTGTTTACTACCCGGGGGGTGCGCTGCTAGTTTGGTCGTAATACGTCCGACATGGTCAAAACGCGCCCTACGTAAAACCCGCTTGCAGAACTTAGCGGCAGAATTAAAGGCTCTTTTCCTCGCGCGAACCCTACGCGCTCTAACTTTGCGGTCGCGGGCCTTGACCCAGGCTTGATAGGCAGACTCTTTTTGGGCCTCAGCGCGGGCGCATTCTGCATTGTACCAAGGCCGGGATTTGTGACCGAGCGGGATGTCGGAGAATGGAATAAAATACTCCATCCCCTGCCGAATCACGTCTGTAACCACGTCAGCGCAGCACGAGGGGTCACCCGAGGAGAAGCACACCTGCCGCCATGGATAAGAAGCAAAAAAGTGCCGCATCTCATCCCAGTCTGCTGACTCGTATCGCCATACTCGCCTCGTGCCTCTAGGACTCTCATCTGGAGGAGAGCAGGTCGATATGGATTTCACCAGACAGTGGTCAGATGTTCCCAGCGGGGCTGAGACCGAAACTGAATGACTGTCCGGATCAGTTGCCAGCAGAAGGTCCAAGCAATTGGGTGTATGGCCGTCAACATCCGGTACCCGCGTTGCCACATTCACCATCTGGGTTAGATCCAGCGTTAAAGCAAACTTGCGCGCCTCCAACCCAGCATGGTCAGTTCTCTGGTACGGGAACAACCACTCTTTATGATGGGCGTTAAAGTCCCCCAGAAAAATGAGCTTCGCTGTTGGGAACCGTTGCTGGGCTACGTCAGTCGACTCCACGAGGAAATTAAAGAGCGCCGTTGTCTCCTGGTCACCGCTGTGCGAACGGTAAACACCGATGTAGAGAGATTTCTCCACGCCTGTATCCACAAGTAGCCATATGGCAGAAAAACCCGATCTCTCAAAGCACCGGAGACGACGACAACAAATGTCATCGCGGACGTACACACAGACCCCAGCCTGCTTCTTGAACTTGTGTTCAAGAGAGTAACCCGGGTAGTTGAGGTACGCCACATCCGACGGAGATGCTATCTTCGTCTCCGTTAGGAAAAACAAGTGCGGCTTCTCGGTCTCAAGGTGGTGATGGACTGGATCGAGATTGGAGTGCAACCCCCTGATATTCGTGAGGTGCACTTTTAGTGGGAGGAAGTGCAGCCGTTGTGTAACCTTATTCTTCTTTGCTTTGGTCATTTTGGGTAGAGTTGTTGGAGAAAAAAGTCGACTTGTCGAGGCACTGCTCAGTGAACCAAGCGGAATACTAGAGCTAACCCAACCTAAGGGGAACTCATTTGGAGAATGCGGGGACGCCCAAACCCCCCCGGATATGACCACCGGGTCCTCCTATCCAGTCGCCAGCTGGCACGGTGGGGCATACCGGGATTTTTCGCGAGTTGGCGGGGCAGCCTTTGGCACGTGGCTGGCGTGCTACTTGGGCCCCCTACTGACTGCGGTCGGCCAACGGCTGGCACCGTGCTTCGGATCCCGCTACCCTCCAGAATGAGTTATCCGGTAAGTTATGCCCAGAAACCAAGACCAGTTCTGAACAGAGCAACTGACAATCTCCTTTTCTCCTAAAGGCACTGGCACTCCCACACACCGACGGAACACAGCAAGCTGCTTGGCGCCGGACTCCGGTGGGATGGTGGTCGCAAGCCAGGCGGCCCCTAGCAGAGCCTACCACCGCTAAGTGGGATCGTTCAGCCGTACCACAGGCAAGCCTGTGGTGCCGTTGCCCGGGGTGAACCACTAGGAGGTAGATCCCAACCCACCCCAAAAAGTTTTGAATTATCATTTAATTAATATTATATTATGAACAGAGTGCCCAATACAAAATTAAATACCCGCATAAAACAATGATATCAATCAGCTCAACGTATACCCACAAACCATTTAGCTAATTTATGTCCATTAGCCCAAACCACATTTTATTGAAGCCCTTACACGATGAAATAGCCCACCGCCTGTTCATTCTATGAGACAAAAACACCTCGAGATCAAACCGTATACCCGTAGCCATTATTCTTTTACGGTAGCAGTGGCGCTTTATTCGGAACGTAGCGGCGTACCCGCGTATTCTACATTCACGGCCGTGTTCGTAGCTCAAGGACGGGTGCACTGTGATGTGGAAGCAATCGTCACTTGTAGTGCAACGGCCTCTCGCAACCATAACGTGAACATTACAACATGTGGAACAGCCGATCGCTGCCTAAACAATAAAACAATACTGCCGTTGTTGACAACACGTCTTGATATGAGTAGTTACGAGATGCTCATTTCGAAAACGGTTGATGGAATTGAGTGAATAGGTACTTAATTAATTATTTCACTGGTTTTAATATTAGATGAAAGTAAAGAGTAATTAGTCCAATACTTTTCAATATTCAGTAATGAATTATAAATGAGTGGAGCGGAACGACGTCGATCACTGTCGTTACCTATATTTACATTAACTACAGACGAGGTAACAGTTAAGTGGGAGGTAGAACAGAGCGATCAGATAATCACACAACATGAATAATGGAGCAGTACCAATTAAGAAAAATGGGTCAAGTGTGAATGTTGCACTTTTTGGACTACACACAAGTATTTTTCAGGCAAAAAGCATTTATTAGGCATATTCTTAATGCTTTAACAGGAATTAGTGTTCAAAGTGGTGCAAATAAATTCTCTGTTCTGAATTGCCTAAAGCTACAGTTATCGATAAAATATTGCGTTTTATGTTTGTAGACACACAAAAGGCGCAGACTGTTCGTACTTTACTAACAGAGCAACCAATATCTATCAATTAAAAGTAACAACACGCACGAGTTTTGAACACACATCCGGCAATCAATGCAAAACCGACAAAATGTTTGTTTTCATTTTTAGAATCGGACGCAAATAAATGAACATACAATTATTGGTATTTTTTTATCCGCAGCCAATTCTCTGAAGCGGCAACACGGGGCTTACATATGAATGCACTAATCAACTGAAGCAAATTAACCGCGTCCCATCTGCTGCGGATCCCTAAAAATCTCGTATCTGTTAGATAATAGCATAGCGAAGCAAATTGCGGTGGAGTTCTAGCCAAACTGTTTGCCCTCTTCACTTCATGAAAATGTTATCAGACGATCCGTTAAGACACTCTTAAACTGACCTCGGCGACGAAGGTACTTGGATCAACAACTCTTCGTTACCTGTTTAACTGGTAATTGTCTGAGGTGAACTTTTAAACTCCTGAAAAATACAATCAAAAGACGATTACATTCCTTGCTAGTCGTTTTAATTGTACCTATAAATGGCTTTTTACGGTCTCGTACTTAGGGGGCGTTCATTAATTACGTGAGGTGACTTTGGCGATTTTTTGACCCCCCCTCCCCCCTTAGTGAGATACCGTGAGATTTTGGTGGACTCCCTCCCCCTCCCTCTAATCTCACGTGAGATTGTTCAAAATGCGTGTTTTTAGTGTAAATACGTTAATATATATTATACTTCATTGCGTTGGATTTATTAAAAAACAAAACAATTTGTTTCAGTTTTCTCGCAATTTTACACTGTTTCTTGCAGATAAAAAATTACGTGAGACTTGCCAGGACCTCCCCTCTCCCCCACGTGAGATTGGGTGAGAATCGGCTTGACCCCCTCCCCCCCATAAAAGCCTCACGTAATTAATGGATGCCCCCTTAACAAAAACTATTAATCTTGGGATGAACATCTTAGCTATAAATTAAACGTAACATAAAATTCGAAAGAAAAACGGTAAAAAATAAAATAAAATAAAAAATCTCTTATAAAGTACAGTTCGACACAACTTATATGTAGCATCGGCAAAATTCGTAAAACGTTCGTAATTCGTATTCGTAAATCTTTATAAATAATAAATATTGGTAATAAATATTGGTGATTTTGAAGGCGCACTTAGTTCGGATGTTATCGGTTTTACGAATTTTGCCGATTTTACATCTAAGTTGTGTCGAACTGTAATTATGTTAATACTTCTTTGTCACAATAAAAAATACTGTAGGAATGCCAGACGTTGTTTACGTTGGGACTACAAGTACGAATTTGTACAACTATTTGTCGAAACAGGGTTCAATAAAAAGAGGAGTTAGGACCGAAGCGAAGATATATTGGAATATTTGCAGACGTGAGCATTCAAATAGTCATAGTTATGCAAATTGAAAATATCAGTGGTTGGAGCGCCATGCAGGTGATATTGATAGGTCATCAGGGCGGCCGGGTTACCCTGGGTGATAATCTTTGCAATGTACATATATCAGTTACAAAAACGTATTTGTCGCTGGCCAGTATTTATAAGACTCGAGATAAAGTTTCGTGTTACACAAAAAAAAAATCTTTTATCGAAACTTATTTTGCTTTATATTTGGGGAGATTTTAAGTCGATAGCTATGCAATAACAGCGTCTATACTTTTATTTACAATCCATTCACAGTTATTTTACCACATTACTGTCAAAATCACAATGGTCTTTATATTCGTTGTAATAAGGTTGCTGTTGGATTGCTGCTAGTGTTTAAAATATTTTTATTAGTGAGGCTGTTAAGATTTAAGAAGATAGAAGATTAGTATAGATAACCTCACGTCCTCACGAACGGTAACAATGGATTAGAAACGGGTTCGCCCTTTCAATTACGGAATCCGTATATATTTGTGTATATCCTTGCTACCTATGATGTGATTACTCGGAGGATTTGCGGGTTTCATAGGTTAATGGTAAGATACAAAAGGAACATTACGATCTCAGTTTGAATGCGGCCGTTATATTTTATATATTAAGGTATGACAATATGTGAGTCTGTTTAATGTTAGTTTATAATGCAGATTATCTATGAAAAATATTTTAAATTCTTGTTAATCTGTCAAGCTCCGCTAATGAGGCACAATTGGTTTTCTATTGTTTCGTCGCCGATCGGCGAACCGCGCCGCTTGACTGGTTAAACCTTTTTGTTTTTCACAAAAGGTAAGAGCTTAACTGCCACTAATGGGACACAATTACGTTTTCTATTGTCAACGAACTTAATTTAGTATGCCTAACTGTCGGCAGGCTAAAAGTACCTTACTACTCATTTGTATTTATTTCCTCTGTCTGCTTCGTGGCTTTAGATTTTATGAAAGAGGCACAGCGTTAAGAGCAAATAATTAAAATAAATTTGCACAGACAGATTATTTTACTATTGTACTACTTTACTGTTAAACAACTCGTGAATATAGTCTTTGCTCGCTAATGCTCTGTAATCATCCTCCTTTGTTGTACTGAGCTCTGGATACAAAGCAGATATAACTTAACAAATAGCTGAAAACCTTTATAATAAAGCTATGAATAAATTAAGTATTGTAATAATTTTGCTAACTAAAAAATGGTTTAGATCCTTTGATCTTCAGACTATATACGGGTCAATGGAAGTTAGAAAAAGTTTTACTTATATTGATAAAGACTCTTCTGTAATGGTCCTACACAATTGTAATGTTAGCAAAGCGGCGACAAGAAACTCTGCTCGCGTAAACTCAGTTATCATAAACTTTTGTTTCCATAAACCTCATATTTTTTGTCTTTCGTCGCTTTCGAAATTCCTCGGGTTTCACTGAAACTAGTTTGAACTGGTTTGTTGCAAAAGATTTTTAAACATAATTATTGAATTTTTTAGCATTGCCATACAACGTGGTAATGCCGCCAGTCTCTTGGGTACATAACCAGTTGACAGCGATACGGATGAATTTTTCGACGCTATATTTTAGTTTGTGTATAGTTCTATGTGATAGAAGTTTATGTAAAGATTACAGAAAAATAAAACGATGTCTCATTTTTTAGCTTCTTAGAAAGTATTCCGTTCTAAACTTGGTCTTTTATTTCTTACGTAAATTATTATTCACTGAATGCATGCAGACGACACCCATACATAAAAAAAACTTGCTTGATAGAATTCTCTTCCATTTCTAATTCACATGACACACACGAGTCTGTACATACATAATGCATGTTTTATCACGATGCATGTCAACGCACCACACAGTCACATCCGTGGCTAGCGGCGGAAGCTACGCCGCTACGAGTAACCGCTACGCCGTAGCAACTAGCTACGTATATTTGAGTAGGCGGAAAGGTTATTTCCCCGCTTGTGAAGCCGATTTGGGATTTAACTTATCACGTGCTAGAAAGTAGGTTATTTAGCTGAAGGAAAACTTAGAATTAACTTATTTAATTATGAATTAATTAAATTTACTAACTAGGTTTATGTAACCTCTGTAATAATTTTAGCGTAACTTACAAAATGTTCGCAGCACTTGTTATCACACGGTCACTACATAACTTTCTAGGCTGAGAGTGTAAACTTTCGTGGTGGGTCTTAATGTTTAGCGACGCAAAGTTTTATTAAATCAACATGTTCTTAAACAGCATTGAAAACTGTCAGATTTAGTTTATTAAATCTTTTCACATTCAGGTAACTTTTTGAAGAATAAAATTGACTTAAAACTTTCCTACTTTATTGCATATTTTGATAAGAGAGATTAAATGGAGTCATTTTAGCGCTCTCAGATGCGCAATCCTAAATTTTCATACATCACATAACCGAATGTTATCGACGATTTCGCTAACTCTTCACCATAAGGAAAAGACATATCGCTGCCAATCATACACGTTGAGCCGTCAATACTCTTATAAAAACACGATAAATACTTTAAAATTTGTCCTCGAAAAGCTATGTAGACGGTACGAAATGGGTCGTAAACAAAGTAAACGCAGAGATCGCACATTCGCATGTTTGGGAAATTAACCGTAAATCGAGAGAGATGGAAATCTGAAGTAAATGGAGCAAACAGTTCCGGTGAGTGAGCAAATCACCTCAGCCTTTAATTTGGGCACATATATGACAACGACGGCTCAACGAAAGGAGATCTCTTCAGCCGGTACAAGATGTTTCCTAAGAGTTCAGTAATTGGATTTTCTCCTATTTCCACGTTCTTTCTCGTAATTGGAGGACACACAATGTATTTATTGAGGAGACCCTTATGTTTTATTTGTTGTACTCTTTCAATTAAATAAGGCTTAGTACGATGTAACTTAAACATTTTTAGGATTCCGTACCTCAAAAGGAAAACAGAACCCTTATAAGATCACTTCGTTGTCCGTCTGTCTGTCCGTCAGTCAGTCAAGACCCTTTTTCTCAGGAACGCGTAAAGTTATCAAGTTGAAATTAATACCAAATACTCAGGACTGCAATCCCTTGAAGCAGTGAAAAAATCAAACTTCTAAGTCAACGTAATCAAAAGATACGGGTGTAAGTATCCGTATAAAAAAACTAATCAAACTAAAAACAAAACACTAAACAACAACAACAACACAACTACAACAACAACTAGTACTAAAGGAGAAACCCGGTTTTGGGCCTAGCTGTTACACGAATCAGATATGTACCAAAAAAATCGTCTATTTTGCTTGATTAACCCATTTAAATCTTAGCCTCATTAGCAATGGCCAAGTGTAGAAAATAAGTAATTTTTTTTTTGTTCTAAACAAGCTTTTTAAACTGTTACAACACTTATTTCATTATATGTCACTAACTTCACAAACGCTGTCATTATATCAATAGAGCGTACCCTACGAATATGATCGATGTAGTGGAAATCGATACTGTTACAAATAATTAAATAATACTCCATTGTGTTAGTGTGATTGTTTTAATAGGTATTAAAATAAATGTAAAATAAAAATCTGGAATCTAATTGGTTTTTAACGTAACCACCATCAAAAAATCAAAGAAATCAATTATATTATCGATAAAATCGGCTGCACCACGGAATGCACTGCTACTGTCAACGTCTGTCAATTGTCATATTTGTCAATGTCATTATTGTCATTCGCTTTTCGTATTTTTGCGCAAGTGAATGTGCTTTTCCGTATTTCGCGTGATTTATTATTTCATAAGGCCTTTGATCGAATACTGGACTCCGAAATTGATTGCCTTCTGACTGATCCTCGCTTGATTATCAACAATATAAATCGACGGAGGGCGCAGTTCCAAGCAATAGATGTAGAAAGAGATAGACTAGAATCAATTCTATTTTAAGATAATTTTTGACGTTCAAAAGTGCCTTTTTTGTGCCTATTTGAAATAAATGCTTTGACTTTGACTTTGACTTTGACTTTAATGTTATAGTTTCCTGAATTAACATACAGCGAGCTAATTCTTGTCTCCTTGGGCATTTACCAAGTTAAACAGGCCCGTTCTTACTATGGGGAGCACGTGAGAGAAAATGGCTCATATGTCATGGAAGTGTGTAGGGAAGTGGACTGGACGGTGACCTACAGCAAGAGCTATCTACATCGGACTCAAACTGGATGTTAAGAGGAAGAATAAAATCCAGGCATATTAGTAGTAGGATGTATTTCGTATACATATTAGTCGACAGCTCTCTATGTGGAAGGGATGCTTATAATACAATATTATTGCACCTGTATCGTTGGCAAAGGAACGGTTGGTTGCTGTGCCCACACTATGAGCATAATATTGGTTGGGCTCGGCCTCACCGTGATAAGTACGCTGCAGCACAACACATGGGCCTTCCAGATTTACGTAGGAAACAAAGCCTCGAAAATATCATTTTAATTTACATAAATATCTCAAATAATAAAAAATAACCTAAAATGTAAACATTGTCTGATTTTATCAATTTGGCCATCGCTGGGAGACGTGAAAATTGGGCTCGTGAGACCTTACTAAATGCCCTAATTTATGGCCAAATTTCAGCCCTGTAACGCCAGGCCCACGTTTCTATGGAGTTTGGGTTTCTCCTTTACTTTTTGTTTTTATTTGATGTATGTATCTGGTGTATTGTGTGTCTTTTAGTCTGTGCTAAATAAATGTATTTTCTTTCTTTCCTTATATGTTCCGAAATCAAAACCGATAGGGTACTTCCTGTTGACCTACTCGTAGAATCATGTTTGGCAAGAAGCAATGTCATGTGGCACAAGTAAAGGAAAACGTCCGAAAACCGTACATTTGTAGTTACATTACAAAAAAAAAATATTTGTAAACTATTTACATACCTACAAATTTGTACGGAGCCCTCGGTGCGCGAGTCCTACTCGCACTTGATCGGTGTTTTTTTTAAGGCTTGAGTTTGGTTTTGACCATAGATGTTTTGACCTTTAATTTGTATAGGAACCGATTGCCATCAAGGAGGGTTATGATTTTGACCGGTATGTATGTATGTATGTATGTTCATGTGTTCCCTCATAACTTCTAAACTCCTTGTCATAATTTGACAAATGAGGTATCGTTGGAAGAGTCTTGATTGTCCGCTGGTTATAGGCTACGTGACGTTGCATTAAATTGAATATGGCGCCCTCTAGCGGAAATAAAGTCAAGACCTTAAAAAAAAAATAATCATACCGAGTTGGGTATCTAATTAAAGGGCTTAATTAGCACATTTTAAAAATATTAATATTACTGAAATAAGCCCCAAAACAAGCCAGCCAAGTTTGCGTATTTATATGTCATTTTTCGAGCTTTAGACAAAGTGTTATTGGGGTTGCCCATCTGGAACTTCTCAGTAGAAAAATGATTTGTGCCCAGTTGATAATTTTTCATCTATTGCTGAATACCGCGACTATGTCTCACAGTCATTGTTTTTTAATAAATACATTCCTGAAGTGCTGTGCTCGTATATTACGCACTCTATTACCTTAATAAATATTCGTACGGTTGTTATAGCTACATAATTATTTCAGCCGTTTATCATATTTTGTCAAAAGCATAAAACCCGTAAGTACTTTCCGTTGTTCTTGAGTTTCATTAATAACTTTCGTTCGATCATTTGTACAGACTATCTGACATATCAACACGTAGATAAAAGATCTGGTAACACAAATGTTTTTTTTCTGATGCTCGACTAACTTTTCCTCTCGGAGTAAAATGATATCTTGAGAGCCTTGTTATTTTCTTTTCATTTATCTTTTATTACAAAAGAGGCTTTAAATGACAGCTTCAGCGACTAGACTAGAATCTAAATCGTTATGAAATGTAGGTGTAATAAAATAAAAGACACGACATACCTAAAATATGCTTTTCACTTCTCATGCTCTAAAAGTTCGTCTTTATGTTGTGCTTAGGCGACATAAAATCGCTTTTTATGTTCTAGTGCATAAAGTAATTTTTTTTTCTGAGACTAAGGTAATCAGGCCCAACAGCCACACGCACAATAAAACTTCGCAGATTAAAGTCGTGATTTATTTCATTTTCTTTAATTTATACCACTTTCTATCGTTAATTTAATAAAATCAGGTAAAATAGTTGTCAATTATTATTTAAAAACGCAAAGAAACGTTTTTATGACTTGGCAGTATGAAGTACACAAGTCGAATGACAAATGTTGAAATTAAAAAAAAAACTTTTAAAAAGTTTCGTGGCGGTATTATCTGTGGTGGCGGGAATTAGCTATGCTTTGCAACATTTTTGATTAATTATGTACTGTATACTTTATGCCTGTTCATTGCCTGTTTCATTTTCTCGCAATCGAAGTGAAAAGCAGAGTGTATAACTCAGGCATAAACGAGCCATTTTACCCCTCGACTTAACTATCCACCCTCGCCTGTGGCTCGCGTGGATATAAACGTCTCGGGGTAAAATAGCTTCTTTTATGCCTTAGTTGTACAATCTACTATTATACCTCAACTAACAAAAGTCAGTTTGCTCTCAACACCGTTGATTGCACATTGTTTATCCGGTATACAAAATAAGCCCAATTATGTGTTAATCCATAAACCAAATTAAATGCTCATATAATTTTAGTACGCTCATGCTAATAGCCAAATAAGCAAGTTTTTGTTTTATCATAAAAATAAATTTAGATAACTTCTTTCACGATAAGACATAGTGAATTAACATTAATTAGTGTGAACTTGTAAAGGCTTGAAGTTATATCCAATCCTTTAGTAAGTACGGAGCTAAGAGCAAGTTCACTCTGACGTGACATAAATATAAGGAGCCATAAATACTCGTGTAACATAAATCTCCTGGTCTCAAAAGCTTATCCTACTAACTCTAAGAAAAATAGAGGCTTTTTCACTGAAAAACTACGTCGATGCGAAGGTAAATTATTTTCTTTGTGGTCATACCGCCAGTCTTTCGGGTACATTACCAGTCGACAGCGATGCGGACGAATTTTTCGACGCTAAATTTTAGTTTGTGAATAGTTTTAGTTAAGTTAGGATAAAATTTAGTTAATTTTATTAATTAATTAGGTATAAGTTGTTACTTACGTACATATTATATTAATTCTGACATAGTATTGAACAAATTTCCAAAATAAGTTAGTTTGTTCTTTATACTAAGGCCGCTTCTTGCTAGAAGCAGCCTTAAAATTATTATGTGACAATCCCCAAGGATTAGGGATAATTTGTCGTTGTGTGACTGCAGATAAAGCAGTTTGCATGATGCAATGCAAATTGCTTTACCACACGTTTACCATTTTAAGTAGTTAAGTTCATATGCATGAACTTAACTACTTAAAATGGTAAACGTGTAGTGTATTAGCTTAGACATGGAAATAGTATCTTTTCCGCTCCGTTGGTGAAAAACATCGCTTTAGAGGGAATGTTTCAAGGTCGTATAGGTACCGAGGTTTTAGCGTAAAAATATATAAGGGACCATTAACTTTGTTAGATCAGTGTAAACCCCTTCTCGGTATAATAAAGGCCAAGTTCCATCCAGAAACTTTGCCACTAGTATTAAAATATTTTGCTATCTACAGTTCGAAACAATTTTTTTAGTCCAATTGTCATTGTTGGAGATTTGCAAAACATGGCGACGAAATGTATTTCTCGACGAAATCTCAAAAGTGTGTCAGCCTCAATAGCCGAACACCCGAACACCCAATTAATAAAGTTCCTAGCCTAGTTCCAGACATGCTCAACATCTATGAAGCAGTTTTTGAGAGAAGAAACAAGCAAGAAAGGCGGTCGTGATCGGAAAGCTCAAGTGGTCACTCGGTTTTCAACAGTTCTGCAGTGTAATGTAGTGTACAGTTTAAAATTATTGATCAGGAAATTAATCAAAGTAGGTAGTAAATATTTTTGACTTTTACGAACCTTTCTTGTTTAATGTTGCTGATTGTTTTCAAAATAGCAAAAGGAAAACATTGTAATAAATCACTGAGTAAACATAAAAGTTAATGATATACATATTTTTCTGGATATATGCTACTTTTGCGGAACCTGAGGGAGGAAATCGCCATCAAGGTAGACCAAGGCAAAGGTGGTGTGATGATCTAATAACGTTTGCAGGGCCAACATGGCCAGAGATAGCACAAGCCAGGGAGGTTTAGAAAAAGAAAGAGGTGGCCTATGCCTTGCAGTGGGACACAATAATTATAGACTAACAAACAAAAATACTACCTGGAAAATAAATCAAAATATATTTTTACGATCTGTGCCTGAGGCATGATCCTCCGATCTCCTCGATTAACTAATACTTTTTGCCGTGTCAAGTTATTATACGATCAAATCAACTTGCTCTTTGTACAAAAACTGGACGAATTTTTTTCACTTTTTATTCAAATCAAGGTTTATCTATGTACACACATCAAAAGTGTCTAGGGATCAACATATATTTTTGCAATAACTTTTCTCCTGATTGATATTAATTAAAATTTTCTTTAAGGATTCATCAAATAAAGTGTTTTCGTTTGTCACAGTAACGATAAACCAAGTCACCTTTGCATTAATAAAGAAATTTGCCATTTTCCTAATAAAGGGATTTTTGACATTTGAACCACTAACACAAAAGTTCGAAAAAAAGACTGAAATAACAGTTTTCTTTAAAACTTTATTGGGTAACTTAAACAATTAATAATCCGTGTTTCTACCGCGAACACTAACAACACAAGAACATCGGTTTGGCATACTCAAAATGAGTTCATCCAAATCACGCTGTGGAATGGCCGCCCATGTTCGTTGCAACAACAAAAAAAGGTCTTCTTGCGACTGGATACCCTCCATATTCGGCAGAGCTCTTCTCTGTAGCATATCCCATGCATGCTCAATCGGGTTCAAGTCTGGCGACTGAGCAGGCCAGGGCAGGACATTGATGTTAGCTGCGGCGAGAGTCTGTCTTACAACTCTTGCGGTGTGCGGTCGTGCATTATCATGCATTAACTGAAATAAGGGACCGATTTGCACTTGTAGAGGAACGATGACGTCTGATACAATCGTCTCAGCATAAATTTGAGCGTTGAGGTTGCCTCTGATCCAAATCAACTCAGTTCTTCCGCCGATCCAAATACCCGCCCATACCATGATGGTTCCACCACTATAAGGATGGACTTCCTGGCAGGATTTTAATCGCTGTTGGCGTCCAGGGGTTCTCCAGTGTCGTATACGTCTTGTATCCGGTCTCATACCAAAACGAGACTCATCAGAAAAGCACACGAAACGCCATTGTTCTTCTGCCCAATTTCTGTGTTCAAGAGCCCATTGATATCGAATCCTACGATTGTGCATTGCTATAGGTGGTACCCGTAGCGGTCTTCGGGAATGAAGGTTCACTTCATGCAAGCGGTTTCTGACTGTTTGGTCGCTAATTAAGTTCCCTGAAGAGTGATGAAGCCTCACGGCTAACATCATGGCGGTTATTGTTGGAGCTCTTCGAGTTAAGATTTGAATGTATCGGTCTTGTCTCCGTGTGGTGCAGCGATACTGTCCTCCATGGCGCTCAGCCACGGTACCAGTGCTTCGGTAACGTGTCCAAAGTCGACTGATAACACTCTGACTTGTATTCAGAGCTAAAGCCACAGTACGTTGCCGGGAACCAGCTTCTATCATTCCCACGGCTCTGAGCATTTCTTCCCTGCTTAAATGACGTCGCCGCTCCATAATAACGTTGGTTTTAATCAGTAGTAGGGAAACAGTAGCACTAATAATGTCTTCAATGCGTTGTATGTTTTTATAGGGAAAATATTGACAGCTGATTTTCATCTTTTACTCGAATTTGATTCACAGTTCCTGATTCAAATTATGAAATGCACCAAAAAGGATCCGTATAAATTTATAAAATCATAAATTTATTACAAAGCCACATCTCAATCTCAAGAAATCCCCATAAAAATGCTTGATCCCTAGACACTTTTGATGTGTGTAGGTATCCAGGTAGGTGGGTATTTCTCACAAGATATTTTTAGTACCAACTTGAGCACGCAATCAAACGTAACGTGAAGAAACTTCAGTTTATCTTATTATGAAGCTAATTAATGTGATAATATTAATTACATACACATAGATATATCGACTATGTACCTACATAGCCTCATATTGTTAAAGTAGATCCGTTACAGAGAATAGTCAGCATTTGACGTCACCGTGTCCATGAGATACCTTTGTGTGCGGCACGTGAGTTATGCTGTACCGCGAACAAACAACTCTTATGTTAGTCTAGTTTCAATATAAAGCAGGCACCCACTTTATATTATGTAATTTAAGATTTCACAGAAGTTTCCGTACCTGATCTTCATTTTCTGTTAAAGTTCTAAGAGGCCATTTTAGAATTACGGCGCGATATTATCTTGGTAAGTAATATTATCTTGTACAAAGAAAAGCACTTACCTAATAGTTTCTGGGTAAATGGCGTTAGTTTGTTATTTGTAATGAGAAAGGCCATGTTTTTAGGAACATTCCTGTTCCTTAGCATGGGGTGTTTTGTTATTTATTTGAGTGATAAAAGAGATTACTGATCTCCATTACAGTCGGTAATCCAATGGATGACACACTATATTAAAACTTCTCTGTTTATTAGCTCTCGATCAACCAGTTCAAGATCTTTTGTGAATGGATCCAAATACTCATTAAAACTACAGTCAACAAACTTAATGTTACTATGAATCTTAGTTCTTAGAAACACGTAACGTTTGGACGAGTATTTAGTTAGTTTAGACCGTTAGGAAGCGTGCGCTTTTGGTATTTATTACCATCTTTGTTTGTTGCTCTCGGTTTTGTATCTAAATGGTGTATCTCTGGAATTAATTTCTGAATCTTGGGGAATTCTTGCAGAAAATGCTTTAACACGTACAAAAGGAGAATATTTACGTTCCTAGTCAAGTAAAACATAATATTGCCTTCGGTTTACTATGAAAATACGAAACTCGTCGATTGAAAATTCAAATATAAGAACCTGTTTTCCTCTAAAGATGTTATTTTATGCATTTCCTCTCGGTAGCTTTGCATCGGAGGGTATAATGCCCAAGAACAAAGCACGTTTCAAAATATTATTTTATAATATGTGAAGCCAGGAATATAATTGAAATGTTACCTGTATATTTCTACATTTTCTAATCCAGATTTGCTTCCGTGTCTTCAGCTCCCTACGGAGAATTTAGATGTAGACATAATTAAAGTAACGCAATCCTCTTTGACTCTCATCTCTCAACTTGCCTTTTCATTACGTTTCGTGCAAAGAATGTCTAATGTAAAAATGAAAGTGTTGTCTTCACATTTATGGTGCTTCACATGGGTACATTAAATAGGAGGCATGTTCAGTTGCAGCGAGAGCTGAATTTTCCTCCAGCATAGCAACCACATTTTAAAACTTATTATCCTTACCCGGTTGAAAATAAATTCAGTTAGAAAGTGTAGGTACAGTGTATAACCTCCCTTTGTGAGACCGGTACGCGGTAGTAAGTTCGTTAACATATTGCAAATTGCTGTGGGCGAGCCCCTAAATATTTATATAACATAATTTTCTTTTTTTCGGCTCGCGTAACGACTTTGTTTCCATAACCATAACACAGGGGTGATTGAAAAATGGAAATCATAATTATCCAGCTCAACATGGGTGATTGAGCGGTTTCCAATTCGTATTTTGGTTGTGGTTCATATATTTGGTTTTGTTATTCATGTCTCATAGTCGAGATGAATTTGTGGTAAAATTTTCAGTAAATTAGAGTCATTTAATTTTACCTAATAATACGTAGGTCACGTAGGTCAATATTCTATTTTTCAAAGCGTTACGTACGGTAGGCTGCAAAAGTGCATGGGTAGTACAGAAACAAAATCGTATGAAGCGAAAAATGACGCCATCTAGCGTAAAACCAGTTAACGACTAACAAAATTGAATTATGCTGTTATTAGATGGCGTTGCTTTGCTTTATATGATAAAATATTTTTGCAGTTTCTTTTTGTCTCTTCAAACATTCAAACAATTTATAATTAATAGTTTCTTTTAAAGAAAATTGATCCTAATTATTAACCTACTATGTTAAAATTGAATATCAATTTATAAGTAGGTAGGTATCTGATTTTCTAAGTTTTAGTTTTCAAACTTGAGAGGGTAGGTTAAATATGGATTTATAAATAATTGGTAGGTGGTATGAATAATACTTAGATCGAAGATTTATGACAGCTCAATTGATCGTTCGGTAAGTTCATTCGATTACCTCGTTCGAGTGCCTTTTGTTCAGTTTTTATTTATGATCAGGCGGATTACTTATTTTACCAAAACGAGCACGAGTTATAATATTGATTTCGTTACAAGAGCTCAAATAATTGCTTTGAATAATCAAGCCAAAAACTTGTCAGAAATAGCCAGAGATCGGTGTAAACGTAAGTAGTTTTATTTTTACACTTTTATATTAAAAACTGCATTACTTTTTTGTTACTATACTACCTACATAATAATCATTATTGGGTATTATATATTTCTGTTTTATTGTTGCAGAGAAAAACAGTTGTTCTTTGAGTACGACGATTTGAAGAGGAGGGTTCTTTGAAACACCATCAAAGAACTGGTAGACCACGACTTAACACATTGCAGCATCAAACCATGATAAGGGAGTATGAAGAAAATGGATTTGTGCCGACGAACCACTATGCTGGTTTATTTGACACAAGTGTTGACACTGTCCGTTGTGCTCTTCATAGTGGGCCGCGGAGGCATGCTGTGAAACCCTTGCTCACGGAAAACCATAAAAGGGCAAGATTACAGTTCGCTTTGGATCACATAAACTTCGATTGGAGTAATGTCATATTTACAGATGAAAAAACTTTTAAGTCCAGTGCACACGGACGCTTATGTTTGTGGCGTCGAAATAATACGCGATACACAAGTGGTTACGTAGCTACGAGCTAAATAATTATACTTAGATAATATTATTTATATTGACTGGAGACCTGGTTATGTGTGTATAAACTGTAACTTACGTATTTTTAATAATTTAAAAAGTTATGAACACTTTAAGTTTAAACAACATTGTTTTTAGTTTTTTATGTTGCCTACTAACCATTTGATGTTTTTGTGCAATTTTGTAGTTTTTAGCCTACTTATTTAGTATCCATTTAATCCGTTTGACCTTTGTAATAAAATAACCTGGTCTCCTGTTTGTTTTTATTGAGGTTACATAAGCTTCAATCCTCTTTCCGATTTTGGAAACGAAAACTTAAGCTATCGCCTCAATAACTTCATAATATTATAATGTTATACCTATAATATTTAATAAACTGACTATTAAATTTGAATAATAAACTGTAAGAAATAAACCTCTATAATTTTTTATAGTGCCTTTTTTTGCGAGCCCACAAGGCGAGCCTGTTTACCTGCAATGAATCTGCTCTTTTTTCCTGTTGCTAAGTAACTACCTACCAATTCTAATATTAAATTAATTATTAAAATACCCACTCGTTAGCTTAATAAATATATTCCTATCGGTTTCTATTATTATTTTTATCATTTAAGCTGCGTATGCTGGTAATTGTAATGTAATAATTAGATAAATGTATTAGCCTTGTAATTCCTTCGTTTCTTCCTAACTCCTTACTTACGTTTCGTAAATTAGTCATAGTTGTGAAGAAACCAACGCCATCTAGTTTATTTTCGAAAACTTGAATTCAAACGTTCACGGGAAAATAGACACGAAGGTACCCATGCAATTTTGCTGGCGACTGTACCTACGTATAGAAGAGACATTATTTTAATGTGCACTACAGGGCAAAAATAATATTTTGGCGGAAATTTAAATCGTTACGTAGTCAGTACCTACCCACTTATTTATGTTTTAGTAGTCATAAAAAGGAGTTTGCTGGGCCCTAATTCTCTATGGTAATTATTATTCCCCGCGTAATCTCACCACGTGCAAACCACGTCAATATCGTGGCTATCATCATAATATCATCCAGGCAGTTAGTTGAACGGCGCCGTTTAGTTAAAAGGCTAGGCAGTTAACTGAATGACTAATTCAGCCGGTTGGCGGCAACATATCAACAAAATAACTGTCTGTAATTCATGAACCGTGAATAATAATTACATCTACCTGTAGCAATTGGATATATCTACATCTACATGTGAAACATAGAATTATTATTACCAACTATTACATTAATATACCATAACTCTTTAGGTTCCTACATCGTTAAGCTTTACTGACTCCATAAGTAAGAAATATCCGCAAGCGCATTACCATTTACATAAGACGACTACTTTTTATATAACATTATATAAAAAGTCATGTATAAAAGAGTAATTTCATTCCGAGTGTAGTTTTACTTTATAATAAAGCTCCTCGTAAAAAAATGTCAGAGATGAGAACATTTACACACATACAATCCGCAATTTATCTGTAAGTTGGAATTTGATGGCGAATAAATTACCTACAAAGAAGAGTACTCCCAATTGGAACGCACAGGGGCCGTCTGAGACAGCACTCAAGGGGTAAATAACGGTGGAGATAGCGCCGAAACCTGGAAGAAATCGTATCCCTACGGATTTACCAACAAACTGCCTATTTATAGAAGGAAAAAAGCCAAGCACCCTCTGCACATAAAGGGCCCTCAAGTACAAGATGGTGATGACAAAGCCTGAAAGTAAATCTCACTTATAGTGACGCAAACTAAAACAATCAAAAAACCAGAATGTAACACTAAATTGTCTTCCTTAGGAAATGAAAAGGCTTAATAAATCTGCAGGGTGACAAAAAGTGGGGGAGACGGACAGATAGCTGTTTCATTATTTATTTTTATTTTGTTGCTGAAATAAATTAAACGAACGAACCACTACAAGTTACTGAACATCACCAAATAGGACACAGAAAGTGCGTTTGAGGGACTTTTTTCCTTTATCACCATGCCGACGATCGGGTTGGTGAGATTGCAGTATCTTCTTACTAGCACATAAAACACCACTCGATTATTTTACGAAAAGAATAGACATCTACCTGGTTTGCTAAAATCCAATCACAATCCAAATCACGCCATGTGGCTTGGTAGCGGCTTGACGCTTTAATACCGAAGTTACGATCAGACTAATACGAAGCTAACATTCTTGTCGACCAAGACTAAGATTATTATTTATATCCTAGTAAGTATCCGTCAATAAATTCTTAGGTGACCATTATATATCGGTAACATCGATATTTCAACGTGTAGTAATAAAGTGTATAGTATTATTATTGGCATATAGCGCTGAGACTTCACCAGTTATATGTTTTATGGCCAAATGAAGGTAATACATGTCATAACGTATAAAATATGACCTGAAAGAAATTGTGAATATTCATGGCACTGTTATGTTTAGTTTATGACTGTGTCCTGAGATATGCAGTTTCCTTACGTAATGGCAAGTTTTCTGAAAATTTATGAAAAGTAGTGACACGTTCATAAGAGTAATGCATGCAGCACAGACGTCGCTAATGCAGATATTTTGCTTTAGTAAATACAAACAAAAGAGAAACTCCAACGGTAATGTTTTAATCAAATATGATATAATTTTTAATTCCAGCTTAAAGTTAACTTAGTAATAAAGCGGAGAGTTTACGCAAATTATTCTAAAAACGTTTCGAAACGTCTGGCTATAAACACAATTAAATATCCCTAATCCTAATGTCCGAGTGCAGCAAACTTTTACCAAATTTAATTTGTTCACATTTAAAACATTTCACGTAGATAAATATCTTGTTACACCCAGACCCGGCATAACATAAATTAAATTAACACATCCATAAAAGGAAAAGTCATAAAGGGCAAACCATGAAATACGCCTGCTAAATACATCACCAACAATCATAATAAATCTCGGCTAAATGTTCATACGAAACACAAGAATGAATATATGTGCGTGTACTATGTAGTGTCGCCGAACTCTGAGCTAATCTCTTAACGTGTCACTCTTAATGTGATGTTATACGCCAATCCTTGTGGAAAGAGTAGAGTTCGTCCCGTCGTCTCATTCTGGGCTTGCCGCGTTGCCTTTTGTTGCTGTTTGGTACCCATTATGGGGTTACTTTAGCCCATAGCTCCTCCGGCATGCGACAGATGTGACCAGCACGTTCCAGGTTAGCACACGGGTGGGGCTACCCCGGAACACAAAGGGCTAAGGAAGGAACACGGGTGGGGCTACCCCGGAACACAAAGGGCTAAGGAAGGAACACGGGTAGGGCTACCCCGGAACACAAAGGGCTAAAGAAGGAACACGGGTGGGTTTTAGTCAGTAAGAGTCTGACACTCCCTTCCGCTCCACCCAGAGCGGGAGGGGTCATTCGATGATTGATGATTACCCATCCAAAAAAAAAAGAAAGGTACTACTAAAATTTCGCATAGTATTTGAGTTGTTCGCTAATTATCGGACGCGCGTAAAATTAGGTTCGACATAGTTTTGGTAAAACGTCCCAGAACAATAATGTTTTCGCCATAGAAATCTTCTGAAGCTGGAAATAGAAACACGTAATAAATAATCCGTTACATGTATTTGGGACATGTTGTCCACCACGCGGGCCTAGTGCGGGTTGGTGGTAGATATCACATGTCATGGCAATTCGAGTTTTAGAACGCAGTATCGAGTTCCTTATACGATCAGTAAGTTTAACTCCAAGGATACTGCGCTCCATTGCTCGCCTACAGACCCCGAATGCGTCTGTCGATCTAATCTGTATAAATCTCACCGTGATTTTTTACAGAATAGATACACTGAAACAATACACGCAGCTTTTCCTTATTCAAGGTAAATGAGTGCTGAACTAAATAAACAAATAATAAAAACAGCTACCTATTTTAGTCGAATGATGCAAACACAAACACAAAACGTTTCACTCTGAAACTCTGAACTGAATGCAGGCCAAGCATTCACATGATAAAAATTAAATTCACGCCGCGCCGTAACGAACCAAAGCCAACGTATTTAATGAACTCATTCCTCGCGTACTTGCGTACAGCTTTGGTAAAATAAAAATACCCTAAATTAGATTTTGATTAATTTCGCGCACCTGCTTATGTACTTAGCGCACACCTGCTTATGTACTTAGCTCGCAGGTGTTACGGAAGGTTAATAACAACGTTTAACAGGTGTTCTATTTAGGTAAACAATGCTATGCAGGAAGGTACTTGTTTTCCGTTATATCAGGTACCTAAACAAATGATGCTACGCAGGTATGTACTCGTTGTCCGTGACAATGAATAAGAAGTAGAATATTATCACGAAACAAAGCAGAAGCTTTAATGGTGACAAATAAGAACAAAATGATTGGGTATTATCGGAAGCCGCAAGCCATATAAATCAATTCTGGGAAGCTTTCTTGCGAGGTTATGGGCAATATAAAAAGTTTCAACACCGGAAATGGTTATTATAGCTACGGATACGG
Organism: Amphipoea lucens; assembly: GCA_947508005.1. Lineage (NCBI taxonomy): Eukaryota > Metazoa > Arthropoda > Insecta > Lepidoptera > Noctuidae > Amphipoea > Amphipoea lucens. The sequence goes on along the minus strand of OX382358.1, from coordinate 15,811,720 downwards.
ATGTGGGTATTGGCGATCCTATTGGCTGAGTGACAAAGCCAATACCATAAATTTTATGACAGCAAAATAGCCTGACATGTTTTTCTTCAGTTACTTAAATAAGTTATGATACAGCGAAGAACCTTTTTATTTGTTTGGAATCATTAAGAAGAACGCCTGACTTTTCGCTTCCATTGCCTAAAGCTTATTGAATGTAAATTTATTTAAAATCCCTGGAGCGTTCAGTATCTACCCGGCAGCAATCTTGTCGTAAATGTGATTCAACAGCATTTTCCGCCTCGTTTACCTACTGAGAAGTTATTCCTGTCTTAGTACAGTTAACTAGAGTAAATTGCAAACGTTTGCTGCAGTCTAGAAACCTAATTAAGTTAACACGTAAAGTACGTAAAACCAAAGACCTCGCATACAAATTCGACATAATTCAGTTCATTTGTGGCTAAGACGCTAAGAACGGCAACAACAAAGCTTGGTATTGTCATCACGAGTGGGGATTCAAAGGCTCACCGAGTCCGTATCACCTCAAGTGGCCGATAAAAGGCTTCAGACGATAAGGCCTGCATTTGCGACTCGGCTAAAGGACTGAACTGCTTTTATCCTTAAGCATACTTTGACAGTAAAATTATTGCAGGTTAAAAGGATAGAAAACAAACGAATAAGTAGGTACCTAAGTAAGTAGATACTTATATCCTATTAAAAACTGCAGACTATCTTAGTTTAATACCACGCTTTATCTGTTTGTCTTTGTAGCTATACGATCATGTTTTTGTCAGTATGTTGTCAATCCGAGCAAATTATTTTATTGACTTCAAGTTTTCAACACAAACTACCTAAGTCTAAGGGGCAGTCTCCACGAGCGAGAGAATCGCGGCGATAGTCTCGCCGTGCCATCAAATTTTCGCCGCGATGATATCGCCGTGTGGAGACAGCCCCTATGTACTACTAATGGAAGTTCTATAAATGAATGCCTGTCGTAGATACCTCTACTACATACTCAATTATGCAGGAACACACAAGCTAACACAGCAAATAAAACTTATCCGTGGTGGATTATTTTCGTCGAGTCGACGCAATTTATAATTTTTAATGAATAAACATTAGTACCTACTCAGCTGGAACAGTTAACACCCGCGCTTGTTACCTAAGTAAGGCTAAGTACCGACAAATAGGAAAACTAAAACACGGCGAAGTCCTTTATGTTCTGAACCCACACTGTGGGTCCTAACAAATCCTGTTTTACATACTAGTGCGTATTTAGTTACGCTTGCGGGTGCAATAACAGACCCACTTTATCAATTGAGTTCAGAGCTCCGGAAAAGGTCGTTTTGCCGACATATGTAGACCTCCATGTATCTTCCGCTTTAACGCCACTATACGCACACTGTATACAAAGGAACCTATTTTTTTGGTACATGTATCTTCTCTTCTCGGGATGAACAAATCTCCGGCGGAACAAAACGGCGAAGTATAATATTACCGGTGTCGGAACTTTTTATAGCTCTTTGTAAGAAGCATCCCCGAATTGATTTATTGAGCATTAAGACTTAGTAAATGCGGCTTCTGACTGAAGGAAATTGTTTCGACTTTAGAAGGAAGGTACATATAAAAAGTTCTTTAATGAAAATGGGCTTAGAAAAATCGAGATGTAGGTGTTTCTGAGCGCAGACGTACATAATGAAAGGCACCGTTCTAACTCACCCAACATAAACCATTTAGTTATAGATAATACTTCTTTTTTCCAGTCAGTGGCAATAAAAAAGTACCGCAATTAGGTTCGTCCTCATTTGACTGAAGAGCCAACGTGTGACGTAATTGGTCACGTAATTGTTTGGCACGATATATCCGTCGGTCATTTCCTTTTTGTGTGTAGCTTTGTCCTTAAAACCCGGATTACATGCATTGCAATGTAGGGTATAATTGGCAAACACGCTCTACTGTTAATTTTTGTTGTGAATAGAAATTAATTGACATTTCTCATTTCATCTGTACCTTCATTTAATCAGTCAGCTCAGTTTAGTCGTTTGTCAAAAGCTACAAATAGCTGATTGCGACTTTTCCTATCCATCATATCTGAGAAAAAATGGCAAACCAAAGTCTCGAGGTACCTGTTTTGAGTAGATATAATGGCTTGTTCCCAGGAGCTCCAAATCTATCTCACTGATTAATGTTATTCTGCGGGCCGCTCCAAGCAAGCTATCGGTGCCGTCTTATATCCCCGGGGCACCACAGCGGGGTAATCCCGTTATTAGGTACCTACCCTCTCTGCTGCTCCGCCTGCAAATAGCCGATATGTTACCCCTAATAAAAATAACTCTAGCTGCCCTAGATACGTAATCCAGTGTTCACACCCTATTTTTTATTCGCTCTACGTTTAGTAAACAAAGGGTTTTATTTTCATTGAGCGGCGAAGGTTTTTCCTAACCAGTGAATATATGGCAGTTTCTTGACACACTTGTAGCGTTGTGAGGGGGCTTAACGGTAAATAGAAGACTGATATTAAAACTTACACAATTAGTAAGTTGTACATCACCAAAATGATGGTCGAAGTAAGATATTGTCGAAGTACCAGCATTCTGGAGCACGTCGAAATTTACTCATGTCGGACTACTATTGTTGTCAAAGAAGCATTGGCATCGTTTCCTAGTTAAGTCATGTCGAAGAAACGCTTTATCGGGGTACAGTACAAGCTCGGTACATTTCTCATCTTACACGTGTGATAGTGCTCAGAACGGTGTATCAGTACCTATGACCTTACCCGCGACCTAGCCTAATTTAGGGGAAAATTATGTGTATGAACCCTACTAAGTCTTTCTTTATCTAAATGTGAAGCCCAAGCAGTTACAACTTTCCTCAGCTAATCAATGAAATGTAGTGATCCGAGAATATACGACGGTTTGTTATACTGCCAAACTCAGCGAGGCACGAAAATAATAAATAATAGGCCTATGTTCTAAAAATTGTGTGTGTGTGTGTACTACATATCTACGTAGATACCTACGGTTGGAAAATGAATACCTAAAGGATTTCATCTTGTGAAAGCTCTAGAATGAGCACATTTATCACGTCCAAAAGTCTTTTAGGTAAGTACCTTGTTATTTGTTTGGTCCTATGAACAAAAACCTTTCAAATAATGCCAAACACGTTTTCATTATTGTCTTAATTCAATAGGTCTACCTACAATCAAATTAAATTGTAATGAAGCTTATTAGAATAAGACATAACGAGTTACTTTAACTCTCCATAAAAATATAGTCCCTGTCGAAAAAGTAAATTAGTCATAAATGAGAATATTCAACCAGACTAGCATTAAAACTCGAAACGATTCATAATAATGATATCTTTCCTCGAGTCGGCATCTTTTAATGTGCTTGTCCGCGAGCTTATTCAGCATTAACTTAGCTACAAAGACATTTGTGAATTGTATTTGTTGTATTACACGTTGATAAATTCCCGTATTCATTGTGAAACAAAGTTGTGCGTAATCAAATTAATGTTCTTATTAATGTGATTGTTAAGTTCCAGGCAGAATCGACTCGATTTGCTCTGTGAGCAGATTAGCTTTACTCGTAAACACGAAATAAATAATTTTCATGTTTTATAACTAAACTCTTCACTGGCAATTTTTTTCCTGTTGCTAAGTAGAGAATCTCCGTCGACAGAAAAGTTATCAGTTCGTTACAGTCCCAATGGATTGAATTTTCTGCGCTATTCATTTCAGTCCGCACGTTCAATCGTCGGGCGGATTATCGAGACAAAGTGTCTCAAGTTGTTATGTAGGTTTCCATGAAAACATGACATTGAAAGAAAATTATTTGTAAATTAGTTTTACCCTTGAATCTAAAAAACAAGAGACGAGTCTTTCTTTGTTTGAGATCATTAAAACTTACAACATAATAATCGATTGATAGAATATAATTTCTTGGAAATAATAAGCGTTCGTTGGTCTTCATGACTTTTTATTTGAATTGAATGAGTAGGGACCACTCTGAGTATAATATTCGCTAGCATTTTGTGCAAGACCCACTTTCGAAGATGTTGATTTGGCAATAGGTAAGTGCTTATTGTTATCACCAACATCTAAACCAACAAAAAGCAGATTCCTGAGTCGCGGCGCGTGTTTGTTTGATTCATAACAAATGATGTTGGGTACAATTTTATTGTATCTGAGGGCGCTCAGTTTTTTCGCCTACACAAATCGTTATCGGTTTACATTCAATGGACTATACAATGCGGTTGAACGAAAAATAGGAATGATCGTGCGCAATATTGTAAAAACAGCGCTTCTACTCATTTTGGAGCAAAGTGAGTGTATATAACAAAATCAAATTACAAAAACAGATAACAACAAATTTTCATTGCAAGTCGTATATTTTAAGTTTCAGTTGACAGATCGAGGCCATTGACATTGCTTTTCTAAGTTGGAATACATAGATGGAATAAATACACCTGCGTTTGTAAGACTGTAGTTACTTTGATAAGCGGAAATCAATGATTTATGTAGATAAGCGGAAATCGCTATTTAAATATTTTTCCGTAGTCAACTTTTCTCTATCAAGGGTTTCCTATAAACGAAAACAAACTTTGAGATACGAAACCAATCCGGTGATTGATTAAAAAGTAATCGAAATTTTAAACCAACCGACGTCACATGATATTAAACTTTACGCAGCTGGATTTAAAGTAAATAATTAAGCAAATTAAATTATGATACAAAATGGAGCTGTTTAACGCTAAAGATTTTTCGCGGAGTTATTTTCCCATGAGAGAGTCCCATCAGTGAATATATTGGGTTCGTTGGTATACAGGGAACATGGTATCAAATTGAAATTATCAACATTTTATTAATTACTAGCATTTTAACAGATTGTGTATTTTTGGTTCTCTATAAAATATAACAGCTTAGATACTTAATCCAAGAGTACATTTTTTTTTTAAGTTTTTCAATTTTCCTTGGAGATATTATAAATTCTGAGTAGAAAGCATTATGCTGGCAGATAGCACACTCCTTTTTACCTCGTAGTTAGCTAATCTATGTTAATTTTATTCTAAAAATAGTCAACTTCGTGTGCTTTGTACTGAGTGGCTCTTGCCACCTACCGCCGCCGACAGTTAATAAGTATATTTTATGAAATCAGAGATGAAATCCTCGTAATTTTAAGAACGGTCACAGTATCTCAGTCTCAATCTGTCAAAAAATACCTCTAAAAGCTCTTCATTTTTGACAAGTTTATGACATTGATTGTCGCTGAGATGAAATTGCGACTAGATTTTAACATTTTTAATTACGGGAATTGGCCTTCTGATATCAGATTAACCATTTTTTATGTAATTCGCTGTGACCAAACAGTTACTCTTAAGCTGTTATTACAATAGAAGTTGACATGATTTGCGTAACTTGTGAGTTCGACAAACGATTTCAAGTAAAAGCTACTTAAATACCTCTACCTATATATTTACTTTACTTTGCCAACCCTTCTCATTAAAAACGACGAAAACAAAACACAATCCCTTTCCGCCTGCAGAAACTTTTCGCTCGGCGTACATCTAGGTATTATATAACGAACACGTTACCCCGGGACCGTTTGCTGTCAATATCGGTACTCTCAAGGCTGTTTAAGAATAGGTTTACCTCAGGCAAACTCTGCAGTTTGGTAAGAACAACTTTGAGAGGGAGGCTAATAGAAGAATTAAGCTGGGCTGGGCAGCGTTTTGGAGCTTCCTCGAGTCTTCTCGTCGCGTACTCCACAGAGCTTAAAGAATAAGGTCTTCAATCAGTGCGTCCTGCCAGTTATGACTTACGGAGCCGAAACGTGGACACTCACGGTACGGCTGGTCCTTAAATTCAAGGTCGCTCAGCGAGCTGTGGAACGGGCTATGCTTGAAGTCTCTCTAAGGGATCGAATCCGCAACGAGGTGATCCGGCAGAAAACCAAAGTTGTCGACATAGGTCACAGAATAAGCAAGCTGAAGTGGCAATGTGAGCCGGCCATATTAGCCGTAGAACCGATGACCGCTGGGGTAGACGTGCTCTTGAGTGGAGACCGCGAATCGGTAAACGTAACGTGAGACGCCCTCAGGCTAGGTGGAGCGACGATCTTCGCAGAATGGCTGGTAGCAGCTGGGTGAGAGTTGCCGAAAATCGAGTTGAATTGCGCGCAATAAGAGAGGCCTATGTCCAGCAGTGGACTGCTATAGGCTGATGATGATGATGATATCTAGGTATTTGAATTTGAATCTTCTGTAGTAAGTATGCGCAAAATAATCAGATAAAACGGCTCTATTTAATGTACCTAAGTATGATCGCTGTGTACAAGTAGGTATATTATTCAATATATTGTAAATTAAGCCATTTTAGAATGACGACGTAAACTTGCCAAGTTACAATATAAACTTTAGATATTCTTTCAACTTTATAGAACTTAGCACCCATTTAGATCTCAACTTTTCTATCGGCGAAGCCAACAATCCCAAGCATTGTGGTCCGTCACAACCTTTAGTCATCCCCACAATAAAAAGAAGGCTAGTCATGAGAACACTCTCCGTATGAAATATTTCATATGCACACCGTTTCGTACTTTTGTCCACAATAAACCCATTACCTATATAATTTATAGTATTTTATTTATACTCCAATAATAATATACCCATAACCTACCTTTATGTTTCAACTTGATTTAGGGAATGGTCGAAAGTTGCTCGAAATGGATCGTCTAAGGGTTAAAAGCAAGTTAAGCCATTGGCCCCGACTGTCATTCGTAGATCTTTTTCAGTCGTTACGGATAGTCAAAAGACGGAAAGTCTTGGTAACAACCAGTCTTACCAAGGGGTATCGCGTTATACTTAGATTGCGTAACGTTCAAGTCTAGTCAGTGAAGTTAGTGTCATTTGAAACCTCTTTTCGTAATAAAAGACAAATGGAAAGAAAATAACAAGGCTCTCAAGATAGAATTTTACTCCGAGACGAAAAGTTAGTCGAGTATAATACATTTCTTTTATCAGAACTTTTATCTGCGTGTTGATAAATCAGATAGTCTGTTATCTGATCGAACGATGGGTGTTAATAAAACTGGCAAACAGTTTCATTTACTAAATATTATAAAATTATCAAGAAAAAGGAAAGCATATACAGGTTTTATGCATTAAACGCGTGTTAAACTTTTGAAATATGTATGAATCTACAACATAACACTACTTTGGATTGACCACCAGGACATGAGTTACCTTGGGTAACCTAGAAGTCTTTAAACAGTCTCCGGACCCAGGATGGCCGAAGTAAGGAAGACCTATTTAGGTGGAGATTTATAGAACTCTCCACCTTGGAGTGTAAATGTGGTGCTGTTCTATAAATGATGAGACTTAATATCGTGCCCTGCGTGTCCTGTCAGCTGCACATTACAGGAACTGATGGACGTTGGTGATGGCGCCAAACAAGTAGCCGAATTCTGAGCCGAGCCCATTTAGATTGCTATCGACACGCTAAGAAGAAGATAACATTACAATCTTTTTCACTACAATCTCAGTTATCCTAACATTATAAATGCGAATGCGAGTTTGTTACGCTTTCACGCTAAAACGGCTGAACTTTTACGTCTGGCTGAATTTGACAGATAGGTAACTTGGAGGACATAGGTTACTTTTCACCCTTGATCGCAGGCGAAGTCGAAAGCGACAGCTAGGTTATAATTAATGAGTGTGGTTACACTACTCACACACAAAAATACACAGATTATACACAATTACAGAGTATCTGTGTATTTTTTTAATTACATTTGTTTATTTAGGTAGAAGAATGTGTAAAATTCAGCACAGAACTCCAGAAACGTGAAGTATTTATATAAATAAATAATAAAATAAAAAATAAATATTTGTTAAAGTTACATCGTACAGAGCCTAAATTCATTTAAAAATTAAAGCAAAGCACTCAGCCCCGAGCGACAATCTGTAGCTATCACAGTACGAGCTTCATGTTCACAAAGGCTTTGCTTCTCGTGAACTCCGGAGCAAAGAACAGCTTTACGTGCAACGGACGTTTCGTGAATAGCGGCTTAATGTTCATTCAACAGCGTCGTCTGAAGACCCCTTTATGCTTCCGAATAATAAAAATGACACGACGTAATTTATGGCCGAGTTTAATGGCTATTTCACACAATATCTCATGTTGAACCGCAAATCTAACACTTCCTTATACACAAGTGCTTCATCAAAGTTTTATTTCATAATTTTATACACGCGTTTTTATGTGGAGGCCATAAAAAGTTTAGCTGCTCACTTTCATAAAAGTTGTATATTCGGAAATAACGAACTCTCACAATCCACTTTTTAACATCGTTTTTAGTTTTTTTTTTATTCATACTCGGCTTTGAATGATTAAAAATATTGCCAAGGATTTCGTCGTTTGTTCATAAATAATTAAAAACATAAAAGATGCAACAAGTAAAACATTAAGGGTCATAATCATCATGTTGGTTGGCTTCCAGTCTAACCGGATGCAGCTGATACCAGTATTTTACATGGAGCGACTGCCTATCTGACCTTCACAACCCAGTTACTGGGTAATACGATACCCCTTGGTAAAACTAGTTGTCAGACTTTCGGGCTTCTGACGACCAGTAATGACTGTCAAAGATTAACGAATGACAGCCGGGACTAACGGCTTAACGTGCTTTGTCTTGTTATGTAAAGACAGTAACCCATCTACGGACCAACCGCTGCAAGCGAAGCTTAACCTGATCGATAGACTTGTGCGGCTGTTATTACTTAGCCTCGGGCCTCTTAAAGGTTAGGGTATATTAAGGATCTCGGTCTCAATAAAAACATTGTGTGTTCTCCAATTACAAGAAAGAAAGTAGAAATAGGAGAAAATCAAATTACTGAATTCATATAGAAAACATCTTGTGTACATACCGGCTGAAGAGATCTCTTCTCATTAACCCCCCCGTTGACATAATCCTAAATTAAGAGTTATTCCGGAAAGGCTGAGGTGATTTGCTCAATCACCGGAACTGTTTGCTCCATTTACTTCAGATTTCTATCGCTCTCGATTTGTTGTTAATTTCCCAATCGTGCGATGTGCTCTCATCTCTGTCATAACTTTCTTTACGACCCTTTTCGTTTCGTCTACATACCTTTACGAGGAGATTCTAAAATATTTATCGAGAGATTTTATAGCAGTATTGACGGCTCAACGTGTATGATTGGTAGCGATAAGTCTTTTCCTTATGGTGAACAGTTTCATTGATTATTCGTATATTTAACTAACTACAGTCAGCAAAGATATTATTATAACGATCAACTTCGGAACTTCTTTATAATATTGAAATCGTCGATAACATTCGGTTATGTGGCGTGTGAAAACTGAAGATTGCGTAGCAGAGTGCTAAAATGGCCCCATTAAATCTCTCCTACCAAAATATGCATTAAAGTAAGAAAGGTTTAAGTCATAGGTACTCGTATTTGTTCTTCAAAAAGTAACCTAAATGTGAAAAGATTAAACAAACTTAATCTGACTGTTTTCAATGCTGTTTAAGAACATGTTGATTTAATAAAACTTTGCGTCGCTAAACATTAAAACCCACCACGAAAGTTTACACTATCAGCCTAGAAAGTTATGTAGTGACCGTGTGATTACAAGTGCTGTGAACATTTTGTAAGTTACGCTAACATTATTACAGAGCTCACATAAACCTAGTTAGTAAAGTTAACTGTCTTATTTTTCTAAGTTTTCCTTCAGCCAAATAACTTACTTACATACTATCTAGCGCGTGAAAAGTTATGCCCCAAATCGGCTTCACAAACGGGGAAATAACCTTTCCGCCTACTCAAATATACGTAGCTAGTTGCTACGGCGTAGCGGTTACTCGTAGCGGCGTAGCTTCCGCTGCTAGCCACGGATGTGACTGTGTGGTGCGTTGACATGCATCGTGATAAAACATGCATTATGTATGTACAGACTCGTGTGTGTCATGTGAATTAGAAATGGAAGAGAATTCTATCAAGTAAGTTTTTTTATGTATGGGTGTCGTCTGCATGCATTCAGTGAATAATTTACGTAAGAAATAAAAGACCGGGCTTAGAACGGAAAACTTTCTGAGTTAAAAAAATTCAGTAATTACATTTAAATCTTCTGTTACAATAATTGAAACTGATATTTTATCTTCTTTGTTGTTTAAATCAGTCAGGTGAAACCTGAGGAATTTTGAAAGGGAAAGCCAAAAATGATGGGCTTTATAGAACCAAAAGTTTGTGAAAACTGTGAGTTTACGCGAGCAGAGTTTCATGTCAGCTGCTTTGATAAATTTACAGGAAGGTTTAATTGAGCTATGTAGGATCATCGCGGAATAATCTTTATTAATATAAATAAAACTTTTATATAATTCTATTGATCCATGAATAAACTGAAAGTCAAAGGATCTAACCCATTAATTAGCAAAATTATTAAAATAATGTACTTTTTCATAGCTATTTGTTAAGTTGTGTCTGCTTTGTATTCAGAGCTCAGTATAGCTGTCGCAGCCAACTGGTTTAGCCTAGCCGTTTAGTTAACCGCCTAGCCTTTTAACTAAACGGCGGCCGTTCAACTAACGGCCTGAATGATATTCAATATTTTAGGTTGGAACTGTAACCGTAACGCGAGAGCCGAACTGGTCGCAGTAACTAAGCCAGGGCACCCCGACCAAATGGGTTAGGTTAGGTTAGAACTGTGATCAACCGCATGCGAGCAAAGAGAGCGAAGCGAGGCGAGCACTACTTCTAAAGGCCAGGCGGTTAACTAAACGGCTAATTTAACCAGTTGGCTGCGATATAGCGACAGAATATGATTGCAGAACATTAGCGAGCAGAGACCATATTCACGAGTTGTTTAACAGAGTACACAAAGTAGTCCATAACACTAAACGTTAACGTTCATTATAAAAAATTATGTGCTCTTAACAATGTGCCACATTCATAAAAGCTAATGCCACGAAGCAGAGGAAATAAATACAGAAGAGCAGTAACGTTCTTTTATAGTCAGCCAAGAATTTAATTTATTTTTCATAGATAATCTGCATTATAAACTAACATTAAACCACAGAATACTTAAAGTACTACTTACAGAAAGGCCACTCCCTTCCCCGCACTAACATCAGTTACCGCACCTCACCCCGCACTTCGAGGTTACCGTCGCAGTTCTTTAACAAAGAGCGCTCCCAAACACAAGTAGGTACCTCACGCACACATTCATACGTATACAAACGTCATTTTTTAATGTAGTAGTAGTAGGTAATTATTTTGCGAGCGTTGTATGGAGTGTCCGGGGTGTGATTAAACAGGCTCACATATTGACATACCTAATCATATAAAATATAATGGCCGCATTCAAACTGAGGTCGTAATGTTCCTTTTGTATCATTTCGCAAACCCTCCGGATAAGCACCTTATAGGTAGCAAGGATATACACAAATACATACGGATTCCGTAATTGAAAGGGCGAACCCTTTTCTGATCCATTGTTACCGCTTGTGAGGACGTGAGGTTATTTATAATACGAACTAGGAATTCATACGATGCGGAAGATGTAAATAAAGTAAGAGGGAAGTATAATCACAGTCCATCCTGCCATGTGTGCACACCGGCGAACCGAGCGCGAGTGAAGAGCTTAACAACAGAATATATAGTCACCACATTATGATAATGGTAATGAGTAGCTTCGGTCGGGAGCTCCAGCTTATGTTAAATGCATACAACCGCTGGTAGAGGTCGCTATGAATGAGTGGAGGATGGAAAAACGAAAATTTGAAAACAAATAAATTGTACAGTGCGCCTCGGAACATTACGTAATGAAATAGAATTGGAATAAGGAAGTGTATCAGGTATATAATATACACACGATGAAGTGAAGTGGAAAGAATAAGGCAAAGACATAAGTCTCTCTTTTAAAGCTTATTTGATGGAAAAAGTACTTCTTACACAAATATCGTCACTACTGTAGGTAGATGTAAACCTACGCTTTAATAACTTGAACAGGTTATTATTATAACATAGGTTTCGCATTTTCAGCTCTTGTTACACAAATAAAATATAACAATATTGGACGAAGATAATCTCATTAAAATTCCAGTTCCAATAAAGAAGCTTTGTTTTGTGAAATTATGTTCAAATCAAATCAAACGTTTATTTGCTATAACAAAAGAAATGTAAATGTGAACTGATAAAAATGAAAATTCTTCTCAGAATCTGAATATGTTCCATATTTGGGTTTTCATTTTTGTTAGATATTGGAAAACGTTGTGAGGTTGACGACTCACAACGTTTTCCAATATCTACAAGATCAAGAACTTTTCAGTATATAAAATCAAAATTTTGCTGTTGTTGTGTAATTCAAGCTTGTATGACAAAAGCAGCTTACATAGACGACAAAAGGGAACATTAAACTAAGAATAACTCGCTGGGGTGTGTGTATGTGTGTGTGTGGGGGTGTGGGGGTGTGTGTGTGTGCTCGTTGGCTTAACTTATTAAGATGATAATATTGTTAGCTTAACATGACTTTAAAAGCCTGTTCATTAAATAAACATGTACACTACACAGAATGTACGCTATATAATTAATTATTTACCTACCTTTATGTATTGTGTATTGTTATGTAATAAGTAAAGACCGGATTATATGCAACATAAAAAGCTTGAAATATGCATGCAAATATGCATGAAAAATGCTTGAAATATGCACGAAAACTGACAGAATATGCAACATTAAATGACAAAATTTTTTTTTTGTTTTGTAAATATTCCTTTAGATTCAAGTTTATTGTTATTTAAAACTTTTTAGTGCACGAAATATTTTTCTCGCAAACTCGACAATACAAAACAGTTCCGTCGTAAGTAAATGTTTCAGGAAAGTCACTTATCCACGAAGACACACTTTTTTTTCGGGAGTCATTGTACAATTTGACACAAGAACTTTAACTGCAAATCAATGAGCACGCGCGTCAACAATGAAAGCAATAACATGCATAATAGGTGGGAGGAAGGAGTAGTGCGGTAGGCGAGCGCGACGATCATTTGTCTCTTTCATTTTATTATCGTACCAAAACAAAAGACGCGCGGCTGCTGAGTGCGCTGCGCTCGAAAAATACTGTAAATTATAGCGATAATATGCATCATCACTAGATCTTAGGAAAAATATGGTATTAGCGCTGAAAATGGCTTAAATATGCAAATGCATATGCAAATATGCAAATGCATATTATCCGGTCTCTAGTAATAAGTAACGCTAGACTAGGGTCGGTGAGTTATTACAATATAAGGAGTTCCCGCGGGCAATATATGTTTGCGTCCACGAATAAGTCGGCCAGATAATGTAATTATAAATAACATTGTTACAATAGAATAAATATTATGCTGAATGTAGGAACAAGTATTTATTTACTGTTTTATTTTGGCAAAGAATGATTGAGAGTGTATTGTTGACCGTACTAATGGTGATATTATTTCGGAAAACATGACGTTATTATGTCCGTTAGTCAAGAATATACAAGTACAAGTAAACAATGACGATTGTCTTTGTCTCCTTGATATTTGCCAACAAAACAGAACTGTCTTGTAAAGTGATTCAACTTGCCATCCCCCGTCGCCTCTCGTTGTTGTACCGATGCCTTGAGTCACTTTGAACGCTTTCAATGTACAGACAGTTGGAACTTCCGAAAGGTAATTCACAGTCTTTATGCAACAAACAGAAATCTTTTTTTGTAAAGAATGAAATAGCTCTGTTGTTGGATACAACAGTTATAGGAGCAGAAAACGTTTTGAATAATGAAAGCAATATCAACATGTCGAGCAATTACTGCAATTAAAATAAATGGATCTAGACGCAAACAAGAGTATTATTACTAAAAGCTTTCGGATTTAAGTTGGAATTAATAAGGGATCAATCAGTCCGTGCAAGTAAATGATAAAATACATAAATTAATTTTCTTGTGTAACTGTGGATTTGTACTAATGGAAAATAAAATATTCCCGGGAGCTTTGGGTACCATACATACCTAGACATTGAAACACGTAAACATGTTTACTATTAATTACTCTATATATGACTCTGGTTTAATAATGGTTGATGTATTTCAGTTCGGGCTTTCACCAACATTATGTTGCTTTTACCCGCGGCTTCGCTCGCATCATAATTCATTATACCTACACGTAGCGCCTTCTATTATCATAATAACGTTATTGTTATATTCCTCGGGAACAGCACTTTTTTTCGGGATGAAAGGTACCCTATGTCCGTTTCTATACACCTGACAACGTATATGCACAACTTCATGATGATCGGTTCAGAGGTTTAGGCGTGAAAAGGTAACAAACAAACTTACTTTCGCATTTACAATATTACTAGCTGCGCCCCGCGGTTTTACCCGCAGAAGTGTCGACCCCGTGGGAATATCGGGATAAAAACTATCCTATGTCCTTCCCCGGGATGCAATCTATCTGCCAAAATTTATCGATATCTGTTCAGTGGTTTAGTCGTGACAAGGTAACATACAAACAGACAGACAGAGTTACTTTCGAATTTATAATATTAGGATGGATTATTGATATACATCAGTTATGTGCTCCGCAGGATATTACTTGAAATGTTAGAGTGCTCATCCTAGCTGCGTTGCTACAGGATACAAAAACTTTACCTTTACCGATAGTCTATAAATTAGCTGTATTCACAGTCTGGTTAGTACAAATCAGGATGGGTGACCCCACAAGGCCACGACACAAAGCCTTACGATTCTTTTCTCATGTAATTAAGTGTCTATTACTTACCAAACCACCTGCACGTTACAGTACCTAACAACTTTGACCAAGCTTCACTGTACATATGCCTAAAATAATAAGCTTCCATTCTTCGTGAAACGACCCACGAAATCGACAAAATGGAACTCCGAAGTTTATGCTGAAACATCAATTTACGTATTTTGTGTTTCACGCTAAAAGTCAAAGCCAACATTGATTGAACTACCACCCGCCTTTAAACCTTTATATAAGTTAATTAAGACGGATATTCAAATCACTCTCAAGTTTACGACCGAGAACATAGTGGGTTAATTGCTTCGCATCTAAATCTGAATTAATCTAGCCAGACCGGATTTTAGTAAGGTAGATTAATGATCTTGGGAAACTAGCCTATTTACCTGAACAATGTTTTGTCTACCTAACTAAACAAAACTTTAAGGCATAGTAATGTCGAGCTCTGTATTTTCCTATTTTCGTTAGGTATACTCTGTTTCAAAACATATGTAGCAACAATACCAAGGTATTTAAAGCATTAAAATTTAATTTAACTTTCTTTCAGCGTGCGGAATTAAATAATGTGCGGCATGTAAACAATGGTGAGCTTTAAACACTTTTGACATGACTCTAATACAGGTTACAATAACTTTAAACATTTACGCATCAGGTGGAGGTGCCAAGGCCACAAGAGGTTGTAGGAAAAAATAATTGGTTAAACGAATATTATTTAAAAGAGTATGTTCTCGCATACACATGCAATCTGACCAGCAATATTGTGTTAATGAAATCAGTTCCATTAACACAATATTAATACCTATATTGCTACTTTGTGACTGTAGGTAACGGAATGCTGTGTACAGAATATTGTATCGGACTCACCCTCGTCAAGAACTATAACTAGGTATATAGGCGCGTGAGATTGCGACAGGTTTAGAACTAATACATTGTTGAAGTATACCAAAGCTTGCGTCTTCATGAATCAGCTGGAAATGTTTATTCATTATATTTCATTCTATTCTTTATTGCGCTTTACATAATATGTTTAACAAGATCTTAATAATATATTACAAGTTCACATGGTGGGGCACAACACTTATGTCATATGTTTTTTTTTTTTATATTGTTGTCAGTTTCATCCAGAACTTGGCCTTCTGCCAGATCAAGTCTACTTTCATATTCCAGAAAGTTTAAAACAAAATTTGTTTGTACTAACTTATTATACGACTTGCCAATTTTTACACAACCTGCAAAACATTAAAGGATTAATTAAGATTCAAATTGCACAACTGGCGGCGTGCCAAACCACAAAAATAAAACAATTATGCCAGAGTTTGTTAATCCTTATTTATCGCGGGATTTACAAATAATATCAAGATATTAGGTACGTATTGAATAACAGAGAATACCGACCTACCATGTACTTTGAGTTAATCATACACATTATTTACCTATGAACTACTAAGATTTACGTTAGCTAACTCACTTCTGAGTATTTTCTTGCTACTTTAAGACCACACATTGTTATGTTGTTACTTGAGAAGGCGAATATAAACGAAATTCTCGAACGATTCCCTTTCATGTGGCAATGCTGCCAGCCTTTTGGGCATTGTTCCCGTTAACAGCGATGTGGACGAATTTTTTTTATGCCCTATGATTCTTTTGCTTTTTTTTCATATACATGTAAATACAATTATTTTAAATGTTAGTTTATATTATGTACATATAATTCGATTAAATAATTTGTAAATATATATATATATATGTCGGAGACAGTTGTCAATTAAATTTGAGGGATAGTCAACAGAATTCGTTATGATTTGTTTTCTTATTATTAATTTAAGTGATTTTACTATCTATTATTGTCTATTAATTCGGAACATAATTTATTGAGTACTCAGTGTACGCGCTAATTGATTTTAGCAACTTATTTTGATAGTTGTAACCACGGAACAGATAAATTTATCTGTTCCGTGGTTGTAACCGATGGTTTTGTTCAAAACCATTGATGACATGTTACTTTGATTTTAAAATGATTTACTTTGTGAAATCACTATTGTTTATTTAAGACAATTATTCTTGTTGAATTATTCGATTACTTTATAATGTGAGTCTTATTAGATTTAGCACATTTTAATGTTTTGTATCAAGTAAACACGATGACGTATTTCCGTACGCCATTGGACAGAGTTGTTGTGGGGCGAGTACGTAGTGGGGACAAACCTTTATAACTGAGCGCACTCGTTTGTGCTGGACAGTCAATAACAGTCAGTGACGGTCAGTCAGTGACAGTCGGTCACAGTCAGTGACAGTTAGTGAGGGTGAGTCGGTGTTCGGACTTGACTCCTGACAGAGCACTAGCTCCCGACAAACCTGTCGGTTTACTTGGGTGGCTCTGTCACTATACGAACAGTAATCAATCCTACGATTTGTTCGCAATTACTTTGTTACTGTACATAATTATTTTACTGTGTATCTAGTTGTGTCGTGTACCTACAGTGTGTGATTTGCTAGTGTGATTAATTTGTTCGTGATATTATAATTTGATTTGAACTGCAAACGGTTTTTCTATTGCGCAATAACCAACAGTACCCACAGTACGCCCACAGTAATTAATCAAATATGCCTGATGATAACTAGATGCCAATAACCTACTCCTGATCCGACATATATATTGAAATTCAAAATTAATATTCCGATTTAAGCGAGACTAAATGATAACAGCCGCACAGGTCGATCGATCAGGTTAAGCTACGCTTGCCGCGTTTGGTCTGTGGATGGGTGACAATCTTGACATACCGAGACCCCTCCGTGCCTCGGAAAGCACGTTAATACGTTGGTCCCGGCTGTCATTCGAGGATCTTTGACAGTCGTTACGGGTAGTCAGAATCCCGAAAGTATGACAACCAGTCCTACCAAGGGGTATCGTATTACCCAGTAACTGGGTTGTGGAGGTCAGATAGGCAGTCTCTCCATGTAAAATACTGGTATCAGCTGCATCCGGTTAGACTGGAAACCGACCCCAATATAGTTGGGAAAAGGCTAGACAGATGATGATTTCAAAATATATTTTTCAACTTTGAGATTTTGTTGGCCTTGAAGATTTTAATAAATTAAAACTTTAATTAGAAGTTGTAGACTTAAATGATCAGACTTGAGACACAAAATATTAATTAAATTGTGTTTTCTATTATAAGTTAAATTGGTATGTTAAATTGTAACTTCCAAATAGGATCAAACCAGCAGTTTATGATTAAGATAACGGTATTTGGATCCACTCCAACCGGAATTAAGACTGCAAACCGCGGTCAAACACTCAAACAGAATTCCGTGTCACGTCGCCACCAAACCGGAACGATTTGGGGTAAACTTACCAGCAATACCTTAGCAAAAAAGAAGTATTCTTAAACAAAATATTATTAGGTTACCATTTTAAAGTATAGACGCTAGTATTGTATAGCTATAAAATAAAATGTCCCCAAATTTTAACACAGCCAAGTGATTTGGACGATAATACATAAGTTTCGACAAAAGAAAAGTGTTTATGTAGCACGAAACTTGCTTTTATTTACGTATCGTTTCGAGTGTTATAAATATTAGCCAACAACAAATACCTTTTTCTAAAGTTAGGTACATTTATACAGGAAAACAGATTGATAAAAATCGATAAATATTGCACCTATCGATATCGCCTGCATGGCGTTCCATCCGCTGATATTTTCAATTTCCAAACTATATGACCATTTGAATGCTCACGTCGTCAAAATATTCCAATATATTATGTTCGCTTCGGTCCTGATTCTTTTCTTTATTGAACCCTATTGTGACAAATAGTTGTACAAACGTCCTTGTAGTCGCAACGTAAACAACGTCTGGCATTCCTTTATTACAACATTTTTTTATTGTGACGAAGAAGTATTAACATAATTACTTAATAAGAGATACTTTCCTTTTTACACTTTTTATGTTAAATTTAATTTATAGCTAAGATGTTTATCCCAAGATTAATAGTTTTTGTAAAGTGCAAGACCGTACAAAGCCGTTTATAGAACCAGGTGCAGGTGAAACGATTAGCAAGGAAGGTAATTGTCTTTTGACTGCAGTTTCCAAGTTCATCTCAGACAGGTATAAGTTAAACTGGAAATAAAGAATTGGTGATCCAAGTATCTTCGTCGACGGGGTCAGTCGTTGAGTGTCTCAACGGATCGTCTGATAAAATATTGATGAAATAGAGGGGCCAAACAGCTTGGCTAGAACTCCACCGCAATTTGCTTCGCTATGCCATTATCTAACAAATACGAGATTTTTACAGATCCGCAGTGCATTCGCGCTGCTTCAGAGAATTGGCTGTGGATAAAAAAGTACCAATGACTGTATGTTCATTTATTTGCGTCCGGTTCCAAAAGTAAAACAAACAGGTGCTCGGTGTTACATCGAGTCCCGAATGTGTGTTCACAACACGTGCCTGTTGTTACTTTTAATTGATACATATTGGTTGCTCTGTTAGTGAAGTACAAGCAGCCTGCACATTTTGTGTGCTATAACAAATATAAAAAACAATATTTTATCGATAACTGTAGATGCAGGCAATTCAATTGAGTATACGCACTGCTTTGAACACTGCTTCCTGTTAAAGCAATAAGAATCATTCATCAGCCTAGTCTTTTCCCAACAATGTTGGAGTCGGCTTCTGGTCTAACCAGATGCAGCTGAATGCCAGTATTTTACATAGAGAGCTTAAATTTCACAACCCAGTGACTGGATAATACGATACCCCGTGGTAAAATTGGGTGTCCCTTGGTAAATCAATAAGAATATAATACCTAATAAAAGCGTGAGACAACATTTTTGAATGATAAATATTTGTGTGGAGAACCCTAATTAAAGGGCAACACTCACACAAATGGGTCACCATTTACGTAATTGGTACTGCTTCATTATTCATGTCGTGTGATTATCAGATCGCTCTGTTCTACCTCCCACTTAACTGTTACCTCGTCTACTCTGGTTCATGTAAATATTGGGGACGACAGCGATCAGCGTCGTCCCGCTCCACTCATTAATAATTCATTAATGAATATTGAAAAGTATTGGACTAATTACTCTTTGCTTTCATGTAATATTAAAACCAATGGAATAACAAATCAAGTATGCAGGCAATAACTACTCATATTTAATGTATTGTCAACAACCGCAGTATTTTTTTGGCAGCGATCAGCTGTTCCACAAGTTGTAACGTTCACGTTATGAGTGCAAGAGGTCGTCGCACCACAAGTGACGATTGCTTTCACATCACGGTTCACCCGTCCTAGAGCTACGAGCACGGCCGTGAATCTAGGCTACGCGGCTACGCGGCTACGTTGCTACGCCGCTACGTTCCGAACAAAGCGCCCGCCACTACTACAGTAAAATAATAATGGCTACGAGTATACATCATTCGATTTGTATCTCGATGTGTATTGTTTAGATCTTTTGAATCATATAGGGAAGACAATTTACTGCATCACTGTACAATAACGTCATCAGTTGGAGCACGGGACCCGATCACGGGACCGTAGTCTCCGTGCTTCACCCAGGTGGACAAACTAGGTGAAGCACGGGTCCGACCCTGTGTTTTTGTCTCACAGAATGTGCTTTTTCATCGTGTAAGTGATTGAATGAAATGTGATTTCGGCTAATGGACATAAATAAGCTAAATGGTTTGTGGGTAGACATTGAGCGGATTGATTTTATGTATTGAATTTTGTGCTGAGCACTGTTTACAGTGAAATATTAATGAAATTATAATTGAAGACTATTTTAATTGCATGTACTGAATCGTTCATTCAATTTGTTTAGTTTCGGTGCAACATGTCTTGGAAGTCGCACTGATTCGAAGTATGAAACAAAATGTACAGTTTAATGGGAGCCCCCATTAAACTGTTTAGCGACAGTGGCTGAATACATGGAACACATACATTGAAGGCAAAAATGTAGCTCAATAAAAGAAAATTGGCCATGCATATAGATAATAAGATTTATAAAAAACATGCTGCAGGTTGCACAAATTCCACGGAAGCTCCTGCACTCTCATTTCTATCGCAATTTGAAAACTTTTGTGTTTGAATGCTGAATAATATCTACGTTTCCCAACTTTGCGTTCTGAGCATAATTTTTTGTCCCTGATTGTTTCGCAATCAAGAGATGTGGAACACACGAAGTTGGACGCTGGATCGCTTCCAACTACCTGATTAATGTTTTTAAATTCAAATGTTCTTAAAATCATTCTCAATTCATTTTACTCCGTTGTTATCTTTGCTCCTAAGGCTTCGCTAAATTAACTTTTTACCTCATCTAAGTAATTATGTTGAAGTGTCTCCTTCATTCCAAAGCATCGCGGCCTACTTGTGAGGTTTGTTGTAATTAAAGTAATTGTTCTTGGTTTGTAATTATAATTATAGCATTTAACTTTACATTGGTCTTTTCAGTCTTATTTATAGGTAGAATCTTGTTAGAAAAATATTTGTTACTTTTGTTCTAATTTTTAAACTAATCTAGTCTAATCTCTCCAAAGGTTCTCCAAAAGATAAAAGCATACAGATTGTTCTTAAGATATAAAAGCTCATGCTTACAAAAGCGATGTCTTACTAAATCCTTAGTACCTATGTTTACAAAATACCTTGATTACACGTTTAAGAATAACAGAAATTAATAAACTGTATGAGATAAGTTTTCAGTGTATGCGTAATTAAAACAATCAATACTGTGCCACTGCCGACGTGACTGGCTTCACAAATGCACCTCATCTTCAACTTTAGACGGTAATGAATTTAATTCGTATTCATAGCGAGTCGGCAAACAGCATAATGACAAATGCTCTCGTTATTAATATGGAGGTTAGTTGCGTAGGAAGTATGTAATATCACGTCTAACTCTCACCCTAGTTGGATGATATTAATATATGCATGTAATAAGGTCGGCTTTCAGTGTAAATAGTTGAGGCTGAATCAATATTTAATACTAGCTCTTCCACGTGGCGTTGTCCGCTTTATAAATTATCCGCTTTTTAAATTATAGTACGGGAACGTTCCCGTACTATAATTTAAAAATTTAAAAAATCAAAAAACCCGACTGCGCTAAAAAACATAAGTTAAAAAAAAACTGAAAAGCTAAAAACAAGCCCATTTTAAATTAAATAAAAGTTGGAAGCAGGCGGGACCCATTTGAGTTTGAAAATATAAAAATGGCATGGGTCCCGCCTGCTTCCAACTTTTATTTAATTTAAAATGGGCTTGTTTTTAGCTTTTCAGGTTCTACTGCTGTTTTTTAGCGCAGTCGGGTTTTTTGATTTTTTAAATTTAATTTTTTTATTTTATTCTTTTTAGTTATGAGGTGTGATAGTTTTCCTTTAAACTTCGTAATATATAGGTTCTACTGCCGTAACATTTAAATTTCTAACTACAACCGTTTAGTTGGTAGAGGGGGGGACGGGTAAGTAATATATGATATAATTACAAAACATCTAATATTTACAAGATATAACAACTGAACCTATAATTTTATTTGATACTAGCATCTGCCCGCGACTTCGTTCGCGTGAAATTTCTTATTCCTTCGACCCATCTCGTCGTATTGCATCACTCTCTCCTGCTCTATCACTTCGTTTCCCCATAGCGCTTTTGCTCGGCTCCTAAGGGCCATAGTGTGACGTTAAATAACCTATAGCCTTCCTCAAGAATTGGGCTATCAAATGCAAGAAGAATTTTTCAAATCCGACTGGTAGTTCCAGAAATTACCCCCTACATACAAACTTACAAACAAATTTTACCTCTTTATAATATTAGTATAGATAATGATCAGTTAATATAATAAACTATTGATATAATTTTAATGTAACTAATTTCTATAAGAATAACAGGCAATTAATATAAAATCGTTTGATATACCACTCAATAGACATAAAACCTATTTAGTCTAATATGATAAAAACTTTTTTTTCATCCTATGTCGACGGAGCCCCGCTTCGCGGGGCCCCTATTTCTGTGTAAAGGGTTTAAAGTAACCTAACCAAACCGAACCTCGGGGTGCCCTTCGCTCGCCCTTGCATCCTATGTCGACGGAGCCCCGCTTCGCGGGGCCCCTATTTCTGTTTAAAGGGTTTAAAGTAACCTAACCAAACCGAACCTCGGGGTGCCCTTCGCTCGCTCTTGCATCCTACGTCGTCTAGTGCGTTCGTTGAGTTCGGGTGCGGTAACAGTAACGGAAATAATTCGGAAGCCACGAAGGCTTTCTAACCTAAGCTGTTTGAGTCGGATTGTTCTGAATCGGGGTGTTAACCATAATGACGGTATCAATATATATTTTAAACGATAGACCCAATGATTTTCGATTAAATGAACGTTATATCCAATAACGTTATACGAAGTAAGTTTAAGAGTTTATAAATATTATATGTAAAGAAATTATATCAGCAGTTGGTATATCTCACGTTTATTATATCTTGTGAACGTTATTGAAATGAAAATATACCAAATAACTTTATACGATATGAGACGCACCCGGGGAGGACACTTGATTCTAACGAAATTGGGTACTTTAAAGCTTGATAAGTCACTAACGGTTTACTTAATCAAAAAACGGTCTCCCAAACCACTAATATTTTTGAAAGACCTATTCAACGATACCCCACTTGACATAGTTTGTTGACTTTCATTTTTTTCATTTTCACAATATGGCGTCCAGTAGTCGCCATATTGAATTTTCACTAACGTCATGTCTTTAGTGACACTCGCCGGACTAAGAGGAATCGATTGACGTGTGAATCATAAAAATCGGCCCAGGAGTTTGGTCTGTATAGTGCTTCAAAGGAACATACATACATACATACATACATACATACATACATACATACATACATAGGCTGATAAACACATTACCACTCCTTTGCGTCGCGCAGTCGGGTAAAAAGCGGATAATTTTTTATCTCAGTAGCACGAGCTACTGAGATAAAACGTACCCAAGTCATGACCAGCAGCACCTATGTGCCTCAGCCGTTAAGACGTGAAAAGGTAACAGACAGAATTACTAGTGACACTTATAATATTACTTTAGAATAGAATATACCTAATTACCAACTTTGCTGTAAGAAGGTACGTAGTTACAGTGAATTTTAGGTTGGTACTTGCTTTAATTAGTTATTGCCTAAAGTAAGTAAATTAATGAAATACCCCTACGCGTGTATAATGTAGATACCTACTACTCCCAAGTTATAACCTGCCATTGTCGCCGCCATACATCACATTACGAAGCTTAATTAATGTTCTAATACATAATGTAGCTATGTTCATGTATTGTGAAAGTGGGTCCGAGTTAGTTGTGACGTCATCGCGGGAACTATGTGCGGCACGTGAGGTATAAATGATACGAATGAATGGTACGAAGATGAGCGAACAAACAACGGGCTCGTCGATTTATTGTCAAAGGGGAACTGGATTTAATATAAGTTTTTAAGGTCTCACGGAAATAAACATAACTTGAAGGACAGAAGATCAAGAGGTTTTGGTTTTAATATTACATAAGCATCTACATAGAACCTCGTTGTGTCTGGATAAAAAGCATTTCGCTCATGCTAAAGGTATCTTAATTATAAAGTCAAAACATGTAAGTCTCATATTGTGGCCACCAACCCGTTCCACTTTGTTAACTTAGTTCGAAAAAAATCGATTTCTTATTACGAGTCTCGACCAAGGTTAGGTAAAAGCATTAGGTATGTGATATATAAATATTTCTCATTTAAAACTAAAGTCTGCAAACAGTGATTTTACGTAAATATCATGAACTGGATCTCGGACTAACCAAACATTCGGAATGTTTGCTTAGCTCGAGACTATTTGGCAGCGCGCTTCCAATATTTATTACAACTCATCTTTGTTTGTTTCTCTTTAGCTGTGTATGAAAATGGTGGATCTCCGTAATAATTCGTAAATAGTGCAATTTTATTAGAACATTGTAGAGTTTCAAGCAGAATCGATTTCCCTGTTAGCAAGTTTGCTTTCCTCGTGAACGTGAAAAAAATATTTTCCTGTTTTTATCAAATTCTTTACTGGCCATTTTTTTCCTGTTGCTAAGTTGATAATATCCATCGACAGAAACGTTATAAGTTAAGTGGAAGTTTACAGTTCCAATAGATCGATTTTTTTTTCGTCGTCGGGCGGATTGTACTTCCGAGACAAAATGTCTCAAGTTGTTGTAATTGTTCTGTAGGTTTCCATGAAAACAGGACAGAAAGAAAATTCTTTGTAAATTGCTTTTACTCTTGAATCTAAATGACAAGAAACGAGACTCTCTTTGTTCGAGATAATTAAAACTTACAACATAATAGAATATAATAGACTAGCTGCGCCCCGCGGTTTCATCCGCATAAGTCTCGATCCCGTGGAAATATCGGGATAAAAAGTATCCTATGTCCTTTCCCGGGACTCAAGCTATCCCCATACCAAATTTCATCTAAATCAGTTCAGCGGTTTCGGCTTGAAAAGGTAACATACAGACAGACAGAGTTACTTTCGAATTTATAATATTATATTAAAGTAAGTATGGATTGATAAAATATAATTTCTTGGAAATAATAAGCACATATTGGATTTTATGCCGTTTTACTTAAATTCAATGAGTAAGGACCACTCTGAGTAAAATATTCGTTAGCATTTTGTGCAAGAGATACCTATTTATAACTCACCTTTGAAGATATTGATTTGGCAATAGGTAATAAGTGCTTATTGTTATCACAAACATCCTAAACATAGACACAGGTACATTCCCGAGTCGCGGCGCGTACTTGTTTGATTCATAAAAAATGATGTTAATTACAATGTTATTGTATCTGAGGGCGCTCAGTTTTTCCGCCTACACAAATCGTTATCGGTTTACAGATAAAATCCGGAAAAATGGACTATACAATGCCTATCAACGAAAAATAAGAATGGAGAATAAAACAGATATTTTACAAAAACGGATAGCAACAAATTTTCTTTGCAAGTCGTATATTTCAAGTCTCAGTTGGCAGACCGAAGTGTACATAATCAATCTAAATACTCCTTCGTTATTAAGACGGTAGTTACTTAGTTCGACAAAATATTACAAATTGTTTTGGGTCGGGAAAATGTTTATGTAGATAAAATCAGTATTCGCTATTGAAATATTTTACCGTAGTCGAGTTTTTCTCTTTCAAGAGTACAACAAACTTTGAGACCAATCCGGCAATTAATTAAAACCCCTAAAAATAATCCTAATTATAAACTGGCTTTCCATATACCTATGATATTAATTTTTACACTACTGGAGTTAAAGTAAAAAATGGAGCAAATAAATATATTTTAATGCAAACAGATATAATGAAAGCATCTAATCAGCGAATATATTCTGTTCGTTAGTATAAAAGGGATATGGTATCAAATTAAAAGTATCGATATTTTCTTCATCAGTAGCATTTAAACAGACTGTTTTTGTGCCCATTTATAATATAACAGCTATATCGCATGTATACTTAATCCAACAGTATAAAAAAGTTAATAGTTTTCATTTTTCCTGGCAGTTATTTTAAATTCAAAGTAGAAAGACGAAAGTTTTAAAATGTTAATAGTCAACTTTGTGTGCTTCCTACAGAGTGGCTCTCTATTGTGGAATATCACGATTTTAGATTGTATATGTTTTGTATTTTTATGTATAAAGCGATGTCCATAGAAAAAAACACTTATTTATTACAAAAAAAAAAAACCATTTGTTTTGTGACCAAAACCTAATTCTATCGTCGTTTTCTAGACAAGCTCATGCCCAGCCCTTTTATACATGTATGTGTAATGTCGACAATTAATATGTCTATTTCATTTAATCAGAGACAAGATTAACCATCCTTATGCGCTTATACTGTCGTTGGCTATGGCCGAACCGTTAACTCTTAAGCGGTTATTAAAATACATAGAAGCTGATATGATGTATGTAACTTGTGAGATCGACAAACAACTTCAACTGAAATTTACTAAAATACTTTTACCTACCATTCATGTTTTTTTTTCCTTTTTGGCAACTAAGCCGTACCCATGGACTTTGGTAATATAATAAGTCCATGGCCGTATCTACCATTAATGTTACAAACGCCACAGACGTCATGGCCGTACCAATAATGTTACAAACGCCACAGACGTCGAGCAAAGTGTCACTGTCTGACAAGTCAGTCAACTTATTATAATTTAAAAGTTTTCTGAAGCAGCAAGTCTTTAGCGTGTCAGTGACCTTAAATCCACTTTGTACTGGCGCCAGCGGCGGCGGCGGCACGGAGGATACAATTTGTTGAATCTAGTGCATTTTTGTTGGCGTGAAGGCAAACAAATAGTTGCTCACGAACTACCCTAATTTAACCTTGACTCCCGTTGATCGTATGGTGCTTCTCAAGATTATATTTCCGTAGATGTTACGTGTCGATAGGCTTTTAAGTATTTGCGTGTATCCAATTTGCATATTAAAGTGATTTTGGTACACAGTATAACCGAAATCAGTAGGTATTCTGTTTAGAATTAAACCTTTGTATTGTATTACTGTGATCACCTGTGGAGTCACGTCACACATTACTGGCAGGTTGGCAGCAGGCGAGCCCCCCGCGGCGCGCGGCTGCCTCCAGCAACAATCAATTACCTAGTAACCTGACCTGGAAATAATTATGCAGGAAATTATTAATTTTACACTTGCATACTTGATTATCTTTGACTATCTTAATCATCATCTGCCTAGCTTTTTCCCAACTATGCTGGAGTCGGCTTCCAGTGTATCCTGACGCAGCTGAGTACCAGTATTTTACATGGATCGATTGACTATTCGACCTTAACAACCCAGTTACTGGGTAATAAGATACCCCTTGGCATACTTGTATACCCATTGGTTGTCAAACTTTCGGTCTTCTGACGACCCGTAACAACTGTCAAAGATCCACAAATGACGGAACCACCGACTTAACGTGCTAGCCGAGGTACGGAGGGGTCTTGGTATGTAAAGATGGTCACCCATCCACGGACCAGTCGCGGCAAGCGTAGCTTAACCTGATGGATCGACTCGTGCGGCTGTTATTAATTACTTAGCCATAAACCCCACCTTTGATTTTCTTAATATAGCTAGCAATGACTGAATGTAGGTGTTACTACGAATTTAGGTAGTATATAATCAGTAATTTGAAGGTAGTGTGTTAATAACAGTCATTGGACATCTTAAAATGGAAACCATGCCCATGGCGGACACAAACGAAATATAGCAGAATATATTGATATATGACTCTGATTTACTATGGCATTAATCCTATTATTGTGAGTCACGCGAATCTCGAAAAAAATATAAAATTACCTTATATAAATATACCTAATTATAGAATATATTATTGTTAATTATTATATTAATCAATCAACTATTTTGGTTAATGTCCGCCACTCTTCGCAAAGCGGGTCAGGTATGCCCAATGACCTTTTCTCTCTTCATTATTTTACGATGAAGAATAATTTGTAATATTTTGTTGAAGAAGGATATGTCCAAAATAGGTCAAAACGTACGAAGCTACATATATAACATAGTACCTACATTTCCACGGCCGCCTCGGGAAATAAAGAAAACATAATAAAATCTACTGTTTATTCTCTAGCAGTTTGGTGAAGTGATGAAATGGGGAAAATATTCCACTTATTTGCACTCATACGTGCTGTGCAAACTAACTGCTGATATCAGCATACAAGATATTTGTTTTAGCGGGAACAAAATATTTGACTTCTGAACAAAATGGAAAAATCGCTTAAAAAATACATCCTGTATGCACGTCGACAACAGACAAAGAAAATAAATCAATAGCAGAAAACAGGAAATAACAGAAAACTTTTCTTCTATCCAATCAGTGTCTGTAAATTAATCAAATTAGATGTTGAACGTTTAGCTAAGTAAAACGACTCGAGGTAGTTAATTAATTTACTTTGTGGTCGGACTGGATGCAGAAACTCAACAACAAACAGATTGGAGTATACTCACTGCCGCGCAGGCCAGCCAAGATTGCCAACTGGGACGCCAGCCTTATTTCCATTCAATTGTATGTGTCGGGTTTCGGCAAGGCTTTACTAGCTCCTGCCAAACTCAATTTGACTTCACGAGTTTGTTCGCCGCCTGTTTATCATCGCTGGGTTTTTCGCTGTTTCTCGCGAGGATAGAGAAGTTGCTTGTTATTAAATTACTTCATTCGACGCGCGTAATCAGAAACGGAAGTTATTTCGTAGTAATAATCAATTGGAGAACGTCTAAATGGATTCATACATAATATGTATGTAGTTACATAATTTATATATGCGTTTGGAATCCCTACATAATATCATTAATACGCCCAAAGCTACAAAACGCCGCTTGTTACATAATGTTATTATTATTAGTGCTCAGCATGTTACGCCATAATATACCTAATTGTACTTACAACAGTACGCAGCCGATGTGATTGTTGTAAGTACAATTAGGTATATTATGGCGTAACATGCTGCGCACTAATAATAATAACATTATGTAACAAGCGGCGTTTTGTAGCTTTGGGCGTATTATAGTATATTATGATACATGTGTGCTATGTTGATCATTAAACTCGAGGCGGTATTATTCGCGCGAGCCGTAGGCGAGCGCGATAAGGAAGTCGAGAGTTTAATGATCAATGCACACGCGTATCATACGACGTTTTTCAACACACTTGCGAGGAAAAAAACAGGCTTGTATTGTTAAATACACACATCAAAAGTGTCTAGGGATCAAGCATTTTTATGCGGATTTCTTGAGATTGAGATGTGGCTTTGTAATAAATTTATGATTTTATAAATTTATATGGATCCTTTTTGGTGCATTTCATAATTTGAATCAGGAACTGTGAATCAAATTCGAGTAAAAGATGAAAACCAGCTGTCAATATTTTCCCTATAAAAACATACAACGCATTGAAGACATTATTAGTGCTACTGTTTCCCTACTACTGACTAAAACCAACGTTATTATGGAGCGGCGACGTCATTTAAGCAGGGAAGAAATGTTCAGAGCCGTGGGAATGATAGAAGCTGGTTCCCGGCAACGTACTGTGGCTTTAGCTCTGAATACAAGTCAGAGTGTTATCAGTCGACTTTGGACACGTTACCGAAGCACTGGTACCGTGGCTGAGCGCCATGGAGGACGGTATCGCTGCACCACACGGAGACAAGACCGATACATTCAAATCTTAACTCGAAGAGCTCCAACAATAACCGCCATGATTTTAGCCGTGAGGCTTCATCACTCTTCAGGGAACTTAATTAGCGACCAAACAGTCAGAAACCGCTTGCATGAAGTGAACCTTCATTTCCGAAGACCGCTACGGGTACCACCTATAGCAATGCACAATCGTAGGATTCGATATCAATGGGCTCTTGAACACAGAAATTGGGCAGAAGAACAATGGCGTTTCGTGTGCTTTTCTGATGAGTCTCGTTTTGGTATGAGACCGGATACAAGACGTATACGACACTGGAGAACCCCTGGACGCCAACAGCGATTAAAATCCTGCCAGGAAGTCCATCCTTATAGTGGTGGAACCATCATGGTATGGGCGGGTATTTGGATCGGCGGAAGAACTGAGTTGATTTGGATCAGAGGCAACCTCAACGCTCAAATTTATGCTGAGACGATTGTATCAGACGTCATCGTTCCTCTACAAGTGCAAATCGGTCCCTTATTTCAGTTAATGCATGATAATGCACGACCGCACACCGCAAGAGTTGTAAGACAGACTCTCGCCGCAGCTAACATCAATGTCCTGCCCTGGCCTGCTCAGTCGCCAGACTTGAACCCGATTGAGTATGCATCGGATATGCTACAGAGAAGAGCTCTGCCGAATATGGAGGGTATCCAGTCGCAAGAAGACCTTTTTTTGTTGTTGCAACGAACATGGGCGGCCATTCCACAGCGTGATTTGGATGAACTCATTTTGAGTATGCCAAACCGATGTTCTTGTGTTGTTAGTGTTCGCGGTAGAAACACGGATTATTAATTGTTTAAGTTACCCAATAAAGTTTTAAAGAAAACTGTTATTTCAGTCTTTTTTTCGAACTTTTGTGTTAGTGGTTCAAATGTCAAAAATCCCTTTATTAGGAAAATGGCAAATTTCTTTATTAATGCAAAGGTGACTTGGTTTATCGTTACTGTGACAAACGAAAACACTTTATTTGATGAATCCTTAAAGAAAATTTTAATTAATATCAATCAGGAGAAAAGTTATTGCAAAAATATATGTTGATCCCTAGACACTTTTGATGTGTGTATTAACTTGTATGGATAATGGCGGGCTGGGTTTGTTTTTCCGCGCGCCGCGCCAGCGTGCGCGCGCAGGTTTACCCATAGAGTAAGTAATGGCGCGCGTTTATTTATTTAAAGGCACAGACAAACCGATAAACAGCCTATAGAAAAAATATAGTAAACACAAAATAATGTTTAGACTGATCGTAGTGTTGTCGTATGTCAAATTGTAGTTTAGTTAGTATGGAATTAGAAAGTACTATTAGCATACAGAAATATACATTAATTCAGTGAGAATCCGCAATAATAGAACGCCAATGGTCTTTTCCGTTTGGTTCCGCGAGGGACCACGGACAATTATTATAAGGTGCATCCACACAGAGCGAGGCATGCGCCGCAAGTGCTTTATTTGTATGTTAGATGCCTCAGCCTGAGGCAACCATACATATAAAAAAAATCATTTGCGGCGCATGCCTCGCTCTGTGTGGATGCACCCTAAGGTGAATGCGCAGTGGTAGACCGCGAAATTTAAATTTTCTTAAGTTTTTTGCAATTCGCAGGTCAGTATCAGGTGGTATCTTGATCAAAATGTATATATATAATAGACATGTATTTACAGAATTATAGTCATTAGAATCATTAATATAATATACCTATTTAAGTTAGATTTGTTCCCTAAGAACTTATCCATAAGATATTTGTTCTTATGGAACAAATCTAACTTAGAAAGATGTATTAATGATTCTAATGATTATAATTCTGTAAATACATACCTGTTATAGTCGCGAATCATATTTTGATCAAGATACAACCTGACACTGACCTGAAAATTGCAAAAAACGTTAGAAAAATTGAATTTCGCGGGCTACAAAGGTAAATACATTTTAGTTCATTTTGGGACCAAAGACAATTCAGACTATTAAAAAAAAAAGTGTAATATGGCTCGCGGATTCCTTTTGGCATGAAGTCTCTTTGAAGAGATTAAAAAAAAAACGCAGTTCTCCGACCTCCGACTAGTAAATTAAATAGTTATCTGTGGAAATAAAGCACAAGTACCGTAACGTAAAGAAAAAGCACGCGTTTGTAATACACTGCATTATGGTCCTAAAAGCGGTGCATTAAGAGCCATTTTACGAGCAAGTGTGTTGAAAATGATAGTATGTAGGGATGTATTTATTTAATCAAACCGTACCACCTTTCTGGATTGTATATTACATCGGTACAACACAATAAAATGATCAAGGGATATTATTTGTACATTTCGTAGATAGGTACGTATTTATGTATGTAACTCAATAGTGACACAAGAATATTAAATGTCATCACGTTACATTTCACAACTGCTGTATGGAATTCCTTTGAGAGTCAGAACGATTGCGAGTGGAAACTATGTAAACAGTTTGTTAACATTTTTAGAATTTTCACACCTCCTATCCTGAAAGAATATGCAAATCTAAAGTCTTTAAAAAAAAAGAACTGAATCGCATGTGTAGAGCGGAATAAAAATGTGTGTGGAGTAAAACCACGAGCTTTTTCAGCGAATTTTAAGGAATTAAAACCTGTTTTATACAGCTATTAGCTGCAAGTCGATCCCGAGAGGCGTCACTACATAGCGGACTAGTAATTAGACCACGTCAAAGGGGCACAAATTCCCAGTGAGCTGGGATATTGGCTGACGTGAAACCCTGCAGGACATCATAATTCCTTGTCAGGTACATAATGCTCTTGCGTGCGAAATGCTCAAAAGCAGGGAACAGCTTAAATTCTGGATAGTGTGCAGTAGGTATTTATGCCACAGGACTGTTTCAAATTCCGTTCGATCGCCATCGAGGACAAATCTTGTATTAACAATTATTATATAGATGTGTCTGCTTAAACGTAATGTTTACTGTAAAGTTCTTCATTATTTTCAGCGAAATACGACAGACATTTTTAAGAAAATTACGGTATACAGTGGCAATTTTTATGTCTTTCTCTCGCTGACGTGCAACGCGCTCTGGTTTAAAAGTAATGTTTTTTTAAACCGGAGACGTTACTTGACACTTCTGATTCATTTCAGGATTTAGAAACAGTGGGTGGACATATTCGTAAACTAATGTACACGCTCGACTTTACTAGTAAGAACTGAAACCAAAGACGAATCTGTCACGTGTTTGCTAGAAATGGTTGATTTCAAGTTAACTAGACGACGGCTAAACTGCCTGTTATTCATTAAACTGACTCCTAAAGTCCTGATTGGGATGGGTAGACAATGAAAACGCTGCGCGCGCTTAGAGTCCCCTTTGCAGACAACCTATACGGTACCTACGGTCGGCAGGAAACTATGATTTTATTATAAAACAAAGTTTCAGGCTAATTGAGAATACAAATTTATTTCGAACAGGGTTTTCACCACAGTTTAAGCCTTAAATAGTTTAAACGACGCTTCATAAAATATGTTGAGATACAAGAGCATGGGAAGTTATTTGACAAACTAGATACCAAAGCTTGTCATAAGTTTGTCTGTCTAGACTAGTTGTTAATAAAATTTTTGCAATACCCAGTAACTATCAACGTAAAATTGTAGTACATACCTACTTACTGCTATATCAAAATATTCACCTCTTTCCTAAGTTTACTACATTGGGCTAGGAACGAATAAAATTAAACTGGCCCATCTTTGACTCAACCCTGACATTTGTAAGG
Organism: Amphipoea lucens; assembly: GCA_947508005.1. Classification (NCBI taxonomy): domain Eukaryota; kingdom Metazoa; phylum Arthropoda; class Insecta; order Lepidoptera; family Noctuidae; genus Amphipoea; species Amphipoea lucens. The sequence continues at coordinate 15,777,986 of OX382358.1, read as the reverse complement.
AGATATAAAGCTAAGTAAATACATTTTCAGTGGCTCTTAGCGTGGCAAATGGTTCATCTGTTTTATTTGAAGTCGGGAGTGCGCCTCGTAAAGAGGAAATAAACATTTCATCACACTCCCTTGACTTACATAAGTGTATGTACTTTATACGATGATAACTCTAAGCCAAAAGATGAAAGACCTTATGTCTTTCTGTCACAAAGTAGGTCACATTCGAAAAAACTATCCGGAAAATAGGAGTCACCATGATGAGTTACCATGTTCAGCTCAAAGACTGAAATCGTTCATCGAGTCGAAAACATATAGTACGAATCTTTTTAGTCGGTCGTTAAAAATACAACAATATTTAGATAAGTATCATGTAATTAATGTTGCTAACCAAAGTTTGTGCTAATCGAGAGAGAGCTTTTGTCACGACATAATATCCCAAATTTCTTTTTAGGTCACAATAGTGTTGCCAGGCTACCTTTTCCAAATGCTTTAAAACATAGTCATCATTCGTGCGCCTGTCATAATATTATAAATTTACCATGTCATTCAGTCATAGCACAGTTTACAGTCGCTTTAAACATGAACTTCAGCTTTAGTTTTTTTATGAACTTGTTAAACATTAGTTGTTCACGTTTTAGTTGAGAGTGTTACGCGGATTTATGTGAACACGACTGGAGCTGACAGCATATTATACTCCATTACTCATACGAGTCCTGGGAACCTTCACTTAACGGAGTATTTACTTGGGAAATTAATAGTTTTGTCAGTTTCTATTTACTGCTTTGACTAAAAATGTGATTTATATGAATAAATCGAATTATCACACTAATCACACTATAGTACGAATCTTTTTAGTCGGTCGTTAAAAATACAACAATATTTAGATAAGTATCATGTAATTAATGTTGCTAACCAAACTTTGTGCTAATCGAGAGAGAGCTTTTTAACTTTAGGACATAAAATAATAAACAGGAATAGATTGAAATAACTATTTATTGTGAATCAAAATAATTAACATTGTAGATAGATACCAATTCTATAAAATGGAACATTTTAAAAGTTAAAAGTAAAATTACTGCAATTCTGCAAATTAAAAGTAACAGATTTATTTGGCAACGTTATAGTCGCATTGAGTTGAGTTTGATTATCTGGGGTTACCTGTTTCGGTGGCGGATTGAGAAGGAACAACGGTGAACGTTGGTGACTCTGATCGGCTTTCTGTATAAGTACACTGTGCGTCGTTGGAAGTGGATGGGCGTGGGTGAGACCAAGTATCCGAGGTTGAATTCAGACTTATTGTTTCCACTATACGCTTGCAGATTTTCGATAAAACTGGCCGGAACATCACAGGACATCACTACATTCTACGTAAGCAAAAACAGTACGCGTGATCTACTCGGACGGGTGACGGCAACCTCATTGGGAGTACTTCGGATCAATTTGGACATCAACCAGGTTGAAACTATGGCGTTTCCAAAATTTAAAGACGTCTTAGTTACCATTCCGATTGACGATTCAGTGAAGCCCGTTGCTCAGCCATATCGGAGGGTTCCCATCCCGCTCGAAGAAAAAGTAGAAAGGAAACTGGAGGAATTACTTAAAAGGGACATTATAGAAGTCGTGAAAGGTCCTAACTGGATCTCGCCTATAGTCCCTGTGCTAAAAGACGGAGGGGACATCCGATCATGTGTCGATATGCGCCGAGCAAATGCGGCTATACAACGTGAAAACCACCCACTGCGTACGATGGAAGAACTGTTGCCAAAAGTTCGAGAAGCCAAAATCTTTAGCAAACTAGACATACGAGATGCATTTCATCATATCGAACTTCACCCAGACTCAAGGCATATCACGACCTTCATTACCAGCAAAGGATTATATCAATACAAAAGAATGATGTTCGGTATCTCGTGTGCGCCAGAGATTTTCCAAAAAACACTGGAACGAATCCTTTTAGGTTGCGAAGGAGTCATCAACTTCATAGATGACATCTTGACGTTTAGGTTACCGTACCGTAGACGTAGTAGAACACGACTTAAGGCTAAAAAAAGTTATGCAGTGTTAGAGGAAAATAACGTGATGTTGAGGGAAGACAAATGCATTTTCGGAATGAAGAAAGTCCACTTCCTAGGACATGAACTGTCAGAACAGGGAGTCAAACCACTGGACAAGTATATCTTGGCTATAAAGGGATTCAGAGCCCCGACGAATATCGCTGAACTGCAGAGTTTTATGGGCTTAGTGAATTACGTAGGAAAATGGATCCCCCACTTAGCAACGGTAACAGAACCCCTCAAGCAATTGCTACGGAAAAGAACGGGAAGAAACACGAGCATTCAAGATGACTGGGGAGACGCCCAAAAGAACGCGTTTAATGGTCTCAAGGTGGCACTTATGAAGGTACCAAGGTTACTACAATCCTCATGATAAGACGGTGGTGATTGCAGATGCAAGCCCAGTAGGTCTGGGTGCAGTGCTGGTGCAAATCAACAATAATGGGCCGAGAATTATTGCATTTGGTAATAAAACCCTCAGCAGCTGTGAGCGTCGTTACTGCCAAACAGAAAAAGAAGCCTTAGCCCTGGTTTGGGCAGTCGAACATTTCAACATGTTCCTGTATGGCAAGGTGTTCGATCTAGTAACGGATCACAAGCCCTTGGAAGTGATATTTGGCCCGAAAGCAAAACCATGTGCTAGCATTGAAAGGTGGGTGTTGAGGCTGCAATCCTACAATTTCAAGGTGAAATATAGCCCGGGGAAGACCAACATAACCGATCCACTATCAAGACTCTGTGAAGTGGCAACAAACCCGACGGCTTTATTTGAAGACCATGTTCAAGCGGTTACCGAATCTGCACGACCAGTAGCCATCACATTACAAGAGATCACTGAGAGTTCCCTTGGAGATGCAGAGATACAGAAGGTTAGAGAGGGCCTTTACAATGGAAACTGGGATGAAACGGTTAAAGCCTATAAGCTTTTCCAGAATGAATTATGCTTTCATGGCGATGTTCTCCTCAGGGGGACGAAAATTATAATCCCATCCAAATTACGCAGACAAGTTCTGGAAGCTGCTCACGAAGGCCACCCGGGGATAGTCGCGATGAAGGGCCAATTGACAACCAAGGTATGGTGGCCTAAGTGCGACAAAGACGCTGAAAACAAATGCAAAGCCTGTAAAGGATGCATCCCGGTCTCTGCTCCCAGTGCCCCAAATCCATTAAAAAGAAGAGATTTACCTTGCGAACCATGGGTTGACATAGCAATTGACCTCATGGGCCCCTTACCTAGTGGAGATTATATCCTGGTAGTCGTGGATTATTACACCAGATACAAAGAGGTGAAAACATGCAGAACCATAACAAGCTCCGAAATAATCGGAATGCTTAAAGACATTTTTAGCAGACTTGGCAATCCGGTCTCGCTTACATCAGACAACGGGAAACAATTTTCCAGCGAAATCTTTAAGAGTTTCTGTGCAGAGAGGAACATACGACTCTATAATACCATTCCCTACTGGCCGCAACAAAATGGAGAAGTGGAGCGCCAGAATAGGGACATCCTAAAACGCCTCAAGATTTCTCAAGTAGAGGAAAAGAACTGGAAGGAAGCTCTTCGTGAGTACATGGTGATGTACAATAGTACACCTCACACAGTTACAGGAAAAACACCTGCAGAACTGTTCTTTAGACGACAATTTCGAGACAAGCTGCCTATGATTCAGGACATGACGCATCTCTCAGAGGATCTTGAAATGAGGGATAGAGATAAGGAACTAAAGGAAAAAGGAAAGGAATATGCGGATAGGAAGAGAAGAGCTACTAGTTGTGAATTGGAAGTCGGAGATAAAGTATACATCAAGAACATGACTAAACAAAACAAGCTGAGCTTAAACTTTGAACCCGAAACACATACCGTCGAAGCGAACAAGGGAGGGGACGTAAGTCTTCGGAATGATAAAACTGGTCAGCGAATCAGACGGAACGTCGTACACCTAAAACGAGTGGAAGGACAATGGAAGGTGCTGGATGATGAGAATAATGCTAGTGATGCTCAAACGAACGATAATAGTGACGTAAATCAATCACAACTCGAGTGAATAAAATGATGGACCATAATGACAAAATAATTGATGATTAGTCATTAAAAATAATTTGAATAAGGACTTGCTGATTGTACTTGATATACTTATATGTAAAGAAATAAAAATGTTTATTAAAGTACTATATATTTTAGTGATTATGAATGTATTTAATTTGTACGTTAACCTGATCACAGTTCCTTAAATTTATATTTTTATAATAAGGGAGGGATGTAGTGTATAGACATTCATAGTTGTGTATAATCTGTCGTCTCGAGCAGCGCACGCGCGGGGTCGCGGGGCGGGCGGGGCACTGACCTACCGACCGCCGGAGAAAAGACGCGGACGCCTGCTGCGATCCGATATCAGTGTAATTTGGTGTTGTTCTCTCCCAATATCATCCCCTGAGTCTTAATGAACATTACAGGATCCATCCGGCGTGCATGCAGCATGATATGCCCACTGCCATTAAATGAAGATTCTGGTTGAAACATTGACTTTCAACGCCCGGGGGCATGTTTAGATTTAGCAATTTGTGCAAAATTACATCGTGCAACTTACTGCAATGAACACTTCATCAGGCGTTTTTTTCTGTGACGGTGAATTAGTTTTAAGTCTACCTACATACTTTTATGTGCTACTTTGTTCATCGGAATACACACGTATTTTTACAGTTCCAGTCTTTAATTTTAATTTTCCGGCCTAATCTCACATCTCAACACCCGGCCTAGTGGCACCTATTCTGAAAACCAATGCACGCCACTGCATTCAAATAAATATCCTTTATTTGAAAGAAGATGTAGAAGGTATGATTATGTTCCATATGTTTTTTAATCATTTCGTTATGAATCAATCTTGAACCGATGTCGTTGCTGATGGAAAGATAATTTAGTGCCCGATGGTGGCAAACAAAAGGCTCGCCCCCTATTACATGGGACATAACTTGTAACGTGGTGGTAATGTGGTTGTACTATAGGTACACTCACCAACAGGAGGCCTGTGTCCCAGCAGTGGGAACATTATAGGCTGATTATGTATGTATCAGTAGCGTGCATTGCATATAGACATAAGCAGTGCCTACCTCGATATTTTATATCAACATAAGCCTGTCAATTAGATTTTAGTGTGTGCGCCCCATTAAGAAGCTCACTAAATTATCATACCTAACAAATAACAAAATCTTCATACAAACACGCGCGGCAGTAGGCAGTCGCCGGACGGCCTACTCGGCTCCCGTACTATTCGCACATTGTCATTGGTCTTTACTCGTTCAAGTTAATGCGACAAAATTAAAAATACGTACGTCTCCCGCGTAATACCATGACGTTCGACCTTCGCAATTTATCACCCTTAAGTAGGCATGCCTACTCAAATAACCACACTTTTGACCTCACTTTTTTTTCTGATTAGTGACCATTTGCCTAGACTAGACCCGGCCTAGTGCCTACCTATTCTGAAAACCACTGGTATGTATGTAGTATTTTTGACATAAAGGTTTCCTGCATTTTCTGTAAGAAGATACTGGTCTTTAAAAGACAGCAAACGACGATACGCAACTGACATTCGCTAAATAATTACACCATAGATAAACTCATGATAAACTAACCTCTCAAAAAAAAATATATGTCACTGTCTTGTCATCGTTTAATTTTAAGCGAATAAGTAATAAGTTTATCGAATCTCGTGTTATGTGACATGGAATTCAAATTAATATCCATTTTTTTATCGAACATGTTCAAGGTATGATTATGTTCCATTTGTTTTTAATAATCAAAGACATTAAAATTTTATATGTACAATAGACGGGACATAGCGAACAAAATCGTGATCCGATACTTTTGCCCTAGTGGTCATAAGTCTCTCAGTCTAGTGTGGTACGCCTGCGCGTCAAGTCGCATTCGTGTCCATCAAAATAAAAATATTTTCTAAGGAAATATGCCGAGTTGGATATTACGATTTTGCAAATCTCGTTATGGTAGAACGACTGGACTTAACTTCGGTTTATTTTCATATGGATTATTTATATTTACTCAGTAGGTTTAAAATTAAATGATTTTCATAGATAGATCTAGAAAATTTGCTACTTTACTACTGCCTTGCAGAGATATGATGTTGTTTATCGATTTTGTTATCGATAATATTTATTATGCTAAATAATAAATAACACTTAAAATATAATAGGTAGGTACTGTTTGAACATAATCATGTCATTTTATTTAAATATCAATAAATGAACAAGTACTATTCGTTCATGTAGGTTTCTATTATTTTAAGTTTCCGAATTTTAATAAAGTAGAACGTGAAAAGTGCTACGTCAAAATTATGTCCTAATTTACTTAATTTACGTCCTAATTTTTTGGGACTTGTTTCAATCTATTCAAATGCGAAAAAAATAGTCTTAGTAACTTTTTTCAATATTATCGATACCTTTTTATCTTTATAGTAAAATCCCTAGCACAGGTTTTAGTTTCTACTTAGCGTCATCGTCACCCCGTATTGCCACACCTACGGATTTATCCATAGATCTACGGATTTTAGACCTCGCCTCGGATATACGTAAGACGTTGGCCGTCTGTCGTTGATATAAGATTTACAAATATTTGCTTATATAAGTATTCGGGCCAATTTTTAAGATTATAGATCAAAACTTCTGTACAACTTGTGTCAAATAAACTGTATCCCCGCTTTTCACCCCCACAGGGGTGGAAATATGAAAAATAGTTCGTGATGTGTTCATAACTTGACTCAAAGACCCATACCCATTTTCGAGTTAATGGAAGCAAGCAGTAATATCCACCCCTTAAACTTTATTAATTACCCTTTCCACCCTGGTACCTAGGAGTCTATTTTTGAAAAACCCTAAAACACATAAGTACTTTTTTATTTTTAGTTTTAGTAGTAAGTACCTACCTACCGAGTTACAGCGGGTTAGATATTTTTCTAACCTATCAACTTTGTCACCCCCTAAATCCCCTAAGGGTTTTTTTTTTAAATTAAAAGTGAATATTATTTACTGAGTCAAATATTGCCAAGTTTCATGTTTATTAACCACATAAATAAGATTTTTCATATAAACTGTAAACCCGCTTTTCATCCCCACAGAAATGGAATTTCGTAAAATCGTTTAGGATGTGTTCATTACTTGACTCAAAGATTATTTATACTAATTTTCGAGTTAATCAAACCACGCAGTAAAATCCTCCCCTATAAAATTAACTACCCCTTTACATCCCGTTAAAGGTAGATTTTCGAAAAACCTGATACACGTTATTCATCCGAGTTTCGAGTTAATCGGACCGCGCGTTAAAATTCTTCCATAAAATTTTGACACCACCCCTCCCACCCCAATACTCCTTTAGGAGGTAGTTTATAAAAAAAAAAAATCCAAACTTCATACTTTACTTAGATGAATATTCGTACCAAGTTTCAAGTATATTAACCAAATGAATAAGATTTTTCATGCAAACAAAATCCCCCCTTTTTACCCCCTTAAGGTTGAATTTCCAAAAACCCCTTCTTAATGGATACCTACTCTTCACAAAGAACACACCCTCCAAAATGCATGTCCCTGGGACCAGCGGTTTAGGCTGTGCGTTGATATCTCAGTCAGGTCGTTACCGCGCGTCATATGCGCCGTCCGGCATGGGCCTGGTCCTGACCGGACGGTGAGCTATCCATTGCTCTCCGTCCGCAGGCCCGAGCCTACAGTAGCCGGGAGTATCTCCCGTGGCGGCTGGGACGTGAGGCTCTCTCCCTCAGCCATCCCGCTGCCTCCCACTCCCTCTCGCTCCGGACCATGGCTTGAACCAGGGCCGGACGCGAGAGGTCGCCGCCGCTGCCGATCGCGTCTATGAGGACACGGCGGTGCTCCACCCAAGCGGGGCAGACCTCCACCGTATGCTCCACCGTGTCCTCTGGGCGATCCTCGCAATGGTGACAGCCGGGCGTCTCCTTCCGCCTGATGATGTGCAGGAACCTCCCAAAACATCCGTGTCCGGTGAGGATTTGCGTCAAGCGATAGGTGAGAACGCCGTGACGCCTCTCTAGCCACTCCTTAAAGAGGGGTCTTATCGCCACAATCGTGGCGTGCCCTGCGCTGGATTGCGAAAGTCGCTCTTTCCATGCCACCATGAAATCGCGCCGAAGGTCCGTCCGCTCCGCCGCAATCTGCCACGGAAGCGGAGTTTCCCCCCGGCGTAGTGCCTCCGCGCGCCACTCATACAGGCGCGTGGGGACTATCGCCTCTAGATCCCATGGCGGTAGTCCGGCAAGGAGGCTTGCCGCCTCGCTCGAGAACGTGTGGTACCCCCGGATCAGCCTTACGGTTACCACCTTTTGGGGCGCGTTCACATAGTGGGCGGCTCGCCGCCGCAGTGAACGCGCCCACACCCGGGCCCCATATAGGGCCATGGACCGCACGACCCCCGTGTAAAGCCTCTGGCAGGAGGCGTTTGGCCCCCTCAGGTTGGGCAAGAGCCGCTGGAAGGCGGCCCCGGTCCGATCCAATTTGGGGGCTAAACGTCGGTTAGTGTTCGACGAAGTTCCACCGGCAGTCGAGGACGAGACCTAGGTATTTCATCGTTGTCTCGACGCCGATGTGAACCCCTCCTACCGTTAGTTGGGATCCCGATGGTGGCCCGTTCCCGGGACCCATGGAAAGACATGGCCTCGGACTTGTGCAATGCCACCTCGAGACCCAACCGCCGGATCCTTTCCACGATTATCGCAACCCCGCGTGTCATCGCGTCGGCCGCCACCTTATGCGACCTCCCCTGCGCCAGGACCAGCGTGTCGTCAGCGTAGCAAACCACGCTGACTCCATCAGGGAGGTCGGCCCGCAGCACCCAGTCGTAACCTATGTCCCACAGGAGCGGCCCCAGAACCGATCCCTGTGGGACACCGCACGACATCTCTCGCCGGTTCCACTCCCAGTCGCGACCGAGGTAGATGAGGGCTCTGTCTGGGTGTATTCCCGTTCGTCCCATCCCCCTGTTCCATATATCCCTACTGACGTATCTCCACTGGTAGGGATACGTGGAGATTTTTTCCAATTATCGCTACCGGTAGGGATATATTTAACTTTGTGCTCCATATATCCCTACTATCCGCACTGGTTGGGATAGTTGGATTTTTTTTTCCGTTTATCGCTACCAGTAGGGATAAAAAGTTTTCAAGGGTTTCTTTAAGGTGTTCCTGAATTACTTGTGATTACAAATATAAAAAAAAAAACAAAAGAAAACAATAATGAAAACAATTTTAATTCACACAATTACCTACTATTAAAAACATAACTTCGTTTGAGACAACGTAAAATATAAAATTATAATAATTAATAAGGTAAGGTAATAACGTAAAAACATTGTACAGTATGTAACGTGGGACACTCAGAAAGTTTTGCGAAAATAAAATAAAAAATCTATTTGTAAATATTTTTTTATTAAATCTTTTAAAAGTACTCTCCACTAGCCCCTATACAAAGTTTCATGCGTCTGAACCAGTTTTTGAAACACTTTTTCCAGTCCGCCGTAGACACCTCGTTTACAGCCTGCTCGAACGCTGACAGCGCATCTTCCGGTGACGAAAATTGTATCCCTTTGATCTGATTTTTTATTTTCGGGAATAAAAAGAAGTCACACGTTGCTAGGTCAGGACTGTAAGGAGGGTTACGCAGGAGTTTGACTGGCATGCTGTAAAGGAAGTTCCTCGTTTTGAGCGCGGTGTGCGAAGGCGCGTTGTCGTGGTGGAGCTGTAGCCCGCGGAGCCCTATGTTTGGTCGCTTGTTGCTCACAACAGAGAAAACTTCTGCCAAGCATTTGATAATATACCATTCAGCGTTGATGCTTCTTTGGTTCCGTAAAGAAATTGACACCAAGTAGCCAGTCAAATTGAAAAAGCTCGCGATCAAAATCTTACCCCGCTTCTAGATCGCTTCACTTTGGTAGGCGTTGATTCGTTTTGAAACACCCAAACGTATTGTATTGATAAATCCAAGACTCATCACCTGTAATGATGTCGTAAACACGCCGAGACGAGCCGGCTTCTTTGTTTATCATATCACGGTACCATTCTACCCGGGCCTGCTTCTGAGCATCGGAGAGGTTGTGCGGCACCCAGCGTGAAACTATCTTCCTCACGCGAAGATGCACATGTAGAATTTTGTAAAGGCTTCCCGATCCAACCTGCAGTATGTGCTGAATCTCTTAATACGTAACTCGCCTATTGTCTTGGATTAAATTTTTCACTGCTAGCATGTTTTCTTCCGTAACAGCCGTCAAAGGGCGACCACTTCTTTCTTCATCCCCCAAAGTTAGTCGACCGCGCTTGAATTCATTATACCAACGATACGCGGTTGCCTTAGAAGGGCCTTCATCCATGAATGCCATTTGAAGTCTATCGTACGATTCGTCCGTCTTCTGGCGACGCTAGAAATCGTAAAATATCATAACGCGAAAATGTTCCCGGCGCAGATCCATTTTTTAATGAGACACGATAATTTAAATTAGCTCGCAAACAATGTGGAGAGAAATTTTGAAATTGGAACGTACCTATTTTAACTTACAAATAATCATATTTTCAAAATAGATAGATTATAAATGACCATATTTCATTCATTATCTTAGCTACTGGTTGCAACCTAAGAAATGCTTTTCTAATATCGCAACTAACTAATTTTGCGAAGTTCTTATTCTTTGTTCGCAACCAAGTTGTGGTTAAGGTAAAAGTTTTCTTGACTCGCAAGTGGTTGCGAATAAACAATAAAAATTCTTGATTCGCAACTGTTTGCGAATCGCAGTTGTGTAAACGGCCGGAGAGACGTCTCTCATACACAAAAACTTATTTTCGCAATACTTTCTGAGTGGCCTGGTACCTTACCATACCATACCTAACCTTACCATATCTAAGAAAGCACCTACTGTAATTTCTGCCGAAACAAGTTGCAGCTGTGCATTTTGGATTACAATATCACGTAGCACATATGCCTGGTCTCAGGGTTTCGATACTTTCAAGTCGTGTATTACTGCTTTAAAGCGGTTTTTTTGAACTATGGAATGCTTATGTAGTATTTTTAGCAATCCGTATAAACTCTATTTTCTATTAGTTTTTTCATTCATTTTGAAATGCCACGCTTCAGCAAAATTATTTGTCATGTGTTTTTGACCAAAAACACACCATTGTTTCCGGAAACATTCGTTTTTCAACCAAAATTTTTTGAAATAATTTATAAATGCAGTTATCCATTTTAAACTCTTTCAATATTTGAGACTCAATATACGCCCATCCTTCATCTATTTTCTCAATAGATAACAAAGGTAACGATGCTGTTAGTGCTAATATTCTTCTCTTATCGCGATTCATTGTCAACTTTAACTCTTTTCCTTTTCTCCATATTGCCTTATGAAAATGATAGTAGCAACCCATTTTTTTTTACAATGATATTGATACCCATCGTTAAGTAAACAAATACCTCGACCCCGTTTTATAAATATTAAATCAGTCATTATTGCAAAGTTGCGACATATAAGCGGAAAATAAATTGTATTTATTATACAAAGAAAATTGACAATGTCAAGAAAACATTTTTTTTTTTTGAGTCAATGACACATTCAAATTGCCTCACATTTATAAAAAGGGGTTTGAAGGTTTTGGCCCTAAAATCAGCCGCCATTTTGATTTTTTTTCAGAATTGCGGTGCACAACAAAAGTTATATATTTAGATAGAGGACACTTATACAAACAAAAAATGTAATTAACATAATATCCTAAAGCGTCAGGTTTCAGAGTTATTCACCGAAATATAAGTCGAAAACAACTAAGATTTTTTTGTTTTTTTTTCCTTCCAGGTAAGCATATTGAACTATTGAGGTAATAGAAACGTTATGAAACCTTTATGGAGAAGAAACAAATGAAGAATAGACATTTTTTTAATAAATAATTAAACACGGCAATTTATAGTTCGTTTTTTTAATCCCAGAGACTAATCTGACAAGTGTAATGTCAAACTTCTGTACTAAAAAAAATAAAACACAAAAGACTTAAATGTCAGATACTCTCTGGGATTAAAAAAAGGATCAATAAATTATTATTATTATTATTATTATAAGCCTGTATTGTCCCACTGCAGGGCAAAGGCCTCCCTTCCCTCTTTCCACGTTTCCCGGTCTACCGCGATTGTGGGCCAATCCTTTAAGAAGGAGTCTAGCTCATCCCGCCATCTTTTTCTGGGCCTGCCGCGCAGTCGTTTCCTGCCAAAATTGCCGTGTTTAATTATTTATTAAAAAAATATCTATTCTTCATTTGTTCCTTCTCCATAAATGTTTTATAACGTTTCTATTACCTCAATAGTTCAATATGGTTACCTGTAGGGGAAAAAAACAAAAAAATACTTGTTGTTTTCGACTTATATTTCGGTGAATAACTCCGAAACCTGACGCTTTAGGATATTATGTTAATTACATTTTTTGTTTGTATAAGTGTCCTCTATCTAAATATATAACTTTTGTTGTGCACCGCGATTCTGAAAAAAAATCAAAATGGCGACCGAACTTAGGGCCACCCTCCATACAAAAATCTTCTAACCCCTTTATAATTAATCCCTTGAAAACTTTTTATCCCTACTGGTAGCGATAAACGGAAAAAAAAAATCCAACTATCCCAACCAGTGCGGATCAGTAGGGATATATGGAGCACAAGATTCCATATATCCCTACCGGTAGCGATAATTGGAGAAATTCTCCAAGTATCCCTACCAGTGGAGATACATCAGTAGGGATATATGGAACAGGGGGTCCCATCGACTTCGTCCCCCTCGTGGGACGAACGGGAATTCGTTATTTTTTTTCCCGATCGTCCCACTAATTTTATTGTTGGGACGAACGGGAATAATTTATTAATTATTTTCATGTATTCCCGTTCGTCCCACCGACTTTCTTTTTTGTTTTTATTTAATGATACAATGATACTGTAATACAGAGGTGTTACTTAATTCTAAACTCGCCAAATATTACGTTTGATGGCGAGAGGTCCCCGTCGTGAGACGAACGGGAATTTACAAAAATAATATTAAAGGAGAATGGGCATTTTGGTACTCGCTCCAATAGCAATCATTGTGGTGTCATTGGATAGGTCTTTTCATCAGGAAAAATACTTACTATGGCGACTTGTCCCAAATCCTTGTCCGAAAACCACGGGAAGCCCACAAAGTTCCTGTTTTAGTTGATATCATAATTGCAAATACGATAATATTACATACCTATCATGATTGAAGATACGAAAAATAAAAATGTTAACAACATTATTTAAAACGAGAAATGTATTGTGTTACTACCGTTTTCATCACTGACCCCGGCGCCTCTTTTGGACATTGTAACCCGCTATAAACGTTTATCTTGGCTAGTGTTGAGGACTTATTGTTGTGCTTATCGATTTGGATCATCGTTATGGAAGAACATCGCAACTGTGTGATGTGTCGGCAAGGCCTACATCGTGCTAGATACCAACAGCATGTTTTAACATATTAAATACCGAACATCAAGAAAGGTACTCAGTACTTAAAAGTTGACCTTATGTGTATACTATTAGGGTTAAAGGTTACCAAAAAAATTCATTGATTTTAAAATCGCCGCAGCTATGTTAAATATTAACTTCCACATACCCATCGATGACAAAATTCACTCAGAGGCCTTCCTAAACATAATCAGAGAGAAAATAGGTTCCCCGAATTTTCTTTATGATTACCTATGTAGAAAGAAAACGTTTGAATAGCCGAAGAGCGGATTTTCAAAGAATAGAAAGTCACGGAATACAGGACTTCCCACTGCTGACGGAAGAACAGATTATTTTACTTTCTTTGAGCACCTATCAACTGAAGCTAGTCCGATCCTACTGCAACGAGCATTTATCAAATAGACTATACAATTAAAAAATGTATAGAGAAAGCGTACTCCAGGAGTTATATGAATATGACATAAAAGAAGATGCTTGGCTTTTACGCGGACGCATACAGTCGCGTCACGTACGGTCAAGAACTTATTATTGTTATTTATTGATAAAAACAATGTTAATGAAAACGGAATCAATATCCATAACATTTTATGCAATTGTTACTGCACGTGTTTGACCGTACGACGAACAGTCGGCACGTGCTCATACAGTTTCAATCGTGTGGTATCTAGGATATGCCAGACATGAAGACTTCACTGCTCCTACAGCGTTTCTCAGCAATGTCATTATTGATACGATTATCGATACAAGAAATAAAGATAAAATACATCAACCATTTTTCAGATTAGCCAAAGTACATACATCTTTTATGGGGTACTGTGTCAAATGTTACAATAAAATACCTTGTGATATATTGCAATTAAATGAAAGAAAATTTAAAACTCACATTAAACGTACACTTTGTAAACAAGCATATAAATTAGAAGATTATATCCAAGATAAGAACGCTTGGAAACATGCTGGTCCTGCTCCATAGGACAATCTAGTCTAGACAAAATCAAACTGGTTGCTAATTTAATTGTAATTTTTTTTTATTCGTTTTTACATTCATTACTCACACCCTGACTTATTACTTGTATTTTTTTTTTTTATTAAAATCGTTTTGCTTGTGCCATGTTTGTAAATATGGGAGCACCATGTATCTATCAGATAATTAATTTATATGTCATGGTTTCGTTTTTAATTCTTTTACCTATTGTGGTATAGTAATTTTCTTTTAGGTGCATCGTCCTCACATGTTATTATATAATTAATGTACCCATGCAAAATATTGTACCTAAAACATTTTAAAAGAGTAACGGTGGAGTTTCTTGCCCATTCTTCTCCATACGAAAACTACCTTTTGGAATGGGCGGCTAGAATCAATTCTATTTTATAAGATAATTTTTGACGTTCAAAAGTGCCTTTTAAGTGGCTATTTGAAATAATAACGCTTCTTACTTTTGTTATATTTTTTTTTTATTCCTGAGTGTTTATTCATTTTAGTACCTATTAAGCAAAACACACATGATTCTATACAAAACAACTATATAATATCACCATTATCTTAACATAATCAAACAAAAACAAAAAAAAATTAAATACATAACACAAAATAACTCCGTTCCGGCAGCAAATGGAGACACGTGACTCGGTTATCATTAATCCTTGTAAAAAGACCTTTCCAATGATACATAGTATATTATAGCTATTGGGCCGAGTACCAGGCTTGATACATATTTGCCCATTCTGCTTTGAAAGTAAAGTACGAAACAACGATTAAACATTTTACGCACAAAATTATTTAGTGGGACGAATGGCACTAATCTAAGAACATATTCCCATTCGTCCCTCTAAAATCCTGAATGGGACGATCGGGAACAAATTTAATATTATTTTTGTAAATTCCCGTTCGTCCCACGACGGGGACGAAGTCGGTGGGACGAACGGGAATACACCTTCTGTCTGTCAAATACGCCCCGACTACTCGACGGAGGTAGGTTGGCACCCGGTGATACCGGAGTGCCTCCCCAATACAGCTCCAGGGCAGGATGTTAAATGCGTTGGCGATGTCGAGTGACACCGCCACGATGACCCCACCCCGGGACACCGCGTCCCCCGTCGTGAGGGCTCTCATGCGCATGATGGCGTCCACCGTCGAGCGCCTCTTGCGGAAGCCAAACTGGCTATCCGCAATATCCGGCCCCGTCCTCACTAGGTGCCCGACGAGGCGGCCTGCAATCACTCTCTCAAAGAGCTTGCCGACCTCGTCGAGCAGCACTATGGGCCGGTATGCGGATGGAGAGTCCGCAGGGCGCCCTGGCTTCTGAATGAGGATCAGCTTCCCCGTCTTCCAACGGAGTGGAAACTGGCCTGTCTCCATAGGTGCGCTTTGATAGTTTGAGTCGCGGGAAAGGACATTCCCACGTGATCGGCATTTATGCAGGTGAAACCGCGAGCGCTGCTAGTTATTGTACGGAAAGAAAGAGAAATATTTTATTTGGGACACACACAGGAAATAAAAATAGTAAATAAAAAGGAGCATTTAAGAATAACAAAGTTACATTAAAAAAAAAAAACAAAAAAAGACCTGTGCGTGGCCAAAAAAGCTCCTATCTCAGCATAATGTTGCGATATTTAAAAAATAAATACCGCAGCGCTGGTATTATGACAGGGCCCGCCGTAATGGACACAGCTAACGACATTTATAAATCCCACTATGGTAATAAAAATCAGAAAACAAAATATAGCAGAAAAATAAAAAGTAGTGTAAAGTGTAATTACACAAAAATAATTATTATTTCAGGTGCTTATATGCTCGAAAAGACTCTACGGTAGGCAACGGCTAAGCCTTGGTGTCGCATTAATCATCACCCTAGCTGCTGCTACTTACATTATCACAAGAGAGGATAAGCCAATGAGAGAGGATAAGCCAATGAGCTTAATTGAAGTTAAAGCGTAAGTTCGGTTTTCGTGCAGTGCGACATCTTAGCTAGGAAACATCGTATTTATTGTATATTATTGAATAAGGAATAATGTGAAAATGTGGTTTAAAAGAAGTGACAAAAATTTAAGAGATTATGCTTAGATGGTTTAGTCATCATGTGAGAGTATGAATGAAAGGCGACTAAGTGTTAATAAGGCAGGTGTGAGTCGAAACGCCGGGTGAGCACGCCCTAAAAGAACATAATAGTGAAGGTCTGGTGCGTGGTACTCACAACCGGCGCGCGTGTAGGTATGGCAAGATGTATGAACGTAAACGAAGCAAAAGGAGTAATGTAAGGATCGTAGCAGATGGCGTTCTGTAGTTCTGCCTACCGCCATGGAAAGAAGGCATATTATGAGTTTATGTATGTATCTGTTATAGTCAAACCTCGAAGCTCCGGCGCTCCTAGGTTTGACTAGTCAATCCTCAGGTCTGACTTTAAGTCTTAGTCAAAGCCCAAACAAATGAAGTTTTTCGGCCTCTGACTAAAGCATTTTCGTCAATCCTAGGAGAAACTAATTTGGTCAGGCAAACGTCGAAACTCAATTTAATGAAATCGGGGTTTGACCAGTCCAACTTCAATTAGGTATTAGAATGTCTTAGTTTGTTAGATTAGGTGTAATAAAACGATTTTTTTAAATTTTAATGTTTATTGTTTTAATGTTTTCATAATTAAAATTAAAAAAAATAGTCTTTATTCATGCATGGTGATGCATTATGACATTTAGAATTGCACAAGACGTTAGATCTCTTACATTTACATAATTTTGAAGAGCATTTTTTGTTGCAATGACATTTTATAAAGCCTTGGCCCCCAAATTTAGAATCTATTGCACTTATTTCTCTTAGAGACAGCTTAACGTCGTCGGGCACATCTTTAAAATATAAAAAAATCTCTTTGCATTATTTTATTTGATTCCTCGAAAAAAGTGTGTTTATCGTGCCGTATTTCGTCCCTACCCTGTCCACTCATCACTCACTGTTTTATCTTGTATGATACCTAAAACATTTCGAGCGTCTCCTTTTAGCTCTGTCGTAGCTAAGAATAGCTATGGTTACAGTTTTTCCAATCGCGATTGGCGGAAATTTTTGTTTAGATAATTGTTTCATAACCTTCAAGACCTTCAATTGCCTTTTCTTTATTTATTTTTTTATTTTCTGTCTGTGCACAACGCATGCATGTTACTTGACTTCCGAAGCCTTCATAGTCTGCACCAAGTGTGCTATCAGCGCACACAACATAATATTACAAGTACAGTCTACGTTTGACCGAGACTGCCATTGGCTTCTAGGATCAACTAGGCAAAGCCCGAAACAGATTATTTTACTTTCGACGTTTGACTAAAAAGTTAGGAACTTCTAGGTTTGACTAAAAATACTTTAGTCAAAGGCCGAAATTGGACTTTATTTCGGGGTTTGCCCCAAGGCTTTGGTCAAACCTAGGATAAACCAGTCATTCCGGGAAGAGACTGCAAATCGACCTTTGACTATGACATATCGAATAAAGCTTTGTGAGCAGACTAAAGAGGTACTTATTTGAATTTGATACAAGTGTAAATTACCGATCGGATTGCCATTCCAGACTCGTTGAAGACCGCCTAAAGGAGTATTATTTAGAAGAGAAAGGCAAGGGATGCGAAATACCAAAACTTGATCCATTTTCTGCAGAAGCCATGAAGTTTAACAAAGATTTCCCGAATATTATTTGCAACGGCAGTGATTGGGTTATTTGTAATGTAAGTAATCAAGAATTGTATTTAATCTGTCAAGCTCCGCTAATGAGACACAATTGATTTTCTATTGTTTGGTCACCGATCGGTGTCCCGCGGTCCTTGACCGGTCTGTCTACAGGTTGTTATTCAATGTAATACTAAGCTTACGTAGGCTTTAATCAGTAACGGTCTTATTCATAAAAAGTTATCGAACATCTAAAAGCTTGCTAAAGTCTGGTTGTCAAAAATTGTCATAAAAGCATTTTAGCAGTAAAGCTTTCTATAATAGTTATTTATGCAACTGTTGTATAATATAATATAAACACGAGTGATAAAAGTATCACATGAGTGTTTCAATACCTAATTATGTACAGTTGCATACAAGACTTTATCTACACCCATGATATGAATCCTCTATAAAAGGTTAGGAAACAGTTTTTTGCAATACTAATATCGAACAATAAAATGGCGGCCGGCGGGATACGACGTGAATTCGAATAACCAGTAAGTTCTTTTTTAATTTACTGCGCTGTGGTAGTGAAACGCGCGTGCATGACAATGTCCTTTTTTTGAAAACGAGTTGCATAGTGTTTAGTACAATATTATAACACTCGTTTGGATGATATTATGGTTACTATGACACTGGTTGTTTTAATGTTGGCAATAAGCTAACTATTTCAGAAACTTTTATAGATGATTTATAACATGGGTGTAGATAAAATACTGATATTATAGAAGCCAGAA
Organism: Amphipoea lucens; assembly: GCA_947508005.1. NCBI lineage: Eukaryota > Metazoa > Arthropoda > Insecta > Lepidoptera > Noctuidae > Amphipoea > Amphipoea lucens. The sequence continues at coordinate 15,758,992 of OX382358.1, read as the reverse complement.
CCCTACTATAACAGTACTGTATGGAAAAAATTGCCGACACTCATCAGCAGTTTAATAAGAAAATGACATTGGACGTACAAATGTAACATGCTCCCAACAAACGTCAGCTTCGTAAATAATCTTACTTCGAGAAGCTGCAGTTGTATTAATTTATTTTGCACTTCTGTTGTAACCAATTAAAATTATTATTAAACAAAACTATTAACTACTTATTACAAACAAATTATATTCCAGTTTTTATTTCAAACTAAAAATTACGAAATAAAAAGTAATTTAAAAAAATTAAATCGACCATAACACACCAACTTCCCGAATTAAAGTTATTTTATAATTTTGATTGAATTTCCTTTTGAAGTCGGTTTAATTTTTTTAAATTAGTTTTTATTTGTAAAAAAGTTTTTCAATTTTTCAATCATTTGATTGGTCGTCACTGACATTCTTGGACGCAGTTACTGGCGTCCTTTCCAACTGTTAGTCACGACTATTGAACGTCGATTCAATATTCGTATAGTCCGGCCCGAAGAGGTCCGGTGACTCGGGACACGGCGGCGGCAGCAGCGGTTGCTGCGAGTGAGCCACTTTCTGGAGTTTTGCGCGGTGGGACAGCATTTTGGCTCATTTAAGCCGCTGGGCCCGCGCCGTCACCACCCCGCAGATCTCGCAGTAGCTCCACTCGGGATCAATAGCCGCCTCGCAGTTGTGACACCGTCCGCCTCTTCGAGGCCAGTTTGCCCTGCAGTGCGGGCAAGTAGCTGATAACGACGACGACGCTGACGACGATATTACAAAAAGTTATGGTTATATCAAATACTGATTGTCATGTGTCTTTAGTTTTAAATATACTTAGGATAAGCCTTCAGTTAACTTACTGTTCACTCTTATGGTATATTTGCCACAATAGGGACAATATTTTCCTTTTTTGCTGTTAATCGCCCATATTAACGTTTCGTTTTCCCTTTTTATCTGATTTGAGGTTAGAAACAATTTTATATAAACGGCGTATGCATCAGCCAGCCAATTCATTATGTTGTATTAGACGAATTGGCGGAATATCATTTAGGCCGCTAGTGGAACGACGCCGTTTAGTTAAAAGGCTAGGTAGTTAACTGAACGGCTAATTTAACCAGTTGGCTGCGACACATGCATAACATAATATTTATCAATTATATTTCATGTTATCTAACGAATAATTGAGACACGTAAGTAGATATACATATATAGATATGTAGGTACTTACGATATTTTTTGCATTTTAGATAGAGTGCAAGATTTAATCCTAAATCATCAGAGGCGTACCAAAACAGCGACGGCCACAATACACCCATCAATTTTAGTTCCTGAGACGCTCGAGCGGAGCGCTTTAAATCGGCACAAAAAAGAACTGTCATTTCGTAGAGTAGATATATTTAATCCAGCGTACTTGTTTATTAGAGGTCAGTGGTTGGATGACTTCATTATAATGGCAACATTTAGATTTATAATGAATTTAAACGATATTTTAGTTATAAGTAGAACGTTTATGGAGCGTTTATGAATACGAAATTTTATCGAAGGTTTTATAGGCTTATCGAGCATTTTAACCATAGATATAACTTTAACTAATGAATGACTTAAATAAGCTGTTTTTATGAATAAGACCGTATGAGTCCCAGCATAGCATAGCAAAGTTTCAGCTTTCTTCTTTTTCTTCTTCATAGCACTCTTGTCAGAGCGGTCGTGGTCCTCATGTAGTTTCTTGTCTAGGGGCTGATGTGATTCGCCTCACGATTTCTCGCCACCTACTCCGATTTCTGGATTTTTTGTGCACTCATACAAGGGATCACCCACTGCGGATTTAATTTGGTCAGTCCATCTCATGGGTGAGCGTCCGCGTGGTCTAGTGCATTCCACTCTACCCTGCACGACAAGGCACTCAATAGAGTCTCCCTCACGCCTCGAGACATGTCCGAAATATTTGAGGATGCGCGTTTGGACCGTAACTGATAGACGCTTTTTGATGTTGAGTTCTTGGCGTATAGAGGTGTTGGTGCGAAACTCAGTCCACGATACCCCGAGCATTCTTCTCCAGCACCACATTTCCAGAACGTCTATCTTCTGCTTTTCGATGTCTCGCAGCGTCCACGTCACAGCAGCGTATAGGAAGATAGGGAAAACCAGTGATTGATTGAACAAGCCAGTTTCAGCTTTACTATAATTACAAACAAAAACCTCTTAAAACTAAAATAATAATATGTAGGTATTGGCCAACTTGCAGGAAATATTTTGATCCAAGCGTCCTCGCGTCGGGGGACGGCTAATGAAAATTGGAAGTTAACAGCAGCTATGTTTTTTACAATAGCATACATTCATTATTGCTGGGTTTAAGCCTCATCTGTTTGACGTTTTCATTAGCCGTCCCCCGACGTGAGGACGCTTGGATAAAAATATTTCCTGCAACTTATATTAAACTTAAAGGGCCAATATATATTGTTATTTTAGTTTTTAGAGGTTTTTGTTTGAGTCGGGGGTTTTTTAAATTTTAAATTTAATTTTTATGTCTTGCTTTTTAAACTTTATAATATTATATTACTAGTAAACATGCTATACGATCGACACGTGACTCGCCAAAATCTGCGCAGCTGTACAAATTTTTTTACCACAGTGAAGCTAGTTAGGTACTCGTGGTCGTTGGCGTTCATTCCATACTAACGTATTCCTCTGTGAATTCGCCTTTTGTGGTGGCGGCCATTTTGGTTTTGAAATTTATCATAGTATTTAGTATTCTGCTTGTCAAGCTCTTTCATCTGATACCCATATTGAGGGAGTTGTGAAAAAATATGTAGGTAATCCGCCATTTTGTGGCGGCGGCCATCTTGGACCGATTTTCATCAAACATAGCTAAGAACACTTGCCACTAATTCATCTTTCAAACAAAAAAAACAAAATCAAAATCGGTTCATCCGTTCGGGAGCTACATAACGATGCCACAGACAGACACATACACACACACCCCGACACGTCAAACTTAAAACTTATTATAACTGTGACGTTGCAAAACTAATACTAGCGACACCTGTCGTGGAATAGCGTTTGTCATGGTAGTTTACGTTACGCAAAGACGGTTTTTTGTCTTTAGTAAATAAATTACAGTTTAACAGTAAATTAAAACAAATAAACAAACATACATAATTCACCATATTTTTAATTAAAAAACAATGTCGAATGTATTAAAGATAAAAATCGATAATAATCTTATATAGTCTGTGGAAGATTATTCGAGAAACTGTCAGATTGGTTTGGAAAAAAACGGTGTTCCGTGTCCGGTCTTTTACGACCAAGAACACGAGCCTGGGGGCTGTTTGAGAGGGACTTTATATCCTGAGAGGAACGGGATGTGCCCAAATAACCCAATGGGGTTTTAGTATAAATTCCAGTAAGAGCAGAATCCTGTGAGTATTAAACCATTTGCTTTATTCTTGCTGGACAGCCTATAGCCCAGGTCTCTTGCATGTGTGTTCTGACACGAGGACGTTGTTACAGGTCTGGCTTGTTATGCTAGCCTTCTTTTGATTGGTGCTATGCGCAGCTAAATTGATGCCTGGATGTTGCGCCGTTGTGTGATGATTTGGAATTCATCAGAGCGCAGGCGGCTTTAAGGTTATCCCTTGCGGTGTGGTCATCCGACGTTCAGGAAGGCCTTACTTAGCCGGTTCCCGGTTATGAGGGAAGTACGCCACTCCAGGTAACGAAAGCGTCACCATCTCGTCCGTAGGCCGCGTTCGCGTGTGCTCACAGGAACCTCCTGTGAGCGAAGCCAAGGACCGACGATCCGTCAACTGACTGAGGTCAGAACTAACTGATTGGTATGAACTGAATGTGGTCAACTGAGAGACTTTAACTGATTGGTATTAACTGAGTTCAAAACTGAGAGGTTATCCGTGTAAGATAATAATTTAACCTATGAGAGAGTTAGGCCTTTTGTAAAAAGGCTAGGTGTTAAGACCAGTTGTTGTAGATATTGTGTCTCGGGTTTGCTTAGCATATTAGTTATTTTCCCCATATGAGCACAGTCCAAATAGGTCGACACATGTACGTGAGCTAGTAAGGTTATTGATCTATTCCCTCGCGGACTCGCCATAGCGACTCTGAGAAACTGCTATTGTCTCATGCAGGTTTTCACCCATACCACTAGGTACGGAGACTAGTTGTGTGGGTGAATGCCATAGTAGCAGGGAAAGAGGCATTATTTTAGTGGCTCGCCACTTTGTTTGTATGTGTGCCTTAATTTTGTATTAATTCCAATAAACTTGTATTGTGTAAGAAGGTACTTGTTTAATTGAATCTTTCCCTAGCAGTATATACCCTATAAATTTACTTTAGCACGGTGGTGAGTAGTATAGTTCAAATAGAAACCATCATCAGCTTGTTTCCAATTAATTTCTGTAAACTACGCACGGGCCAGTGTTACAGTTGGCGCCCAACGGTATATAATTATTTAATTGTATAAGGTGAACAGATTGATAACGGTATCTCTCTCTCTCTCAGTTCTCTCAGTCCTTTCAGTTGGCGGATTCTCGTTTTAGTTTAAGGCTAGTTTATAAGTTTTAAATATAACGTGGTCAACGCACCACATTCTAACCATTTCTTTGTTGGACCGGTAAGGTGCAGAGTGTTGATAAAGGTCATTTCCTTATTTGTATGTATGCTCAACTCACAAAGTTGAACAAGTTGCATTCTGTTAATTATTTTGGGACTATTCTATGTACCAAATGTTTGTTTAAAGGTTGATGACTACATATTACCTATATTTTGGAAGTTTTTGTAACATACTAGTTTGCATTTGTGGAAAAGTTTATTTATTGCAACACACTGGTACAAGTAATAATTATTATAACTGGAAGATAATTAGTTTACAATATAAAACATAACAGTTCTTGTTTATGTTCATGTGTTTGTTTCAGTTCATGTTCAGATATACTGTATTGCATTTATATAGTGAAACATTGTATTATAACTCAATAAACCCAATATAAATTTCTGTAACAGTAATAAAATAATTTGGGGGTAAACTTAAAAATTGTAAACAGTTTCTATGACGCCCCTAAGACGACCCACTGACCCAGTAGTGTTCTAGCGGTCTCTTCTTTGTTATAGAGGATTTCAGTGGTAAGATAATAACATTACAGGCAGGTTTCACTATTATTAATTGGATTGTGCGATACAGGGAGCTGAAATTAGTGTAAATCATTGAACAATAACAGTCAACTTCTTTGAAACGAAACACTTGGAATTTTTATGACAACTGGTCGGTCACTTAGACGTTTAACGTTAAAACACTCATCATTAAACCCAGATTTATAATACAACACCGGCATTCCATAAAACAGCATTGTTTATTATCGACGTTCGTTTTCATACATTGGAACTTAACCTATAAAACACATTGACATTTGACGTTTCGAAATATTACGGTGCGTTCGGAAACGAGATTGGAGTTGTACACGTTTTGCGTTTAGTTTCTTGTTATTAGTTTTGCGTTTAGTTTTGCTTTTATTATATTGAAAAAATAACGTTACAAATTAAAAATAATAATTATAATAATAATGGATTTAGAGACAGTATATTGACATTTGATTCCCATCTTGAGGGCGAAGTGACGTATGAGGTTGCGGTTTATGCATTACTTGCGTGCGACTCGTACATTTACTTGTAGTTATTATTTGCTGTTATATAAAAAAAATGTTACTGACACCATTACACAACTAGTGCTTTGGTAGCCGGAACTTTGAGAATTATGGATGTTCTTCTTGCTCACGGGATTCCTGAAACCGTAATTACCATTAATGAGGTTCAATTTACGGGATCAGAGTTTCATAGGCTACTATAGAAGTTTCATACCTCAAGTTCATTATGGGCGCACCACACACTAACATGGTGGAAAGGGACATTTAAACGGCAAAGTCAGTTGTTCCGTCTTATAAATGAAAAAATAGATTATTTATTTAGAATTATTTTTTGAATATTATATTTTTTTAAATTAATTCCGGAACATAAAATTGTACCAAATATTCTAAAAAACTAGTTTCAACAGTCAGTCACCAACCACCAGAACCGGTCGAAATGGGTAAATAGTTTTTTTTTTAAATGTTTCTGATTATAACAAACTCAACACATCAGACTCAACACTATTCAAGCCAGACAGGGGTATATTCAGCCATAATTGATATAAATATATATATATATTTTTTTTATTTTTTTTTTATTATTAAATGGCTTAGTTTGCTTTTTGCCATGTCAATTTATATGATGTAGTAGTTTACAATATATTAGCCGTAGTCCGTGTTTTCACGTGTTGTATTGAGGTCTATTCGAACAACGACGACGAGGCGTAACGTAACTATAATGCTGCACATGGTATTTACATTGTTTTGTTTATTATATTAAATTATGAACGCGAGTTTAGGGTATAGTTTAAAATGTATACGGGAATTATGCCGTTTTGCTTGCCATGCGTTTAGTAACAAACTTATTTTAATGGCTCGGTCCAAAACTTTTGTAATCAAGCTTGGTTGGTTTTTCTTATGGAGCGGGTAGTAACTCCTAAAATAGGCCTTGACTGAAGCGGATAGTGACTTCTAAAATAAGCCTTCACGATATTTATAATCAATCTGCTTGGTTGGTTTCTCATATGGAGCGGGTAGTAACTCCTAAAATAGGCCTTGACTGAAGCGGATAGTGACTTCTAAAATAAGCCTTCACGATATTTATAATCAATCTGCTTGGTTGGTTTCTCATATGGAGCGGGTAGTAACTCCTAAAATAGGCCTTGACTGAAGCGGATAGTGACTTCTAAAATAAGCCTACACGTTGTTTATAGCCAAATTTGCTTGGTTGTATTTTTTTTATGAAGCGGATGGTGACTTCTAAAATAGGCCTTCACTAATTGTTTTGTTTTGCCGAGATTTCGGTGAGACTTTAGATAGCACTAGTGCTTATCTAATTACGAGCGGCCGGTGACTCTTAAAATAAGCCAAACCACCATTATGTTTTCAGAAGTTTTATTTCTGGGAACGCTGTATACGTCTTGCCTGGTGAGTTATGCACATTGGTTGCCCTATATATGTATCAGCTCGCTGAACATATTCACCAGGAGGATCGTTTAGATTTGTATTAAACAATGCAGAGTTCCACTGGTATACAGACGGAATTCGGGAGTATGCAAGAGGTGGCTTCCTGCGATATGAATGCAGGTTGCTACAGGATTGAAAGAGAGGAAAATTTAGGGATGTATGAAAGAATGGGGGGGGGGGGTTATGCCCGGAATGTAGGAAGATTTGTAAGCAGAATAAGTTTCCTGGCAGTTTGGATTTTATAAGGTTGGTCATTTACTTACAGTAGGAGAAATTAAGGAAATTATTTATATTTCATCTTAAAAATTATTATATCTGTCGTTTCAGAATCATCAGATTATAAAGATTTGTACTCTTCCACTTAGCTTACTATGAGAATTTGTTTACCCACTCCAGTGTTATAACACCGAGGGCGGTGTTGGTTTTTGCGTACACAAAAACCTTATTGTGGGAAGAGGGGCATTGTGACGTTGCAAAACTAATACTAGCGACACCTGTCGTGGAATAGCGTTTGTCATGGTGGTTTACGTTACGCAAAGACGGTTTTTTGTCTTTAGTAAATAAATTACAGTTTAACAGTAAATTAAAACAAATAAACAAACATACATAATTCACCATATTTTTAATTAAAAAACAATGTCGAATGTATTAAAGATAAAAATCGATAATAATCTTATATAGTCTGTGGAAGATTATTCGAGAAACTGTCAGATTGGTTTGGAAAAAAACGGTGTTCCGTGTCCGGTCTTTTACGACCAAGAACACGAGCCTGGGGGCTGTTTGAGAGGGACTTTATATCCTGAGAGGAACGGGATGTGCCCAAATAACCCAATGGGGTTTTAGTATAAATTCCAGTAAGAGCAGAATCCTGTGAGTATTAAACCATTTGCTTTATTCTTGCTGGACAGCCTATAGCCCAGGTCTCTTGCATGTGTGTTCTGACACGAGGACGTTGTTACAGGTCTGGCTTGTTATGCTAGCCTTCTTTTGATTGGTGCTATGCGCAGCTAAATTGATGCCTGGATGTTGCGCCGTTGTGTGATGATTTGGAATTCATCAGAGCGCAGGCGGCTTTAAGGTTATCCCTTGCGGTGTGGTCATCCGACGTTCAGGAAGGCCTTACTTAGCCGGTTCCCGGTTATGAGGGAAGTACGCCACTCCAGGTAACGAAAGCGTCACCATCTCGTCCGTAGGCCGCGTTCGCGTGTGCTCACAGGAACCTCCTGTGAGCGAAGCCAAGGACCGACGATCCGTCAACTGACTGAGGTCAGAACTAACTGATTGGTATGAACTGAATGTGGTCAACTGAGAGACTTTAACTGATTGGTATTAACTGAGTTCAAAACTGAGAGGTTATCCGTGTAAGATAATAATTTAACCTATGAGAGAGTTAGGCCTTTTGTAAAAAGGCTAGGTGTTAAGACCAGTTGTTGTAGATATTGTGTCTCGGGTTTGCTTAGCATATTAGTTATTTTCCCCATATGAGCACAGTCCAAATAGGTCGACACATGTACGTGAGCTAGTAAGGTTATTGATCTATTCCCTCGCGGACTCGCCATAGCGACTCTGAGAAACTGCTATTGTCTCATGCAGGTTTTCACCCATACCACTAGGTACGGAGACTAGTTGTGTGGGTGAATGCCATAGTAGCAGGGAAAGAGGCATTATTTTAGTGGCTCGCCACTTTGTTTGTATGTGTGCCTTAATTTTGTATTAATTCCAATAAACTTGTATTGTGTAAGAAGGTACTTGTTTAATTGAATCTTTCCCTAGCAGTATATACCCTATAAATTTACTTTAGCACGGTGGTGAGTAGTATAGTTCAAATAGAAACCATCATCAGCTTGTTTCCAATTAATTTCTGTAAACTACGCACGGGCCAGTGTTACATAACACCACGTCGTTTTTGCGTCGGGGGTTAAAATAGTAGATTGTACAACTAAGGCATAAAATAAGCTATTTTACCCCGAGACGTTTATATCCACCCGAGCCGCAGGCGAGGGTGGATAGTTAAGTCGAGGGGTAAAATGGCTCGTTTATGCCTGAGTTATACACTGTGCTTTTCACTTCGATTGCGAGAAAATGAAACAGGCATAAAATATACAGTACATAATTAATCAAAAATGTTGCAAAGCATAGCTAATTCCCGCCACCACAGATAATACCGCTACGAAACTTTTTAAATGTTTTTTTTTTTTTTAATTTGAACATTTGTCATTCGACTTTGGTACTTCATACTGCCAAGTCATGAAAACGTTTTTTTGCGTTTTTAAATAATAAATGACAACTATTTTACCTGATTTTATTAAATTAACGATAGCAAACACGGAAGTGGTATAAATTAAAGAAAATGAAATAAATCACTACTTTAATCTGCTAAGTTTTATTGCGCATGTAGCTGTTGGGCCTGATTACCTTAGTCTCAGAAAAAAAATTTACTTTATGCACTAGAACATAAAAAGCGATTTTATGTCGCCTAAGCACAACATAAAGACGAACTTTTCGAGCATGAGAAGTGAAAATATAGTTTCTCAACTAGACTTTGGAAATGAAACAAAAGATTTTTTCACCATCAAGTTATCATTCTTTGCTCTGCACACGTAGTATGATCACCATAGAAACGGGTTGTGTCGACCAGTGTCGACGGAACAATAGACAAAATGTCAGAATAGACACACTACAATCTGTCATTTTGTCTATTGTTCCGTCGACAAAACCCGTTTCTACTGCGGTCATGCTACGCGTGATGGCTGTCTGTTCGTTCGCCTTCTTTCCACGGGGGTAGGCAGAAACTACTTCCTTTTGAAATGAGCTTGTATTTTTTTTTAATAATTTTAAATTACAGAGATCTGAATGCTATGTCACGAAGGAAGTATTAAAAGACATGACTGATATCAGTTGCACTTATAGAGACATTGTGTATGTGAATGATCAGCTATACTTCTTGTCTGACTATGTCAATGTGAGTGGAGCCGAGAAGTACACGCTCAACAGAAGCGACCATGTCAAGATAGCTTGCACTGGCAGAGAATTGAATAGGTTAGTTTTTATATTATTGTGAAAGTTTGGTCAAAATTAACTGATATTGAAAAAACTGATGTTTAGTTATCCTGACTAAAATTGCCAAATCTGCAGAGCTGTTTTAAGATAATTTTAATTGTACGTAATCAAAGTCTAATACAAATAGACGTGACAACAACAATTAATGGGTAATACGATACCCCTTGGTAAGACTGGTTGTCAGACTTTCGGGCTTCTGACTACCCGTAACGACTGTCAAAGATCCACGAATGACAGCTGGGACAAACGATTTGACGTGCTATCCGAGGCACGGAGAGGTTTCGGTATGTAAAGATGGTCACCCATCCACAGACCAACCGCGGCAAGCGTAGCATAACCTGATCGATCGATCTGTGCGGCTGTATTATTTAGCCACGGACCCCTACTCACGTATTACCATTATTATTGTTTGATGACGTCCATTCTGTACAGACACGGAAACAAGTTAATTGTTGAGCATTCTAACAAATTATTCAAAGTCGTCTACATGTAGGTACTCTATTTTACCTATTGATTTATAACCAGCTTACCAGGATTAGTTTTACAACTTTTTTTTAAAGAATTGATACGCTGTTTTCTGCATGAAACTGATGAGCATCACACATCCACCAAATACAATTTACAACTGAATTATACCTTTACAGTGACATTCAACTATATTATCGATGGTCAGGCCACAAAGCAGGCTTCCGGCCAGTAGAGCCCACGCCGGTTCCTCCAGATTATAAGAATTCCTACAATGTTTTAATCTTGGCCTTTGACTCCGCATCCCACAATGGATTTATCAGGAAAATGCCGAAAACTTTCAAATTCTTGACTGATAGAGCGGTTGTCTTGAATGGGTAAGAAATCTTAGAAGCTACGACTAGGTTCATTTAAAATCGTACAGCGCCCTTCGCATTTTTCTGTTCCGCATCTGTAGCGCATCAGGGATGTTTGCTGAAGCTCGCGTCGATTGCTTTTACGCTACAATGCGAAAAATTCCTAACGCTTCCGACATACCCAAATACTTATAGCTTTCAGATGAGGAGAGGGATTTAAGGTTTATGGAATCCGAGAGTTGAATTCCCTCAGAATCCATAATCTCCCCTCGCTTTACATGCATGACTGCACATTTGTCCACACCAAATTACATCCTGATGGCGCTACTGAAAGTTTCAGTTACCTTCAGTGGCTCCATCAGACGCAATTTGTTGGGGGCAAAGAGTTTCAAATCGTCCATGTAGAGGAGGTGAGACATATAAACCTGACCACCTCATCTCAACCGATAGCCTAGACCTGAATCCTCCAGTAGTGTGCTTAGAGGATTCAGGGCTCAGCAGAACCAAAGTCGACTCAAACTGTCGCCCTGAAAAATTCCCCGTTTAATCCGTACAGGCTCATCATTCCCCTGGATCTGCCGACATCCTGGATAGCGAAGGACCGTCTTCCATTGCCCCATACACGATTCAAGGAAGGTGCGTAGAGTTACATCTATCTTGTACAACTCCAGCACCCTCATGAGCCATGTATGTGGCACCGAGTCGTAGGCCTTCTTATAGTCTATCCAACATGTCGACATATCCTTGCGGGATCGACGAACCTGTTGGCTAATGGCCATGTATATGAGGAGTAATCAGCCTCGAGCTTGGCGCTTTCGTTTTTATTTATTCTCAAAAATCAAAGTGACACTTCGTTGCATTGTCATTATGAACCATGAAGACGCAGTGACTGCAGTCGAAAGGGCTTTGGTAGACAACCCCAGGTAAGGGAAGCGTTACCAGGCAAGATCAGAAGACTCTTCCTTTTCAATGAAGGAGTGGCAATTACACCTTTCATAAGCAACACATTATTGTTTTCCGACATCCATGCGAACGAAGTCGCGGGCACAGCTAGTATTAACATAAATAAATTTCACATTTTATGTCATCGTAGGATTTCTGTGTAGGACTTGTAAATATGATTTCAGTTACAATATCGTCGGTGATGGTACTTCTGCCGCTATATATCCATTGCTTACGGGCCTGGCTGAACATGAACATCCAGATGCAAGAATAAAGATGACAAAATCAATATATGTTGATCATGAATTATTTATGACCCACCAGTTAAAGAAATACGGGTGAGTTTGTTCCGATTTGTCATAGTTAGTTGAAAATTATTGTTATTAAAATTACGTTTATTCATTTTCTTACATATTAAATACAGGGGGTCTACTCCGAAGTGACACATACGATGATCGGAATGACCCGACACACGGCCGAACCGAATATTGTTGTCCTACTACGAAGATGGTTCGGATTGGCTTAGCTCGGTCGGGACCATAGTCAATATTCGAAAAGAGTGTCGGACCGAACGAAAAGTAGTGCCAGAGGTGAACGTTTTATCGATATGTTTTTATTAGTCATTAATACTCATTTCGATATAATTGAACTGTTGAATTACAGAGTAAAATTATTTTTTATACCAAGAAAATAAAACTTTCAATATTTAGACCTAAGAACATCGTAATATTTCTCGAAAAAACGATATATTTGTAGCTGGCATATAAATTGCTTAGCCGATTGTCAAAATAAAAAGAAAAATGATAAAAGTCAAAGGATGACAAGTAAACAAACAAGGGGAGAGATTGTGATTTTTATTATTGCAAAATTGAGAAAAAGTACTTTTAAACTCAAACCAAATCGCATCTGTCGCTATCGCTATAGCGATAATCGTATTTCGGTCGTTTCTCGTCAAGTGCTGACTGAGGTGTAAAGTGTTAAAGTCAAGTTATGAGATGTGTGTATACCAAAGAGATTTAAGATAGGTACAATAGAGAGGCTATGCAAAGAAATGTCATACAAAAACTGTGATCCCATGTCTCACTGACGCCATCTAGCATAATATAGCAGAATTTGAGCGGCATAATATAGCAAACATTAATTAAATTTGTCAAAATATATTCAGCTATCGCTCGGTAGGTGGCCAGTGTGGCCAGTGTTGCCAGATCCGATTTTCAATCCATGGATTAAGGTAAATAAAAAAATATCGAAAACTTGTCTCAGAAAACAAAAAATATTTGATTAATATTTTGATGAAGCAGATGGCAGCCAATCATCTTCTCTACGGTCTAACTGAACAAACCGTATCCACTTTTCGGTTCCCTATCCATTTGCATAAAATTTTAAGACCTAATATAACTTAGCATAATTTTGTTTGGCATAATTATATTTTCGCATAATATAATTACGCATAACAGCTTACGCATAATTTTTTTAAGCATAATTTCTCTAACCATAATAATGATTAAGCATAATATTGTAAAGCATAAATTTATTAAGCATAAAGTACTAAAGCATAACTTTTTTAAGCATAATATCCTAAAGCATAAATTTATTTACGCATAATGATATTAAAACAAGCAAGCAAACAGCATGCAAGCAAGCATGCAGCAAACAAACAAGCATGCATGCAAGCAAGCATGCAGCATGCAGCATTCAAGCGCTCGCTGTTGCATCCTATGTCGACGGAGCCCCGCTTCGCGGGGCCCCTATTTCTGTGTAAAGGGTTTAAAGTAACCTAACCAAACCGAACCTCGGGGTGCCCATCGCTCGCTCTTGCATCCTATGTCGACGGAGCCCCGCTTCGCGGGGCCCCTATTTCTGTGTAAAGGGTTTAAAGTAACCTAACCAAACCGAACCTCGGGGTGCCCTTCGCTCGCATCCTACGTCGCCTGTTACGTTCTACGCATCCTACGCCATCTATTACGTTCGTTGAGTTCGGGTGCGGTAACGGTAACGGAAATAATTCGGAGTATTGAAAATCGGAATGTCGTTTTTCGGACCGAGAACCCATCGAGTATTTGATTCTTCGAATATATGTAAATCGGAAAACAAACAAGTCGCATTTATGACTTTCGGTAAAATAAATTTCGTGATTTTTAATAACAGACGTTATGATTCTTAGGTATTATGAAATTCGGACTTTTGAAAATCGGAACATCGAAATTCGGAGTAAAATATTTCGGAGTATTTGGGTGTTCCCAACTTCTATCTGAGGAATAACCGCCATATTTATTTCTCATAATAGAAGTTAACTGATTGACATATTTTTTTATACAAAAACTGTCAAAACATCTAATATATTCTTCAGATAAAAGTTATCTCGCGATTGAAAAATCGTTTAAGTTACATAATGTTATGTATAAATTATATTAATTGTATGCCTAAATATTATTATGCTAATAGTCATTAGGCCTACTAACGTTATGCTAATAGTCATTAGGCCTACTAACGTTATGCTAATAGTCATTAGGCCTACTAACGTTATGCGAATCAAATTTATGCCAAAACAAATTAGTCTTTAAGATGATTATGCCAACATAAAATGTATGCCTAAAAAAATTATGCCGAAGTATTATTATGCCAAAACAAATTGTGCCAAAGTCGTTATGCCGAAGTATATTAGGACAAAGAACATTATGCGAAAAGAAGGGATCCCCCACTTTTCACGTTCTAATTTATTGACATTCGGAAATCTAAAATAACAAAAAAGAACCTACATGAACGAATAGTACTTGTTTATTTATTGACATTTAAATAAAATGACATGATTATGTTCAAACAGTGTTATATTTTACAAGTTATTTATTATTTACCAATAAATATTATCGATAATAGAATCACATCTCTGTAAGGCAGTATAGTCCGACTTTTAAATAGCTGCAGTAAAATGACACTTCTTACTATAATTTTGTTAAAAAAATTTGCCACACTAAGGGTCTGGACACATTGTTCGACGGCCTTTCGCACTTTGCCGATTGAAAAGGAGCACACATGCTCTCTTTTTGTATGGACAAACCGTCGAACGCCGTCGATCAATGTGTCCCGACTCTCTCTGCTAGTGATGATATTAAAACGCAATGAAACATCGTTTTAATTCAGACAGGCATTCGAAATTGAGCAGTGTTGATTTAACCGTAAACAAAAAAATATTCTTTGTATTGATCGGATAAAATATATGTTGTAGTTTCAAATCAGCGTAAATACATAGTCTACCAAAAATAATTTTGTTTCAATTTTTGCTCTAAAACTCCGATCTAAGAAATCAATTTTTTAAATAAATTAAAGGATTACTAACTTTATAGGATTATTTACAAAACACCAAAACCTCAAAAATAAGAATATTTAGAAGATATGTTTGTGATTAGAATGAACGCTTTTTATAAATCTAATCCGATCACTGATGTGATGACAAAACAGTAATTAGTCATTGCTCAATGTTTTTGTTGTAAACTTATATTATCCTGTATTTCATTATAAATATAATCTTCTAATAATAATTATCCTCTTTTATAAAATCAATTTAACAATCATAATCGATTTTGAACTGAATGTTACTAAAATTAATCGATTATTTGGTTAAAAATTTCGTTAAAAAGTGGTAACACTTATGCTGTCATTTTACTGCAGCAATAGTAAGGCTACTCAGCAATAGATGGCGTTTATTACAAAATTAGGAAATTTTCTAGATCTATTATGAAAATTATTTGATTCAAATTACTCAGTAAATATAAATAATGCATACGAAAATAAACTGAAGCTAGATCCAGTCGTTCTACCATAACGAGACTTGCAATAACGCAATGCGCAACTATTTATTTTTAAATAATTTTTTTTTGGTGGACACGATTGCGTCGATGCGACTTGACGCGCAGGCGTACGTCACTAGACTGAGAGACTTGAGACCACTAGCTAGGTACAAGGTATCGGATCACGATTTTGTTCGCAATGTCCCGTCTATTGTACATATAAAATTTTAATGTCTTTGGTGTATACCTACAAAAACAATCTAAATATACTATAAACGACATTAATTATTCACTTTACGCGTGATGAAGTGTCTCTTGGGCTTATCGTTTTCTCATGTTCGTGTTTCGGAAGTTTGGAAATGAAAGTAATGGACAAACATTCTGCAAGAACAAGTCACCTTATCCAGACCGACAGCGGCACAAATTGATGCTCTCCTCATCGGGATTTGGTTGCTCAAGGCAACTTGAGGAACATCGACAGTCTTACGCTGAATCGTCGACTGTGGGAAGAAATTTGCACCACGCTGAATGCTATACCTATATTATTTTTAGTTTTACTTATAATAAATTGAAGATTAGTCCTAGTGGTTTATTATTGTACAAATACATTTAATTACTTATTTTCTAATGATTGTATCAGTCTTTCTCTCTCTTTTTGTACTCTCCTCAAAGCATCTGTGACAAATCATCAGCAAATGTAGCAAGCTGATATGTCACCTGCCGGGAGTTCTCTGATTCAAAATCATCTTGGGTTAACATATTATGCAAAACACAGCAGGGTTAGGGTGCGTCCACATCTGGCGAATGCGCCGCGAATGTGCATCTCGCGAGCCGTTTGCGAGCTGCCCGCGAGCTGCGCGCGTGCAGTCACGGCAATGGTTTGGTGCGTCTCTTTAGCGCAACTCTTGCAAGGCTGGTAAAAAAGGCGTGCGCGCGGCGCGCGATCTGCGCGCACTCAATTCTCGCACGGCTTGAGGCGCGGGCGGAAGGAAGACGCGAGCCGCTAGCGCGCCGCCCGCGCGCTGTGAGCGTACGGCGCTTAGGTCGCGCGCGAACTGCGCGCGGGCGGAAGGAAGACGTGAGCCGCTAGCGCGCCGCCCGCGCGCTGTGAGCGTACGGCGCTTAGGTCGCGCGCGAACTGCGCGCGGGCGGAAGGAAGACGCGAGCCGCTAGCGCGCCGCCCGCGCGCTGTGAGCGTACGGCGCTTAGGTCGCGCGCGAACTGCGCGCGGGCGGAAGGGAGACGCGAGCCGCTAGCGCGCCGCCCGCGCGCTGTGAGCGTACGGCGCTTAGGTCGCGCGCGAACTGCGCGCGGGCGGCGCGGCGCAGGAGCGGCGCTCGAACAAAAATGCACGCGCGCAGCTCGCGAGCAGCTTGCAAACGGCTTGCGAGCTGCACATTCGCGGCACATTCGCCAGATGTGGACGCAGCCTTCGATTATTCTGCCTGCTCTATCTGCATCCTAGTGCACCTCCCTCGCTGACAAGAGACACCTCCATCAACCCTTAACTATCCCAAATGTGCGTTCAATGGTGGAGCAAGCACGCTGTTTACATTTAAAAAAATCTAGAGCATAAACCTTAAAAAATGTAGGTTGGTACATTTTCCTTACACAAATCTTTTAATATCTTCCTAACGCGTGGTCCGATTTACATAAATCCAATTGGAATATTAGTTGTATACATAGCTCTATCATTTGAGACCAAATTTATTTCAATATCTACATAAACAAAAAAACACATTTTCAAGTTACGTAATTATATATGACAATCCTTACATATTCCAAAAAATGCCTTACAACCTCACTTTAATCAGTGTTATTTATTGGATTAGAATATGAAAACTAATAATGAAACTAAGCTAGATAAACTATGTAATTACAGACAGTAACAAACATAGAATTGTAATAATTCATTAAATTCGATAGGATTACGATACTCAAAAGGTAGCTATTTTGCTGTCGTGTATTTTGACATTAATTTCACGATGAAACTCTTATCAAACTCATATTATCGGTCAGTCTTTTCTCGTTCAGAGTAGGGTTTACGACACAACAAGTGTCAGAATGAAGTTCAGTCGGATCGGAACCGACCGATCCAAATAGATTGAACTCGTAGTAGGAAATGACCGAACATTCGGCCGATACGACGACGATACAGTCAATTTACCACTTCGGAGTAGACCCCCTGAATTATTCAAATTAGGTCGGTCGAGTCAGCTAGTTATTAATAAGTATAATGTCATCTCGTCCAGGTATCGAACAACATACTTTGAAGACTTACCGTCAATAGGAACCTTCCAGTATAGGTTTAATGGGTTCCGTCAACAACCTGCAGACCACTACCTACGAGCCTTTTATTTGGAAATCGCGGATAAAGTATGCGTAGGAGCCACTCCCCAATATCAGCTGATGTTAAATCTCACCAATGAGGTGGGTACTTTAAGTTTATCTTTAAATTCCATTTTAATTGGAGATATTAATTATTATTATCAATATTCTTTATGTCTGTAATTTATATCGTGTACATAATAAAGAGTATTCTATTCTATTCTTCCAAAAAGTGCTGACGCATCCGCTGAGGAATACCTTTGCCTATGCGCTTTCCATGGTTTGCTTCCCGCTTACACGCTTACTACACATCAAAGTGGCTCCTGTTTGGACCATATAATACTCAAGTCGAACTTCACTGCACTTGTAATTAATTCAACAACAACCGATCACAATGCTACCCTACTTATTTTAAATTGTAAATTACCAGAAATAGTCACTCGCACAATTCGAAGCCGACCCTAACATACATAGTTGGGAAAAGGCTAGGCAGATGATGATAATGATGAGTCACTCGCACAATTTCTTGTTTAAATGTAAATAAACTTGAAGAAGACCTTACGCAATATCGAATTTGTCCAGAACCGGCATCGTAGACTGGGTTTCTATGATTCCGGTGACCCGCAGTTTGGTATGTTATACTGACTTAATCAATAAAAACTTAAAAAAAAAAAAAACTATTTCGAAAAAAAAACACTACTTACAAAGTGATAAATAACTTTAATTTCGGAAGTCGGTGTCGTTGGTTCCGCATTTTCGTTTTTTGACACCGACTTCCGAAATTAAATCTATTTATCACTTTGTAGTGTTTTTTTTTGAAGTCTGTTGTTTTTTTTTTTGTAAAAAAGTTTTTATTTTTCACTTTTTAGTAGTACCTACCCCACAAAAAGTAAACGAAAAGAGATTTTTGTTGATTTTTCAAAAACCGCTTGTCCGATTTCGATAAAATTCTCATGGGACCATTTGGGAAGCATACCCCTTCCAACAAAAAAAGATTTTTTCAAATCGGTTGGCAAGCGACGGAGTTATGCGCGAACAAACATAATAAAAAAAATACAAACATCCGAATTGAGAACCTCCTCCTTTTTAGAAGTCGGTTAAAAATGCAATTCAGTACACTGTCATATCTCGGCCAAAAAACAAAAACTACAATATAAAACCATGGATGGACTTTTTAACAAAATAAAAAAAAGTTATTTAAAAAACTAAAAAAACCATAGATATCCGAGAGATATGCCTTCACTGCATATTTGTTCAAGTTCAAGTGTCGCCACATTTTCCCCACTCCGGAAACTCACACAAAAACAAAAGAAATAGATACGGCACACATGATCAAATTGGGCGGCTTTTTTGGCACACACACAAGAAAATAAGCGTAACACTTTTGTGCTATCTTATTGCACACATGCTCAAAAGGGGCGGGCACTAGAAAGTATAGACACAGTCACTGAATGCACACATGCAACTCTAGCATCAACTAGGGAAGATGAGTTAATATAAATATATGATCGATAAAAATATCGATAGATATGAACTACAAAAAAGAGAAGTGTTTTTTGGGTTTTGGGTGTATTTTGTATTGTTTATTTTTTCTGCTTTCAATGTGGTATATTAAAAATCAATAAAACCAAATCACGTAAAAATATAATATATTTGTTTGCAAATGAAATTTAAGTAAATAAGTAGTTTCTTTAGTTTCTCTCTTACGTAAAATTAAAACTACGAGGGTCATTATCCATTATCTGTAGTGTGTCTGTGCGCCTAGTATACGCACATCACGCTGCCACGCGCCAGTGCAGCGCCGTGATGTCGAAATAAAAAAATATTAAGCATTTTCAAAGTTAATGCTTTTGAGCTGAAATTTTGTACAGAGATTCTAGACCAGATACACTCTTCAACCCGTTTGTATTGATATACCCTTTCTGTAACACCCTGTATACAGTGTGTCAGGTTAAACGAGGGACATACTTTAAGGGAGTGTAGTACCCATGAAAATGAACAATTTTTACTAAGAGACCAACACTGAAATCGAAAAAATAAAACCAGCCGCTCTATACATTTATCTTCGCATAACTGGACAAAATGTAGGGAACAGCTGTTTTTTTTCTTTTTCATATTTTTCAGTCCGCCCCATATTAAAAGTTGTTCATTTTCATGAGTATCTACTACACTCATGAGTATCTACTACACTTCCTTAAAGTATGTCCCTCGTTTAACCTGACACACTGTATATAGGATACATATTATATCGAGTCCGCGTCTTACTGGTCAGTTTCCCTCAGTCGTCAGTTTATTTAATTCGCTAGTTTCGTTGATTAGTCAGTTTCACCGATTTACATAGGATATATAGATAGGCCTGATAGGACGATATACAAAATTACAAATAGGCTCCATAAAAAATCTTCAATCCCCTTTAAAAAAATAAAAAAGTACGAAAATACGTGTTCTACCATAAAAG
Source organism: Amphipoea lucens (assembly GCA_947508005.1). Taxonomy (NCBI): domain Eukaryota; kingdom Metazoa; phylum Arthropoda; class Insecta; order Lepidoptera; family Noctuidae; genus Amphipoea; species Amphipoea lucens. Next base: position 15,738,486 of record OX382358.1, on the reverse strand, counting down.
ATCTTGGAATTCCTATCTTTTGTTTTTATTATGAAGTAAACATGCATAATACTTTTACACGTAGCTGTACTAATAATAGTTAACTTATAGGTATGTATCTTAATTTGAATGTAGGTACAGCCCACTTAAAGAGCAATTGTGTCTTTTCGCGGGCGACTTAAAACAATTCTCTTTAAAGTATACAGAACAAATTACAGTTTGGATTGACGGAAACGAATTATTTTCCCTGCCTGTTGCATCTATCCATTTATTTTTAATTTCTGGATCTTACGGGAAATTGAAATGAAATGTATTAATTTTTGTAAAATAGGTTCTACATATATTTTCGTATTTAGACAGACTAACAATATTTATCGATAGCCATATCCCAGCGCTATGCATCACTACCGTTGCTAGGCAATTTTCTTGTTATTTCAAAAATATTTCACAACGAAATATTTGTAAAATCCTTAAATAATATAATTAGTGCAGTGATTTTTTAATTACCGATGGTAGGACATGCCACTTGTCTTAAGGTTTGTTGTGATTGTTCTATTTTTAGCAAATAAGGACGGAACAATTCTGCATTTTGTAAAAATATGAAATGACACTACACGTTTCGATACAAACATATGACTACGGCGCTTAGCGCTTACCGCCGGTCGCGCACAACAACATACGGCCAGTTATGGCCTTTTATAGAGGTGACATGCGGCACGCCTCCATGCCATATCCCTCGATATCCGTGAAAAAAACCCAACTGCGGTAAAAAAACTTACAAGCCCATTTTAAATTAAATTAAAGTTACTTAGAAGCAGGCGGGACCCATTTGAGTTTGAAAATATAAAAATGGTTTGGGTCCCGCCTGCTTCCAACTTTTATTTAATTTAAAATGGGCTTGTTTAAGCTTTTCAGTTTTTTTTAAACTTATGTTTTTTACCGCAGTCGGGTTTTTTAGTTTTTTAAATAACTTTTTTTATTTCCAGCTTTTTAGTTTACAAATATGAAAGAAAGAACAATGGGCGTTATTATATGTGTTGCGTCCCAACCCTTGTAACAAGTTGTGACATGCTTTTTATGAATAATAATCCAAGTTGTTATTACAATTGCGTGCAGGTCAAAAGTAATTGGCTATTTGACAGTTTTCGAAAAGATATTTTTAAATATACGTAGGTTTATTTTATACCTCTTACAATTATTTTTTTCTTAAAAAAGCGTTGTTTATTCGAAAAAAAATGTTTTTTTCATTCCGTATTTTGAAATTCGCGCGGAAACAGCCGATCACGTGACATTTATGGCTGTGACGTCACATTTCAATAAACTAAGTAAAGCTAACTACGACGCTTCAACTCTTAAACATATTTTGTGTGGAAAGTTTGCATAAAAAGTTTCTATAGGCTTAGGTGAAACCTCTCACAATCAGCAAACTGCCAACGATGATAAAACACAGTAACACACAACGTTTTATTTATTGTGATGTGACGTCATACGATGCTCGATCATGGCCGTTCGCGTTTCAGTTTTTGTAATCCACAGATAAAAAATCTCTAATTTATTTTTCAAAAATAAAATATTTACAATTTATTTTAATGCATAAAACCTATTGTATGATTATTGTGAACCTATATGATACTATATCTAACATATTATATATTTTATCGGGGATCCTGCCGTTTTGCCGAAAAGATTTTGCCAAATTTTCATTACCCAAACAAATTTTAGCAACCTTTTTTTATACCAATGCAATATTTGGAAAGATTTTAGTACACAAATTTTCATTTGGTCAAATTTTTACTCGGCAGAATATTACTTGGGATAATGACATTAAGGCATTTGGTCTTTAATCAAATGATTTATTACAGCAAACAATCTTTACACAATGAACAATTAGTAAAATTTTCGCTGTGAAAAAAAATACAAAAATATTTTTTTTTTGGGAATTATATATAATTAAAAATGGGGAATTATAAAACGAGCGAATAAAAAAAAACTTAGCGACTGACTCCGTCGACATAGGATGCAAGAGCGAGCGAAGGGCACCCCGAGGTTAGGTTTGGTTAGGTTACTTTAAACCCTTTACACAGAAATAGGGGCCCCGCGAAGCGGGGCTCCGTCGACATAGGATGCAAGAGCGAGCGAAGGGCACCCCGAGGTTAGGTTTGGTTAGGTTACTTTAAACCCTTTACACAGAAATAGGGGCCCCGCGAAGCGGGGCTCCGTCGACATAGGATGCAAGAGCGAGGGAAGGGCACCCCGAGGTTAGGTTTGAAAAATATGTTATACCAACTGAAATATTTGACTAGATAAAAAATGGTAAAAGTACTAGTTGGTGAACAAGTTATTGTTCAAACGTTCACTTGCCAAACATAGGTTTTCGTAACAATTATTTGTAAAGTGATTTTTTGGTAAGTAATAATTTGGCAAATGAAATTATGCGAAAATTTGTTTGGGAAGTGATAATTTGGCAATTTCTTTTCGGTAAAACAAGGGAGACCCATTTTATCGTTACAACTGTCAAATAGCCAATTGGGCTTCAAATGAAAAAAAGGTTTTTGTATTAAATAATGTTTTAGGTAATAGGTAATACGGGCTGGTGTCCGCAACGCCACGTCAATGCGCGTATTTTGCGTACTAAATAATGCTTTAATAATAATATCAATCAATACTTTTTTACATTTTGTGTTACATATCCACATAATTATTACGTTCATAATAATTGTACATTAATCACAGGCAGTAACAGTTACTTTTAGTCAGTTATTAATAAACGCACAGTTGAAAATACATAAACAAATAAATATATAGTTATCACTGAATAATTCCCTTATGTAAGAGTATGCCTCAAATAAATGCATATTGTACATTTATATTGGTACTTGTGATGTAACAATAGATTAATTAAGTAGTCTCTTACTTACTATTTGACAGTGATTAAAAAAAAACATTTAAACTCACATACACAAACAGCCTGACCCGGAACAACTACCTGTAAGCAATACAAATATTTTTTCCGTGCAGGAATCGAACCGGCGACACGCAGCGCAGTAGTCGATCGCTCAGCCACTACGTCAACCGTGTCGTCGTTTATAAGTATGGCAGTATAATGTCTCTCCAGTTACCTCTAAGAAACCGATTAATTCGTTGTTTCGTTGTGACGGCGACGTGAAAAAAGCAAACATAGTTCAGAAGCAAACAAGCACATAACATACCTGTTCTATTCCCATATGCTCTGAAATATATTCAGCAAAACGCGGTCTTGCTTCTAATATAGTTCTTGAAACTACATGTCGCTCTCGCTGTCGAGTCAAAGACCGAGCACAGGTCACACACAATAATGTTCCATAGTTCGTAATCGTAACAAACCAATCAATAACAATATTAAGTCCACAAAATAAGCCGAATTCGATAGTTGAAAACGTAGAAACAACAGTAGGCTTAGCCAAGTTGACAATCTACAATCGTTAACGCTAGTAGAAAACTAATCAAATGTATAGGAATGACATCATCTCAACGTTAAGTCGCGTGGTCAGTACAAACGAATAGAACATTCGTAGCCAAGTTTACTCGTTCAAAATGTTAGAATAGAATGGAATCGTTTCTACAACGTTGATCGCTACATCCCATACAAATGGTAGCCAAGTTACACTTTTGACAAGCGCTAACGAAACGCTGTCGTAGTTTTTGAACGACAGCTAAGCGATCGCCGAGACCCAAGAGAAAACGATAAAAAATGGCGTCTATTATGATACAGCTGTGTTAAGACCGAGAAGTGTTTGGTTTATTTACCTTATTTTTGGACTATATTTAATATTTTATCATTTAAAAAAATATTTCAGAGAAACAAAGGGTCTATTAATTAAGTAGTAAGGGTCATTGTTTTGTTTGTTTCTTTCGTAAGTATTAGTTCATGTCGCGGATCACGTCATTGTTTATGTTTCAAACTTTCAAGTGCCCGAGGTGGCCCGAGTTTGATAGATTTTTAAATAACAAAGGAAGATATTTACGAAACAACTAATAATTTACGTACCTTTCCATGAATTCCAATAAAGCTGCGACCTGTTCTGGGCTTGCTCGAGATCTAGATTCCATCCTATACTTAAAAGTTATCACTTCATTTTTTTAAGGTATCTTTCATTCATAATATGATATTATGCAGAATCATATCATAACATTTCGAGACGCAGTAATATTTAAAATTACATTCCACACTGTGTTATAATAATAAATCAAATATGTGGCCCGACTGTCAAGATGACGGAAGCAAAAATTTTACTCCGTGTTATTTTCTAGTATTTTTTACAATAAAATGTTTTGATTACGTGTTTTACCATCTTTGAAGACATCTTAACACGTTTATATACATTTATAATATGGATGCAAGTAAATCAAATACTAACATAACACAGAGAACACTGAGATGCTGACACGAAGTCGGGCACGACAGCTTCAGAAAAACACACACCCAACATCTTCGGGTTCGTCGCTCAGCTCCGCCTCGCATTTGCCGGAACCTGCTCCAGACGTGAGACCTGTGACACCGGCCGCTGCAGTTGCGTCGAGCTCGAGCGACGAATACTTTTCGCCGCCGACGACACCACCACCAGTACGTCAGCGCGGAAGAGGCCGACCACCGGCCAGCTTAGGACTCCGAGGCCCACCGGCCTCTGATAGGGTCCCCGCTGCCGGTGGAAGTGTGCAGCGCATGAGATGGACACAAACTGTCAATGAAAATGTCATGCGCGCATACTTTGGGGCTACAGAGGGGGGAAGTAACTTGACTGCGTACCGTGGTCGGATGCTCTCTCTGTTTCAGGTGCTTGAGCCAGCTGTCAACGTGTCGGTGCAACGACTCAAAGTCAAAGTCAAGGCATTTATTTCAAATAGGCACATAAAAGGCACTTTTGAACGTCAAAAATTATCTTAAAATAGAATTGATTCTAGTCGCCCATTCCAAAAGGTAGTTTTCGTATGGAGAAGAACGGGCAAGAAACTCCACCGTTACTCTTTTAAAATGTTTTAGGTAAAATATTTTGCATGGGTACATCAATTCTATAATAACATGTGAGGACGATGCACCTACAATAAAATTACTATACCACAATAGGTAAAAGAATTAAAAACGAAACCATGACATATAAATTAATTATCTGATAGATACATGGTGCTCACATATTTACAAACATGGTACAAGCAAAACGATTTTAATTAAAAAACAAAATACAAGTAATAAGTCAGGGTGTGAGTAATAAATGTAAAAAAAAAGAATAAAAAAAAAAAGACTGTCGGATCAGGTGCGGGTCATTCAGCGTAACCATATGCTGGATAACGCCGTACTTGATCGATTATGCCTCGAATCACGGAATAGCCATGTTACGCCTGCTTCGTCATTGGCCGCGGTGCAACTGCAAAATTTACCCAGTGTTTCACCGCGACCCGACCATGTTGATGCAGAGGACGATGACGAGGCTATATCCGTGAGTTCCCAGTGCAATACAAGATTGAGGAGCGCTTTGGAGGATGCTTTCCGTGAGTACCGCTCTATTCCACCTGAACTTAGACCACGTTTACCTCGTTTGCCCATGCACAAGAAAAACAAGGCACTGGTGTGTGCTCTAGACTCGCACTTATCAAATTGTTTTAACGATAGCAAAGACCTCGCCGATACCCATTCAATTTTGTACTGTGCAGCTGTAGCGGCATGTCGTGTAGCTCATGTCAAATTTCCCAACAGTGACAGAGCTCCACGACCAAAACCAGCTGTACCAGCTTGGCAGTGCAGGATTGAATGTCGTATCGGTGAAGCTAGAGCACTCATCGGCAAGCTAATCTGTTTCAGGGAGGGCAATACTCGCCCTAGAGTGATGCGCTTTGTGAGGCGGGCGTTCTCGGGGACTGATATTAGTTCTCGAGATTATTTGTCCCGCGTCACAGAGCGTATTGACTTCCTGAAGCAGAAGATCTGTGCGTGGGCAAACCGTATTCGTCGGTACAAGCGGAGAGTGGAGCGGTACACTCAGAATCGCACATTCCAAAGTGATGAAAGGTGGGTTTATAGGGCTTGGGAGCGTCCGGACCAAAGTGTGACTGACACGCGCCTGCCGGATGATGACGCCATGTATTCGTTCTGGCGAAACATCTGATCCGTGCCTGTCAGTCACACCGAAGGTGATTGAACTGGGAAGATTGAGCGAGAGTGCGATCTAATACCAGAAATGGGGGTACTTATCATCAGCCCCCAAGATGTTGCTCGAGCAGTCCGTCCGTTGCCTAACTGGAAATCTCCAGGGCCGGACGGGCTGCACAACTTTTGGATAAAATGGTTCAAAGGGTCGCACGCTCGCTTGGCATCCCAGTTCCAGTCAGCCTTAGAGTCAGGGTCGCTGCCCCAATTCCTAACGACAGGAATAACCCACCTGCTCCATAAATCAGGTAGTACCGCGGATCCCAAAAATTATAGACCGATCACTTGTCTACCAACGGTCTATAAAGTTCTTACATCCATTTTGAGCGCTAAAATTAACAAACATATTGACACCAACTTCATCATGTCTGTCTCTCAAAATGGATGTAAGAATGGGTACCGGGGTACTAAGGAGCTGCTCCTCATTGATATGACCATTAACCAACAGGTTCGTCGTTCCCGAAAGGATCTGTCAACATGTTGGATAGATTATAAGAAGGCCTATGACTCGGTGCCACATACATGGCTCATGAGGGTGCTGGAGTTGTATAAAGTAGATACAACTCTGCGCACCTTCTTGATGTGTATGGGGCAATAGAGGACGGTCCTTCGCTATCCAGGATGTCGAAATATCCAGAGGAATAGCGAACCGATAAGGATCGAGCGAGGCATATTCCAGGGCGACAGTTTGAGTCCGCTTTGGTTCTGCTTAGCCACGAATCCTCTAAGCACACTGCTGGAGGATTCAGGTATAGGCTATCGGTTGAGGAGACGTGGTCAGGTTATATCTCACCTCCTTTACATGAATGACCTAAAACTCTTTGCCCCCAACAACTTACAACTGATGGAGCTACTGAAAATTACTGAAACGTTCAGTAGCGCCATCAGGATGGAATTTGGTGTGGACAAAAGTGCGGTCATGCATGTAAAGCGGGGGGAGATTGTGGAATCCGTGGGAACCCAACTCTCGGATTTTACAAACCTTAAGGCCCTCTCCGCAACCGAAACCTATAAGTATTTGGGTATGTCGGAAGCGTTGGGCATCAATGTTACTGACATGAAGCAATTGTTGAAGGAACGCTTCTTTGGCCGCCTGAAAAAAGTACTTAATAGTCTTCTTTCAGGCGGAAACAAGGTGCGCGCCTTCAACGGTTGGGTCATGCCGGTTTTGATGTACTCTTTCGGCATACTCAAATGGACTCAGACCGAACTCGACGCCCTTGATAGGAAGGTCCGCACGCTGCTGACTGCAAATCGAATGCACCACCCACGGTCATCGGTAATGAGGCTGTATATCCCGCGAAAGTGTGGAGGTCGTGGCTTTTTAAATTATGCTAAGACTCTCCACAATCGCGAGATATGCAGTCTCAGGGAATATTTCCTTGAAGCCGACGTGGGAATGCATCGGGATGTAGTCGTGGTGGACAAGGGCCTTACCCCGCTCTCCTTGGGTAAAGAGAACTGGCGCAAGCCAGTATTGCTTGACACTAATGATCGCATGGAAGTATGGCAAAGTAAGGAGCTTTACGGACGCTTTTTCCGGGCCCAACATGGACCCGATGTAGATTTACTAGCGTCCGTAGCCTGGTTGCGTTTCGGTGACCTCTTTGGAGAAACCGAAGGTTTTGTCTGTGCAATTATGGACGAAGTTGTGATGACGAACAATTACCGGAGATTTATTGTGAAAGACGGCACGGTTGACATCTGTCGGGCATGCCACCGGCCGGGAGAATCAATCAGGCATATTATCTCCGGGTGTTCTCGTCTAGCTAACGGAGAATACTTGCATAGACACAACCTTGTAGCCAGGATAATCCATCAGCAGCTTGCTTTGAAATACAACCTTGTGGAATCGGAGGTGCCGTACTATAGGTATGTGCCCGACCCAGTTCTCGAAAATGGTAATATCACATTGTACTGGGATCGATCCATCATCACTGACAGGACTATTGTTGCCAATAAGCCTGATATAGTGGTGGTGGATCGATCAGAGCGGCGCGCAATGATTGTTGACATAACTGTCCCGCATGATGAGAACCTCGTGAAAGCTGAGAAAGATAAACAAATTAAGTATCTTGACTTGGTTCGCGAGGTTGTCGACATGTGGGATGTGGACTCAGCGATCATTGTACCGATAGTCGTTACAGCCAATGGTTCGATAACCAAGAGCCTCGACCAACACCTAAGGAGGCTCTCGTTGGGCAGCTGGATCAAGGGCTTGATTCAGAAAGCGGTACTTCTGGACACGGCTCGCATTGTCAGGAGGTTCCTCTCTCTGGAGCCTTGACCGGCGTAGCTTGGACCCTGTTCCCGATACCGGTGGGCTACTATTTTTTATATTTTTAAATGTTTTTATATATTTTTTATATTCTAATATTTAAAAATATAATTTATATGTATTATAATGAAATAAAGGGAATCAAATATAAGAAGAGCTTTAACTTATTTCGCTTACTTTCAAATTTCAAAACACTTAAAAAAACAATTATTTGCCCGCGCACTAAGTACACAGCTGTGACTTTGACATCTATCGGAACGCTCACCATAGACTAAAGTATAGGTTTTTTCTAAAGACGTTGTAGAATGAGCGTTCGACTCGGTCGTGTCAACTTGGCTACCAACTTATCGTTTTCTATAATCGCTTACGCCGAAGCGTTAACGATTGTAGAAAGAGATTCGATATGAAACGTTTGTAACTTGGCTAGGCCTACAGAGGTCCTTTAGGAATGCGTAAGTCGTCAATAAATAAACAGTGGAGCAACAATTTAAAACACGGTAGTACAGCACAGCTATAAAAAACTGAAAGCATAAGTATGCACTTATGCTTTCAGTTTTTCACGTCCACTTGGAAAATTCACCCTGTATGCATATACAGGGTGAATTTTCCAAGTGGACGTGGATGGCCAAATTTTAAACTATGAGGAATAGCGAAAAGTACTGAAAGGAGTCGCGGGCTCGATTTTGATGAAAATTAAAACTGCATCACTGGATTTTTGAAAAATCAATATTTCTAGCCAGGAATCGAACCTGTTGATTTTGAAAAAAAAAAACACATACTGTATTATTACACCATTCGATAATGTCGCTAATAAGGATCGAATTCTGGGAAGTAATGACATACGGCAAACTAAAGGAAAGAGCTCATTTTTAACAAAATATTGTTTTTTTTCTTATGTTACTTACCTCACCCATCATCATCTGCCAAGCGTTTTCCGAACTATGTTGGCACTATCGAATGGTGTAATAATACAGTGTGTGTTTTTTTTTTTCAAAATCAACAGGTTCGATTCCTGGCTAGAAATATTGATTTTTCAAAAATCCAATGATACAGTTTTAGTTTTCATCAAAATCGAGCCCGTGACTCCTTTCAGTACTTTTCGTTAGTCCTCATAGTTTCGGATTTGGCCATCCACGCCCACTTAAAAATTCACCCTGTATACCACTAGATAAATAATGGCATCTAGAAGCATCATAGATCAATGAAATTACGAATCGCTGACACAACTGACTTTTATTTTGACATGTAAAAAAAGAGTAAAAACTATAAATATAGAAACCTTAATAAAATAAAACTTAATAAAACTCATAAATATATATACTTATTATAAAAAGTTTGCAACAACCAGGCAACAACCGACAACCATATCTTTTCAACATATAGCCTGTCTCTTAAAATATTTTTCGCTCCTCCTGCGCTTAGAATAAAAAAAAACAATGGCAGCGCGCGGCGCAGGATAGTAGAGGGGGTGTTGGGTCAGAGTAGGAGTAGGTAGTTATAAATGGCTTTAGTCCTTTTGTCATTAAAAACTAATTAATTAAGATGTATTTAATGTTTTATTAAATAAATGAAACTACTATAACACATTCCCTGCACGAGATACAGAGTTGTGCCCATACAATAAAAAATAACACTCATTGAGATCTTCCATATGATATAGGTAGAAAAATTTACAACACTTGGGACGAAACCGCCCATTCTTCTTTATTTTTTTATTTCCTTTTTACGTTTTGTCACTTCGAATTACCTCTAACCATATAAGTTGTATATAAAATCGCCTTTTAAAACCCTTTATTGTGATATTCCACTAATTGGTACTACAAGAAAAAAAAATTTCGAACTCCACAATATGGCACCCCAAATCCGCCATTTTACTTTGTTTATGATTTTCATGTAGCCAGTGACACTCGCGCACCAAGACAAATCTAAAGACTTACCCCCTTATTCATAAAACTTATCAAACCTATTTTAGTTAAAATTGGGTTTGTCTCTTTCTTACACACAGAAATGACAACGTGACAGATACAAACAAATGACAACGAGACAGGAAAGACAAACGTTCTATAAACCTATTTTAGCTAAAATAGAGATAAAATAGGATTATGAATAACGGCATTATAATTTATCCAAATTCGTTCATTCGTTTAAGAGTTACGAGGGAACAAAGAAACGGACATACATAAATACAAAAAAACACAACATAATAAAGAGTATTCTATCCTATTCTATTCTACATACATACAGGTCAAACACATAACCCTCCTTTTGGGCTTCGCCGCAGTTGGGTAAAAATGATTTTTATTAAATACCTATTCAACAACGATACCCCACTTGACATAGTTTGTTGACTTTCATTTTCACAATATGGCGTCCAGTAGTCGTCATATTGAATTTTCACTAACATCATGTCTTTAGTGACACTCGCCCTCGACTAAGAGGAATCGGTTGACGTGTGAATCATAAAAAAATCGGCCCAGGCGTTTAGTATGTACAGTGCTTCAAAGGAACATACATACATAGGCTGATAAACACATTACCACTCCTTTGCGTCGCACAGTCGGGTAAAAAAACCGGCTTCCAAAAAAACAAAGTGAAAAATAACTTTAGTTTCGGAAGTCGGTGTCAAAAAACGAAAATGCGAACCCAACGACACCGACTTCCGAAATTAAAGTTATTTTTCACTTTGTAATGTTTTTTTTTGGTAGTCGGTTTTTTTTTTTTGTTAAAAGTTTTTATTTCTCGTTTTTTAGTGGGTCTGTTTATAATTTATCTAAGTAACAGTAGCCTAATTTCTACTTGCTCATCGCCTTTTACACAATATTGCTTTTCTCGAAACAGGCACGTACATTGTTGAGGAGTTCTCCTAGTATTTCACGATTAGCTCCATTTCACCATTTGCATTGTGACGAGCACAAATTGCTTAGCAACCATATTAAAGTAATCGAATCGCAACCCGTGAAATATTTATTATTAAGTAGTTCCGGTCGCCATCTGTGGTCTTCATCATCAGTTCCACTACACCAAATGGTGCTTTGCGAGAGCAAATGCACGAGTAACTATAAAAAACACCCAAATCGCTATAGTTGTGCCTATAATATTTGAAGAGTTCCTTTTATTTCTCCAGGATCCCATCATCAGATACCTGATCATGAGAGACTTTGCAAATCGGCTTATAAATAACGGAGTTCTGAGATTCAAAAAATATATATATTGAACCGAATTGATAACCTCCTCCTTTTTTTTGAAGTTGGGTAAAAATAGGGATAAACTGCACATTATGAAAGCTAAATCTAATCCACATAATTTAATTTTGAAACTGTCGTATAAACGATATCGTACTTTTGTAATGATCTTCTAAAAAAAGTAAAAAAACAACTACGCTAAAACTGCACTAGAAAAAGCTGGTACAAATAGTAAAACAAATTTGGAATTTCATTAAAAGTGTAACGTCGTATAACTCGAAACAAAATCAGTCATCTTCAGGTTTATTACAAGCACACTCATCATCCGTTGGGATACGTCTGCGCAAAGAGTGTTCCGTTTCTTAACACAATCAGCCACGAATAAAAGCAATTCTTACTCTCAGCGACTTGCGGATTCTTATACAGCCCTGCCACGATTTATAGTCATTATGTTTCTTGTAACAGTTCTTACAGTTCGACGGCAAGAAGTTCTGTTTCACGTTCATAGCACATATCTGTCATAACAACTTCAACCAGATCAGCACAGCAGACGAAGCGGTTGTCTGGCTCTTGAACACTTTAGATGCAAGGCGGGTGTTTGAAGATACACTCGTTATAGTTATGGGAGATCACGGAAATCGGTACCGAACAATTTTTTAATTATAACTTACTAACTGCTGCCCACAACTTCGTCCGCGTGAAATCCTATTCCTTATCCATATTATTATTAATATTTATAATATTATAAATTCGAAAGTAACTCTGTCTGTCTGTCTGTATGTTACCTTTTCACGCCTAAACCGCTGAACCGATTTAGATGAAATTTGGTACAGAGATATTTTGAATCTCGGGAAAGGACATAGGATACTTTTTATCCCGATATTCCCACGGGATCGATACTTATGCGGGTGAAACCACAGGGCGCAGCTAGTAATACTTATTATAAATGCGAAAGTAAGTTTGTTTGTTACCTTTTCACTCCTAAGCCCAGTGGCTTAAGTACCTACACATGGCGCCATCTATTATCATAATAACGTTATTGTTGATTTCCTCGGGAACAGCACTTTTTTTCGGGATGAAAGGTACCTACCCTATCTCCGTTTCTGTATTCCTGACAATGTATAAGCAAATTTTCAGGATGACCGGTTCAGTGGTTTAGGCGTGAAAAGGTAACAAACAAACAAACTTTACTTTCGCATTTATAATATTAAGTATAGGATTAGGATTTACTTATAAGTATCTTTCCATTTTTTTCAGCCAACATTTCATTCAGCTAATCCTGGAGCAATGTCCCAAGCTCTTGATCGACCGTCACGCAATCAAAACACATTTACTTCAGGCACTTAGATTTAAGCTGTGTAGACATTTTATGAACTGAACGAAATATTATTTCTGTAAAACCCCAACTGACGCCCTCATCAAGATTTTTTTTAACTCGAAAAACTAAAATTTTTCGAACAGTATATTATTAACCATTCTTTTCAAAACTCGTAAAAAGAAAGACAAAGAGTAATAAGTAGATAAAAAATGCTAACAACATTAAAAACAATTTTTTTACTAAGGGTCTAAACAGATGGACTGCATTTGAGCTGCATGCCAGCTGCAACATCGCAGTTCGGATGCAGTTGACATAACTAGGTTTCGAAGCAGTTAAGTCAACTAACTGAATCCAAACCGCGATTTTGCAGCTGAAATGCAGTCCGTCTGTTTAGACCGGGCTTAGAGTCAAGTCCAATGTTTGTGAATAATGAGCTTAGACTCGACCAAACTCTGTTTCTGCATTATCTGTGACGTAAAATGGCGGCGCGGCATCGTAACAGATGATGTGTTATCTAACCCCCGGCGGAATACTGCAATTTAAGTATTTCAATATTCGGGAAACTTAACAGCAACAATGTAAGATCAATAGAGGCTATTGCAATTAAAAAAAAAAAGATGTTTAATCTTTAAACCTTCCAAAAATGTCCTCCTCACTTTATTTGATAACTAGCACATGACTAGCACTAAAACTCGAAACGATTCATAATAATGATATCTTTGACCGCGAGCTTATTCAGCATTAACTTAGCTACAAAGACATTTGTGAATTGTATTTGTTGTATTACACGCTGATAAATTCCCGTATTCATTGTGAAACAAAGTTGTGCGTCATCAAATTAATGTTCTTGGAATCTTTGTTTCCTAATTATTTTGATTCCTGTAACACAAAAACATGTTCCTGAAACAATGTTGTGCAAAGTGCAGTTTTGTTTCCCAAAGAAGACAGGGATTAACTTTACTAAGTTAAAATCACGGTGTAAATACTGAACACACGTTTTACTCTACAATGCAAACAAAAATAGAGAGTAATTAAAATGGAGCACAACTCAGATGACAACAGATTTTCTGGTTGACCGTTTTCCTAAATAGTTTCAAACTCGTTAGTTGAGCACCTAATTGATAGTCTTTAGCCCAGTTCCAGAATGTTCATCTTCTGTGAAGCAGTTCTCTCTCCCAACGATTTTCTAATGATATGTCTGAATTATTTAAAAATATTCGTGAGACATAAAGAGCTGTTCTAGGAATACATTTTTACGAAAAATTCCAGAGTATAAATCAAAGAAAATTGTCTTTGTTCTTGTAAAGCTTTAGCTTGCTGCTTCTGTGGCGTGAAATAAGTTTTTTTTATGTCATAATGCAGCGTATTACAAACGCGTGCTTTTTCTTTACTTTACGGTACTTGTGCTTTAATTCCACAGATAACTATTTAATTTACTAGTCGGAGGTCGGAGAAGTGCGTTTTTTTTAATCTCTTCAACGAGACCATCCCAAAAGGAATCCGCGAACCATGTTTCACTTTTTTTTTAAATAGTCTGAATTGTCCTTGGTCCCAAAATGAACTAAAATTTAATAACCTTAAGATGAATGCGCAGTTGTAGCCCGCGAAATTCAATTTTTCCAACGTTTTTTGCAATTTTCGGGTCAGTGTCAGGTTGTATATTGATCAAAATATGATTCGCGACTATAAAAGGTACGTATTTCATATCATGGTCCTCCAGCCTTTTTTTTTTGTGGATGGGAAATCATCAAATAGCTCACCGTCCGATCAGGACCAGGCCCGTGCCGGACGGCGCGTACGTGTTCCACGCGCGCCTCAAAGAGATGTCAGCAGAAAGGAAGGGGCCTGCCAGGGCCGAAGCCTGCCGGGGGTGCGGGATTGTCCGAAAGGGTTACCGCTACCCCGGAACATAAAGGGCTAAGGAAGGAACACGGATGGGTTTTAGTCAGTAAGAGTCTGACACTCCCTTCGCTCCACCCAGAGCGGGAGGGGTCATTTGATGATTTCCCATCCATAAAAATAAAAAAAAACCCCTCCTGCTCTGGGTGGAGCGGAAGGGAGTGTCAGACTCTTACTGACTAAAACCCATCCGTGTTCCTTCCTTAGCCCTTAGCTCTCCCTATCCTCGGCGGCCGAAAATTGGCAGGCGGCGGGGCCAATGACCTGACCCGTCGCAGGGGGACCAAGGGTGCCCAGACACGGGGTCGTCTGGCGCCCATGTGCTGGTTTGGTCCCTGGGGTGGACACCGTGGAGTTTTAGTGGCTTAGAGTCCCACATAACTGCACTATCTCCCCGTGGTAGTGCAGACGCGAGAGGTCGAAGCCGCTGCCAATCGCCTCCACGAGGGCACGGCCGCGGCGGTGCTCCGCCCAAGCAGAGCAGATCTCCACCGTGTCCTCTGGGTGATCCTCGCAATGGTGACACCCGGGCGTCTCCTCCCGCCTTATGATGTGCAGGAACCTCCCGAAACATCCATGTCCGGTGAGGACCTGCGTCAGGCGATAGGTGAGGACGCCGTGACGCCTCTCTAGCCACTCCTCAAAGAGGGTCTTATCGCCACTATCGTGGCGTGCCCTGCGCTGGGTTGCGGAAGTCACTCCTTCCATGCCACCATGAGATCGTGATTGTAACACGTACAATTAGTTCAGACACGAATCATCCATTAAAGTTGTGAATTTGAGCCGATCTAAGCGTGGCCGTGCTAGGACGGATACGTTGTAGCCCGGCCACTGAAAATGGTGTATAAGTCATGAAATAATGTGGTACTATTGTTTCTCTTTCTAGTAACAAATGTTACATATCCGTACAGTCTACTGCCATAACCCTGGCCTTGTTTGGCATCGTGGCCGGGCCAGAACGGAACACACCTTTCTGACTAACTGACCGACTATTTAATTTTGAAAATTCAAAAGTGCCTGTACATGGTTTAACTGAAATAAATGCTTTGAGTTTGAGTTATGACTGAACGACGTGAAAACCCACCTGTCACTTCGTCAGAACAACGGGCACTCAACAAAAAGATTAGAGCATTGGTACGACGTGACCTCCGACGCTCCAATACGTTCTATAGAGATAGCGATTGAGGAACGTCAGGGGTCGAAAGTGTTTGTCCAATCGCTTGAGAGGAGCCACCTGACGAAGTTGACGAAATCTAGTGGGGATATCGTCGTTTCGAAGCCGGAGATCCTTTCGGAAGTCGAAAACTACTATGGCCAATTGTACGCATCGTATGCATCTCGGCTTGATCCCGAAAATGAGGATTCCACAGCCACCCTAACCCGCCACTTCACTGAAGATCTGCCGGAAGTCAGCCAAGACGAAATCGAGGCGGCTCTTAAACAGCTTAAAAATGGAAAAACCCCTGGTGAGGACGGGATTACGACCGAGCTCCTGAAAGCGGGAGGAAGTCGTGTGCTGAAAGAACTTCAGGAGCACTTTAATTCTGTCCTGTTCTCTGGGAAAACTCCAGAAGCGTTGCGAAGGAGCGTGGTCGTTTTTTTTTTTAAGAAGGATGCTAAGACCCTTCTAAAGAACTACAGACCCATTTCGCTCCTTAGCCACGTATATAAGTCGTTTTTAGGAGTCTTCACAAATCGTCTAGCGCGAAGACTCCCACAGGAGCAGGCCGGGTTTCGAGGCGGATTTAGCATCATAGATCACATCCACACTGTGCGACAAATTATACAGAAGTCCGAAGAGTATAATCGGCCTCTATGTCTTGCCTTTGTGGACTATGAGAAAGCTTTTGACTCTATCGAGACCAGAAGGCCAATTCTCGTAATTTAAAACGTTCAAAATCTAGTCGCAGTCTCATCTCAGCGACAAACAAAAGTCAAAAACTTGTTAAAATGTTGGGAAATTTGAGGTATTTTTGACAGATAGAGACCGAGATCAGACTGTGAACGTTCTTAAAAATTACGAGAATTGCCCCTCTGGTCTGTTTTGGAGTCTCAGCGATGCCAAGTCGACTGGCGATACATCCAAGTGCTGAGATGTCTTTATGAACACGCGACAATGACCATCCAAACTCAGGACCAGCGAACTGAACATATCCCCCTGCGTCGAGGGGTAAGACAAGGGGACGTAATTTCCCCGAAATTGTACTCTAACGCATTGGAGATGTGTTTAGGACGTTGGACTGGGAAGGACGCGGCATTAACATCAACGGCGAGTACATCTCACACTTGAGATTTGCAGATGACATCGTTATACTGGCTGAATCGGTGCAGGACCTGCAGCAGATGCTGGACGGCCTAGTTGATTCTCCTGTGTGTATTGGTCTCCGGATGAACTTGGACAAAACCCATGTTATGTTTAACGAACACGTTACACCGGAACCGATTGCTATCAATGGCGGTGCTCTCAAGGCTGTTCAAGAATACATTTACCTCGGGCAAACTCTGCAGTTTGGTAAGAGCAACTTTGAGAGGGAGGCTAACAGAAAAATTTAGATGGGCTGGACAGCGTTTGGGAAGCTTCGTAAAGTCTTCTCGTCGCATATTCCACAGAGCCTAAAGACTAAGGTCCTCAATCAGTGCGTCCTGCCAGCTCTGACTTACGGAGCCGAAACGCGCGGACACTCACCGTACGGCTGGTCCATAAATTCAAGGTCGGGCTAAACGGGCTATACTTGGAGTCTCTCTGAGGGACCGAATCCGCAACGAGGTGATCCGGCAGAGAACCAAAGTTGTCGACATAGGTCACAGAATAAGCAAGCTGAAGTGGCAATGTGGGCCGGCCATATTAGCCGTAGAACCGATGACCGCTGGGTTAGACGTGTTCTTGAATCGGTAAACGTAAAGTGGGACGCCCTCAGGCTAGGTGGAGCGACGATCTTCGCAGGATGGCTGGTAGCAGCTGGATGAGAGTTGCCGAAAATCGAGTTGAATGGCGTGTGTTAGCAAAATGGAGGGGTAGAATCTATATATAGATCTATATGTATATTATCCAAATATCAAGCTTTAAATATCAGAATGGTTATTAGTTATTTAGTATGTGTAAATGTAACTGAATATGGTATGTAGGGAAAGGATTTTATTAAATAAAGCACAGAAAGACAAGCTAGACATTTATTAGAATTTAGGCTTGTCAGTAATTAATCAGAAAGCTAGTTGTCCGTTCCAAATCTAGGTCATCATGGAGAAGAAGGACAAGAAACTCCATGGAAACAGTATTAAATTATTCTATCAACAAATTTCTTATTATTGCCATAAATTATTGTTATCTTAAAAACAATTAATTCTATCTCTTGGATAATGGTCCAAGAGAACTCAGAATAACAGCAACATAATAACAATAGCAAACACATATAATAACAATAGTAAGACAACAAACATTTTAACAATAATATAGTAATAGCATAGTAGTAGTACAGTAATCAGTAATAAGATAACTTAACCTTTACCTGTAGGCCGGAGCTCCGTTCTAATCGATGTCTCGAACAAGAATGGACTCTGCTACTCGCGGCTCCCCCTTTTATAGTCGTGAACAAACAACTTTGACGTTTCTGTCTACCGTCATCCAAAATATCAACGACATAAAAGGTGGATATCCGTTTGGAATATTTTCTATGATTTGCTACATTATTCCTTAATATTTTAACTAGTCTACTTTTACAGACATACTGAAATAATCAAGGAATTATTGAATAATGTAAATTAGGTATTAAATACTTGTTACACGTTTTAGGTTATGCAAAACATTACTATTTTATCAATTTTTAACAGTAAAACTATAACAATAACAATACCTAAAATTAGGATAATCTATTACCCTTTAGTCTCATAACGTTCAAGTTGCAAAAAAACATATGGTAGCAAAAAGTTCAAATCTCAAAAAACCCAAGTCTCGAAACCTCCAAGTTGCAAAATATCTACATCTCAAAACGTTCAAGTTGCAAAATAGTCAAGTCTCCAAACATCCATGTCTCATAATATACATTTTTTATTTAAGTGGATTTGGAAGTGGTGTTTTTCATATTTTTGACATCGACCTTGATCCACCAATTTCAAAAAAACTTATGGAAACTATAACGCTATACTATAACACCGCAAGTCAGCACAAGAATAAGTTATTTATTAGTGGCCTTCAGGCCACTGACATTGTAAATAAATCAGAATCAAAATAAAACATTCATGTTGGTATCAAATTCAATTAGTTGGAGCTTGTAAATATAGGTAAAATACAACAATTGTAAGGGGGTTTGTTGGACTTCAAGTCGATGACGTCACTCGTTCCGGCGGAAAGGAAACTCCAGGGGTGTTTTCACAGGAATGCAGTTTTATTTGGTGTAATTTCCAAGTGATGGATGATTACACAACACGTTACGAAGATAGTTTTACAATAAAATATATTAAAATAGGTTTCCACCAACAACACCTCGCCCGCTTGGACAAGGATAGCGGCAGAATACCTCTAAGCCAAAAATATGTATACGTATAGACGTGACAATTTTCTTCTAACTAATAACCAGAGTGTCTTACGTCACTATTCCAGTAGGATGTAGCTTGTAGGTGCACCTGATTAGAAGTCACTTAAATCAACGGTGGTAGCGAGGGTCATTGACTATCTGAGAATCTTGACACCGCGATTCACAAAAGTGACGTAAACGAACAGCGACATCTATTATCAACTTAGTGAACTATTTACAAGGCAATCAATGGAAGTGACAGTGGGTTTGCTTCGCTTACTTGTTAGTTGTGTTCACATTGTGGAATCGTAATTATAACAGTTCACAGCTTTATACATAGATGGCGCCAGTGGCGAAATACATTAAACCATAATAATAATGTTAACAGTAATTAGATGTGTTACAATCTCCCCCTCAGTCCCCGAAGACGTCTCGGCGAGAGGGACTGGATTGAGAGGAGTTATTGTTTCCTAGGACGTCCACGTCCTCGTCGGGTAGCTGAGGATGTCTTGCTGTCGTCCACTTTCTTCCTGGGTCGTCCTCTTCCACGAAGGGGTTGAACAGGCTCTGGCACAGTAGTGTGAGAGTCCATCTCGTATGGAGTTAAAGCGGATGCATGATAGAGTCCAACTGTTGTTTCAGGATCAGTTGGAGTAGCCAGCTTAAAAGATGCGGGTCCATGCTTTTCTTTAATTATATAGGGCCCGTCTCTGCGGGGTGCAAATTTTGCGGTAATGCCCTGTGCTGCTTTACTAACAGGGTGCAGGTTAACAAGTACCATGTCTCCCGTTTGGTACAGGGGAAGTTTCCGTCTAAGGTTATCAACATACTCTTTCCGAGTCTCTTCCTTCATTTCCTGTACTTCTCTCGCTTTCAGTAGAGTCTCTGCCAACTGTATTAGCGACGGGGTGATCTCCGGTATTAAGTTTTCAGATATCATTATGTTTTTGAAATCGACTTCATTATCCCGTGGGGACCGTAGTTCTCTCCCAAACGTCAAGTAGGCTGGAGTTCTATCTGTGGCAGAACAATGAGCACTATTCATTGCAAATCTTATTACTGGTAGCAACTCAGACCATCGGTTATGTTCTCCTCCTCGCACCAATATGGCCAACTGTGTCTTCAAGTCTCGGTTTCGACGTTCCACAGGGTTGGATTCCGGGTGATATAACGGAGTAAAATGATGTTTAATGTTCAGGCTGTAAGTAACCTGTTGCATTACAGCGCTCACAAATTGGGTACCGTTATCACTAATTAGACGTCTAGGCACCCCATATCTTAGGAACACCTCGTTGATGAGAGTCACAGCGCAGTTTTCCGCGGTTGCAGAAGATAGGGAAAATAGTTCTACCCATCGTGAAGCCACGTCTTCCACTATCAATATCCAAGTCTTACCATCTTCGGTGGCTGGGAGCGGTCCAAACAAATCAAATGATACTACTTCAAATCGTTGGCTCATAGTAGTAGTTTGAAGGAGTCCCGCCGGTTTCTGGTTAGAAGGTTTATATCGTTGGCATTCTAAACAATTCTTTACATAACTTGCTATGTAACTACGCATACCACTCCAGTAGTATCTATTGGCAATCTTCTTGAATGTCCTCTCAGCACCGTAATGTTCTGCTAAGGGATCGTCATGATAAGCACTGAGAACATTTTGCCACTCATGACAAGGTACTACGAGTTGTGCATCATCCACTTCCGTGTCAGGATGTAGCCGGTATAGCATACCGTTATTCATTAGGTAACCTTTGTTACTCCAATAGACGGCTGCCTCATTGCCGTTTGATTCTTCCAAGGCGTCTATTATTTTCTTGATTTTGTCATCCTTTATTTGTTCTTCCCGAATTTCTTTACTACTTCTTGTAGGCATATCTATTTCTACTGCACATAAAGCACAAGCGGAAGAATCCTCACAACATGGTGGTCGAGACAACGCGTCAGCCACAGTATTTAGTTTACCAGGCAGATAGTTGATATCAAGATTGAAGGCTTGAAGTTGTAGTGCCCATCGTGCTAGACGGCCTGTAGGAGATTTCAAATTCATCAACCACTTCAGGGCTTGATGGTCCGTTACTAGAGTCACGGGTGAACCATCGATGTAAGCTCGAAATTTGTTCAACGCCCACACAACGGCTAAAGCTTCGCGCTCAGTAGTGGAGTAGTTTCTTTCAGCTGATGTGAGCAACCTGCTCGCATATTCTACTGGATGTTCCTCGTCCTTCTCCCCCTGGACGAGAACAGCTCCGAGTGCGTAACTGCTGGCATCGGTTTTTATAATATATGGTTTTGTTTCATCTGCCTGTCGCAAAACAGGGGCTGTAGACAAACAAGATTTCAGTGTAGAATAGGCATCTTCTTGTTCCTTTTCCCATATCCAAGTAGCCTTTTTCTTCGTTAATTTGGTGAGCGGCTGTGCTATGGCAGAGAAATTTGGTATAAATCGACGATACCATGAACACATTTGGAGAAACGAGATGAGTTGCTGAAGATTCTTAGGAGTCGGTCTTGCCAGAATTGCTTCGGTTTTACTTGGGTCGGTTTTCAGCCCGTCAGGTGTGATGATGTGTCCCAAGTACTTGATCGATGAACAGAAGAATCTACACTTGTCTTTGTTCACAGTAACGTTGTATTCTCTCATTCGTTGTAATACATCTTTTAGGTCGGAGAGATGGCTTTCAAATGTATTGGAAAACAGAAGCAGGTCGTCCAAATAAGCCAACATATTCACGTGTTCTAACGTAACACGCATTCTGTCAACGAATCTTTGAAAGGTAGCCGGTGCGTTGCGTAGTCCGAACGGCATCCTTTTGAATTTATACAGCCCAAAAGGTGTTATGAACGCCGTTTTCTCTTCATCTTCCTTCCTAATTTTAATTTGCCAGTATCCTGCCTTGAGGTCCAATGACGTCATAAAAGTAGTGGGCTTCGCAGCGTGTAGTAAGTCATCTATTCGAGGAATAGGATAAGTATCGGGCACTGTTATAGCGTTTAGGCGTCGATAATCGACACATACCCGAATATCTCCATTCGGCTTCGGAACCATTACAACTGGTGATGCCCAAGGGGAAGAGCAAGGTTCTATTATTTCTTTCTTGAGCATATCTCTTAGTTCGTTTTTTAGAATTTCCTTCTTACTCGGTGATAATCGATAAGGAGGCACCGCTATGGGTACATCGCTCTTGGTAACTATACAATGTTCCCCAAGCAAGGATGGTTGGTTATTACCAGTGAAAACATCTTCGTACTCTACTAACAATTTATTTATTTCAATATCCAAACAACCTATTTCAATATTGGCATCGTAAGTAAACAGTTGCTCAGAGTGGGGAGAAAGTTTAACGTCCGCTTCTGTGATGTTTTTCTCGGCATCCCTCATCATATATTCGGCGAAAGCAGGCGTGTATCCGTCGAATAACTTTCGCGTTCGCTTTGGTGGCGAAAGCTCCAGCGGTATTAACTTAAAGCCTGTGCCATCAGGGTAGGCAGCTTCTTGTGGTGTCGTACCAGCTGTATCGGCGTTTCTCGGCAAACTATTTATATTCACAGCACTACTGTCAAAGTGCGCGAAATCTTCTTCGTACATTTCAAAGGTTGTATGGTCACTGTCCAGATATTTCCAGGTATATTGTCCCAGATCCAAGACCATTTTTGCTTGCTGTAGGAAGGCGACCCCCAACAGGGTACGGTTGTCTCTCGCCTCTGGAAGCACAATGAAGCGAGTAATAAATGTGCGGCCTTCCAACGTCACAGCGGCTGCGGTTGATAAGACGCGTTGCCTTTTCCCGACCCCATCGGCCATGGTGACACGAACCATTTCTTCTTCAAATTTGCTGCCTTTTCTCACCAATTCCTTATATAATTGGTAAGATGCGACACTAGCTTTCGCACATGTGTCTATGTATGCTGTGCCCTTTATCCCATTGACCTCAATAAATACAATGGGTCTCATTTTGAGATCGTATTGAAGGTTGATTGGGCAGAAACTTAGGCCAACCACTTCGGTTTTGGCGGGCTCCCGTTTCTTTGTTGAACACGTCGGGCAATTGGTACGAACAACGCCGGGCGCACCGCATCCATAGCAGGATACTTTAGGTGTAGAAGGTGACGGTGCCTGGGTAGCTTTAATCTGTGCTAGAGAACCTGGATCCCCGTCCACACTACCCAATTCCTTCTTCAATTTTCGGCACTTTTCTGCGCTGTGTCCTGGGAAATGACAGAACCCACATTTTATTTTTGTTTGTCTGTTTTTCTTGGTTGCTTTTTCATGATCTCCTTCTTTTGGCCTGTTGCTCCATAATTGTTCAATGGCTCGTGCTGCTTTCAGTAGCTCATCAAAAGTGGAGATGGAATGTCGCGGAACTTTCTCCTGGATTCTGTGCTTCAGTTGTCCGTACACCATATCCAGCTGTTGTGTTTCAGTGGGCGCAGGACCCGGAAGCTGAGCTATCAACATCCGCTTATGAGCAATGAAAGTCTCAGTAGGCGTTGCAAATTCCTGCGTAACTTGTACTATTTCTTGATATATTATATACGCAGGCTTTTTAGGAGCAAAAGCGTAACAGAGACGCTCTTTGAAGTCATCCCAGGTGGTGACTTGCTGTTTCACTCCCTGCCACCATACTGCAGCTTCTCCTTTAAGTATAAGTGGTACACCGGTAAGAGCCTCTGAATCACTTATGTTTTCTATTTGTTTGAAGACACTTGTCGCTGCCAAAAATGCTTCCACCACTTCTGGATTCCTTACTCCGTCATATTGGGCGTTACAGGAAGCAAAGGAACCGTGTCTTCCAGGTGATAATCTCGTCAGAAGCGCTTCAAACTGCGCGTCGGACAGGTTGACGGACATCTCTGCTTTCCTCCTTCTTGCTGTAGTCGTAGTGATTCGGCCGGAGCGGGTTATGTACTTCGGCTTGCAGTCGTGCCCCACGTTGGGCGCCAGATTGTAAGGGGGTTTGTTGGACTTCAAGTCGATGACGTCACTCGTTCCGGCGGAAAGGAAACTCCAGGGGTGTTTTCACAGGAATGCAGTTTTATTTGGTGTAATTTCCAAGTGATGGATGATTACACAACACGTTACGAAGATAGTTTTACAATAAAATATATTAAAATAGGTTTCCACCAACAACACCTCGCCCGCTTGGACAAGGATAGCGGCAGAATACCTCTAAGCCAAAAATATGTATACGTATAGACGTGACAATTTTCTTCTAACTAATAACCAGAGTGTCTTACGTCACTATTCCAGTAGGATGTAGCTTGTAGGTGCACCTGATTAGAAGTCACTTAAATCAACGGTGGTAGCGAGGGTCATTGACTATCTGAGAATCTTGACACCGCGATTCACAAAAGTGACGTAAACGAACAGCGACATCTATTATCAACTTAGTGAACTATTTACAAGGCAATCAATGGAAGTGACAGTGGGTTTGCTTCGCTTACTTGTTAGTTGTGTTCACATTGTGGAATCGTAATTATAACAGTTCACAGCTTTATACATAGATGGCGCCAGTGGCGAAATACATTAAACCATAATAATAATGTTAACAGTAATTAGATGTGTTACACAATGTTATTTAATGTTGTTATTATTATATAGTCTATATTTATTTTTAATTTACTAGCACATAATAAGCAAATGCTTATTGCAGGAAAATATATTATCAAATATACAGAGTGAATTTTTCAAGTGGGCGTGGATGGCCAAATCCGAAACTATGAGGACTAGCGAAAAGTACTCAAAGGAGTCGCGGGTTCGATTTTGATGAAAACTAAAACTGCATCATTGGATTTTTGAAAAATCAATATTTCTAGCCAGGAATCGAACCTGTTGATTTTGAAAAAAAAAACCTCACACTGTATTATTACACCATTCGATAGTGTCCCTAATAAGGATCAAATTCTGGGAAGTAATGACATACGGCAAACTTAAGGAAAATGTTGAATTTTAATAAACTTCTTCTTGTTTTAAAGTACGTTCATACCTACATTACGCACCTAGTTCGAAATGTATGTTCTAAATCCAAGTTTCTATTACGATCATTAGAAAATATTCTAATGGAATCAATAATATTGTAATGCTGAATGCAGTACAATCCTTGAGACGTCGAATCCAGCTATGTATTGAAAACGATGGTCATCATTTTGAACAATTAATCAGTTAAGGTTTAGTAGGTAGGAAACATAACCCGGGCCCGGGTAAATGATAACAGCCGCACAGGTCAATCCAACAGGTTAAGCTACGCTTGCCGCGGTTGGTCTGTGGATAGGTGACCATCTTTACATACCGAGACCCCTCCATGCCTCGGAAAGCACGTTAAGCCGTTGGTCCCGGCTGTCATTCCTGGATCTTTGACAGTCCATGTAAAATACTGGTATTCAGCTGCAACCGGTTAGACTGGAAGCCGACCCCAACAGTTGGGAAAAGGCTAGGCAGATGATGATGAGGTAGGTAACATAAGAAAAATAAAAATGCGTTTTGTTAAAAATGAGCTCTTTCCTTTAGTTTGCCGTATGTCATTACTTCCCAGAATTTGATCCTTATTAGGGACACTATCGAATGGTGAAATAATACAGTGTATGGTTTTTTTTTTCAAAATCAACAGGTTCGATTCCTGGCTAGAAATATTGATTTTTCAAAAATCCAATGATGCAGTTTTAGTTTTCATCAAAATCGAGCCCGCGACTCCTTTGAGTAATTTTCGCTATTCCTCATAGTTTAGAATTTGGCCATCCACGCCCACTTGGAAAATTCAACCTGTATATACTTAAGTCATTACTTTGTCTGTAACTGTGTTAAGTATAGTTTACATATTCTTGAAATGAATTGTGTTAACATTACTAAAAACTAAACGCATCTACCTACATAATATTTAAGCTAACATATAAACTATAATAATATGTACAATTATATGAAAAAATAAACAAGATAATCATAGGGCATCAAAGAATTCGTCCGCATCGCTGTCAACAGGAACAGTGCCCAAAAGGCTGGCAGCATTGCCACGCTGCATGGCAATGCTAATTCTTTGGCCAAGAAATAGGCCAGCCCTCTGGTCACGTGAAGAGTCGACTAACCGCTTTGCGATATCTCGAAAAACCAAGTGGGCACTCGGACCCCATGGCCCTAGTGTTTCAACCCCAAACGGCTCGAACATATAACTCCCAATCAGGTTGCAATATTTTCGCCGTTTGAGGTTTTCTGCACCTGCAGCAGCCGCCCCAGCACAGCCCACTGTGCTAGGAAGATGGGATGGCGCAAGGGTGAAGGTCTGCCTAACTTCCAGGGCATTATGGTCATACCGTCTGGTCTCTTTCCATCGTTGCGTGTCAGGCAGTTGGGTTTTAAAACAGCTGGCACCCCGGCGGTGACAAGAGCACGACGGATGATGTCATTAATGCTGGCGTGCCATGCTATCCGGCCTGCGCTCCTACTGCAGGATAGGCCATGGCGTCCAAGGCAGTCGACAGCTTCACTGCACCGACAGCGATGCGGAGCCCCGCAAGGAGCACCCAAACGCAGACAGGTAGCGAGCCGAAAGGTAGTGTCACCCAGCATAGTGCCTATTTTGGGTGACGGGAGTGCTTGAAGCCAGAGCCCCGACTCCCACTCACTCACAGCCAGCAGGCGGGCACGCTCAGCAGAATTGGTGGACGTATTGATAAGATTATTCCGTACCAACCTGCAGAGCGGCTCATCCCACTGTCTCTGGGAAGATGGGTTTACGGGCCGATCCGTATCCGGGCAAGCCGTTTTCAAGGCGTTCACCGCGTCGGTCAAGCACGGCACTTCACAGTCAACCAGGCAGGGAGCTAAAATTTTCCCGGTCAACTTTACATTTACAAACTCCAACTAATTGAATTTGATACCAACATGAATGTTTTATTTTGATTCTGATTTATTTACAATGTCAGTGGCCTGAAGGCCACTAATAACTTCTTGTGCTGACTTGCGGTGTTATAGTTTCCATAAGTTATAGTTTCCATAAGTTTTTTGAAATTGGTGGATCAAGGTCGATGTCAAAAATATGAAAAACACCACTTCCAAATCCACTTAAATAAAAAATGTATTTATGAGACATGGATGTTTGGAGACTTGACTATTTTGCAACTTGAACGTTTTGAGATGTAGATATTTTGCAACTTGGAGGTTTCGAGACTTGGGTCTTATGAGATTTGAACTTTTTGCTACCATATGTTATTTTGCAACTTGAACGTTATGAGACTGAACCTCTATTACGTGCAATAGGAGAGGCCTATATCCAGCAGTGGACTGCTATAGGCTGATGATACGATGATTGTGAAATTGCATGAGTTTAGATAGTGTATGAAACTGAACATAACTAGGTTTGTAACCGATGTGTAATAGTTTCACGAACTACCTTCTGTTTTACTGGATTTGCTTCTTTAGTCTATTTATGACCGAAAATGTTACCAATTCGTTAGGCGTTTAACTAGACTTTTTATTTTTAAGATATTCACAGAAAATTGGTCTCTTGTGATAACTCGACGGTCCATCAGTCGACAGCAATTCATATGTATAATATTTCAGGGTTACCGCGATTCGTAAAACATATCAAGGAAAGTTGGAAGAACGTCTGCCTTTAATGTCTATCATTTTACCAGAAAAACTGCAAGAACTCAGGCCTAACGCTTTGGCGGCGCTACAACAGAATATAGATGTCCTGACGACACCCTTTGATATACATGCCACTATACTAGACGTGTTGGACTTGAAGCATCAAAGCAATAAGTACAAAGTCCCTGGTTCTGATCTACCAAGAGCCATGAGTTTATTAGAACTGGTAAATAATCTGTGTTATTTTTAGTACTTACATAGTTGTAAAATAGACCGTGAGTGTTTTAGCTTAAGAACGCTTTTACCAGGATCCCCTTGTCATATAAGCAACGAGTGAGTCGCATAGCAACCGAATCCGTCTAATTCCTCTGATAAGCCGCAAAAAACATGTGCAGACGCAGCACATCAAGCTACTACAATCTGTCAAATTTCTTTAATAGATTTTCTACTTTATTGCTAAATGATAAGGTTCAAAGTTGATTGGAAAAATTTTACAGTTTCGGCTAGCTTGATGTGCTGGCGTCTGTATAGGCATATAAATCACCTCAACCGTCAAGCCCGCTTAAAAATACAGAATCTAGATGAATTTAGGAGCTTATGTTTAACTTAACGCCAGATAAAGTGAAATATAACATAAAAAAAACACTTTTTACTGCCAAATATAGTCACCAAAATTAAAACTCCATTTTATTGTAAAATACCTAGGTAAAGGTACTTGTTCTCATTTGCTAGCTCTTGCGTCCTATGTCGACGGAGCCCCGCGAGGCGGGGCTCCTACTTCTGTGTGAAGGGTTTAAAGTAACCTAATCATTTTTTTTTTGTTTCCGGGTTGGTAAATCCTCATTAATGTCCGCCGCCCTGGGGCGTGCGGCAGGGTCTGTCAGGCTCTTACTGACTAAAAACCACCCCGGTGTTCCATCTCACACCTACGTCGGGGGCGCGGGTACGTACTATCCTTCCGCAAACCCCGGCTGGTGCCGGCCCGCCACCGCGGGCCTCCTCGGGTCAGAGGGGGAGTGAGGTGTTTGACTCCCCCCGCGGCGTCTAAGAAGGGAGCATGTGGAATACTACGCGCCGCCACCTCTGGTCCTGATGTATGGGGGGTGACGAACGTCCCCGGGTCCGGCGCCCCTGGACCCATTTAGGGCCAATGCACACACGCTACTTTTTGCATCGGCGATCGGCGATTCAGCTGATTTTTAGAAGCTAAATGCAGCGACCAAGCATTCCACACCTCACACTTAAAAACGCCCAACGCGGTGATTCAGTCGCTTTTCGGAAACTCGATACAGCGGCTGAACGCTACACTCCGCACACATTCGGATGTCGGTCGCAGCGATTTGGCATTTGCGCCAGCATCGGAGCAGTCGCTAAAACGCCCGATTCCGATACCACGTCCGAACGCAGAGTGTCGCCAAAAGGCGATGCAGCATCGGAGCAGTCGCTAAAACGCGCGATTCCGATACCGCTTCCGAGCGCAGAGAGTCGCCAAAATGCGATGCAGCATCGATACAGCCGCAAAATCGCCGATCGCCGATGCAAAAAGTAGCGTGTGTGTTTTGGCCCTTAGGGGGGCTGGAAGAGGGCTTTGTCCGCCCTCCGTCGACGTCTGGTCTATTATTTCGAAATTGAAGTATTACCATCAGAATTATATTTCCTAAATAATTGGGTTCTTATAGTGCATTTTAATATTTTTAATCCTCTGACAATAAGAACAAAGTTTGTAAATAGAATAAATCGTAAACGAAAACAGGCTGATGCTTAGACAATACGCATCTCTGCTTGAGGCTCGATTTGAGTCTCGGTTCTGGTTAGAATAGATTGATTACCGTTCTGGTATAAGAACGATGCTCAATTACTGATCTTATACTTAAACAGTGATCGACTGATTGATGATCAAACTGGACATGAGGAATGTTCTGCAATACGGACCTAAGGGCGGGAGACGCTCCGGGCGTCGGTAGCCGCGTGATGACTCCCGCCACCGTAGGCGCGGGCCTGCGGACGGAGAGTAATTGGTAGCTCACCGTCCGATCAGGACCAGGCCCGTGCCGGACGGCGCGTATGTGTTCCAGGCGCGCCTCAAAGAGATGTCAGCAAAAGGGAAGGGGCCTGTGAGGGCCGAAGCCTGCTGGGTCAGCGGGATTGTCCGAAAGGCTTACCACTGCCCCGGAACATAAAGGCCTAAGGAAGGAACACGGGTGGGTTTTAGTCGATAAGAGTCTGCCACTCCTTTCCGCTCCAGCGAGAGTGGGAGGAGTTATTTGATAATTTCCCACCCAAAAAAAAGGGTTGCTCATCAGGGAAATTGGTCCTGTAGTGAATATTTAATGATGCTTAACTATCCTTTGCTCCTTCAGATACCTAAAAGGCGAATATGTGCTGAGGCTGGCATAGTTCAACATTGGTGCTCTTGCACTAAATGGTTCAACGTATCTCAGCGCGCACCCATGTACAACAAAGTGGCTAATGTGCTGGCCGGGTATATTGACAACATCAGTGAAGAACAACGGTAAGTTTGTATACAAGACTGGTTTTTGTCTTCGGGGCAAACAATGCCGTTCTGAAACTCTTCGATCAGTTACTGCGTGAAAGAAGGACAAATCAAGAAAGTGCCGCATTTATATTATTAGTGCCAAGTAATTAGGATAGGATATGTTGAGGGTAAGATCTTTAGTGTTATACCTACTTAAATATTGTGGCGATGAGAAAATACCTATTACTCTGCGGGGTTTTATATTATGCGTGATGCGTGAACGTGGAGGAGCGATTCGTAGGGTTTGGATTTTGATAAGAAGGAATCTAGGACTGAAATTGCCTCGATCTTCTGATGGCTGCTGCATACGGTTTTTCTGGTTTTCTTGGGCCCAAGAATTGATTCTTCTTTACAAAAACCCTGCATTCACTCACAATTAATGTTCGCGGTGTTATGATTATGGTGAATATGAAGGTATTGGTTTTAAAGAATTGCAGCGCTCACGCAAATATATGATGTTTATTGTTCGGCTTCAACAAAAAAAAAACAACCGACTTAAAAAAATACACTACGAAGTGATAAATAACTTCAATTTCGGAAGTCGGTGTCGTTGGTTCCGCACTTTCGTTTTATGACACCGACTTCCGAAATTAAAGTTATTTATCACTTTGTAGTGTTTTTTTTTTAAGTCGATTGTTTTTTTGTTTTTTCGCTTTTTAGTTGTAACCTACCCCATACAAATTCAATTAACACTTGGGGTGCGGAATTTGTATATTTCAACAGTTATTTCGAAAGGTCACATAAAATGTTTAAAGAGAACTGATATAAAAACCCTGCAAAGTAAAAGAAAATTCAGAACCCCGAACCCTAGAGTAAACTCTGCATTCGCGCAAAGACTTCCATCATTCCTACACACTCACATCTATAATAAGGTAAACTCTCCACCCGAATAGCTCCTCTTACACCCGAATGAAACAGACAGTCAAAATAAATTTGGCTCTTGGAACAATCATACACTTCTACTGAAAAAATCCTAAGTATAACCAAATAAACTCAACTCACATTACACCAACACAAAGACATATACACCCTTACACTTACAAATACACCCCCCCCCCCCCACACTCACACACACACCCTCACCCCCCTCCACACACACACACACACCCTCACACCCCTCCACACACACACACACACACAGACGCACACTACAGAACAGCAGCACAAACGGAAAAAACCAATTTTTACTATTATATTACTTACATTTTATTATAAGATTTTTATTGTTTTTAGTTTTTCACTTAATCAGTTATTTTGTTTGTATGTTCAGTTTCGTAGTCTACGGCTAACTAGCTCAACTGTAGCCAATTTCACCTTCAAAATTATTTTATTTAAAAATTTATCATAATGTTATACCTATTATAGAATAGAATAGTTCTTTATTTGCACAGAAAGTAGGTACAAGTTACAGATGTTAAGTTTATAAATATGATCATATACTAACTAGGTTTTTGTGATGTTTATGTTTGTATTTTGCTTTTTCCTTAATTAATAAACAATAAAAAAAAAACTACCTTAACTAAGGCATGCAGACAGTTTAGCTGCTTATAATAAATAAAGACTCATTAATATTTTTGTTATTTACACATATTCAATGGTGTATAAAAGGAAATTGTACCAACTGTTATTTTATCATTTAAATCTTAATTTTTATTCAATTTGTTGACCTCAGCTCTCCCTTAATTATTAGTAAGTCTATTTGTGTGTACATTTAGACTTATAGTCCCGACTAGCTTCTGCCCGCGACTTCGTCCGCGTGAAATTCGTACTTTCCTCCCCCCCCACAGGGATCCTTTTACCCCCACAGGGGTGGAATTTTGAAAAATCGTTTAAGATGTGTTCATAACTTGACTCAAAGTTTATTTATACCAATTTTCGAGCTAATCAAGCCACGCAGTAAAATCCTCAACCTCTTTTCACACAGTTAGGGGTAGATTTTCGAAAAACCCTGATATACGTTATTAATTATTTTTAGTCCTTAGTATAAATACTGAGTTTCAAGTTAATCGGACAGGGCGTTAAAATTATTCTAAAATTTCATCCCCTATTTAACTCCCTTAGGGGTTGAATTTCAAAAAATCCTTCCTTTTTCCTTATCTACATTACTTAATTTAATTTTACACAATGGTTCCCTTTAGGAACCATTGTGTAAAATTTCAGCTTTCTATGTCCAAGGGTTTGGGCTGGGCGTTGATGAGTCAGTCAGTCAGTCAGGCCTTTTGCTTTTATTTATATAGATAGGTAGATAGATACTTTTCCGGGATAAAAAGTACCCAGTGTGGTGCCCAGGATATTAAAGAATAATTATACCAAGTTTC
Organism: Amphipoea lucens; assembly: GCA_947508005.1. Lineage (NCBI taxonomy): Eukaryota > Metazoa > Arthropoda > Insecta > Lepidoptera > Noctuidae > Amphipoea > Amphipoea lucens. The sequence goes on along the minus strand of OX382358.1, from coordinate 15,705,709 downwards.
ATCGTAATCGAACCGATAGTTTTTGCGTGATGCCTGAACAAACAGACAGACAAAAATTTTTTTAATCACATTTTTGGGTTCGGTGTCGGTCTAGTAACACCCCCTGCCATTTATTTTTTTTATTTTTTAAATGTACAGAATTTTCACTTCTACAGATTTATTATAAGTATAGATAGATGTGGCTACTTAATTTTTATTTCATTTGTTGATCTCAGCTTTCCCTTAATTATCAAAATTTTGTACCATTGTAATAGTGCCCAAGACACAGGCTGTGCCTAGTTTGGGACCAACAATACCTTGATATTGTAATTTTGAAATATGAAATAAACGATTTTACTTTACTTGTGCATTGAAGAATTGAAAACACCGACTAGAAGAATCATCAAAACTTGCATAGAAATGCCGGACATGCAGTACATTTATGCATATAACTTCGTACATAAGAACAATTACCTGATGTATTATATACTAAAACCTTTCTGAAAGTATGTAGATCACATTAGTGAAAGAATTATCAATATGGGTTCATGAGTTTTTGAGAAAATCGCAGACATACAAACATACATACATACGGGTCGAATACAGAACCTCCTTTTTTAAAGTCGGTTAAAAATAGTGCCGATGCGCCAGCGCTTCGTAGCGGCATTCAGTCGAAGCTTGTCGAAAGTCCTCCAAGATAATCTTCTTGTTTCTCCATCGGATTATAGGAGTGAAAGGGATGGAGAGAGGAAACAGGGATACCTACGAAACGCTCGCTCCTTCCTATTGCTAATTTTTTAAGGTTTGCGTAAGTATTAGGCTTTCGGACTATAAAAGTCATGTTATATATATATTATATAATTATGCTATATTTTTTGGCGTCAACAATATGCTTGGTATTATTTTAATACCCATGTCATAAAGCTCGATAATGTTACAGATCAAAATGCGCAAAAAGACAACTTATATCCATACAATCGGTTGTACAACTTAATGTAAACGATAAGCTTTTGACACATGGTTATAAAAAAGAAGACGACGCATATCTTGGAAACCCTAGACACGCAGCACCAAGAGCATATAAAGAATATTATCAGGCCAAGGTAATTATTTAAAATGGGACCTCCATGATGAGCTTTAAGGGAAATGGAAGCTAGGAGACCCTTGCCCAGCGGTGGGGCAGTGGTGTGGCAGTGGTGTAGCTGTGGGCATACATTTGTCGCGGCAAAACGTAACTTGGGCATAAGTATAATTGTAGTTGACTTCGATGAACTCTCGCCCCGACTTATCCTCGCTCTAGATGGCGAACGTTTTTTATACTAGTCGCTGTCTTAACGGCAACCGCTAACCTAGTAAACCACCGCCATCAACACTTTATATAGCTAATTGTCGGTATTGACTGGGATATTGTGACTCTGATAGTGATAAGTATGCTTAAGTGCATATTAGTTAGTCTGAATGCTGATTATGTAGAGAAAGATTAGCTATAGGTTATAAAATAAAGTCGGTTAAAAAATATATTTCAGATAATATTAAATCCTGGTCGAAGCGTATTCGAAGGAACAGTGACGTATAACACTAAAAATGACTCTTTCTCAATCACTGAAAAAGAAATTTCTAGAATTAGCAAGTAAGTGCATTTACTCTTATCTAGACTTTCTTAATTACTTAAGTTTATTTATGTAGATAGTAAAGTAACTTTTCTACTAAATTAAATGATGGAGATAGAGGAATGCGGCTTTGGTTGACTAAAATCTGGTTTAACTATAATAGGAAACCCTATTATATTTAAATGTTTCTTGAAGTTAAAGATACGCGACTGTGACCGACATAGCTTGCAGAGTAAACAAACTGAAGTGGCAGTGGGCCGGCCATATTTATCGAAGGACCGATGGCCGCTGGAGCAGACGAGTCCTGGAGTGGAGACCGCATGTCGGCAAGCGTAGTGTGGGACGCCCCCCAGCTTGATGGACGGACGACCTGAAGAAGGTGGCTGGGACAGATTGGATGCTGAAGGCGGAGGACAGGGTTTTGTGGCGCAGCCTGGGCAAGGCCTATGTCCAGCAGCGGACTGCAATAGGCTGAGTTGATTGACTGTTAAACATACATTCCTAATGTACTGATGACTGGTAAACATACACTTCTTGACTTTAAGCGACGTTTAAAATAAAAGGGTTCATGTTGCTCCTTACGGCACGGAGGTTGCCGTTGTTCAGAAATCATTTGGCCACAATATACAAACGTCATAAATAACGAACTCATGGGTACTAGCTATATATTTATTGGTAAAATTGTAACATTGGGAAGCCATTATTTTGAGGAGCTGGAGCTGTTGAGATTGTTCGGTAACCAAGAATTACCAAGCCTGCTCTCTTGTTGTGCTTTGAGCCTTCTTAGATACTTATACGATTGTGTTCTTATATTTTAGGTACGGAAAAGAGCCGAACTGTATCAGCAAGACACATCCACACCTAAATCCATTCTGCTATTGCAAACACTATCGAGTGGAGAAATCCAGTTCAATTAATGTTTAACAACTGGCTTGTGAATTAACGAATTAAATAAAGTTTTAAGCTCTAGTTGTCTGGCATTTTAACATCGTAGGAGGTCGATAAAATCAAATCAAATCTTAATTTGCTGTACACAGTACACATAAAGGGGATTATTGAAGATTTTCGCATGGAGCCTTGGCATACCTACCGTCGCGTATTTTTTTTATTGCAGCTACGCATGAAACTTTTATAAAATGATAGCTGACATCAATCCAAACAGAAAACACAATAGGATCAAACCCCGTAAAGAGTCACGTTTCTGAGATGTTAACGTTCAAAGTTGATCACGTGACATCCATATTTTCTAACGGGAACAACCGTTAAAATAATAAGTATGTCACGTGATCAACTATTTGAAGACGAGATTGACACTTTAAAGAAGCTGCCTTAAATAACAATTTAGGGCTTAGTCGATAAATGCCCAACAGCTTGAAAAAGGACTAATTCGCTAAATACCTAATCCTCAAAAACCCCAATTCTTAAAAAGCTCTTTTCTCGGAAAGCCCAATTTTTAGGGTTCCGTAGTCAACAAGGAACCTTATAGTTTCGCTATATCCGTCTGTCTGTCTGTCTGTCTGTCCGCGGTTTAGCTCAAAAACTATTGGTACTAGAAAGTTGTGATTTGGCATGAGTATACACGTTAATGACGCCGAAAAAGTGGTAACATAACATTTTGAAAAAAAACAATTATATAGGGTACCTCCCTTACATGTAAAGTGGGGATGATAATTTTTTTTTTCGTCCTTTCCATAGTGTGGGATACCGTTATATAGGTCTTTCAAAAATATTTGGGGTTTGGGAAGCCCGTTTTTTGATTAAGTAAACCGTTCGTGACTTATCAAGCTTTAAAGTACCAATTTTCTTTAGAGTCAAGTGTCCCCCTCTACCAACTAAACGGTTGTAGTTAGAAATTCAAATGACACGGCAGTAGTACTTATATACAGGATGGGCAAAAAATCGTGGATCAAACGAAACAGGGCGATAGTCGGGGTTATTTGCAGTAAAAAATATCTTTGTGGCAGAGCCCTAACTAGATCTCCTTAAAAGTTATGGTAGTTTGGGTGTTTACATTATGGTTCTAAGGTTACAAATAATTCTTCGTGTGACTTAAAAAATATTGAAAAAGTGCCAATACTGACAAATCATGGTACTTACTGTCATAAAAGCAGCGTTGTGGTGATGATATTTGTTTATTATTTTTTTTTTGATTTTTTGTTTTTTGGTGTTTTTTTTTTCTATATATAACCCCAACTACCGCCCTGTTTCGTTTGATCCACGATTTTTTACCCACCCTGTATAACGAAGTTTAAAGGAAAACTATCACACTTAAAGTTTACGAGTAATAGTAGACCAACTTAAATTTGTAGTTGCAATGTATGGGAGAACATGATTTTCAACTAGAATGTTAAGTTTGTTCTTGGGATAAATTCATTCACACTACGGAACCCTTCATTGTGCGTGGTCTGACACGCACTTGGCCGGTTTTTTTTTAAAAGAAGTAATTCTTAAAAAGATCAACTCTTATATTGTTCTCTAAATATTTTCTTTCAATACATTGATTCCCAAGAGCGCCATAATTTTATTAGTTAAAATAATAAAATATTAAAACTGTTCCCAGCGGCTCCAAAACAAATCGCGTAAGTGCAACAAAACACAAATTTCTAAAATTAATGTTATAATTTCGTGGTAAATAGTTTCATTACAAATGTAGTCGCACATCAATACTATGCTAAGTATGTAGGTACTTATATACCGATTATAAAATTGAAAACAATAATCTCACAATGCACTTTCTGTCATCAAAAATTTACTTTATTACACACAATATGAAGTTAAAGAATTAAAAATTACAGTCTCCTCATTTAAATTGACCTTAATCAATATTAGTTTCCACAAATGGTAGCCATTTGTAGATGTTTTAATTATTTGGTATTCAACATTTCAATTTATTTAATTTTATTTGTATATACTATATACAAATAAAATTAAATAAATTGAAAAGTAACTAAAATATATATTTTAGTTTGTGTGTAAATAATTATAATCAAATAAATAAAATTGAAAAGTTGAATACCAAATAATTAAAACACCTTAATCAATTTTTCAATACACTTGCTCGTAAAGTGGCTCATAATGAACCGCTTTTAGGTCCATAATGCAGTGTATTAAAAACGCGTGCTTTTTACTTTATGTTATTAACAGAGAAAAAAAGATTATTAAAAAATGTTGGGTACTTTTAAAACTTTTCGTAACTTTAATCGATCTCTTTCTGTGACTGCTAATCTATGCTTATCATTATATGGTGATTACTGGTTCTCTGCCTTTTCGTTGAAAATTGTTTGCCAGATTTACACTTGCCAACTAACGTTTCGCAGAATTTTATTTCGCCGAATAATCAATTGCCAACTTATCATATAATTTTGTTTTATTTCCCAACCTCACGGTTACCAACTGAACGTTTGGTCTACTTTTCATAATTACACTTTTTAGAATGCCAACTTTCAAGTATACATTTAAAAGAAATAAAACTAATATAGTAAATAATAGAGGAAGGCCGAAGAAAAGATGGATGGATTATGTGAGGAATGATATGAAAGAGAAGGGAGTGAATGATAGCGTTACGGTTGACAGGGGAGAATGGAAGAAGAAAACGTGTTGCGCCGACCCCAAGTAACATGGGATAAGGGCAGGAAGATGATGATAATAAATTTATTTACAAGGATGCCATTTTCATTTGGGACAAATTATATACAGGTAGTTATTGTTATTATTAATTTTTTTTTTTACTTTATTTATTTATTTATTGGCCTATCTACAATTGCTACACTGTTTATCCTTAAAATACAAGCAATATAAGCATAGTGTACAATATGATGCGATAGACACAGCATGCAAAAACAAAGTTATAATATAAATAAAATTGCAATAATTGTGCAGAAATAACGCTTACAACACTAATGATTAATAAAACAGGACAAGGAAAAAATAATAACAATTAAATGAAGAAAGAAAAAAAAAGCAGTTAAAAAAACAGTTAATTGTGTTGGTTACTTTTTATGGACTTGGCGCTTGAATTTTTGAAGTGATGTGGAAAAAATATCTATTGATTCATCGCAATTATTAAGAAGCCTGCAAATAGGCTGGTTTCCTAAAAAATTCTAATTAGTCCGTCAGTTAGATTATCGAAAAATAATGGACCCTTATTTTTTCTTTTGTCAATCAAACAAAAAATGACAAGATAAAGCGCGTCAAAATTTGGGAGTGGGGGGTCGTGACGTCACGCCGTGCTAAAAAGTGTCGCACGGCGAACGAGACAATTGAAAAGATAAATCTTAGTTTTAGGCTTGCGAAAACATTTAGCATTACGTAACACAAAACCGAGTGTCTTTGACGCTTTTTTAATAATGTTATCCATGTGGGGAATGAATGTTAATTTACGATCAAGAAGAACTCCCAAATCTCTGACAACATCGACTTTACTGAGGTGCGAACCATTCATACTGTAATTAAAATCCATAAACTTAGCCTTGCGAGTAAACGTAATTTGGGAACATTTTTCTACATTAAGTTGCATGCTATTATCGTTACACCAGTCTAAAAGTCTGTTCAGGTCTTCCTGAAGTAATGTTGAATCAGCTAGAGAATCTATAACGCGTGCTATTTTCAAATCATCGGCAAAAAGGAATGGCGTGGAGTTAAAGAAGCAATAAGGAAGGTCGTGAACAAAGATAATAAATAATACAGGGCCCAGATGGGAACCTTGCGGAACACCGGAGGTTATAGCACTTCATGGGAAACTTTGTCAAAAGCCTTGCTGAAATCAGTGTATATGGCGTCGACTTGCTGGTTCGAGTCAAGCGAAGCTGCAATAACCTCAACGAAAGCTACTAGATTACTGCAGGTGGATCTTGCGGCAGTAAAGCCATGCTGGTGGTCAGACAGATATTTCCTAAAATAGTTTTGTATGTCAGGGCATACTATTGCTTCAAAAACCTTGGCAAATGTCGGAAGGATAGATATAGGACGATAGTTTCCTACCAAATCATCAGCGCCTGACTTATAAATCGGTACTACTTTGGCCAGCTTCCATTGAGTTGGGAAAATACCAGCGCTAAGAGATTTGTTGAAAATCATGTAAAGGGGGGTTGCCAGTTGGTCAGCGCAAGTTACGACAAATTAAGGGGGAATTTCATCGCTGCCGGAGCCTTTGGATATGTCCAAGTTTTTGAGATGCTTAGCTATTTTATACAACGGAATCTGGATCAAGGAAAAGCTGTCTGAGTTGCAAAGGAGGCTTTCCAAGAAAGGCGAAGTTTGAACCACGTTGGAAGCATGGGTAGCTGGACTGTACACTGAAGAAAAATAGTATCCGAACATGTTGCACATCTCATTGCCATTACAAGTTTTGCTGACGCCATTTGACATTGAGGCTGCATAGGCATTAGCAACACCCCGTTTCGACTTAATGAAGGACCAGAAAAACTTGGGATTCGTTGTTATTTTCTGTTCTATACTATTTACATAGGAGTTGTAACATTCTCTTGCCAATCTGTCACAACGCTTACTACACCAACGAAGGGATATCTTATCCATAGGGTTTTTGTACGTACCATACCTTCTTCTTAAGTTATTTTTTTCACGCAGCAATCTCTCCAGCTTTTTTGTGTACTTTATCTTGAATATGACCTAACCTAACTTAACTGTTTCCTTTTACAAAAGCGATTCGCTTCTGGCACATCGCCGGCCGCTGCCGCGGCACGCCCGCTTTGCTCGCTCGGCTCGTGCGTTGTTTGTCATACTCTAACCTAAACTAACCTAACTTAAAAAAGAACAGGCGAAAAGGCAGAGAACCCAATGTATGAAAAGGTAACTGTTACACTGACAAAACGTCATTCGTCAAAATTTGCTAATCGTTAGTTGTCAAAGTGAAACACTGGCGAAACGTTGGTTGGCAAGTGATAATCTGCCAAACAATAATTCTACCAAATGAAACGTTGCACGTTGTCATACAAAAATTTGCTAATCGTTAGTTGTCAAAGTGAAACATCGGCGAAACGTTTGTTGGCAAGTGATAATCTGGCAAACAATTTTCGGCGAAAAGGCAGGATACCGTGATTACTATACAACATTATTTTTAGTATATGCGAAACCCGAAACACGTGTCTAGTATTTTTATGTAAAGAATCTATGTACAAAATTTCAAAACTGTATCATGAATAATCACCAAGTTATAAGCTTGTTATGTTACCTGTTTGTCCGTCCAAAAACATGGTCTCCCCCACCGCGTGCCGTTAGGTACGGCGCGGCGATTGTATTGTAATTAACTGGTGATAACATTTTCCATCACACTTGCAGGCTTTGGACTGTCGTAATGGTCAAGTGTAGGTAGTTATTATAATGTACTTTATTCGTAAATAAATGCAGCCGTAAGCTACGAATAAGTAATTACTTATCTATTCGTAAGCCGTAAGTGATACAATGTAGTCAATGCGATTTGTTCAAAGTGGATGAAAAGTGTTAAACATCGCATTACTTAACCACAGCAGGCTGTAGGTACAAATAATAACTTTCTACAATTAACCATCTTGGCGTGTTTAAAAATGTTAATCATCACGGCAAAGCATTGTGTTCCACGATACTCTGATTGCTCCTCGTACCGCCGCACTGCCAGGGATACGTTATCACTGTTATCGTTGTTTCTGTGTACTGGACGTTTGTGTATGAGAAAGTCCACGTCCAGTCCAGTTACACGACACTTTTTACATACGATAGGTAAGTACACGATCAACCGAAACACAACTGTGGCCCGCGGCGGCCGCGCGCTCGCGATTATGCAGTTGGACCCACGCGACACGTGCGCGCCAACCAGTGGTACCCGGGTGACTGAGGTTGCTGCACCCCCGCCCCGCTCGCTGTGCTCCGGCGCCGCGCCATTGTGCGCGTATGGTAGATAACTACCTACTTAGTCGCTCCTCGGGGCACAGTATAATATACTCGGGGTGTCCAACTATTAACCTTTTTTAAATATTTTTGGGCCAAAATATAACATGGGGTAAAAATTATTGGAATCGATTCAGTTACTTATTCTGAACAAACTATATTCAGGTTTCGCATATACTAAAAATAATGTTGTATAACAGTATTATTTTTGATGCGAAAACGTTCCTTACTTGTCTCACTTTTTCAAAATCTGTCAAATGCAGAATCTATTAAATATATCATCTGTCAATAGTAGATTATGATGTCAAAAGTAGAATCTTTCAAATGTCGACTTAACGGATAATTTGTTTGTTGAATCATAAATTAATTTTATTGTAAAAATATTTTTTTTTTTGCAGTTTATACTTTAAAATTTTTGGAGCTCATGGGAGTGATTTTATTTAATAATAATAAATTGGGGTTTATTTTTGGAGCTGTTGGGAATAAAATTATGAAGCGCATGGGAATAAGCCGTTTGTAGTTGTGCCTACACATGCACATTGTTTTAGTGTGCGTAAGCTCAGCTACTTAAATCCATGTTAGGTTTTTATTGCTAACGCCAAACAGTGAACACGTTCGGAAAAAGCTTCAGTATCAGCCTAAAAAGTCGTTGCAATTTAAATCTAAATCTTAGCAAGTACTTACTTATATACAGGATTTATTGGTTTCGGAGACATACCCTTGGTGCTACGAGTATCCCTTACCCGAGACCACAGGGAGGCCAACCTTTTGCGCATCACCGCCTGGAAGCCGTCCATGCTGTGGTCGGCGAACATGGAGGCACTGCACTGCCATGGGAGCCCCAACAAGCTCCTGAACGCGTTGTTAAAGGCTTTTTTAGTGTAATTGCTCCACAGGTTGCACGTGTATAAAGTTTGGCAACAGCTTTTAAAAAGTGTGATTTTATCGTCACGTGAGCATCGCGCAAACCTGCGAGAAAGCATATTACCCCTTACCGACAATGCTCTGTGCTCCCTATCCACGTCCATATCATCATTTAGTTTCTCATTGACCCAGTGACCCAAGTACTTAAAGGAGATGGGAAATCCTGGGCCCAGCAGTTAACTAGTTGAAATGGGTATTAAAAAAACCGTGATATTTTTCTAAAGGAAATCACAAAATACAGTACCATGTTTCTATCTAGGAAGCGAGAAAAATTAAATTAAGTTGTGAAACTAAATAATCGATAAAGTACATGCCTGAATTCTAAGTAATCGATAGTGAGTAAATCGGTAAAATCTCAGAATATGTATGAAAATCGAGTGACAAATGCTTATCAATCTTTTTTCGTGGATCGATTCAAAGCGAATCGAGTTCCTTTAATTTTTCTTCTGTTAGCAACACTGGTCACTCAGTATAGTCTAAAGTAATCTGTGCTGGTCACTGACTGACAGATGACAGGTAGAAAAAAACCAGCACCTATCAAAAAGTACTCTGTGACCGGCACTCGTTCGTTTTCTTTCGTTGTGAGTGCGCACGTATTTTCCGTTCTCAATCTACTCGTAAACGTGTCAGGATCTTCAACACGTCGCACATGGAGGCTCTCTACTTGCACTCCATGCGTAAAACCATTATACAACCAAAACCATTCAAAAATATTTCGCAAATAACATCAAAAAACTACCATGTTATAATGTAACCTCACTTTTACCACATGATTAGACAAACGGAACAGATACAAAGCTTCAAACAACCGCGCGAATCGGTTGCACTACTACAAGCACGCGGGGCATGTGTGCGTGACCACTGGCCGCTTGTCACGTACGCGGCGAGACTGGAAAAAACCGGTTTACGCTGGCACAGCTAGTTGACAATCTCAGGGTCAGTGCGACGCACGTTGTTTGTTTTGTTAGTTCCAAGTTTGAATATTTTAATGTAAAAACGCGGTATATTATTGTTAATAATGGTGGTTTATTGTACTGTGTGTATGAATAATACTAGAAAAAATAAAGATATATCATACTGCAACTATCCCAAGGAGTACAATAGGTAAGTAAATATTTGATTACTTCTTTTTCAAGTAAGTACTTTTTTGATAAGAAGACAGTACACGGTGTGTTTTTACCTTTTTATTATTATTACAAGTTTTTACTATATATTTGTAGGTACGTGGATGGGTTGGTATGTAGTAGGTATGTGTGTTAAGTTTAAATATTGCAAGTAAGGTTTGAACCACTTCCCGATGTCTGATTGAGCTGAAATTTTGTATACCTGCGTAACTTCGGTGATAATGCAATAATAAGATATAACCTGACGCTGCACCCAGGATTATCTTCTCACTAGGGAACTCTTCAACGGTTAGTAGCACGATCACGAAATTTTTATGATAGATGAATTTTGATAATTAACGGCCATAATAGCATGATCATGAAAGTTTGAATACGAGTTTAAAAAGCATTTTTAATCGAAACTTATTATTAATACCTACCTACATCGTACTTATTTCTCGCTACTAGCAGGTCTTGAAATTAAATAAATATTTAAAAAATAGGTATATAATCTTTAAAATATAGGTCTACCTATGTCGTTTGTACAATAGTGTTCGGTTCGCATTTCCATTTTATTTTTGTTTCAGCTTAAAGCATTTACCACACCATTAAAAGAAACAATAAATGATTAAAAAACAAAAATTATAAAAAGAAAATTATTAGAGTAAGTAATTTGTAAATCATACTGAATAATAAAACTATTTAACAAATGTTTTGTTTGTCTTAACCTATTGTGACAACCCTACGAAAATAGGTAACAATTTTGCACGTTCTTAAGAAGCTTTGCCTCTGTTCCGTTTGTCTACTCATGTGCTTTTACTATATTTCATATAACTTGATTCCTGGATACCCAAAGAACGATGACCATATTTGTATGAGACCCGTCCCCTCCCCTTCAACAGAATTTTTGTATATGTTAGTAGGTTTACAAAGATCTTTAGAAAGACTAGCAACCGGTTTTAACTTCAAAATCCATGGGGCTTAGAAATAAAATAAAAAATGTTTTATTTATTTTTTCAAATTCAACAAACATGTTATATAGTAGATTAACCAGAAATGGGATAAAGTAGTGTCTTGCTGCCGCGGGCGCTATTTTGAATCCTAAACGCAACGAAGGATTCTAGGTTTGAGTTAACTCCTGAGCGAAACGAGGTAGTTAAGACTTGAATCCTTGAGTGCAGAGGGATTCAAGTTCGCCCAAGACGAAGACACCTTTATCCAAGAGGAGAATACCTACTCTACTTTTCGCACGTACTGCGAAGTAATAAAAACCATTTCGATTATTTATTTATTTAATGCACAACCATAGTTACACGCTAGGCTTAAACTAGTGAGTATAATATGACCCTGTTAGGGCGCAGCAAGATAAAACAAAGTCCTTTAACGTGGCAGGGTCAAACGAGAAGCTATCAATCAAGTCCAATAAACATGCAGGGGTTAGTAAGAGATCTAAGTAAAACAATCCGATATTGAAAATAACAAAGTCGCGTCTCCTTCGTAGACGAGCATATAGGAGAAAAAAATTGGACGAGTAATGAATGACGTTTATTGTTTTATTTGTTTTATAAATGGCATCTCGTAGTTGATCTTGAAAGGTTTAAAAATCAAAGAATGTGGTGTATACAAACTGTTATTTTGTGCCGAAAATAGTAACATGAAAACATGATTTTCTCGGAATATCCCGCACTTTTGAGAGATGTCGTCATAGCAAAAATTGATCAGCTTGCTAAGGTGGTTCGAATGAGATACATTTTAAGTCTGTTGGTCAATGTAAGGGCTGGGGAGACGTTGTGACGAAATTAACACTAAAACATGATTTTCTCGGAATATCCCGCACTTTTGAGAGATGTCGTCATAGTAAAAATTGATCAGCTTGCTAAGGCGGTTCGAATGAGATACATTTTAAGTCTGTTGGTCAATGTAAGGGTTGGGGGGACGTTGTGACGAAATTAACACTAAAACATGATTTTCTCGGAATATCCCGCACTTTTAAGAGATGTCGTCATAGTAAAAATTGATCAGCTTGCTAAGGCGGTTCGAATGAGATACATTTTAAGTCTGTTGGTCAATGTAAGGGTTGGGGGGACGTCGTGACGAAATTAACACTAAAACATGATTTTCTCGGAATATCTCGCACTTTTGAGAGATGTCGTCATAGTAAAAATTGATCAGCTTGCTAAGGCGGTTCGAATGAGATACATTTTAAGTCTGTTGGTCAATGTAAGGTTGGGGGGACGTTCTGACTCATCGTCCTTTCACCAAATTTTCAGTGAGGCCTTTTTATTATATCCACTTACAAATAAAGCTAGTTTGATTGAGTTAACACCTGGGCCCAGGAAACTATGGAGTCTTTCCCTTCTCCTTTGGACACTTGCTGTAGGACGGTTCCATTTAGTGTGATCGGAGGATCAGAGTAGGTTTTAGTCCTAGCCTTAAAATCTAACAGTCGCTCTTCTGAACATTGTACTTGAGCCCATGGGCCATTGCAAACCGTTCACATATGGTCAATAGTGACCTCACGGAACTGATTGAGGGGCCCAGCAGCACCATGTCACCATCCACTGAACAACACCACTGAACGACACCAGCACTGCTGAGCTCCTCGATGTCAATGAATGGACTGCCATTCAAATATAAATTAAATAGAGTAAGTGAAGTCAGTCCCCCCTTGCCTCACTCCACACTCCATCCTATAGGCATCCGAGCATTCGCCCATCCACCCGACAAAATTGCTTTGGTTATTATACCAATATCTAAATAAGTTGATGAGATGACAGGACATTATATGACACCATGTCAAAAGCTTTTGACAGGTCCAGGAAGCAGGCGTATACTGGTGTTCTTCTGTCAGTATAGTACCGGACAGTATGCTTAAGACATAGTGCTGCAGATTCTGTGGACATTCCAGGTCGGAATCCGAACTGGGCGTTATGCAGAGAGACGTGTTGGCTTAAAATGTCTGCTAAGCACACCATCCAGCAAATTACCCAGGGTCGTGGCCAGAGATATAGGTCTATAATTTCCCTTTTCCGATGCGATACCAGTCTTATTTTTAATTATAGGTACTACTATGGTCTTCATGAGATCGTCTGGTAGGTAGTTATGACGAAGACAGAAAGTAAACAACATGGATAGGACCCTAGGCAAGTCAACACCCGCATGCTGCAGATGCTCGATGCTGAATTGCTGAGACCATCGTGCCCTGGTGACTTCCCTCTGGTTATCTGCTTAATACACTTGTCAACCACCGCAAAAGTTATTTTAACTAGAGGGTCACCGGTACCGCATTTCCCAGCATCAAGCATCATTTCGCCCTCTTCCGGTTTCAACAGAGGTTCCACTCTAAAGTGGTTCCTAAATAGGTTAGCCACATCACGGGGAGCACTAATCCCCTCCACACTGGCTGGGAGACTCACCTTTGGCTTAAGTTGGTTGACTTCTAAAACTGACTGAAATTTTTAGACTTATGATGTTCGGCAATTATATCCATCTTTATTTGATCTTTATGATTAAGGCAATACTTCAATTTGGCTTTAAAAACTTTTCTAGAGTGGCCTCATAAAGCCTACCCGAGTTAGGCTTACCCTACGAACACCACTCTTGGACATGGAACATAGCCTTTTGATGTGCATCCCGAAAATGTTTATTGCAACCCGCGATGTGGCGCCCCGTCACAGGTTTGCTTTTATGGCTGGATACAGAGACTTTTATAAGCACTGTTAGAACAGCTCGGTACAACCTATTAATCACATTTCTATGCTCGATATTATTACACAACATATCCGCACAACCGTTCAAACCATCAGGAAAATCAATATATTTTAATTTACTGTGACATATTTCATGATAATTTTCTATTTGCAACTGATCCGTATCCCCCCATATAACACCCTTTATTATCTTATTGCTATTATTCACACAACTATCTACGAGCGTCTTGGGTGTGCAGTTACCTAGGTTAACTACAATTTCTATCGGTAATCGGGCGTTTTGGTGATAGGTGTACAGTTTTAATACCGTAAGAGGCCCAATTTCTTAAAAGAAAAAGTTTTTTCAACACATTTGCTCGTAAAATGGCTCTTAATGAACCGCTTTTAGGTCCATAATGCAGTGTATTGAAAACGCGTGCTTTTTCTTTACGTTACGGCATTTGTAGCAGCGACAGCAGATATATCGCGTGTTAAGGCTCATTGAAAAGGGCTCGATGTGTGGATAGACTTACTGTAAATGAGGAACATCGAAGTACATAAAGACCTGATGCTGAAGCCGGGAGCATCAGAAAAAGTGCAAACCTTGAAATTACAGCACCGTAGTCGTGTTTGGGCTCATTTTAAACAGGACTAAATTTTAAGTTCAATGCAATGTTGACATAAGTCTGGCCTGATGCTGCAGCCAGGATTATCAGCATCTAGTCTAAAAACATCAGGTCAGGATTTGATGATGGGATCCTGGAGAAATCGAAGGAACTCTTCAAATATTATAGGCACACCTATAGCGATTTGGGTATTTTTTATAGTAACTCGTGCATTTGCTCTCGGAAAGCACCATTTGGTGAAGTGGAACTCATGATGAAGACCACAGACGGCCACCGGAACTACTCAATAATATCTAAGTATTTCACGGATTGCGATTTGATTACTTTAATATAATTGCTAAGCAATTTATGCTCGTCACAATGTGAATGGTGATATGGAGCTGATGGTGGACCTGGAGAACTCCTCAACAATTAACTTGCCTGCATCGGGAAAAGCAATATTTTGTTTGTAAAAGGCGATGAGCACTAGGCTATTGTAACTTAGATAAATTATAAGCAGACCCACTAAAAAGCGTGAAATAAAAACTTTTTAAGAAAAAAAAACACGACTTCCAAAAAAACAGTATAAAGTGAAAAATAACTTTAATTTCGGAAGTCGGTGGCAAAAAACTAAAATACAGATCCAAAGACACCGACTTCCGAAATTAAAGTTATTTTTCACTTTATAGTGTTTTTTTGGAAGTCGGTTTTTTTTTCTTAAAAAGTTTATACTATGTAAAGCTTTTCTAAACCAGTCACAAAGTGATCATGACGGTATTCTCCATTTGTTTGGGTCAAATAATTTTCAGGCAAGTATTTTTTTTTTCTATATAATCTAGTCGTTTCTGGCACTCGCCGGCCGCTGCCGCGGCACCGCTCGCTTCGCTCGCTCGGCTCGTGCGTAGGGGGTCACGGTCTTAGCCTAACCTAACCGAAACATTTTTTTTTTAATAATTAACCTAATGTAACTAGTTCGGTTCCGGGTAGCCTACTAAAAATAATCTCTTTTTTTTCTTCTATGAGCGCAAGTCGCTTCTGGCACCCATATTTTGTGTAAGAGGATTTTTTTCCAAAATAATCCAGTCGTTTCTGGCACTCGCCGGCCGCTGCCGCGGCACCGCTTGCTTCGCTCGCTTGGCTCGTGCGTAGGGGTCACAGTTTTAACCTAACCTAACCTAACATTTTTTTTAATAATTAACCTAATCTAACTAGTTCGGTTCCGGGTAGCCCACTAAAAATAATGTCTTTTTTTCTATTAGCGCAAGTCGATGAAAGAACGAGTTTCATTTTTTGGAAATTGCGTAATGATAAGTCAATATGTAAAACGTTTTTATTCCAAACGTTGTTTTAAGAGATCAAATGAATAAAAAATGAATTGCTTGTTAAATAACACGTTATTAAAAAAAAAGTTTTACTGGTGATTATTTTGTAAAGTGAATTATTTGGCAAACTTGTTGTTGTATAATGATGAAATGACAAGTCATGCTTTTGCCAATCGTTGTTTGTCAATTAAAAATTTGTAAATTAGTTTTTGGTGAACTGACAGGGCACCCCTTGTGCTACAATTCTTGCCAAATTTCATAATTCTGGGTTAGGGAATGTAATCTCGCGAGATTGGTGAATATCTTTTTATATGACATTGTCACAATAATGGGATTTTTGATAGGGAAATAATAAATTTGATGTAATATTTAATAATAATTTATTTCAAAAACGACGCTACATAAAATATGTTGAGATACAAGAGCATGGGAAGTTATTTGACAAACTAGATACCAAAGCTTGTCATAAGTTTGTCCGTCTAGACTAGTTGTTAATAAAATTTTTGCAATACCCAGTAATATCAACGTAAAATTGTAGTACTTACCTACTTACTGCTATATCAAAATATTCACCTCTTTCCTAAGTTTACTACATTGGGCTAGGAACGAATAAAATTAAACTGGCCATAGATATCCGAAAACTGGCCCATCTTTGACTCAACCCTGACATTTGTAAGGAGATATAAAGCTAAGTAAATACATTTTCAGTGGCTCTTAGCGTGGCAAATGGTTCATCTGTTTTATTTGAAGTCGGGAGTGGCGCCTTGTAAAGAGGAAATAAACATTTCATCACGCTCCCTTGACTTACATAAGTGTATGTACTTTATACGATGATAACTCTAAGCCAAAAGATGAAAGACCTTATGTCTTTCTGTCACAAAGTAGGTCACATTCGAAAAAACTACCCGGAAAATAGGAGTCACCATGATGAGCAGTGATCGGAATAGGCTGAGTATATTTACCTAAAGTTTAAAGAACAGAGACGAAAATCGGAGACTTCCTTATGACAAAATTTTTTTTTTTTTTTTGGCTGAACATAACAATATAACATGAATATATTAATGACTCATTATTATGCATAAAATGCTACTTACAAGGTATTCATACAAAAAACTATGCAAATGCATTCCCGAGGTTTTCACTCTAAGGCGACGATATATTCATGTTAATGTCACATGTTGTTGTCATTTTTAATATTAGTTATTTTATTTCTCAAAACATTGATTACGGTTCATTAAAGCATTTTAAATAATTTTAATGATAAAATACGAGTAAGATATTGAAAGTTAGGTACATAATTAAAGTTCCGGCACAGAATACTTAAAGTACTACGTACAGAAAGGACACTCCCTTCCCCGCACTAACATCAGTTACCGCACCTCACCCCGCACTTCGAGGTTACCGTCGCAGTTCTTTAACAAGAGCGCTCGCAAACACAAGTACCTCACGCACACATTCATACGTATACAAACGTCATTTTTTAATGTAGTGGTAGTAGGTAATTATTTTGCGAGCGTTGTATGGAGTGTCCGGGGTGTGGTTCCGGTAAAAAAAAAATTGTCATAAGGAAGTCTCCGATTTTCGTCTCTGTTCTTTAAACTTTAGGTAAATATACTCAGCCTATTCCGATCACTGATGATGAGTTACCATGTTCAGCTCAAAGACTGAAATCGTTCATCGAGTCGAAAACATATAGTACGAATCTTTTTAGTCGGTCGTTAAAAATACAACAATATTTAGATAAGTATCATGTAATTAATGTTGCTAACCAAACTTTGTGCTAATCGAGAGAGAGAGCTTTTGTCACGACATAATATCCCAAATTTCTTTTTAGGTCACAATAGTGTTGCCAGTCTACCTTTTCCAAATGCTTAAAAATATAGTCATCATTCGTGCACCTGTCATAATATAATATTATAAATTTACCATGTCATTCAGTCATAGCACAGTTTACAGTCGCTTTAAACATGAACTTCAGCTTTAGTTTTTTTATGAACTTGTTAAACATTGTGTGAACACGACTGGAGCTGACAGCATATTATACTCCATTACTCATACCGAGTCCTGGGAACCTTCACTTAACGGAGTATTTACTTGGGAAATTAATAGTTTTGTCAGTTTCTATTTACTGCTTTGACTAAAAATGTGATTTATATGAATAAATCGAATTATCACACTAATCACACTAATATTATAAAGGTGAAAGTTTGTGAGTGTGTGTGTGTGTGTGTGTGTGTGTGTGTTTATATGTTTGTTACTTCTTCACGCTCAAACCGCTGAACCAATTTAGATGAAATTTGGTATAGAGATAGTTGAAGTCCCGGGAAAGGACATAGGCTACTTTATCCCGATATTTCCACGGGATCGAAACTTATGCGGGTGAAACCGCGGGACGCAGCTAGTGACTAAATAAAATTATTTACAAAACAGGTTCATCCCAACATATTTGGAAACATATTTACAGACAGTATAATTACAATATTCTATCCTGAATCCTCTTTCTAAAGCTAACACTTTATTGGCATTTCGCCAGAGTCTACATTGCCGATATTTATATTTGGCTTGGCTCCTGCTTCGATGATTTGGAGTGATTAGCTATACGAAGCGATTTACATGAGTAAAGAAACACTCGTTAACTACGCCCACCATCTCAGAAGCTTATGAACGAAAGTGGTCTGCGACCCCATCGCAAAATAACGACTCACTTATTTAATGTACTGTATGGTACGAGTATAATGAATTAATGACGCAGTGAAAGAGAGGCGTGACGACTGGGCGAGACAAATTCTACGAAACACATGAACATTCAACAAGATAACGCTAAAACATAATATCTTTATCCAACTAGAATTAAATTAACCGCATGAATATGCAGATATGTACACGTTTACAAGACCCTCGTTATTATTTTTATATTGCGTAGGTAATTTGAATCCTGAACTTCAATGCTGAGCGGATTTTCGGAAAAGCGTCGTTTTACTCACACTTGAGGATATAATGAAAATCTATATTTTTCATAAGATAATGTTAAACTTTTCGTGTCTTCTTTTCCAATTCACAGAGTAGTTTTTATTTCAGTGACACAATGAGCAGTATTATCGCTAGATTACAGTTTTCTTACACATGCGATCATAATAACTTACCGCAGAGCAATGATATTCGTTGTAGATACGATGAGGGGTGCGTGCTCTAAACTTGGGGAAGGAATTCATATACGTAGACTGGAACGCGCCTAAGCTCATCTGTCATTTAGTTTGAAGTTCCTATTTCACGACCTGTAACTTAGGGTACTCATGCACTAGCATTAGGGTTAGGGTGGGGGTCTTGGACGTCTTGGACCAACACCTTCACACAATTAACATCGAACTTCACTTGGTAAGTTCGTTTGATTTCTAATTGTGTTTCTGTGTTGGTCCAAGACGTCCTATAATTCTTGACTTGTAGGATGTTCAAAGAGTCGTGAAATACAACAAATAATTTCTTTTTTATATAGTGTATTAATAAAAATCAATGAAGTTTGAACTAATAGTTCAAACAGAAACATAACAAAACACTTATTAATGAGTGACAAATAAAACTTAAATTTTTATAATTTTCTGATATCAACTAATCTTAATTAAAACTAAAATTGAGATTCATAAAATGGTTAACAGATAACCTACTCATACATGAGTAATTTTAAGCACTTGAATTAAAAATAGTTTCTGCGAATAAAGTCTCTGATTGTACAATAGGTCTGTTGTAGAACCTGGCGAACACTGAAGAGGTTTCACCCCAACCTGCCGTTTTTCGAATTATATCTAGGTTGACTCCTAGAGCTTTCGCCTTCGATGAAGATGCATGTCGCGTGCTATGTGCTGTGAACATAGCGGTGTCTATGCCGCTCTTGGTCATCATATCTTTGATCCAACGGCTTATAGTTTGTGATCCTATAACTTTATATGGTTTCTTGAAACTTAAAAGAAGCCGTCCTGAATTACTGGGTCGTAATTTTTCAGTTATTTTGATGTAGTCAACTAGTGACTGCGCAGGGCAGATTTCGGGTCTTTCGATAAAAAACGGAATGATTAGGGCAGGTTGAGTTGCACCCACTCGAGATGTTTTAATGAGATCAGTAATTTTTATGATAATTTTTTCTCTACAACATTTAATATTTTCTAATCTAATCAGACTTAAGGTTTGGACCCTATGTGCAGTTGTTAAAGCTAAAATAGTTACTAATTTTTTTGATAACATTTCCAATGAAATGTTATTATTAGGATATAAATTACCTAAGTAATTCAACACAGTGTTGGTGTCCCAAGTAACATCATACTTTGGGTTATTTGGTCTCAGCCGAAAAACTCCTTTAAAGAACCTTTTTATTAGTTCATTGGTACCAACTTGTGGTCCAACTAATAGCGAAATTGCAGATCGACATGAGTTGAGACTTCCATATTTTGATCCATTATTGTACATCCCAGTTAAAAACTTTAATATATCTGGAATACCAGCACTGTAACAATCTATTGAATTACCTAAACAATAAGTCCACCATGATTTTAAACATGTGTTATACTGTGACACAGTATTATCTGCCAAGGATGCTAGCATGACGTCAATTGACATACCAGGAACACCTCGGCTCTCTAAAGCTTTCCTGATAAGACCCCTGCAACCAGGGTAAGCCGCTCGTGAAGAGGATGCGGCCTGCTGTTGATAGAAGTTAATAATGACTTATTAGGTTGGAAATAGATTGGCTCTGAACATAGTAATTTTTGGTATAGAGGATACCAAGGTTGGGTGGGCCAATGGGGTGCAACAACAATACCAGTAGCCTCGTCATTAGCAATTTTTCGGAGAGTTTTTAGTAACATTGAGAATGGTGGAAAGGCATAAAAAAAATACTGAGACCATGAAACGGTAAAAGCGTCTATAGCATAAGCTTCTGGATCTCTGTGCCAAGATATAAACTTTTTACATTTTGTATTGGCTCTAGAGGCAAATAAGTCTATATTGGGTCTGCCAAAAGCTGTAATTATCTGCTGAAATGCGTGGTCTGCTAATTCAAATTCTATGTTAGCTTGAGTCTTTCTAGATTCTGCATCTGCTATAAAGTTGTCTTTTGACTGGATATAAGAAGCAAACACAAAAATGTTCCTAGACTCACACCATTGCCAAATGTCCCTTGCCAGTGTATTGAGATGATTGAACTGTACTCCTCCCATACGATTTATGTACGATATGGCTGTTGTGTTGTCTATTCGGAGAAGTATTTGACAATCCCTGAGGTTAGTTGCATACGTTTTTAGTCCAATAAAAGAAGCAAGGAGTTCTAAGTAATTAATGTGTTTCTTAGACTCTTCAATTGACCATGAGCCTCCCAAAGAATTGTCGTTGCACGCCACGCCCCAACCCGTTAAAGACGAATCTGAAAAAATTTCTAATGCATAGCAGTCTGACCGAATGTTGTTACTAGGTGCTTTTAAGTTTTTAAACCACCAATCAAAATCGGATTTTAAATAGCTGGGCAATTTCATGGTTTTATTGTAATTATCATTATTATTAAGCAAACTCAGGTATTTCAGTCTTTCAAAAGCTTTGGTATATACCCAGCCATACTTAACAGCGGGGCAAATGGAAGTGAGTAATCCTAACAAATGGGCAAATTCTCTTATTTTGCAGTTTTTCTTATTATAAAAAGATAATAATTCTTGCTGAATCTTTAAGCATTTTTCAGGTGGTAATTCTATTGTCATGTCTAGTGAATTTAACACAAAACCTAAAAAATTGCATTTCTGTTGGGGTAAAAGTAAACACTTGTCATAATTAATTGTAAACCCTAGGTGTTCTAAAAAGCTACACACTTTATTAATGCCCTCTCTTGCCTCTAACATGTTGTCAAAAATCAAAAGTATATCATCAAGATAAACAGAACACAAAATTCCTTGAGACCGGAGGTGTTCAATGACAGGTTTCATAATTTTTGTGAAAACATAAGGCGCTGTGCAGAGACCGAATGCTAATACATTAAACTCATATAGCTTATCCTGCCATTGAAAGCGAAGGTACTTTCTATAATGCTCATGTATCTGCACAGAGTAATATGCCTCTTTAAGATCGATTTTTGCCATAAGGGAACCAGTTGAAAGTAATTTTGTGGCAGTTCTAATGTCTTCAAGTTTGAAATGGGATGTACTCATAAACTTATTGAGCTTCTTTAAGTTTAAAATGAATCTTTTCTCACCATTAGGTTTTGGGGCCAAAAAAATATGTGAAAGAAACTGATTATTACATAGCTCACATTCCCTTATAGCTTTTATGGTAAGAAGATGGGATATTGACTGTTGCATTTCTTGAGCCTCTTTACCTTTTAATTTATTTGCGGGTGCAAGTGTTTGATTAGGTAAAGTTAAAAATGGCAATTTGTAACCTGCAACCCAGGACAAAATGGTCTTATCTTTGGTAATAGCTAACCAGTTATTATAGTGAGAAGACAGGAGTTTTACCTCTAAGTTTTTTTGTGTGGTGGGCCACTTCTCTGCTGAGGAGCTGGCCACCGCTGTGGAGCTGGCCACTGCTGAGGTGCTGGCCACCTCTGAGCTGCTGGTCGAGGCCTGTGGTTGTGCTGTCTGCCCGCTCTCGGTGTATGTTGAGGTTGGTACTTCCGAGGCGGGCCCCGTGAGTTTAAATTGGTAGGCTTTGCTTGTTTTGATGATTGTGGTTGGTTATATTTCATCTCTGATCCAGTCTTGTTAATAGCTTTTCCAGCTTTTAAATCCTCATGAAGGTTTTCACCAAATATGTATTTACCCACTTTTGTTTGAGTAACAATATCCTTTGTATCTTTATTGAGTGCAAATTGTAAAAGGTATCTGCGAGATATTGACTCGGAGTGGAATAAATCACACAGCATACGTCCGGTGTCGCTTACAATTTTTGTAACTTCCTTGCACTCTTTATTTTTAATCAAAATATCAAGGGCCTTCCCGATGCAAGCCGTAGCTTGGCCCAGGCAGTTTTGTTGCTGTTCCATTGCCCGGTCTCTTTTTAAGACCTGCTCTGAGACAGCTGCCTTAATCTCCGGATTTATTTTGGGGGCCTCCAAAAAAAGACAATTGTCAGGGATTGGATACAACTTCAGGAGTTCTGTTTTGCTATCCTTCTCTAGTCCATTGGTAATTATATGATTCCATCTCATGGTGATGTCTTTGTGAATTGCTTCTGCATAAGTCTTTTTATTAGGGTCCTCTCCTAAAATACTAAGTATGTCCTCATCTAACGGCAAAGGCTCAGAGGAATTTTCTTGTAAAGTTTCCGTGGCAGGAAGCTCAGGAAGCTGTTCTTCAGGAGCCAACTCGACTGTAGCCTCTTTGGCTAAATTTGTTTCCTGTTGAAACTCTTCTACACTCTCAGGGCCTAAAAATTTATTTATTTATTAGTACTCTCTTATTAAAGGAGCCTTTTATTGAGGTGAGAGATATACCACACGAATAGTACCATCAGTGCCATCACACGAGTATATCCGCAAACCTTATGGGGTTACGGTCGGGATATGCCACACGAATGGTACTCGCAGTACCACCACGCGGGCATAACCTCTAACCTTTATTTCCGGTCGGGATGTACCTCACGAATAGCACTCGCAGTGCTACCACACGAGTATATCCTCGTACCATTGTTATATTTCTGTATAGAATTAGCCACAGATTGTGTAAGTATGATTCTAATTAGCCCAAACACTGGATTTTAAACAAGTATGCACTTGTTTTTGACAACAAGCACCGCGTGCGTGAGAATAACGGGTAGGTACATAATTGATAAATATGATCACAAAATAAGAGTGTGTTTAAGTATGTTTTGTATTTAAGTACCTTGAATATCGTCCTGTACTTCGATTTCACTCGAAGAGGAAGAATGTCTTTCTCTCATTCGTTTCTTAAACTTTTTAAATAACGAATATAATTCTTCATCTTCGTTCTTCCTTTTCCTTTTATGTTTTCCCATAGTAAATGTTTATTTTAAGTAGTTAAATTTACCTGAAATAACTTTTTAAAGGAGCAAGAAGAAAAAAACGTGGGTTTTTGGCGCGCAAAGAGCTTAATCTTCACGCCCAATAGAAAATGATTTATGATAAACGCAGTACATCTGACGGAAAATGTATTTTTACTTGCAATATCTTATAGTCTTTAGTTTGTTTGGAGTACAGCTACTTGAAAATCCATCTACTGATGGAAAAGGAAAGATTAATCTTGTTGATAATGCATAATGTTTTCACAAAATCCTTTTTTTTTTTTCTCAAAATGAGATCTATAAACGTTTCTGTTAGCACGTGCTTTGACAAAGTGTTATCGTTGTCACTGGTCTGTCCAACTGTAAAGTAAAGACAAGGTAGAGATGAGAACATGTCTAAGTCAAAGCCTAAGTAACATTTACAGATTTCGGCCTCTATACCGTTTGTAAAAATACCAAAATGTATCAGCTTGTTCCGCCTTGCAACAGACAGCTGCATGAAATATTGCTCAGTGGCCAGATCTCCAGTAACTCCTACAAGTTGGTGTCAGGAAGAAGCGTCGTAAACTATTCTGTTTGTGCTATAAATAGCTCTGAACTGGCGCGAGGCTCGACCCGACTCACTTGATACCTTTTACTTTAAAATTTAAATCAGCCTTTCAAGTCGAATCTTCTAAAGGACGTCGTGATTTATTATTTTACGATTCGACAGTTGAAGTATAATAGTATAAATGATGGAAATGTTATAAGAAACCTTTTACAACTTTATTCACCAAAGCAAAAAAAAGGCTCACGACATTGAGCCCCCGATAATCGTTGTTAATATAGGTATCTAAACGGTAGAAATGTCACTGCTTTCCCTACCAATCAGGTAAGCCGATCGTTCAATTATAATTCATTTCCAAAAGATAATTACGCTGTCGCCTCGTCGATATTGTGAGATTCATTAATAAAGTTCATGCAGCAGAGAACGCAATACACTCGTGTTGATACATCGACGGTTCGACATCTAAAGTGAACAACAAATTGGTACTCCGAGTCTCCAACGTCGAAACACGAGACTCCTTCGTACTCATGTATCTAATTGACTCACAATTTTCTTTAGGTATTTGTCGTATTATATTTCTTCAGTTAAAATGAGATCTAAAAATAGAAAATAAATTGGCTGTCGCATTATGAAACTTATTTAGTTTAAAACTAGACAGTTATAGCTTGTATCAATTACCTATTTGATTTTAGACATAATACATAATGCCTAGATACATTAGAAAGCAAGCTGGAACATTGCTTAAAAGTAAATCGCGCAGACCGAAAAAAGTCTAATACCTTTTTTGCAAGAAAAAAAAAAAGAAATTTAATTCCATCTAAAAACTTTACAACCTTTGTAAACAAAACAGCTACTAAATTTCGGTAATGACTTGAGTTTTATATCCCGGCGTCGTGTTACAAAAGCTTTTCCCAACCCTTGTCACTGCGACAGTGACTTGACAACGTAACACCTACGGAGCGGAAAGAGGAGACAGCATTGTTTGTTTTGCCATCGCAAGTAATAGATCGAACACGAGATATAATATGCACCCATTGTTAAACTGAAAAGTACCAAATAAATACTAACAGTGGGACCTCTGAAACAAGGCCTTGAAATAAACTAAGACAGAAGTACGTATTTCCGGTAGTGTCCCGGTACCCGGTATCGTGTTTTATACATTTGCACGTCTCTACCAATTATAAATTAAAGTTTGTGAATGGCAATACCTTCTTGGTAATATGTTGTTCAATTTCAATAGCAACACTGACGAAACAGTTTAATAGTGTCGAAACTGCGTATTATCTCTACATAGTTAGAGCGAATTTGTGTTACGACAAAAGTGTGCTGTTCGCAATTTTTAAGAGACTAATTCAATGTTCTGTCGATGAACAGCGAGCCCACTATGTCGTGTTGATAAGCTAGCCTTGCTGCTGTGGATTAATTTATAATTGAAAAATAATTTCTTTTGTCAATTTATTGCCCATTAGCTGAACTGGAAAATACAATCAGGGAAATAATTTGTTTAGCAAATTGACTACCAACTTAAATTGTCCGTATCACATCTGCAATTCTTTTTAGTTGTATGAAATGGCACGGCAAAGTGACACAGGGTATCATTTTGCTTAATAACTAATTACCTTGACTGTACCTATTAATATCTAGGTACCGTGGGACCTCCTAAGTAGACCTTGAAATAAATTACTTGATTCATGCTCCGCGGACTTTCAGCAAACTTTCTTACTTCAGAAAGTTTTTGATTGCTTTCTTACCTAATGAACTCACTGCTCTTGGCGTTATTCTCACTAACCAAAATATACGTTGTGGAAAGGGTTGCAAATCGTTTTCAATGTCCGTTCTTTATAGGTATTTGAATGGTTTGCTAAACTGTGTAAGAACTTTAATACCAGAAACTGGATTTTTAAGATTTAAAAACTCCTTTACACACAGTACTTACATCACAGAGTATTATTTAAGAACGCAGTATTAAATAATCAACCGAAACAGCTATCAGTATTAACATTCCGCCATACTACGAGCCATACTTTGGATTGTGAACGCAATAGCGGAACTGCGCTTTCGATTCATTCCGATGTTCAAATGTTCCCAAACATCAGAAAATGTGTTTAAACGAGACAATAAATTGAAGAATACGTTGAGCTGCTAATAATGAAAATATTTGTGTTTGGACGAGACTTCCAAACTTCCAATCTCTAGTCATACAAGCGTCTTTTATTTTCTTGTCCATTTCAACGTTTATGTTTTGAGACCGGATTCGAGTTTAATGTTTTCGTACTTAGCTAACTCGAACAGAGTAGGTTCAGGAAACTTGATGGTTGAGCAGATTGATATACGTCGTGAATTTTAAATATGGAGTCTGCAAAGTAGTATTTTCTAACAGGTTGCAATAAAACACTTATTCCTCAAACCGAGCACGGTTTCGTTCCATGCTCAGATAAATTCTTTTAATTTTCTAACGTTCGCAGTTCAAAGAGTTCACAGCTTTGAACATAAAAGTATTCTCCAGCTATAACATTGAAGATGTCTTTGAAGTTTTTCATCGTATGTTTGACGAATTGGAAAGGCACGCTTTGTCCGAATGAACAGTAAATGTATTCACAACCCAAAAAGAAATATGTAGGTATATAAAATATGATTATTAAGTGCTTTGTGCAGATAACGTAGATAGTGAACAAGGGTGGACTTAATACTTTAGGTATGTTCATAAAAACTCTCCCCATTTTATTCTCGAATCATTTGTACGGGCTCCTGATCCAGTCTTTGTGATGAAATTCGTGTCCCACAAGTCGACGATAAATCAAACACACACAGCCCTACCCACTAATCGCGCCATACAACTAACAAACAAATCATAACTTGCGACGAAGTTGAAAAAATCAAGGAAAGAGCAATAGGATTTTACAGTTTATTAATGCCATCAGAAATGTTTATTAACTCGAGCCAGCTGCGATAGAATAATTACGGGTACTCGCGCAGCTTTAAGGAAAATCGTTTGCAAAATAGTTTTTCATTGAAATTTATCTCGTGTATTATTATTTTATCTCGCTTGTAGTCTTTGATCGAGTCACAATACCGCTGTCCACCATTGTCCTCTTTGTAGTGACTCTACATAGAAACCGCGCCATGGGTATTATTGACAGGAACGATATGAAACTAAAATAATATATTGTAAAACATTAATTTACATCTCTATTTTAGTTTAAGTTTTTTGCCACCGACTTCCGAAATTAAAGTTATTTCTTAATTTTTAGTTAATTTCTTTTTGAATTCGGTTTATTTTTTTTAATTGCTTTTTTATTTCGTAATTTTTAGTTAAATACTGCACTAGAATTTGAACAAGGTTTCCTTTTGACACTACACCCGTAGCTCGTATCAATAAGCCAGGCCGTCACACATACACGTATTAGTTCATATCTTGAAAATTTCTGAATCGATTTTGATGAAACTTGCACTGTTCCCCAAGTTAAAGTAAATATAAGCCAATAAAAAAAATGATCAAGATCTGATTAATAGTTGCGGAGAAATGCGTGGACAAACATACATACATACATCTATAAAAAAAATTGTATTTGTTTGGAAGCCCTAATAGATTGTCATATGTGAATATAATGCAGTTCCAATAATATTACATACATACCATCCTTTTTTTTTGAAGTCGGTAAAAACAAACATCTATTGTCTGCCTATCCTACGGCATTTTCTAAGCCACCACGTCGCCGTCCCAGCTGGATGATCCAAACGATTTTTTCTTGCCTTATTTGCTTTGATATAGAAGACTTAAATGAAAATAATATTCTGTGTACCTACATAGCTCCAAATTATTCGTCTGGTTTTCTAACGGCACCACCTTTCATATTCTTCCAGCCTCCATTCCTTCCAAACATCTTGTCCCCTCGTTTACATAAGAACGGATAATTTAAGTATCAAATTGTAGGTTTTCATGTAAATCTGCCAAATTTCAGACCGTTACTTGTTATTGGTTGACTCTGGGGCCCTCTTGACACAAACATACTTGAGTAACAATATCACGACGATTTTAAAATATCGAATTGAAATAAACTTCTGTAAAAAATATTTCGCATTCCTTTTCCAAAACATAACAATACCTATACCAGATAAAAGGCGTTATCACTAAAGACTATTGAAAAACATAAATCACTTGCCTTATTTAATAAAATCCACCCCCGAAAGCAGGCCACAATGCCAGATGTTAAAAACTTAAGTACACCTAATTACTTTAACAAAGTTCTACGTCCATTTCTTTCTATACCTAACCTTACAAAAAAAAACTAAGAAAGACGTTTAAAATGAAAAACTAGCTGGGAGCGAGCCAGCGTTCAAACTAATTAGTTTGTCCAACAATTATTACAAAACGCAACTATTGCGAAACAATGAGGAACGGAAAAATGTGCTCGGAAAATGGAGTTGGGCAACATAGATATGAGGCTGCGTCCACGAACAAAAGTTTGTGAATTGCAACAGGAATGAGAGTTTAAAAAAAACCTACGTGGAATTTGTACGAGCCGCAGCCCGGTTTAACAAACCTTTTCATTTTACGTTCATATAATAATTCTGGCAATGTAGACGACAGAATTGTTTATTTATTGCCATGTTCTTGTACTTTGTGTTCTCGCATTACTCAGTAGGTACATGATTTATATTCTTGCATCACATAGTAGGTACCTACATGAATTTTAGTGGAATTAAATGTTTTTACAGCACACATAACTATCAAGATATTTTTCATGTTTAGTTTATTAGTGCGTTAGGAGCAAGGTTAAGTCATTAAGAGAACGTGTGAGCCAGAGTCCATTTAGGTTAGGTTAGGTTAGGTTAGGTTGGGGTGCACGTTGAAAAGCCTCCTCGTGGCGCACCCTGGGCAACGTCGGCTCCAATTGCCCACTAGGTTTGGTGGACACTTGGGGCTGGCGGCTAATTTTCAACAGGCGGGGAAAGTCATGGTTCCAATCACCGATCATCCTTGATGGTCTGTGAAGGGAACATGGCTACAGACGGACGGTCATACGTCTACTCCCCCTCTGCTTACAGAGGGAGGTGAGTGGGCGTAGACTGGGAAGGGGCGGTTCGCGCCGCTGCACCCATGAGAGTGTGGGTGGTGGAGGGTGTTCAATGTCCACGCTGCGTCTGTCCGGCATCCGGCGGCAGCGTGTGAACGCCGGGGCGGCGGTTGGTTCTGCCCAGCCGTCGGCCACCCCGTAATCCTGAGTTCAGGACCGGGGGTCCGGGCCACTGAGGCTCGGGCCGCGAGGAAGACAACCTCTCTAAAAAATTACCCCAATCCCAAGGTCTAGCGTGCCGAGGGGATGTATGGCCGGAGGGGATCCGGTCGTTAGCGCGGCGAAAAGGGACCTCACCCTTAAAAGGAAATCATGAAAAAGGCTAATGAGGAAATGATTCCCCAGGCGGGCAACCTCCAAGAGGTACAATCCCGCCCTTCTTCGGAAGGCAGCCCCTTCGTATCTGGGGGGGGCACCACTAGCCTCGCGGACCGGCGGATCACCGCCGACCTGCGTCAACTGGTGTCGCAAGAAAAGGAGCTCCGGGTCAGCCTGGAGCGCCTGTGCGACACCAAAGTACCGCTTGCCGTCGCTGACGGCAACGAGAGCCGAGGAGGCTCATGTCCTGAGAAGGACTCAGACTCGCGTGAGTGCACCTCCGAATCTCGGAGGAAGCGCCCGCGAAGCGCGGACTCGATGGGCCTCTCTTCCAGTGAGGAGAACCTGTCGGCCGCCAAGGTGCCAACGGCACAGAGAGGGCGGGGTCGCGCGAGCGTGGGCGCAGCCCCCGCTCGGCTGCCGGGCCATGACAGAGCAGGTCGCTTCGTGCGGATCTCTCGGCCCGCTACACCGGCTCCCATAGAGCGTCTGGCGGAGAGCGTGGAGAGCGACCCCGGGCCCTCGATAATGGACCTGAGTGAGGGCTCCTCGGTGTCCTTGCTGGGGTCCAACAAGGCGGAGGCGAACGCCGCAAAGCGGGCACAGCGGAAGGCGGTGGCGGCTGACGAAGTCAGCGAAATGGCCCGACTAGCCCGAGAGCGACGCTCTGCTCAAGCGGCTGCCGGAGAGAGCCTGTCGGCGGTGGCGCTCAGTCGCCAAGTTTTGGACGGCGTGGACATCGTCCTGAAGGTTGCCACTAAATCTGGCAGCCTGAAGGGCACGTTCACGCGCGCTCTGAAGGAGGCGGCTGACGACATCAAGGAGGCAGTTGGGCTGCTCCTTAATCGCACAAGCTCGGAGGAGACGGCGAAGCTGTGGGAGGAGAACGGCCGTCTGAGGTCTGAGCTCGAGGACCTCAAGCGGGAGCTTGCCGCGCAGAGGGCGGAATGGCAGCAGAGGCGTCCTGCGACTACCAGTTCTGCCCCCGTCACTGCCCCGCCACCGCCGGCCCCATCGTCGTCGGTCCCTGCCCCTGCACCTGCAGATGTGGAGATCGAAAAGATCGTTCGCATCTGCATGCTGCAGTGTGGGGGTATGGTGAATGCCCGTCTGCAGGACCTGGAGTCGAGGCTCCTGCCGGCAGAGACTCTCCGGCCGCCGCTCGCTGCAGATAGGCGGAGGAAGGAGGAGCCCGCTAAGCCGGGCCCGACAGCCGGGAAACCCAAGGGGGCGAAAAAACCCGGAAAGCCCGTGGAGGGCACTTCCGTGCCAACTTCCCGGACAGCTGCGCCCCCGCCGACCGCGCCTCCGCCAACCGCACCCTCGGCGACCGCACCCTCGGCGACCGCACCCGGGTCCACCATGGAGGCCTGGACGACCGTCGTCAAGAGGGGCCGCCGTAAGAAGAGGAGGACGGCGCCGCCGCCACTGGTACCCGCTGGTTCACCGGCACCGGCACCCAAGAAGGCTCAGGGGCCGCCTAGGGTCAGAGCCCCGCGCTCCGCGGCTGTAGTAATTACGCTGCAGCCCGGAGCCGTCGAAAGGGGCGTCTCCTATAAGGCGGTCCTTACGGAGGCAAAAGCCAAAGTCGCGTTCTCCGACCTTGGCATACCGTCCGGCCTCAGAATGAGGCCGGCGATGACGGGGGCGCGACTGCTTGAGGTGTCGGGTGCCTCTAGCGGCGAAAAGGCGGATATCCTGGCCGTCAAGCTGAGGGAGGTCCTCAACCCGGAGGACGTTCGGGTGTCCAGGCCGATGAAGACCGCTGAATTGCGCGTCGACGGACTGGATGACTCGACGACCCCGGCCGAGGTCGTGGCGGCCGTCGCCCAAGCCGGTGGATGTCCGCCCGAGGACGTGCGAACGGGCGAGATACGCGTCGACGCTTCCGGGCTAGGCGCGATTTGGATGCGGTGCCCGGTGGCGGCGGCGAACAAAGTCGCCGACACTGGGCGTCTGTTGGTGGGGTGGGTTGCAGCGAGGGTGAAGCTGCTGCAACCCAGGGCCTTGCGGTGCTACCGTTGCCTCGACATTGGGCATGTCAGGGCACGGTGCACCTCCGTAGACCGCAGCGAGCAGTGCTATCGCTGCGGTCAGGCCGGCCATAAAGCGGCCCAGTGCTCCGCGGCGCCGAACTGCAGCCTCTGTACAGCTGCAGGGAGGCCCGCTGGGCACAGGGCGGGCGGAAAGGCCTGTGGTGCGCCCGCCCAGAAAGGGAAGAGAAGGGATGCCAAGGCTGCCGGAGGCTCTTTACCCCCCCCTCAGCCTGGCTGCCCTTCGGCCGACTCTCGGCCTAGGAATGGTGCGGAGGGAATGGATTGCGCATAATGGCGTTCTACCATTTCCTCCAGGGCAATATCAACCACTCTGCTAGAGCTCAGGATCTCTTACTCCAGAGCATGGCAGAGTGGTCGATTCGTGTGGCTGTGGTCGCCGAACCGTACTTTGTCCCCCCCAGGGACAACTGGGTGGGAGACCTGGACGGTTTGGTGGCCATCATTGGCGGGGCTCTTGTCAGTCCGTCCCGAGGTCACGGCTGGGTAGCCGTCCTCGCGGACGGCATTGGCACGGTTGGTGCGTACTTCTCGCCCAACAAGAGTCTCGCCGACTTCGAGAGGTTCCTTGTCGAGTTGGGTGCCGTCGTGAACAGACTCCACCCTCGCCCGGTGCTGTTGCTGGGGGATCTCAACGCCAAGTCTGCGGCGTGGGGATCTCCTGTGACCGATGCTAGGGGCGAGGTGCTGGAGGAGTGGGCGGTCACGACTGGCTTGATCGTCCTAAATCGGGGCTCGGTGCA
Organism: Amphipoea lucens; assembly: GCA_947508005.1. Classification (NCBI taxonomy): domain Eukaryota; kingdom Metazoa; phylum Arthropoda; class Insecta; order Lepidoptera; family Noctuidae; genus Amphipoea; species Amphipoea lucens. The sequence goes on along the minus strand of OX382358.1, from coordinate 15,672,863 downwards.
CACGTGCGTGCGGCAGCGGGGCGGGTCTATAGTGGACGTCTCGTTTGCTAGCCCCGCTGTCGCGAGCCGTGTCCACGATTGGCGTGTCGCCGTGGGGGTGGAGACGTTGTCGGATCACCGGTACATTCGTTTCGACGTCTCCGCCCAGACCGCCGGCGGCCGCGGTCCGCCGGCCCCGCGAACAGACGGTCCGCGCTGGGCGCGTAAGCGCATCGACAGGGAGCTTCTCGAGGAGGCCGCTATTGTACAGGCCTGGATCCGGGAGTCGGCAACGAACGGACCCGTCGACGTCGAGCAGGAGGCGCTGTGGTTCCGCGGGGTGATGACGCAAATTTGTGACGCGTCCATGCCCCGGGTCCACGCACAGTCAGCAAGGCGCCAGGTGTACTGGTGGACCGCCGAGATCGCGCAGCTGCGCGTCGCGTGTGTAGCGGTTAGGCGCCGGTACACCCGATACCGGAGGAGACGTCGTCGGGTCCCTGACGAAGAAGCCGCGCTGTATGAGGTGTACCGCGCGGCGAAGGAGACTCTGTGGCTGGCCATCAGCGAGGCGAGGACGCGAGCCAGGGAGGAGATGCTGGAGACTCTAGACGGAGATCCGTGGGGGCGGCCTTATCGCGCGGTCCGAGGGAAACTTCGAGCCGCGGCACCCCCACTTACGGAGAGTCTCCAACCCGAGCTGCTGGAGGAGGTAGTAGCAGCCCTCTTCCCGGCAAGAGCGGAGCACACTCCGCCACCGATGGCTTTGCCCACAGCCGCAGAGTCTACAGAAGAGAACGCCATCAGCGTTCCAGGGGTGACACAGGCAGAGATGGGGGCAGCTGTGATGCGGCTCCGGGCCAAGAACGTGGCTCCGGGGCCCGACGGGATCCACGGCTGCGTGCTGGCCCTCGCTCTGAAGGAGCTTGAGCCCCAACTGAGAGGACTCTACACAGCGTGTCTTGAGCGGGGCCAGTTTCCCACTTTGTGGAAATCTGGTCGTCTGGTCCTGCTCAGCAAGCCGGGACGCCCTGCGGATTCGCCATCTGCGTACCGGCCCATAGTGCTGCTAGACGAGGTGGGTAAGCTGTTTGAGCGGATAATCGCAGCCCGCCTCGTCGGCCACTTGTGCAGAGAGGGGCCGGAGCTGGACGACAGTCAGTTCGGCTTTCGGCGTGGGCGCTCCACCATTCACGCTGTGTCGCGGGTGAGAGTCCTGGCGGAGGAAGCAGTGTCTCGGGGCGGGGTGATGTTGGCAGTGTCCTTGGACATATCCAACGCTTTCAACACCCTGCCCTGGAGTTGTATTCGGGAGGCACTTCAGTATCATCGGGTGCCTCCCTACCTTCGCCACATCGTTGGGGCTTATCTATCGGAGAGGTGTGTCACCTACATGGGACGTGATGGCGAAAACCAGCACCGCATGTCGTGCGGTGTCCCGCAGGGTTCGGTCGTAGGCCCGCTCCTGTGGAACATCGGGTACGACTGGGTGCTGAGAGGCGAGCTTCAACCGGGCGTGGACCTGACGTGTTATGCTGATGACACGCTGGTCACTGCCCGGGGGAGCTCATACAGGGAGGCAGCGTTGCTAGCGACGGCTGCGGTCTCACAGGTGGTGAGCCGCATACGTCGCCTGGGCCTGGAGGTAGCCCTCAACAAGTCGGAGGCCATGGTGTTTCATGGCCCCCGGCGGGCGCCGCCGCCCGGTTCACACATCGTGGTCGGGGGGGCCCGGATCGCTGTCGAGTCTACCATGAAGTACCTGGGATTGGTGCTCGACAGCCGGTGGGATTTCGGCCCCCACTTCCGGCGGCTGGCGCCCAAGTTGTTGGGCGCGGCTGGGGCGCTGTCAACGCTGCTTCCCAATCTGGGGGGCCCGAGCGCCGCCTGTAGGCGGCTCTACATGGGGATCGTGCGATCGATGGCCCTGTATGGGGCCCCAATCTGGGCGACTGACCTGACGGCCGGTAGCATCGCAGTCCTGCGAAAGCCGCAGAGAGCGATGGCCGTCAGAGTCGTCCGGGGGTATCGCACGATCTCCTACGAGGCGGCCTGCGTACTGGCTGGATCCCCGCCCTGGGACCTGGAGGCGAAAGTACTCGCGTCGTTGTGCCGGTGGCGCGAGGAAGCGCGGGCGCGAGGCGAGTGGCTGATGCAGCGCCATATGGAGCTGCGTCGGTCACAGCTTCGCGAGGTCCTGGTGGCGGAATGGCGGGACAGGCTTTCACGCCCTACCGCCGGCCTCGTCACTATCGAGGCGGTCCGGCCAGTACTCGAGCACTGGCTCGGAAGGAGGCACGGCTCCCTGTCGTTTCGGGTGACGCAGGTGCTCTCGGGGCATGGTTGCTTCGGGAAGTACCTGTGTCGCATAAACAGGGAGCCGGACGCCCGGTGTCACCACTGCGTCGACTGCCGGGAGGACACGGCATGGCATACGCTGGCAGAGTGTGCCGCTTGGGAGGAGCCGCGCCGTGCCCTCATCTCAGAAGTAGGCGGTGACCTGTCGCTGCCGGCCGTGGTCGAGTCGATGGTCGGCAGCGAAGAGTCCTGGGACGCGGTGGTTTCCTTCTGCGAAGTCGTCGTCTCGCAGAAGGAGGCTGCGGAAAGGGAGAGGGAGATCTCGTCCACTCACCCGGCCCGCAGCAGGCGCACCGGGCGTCGGCGGAGGGCGGACAACGCGCTCTTCCAGCCCCCCTAAATGGGTCCAGGGGCGACGGACTCGGGGACGTCCGTAGCCCCCCATACACTAGGACCCGAGGTGGCGGCGCGTAGTGTTCCACGCGCGCCCCTTTTAGACGTCGCGGGGGGAGTCAAACACCTCACTCCCCCCCCCTGACCTGAGGAGGCCTGCAGCGGCGGGCCGGCACCAGCCGGGGGTTGCGGAAGGATCGTACGTTCCCGCGACCCCTGGCGTAGGTGTGAGATGGAACACCGGGGTGGTTTTTAGTCAGTAAGAGTCTGACAGACCCCGCCGCCCGCCCCAGAGCGGCGGACATCCATGAGGATTTTCCACCCCGGAAACAAAAAAAAAAAAAAAAAAAAAAGGTTAGGTTAGGTTAGGTTAGGTTCCCCCCCGGTGGGTTCCCGCATTGTCGAGGCGGGGGGGCTCAGTAGCCGTGGCTTGGACACCCACGGTGAAGCGAAGTGGAACCCGAGGAGGGGCCGCTCGTCAGGGCTTTTGCCGGTAAGCCGACGACGTAGCGGCCAACAAGTAGGTTGCGGTGCCGCTTGAGCGACATCGCAGCTGAGGCGGGCCGCGATGTCGTATCGGAGGCATCGCGGCTGAGGGTTGGAGGCCGCGGTGGGAGAGGAGTGCCGGTATTACGGTGCGCCGCTCTCCCTACCTTCCGCGGCCTTGACGGGGTCGCCACCGTCCGATGGCGGACGCGGTGGGGCCGCAGAGGAAGAGGAGTGTTGGTATGATGTTGGCCGCTCTCCCTATCCTCTGCGGCCGAAAATTGGCAGGCGGCGGGGCCAATGACCTGACCCGTCGCAGGGGGACCAAGGGTGCCCAGACACGGGGTCGTCTGGCGCCCATGTGCTGGTTTGGTCCCTGGGGTGGTCACGGCGTGCTATGTGTTCTAGTGCGCCGGAGATGGGGAATACTCCCCAGAGGAGGGTCCGGTGACGGACAGCCGCGGCGGGTTCACGGATGAGTGCTAACGCGTGCCCGTGTTCCCGCCGTAAGCGGCAGAGGAGGACACCGTGGAGTTTTAGTGGGTTTGAGTCCCACATAACTGCACTATCTCCCCGTGGTAGTGCAGAATGCATGAGCATTTCTCCACGAAAAAAAAAAAAAAAAAAAAAAAAAAAAAAAAAAAAAAAAAAAAAAAAAGGTTAGGTTGGGGGAACCCCCACAGCGCATACTTCCACGTAGTTTCCCCCGGGCAACGCCGTGTCTGACCACCGTAACGGAGTGGCAGACCGGCGGCTAAAGTGCGCTGTGATTCGCAGACATTGATGCGGTCGTCTGCGAACATGACGAAACAAAAAACCGTGCGTGACGCCTCAGGGCGTTTTACTTCGAATCGCTCCTCCCAGGGCGATTCAAACGGCCCTTCTCAGGGCCAATCCAACGGCCCTTCTCAGGGCCACGCCGGCGACGCTTTGGCGTCGGAAGCTGACCGCGCACCGTCTGCGGCCAGCCTGTTTAGTAGGCCAGACGAGTTGTCGGACTCCGACAACTCCAACATGGACACGTCGGCGGCCGAAAACGACCGCCTCAAACGGAAGAGGGCCTACCTGAGGCCCGGGTCTGAGGGCTCCTCGGAGTCGGCCGAAAGAAGGGCTAAGAAGAAGTCGAAGTCTAAAAAGGCTTCGACTTCTACCCACGATGTGGGCTTGGTGGACGCTGAGCGCCAGCTAAACCTGGCGAAAAGGGTGCAGCTCCAACAAGACCTGGAAGAGAGGGTCGCTGCGAAGGAGCGCCAGGCGCAAATCGCCCGGTCGAGGGCTGGCTATGGTGCATCGATTGTGCTATACGCCGACCACTCCCTGGCGGACCTGGAGCGCATGGCGCAGGAGGACAAGGAGGAGGTCTTAGAGGTCGCCTCAAAGTCCTCCAACTTGAAGGGGACCTTCCAGAAGGCCCTCAAATGCCGGGCCACCAGTCTGCACGGCATTGTGTTGGAGCTGGTGAGTCGGACGGCCACGGACGAGACGCGGCAGCTGCAGGCGAAGGTGGATCGCCTGCAGGCGGAGGCCAGCCAGCTACACCAGAAGCTGGCTGAGGCCACGGCCCGGCCTGCCCAACCTGCCCCGGGTCCGGTGGTAGGAGGCTCCTCCTCCTCCCCTTCCAACCTTGAGGATATAATCCGAAAGGTTGTCATGGAGGAGAGGGCCTTCACCAGAGCCTGCTTTGCAGGCATCGAGGACCGGCTCTTGCCGGAAAGGCAGCTCCGCCCGCCGCTAGCGGCGGAAAAGATGCCACCCCCGCGGGAGCCGGAACCTGCGCCTCTAGCAGGCCCGACATCGGACGCGCAGCCACAGGCCCCGAAGCCCTCCAAAGGCAAGGGCAAGGGCAAGGGCAAGGGGACCAAGGTGGCTTCTCAAACCGCCACCACAAGTGCGGAGGGAGCGTCTGGGTCGTCTGCCACTCCAGCAGCTCCCCAGAACTCGCAGGAGGAAGACGCCCTTCTTCCCTCCACCACCCCGTCCAACCAGTCGTGGACGGAAGTGGTCAAGAGAGGAAAAGGGAAGGGAGGGAATAAGTCGGCCCCCAAGCCAGCTGCGACTGTTCCTGCAGCCAAAAGGGCTCCAGCCGGCGGGAGGAAGCTAGTTCCTCCCAAAACCGCGGCTGTCGTGGTGACCATCACCTCGGAGGCCGTGGAGCGAGGCGAGACGTATGAGTCCGTCCTACGACGGGCTCGTACCAATGCTGATCCCTCCCAGCTGGGGATCGGCAATATCACGTGCCGTCGAACCGTAACCGGGGCTCGAATTTTCGAGTTCTCGGGGGAACAGCGCGGCACAAATGCGGACCTCTTCGCAACAAAGTTGCAAGAGGTCATTGCGGATGCGGCAACGGTCGTCAGACCTGTTAAGACCGCAGCCTTGGAGGTGGCCGATCTGGATGATTCGGTCACCAAGGAGGATGTGGTGGCGGCAGTCGCGGCGGCTGGAGGCTGCGACGCTGGCGCGGTAAAAGGTGGAGCCATCAGGCTCGGCCGCCGTGGCATGGGCATCATCCGCGTCGAGTGCCCAGTCGCCGCGGCTGGGGCTGCCCTTGCTACGACCAAGGGACGGCTGCTTGTGGGACTTAGCTCGGCAGTGGTCCGGCCACTTGAAGACCAGCCTATGCGCTGCTTCAAGTGCCTCGCGTTCGGCCACGCCCGAGCCACGTGTCCCTCCAAATTCGACTGGGGAGACACGTGCTACAAATGCGGGCAAGAGGGACACAAGAGTGCCACCTGCCGCGCCACCACGCCACACTGCACGGCGTGTGCCGCCAGTGGCCGCCCCGCGGCCCACAGGATGACGGGCAGGAGCTGTAAGCCCCCCGTGAGGAAGGGCATAGTGCCAGCGCAGGTTCGCCCTGTTGCAACCGCCGCCGTTGTAGCGGTAGCTGAGGAGGGGGGTGCGATGTCGGAATAATGGTTTCCGACTACCGCATCCTCCAGGCGAACATCAACCACTGCAGAGCGGCCCAGAACCTGGTAGTGCAGGTCATGGCCGAGTGGTTGGTAAACGTAGCGGTGGTCGCCGAGCCCTACTCGATCCCCGGCAGCTGGCTGGGCGACGAGGACGACTTGGTGGCACTTGCGGCGCGGTCTTTCACAGACTCCCCTCCCCTCTCGCTATTAGAGAGGGGACGTGGATACGTGGCCGCCGCGTGGGGAGACTTAGCCCTTGTGGGCGTATATTTCTCCCCAAACCGCCCTCTTCAGGACTTTGAGAACTATCTCGGAGTCCTGGCCGCCGTGGTCGGCAGGGCGGCGCCGCGTCAGGTCTCCATACTGGGAGACCTGAATGCCAAATCGGTGACCTGGGGCAACCCGGCCACCGACGCACGCGGGCGGGCGGTTGAGATGTGGGCAGCCTCCTCTGGACTCTCCCTCTTGAACAGAGGAAGCGTCCAGACATGCGTGCGGCGACGGGGCGGCTCAATAGTGGACGTCACTTTCGCCACCCCTGCGTTAGCCGCGCGGGTGTTGAACTGGCGGGTGGACCTGGTGGAGACTATGTCGGACCACCGCTACGTGCGGTTCGACATCTCCAACAGTGGCCCCGGAGAGATGCGGCCCCCCTCCGGGCGACCACCGTTCCCGAGGTGGGCTCTTACCCGCCTGGACAGGGAGGCAGCGAGCGAGGCGGCGTTCATCCAGGACTGGCTTTCGCCGCCTGCCGCCGGCCTGGATGTGGACACCATGGCGAAGCAACTGAGGGAGTCTCTGACCGAGGTATGCAACTCTAGCATGCCTCGGTCTCGCCGACCGCTACCCAAACGCGCCGTGTACTGGTGGTCGGGGGAGCTGGCGGGGCTTCGAGCAGCGTGTGTGGAGGCAAGGAGGGAATACACGCGGAGCCGGCGGCGGCGTCGACGGGACTTGGACGACGAGGACCACCTCTATGAGGTTTACATGGAGGCAAAAATGGTCCTCGATCGGGCCATCGCCACCGCCAGAGACACGGCGAGAGCCGAGCTGCTGGAGGGTCTCGACAACGACCCCTACGGAAGACCATATAAGGTGGCGCGCAACAAATTGCGCCCCTATGGTCCCCCGGTTGCCGAGACCCTGGAGCCCTCATTTCTCGATGGGGTGGTTCAGTCCCTGTTTCCGTGCAGGGACAACTTCACCCCGCCAGTGATGGACCCACCGCGGGGGATAGCTGCTCAGCTAGACGAGGAACAAGAGGAGGCCCCTCCTGTCACGGAGTCGGAACTTAGCGCGGCAATTTCCCATATCCGCGCCAAGAAGACAGCTCCAGGCCCCGACGGGGTTCCCGCAAGAGTGGTGGCGATCGCTGCCACTCAAATGGAGGAGAGGTTTCGGGACCTCTTCAGCGCATGCCTTGCGTCAGGGAGGTTCCCGAAACCATGGAAGGAGGGGCAGTTGTGCCTTCTTCGCAAGGAGGGCCGCCCGGCAGACTCCCCCTCGGCGTACCGGCCCATCGTTCTGCTCGATGAGGTCGGCAAAATGTTCGAGGGGATAATCGCTGCTCGCCTAAAGGGCCATCTGCGGGATATCGGGCCGGACTTTTCGGACGCTCAGTTCGGTTTTCGGGCTGAGCGTTCCACCGTGGACGCGCTGGCCTGCCTTAAGGGCCAGGTGAAGGAGGCGATGGAAGCGGGGGATGGATTGTTGGCTGTGTCATTCGACATAGCCAATGCCTTCAACTCCGTTCCCCACTCCACCATCCTAGAGGCGCTCCGATTTCACGGAGTGCCTCGATACATGCGCGGTCTGCTGGCCAGCTACCTGGAGGATCGGGCGATCCTTCTGGTAAATAGGACTGGCCAAGTCCGGCGGTACGCCGTCGAAGCCGGCGTTCCACAGGGGTCAGTCATAGGACCTCTCCTCTGGAACGTCGGCTATGATTGGCTCCTGCGGGGAACTCTCCTCCGAGGCACGAGTGTCATGTGCTACGCGGATGACACTCTCCTCACCGCCCGGGGGGGGAGTTTCAGGGAGGCGGCCAACTTGGCCTCGGCGGGCGGATCCTTGGTCGCAGGGCGGATCCGCCGCCTAGGTTTAACGGTGGCGTTGCACAAAACCGAGGCCGTGTTCTTCCACGGACCTCGGCAGCGCGCCCCCCCACCTGACGCCCATATCTTCGTGGACGGCGTCAAAATTGAGGTCAAGGCCCAGATGAAGTACCTGGGTCTTGTAATTGACAGCAGGTGGCGCTTCGGTCCGCATTTTAGCGGGCTGTCGACGCGCCTGTTGAAGACCGCGGGCGCGCTGTCGTGGCTGCTTCCCAACTTGGGGGGGCCCAGCGCACGATGCCGGCAACTTTACGCCGGCATCCTGAAGAGTATGGCCCTCTACGGAGCCCCTATCTGGGAGGACTCCCTCCATAGGAGGGAGAACGCTGCCGCCTTGCGGGCACCCCAAAGGGCCATAGCCCAGCGGGTCGCGCGGGCCTACCGCACGGTGGGCTTCGCGGCAGCATGTGCTCTGGCGGGCACCCCTCCTTGGGAACTCGAGGCGTGGGTGCTCGCCAGAGTATATGAATGGACGGCGAGGCGGAGGGCGAGAGGAGAACGCCCAGCCCAGGAAGAGCGGGAGGCCGTCCGGCGGGAGGCGAGGGACGCCATCGTCGTCCATTGGACGGGGGACCTCGGCACCGCAGCCTTCGGCCGCCGAACCCTCGACGCGATTGGGCCAGTACTGCGAGACTGGCTCGAGCGGTCGCATGGATTCCTCTCCTTCCGGCTGGTGCAGGTGCTGTCCGGACACGGTTGTTTCGGATCGTACCTGCACCGAATCGGACGGGAGGAGACGCCGTCGTGCCACGACTGTGGCGCGGCGGGGGACACGGCGCAGCACACCCTCGAGGTGTGCCCGTCGTGGTCCGAGCCGCGCCGCAGTCTCATCGCGGTGATCGGACCGGACCTATCACTCCCCGGCTTGGTTAACGCCATGCTGAGGGATGAGAGGTCCTGGGCGGCAGTCGCCTCGTTCTGCGAACACGTCATGTCCCAGAAGGAGGCGGCGGAGCGCGCGCGGGAGGAAGATCCTCACGCGGCGTTGCTCCGAAGGCGGAGGAGGGGTCGAAGAAGACGTCAGTTTGACAGTCATCTCCGACTCCTCCCAGATGGAGGCCAGCAGGCAACTGGTGCGGGGGCACCTTTGCCTGTATTGCACAGGCCCCCATCAGTGTTGGACGGGAATGGCCAGGTGCTCCCGGCTATTCCCGTAGCCCCCCAACCTGGGGGGCATGCGGGGCCCGCCAGGTAGGCGGGCATGCGCCGGGAGGGTTGTGGAAGTAAAGGCTGAGCCGGTTTCCCATGGCCCTCCCATCACGGCGATGTGGGGACACCGCTGAGTTTTAGTGGGTATACTGTCGGTGTGTAATTCCGACAGGAGTCCCACATACCCCGTCTCGTCCCCCACGAGCGGGGATGCGTAACGCATTTCTCAGCGAAAAAAAAAAAAAAAAAAAAAAAAAAAAAAAAAAAAAAAAAAAAAAAAAAAAAGGTTAGGTTAGGTTAGGTTAGGTTAATCAAAAAAAATCAATACACTCGTGTTGATACATCGACGGTTCGACATCTAAAGTGAACAACAAATTGGTACTACGAGTCTCCAACGTCGAAACACGAGACTCCTTCGTACTCATGTATCTAATTGACTCACAATTTTCTTTAGGTATTTGTCGTATTATATTTCTTCAGTTAAAATGAGATCTAAAAATAGAAAATAAATTGGCTGTCGCATTATGAAACTTATTTAGTTTAAAACTAGACAGTTATAGCTTGTATCAATTACCTATTTGATTTTAGACATAATACATAATGCCTAGATACATTAGAAAGCAAGCTGGAACATTGCTTAAAAGTAAATCGCGCAGACCGAAAAAAGTCTAATACCTTTTTTGCAAGAAAAAAAAAAAGAAATTTAATTCCATCTAAAAACTTTACAACCTTTGTAAACAAAACAGCTACTAAATTTCGGTAATGACTTGAGTTTTATATCCCGGCGTCGTGTTACAAAAGCTTTTCCCAACCCTTGTCACTGCGACAGTGACTTGACAACGTAACACCTACGGAGCGGAAAGAGGAGACAGCATTGTTTGTTTTGCCATCGCAAGTAATAGATCGAACACGAGATATAATATGCACCCATTGTTAAACTGAAAAGTACCAAATAAATACTAACAGTGGGACCTCTGAAACAAGGCCTTGAAATAAACTAAGACAGAAGTACGTATTTCCGGTAGTGTCCCGGTACCCGGTATCGTGTTTTATACATTTGCACGTCTCTACCAATTATAAATTAAAGTTTGTGAATGGCAATACCTTCTTGGTAATATGTTGTTCAATTTCAATAGCAACACTGACGAAACAGTTTAATAGTGTCGAAACTGCGTATTATCTCTACATAGTTAGAGCGAATTTGTGTTACGACAAAAGTGTGCTGTTCGCAATTTTTAAGAGACTAATTCAATGTTCTGTCGATGAACAGCGAGCCCACTATGTCGTGTTGATAAGCTAGCCTTGCTGCTGTGGATTAATTTATAATTGAAAAATAATTTCTTTTGTCAATTTATTGCCCATTAGCTGAACTGGAAAATACAATCAGGGAAATAATTTGTTTAGCAAATTGACTACCAACTTAAATTGTCCGTATCACATCTGCAATTCTTTTTAGTTGTATGAAATGGCACGGCAAAGTGACACAGGGTATCATTTTGCTTAATAACTAATTACCTTGACTGTACCTATTAATATCTAGGTACCGTGGGACCTCCTAAGTAGACCTTGAAATAAATTACTTGATTCATGCTCCGCGGACTTTCAGCAAACTTTCTTACTTCAGAAAGTTTTTGATTGCTTTCTTACCTAATGAACTCACTGCTCTTGGCGTTATTCTCACTAACCAAAATATACGTTGTGGAAAGGGTTGCAAATCGTTTTCAATGTCCGTTCTTTATAGGTATTTGAATGGTTTGCTAAACTGTGTAAGAACTTTAACAACTTTAATACCAGAAACTGGATTTTTAAGATTTAAAAACTCCTTTACACACAGTACTTACATCACAGAGTATTATTTAAGAACGCAGTATTAAATAATCAACCGAAACAGCTATCAGTATTAACATTCCGCCATACTACGAGCCATACTTTGGATTGTGAACGCAATAGCGGAACTGCGCTTTCGATTCATTCCGATGTTCAAATGTTCCCAAACATCAGAAAATGTGTTTAAACGAGACAATAAATTGAAGAATACGTTGAGCTGCTAATAATGAAAATATTTGTGTTTGGACGAGACTTCCAAACTTCCAATCTCTAGTCATACAAGCGTCTTTTATTTTCTTGTCCATTTCAACGTTTATGTTTTGAGACCGGATTCGAGTTTAATGTTTTCGTACTTAGCTAACTCGAACAGAGTAGGTTCAGGAAACTTGATGGTTGAGCAGATTGATATACGTCGTGAATTTTAAATATGGAGTCTGCAAAGTAGTATTTTCTAACAGGTTGCAATAAAACACTTATTCCTCAAACCGAGCACGGTTTCGTTCCATGCTCAGATAAATTCTTTTAATTTTCTAACGTTCGCAGTTCAAAGAGTTCACAGCTTTGAACATAAAAGTATTCTCCAGCTATAACATTGAAGATGTCTTTGAAGTTTTTCATCGTATGTTTGACGAATTGGAAAGGCACGCTTTGTCCGAATGAACAGTAAATGTATTCACAACCCAAAAAGAAATATGTAGGTATATAAAATATGATTATTAAGTGCTTTGTGCAGATAACGTAGATAGTGAACAAGGGTGGACTTAATACTTTAGGTATGTTCATAAAAACTCTCCCCATTTTATTCTCGAATCATTTGTACGGGCTCCTGATCCAGTCTTTGTGATGAAATTCGTGTCCCACAAGTCGACGATAAATCAAACACACACAGCCCTACCCACTAATCGCGCCATACAACTAACAAACAAATCATAACTTGCGACGAAGTTGAAAAAATCAAGGAAAGAGCAATAGGATTTTACAGTTTATTAATGCCATCAGAAATGTTTATTAACTCGAGCCAGCTGCGATAGAATAATTACGGGTACTCGCGCAGCTTTAAGGAAAATCGTTTGCAAAATAGTTTTTCATTGAAATTTATCTCGTGTATTATTATTTTATCTCGCTTGTAGTCTTTGATCGAGTCACAATACCGCTGTCCACCATTGTCCTCTTTGTAGTGACTCTACATAGAAACCGCGCCATGGGTATTATTGACAGGAACGATATGAAACTAAAATAATATATTGTAAAACATTAATTTACATCTCTATTTTAGTTTAAGTTTTTTGCCACCGACTTCCGAAATTAAAGTTATTTCTTAATTTTTAGTTAATTTCTTTTTGAATTCGGTTTATTTTTTTTAATTGCTTTTTTATTTCGTAATTTTTAGTTAAATACTGCACTAGAATTTGAACAAGGTTTCCTTTTGACACTACACCCGTAGCTCGTATCAATAAGCCAGGCCGTCACACATACACGTATTAGTTCATATCTTGAAAATTTCTGAATCGATTTTGATGAAACTTGCACTGTTCCCCAAGTTAAAGTAAATATAAGCCAATAAAAAAAATGATCAAGATCTGAATAATAGTTGCGGAGAAATGCGTGGACAAACATACATACATACATCTATAAAAAAAATTGTATTTGTTTGGAAGCCCTAATAGATTGTCATATGTGAATATAATGCAGTTCCAATAATATTACATACATACCATCCTTTTTTTTTGAAGTCGGTAAAAACAAACATCTATTGTCTGCCTATCCTACGGCATTTTCTAAGCCACCACGTCGCCGTCCCAGCTGGATGATCCAAACGATTTTTTCTTGCCTTATTTGCTTTGATATAGAAGACTTAAATGAAAATAATATTCTGTGTACCTACATAGCTCCAAATTATTCGTCTGGTTTTCTAACGGCACCACCTTTCATATTCTTCCAGCCTCCATTCCTTCCAAACATCTTGTCCCCTCGTTTACATAAGAACGGATAATTTAAGTATCAAATTGTAGGTTTTCATGTAAATCTGCCAAATTTCAGACCGTTACTTGTTATTGGTTGACTCTGGGGCCCTCTTGACACAAACATACTTGAGTAACAATATCACGACGATTTTAAAATATCGAATTGAAATAAACTTCTGTAAAAAATATTTCGCATTCCTTTTCCAAAACATAACAATACCTATACCAGATAAAAGGCGTTATCACTAAAGACTATTGAAAAACATAAATCACTTGCCTTATTTAATAAAATCCACCCCCGAAAGCAGGCCACAATGCCAGATGTTAAAAACTTAAGTACACCTAATTACTTTAACAAAGTTCTACGTCCATTTCTTTCTATACCTAACCTTACAAAAAAAAACTAAGAAAGACGTTTAAAATGAAAAACTAGCTGGGAGCGAGCCAGCGTTCAAACTAATTAGTTTGTCCAACAATTATTACAAAACGCAACTATTGCGAAACAATGAGGAACGGAAAAATGTGTTCGGAAAATGGAGTTGGGCGACATAGATATGAGGCTGCGTCCACGAACAAAAGTTTGTGAATTGCAACAGGAATGAGAGTTTAAAAAAAACCTACGTGGAATTTGTACGAGCCGCAGCCCGGTTTAACAAACCTTTTCATTTTACGTTCATATAATAATTCTGGCAATGTAGACGACAGAATTGTTTATTTATTGCCATGTTCTTGTACTTTGTGTTCTCGCATTACTCAGTAGGTACATGATTTATATTCTTGCATCACATAGTAGGTACCTACATGAATTTTAGTGGAATTAAATGTTTTTACAGCACACATAACTATCAAGATATTTTTCATGTTTAGTTTATTAGTGCGTTAGGAGCAAGGTTAAGTCATTAAGAGAACGTGTGAGCCAGAGTCCATTTAGGTAATTAATATCCATTAACGTAAATCGCATTCGATTCAATCCCTTTCAGAATAAAACAGCTCACATCCCACTGGCCGCACATTCTGTAAAACGAAAACGCCTCAAGGCAGAAATAAACCGAATGATTTATACCCGTATAGCTATTATTCTTCTTGTAGGCTACGAACATGATGGCGTCGTAGCAGCGTAGCAGCGTATCCCACATTCTACGCAGCTCGTAGCTGAATGGTCGGTTTATAATGGTGAAGGCGATCGCTAGCCATTTATTATTCTACAACCGGAGCATTACAACGTCTAGAACAGTTGATCGCTGCCAAAACAAAAAAATTAGTTATTGACAATACGTCTTGCATTAAATATGAGTACTTAGTTACCAGACGCTTATTCTGGAAATGGTATATGTAAGTACATAGCAACATGTATGTAGATGTAGGTTGTACTTATATTGGCCTGCGCAGTAAAATGAAATAATTATTTTATTATATTTTTATATAAGTCGAGATTAAACAATACTTTTTAAAATACAGTTATTAACTACCGAAATGAAAATGCGCTGGTTCTTGGTAGTGAAACAAAGCATACCAAAAGTAGCGAAAGCATAGATAAAAAGGTAAAATATCAAAAAGAAGAAAATACTTGCACAACAGTAATGAATTAATAATGAGTGGCTGCTCGCCGTCGTTCCCTATAACCTCAATAAAAAAAACAAATAGTATACTCAATCAAAAGTTTAAAAAAACGTAGGAAATTTTACCTGAATACACACCTATTCAGGTAAAACTCAAACGTTTTTGAAACTATTTGCTTTTTGTTCCACTAAACGTAAAACCGAACCGTTTAGTTGTTTTATTTCGTTACTAGTAAAAAATACAACATAAATGCCCGCAGCAAAATTCTCCGAATATAGAAACGTAAGCTTGCAATTCGAAATCAAAGAAAATAGAAAAGGATTCCATTTTCTACTGACACCTAAAAAATCTCGGTATTTGTTACATATCGGAGCAAATTGCGGTGAAAGTCTAGTCGAGCTCGCCTCGAATCTGTTTGCCCTCTTCACTTCATGAAATTTTTATCAGACGATCCGTTGAGTCACTCCACGACTGACCTCGGTAGAGATCTTGGATTACCCCTTATTACCTGCTTACCTGAAGTCGGTCTGAGATAAACTTTCATTTATTGAAAATCAGAAGACCAATCTCGTAATAAATCTACTCGCAGTCTCATCTCGGCGACAAACAAATGTCATAAACTTGTCAAAATTGTTGGGAAATTAAAGTTAGTGTTGACAGATTGACACTGAGATCAGAGGGACAATTCTCGTAATTTTAAGAACGTTCACAGAAATAATAGAATTTTATAGTGGAACTTAAAGTAAACCAAACGTAAAAAGAAAATGTTTCGAAAACTCTATACAGCATAACAGATTTAACGCCTTCATAAAATCTAAATACCGCATTGCAAAAAGGTCAACATCGTTTACGTTGAGACAACATGGAATCTGCTGACGTGATTGTGAACAGAATACTGTCTTCACAGGTAAATTATACCCGTGCAAAGCCGAGGCGGGCTAGTACTTTATAAAGAAGAGTACGAAAGTAATAATTTACAATCATATTTTACTCGCAAAAATAATCCAGTATAAACTTTGGTAAAAATGAGGGTGTAAGATGGACCCTGAAATTGGTTATAGGCGCGCGATTGAACCGTTCTGCCATGTTTATGAGATAACTTGGTTTAACAAAGCCACCGGGCCCTGTTTCACGGGCGGACTTATATTGAAAGTGGTTTAACATGCATTTAAGTACGTAATATTCACCGTCCATGTAATGACGGTTCCTCGAATATGACGTCATTACCAGCCAGTGTTAATTGCAGGTGCTAGTTACAATTTAATGAGTTCGTGACCGGAGTGCTAATTAGTTTCATCCTGGCTGTTATACTTACTATGAAGGAACCAGGCAGAATATACTCTGCAGGGCATTATAATTCCTTTAACATACAACATGATACGTACGGTATATTCAAATTCGCGAATATAAGTTTATGTACATTTTACCCATGTTTGGAATTATTGAGATCGTAGAGGCCCTGTCCTCAGCCTGGAAGTAGAACCCTGGAAGGTGCGTAAGTGCGAGCACATGTTACTTCCTGTTATTTACAAGCGGAGCAGCAGAGAGGGTAGGTGCCTAATAATGGGATTACCCCGGTGTGGTGCCCCGGGGATATAAGACGGCATCGATAGCGCTGCTTGTGAGCCCCGTAGAATAATATTAATCAGTGAGATATCTACCCGAAACAGGTACCTCGAGACATTCATGGTTCGCCATTTTTTCTCAGATATGATGGACAGGAAAAGTCGCAATCAGCTATTTCTAGCTTCTGACAAATGACCAAACTGAACTGACTGATTAAATGAAAGTACAGATGAAATGAGAAATGTCAATTTATTTCTATTCACAACAAAAATTAACAGTAGAGCGTGTTTGCCAATAATACCCTACATTGGCAGCGCATGTAATCCGGGTTTTAAGGGCAAAGCTACACACAAAAAGGAAATGACCGACGGATAAATCGTGCCAAACAATTAGGTGACCTATTACGTCACACGTTGGCTCTTCAGTGAACTGAGGACGGACCTAATCACTTTATTTTTTTACCGACTACTATAATCTTAAGTTATGCTGTACTTAGTGGTCACTGAAATGAGAGAAAAAATGTATTAACTATAGATAACTAAATAGTTTATGTTGGGTGAATTGGAAGGGTGCCTTCATTAGGTAGGTATGTCTACGCTCAGAAAAACCTAAATCTCTATTTTTCTAAGCCCATTTTCATGAATGATTTTTTATCTGTACCTAAAGTTATCTAAAGGCGAACCGTTTTCCTTGAGTCAGAAGCCGCATTTATTAAGTCTTAAAGCTCAATAAATCAATACGGGGAAGCTTCTTGCAAAGAGCTATAAAAAGTTCCGACACCGGTAATATTCTAATTCGCCATTTTGTTCCGCCGGAGATTTGTTCATCCCGAGAAGAGAAGGGGCACATGTACCAAAAAAAAATATGTTCCTTTTTATACAGTGTGCGTATAGTGGCGTTAAAGCGGAAGATACATGGAGGTCTACATATGTCGGCAAAACGACCTTTCCCGGAGCTCTGAACTCAAGTGATAAAGTAGGTCTGTTATTGCACCCGCAAGCGTAACTAAATACGCACTCGTATGTAAAACAGGATTTGTTAGGACCCATAGTGTGGGTTCAGAACATAAAGGACTTCGCTGTGTTTTAATTTTCCTATTTGTCGGCACATAGCCTTAATTCGGTAACAAGCGCGGGTGTTGAATGTTCCAGCTAAGTACTAATGTTTATTCATTAAATTTTATAAATTGCGTCGACATAGTGGATTATTTTTATTTGCTGTGTTAGCTTGTGTGTTCCTGCATAATTGAGTATGTAGTTATAGGTACTTACGACAGGCATTCATTTATAGGACTTCCATTAATAGTACTTAGACTTAGGTAGTTAGTTTTGAAAACTTGAAATCAATAAGACAATTGGCTCGGATGTACAACAAACATACATAAACTTAGCTTAATACTGACAGATAGGAAAGCTAAAAGAACAAACAAACAGATAAAGCGTGGTGGTAAACCAAGATAGTATGCAGTTTATAATAGGACAAGCAATGTGTGTTTACACAGACCATTTGTCATATTCTGCTGGTACACACGAGGTCATATCCATACTAATATTATAAATTCGAAAGTAACTCTGTCTGTCTGTTTATGTTACCTTTTCACGCCTAAAACACTAAACCGATTTAGATGGAATTTGGCATAGAGATAGTTTGAGTCCCGGGGAAGGACATAGGATAGTTTTTATCCCGATATTCCCACGGGATCCACACTTATGCGGGTGAAGCACGGGGCGCAGATAGTCAAGTACATTTCATTTTAGATGACCTCGTATTGTATAGGTTTTTGTACAATGATCTTGAAGAGCCTTTACTGATGTAAATGCATAGCTTGATATGACGTCGTGCGTACAGCGTGCTCTTTAAACTTCTCGTGATTATTGACTATTAGCTGCGCCCCGCGGTTTCACCCGCGTAAATGTCGATCCCGTGGGAATATCGGGATAAAAACTATCCTATGTCCTTTTCCGGGACTCAAACTATCTCTATACCAAATTTCATCTAAATCTGTTCAGTGGTTTAGGCGTGAAGAAGTAACAAACATATAAACACACACACACACACACTCACAAACTTTCGCCTTTATAATATTAGTGTGACAGTGTGATAGTGTGATATAAGTATCTACTTACTTAGGTACTTAAATTCGTTCGTTTTTTATCCTTTTAACCTGCAATAATTTTACTGTCAAATTATGCTCAAGGATAAAACCATTTCAATTCTTTAGATGAGTCACAAATGCAGGCCTTATCGTCTGAAGCTTTTTATCGGCCACTTGAGGTGATACGGACTCGGGGAGCCTTTGAATCCCCACTCGTGATGAGAATACTAAGCGGTGTTGTTCCCGTTCATTTTAGCTACAAATGAACTGAATCACGTCGATTTGTATGCGAGGTCTTTTGTTTTACGTACTTACGCGCAACAAATAGAGCGAGCAAAGGAATTAAATCAGGTTTCTAGACTGCGACAAATGTTTGCAATTTACTCTAGTTAACTGTTCTTAGATAGAAATAACTTCTCAGTAGGTAAATGAGGCGGAAAATGCTGTTGAATCACATTTACGACAAGATATCTTCCGTTTTAACAAATGTTGCTGCCGGGTAGATACTTAACGCTCCAGGGATTTTGAATAAATTTACATTCAATAAGCTTAAAGGTCTATTCAAACCTAAGCGGTATTGGCTGCCGCTGTGGGTAGAAGTGCATACCGCGCGGATTTTGCTCAGGTATTTAGTATCAAGGTCCGCGACTAAAGCGGAATAGTTGGTGTATTCTTTGGCGATACAGAAATAAATAACTGGCGAAAACTTCTCTACCTTCCAATGCGAAACTCGAACTCGGTATTCTACCCACAAGGATAGCGAAATCCGCTTTTGTGTGAACAGTAATATTACCGCACACCCACTCGGTTTTCTCTACCGCAGACGGTAGTGAATACCGCTTAGGTTTGAATAGGCCTTTAGGCAATGGAAGCGAAAAGTTAGGCGTTTTTCTAAATTATTCCAAACAAAATGAAAAGGTTCTTCGCTGTATCATAAGTTATTTAAGAAACAGAAAAAAACATGTCAGGCTAGTTTAGCTGTCTTATTTATAGTATTGGCTTTGTCACTCAGCCAATAGGATCGCCAATACCCACATCCGTATCCGTAACTATAATAACAGGAACTTTTTATATTGCCCATAACCTCGCACGAAAACTTGCCAGAATTGATTTATTGGATTTTAAGGCTTCGTCGCTGGCTTGCGGCGTCCGATAATACCCAATCCTTTTATTTTTATTTATCTCCATTAAAACTTCTGCTATGTTTCTTGATAATTTTCTACTTTTTATTCATTTAAGTACCTAACATTCTTTTGTAATTTTCATTTTATTCCTTTGTAAAATTTTCACGAAACGTTCATATTGAACCCTCAATAAACATTGCAAATCGTAAATCTGAAATAGCAACCCTGTACGCTTGCCGATTCATCGTCTCCACTCAAGAACACGTCTACCCCAACGATCATCGGTAATACTTACTACGGGTCAAAATATTGTAGCAGGTAACATTTGAAATGAAAATGTTGTGGGTGCAGCTATGTTAACGAGATAATCTGGCCAAATCTAATTTCGTATTTTTATTTTACCAAAGCTGTAAGCAAGTATGCAGGGAATGCGTTTGTTAAATACATTGGCCTTGGTTCGTTACGGCGCGGCATGAATTTAATTTTTGTCAAGTGAATGCGTGACCTGCATGCAGTTCAGAGTTTCAGAGTGGAGCGTTTTGTGTCTGTGCTTGCATCATTCGACAAACATAGGTAGCTATTTTATTTGTTTATTAATTTACTTCTACACTCATTTACCCTGGATAATTCTAGAATAGTAGAATGTATACAGTAGTGTATACATTTTACTTCATCTTTTTTTTCATGTGTTGTACAACACCATTATAGCTTCCTAAATAAACACAAAAGCGAGTTTCTCGAAGCGAAATTCCTCACATTACTTACTTTATGGACCATTACTTTTGTAACTGCGGTAAACCAACAATGGCATATAAAAACGTGACATTTTTTGCAGGTAAAAATTCCCTTTGAGAGGAAAATCAACTGAAAAAATGTATGTCGGACTTGAACTCACAGGGGACTTGTTTTATTTTCACACACTGTACCCATATATTTTGGTATTCCATTTCTCGCTACTAGCTAGCCTACATGTAACACATTGTAAGTTGTAATGCATCATCGAATTTTAGGCATTTGTTCTCACATATTTGGGGAAACACGATAACAACATCATGTGACACATTAAGGGATTAGTTCAGAGTTCGGCGACACTGTACATACATAGTACACTCATATACAACGCACGTATGTTTAACGTCGCAATAAATTCATTCTTGTGTTTCGTATGAACATTTAGCTGAGATTTATTATGATTGTTGGTGATGTATTTAGCAGGCGTATTTCATGGTTTGCCCTTATGGACTTTTCCTTTTATAGACGTGTTAATTTTATTTATGTTATACCGGCTCTGGGTATAGAAAGAGGTTTTTTATAGGTACGTGAAATGTTTTAAATGTGAACTAATTCGATTTGGGTAAAAGTTTGTTGCCCTCGGAGATTAGGATTAGGGATACTTAATTGTGTTTATAGCCAGAAGTTTTGAAACGTTTTTATAATAATTTACCTAAACTCTCCGCTTTACTAATAAGTTAACTTTAAGCTGGAATGAAAATGATAACACATTTAATTAAACTTTTACCGTCGGAGTTTCTCTTTTGTTTTTATTTACTAAAGCAAAATATCTACATTAGCGACGCCTAGCTGTGCTGCATATTTATTCATATTAACGTGTCACTACTCTTCATAAATGTTCAAAAAACTTGCCATTACGGAAGAAAACTGTATAGGTATCTCGGGAGACAGCCATAAACTAAACATAACAGTACCATGAATATTTGGGTGTTTTATTCGGCACAGATAAGTATTTTATACGTTATGGCATGTATCACCTTCACTTGGACATAAAACGTGTAACTGCTCTGAAGTCTCAGCGCTTTATGCCAATAACGTTATATTATGACTTGATATCTACTACACGTTGAAGTATCGATGTCACCGATAGGTAATGGTCATCTAAGAAGTTATTGGCGGATACTTACATAATAACCTGTCTTCGTCGACAAGAATGTTCGTTTGCTTCGGATTAGTCTGACCGTAACTTCGGTATTAAAGCCTCAAGCCGCAACCAAGCCACATGGCGTGATTTGGATTGAGTTTCAAAGTTATGCTGCTATGAGCTTAGCTTTGTGCAAGCGGCGTTCATAGTTGTGTCGTCGGTTTTAATGTTTGAGAAAATAATTTGTGTATGATGATGTTTGTGCGCAATTTCTGGCAAAGTGTGCATGCAGCATATATTTAGGCAATCAGGTGTTTATTCTTTTCGTAAAATAATTGCTGTGGTGTTTTATACGCTGTTTATAAGATACTGCAATCTCAGCAACCCGATCATCAGTATGGTGAGAAAGATTTCGTTTCATTTATTTCAGCTACAAAAACTCAGATTATCACTAAACAGCTGTTGTCTCCTTCACTTTTTTTCAACCTGTGGATTTATTTAACCTTTTCATTCCCCAAGGAAGAAAATTTAGTGTAACGGTCTTGTTTCTTGATTGCATTAGTTTGCGTCATTATTAGTGACATTTACTTTAAAGGTGCGTATACAAAAGAGCATTTTCTCGAGCATTTCCATGTAATGTAATGTTCTTGCGAATTGTAGGTACAATACAGGCAAAAGTTCAGTTTCCAAAAGCACTTCCCTGTAATGTAACGTTTCTGCGAAAGTTTGACGCTGCTTTCGACATAATGCTCACGGCGAGCGAGCATTAAGTCGACATTTCTTTCTACCTTGAGTTAACTGTTGAAATGTCGGACCTACATGTGCCGCTCGTGCCTTTGCTCGATAAAATGTTACACCAACACGCTCGCTGGTTTTTCAAATCCGGTTGTAACAGAACATCGAGGGTCGTGTTCGAAGTGCGGTTCGATAAAATTTTAAAACGGCGAATGCTCGATGTTCTGTTACAAGTAGATGTTAGTCTATACTGACCTTAAGGCTTAGTCATTACCATCTTGTACTAAAGGGCCCTTAATGTGCAGAGGGTGCTTGGCTTTTTTCCTTCTATAAATAGGCAGTTTGTTGGGTAATCCGTAGGGATACGATTTCGTCCAGGTTTCGGCGCTATCTCCACCGTTATTTACCCCTTGAGTGCTGTCTCAGACGGCCCCTGAGCGTTCCAAATGGGAGTACTTTGCTTTGTAGGTAATTTATTCGCCATGAAATTCCAACTTACAGTTAAATTGCGAATTGTATGTGTGTAAATGTTCTCATATCTTACATTTTATATGAGGAGCTTTATTAAAGTAAAACTGCACTCGGAATGAACTTACTCCTTTAAACATGAACATTTCTATCTATACATATAAAACTCAAAGGCGTGACTGACTGATATATCAACGCACAGCATAAACCGCTGGTCCTATATGAAATTTGGAGGGTGTGTTCTTGGTAAAGTGTAGGTATCCACTAAGAAAGGGTTTTCGAAATTCCACCCCTAAGAGTGTGAATGGGGGAGGGTGAAATTTCACGCGGACGATGTCGCGGGCAGAAACTAGTGAATTTATATGAAAAGTAGTTGTCTTATGTAAATGAATATTTCTTACTTATGGAGTCGGTAAAGCTTAACGATGTAGGAACCTAAAGAGTTATGGTATATTCAATATTCCACATGTAGATGTAGATATATCCAATAGCTACAGGTACCTAGATGTAACTATTGTTCACGGTTCATGATTTACAGCCTGTTACTCTGTTGATACATGAACAATATTGATAGCTTATATATCCCAATAGGATATTGATACTGTGAGGTATGATATCGTACGTCTATGGTTTACTGTATCTCAGTAAAAGTTATAGTCTCAGGGGATTACAATGCGTTGAATTTGTTTTCCCAATAACTCGAAAATCAAATAGTAAATGCTTAAGATGAAATGTCGTGTCTGTGTATAGAAAAAGGGGTCACACGTCACACAGTTAGTTTTTAGGCGCGTTATGGCGCCCTTGTTTATATAAATGAAACCAGATCCAGTTCTTGTAGAATGTGTATTTATGTCCAACACACGGTACAGTATCCAAGTGGCAGCGAAGGAATAGGTACACGTTTACTTAAATGCTAGGTAATAACATCGGTTAATAAGTAAGTCCTGCGTAGAGGAGTTATTGTGGTTTCAAATTCCGACCAACTAGCTACTTATTGTGCCATAGACATAATGCTCTAGATCCGCGTAGTGTTGTCTTTATGATGTGGGAACCATAGACAATTAGTTTGGTTCGCCACACCACCCCCCCACGGAGAAATACAAGGTATACATACCGAAAAAAATAAAATAAAACAATATAAGATAAAAATTATAAATCTAGAATGTCCCTAAATTTAACCCGTCTGCCAGCTCTGGTGGTGACAGTGTCTGGAGGGGATGGAGTAGTTGGCGTGGAGGGAGTTGGGTGTGTGGAAGGAGAATCTGGAACGGGAACTGAAACAGGTGGTGAGGAAACTAGTTCAGAGTCCAGGTATGCTGGCTTAACACGGTCTATGCTGACCGTAGCCTCTCTTCCGTTCATCTCCAAGGTAAGGGTTTTGTCCCTTCTCCTCAGGATACGGTATGGGCCAGTGTATGGAGGTTGCAGAGGCCGCCGAACGGTGTCGTCGCGGAGTAAGACATGGGTCGACGTCGCCAAATCTTTGAACACGAAGGTTGACGGTCGAGCGTGTCGTGAGGCTGGTATTGGACGTAAAATTTCCATCCGGCTCCTCAACTCCGTGACGAAATCTGTAATGTCGTTTGGGCTCCTGGGTTCTTCCGCTGACATGATAAGTTCTCCAGGAAGTCGAAGAGGTTCTCCATAGACTAGCTCAGCGGACGAGGTGTTAAGGTCCTCTTTGAGGGCAGTCCTCATGCCAAGGAGTACCAGTGGAAGTGCCTTGCTCCACGTTTGGGGATGGCACATTAAAGAAGCTTTCAGTTGGCGGTGCATGCGTTCTACCATGCCATTTGCGCACGGGTGGTAACTGGTTGTGCGAATCCGCTTTGTTGCGCATACGTTCATGAGGCGACGAAACAAGGCTGATTCAAACTGGCGACCCTGGTCGGTCGTCACGGTACTTGGCACCCCGAAGCGGGATATCCAACCAGTCACCAGCGTGTCTGCCACTTCTTCCGCTGTGATAGATGTCATAGGCCACGCTTCGGGCCAACGCGTGAATCTGTCAACCGCGGTAAGACAATATGTGAAATTGTTTGAAGGCGGCAGTGGTCCTATGATATCAATGTGGACATGACAGAATCTTTTTGATGCGATCGGAAAAGACGTTAACGGTGCAGATGTGTGTCTGGTCACCTTACTGCGTTGGCACTGTAAGCATGACTTCGCCCATTGTCGGCAATCGGTGTTAATATGCGGCCATACGTATCGCTCAGCCACCAATCGTAAGGTTGCTCTCACGCCAGGGTGACTAAGACTATGCAGTCGATCGAAAGCTGCTCGACGGAAAGGTAAGGTGAGGTAAGGGCGAGGTCTGCCTGTCGACGTGTCGCAGAGTATGGAAGTATCAGTTCCTGGGACAACGATTTTTTGCAATTTTAGAGAAGTAAATGAACCCGCTTCTTTGAGTTCTTCGTCTTTCTCTTGCGACTCT
This sequence comes from Amphipoea lucens, assembly GCA_947508005.1. Lineage (NCBI taxonomy): Eukaryota > Metazoa > Arthropoda > Insecta > Lepidoptera > Noctuidae > Amphipoea > Amphipoea lucens. Next base: position 15,647,877 of record OX382358.1, on the reverse strand, counting down.
GCAAGGGCTTGGAAGTCCTCCTCCAATGAAATGGATTCAACCCGCGACATAGCATCTGCGACTACGTTGTCGGTACCCTTAATATATCTTATGTCGGTGGTAAATTGGCTGATAAAAGTTAATTGGTTGAGTTGTGTTGGTGGAAGCTTGTCACGACGCTGCGCGAAGGCATACACGAGAGGCTAATGGTCAGTAAAAACTGCTGCGTTCTGTACTTCTAGTATGTGCCGAAAGTGTTGAACGCTCTCGTACACAGCTAGAAGTTCCCTATAATAAGCGGGCCACTGAGATTGTTTCTCGGTAAGCTTTTTGCTGAAATATGCTAGGGGTTGCCAGTTGTCATCGACCTTCTGCTGTAAACATGCACCTACGTGCATGCTCGACGCGTCGGTAAAAAGACCTAAGGGGGCCTCACAATTTGGGTGCGATAGAGTGGTAACATTGGCTAGACTCTTTTTGCAGTCCTCAAAACATTGTTCGAGCTCGGGCGTCCATGGAAATGGTTTTGCGCCTTTGCTGTTAGTTGCAGCGACTGCGTCAATTAAAGGAGCCTGATACTTAGCGGCGTCGGGCAAAAATCTGCGGTAATAGTTAACCATGCCCAAGAACCTACGTACGCCTTGTACAGTCTTCGGAAGGGCGAAATCCACTAAGGCACGGATACGGTCTTCGGGAGGAAAGGTACCTGCAGCGTTAATACGGTAACCCAAAAACGTTACCTCGGCTGCCCCAAGTACACACTTCGCGGGATTGATGACCACTCCGTACTGGTGCAGTCGGTGAAACAAGAGTCTGAGGTGTTCAGCATGTTGTTGGGGGTCTCTCGAATACACGAGTATATCGTCGACGTAGGCAAAACAGAAATTAAGTCCTCGCACAACTTCGTCTATGAACCTTTGAAACGTCTGACCGGCATTTCTAAGACCAAAGGTCATATAGGGAAATTCATAGAGTCCAAAAGGTGTGATTATGGCTGTTTTACAAATGTCATCAGGATGTACTGGAATTTGTTGGTATGCTTTAACTAAATCAAGGGTGCTGAAAACTGAGCATCCGGACAAGTTGTGACCGAAATCCCCTATATGGCGGACAGGGTAGCAGTCCGGAATTGTGCGGGCGTTTAATGCGCGATAGTCGCCGCACGGGCGATAAGTCTCGTCTTTTTTAAGCGCGAGGTGTAGCGGGGAGGACCATGAGCTACTGGAAGGTCGAGCAGTGCCTACGCGAATCATCTCCTCGAATTCTGTCTGGGCAGCTCGAAGTTTTAGTGGAGCAAGACGACGTGGTCGCGCTGTCACGGGTGGGCCATCTGTGGTTTTAATAAAGTGCACCGTAGTGTGCTTCACCTCTTTAGGCGCGCCAGGAGGGCGCGATATGCTCGGGAACTCGCTCAAAATGTGCGAGTATGGTGAGTCAGGTGATTGAATGAGTTTAACACTGGGTTGGTCGATTAAGGAGAATTCTGTTTCCGCTGACAACCCTGTTTTACCGTCTCGTAACCTTCCGTGAGCGCAGTCTGGTAAAAGGTGGTAATGAGCCAGGAAGTCTGAACCAATTATAGGAGTTCCTACTTCTGCGACGATGAATTTCCATGAAAAATCGCGTCTTAAACCTAAGTTCAATTTAAGTTCAGCTAAACCAAAGGTATTTATTTTAGTGCCGTTGGCTGCTAAAAGTTCGTACGGAAGTGGCTGCTTTTTACCCTGGGAGTAACGTCTAGGTAGGCACGAAAGATCGGATCCGGTGTCGATTAAAAATCGTCGGCCCGAATACCGATCGGTAACAAATAGACGGCGACTTGCTAGGGAGCAGTCAGTGGTCGCCACTACTGACTGCTGCTTGAGTTTTCCTGTGGTACTGGACCAGACCAAGTGCACGGTTGCAAACACCTGGAAGCTTTCGCCGCGAATCGCCTGTGATACCAGCACTCGCCGTTAGGAGTGCGTGAGCGTGAGCTTGAGCGGCTGCGGCTATTTCTGCCATTACTTGTGGTGAGGCCGGTCACAAGCCGTGTCAGGTCCGCCACTTGTTGTTGGAGCATCTTAAGTTGTTCCTTGGTGTCATCACTAGATGATGATGCCCTACCTGCTGCATGGACATTCATTGGTTGTGGACTGATTTCTTGCAGCTTATCAGCCAACTCACCCAAGTCCTCAAAGGATGAATGCTTTTGGGCAACTAAAATACTTTGCATGTAATGAGGCAACCTATTTGTCCAAATACTTTGGAGGAGCTGCTCCGGGAAAGATGAACCAGCGAGAGTCTTGAGGTGACGGAAGAAGGATGAAGGCTTCCTATCCCCGATCTCCTCTTTCTCAAGGAGCCTTCTAATTTTCTCTTCATATGACTCAGAGAAACGGGAGATAAGGGCCTTTTTAAGACAAGTGTACGGTTGACTCTTGGGTGGCTCGATAATTATGTCTTCAACTTCGGTTGCAGATTTGGTGTCGAGTTGACTTATGGCATAGTAGTATTTAGTCAACTCTTGTGTGATGCAATTGATATGGAACTGTGCTTCTAAACTTGCAAACCAGAGACTAGGACGGTCTGGCCAGAAAGGAGGAACGCGGATGGATACTCGATTGACTAATATAGGTTGAGATCCAGATGAGGACGGGTTAGCGGACTGTTCACCACCAGTTCCAGGTTCAGGATCCAGGAAAATATCCTTTCCCTCGGTAGTCATTGCGTTAATATACAAATTATTGTTATCTCACAAACAAAACACGACCCTAGGAGGAACACAGTACTACTTATACAATAGTGGCACAGAGGTGAAAAAAAAAATTAAATAGTCAACATCAGAAAGCACATTCATAACAAATAGGACACACAAAACAAAAAAAATATATATATGCAGCGCGCAGGCAAATAAAAGGTAAAGTGTAAAATAAATGTAAACAGTAAAGAAATAAAAATATTCTCCAAAACCTCTTTTTAAAATATTAGCATTGCGTCCGTGCCTCCAATGGAATATTAGCAATAATTATTACATGCAGAGTGCACAAAACATAAAGAAGAGAAAAACAGTTATGTTGTTATGTTTAAGCCTTTAGTTTAAAATTAAGCACTTATTGTTCTTAAAGAAACACCGTTGTAGGTTGTCGGAATGTCCATCCATGCAGAGTTCAGATAAAAATAAAAAATAACTTACAGGCTTCTGTTGTCACACTATTGAGTATGGAACACACCTTTACGTATTGAGTTTCTCTGGAACGCAGCCGGTTGCGTTTGACGTTTGCAGATAGTGATGACAGACACATATGTCAGTGTCAAGCTGTCAAACTTCGCGCGAACTTTGAAGTTTCCGTAAAAAATCCGCACAAGAAAAAATGGCTCTGCTATCGCGGAATTATATGATTTTCTTGTTTCAGGTCGATAAAGTTCAAACACGGACACACGGTGTAATTTGGCACAATAGGTATGCACAGCCGAACACTATCTCGTTAGTCAATGCACTAATATCACGAAAGTTCAATCTTCCTCGATTTCCGTAGGTAAACTCGCGTCATGACGGCGAGTAGGTACCGACTTGGGACTTGTTCACGGAGAAAACCGCTGCAAACCGCTGCCAGGGATGAGTGTGAGCTCGTTGCGCTTCACGATACTGGATTCCAATTCTTCTATTTACACTGATATGTTCTTCTATCGTCGGGGTCACCAATTTAGGCGCGTTATGGCGCCCTTGTTTATATAAATGAAACCAGATCCAGTTCTTGTAGAATGTGTATTTATGTCCAACACACGGTACAGTATCCAAGTGGCAGCGAAGGAATAGGTACACGTTTACTTAAATGCTAGGTAATAACATCGGTTAATAAGTAAGTCCTGCGTAGAGGAGTTATTGTGGTTTCAAATTCCGACCAACTAGCTACTTATTGTGCCATGGACATAATGCTCTAGATCCGCGTAGTGTTGTCTTTATGATGTGGGAACCATAGACAATTAGTTTGGTTCGCCACAAGTTAAACCAAGGTCGTACCGAGCATATTTCGGAAGCTGTATTTGACACCAAAGTTAAGAACAGATTGTGGAATGTTATAGCAACGATAAACTCCTAATAGTCTCAAAGAGTAATTAAAAAGAAATATTTAACGAAGATAAAGTTTTTCATGTTCTCAAAGTAGATAGGTCGGTACCATGCGCAGGTGATTATGTTTCCGCAGAAGGAAGTTTATTAACGTACCATGGAAAGAACAAAATTGACTGGAGTCATGGAGTATTTTCACTGCCGCTTCGGAATTCCACAAGTGCCTTTTGGTTACCTTTAATCTATAATGATTCAAGGGAATTTGCTTTATATTAAATTTTGGCTTATCATTTATTTATATTTTCTTCAGGTGGCATTTTCAAGAAAAACATTCACTCGAGTAAATAGCGTTACTTTGGGAATGTTTTTATAACTATTTTTGGTAATACTATCTAGGAGCAACATTTTTTTAGAAAATTTGTTTTTAGCATGTTTTAGACAGTTCGCTGTCATAAACTCTATAAGGCAGACTAACCACATTCACTATGACCACTTAATGATTTCTTACTTCAAAATCACGTCAATTCCTTAGTTAATCACGACATCTGTATTCTATATGACACAATGAACGAAACCGCGCGAAATTAACACGAAGTTGGCGTGGTTTGAAATGTCAAAATACATACATGTTATCCGTACGGTTGACATTTCGATTCCTTGCCGTTAACAAGACACGATATTGACGTGGTTTGCACGTGGTGAGATTACGCGGGGAATAATAATTACCATACAGAAAAGAGAATGAACCTACCTATTATTAGGTAAAATGAAATTACTCTAATTAATAAAAATGTTACCACAAATTCATGTCGACTACGTGAATGGCAACATTAAAACCAAATACATAAAACCACCATCAAAATACAAATTGGAAACCGCTCAATCACCCTTGTTAAACTGTACAAGATTTCCGTTTTTCAATTACCCCTGTGTGTCAGGGGTAATTGAAAAAAAGTCGTTACGCGATCCGAGAAAAAATAAATTATGTTATCTACATTTTCTGGGGTTCGCTCGCCTAAAGCATTTTGCAACATGTTAACGAACTTATTACCGCGTACCGGTCTCAAGGGAGGTTATACACTATACAGTGTACCTACACTTCAATCGTTTTATTTTTAAACGTGTGAAGGATAAAAAGTACGAAAAATGTGGAGGCTAAGCTGGAGGAAAATTCAGCTCTCGCTGCCAATATTCACGGGTTTTTTTAATCATATAATTTCTTCGTCACGTTCGAATTACGTGAAGATACGATAAAAAAACTTGTTATCCCTTGTGTTTCCTTTTCGAATAATTGTGTACCTACTTAATCCATAGCTATAAAGAAAAATACACTAAGGGCGCATTTCCACCGGGGATGCGTAGCGAGGTATATGTGCGACACCCACCAATAGGATTACTTCATTTTCCTAGCCTCGCACAGCGCAACTCCGGCGAAGAAGCCTAAGCGAAGACGCGAGATCTTGTAAATACAAAACATCTCGCACATCGGAAACTAGTCATAGTCATCCCATCCATGCGTGTAATTGAAAGGATTTCGATCCATTCAATGATCTTGAACTGGTTGATCGAGAGCAGATAAAGAGAGAAGTTTTAATAGCTTTTTATTCTTCTGAGGAAATGAGTTTTCTCACAACAGAGAGTATAATGATAGTATGTCATCCGTTGGATAACCGACTGTGATGGAGAACAGTAATCTCGTGTACCACTCAAATAAATAACGAAACAACCCATACTAAGGAATAGGAATGTTCCGAAAAACACGGCCTGTCTCAAAACACTGACTGACAAAATATAACAAACTTGCGCCATTTTCCCTGAAACTATTAGGTAGTAGGTAGGTACTTTTCTTTACACATAACACCAGATGATATTACCAAGATAATATCGCGCTGTAATTGCATAATAAACGCTTAGAAGCTCAACGGGAAAATGAAAATTGGGTACGGAAACTTTTGTGAAATCTTAAAGTACATAATGTAAAGTGGGTAATATAATACAAATATGTATTTAAACTAGATAACATAAGAGTTGTTTATTCGCGGTAATGGCATAACTCACGTGCCGCACACGGCACACAAAGGAATCTCATAGACACGGTGACGTCTCATGCTGACTATACTCTGTAATGCCTTAACGACATTATCCTTGGTAATATTCTGCCGGAGTGAAAATTTGGCCAAATGAAAATGTGTGTACTAAAATCATTCCAAATATTGTATTGGTATAAAAAAGGTTGCTAGTTGGTTGGATAATGAAATTTTGTCAAAATCTTTTAGGTAAAACGGCAGGATCTGGATTTATTACATACAATGTTTTCTTTTGACATAATAAAATTGCTATTTATTAAATAATCAATATGAAGTTTCGTGAAGGTAAAAGATAAAAATATACATACATAACATAATCAGCCTATAACGTTCCCACTGCTGGGACACAGGCCTCCTCTCTCTCTCGACAGGCGCTTTACTTTGTGTAAATTATTTTATCACCACTGCTCTCAAAACGGAGAAGGAAAACATCGTGAGGAAACCGGCATGTCCTAGAACACAAAATTCGAAGACATGTGACATCCACCAACCCGCACTGGGCCCGCGTGGTGGATTACGGCCCACTCCCTCTCACAGAGAGGAGGCCTGTGATAAAAATATACTTCGATTAATTTCCTGATCAGTTAATCCGCCCCCTGATTTTCCCTGATTTATGATAATAATAATTTTAAACTGTAGATTACATTAAAACTGAAAAATTGTTGAAACCCCGAGTGACCACTTGACCGTTCCGATCGTGACAGCCTTTTCTGCTCGTTTCACCTCTCGAGAACTGCTTCACAGATGTTGAGCATTCTGAAACTAGGCTAGAACTTTATTAATTAAGTGTTCGACTAATGAGGCTGACACACTTTAGTGATTTCGTCGAGAAATACATTTCATCGCCATGTTTCATTTTTCATTTGCAAAGCTTTGGTACAATGTCAATTGGAACAAAGCAAATTGTTTCAAACTAGTAAAATACTCGTATATTAATACTAGAGGCAAAGTTTCTGGATCAAACTCGGCGTTTTAAATACTGAGAACTGGTTCACCCTGGTTTAAAATGTTAAGGGCCCTTTATTTTCAAGCTAAAACCTCGGTACCTATACGACCTTGAAACTTTCCTTTTAAAGCGATGTTTGCCACTACCGGAACGGAAAAGATACCAACTATTTCCATGTCTCGTAAGTAAACCACACGTTTACCATTTTAAGTAGTTCAGTTCGTATGTAAATTGTTTTATCTGCAGTCCCACAACGGCCAATTATAAGTCCTTGGAAATTATCACAGAATAATTCGAAGGCCGCTTCTTGCTACCTACCCTGTAGAACAGACTTGTGGTTAAACTTTATAAATAACAAAGTAACTTATTTTGCAATAAAAAAAATCCAAGTATCTCTATATTCAATACTATGTCAGAATTAAAATAACATGTACATGAAACAAAAATAAAAATAACAAAATTATATCCTACCTTAAAACTAAAACTATTCACAAAATAAAATATAGCGTCGAAAAATACATCCGCATCGCTGTCGACTGGCAATGTACCCAAAAGTCTGGCGGCATGACCACGTTGTATGGCAATGCTCACACTTCGAATAGTAATTTAAATTTAGGAACACAAAGAAAAGAATTCACCTACGCGTCGACGTAGTTTTGCAATGAAAAAGCCTCTATTTTTCTAAGCGTTAGTTAGAATAAGCTTTTGATTTCAGTATATTTATGGTACACGAGTATTTACGGCTCCTTGTATTTTTGTCACGTCGGAGTGAACTTGCCCGTAGCTCCGTACTTAAGGATTGGATACAAGTTCAAGCCTTTACAAGTTTACACTAATTAATGTTAGTGCCTTCATTCACTATGTCTTATCGTGTTAGAGGTTATCTTTTATTTTTATGGTAAACCACAAACTGCTTGTTGAAAAATCAAAATTTGATTTATAACAATAGAAATTCAACTGTGTCTCATTAGCCACAGTTGAGCTACTACATACCTAATGAAACTTGAATATCTTTGTCTTTATTAATATAGCCAGCAATAAGCAAATGTGGCTACTACGAATTTAGGTAGTATCTGATACGTAATTTGAAGGAGGTGTGAACAAATTTTATCTCTTCATTATTTCAGGATGAAGAATTTATAATATTTTATTGCAGAAGGGTATGTCCAAAATAGTTTAAAATATCCGAAGCTACATTGATATCATACATCGTACCTACATTTCCACGACCGCCTCGAGAAGTAAAGAAAACATAGTAAAATCTACTGTTTTTACACGCAGCTTGGTGAAGTGATGAAATGGGAAAAACATTCCAATTATTTGCACTCATACGCGCTGTGCAAACAAACTGCTGACATCAGCACACAGGTTGTTTGTTTTAGCGGCAGCAAAATGTTTGACTTCTGAACAAGTTGGAACAAACGCGTCATTGTTTACCCTAGGTACCTTTTATTCATGTCGACAAAAGGCAAACAAAATAAATCAATAATAAAAAAGGTAAAAAGGTTAGGTAAAGGTATCTTTGACAGTCGTTACGGGTCGTCAGAAGCCTGAAAGTGTGACAACCAGTCTTACCAAAGGGTATCGTATTACCCAGTAACTGGGTTGTGGAGGTCAGATAGGCAGCCGCTCCATTTAAAATACTGATATTCAGCTGCATCCGGTTAGACTGGAAGCCGACCCCAACATAGTTGGGAAAAGGCTAGGCAGATGATGAATAAAGAAAAGGTAAAAAAACGTAAAAAGGCATTAAAACCTTCAGAGAACTTTCCTTCTATCCAATCAGTGTGTGTCTGTAAATTAGTCAAATTAGATATTGAACGTTGAGCTAACTAAAACGATTCGAGGTAGTTTATTAATTTAATTTGCGGTCGGACTGGATGCAGAAACTGAACAACAAACAGATTGGAGTATACTCACTGCCGCGCAGGCCTGCCAAGATAGCCAACTGGGACGCCAGCCTTATTTCTATTCAATTGTTTGTGTCGGTTTTCAGCAAGGCTTTACTAGCTTCTTCTAAACTCAATTTGACACCCCGAGTTTGTTCGCCGCCTGTTTATCGTTGCTGGGTTTTTCGCCGTTTCTCGGGAGAATAGAGAAGTTGCTCGTAATTGCTTCATTCGACGTGCGTAATCAGTAACAGAAGTTATTTCGTAGCAATAAATAATTGGAGAACGTCTAAATGTGTTCATACATAATATCTATGTAATTACGTTTATTTATTTTTTAAAACTCTATGCACTAGTAAAAACTGTACAAAGGCGGACTTAATGCTTGGGCATTTTCTACCAGTCGACCTTAGGGTGATGGAGAGACAATACCCACTAGGTGCAATAACAGAAAAAAAAAGACGGGTTGCACTTCGGGAGTGCCGGCAGAAGTGAAAACTTGAATATTAACGTTGAAATAAATCAATTATTAATTGAATAACTGAGTTTTTTTCACTATTTCTGCGTCACTTTTTTCATTAATCGATGCACTTTGTTCAATTTGCATTTTTTGAAACACTTTATTTATACACGAATTTTACGAATACACCGCAGTGTGGCTACTACACAGACGGTCGAGCCATCAGCTGTCCATCCACGTCCGCGTCCGCGTCCGTGTCCACCATCACCATCACATCACATCACCATCACCATCGCCTTCGCCATCGCCATCGCCATCACCATCACCATCACCATCGCCATCACCATCACCATCGCCATCGCCATCACCATCCATCCATCCACCCATCCATCTATTATCGTGTCTCACTTGGTTCACTTCGGTTGGCGCCGCCGTAGAAAGAGATGGGGGGGGGAATCTCTCCTGACGGTCACGTGTCCTGACGCGATGCCCTGACGCGAGTTTAACATTTTTTACCCCTTACAAAAAGTGTTCAACGCCGCTAAAGAAGTTTTCACTTCAAAAAATATGCATAGGTACATAACTAATGTATGCGTTTGGAATTGGGTTGAAAAACTAAACTGTGTTGACTTGGCTGCCGATGTGATTGTTGTAAGTACAATAAGGTATATAACGTAATATGCTGCACAATAACAATAATAATGCAAGCGGCGTTTTGTAGCTTTGGCGATTTATGATATTATGTAAGGGGTGTATTTATTTAACCAAACTAAACCTTTCTGGATTGTATATTATATCAGTATAACATAATTAACAAGGGATATTATTTGTACATTTCGTAGGTAGGTACGGGGGAGACGGAGGGGGGGCTCAGGGGATCATACCGGAATAAATCGTATGTATGTGAATAAATAGTGACACAAGAATATTAAATGTCATCACCAGTGATCGGAATAGGCTGAGTATATTTACCTAAAGTTTAAAGAACAGAGACGGAAATCGGAGACATCCTTATGATAAAATTTTTTTTACCGGTAAATTTACCGGAACTTTAGCTATGTAACTTTCAATATCTTATTTTATCATTAACATTATAAATGCTTTAATAAATCGTTATCAATGTTTTGATAAATAAAATAACCAATATTGAATTTTTTTTTTATGTTGTTTGAACATTTCAATATAACATGAATACCTATATTAATGAGTTATTATATCAACCAACATAACTTTTTTTTTTTTAATTTAGTCATAAGGAAGTCTCCGATTTTTGTGTCTGTTCTTTAAACTTTAGGTAAATATACTCAGCCTATTCCGATCACTGGTCATCACGTTATATTTCACAACTGCTGTATGGAATTCCCTTGAGATTCAGGACGATTGCGAGCGGAAACTACGCAAACAGTTTGTCAACATTTCTAGAATTTTCAAACCTCCTATCGTGAAAGTAAAGTCTTATAAAAAAATAACTGAAATTGCATGTGAAGAGCGGAATAAAAATGTGTGTGGAGTAAAACCACGAGCTTTTTCAGCGAATGTAAAAGAATTAAACCTCTTTTCCACCTTCGCTTTGTTACAAATGTTTACCTTTACACAGCTATTAGCCCCAAGTCGGTCCCGTGAGGCTACATTAACAGACTAGTAATTAGACCACGTCAAAGGGACACAAATTCGCAGTGAGCTGGAATATTGGCTGGCGTTAAACGGTGCAGGACATCGTAATTCCTTGTCAGGTACATAATGCTCTTTATGCGAAATGCTCAAAAGCAGGGAATAGCTTCAATTCTGGACAGTGTGCAGTATTTGTGCCTTTTTTTATGGATGGGAAATCATCAAATGACCCCTCCCGCTCTGGGTGGAGCGGAAGGGAGTGTCAGACTCTTACTAACTAAAACCCACCCGTGTTCCTTCCTTAGCCCTTTATGATCCGGGGTAGCGGTAACCCTTTCGGACAATCCCGCACCCCCGGCAGGCTTCGGCCCTGGCAGGCCCCTTCCTTTTTGCTGACATCTCTTTGAGGCGCGCGTGGAACACGTACGCGCCGTCCGGCACGGGCCTGGTCCTGAACGGACGGTGAGCTACCCATTACTCTCCGTCCGCAGGCCCGCGCCTAAGGTGGCTGGGAGTCGTCACGCGGCTTCCGACGCCCGGAGCGTCTCCCGCGGCGGCTGGGACGTGAGGCTCTCTCCCTCAGCCGTTCCGCCACCTCCTTCGCTAGCATGACTGCTTCGCAGAAGGAGGTGACTACTTCCCACTCCCTCTCGCCCCGGACCATGGCTTGAACCAGGGCCGGACGCGAGAGGTCGCCGCCACTGCCGATCGCCTCTACGAGGGCACGGCGGTGCTCCGCCCATGCGGGGCAGAGCTCCACCGTATGCTCCACCGTGTCCTCTGGGCGATCCTCGCAATGGTGACACCCGGGCGTCTGCTCCCGCCTGATGATGTGCAGGAACCTCCCAAAACATCCGTGTCCGGTGAGGACCTGCGTCAGGCGATAGGTGAGGACGCCGTGACGCCTCTCTAGCCACTCCTCAAAGAGGGGTCTTATCGCCACTACAGTATTTGTGCCTGACAGAACGCGCGAACATTTCAAATTCCGTTATTGGAAATCAGAAATTCCGTTGCGCCATTGACTACAAATCGTGTATTAATTTAGATAAATATGTTTGGTTAAACATAAAATTCATTGTAACGGTCTCCATTATTTTCAGCGAAATACGAAAGATATTTGCAGAAAATTATGGTACACAGCGGCAATTTTTATGGCTTACTCTCCGTTACTTTTAAACCGGAGCACGTTGCACGTCAGCTGATGTGAAATGGGCTACTCTAGTGCCCGTGAGCGTACTGTCACTACGTGAATACTTTACTTATCGTATTACTGCTACTTTGTCTCAGTAACCTAACGATGCGATTGCACTTACTTTGTTGAGTTCACTTCACACGTCGAGTTTACTTGAAAATTAATAGGTATTTGTTTGCTCGCTAGTTCATTATGCTGAGAAACGTTTCTTTTTTTTCTTAAATATTGAGTTTTTAGGTTTAGACGGAGGAAGCGTAACTTAACACTTCTGATTAAGTACTGAAGCCAAAGACGAATCTGTCACGTGTTTGCTAGAAACGGTTGATTTCAAGTTTGCTAGACGACGGCTAAACTGCCTGTTATTCATTAAACTGAATCCTAAAGTCCTGATTGTCTTTCCAATAGACACTTAAAGCGCTGCCGGCGCTTACCTTTTGCAGAGAACCACCGTACGTATGGTCGCTGGTCGGTAGGAAACTATGATTTTATTATAAAACAAAGTTTCAGGCTATTTGAGAAAACAACGTTATTTCGAATAAGGTTTTCACCACAGTTTAAATCGCATCAAAATAAATTTACAGAGGAAATTGTTATGTTTTACATAGTTTAAATGACGCTTCATAAAATATGTTGAGATACAAGAACATGGGAAGTTATTTGACAAACTAGATACCAAAGCTTGTCATAAGTTCTCAAGAATGGTTGTAAATTGTTGTTAAAAGGTAATATCAACGTTAAATTGTAGTACATACATACCTACCTACTACTACTTACTCCTACTCACCTCTTTCCTAAGTTTACTACATTGAGCTAGGAACGAATAAAATTTAAACCTTCTGTCTAAATCTAAATCTTCATCAAAAATCTAACCCCCTTATTCATAATCCTATTTTATCTCTATTTTAGCTAAAATAGGTTTATAGAACGTTTGTCTTTATCTGTCACGTTGTCATTTCTGTGTGTAAGAAAGAGACAAACCCCATTTTAACTAAAATAGGTTTGATAAGTTTTATGAATAAGGGGGTTAATCTTTGACTCAACCCTGACATTTGTAAGGAGATTTAAAACTCAATAAATACATTTTCAGTGGCTCTTAGCGTGACAATTGATTCATCTGTTTTATTTGAAGTCGGGAGTGGCGCCACAATACGCTCGTTATTTAATAATAATATTTTTTTTTTTATATTGCGTAATTTAAATCCTGAAATTCCACGCTGAGCGGATTTTCGGAAAAGCGTCGTTTTACTCCCACTTGAGGACAAAATGTAAATCTACATTCTTCATGAGATAATGTTAAACTTTTCGTGTCTTCTTTTCCAATTCACGGAGTAGTTTTACTTGTACAAAAGTTATCCATGAAAATTTATCTTTTGCGGGAGTACGCCTTACTTTTAAGTCCGTACAGAACCTGATTTAAACTAGCCATTCTTAAGTAAATATTTAAACGGAAACCTCACGAAATCAGCATTCATTGCGAAATTTATAAAACAAGTTAAGAGTTTTCTTGATGAGCTTGACTCGTACCGAAAGGACTGACCGGCACTATCAAAAGACAATTGTGTGGAAAAGGAACCCACCTTTACCTTACCGTGGGACAATATAGGCTAGTTAGATTAGATTAGAATTTTCTTACACATGCGACCATAATAACTGACCGCACAGCAATGATTTTCGTTATAGATACGACGAGGGGTGCGTGCTCCAAACTTGGAGAGGATTTTATATTAAGAACTTATCTACACGCCCATTATAAAATGGTTTATGATAATCGCAGTACTTGAACCGGGAAAATACTATGTTAGTTGCAGGAAGTGTATCTTGCGTATTATGTTTCAAGTATAGCTACTTGAAAATCCATTTAGGTAGGTACTGATGGAAAGGGAAACATTAATCTTGTTGCTAATGCATAATGCTTTCACAACGTTCCATTTTTTTTTTCAAGCCGAGATATATAAACTTTTCGGTTAGCACGTGCTTTGACAAAGTGTTATTCTTGTCACTATCGGACAACTGTCAAACTGTAAGTGCAAGGTAGAGATGAGAACATGTCTAAGCCAAAGCCCGTACTAAGTAACATTTACAGATCTCGGCCTCTATACCGTGTGTGAAAATACCAAAATGTATCAGCTTGTTCCGCCTTGCAACAGAAAGCTGCATGAATTATTATTGCTCAGCGGCCAGATCCCTAGTAACTCCTACAAGTTGGAGTCAGGAAGAAGCGTCGTAAACTATTCTGTTTGTGCTATAAATAGCTCCGAACCGGCGCGGGGCTCGACCCGACTCACTTGAAACCTTTTACTTTAAGAAATCAGTTTTTCAATTCAAATCTTCTAAAGGAAAAAAAAATCAGCTGTTCCCTACATTTTGACGAGTTATGCGAACATAAATGTAGGGAACAGCTGATTTTTTTTTTCACGATAACCGGTTTGATCCCATAGTAAAAGTTGTTCATAATGATGAGTACAATGATCCCTTAAGAGGAAACGGTGATTAAAGTTTCACCCTGTATTATTTTCTGATTCGACAGTTGAAGGATAATTACGTACCTAGTATAAAAATGATGATGATGTTTTAGTCACCTAGTCGGGGGTAATCGTTGTTAATAGGTAAACGGTAGGTATCTATATCACTGCTACACCTACCAATATGGCAAAGCAAACCATCAATTATACCTACCTAATCCATTTCCTAAAGATAATTAAGCTGTCGACCCTCGTCAATATTGTGAGATTCATTCATAAAATTCACGCAGCTGAGCAGGTAATACAGTCGTGTTGATAAATTGACGGTTCGACATCTAAAATGAACAACAAATTAGTACTCAGAGTCTCCGACGTCGGAACACGAGATGTTTCGTATTATATTTCTTTAGGTGTAATGAGATCTTAGAATAGAAAATATGTTAGCTTTTACGTTATGAAAATTATTCAGTTTCAAACTAAACAGTTATAAATCGTATTGCAATTATTTGATTTTAGACATAATAAATAAAACCTAGATACCTACATTTTAAGCAAACTGGACAGACTGGCCAAAGTTTAGTACACTTTTTGTAAGAGAAATAATAACGTGTGCGGTATAAGTTTTTGATGCTCTCATAAAGTTGTCGCCATCTTGATATTTTATATTGACCTCACTAACGGCTTCAGCCCCCTTGAAAACCATGAAAACGACACCTATGACGAATAATTTGAACATTTTCACAGCCGCCATCTTGGATTTTCGTTTTTACCTAACTATTGCCTTCCACACCCTCAAAAACCACGAAAACGTCAAATATGATGAAACATTTTAAATTTTCGCAGCTGCCATCTTGCATTTTCATTTTGACCTCACTATTGGCTTCAGCCCCCTCGAAAACCATCTCCCCATTCCTCCATCCACCTCTCCATCTCTCTCTCAGTCTGACAGAGAGGTACAGAAAGACGCATGGGGCATAATGCTTCTTCGTTACGTGACGATTTTTACCAGTTTACTCCTACCGTAAGTCGCGTTAAAAAACTTCGTTCCAAAAACAGATTTTAAGTCCACCTAAAAATTTTGCTACCTTTGTATAAAAAAAAAAACAAAACAGCGACTGCTGAATTTCGGCAATGACTTGACTTCTATATCCCGGAGTCGTATTACAAAAGCTTTTCTCAACCCTTGTCACTGCGACAGTGACCTGACAACAACGTAACCTATTACGGAGCGGAACGGGGAGACCGTTTTGTTTGTTTTGCCATCGCAAGAAATAGATCGAACCCGAGATATAATACTTACCCATTGTTAAACTGGAAAGTACCTACCTAATAAATACTTACAGTGGGACCTCTGAAATAAGACCTTGAAATAAATTAAGGTAGAAATACGTAGGTATAACCGGTAGTATCCCGGTACCCGGAAACATGTTCTATACATTGCACGTTTCTACCAATTATAAATTGAAGTTTGTTAATGGCAATACCTTCTTGGTAATATGATGTTCAATTTCAGTAGCAACACTGACACTGCGTAGTATCTCTATGTAGTTAGAGCGAATTTGTGCAACGACAAGTGTGCTGTTCGCAATTTTTAAGAAAGTTGTTCTGTCAAGTGTAACTTCGAATAACACCTAATTCTTCTACTAATCTCTAATTCACCTATTCGAAACACTTAACAACGAATACACGCTACTACAAAAAAAACTCAACGCCGTGGCCATGCGATCTCGAATAACCAAACTATATATATCTCTATATCTTATTGGGCAGAAAGAAATGGAATTTATAAAAGACCATTGAAGAATTTAAATAAGGAACAAAAACACACAGAATTGATGGTAGAAAAATTAAATTCACAGTCTCAAGAAACCAAAAGAGCAATGAAAAAAGAAAACAGGGAAGACAAAATTAAAAAACATTTGGAAAAAAAGAAACAATGGACTTAACCACATTTTTAGATGGTCTTGCATACTTGTGCTATTTTAAACGATAACTTTTTTTAGTTTTAGTTTCTTTTTCGTTAGAGGTTTGGTTTTTCGAGATCGCATGGCTACGGCGCGGCGTTGAGTTTTTTGTGGTAGCGTACATTCGTTGTTAAGTGTTTCGAATAGGTGAATTAGAGATTTGGTTATTCGAGATCGCGTGGCTACGGCGTTAAGTTTTTCGGTGGTAGCGTGCATTCGTTGTCAAGTGTTTCGTATTAGTTAACTTACAGGGACGTGTTATTTGATGTTACACTTTTCTAAGTCACGTAACACACTCCAACGAACCAACTTAAATTGTCCGTATCAAATCTGTAATTTTTTGTACAATTGTATGAAATGGCACGGCAAAGTGACGCAGGGTATCACTTTGCTTAACAAATAATTTCCTTAACTGTAAGTACCTCTATTAATATCTACCGTGGGAGCTCCTAAGTAAGACCTTGAAATAAATTACTAAATTCATGCTCCGCGGACTTTCAGCAAACTTTCTTACTTCAGAAAGTTTTTGATTGCTTTCTTACCTAATGAACTCACTGCTCTTGACGTTATTCTCTCTAACCAAAATGTAGGGCAATCTTTGTTGAAAATCGTCTTCAATGGCCGTTCCCTATAAGTATCAAAATGGTTTGCTAAAGTGGAATAAGTAGCGAACAACTTTAAGCAGGAACTGTTTTTTTTTCGTACCTCAAAAGGAAAAAACGGAACGCGTATCCGTCCCCTCGTCCGTCTTACAGTCTGTCAAGACCCTTTTTCTCAGGTACGCGTGAAGGTATCACATTATTGAAATTAATATCATGTAAATAAGTATTATGGTGTCTTGGAGCTCTAAAAATCAAACTATCAACGCAGTAAAAAAATACGGACGTTTATGAGACATACTATTTTGATACTCGTAAATAAACAAAACTTACTAAACCTTCGGGTACTTCCCGTTGACCTAGGATCATGAAATTTGGCAAGAAGCAATGTCTCACAGCTTGAAAATCGCAAATTTGTAGTTTTATCACATATAAATATATTTTTTTATGATTACAAACTTAAAGAACGATGACCATATTTGTATGAGACCCGTCCCCCCCCTTCAACAGAACTTTTGTATGTATTAGTAGGTTCACAAAGGTCTATAAAAAGACTAGCAACCAGTTTTAATTTCAAAATCCATGGGGTTTAAAAATAAAATAAAAATGAAAAAATCGTTTTATTAATTTTTCCTAATTCGCTAGGCCCGTCCCCCGCCCTGCAACAGATCTTTTGTATGTGCTATCAGGTTCATAAAGATCCATAAAAAGACTAGCAACCAGTTGTAACTTCAAAATCCATGGGGCTTAGAAATAAAATGAAAATTAAAAAAACGTTTTATTAATTTTTTTACTTCGCTAGGCCCGTCTCCCGCCCTGCAACAGATCTTTTGTATGTGCTATCAGGTTCATAAAGATCTATAAAAAGACTAGCAACCACTTTTAACTTCATAATACATGGGGCTTAGAAATAAAATGAAAATTAAAAAATCGTTTTATTCATTTTTCTAATCCGCTAGGCTCGTCCCCCGCCCTGCAACAGATCTTTTGTATGTGTTATCAGGTTCATAAAGACCTATAAAAATACTAGCAACCAGTTTTAACTCCAAAATCCATGGGGTTTAGAAATAAAATAAAAAATCATTTTATTTATTTTGGGATAAAGTAGTGTCTTGTTGTCGCGGGCGCTATTTTGAATCCTGAACGCAACGAAGGATTCTAGGTTTGAGTTGACTCCTGAGCGAAGCGAGGGAGTTAAGACTTGAATCCTGAGTGCAGTGAGGGATTCAAGCTCGCCCAAGACGAAGACACCCGCGTCTCCGTCGTGGACGAGCATATGGCAGTTGTCCCACCGCCGGCGAGGAAGCGACTAACTGTCGGCTGTTTTCTCGCTCAAGAAACGTACAATAGATATACCTACATTCCGTGTAAACGAAAGAGATGCATATATTAACAGTTGATCGCTGACTGTTCACACTGCCGGCGAGGACTCGCTTCACTGGTTTGTCGCTGAGCGACAAGAGCTATCAAAGATAATACTCGCCTAGCGATACTCGCTCAGCGATGGTCGCTTGATGGTCAGAGCTCACGCCGAAAGAAACCCTTGTGAGACTAACCGCCCCGAGCGAGTGGTGCGAGTAATCGCCCGGCGCACTCGAAAACTCGCTGATAGCCCAGCGACAAAACTATCGGAACTACACACACGCTGCTCGCTACTCGCCAACTCGTTTTCAGTTGCTAGTTCTACTCGCTAATCGTTCATCGCCGCCGGTGGGACAACTGCCTGCCTATAGGAATAGAAAAAATTGGACGAGTAACGAATAACGTTTTCTGTTTTTTAAATGGCATCTCCTAATTGATCTTGAGAGGTTTGAAAATCAAAGAATATGGTTTACTTACAAACTCTTATTTTGTGCCAAAAATATTAACTTTATAACATGATTTTTCTCGGAATATCCTGCACTTTTGAGAGATGTCGTCATAGTAAAAATTGATCACCTTGCTAAGACGGTTTGAATGAGATACATTTTAAGTTTGTTGGTCGATGTAAGGCTTGAGGGGACGTTCTGGCAATAAACATTAAAACATGATTTTTCTCGGAATATCCCGCACTTTTGAGAGATGTCGTCATAGTAAAAATTGATCACCTTGCTAAGGCAGTTTGAATGAGATACATTTTAAGTTTGTTGGTCGATGTAAGGGTTGGGGACACGTTCTGGCAATATTAACATTAAAACATGATTTTTCTTGGAATATCCTGCACTTTTGAGAGATGTCGTCATAGTAAAAATTGATCACCTTGCTAAGACGGTTTGAATGAGATACATTTTAAGTTTGTTGGTCGATGTAAGGGTTTGGGGGACGTTCTGACGAAATTAACACTAAAACATGATTTTCTCGGAATATCCCGCACTTTTGAGAGATGTCGTCATAGTAAAAATTGATCAGCTTGCTAAGGCGGTTCGAATGAGATACATTTTAAGTCTGTTGGTCAATGTAAGGGTTGGGGGGACGTTGTGACGAAATTAACACTAAAACATGATTTTCTCGGAATATCCCGCACTTTTGAGAGATGTTGTCATAGTAAAAATTGATCAGCTTGCTAAGGCGGTTCGAATGAGATACATTTTAAGTCTGTTGGTCAATGTAAGGGTTGGGGGGATGTTGTGACGAAATTAACACTAAAACATGATTTTCTCGGAATATCCCGCACTTTTGAGAGATGTCGTCATAGTAAAAATTGATCAGCTTGCTAAGGCGGTTCGAATGAGATACATTTTAAGTCTGTTGGTCAATGTAAGGTTGGGGGGACGTTCTGACTCATCGTCCTTTGCAGTTGAATAATTAACCATGACGTATATCGATGCATAAAAGCATATGCTTCAACTACAATGTAAAGTTTGTTTTTGGGATAAATTCATCTTAACTACGGAACCCTTCATTGTGCGTGGTTGGACTAGCACTTGGCCGGTTTTTATTTAAAATCTCCGTTAGGATGTATCTACAACTACATAGATCGTTCATTACTACGGTTCCCTATCCATTTGCATAAAATTTTAAGACCTAATATAACTTAGCATAATTTTGTTTGGCATAATTATATTTTCGCATAATATAATTACGCATAACAGCTTACGCATAATTTTTTTAAGCATAATTTCTCTAACCATAATAATGATTAAGCATAATATTGTAAAGCATAAATTTATTAAGCATAAAGTTCTAAAGCATAACTTTTTTAAGCATAATATCCTAAAGCATAAATTTATTTACGAATAATGATATTAAAACATATTTTTATTTTTCGCTGTAGGAAGCATGAAGCAAGCAAGCATACAGCATGCAAGCAAGCATGCAAGCAAGCATGCAGCAAAAAAGCAAGCATGCAGCATGCAAGCAAGCATGCAGCATGCAAGCAAGCATGCAGCATGCAGCATTCAAGCGCTCGCTCTTGCATCCTATGTCAACGGAGCCCCGCTTCGCGGAGCCCCTATTTCTGTGTAAAGGGTTTAAAGTAACCTAACCAAACCGAACCTCGGGGTGCCCATCGCTCGCTCTTGCATCCTATGTCGACGGAGCCCCGCGCCCCGCTTCGCGGGGCCCCTATTTCTGTGTAAAGGGTTTAAAGTAACCTAACCAAACCGAACCTCGGGGTGCCCTTCGCTCGCTCTTGCATCCTACGTCGTCTATTGCGTTTGTTGAGTTCGGGTGCGGTAACGGTAACGGAAATAATTCGGAGTATTGAAAATCGGAATGTCGTTTTTCGGACCGCGAACCCATCGAACATTTGATTCTTCGAATATATGAAAATCGGAAAACAAACAAGTCGCATTTATGACTTTCGGTAAAATAAATTTTGTGATTTTTAATAATACACATTATGATTCTTAGGTATTATGAAATTCGGACTTTTGAAAATCTGAACATCGAAATTCGGAATAAAATATTTCGGAGTATTTGGGTGTTCCCGTTTCAATCAGTTAACTTCTATCTGAGGAATAACCGCCATATTTATTTCTCATAATAGAAGTTAACTGATTGACATATTGTTTTATACAAAAACTGTCAAAACATCTAATATATTCTTCAGGTAAAAGTTATCTCGCGATTAAAAAATCGTTTAAGTTACATAATGTTATGTATAAATTATATTAATTGTATGCCTAAATATTATTATGCTAATAGTCATTAGGCCTACTAACGTTATGCCAATAGTCATTAGGCCTACTAACGTTATGCGAATCAAATTTATGCCAAAACAAATTAGTCTTTAAGATGATTATGCCAACATAAAATGTATGCCTAAAAAAATTATGCCGAAGTATTATTATGCCAAAACAAATTGTGCCAAAATCGTTATGCCGAAGTATATTAGGACAAAGAACATTATGCGAAAAGAAGGGATCCCCATTACTACCTGGTCCTGTCGATCTAACTAAAAGCTTCGCGAGTCACAGAGTATTATTTACGAACACAGTATTGTATAATCAACCGAAACAGCTTGAGTAATAACATTCCGCCATTCTACGAGCCATACTTTGAATTTTGAACGCAATAACCGAACTGTGCTTTGATTCATTACGTTGTTCGAATGGTCCCAAACATCAGGAACTGTGTTCTAACGAGACAATAAATTGAACAACACGTTGAGCTGCTAATAATGAAAATGTTCGTGTTCGGACGTGGCTTCTGATGATGCAAATTGACGTCGTGGATTTTAAATATGCAGTCTTCAAAGTAGTATTATTTTTCTAATAGGGTGTAATAAAACACTTATTCCTCGAATCGGGCACGGTTTCATTCACATAAACTCTTTTACTTTTCTAACGTTCGCAGTTCACAGTTTTGAATTTTACATTTTTCCCCAGCTATAACTTTTGAAGATTTCTTCGAAGATTTTCATCGTATGTTTGGCGAATTGGAAAGGCGCGCTTTGTCCGAGTGAACAATAAATGTATTCACAACCCAAAAATAAATAATTCAGGTATATAAAATAGGATTATTTAATGCTTTGTGCAGATAACGTAGATAGTGAACAAGCCTTTTTTTTTTTTTTATGGATGGGAAATCATCAAATGACCCCTCCCGCTCTGGGTGGAGCGAAGGGAGTGTCAGACTCTTATTGACTAAAACCCATCTGTGTTCCTTCCTTAGCCCTTTATGTTCCGGGGTAGCGATAACCCTTTCGGACAATCCCGCACCCCCGGCAGGCTTCGGCCCTGGCAGGCCCCTTCCTTTCTGCTGACATCTCTTTGAGGCGCGCGTGGAACACGTACGCGCCGTCCGGCACGGGCCTGGTCCTGATCGGACGGTGAGCTACCCATTACTCTCCGTCCGCAGGCCCGCGCCTACGGTGGCCGGGAGTCGTCACGCGGCTCCCGACGCCCGGAGCGTCTCCCGCGGCGGCTGGGGTGTGAGGCTCTCTCCCTCAGCCGTTCAGCCACCTCCTTCGCTAGCATGACTGCTTCGCAGAAGGAGGTGACCGCCCCCCACTCCCTCTCGCCCCGGACCATGGCTTGAACCAGGGCCGGACGCGAGAGGTCGCCGCCGCTGTCGATCGCCTCTACGAGGGCACGGCGGTGCTCCGCCCATGCGGGGCAGACCGCCACCGTATGCTCCACCGTGTCCTCTGGGCGATCCTCGCAGTGGTGACACCCGGGCGTCTCCTCCCGCCTGATGATGTGCAGGAACCTCCCAAAACATCCGTGTCCGGTGAGGACCTGCGTCAGGCGATAGGTGAGGACGCCGTGACGCCTCTCTAGCCACTCCTCAAAGAGGGGTCTTATCGCCACTATCGTGGCGTGCCCTGCGCTGGGTTGCGAAAGTCGCTCCTTCCATGCCACCATGAGATCGCGCCGGAGGTCTGTCCGCTCCGCCGCGATTTGCCGCGGAAGCGGAGTTTCCCCCCGGCTCAGTGCCTCCGCGTGCCACTCATACAGGCGCGCTAGGACTATCGCCTCCAGATCCCATGGCGGCAGTCCGGCAAGGAGGCTTGCCGCCTCGCCCGAGATCGTGCGGTACCCCCGGATCAGCCTTACGGCTACCACCTTTTGGGGCGCGTTCAGATAGTGGACGGCTCGCCGCCGCAGAGAACGCGCCCACACCGGGGCCCCGTATAGGGCCATGGACCGCACGAGATAGTGAACAAGCCTGGGCTTAAAACTTTAGGTATGTTCATAAAAACTCTCCTCATGTTATTCTCGAATCATTTGTACGGACATCTGATCCAGTCTTTGTGATGAGATTCGTCTCACACAAGTCGACGATAAATCAAATACACAGAGCCCTACCCACTAATCGTGCCATACAACTAACAAACAAATCATAACTTGCGAGGAAGTTGAGAAAAGAATAATAGTATTTAATTGTTGTTATAAGGTTATGTTTTATGTTGGTAGGTATTACACATACTTTGACTTATGTAATTAGTTTCTTAAGCCGTATAAATCAAATAAATAAATACCTAAGAGGATTTTACAGTATACTAATGCCTTCAGAAATGTTTGTTAACTCGAGCCAGCTACGACTGAATAATTACGGGTACTCGGGTAGCTTTAAGAAACATCATTGAAAAAATAAAAGTTCGTTGAAATTCATCTCGTATTTTTGCTTGTAGTCTTTCATCGACTCACAATACTGCTGTCCAACATTGTCGTCTTTGTCGTGAATCTGTATAGAAACCGCCCCATAGGTATGATTGAAGATATGAAAATAAATAATATATTGTAAAACATTAATAATTGTTACTTGAGAACCACCCACATTCCTAAACAAGAGCAGCATGAAAAACATTAAAAATAATAAAATAAATAGACAAGGCGAAACTTATGATATTCAACTTATTTCATTGAGTCTGTTTCGATATTAATCAATAACAAACATCTATTCAGTCCGCCTATCCTACGCCATTTTCTAAGCCGTCACGTCGTCGTCCCAGCTGGATGATCCGAACGATTTTTTCTTACCTTATTTGCTTTTGTATAGAAGACTTATATGTATAGTAAAAGTGCGCAGTGCTGCACACCCCCACCCTATTCCAAGTTAAACAAATATCAACTTTATTTCAATGATAATTAAGTTGATTTCAGAGTGACTCGCACTATTGAAAAAATGTTTGAAGTTGTAGCGTAACTGAACTTTATTGTGTAGGAATTAAAGTTATTTTTCCATTTATTCATATTTGTTTACATTTTTGGCAAATAAATCGCGAACGCAGATTACCTACATAATTTTATATGTACTTACATAGTTCCAAATTATTCGTCGGGTTTCCTAACGGCACACCTTTTATATATTCTTCAAGCTTCCATTCCTTCCAAACATCTTGTCCCCTCGTTTACATAAAAGCGGATAATTTAAGCATCAAATTGTAGGCTTTCACGTAAATCTGCCAAATAACAGACCGTTACTTGTTATTGGTTAACCCTGGGGCCCTCTTGACACAAACATACTTAAGTAAGAATACCATGACGATGTTAAAACATCAAATTAAATTGCCTTCTATTAAAAGTATTTCGCATTCCTTTCCCAAAACATAACAATACAATAAGAGTTTTAAAAAAACTTACGTGGAATTTGTAAAATCCGCAGCCCGGTTTAATAAACCTTTTCATTTTACGTTCATATAATATTCATAATTCTGGCAATGTTGACGACAGAATTTTTTGTTTATTGCCATGTTCGTGTACTTTGTGTTCTCGCATTACTCAGTAAGTACCTACATGAATTTTAGTGGAATTAAATGGTTTTGTACCCGGTCAAGCTCCGCACGTAATCAAATCAAATCAAAAGTCATTTATTCAAACTAGGCTGAGAATCAGCACTTTTCGAACGTCAAAATTACAAAAGACAGTCCCCCAAAACGCCCGCCCTTCGCCACTTCCTAGTGCTTTCGCTGGGGAGGAGAAGTGGCGGAACAAACTCCCCAGCAGCACAGCTGTCTGTTCAGTTAGAAAATAATTAATTTTATACAATACTAAGTATGCAAAGTAATTAACATTACAGTAGACAGAACCTTAAATTAAATTATTTGCCATAGGTTAACTAGCCACGCCAATATACCAACAAATACAATAAACACTATACGTACTCAAGCAAAAAAAAATTAAAATTAAAAAAGTAACCAAATAAAAAAAACTTACTGACCAAATAAAAGCCTCCAGGTATAAAGGGCGTGACAGCTTACATATATATGCAATGCTGGGTTCTGTTTATATAGCTGTCACTTGAAGTCACAAATGATAAACTAGGACCATCGAAGTAAAATAAATAAACAAGTTATTACTACTAATAACAACAATAAAACCATGGTCAGCAAGACGACCAGTCACCACAAGCAGCACCCATTCACGAGCATAACGCAAAGATCATCCACTAAGATAATCTATGTAGTACGATACAATAGAAAATCAATTGTGTCTCATTAGCGGAGCTCATAACCATCAAAATATTTTTCACGTTTGGTTTATTCGTTAAGTAAAAAATACTTTAACAATGACAGTGCGTTAGAAGCAAGGTTAAGTCATTAAGAGAACGTGTGAGCCAGAGTCTATTGAGGTAATTAATCTCCATTAGCGCAAATCGTTTTCGATTCAATCCCTTTCAGGATTAAACAGCTCACATCCCACTGGCCGCTCATTCTGTGAAACAAAAACGCCTCAAGGCAGAAATAAACTGAATGATGTATACCCGTGTAGCTATTATTCTTTCACGCTACTAACATGGCGTCGTAGCAGCGTAGCAGCGTAGCCCACATTCTACGTAGCTCGTAGCTGAATGGCCTGTTTATAATGGTGAAGGCGACTGCTAGCCATTTATTATTCTACAACCTCTCGCATATACCTGCTATGAATATTACAACATCTAGAACAGCTGATCGCTGCTAAAACAATAAAACAATACTGCGGTTGTTGACAATACCTTACTAGAAGCTCATTCTGGAAATGGTATATGTAACTACAGAGCAACATGAGGGGCAATTCTTGTAATTTTAAGAACGTTCACAGTCTGATCTCAGTCTCAATCTGTCAAAAATACCTCTGATTCCCCTACATTTTGGGAAGTTTTCAACATTTGTTTGGCGCCGAGATGAGACTGCGACTAAATTTTGAAAGTTTTAGATTACGAGAATTAGCCTTCAGATATTTATGTAGATATAGGTAGTACTTATACCTATTGGCCTGCGCAATAAAATAGTTATTTAAGAGTTGAGAACAAGCAATACTTTTTAATATTCAGTAATGAATTATAAATGAGTGGAGCGGGACGATGCCGATCGCTATCATTCCCTATATTTACATGAACTACAGACGAGGTAACAGAACAGAGCGATCGGATAATCACGCGACATGAATAAAGAAGCAGTAACAATTACATAAAATGCGCCATGTTTGTATTGAAACGTTTTTTTAAATATTCGAAACCTTATTTTTTGGTTGCAGAAAGAAAGTTAAAAGCATGAGCATGACCCTGTGTCCTAACCCAAACCGTCTGTCGCGCGAAAACGCGATTACGCTTACGCGATCGTTCACATAAATCATGACGATGAAACGTGACTTGATTTATCGCATGAGTATGTCATATTCATATAAAGAACACGACGATATGTTTTGGTTAAGACACCTATTCAGGTAAAACTCAAACGTTTTTGAAAATTTTGATTGAGTATACATAACTATTTGCTTTTTTTCGACTAAACGTAAAACCGAGCTCGGGTTTAGTTGTTTTATTTTATAACTAGTGAAAAATTTACAAACCTAGTTTTGATAAAACGCCCGCAGCAAAGTTTTCCGAATGTGGAAATGAAAAGCTTGCAGTTCCTGATCAAAGAAAGAAAATAGAAAAGGGTTCCATATTCTGCTGGCTCCTAAAAATCTCAGTATTTGTTACATACCGGAGCAAATTGCGGTGAAGTTTTAGCCGAGCTCGCCTCGAATCTGTTTGCCCTCTTCACTTCATGAAAATTTTATCAGACAATCCGTTGAGACACTCTACGACTGACCCCGGTAGATATACTTGGATTACTTACTCTTCATTACCTGTTTAACTTAACACGCTTCGAGATTAACTGTCATTCCTTAAAAAAATCTGAATCAGAGGTCGATTATAGTTACTATTTTACTCGCGTTCTGCGCATTGAACAGATTTTTATGGTATAATACCAAAATCTGTTAATGTAGATTACTATTTTATAGTAACACATAAAGTTAACGAAACGTAAAAAGAAAATGTTTCCAAAAGTCTACAGATTTAACGTCTTCATAAAAACAAAATACCGCGTTGCAAAAAGGTCAACATTGTTTACGTTGAGACAACATAGAATTTGCTGACGTCATAGTTCAGTAGTAGAAAGACTGCAGCGAAGATATTATATTGGAATATTTTGCCGACGTGAACCGAAAGGTGCGGTCATAGTAAAATGCAAATCGAAAATATCGCTGAGTGGGGCATGTTACCGGCGTCGAAAGCTCTTCAGGTAGACCGGGTCACGCTAAGTGTATTACAGCTATCAATATTTTCAACATACCGATGTTGTTTACGAGTAAACAGAATATAATACTGAAATGATCATAAACATATTTTGTTCAGCTATCTATTTTCAAATAGCATTTTTATTTTGGATTGACAGGTATGTTATGATTCAGACAGATTGAAAGCGTTGCCGAACAGCTGTTCGATTTTTTGTAGGCTCTCCTTTCACTAATTGCACTCGTGCAAATTGAATGATCTACAATCTAGTTCTACAAAAAACTTTTCATATTTAATCAATTCCTTATGCACACAGAAATAAATCCTACTTACTCCAAAATCTTCTTCTTATTCCAATATTTACTGAACTAGTTTTTACTCGGAATGTATTAAAATAAGATTTATTGGGTTTTTGCAGTCTTAACTTTGAAGGATATTTTTTTTGGTATTTAAGTTTTAGTCAAATTTCAAAATCAAATAACACGTTTAGTACCATGTCGGATTGTCGGTGCGGAGTCACGAAAGGGCACTGTCAGAAAATATTAAACAGACTTAAAATCATCCCATGTGACAATATGGCACTGGTATATAGGTAGGTTGTACCTCATAAGTGTACATTGTCTTGAAGCGTTTTCCGTCGCCGGCGGAATTCTATTTGCTCGCGGTCTGCTGCGCTGGCTCCATCGGGACTGGAACGACAACTATGTATTAAGCTAGCTCAACGGCCTGCTATTGTCTATGGATTTCTGCATACCTTCTTTAACACAGTTTTAAAGTTATTTCACAACGGAGAAATACCAAGGAGCTTGCACAAATATACTAGTAGTCGGATAATTTTAAAAGCTCAGCTCCTCAGATAAGTTTAGACAGGCATGCAAAGTAAAATATTTTGTGGTTTTGCTACATGATTCATTGTTTGGTAGTGTTCCAAATCGTTGAAAGATTTACAGTTATTGATTCAGTCAGATGTATATAAAAAATAGAATAGGTATTATTCGTGTGATTGAAATCTCAAACTTATCGATGACCGAGACAAACCTATCCTATGTAGGTAACAAAAACTCTAGTTTGCATTTCATTAATTGAATAATAAATTACTTTACATAACGGAGCGAAGCAAAATTGCCAACATTCCATCTTATATTGTGTCCACGTAAAACCCACGCCTCAGCACAATATGTCACAATGGACTGCGACCGCTATATAATACAAACACAAATAAGCAGACCAGCCAATTTGAAACTCAAGGAATGTGTATGAAACTTGTGAAAGAGAAGCGTTTACGAACTTAGTTCACATTCGTCATGTGATGAAAGAACAACATACGGTTCTGAATGGACGCACTTGAAGCAGCGAAATATTACGTAGGAGTTACCTGAATTTTTATGTTATTCATGAACTCTTTTAATAGTATACTGCATTAAGTTATTTTTGCATAAATGAATTAATTAACTGTTGCAAATCTGGGTATAACAAAATTATTCTCAATCCACAAATAAGTTTGATTTGTGCATCACGCTATAAATAAAGAGCAAACCGCTGTCTGATAAATTATTGTTTTATCTTTGTGGTTTGGAACGCCGCCAGTTGTTGAAAACTGTAATAATAAATCAATCTCGGACCGATTTTACAGTAATTTGAGTTTCTGAACTTAACAATACTTGTAGGTGGCAGCCATTGCGCAGGTAATGTCCGAAGGGAGAAGCGATAGGCATCGCTGCCTGTGGAGTGGACAGTAACTAATTTGGTCCCATGCGATGAGTCGAGTTTTCAGATTTTATCTAGATATCATTTCGTAAACCAATGAAGCTTTTCTGATCTAGGTTTATGAGAATGGAATGAAAATTTAAAATTCGGAAATAGCGAATAACTTAAAATTATTTTAAAATTCGTGGAATTGGTGTGACAGCAGACTTCTAGGCGCCTGGTGGAAAGCCAACTAGTGCTAAATGAGATTAACTACAAAATCTTAATGAATCGACCTCTCCGGCTGATTAATGAAAGCACAGGCTTAGTATTCTACGGCCTTTTATTTATTCATACCTGTCGTCATCCCACGCGTCTACCGTGAGTTTGTGGCTCTTGGCGAGGGTGAATACAACACAATTCTCTGTGCATAGCGTTCAGTTGCCTAGGTCCGTGTCTTGCCTAAATACGTGAGGCTGTTAAAGCGGTTTGTACTCAAGCTTAATGTTCGCTACCTCACCCAGTTCCTGGATGCCACGTGAAGGCGATGGAAATGGACTGTATACAGGGTGAATTTTCCAAGTGGGCGTGGATGGCCAAATTCTAAACTATGAGGAATAGCGAAAAGTGCTCAAAGGAGTCGCGGGCTCGATTTTGATGAAAACTAAAACTGCATCATTGGATTTTTGAAAAATCAATATTTCTAGCCAGGAATCGAACCTGTTGATTTTGAAAAAAAAAAAACACACGCTGTATTATTACACCATTAGATAGTGTCCCTAAAAAGGATCAAATTCTAGGAAGTAATGACATACGGCAAACTTAAGGAAAATGTTGAATCTTAATAAACTGCTTCGTATTTTAAAGTATTCATAACTACATTACGTACCTTGTTCGAAATGATGCTCAATATTTTTATTAACACACCCGCAGCGCAGTCACCTTCACAACTGTGTTCCAAATTCAAATTTCTTTTACGATCTTTGGAAGATATTCTAATGGAATCAATAATATAGTAATGCTGAATGCAGTACAATCCTTGAGACATCGAATCCAGCTATGTATTGAAAACAATGGTCATCATTATGAACAATTAATCAGTTAAGGTTTAATATGTAGGTAACATAACCCGGGCCCGGCTAAATAATAACAGCCACACAGGTCAATCCATCAGGTTAAGTTAGCCGCGGTTGGTCTGTGGATGGGTGACCGTCTTTACATACCGAGACCCCTCCGTGGCTCGGAAAGCACGTTAAGCCGTTGGTCCCGGCTGTCATTCCAGGATCTTTGACAGTCGTTACGGGTAGTCAGAAGCTCGAAAGTCTGATAACCAGTCTTACCAAGGTGTATCGTATTACCCAGTAACAGGGTTGTGGAAGTCAGATAGGCAGTCGCTGCATGTAAAATACTGGTATTCAGCTGCATCCGGTTAGACTGGAAGCCGAAAGGCTAGGCAGATGATGATGAGGTAGATAACATAAGAAAAATGAAAAAAAGTATTTTGTTAAAAATGATGATGTTATCCCTCTCACTGAGAGGAAGCCTGTGTTGCAGCCATGGAGCACAACAACCAGGTTGCAGCAGTGGGAACATTATAGGCTGATTATGGTTATGGTTAAAAATGAGCTCTTTCCTTTAGTTTGCCGTATGTCATTATCAACAGGTTCGATTCCTGGCTAGAAATATTGATTTTTCAAAAATTCAAATGGTGTAGTTTTAGTTTTCATCAAAATCGAGCCCGCGACTCCTTTGAGTACTTTTCGCTATTCCTCATACTTTAGAATTTGGCCATCCACGCCCACTTGAAAAATTCACCCTGTATATTAGTGGTTGGTGGAATGAAATAAAACTAAAGCTCAGTGTGATATAAGGATTTTAGTGGAAAAAATTAATAATCCATACTTAATATTATAAATTCGAAAGAAACTTTGTCTGTCTGTCTGTCTGTATGTTACCTTTTCACACCTAAACCACTGAACCGATTTAGATGAAATTTGGTATAGATATAGTTTTAGTCCCGAGAAAGGACATAGGATAGTTTTTATCCCTATATTCCTACCGGATCGAAACTTATGCGGGTGAAACCGCGGGTTACAGCTAGTATAACATAAAATAGGAAACACAAAACCAAACCTTTTGACAGATACAAGAAAATGCAAAAAAAAAAGAGAATTACATTCAAATAAAAACTATCTTCTAAAAAGTTAACACAACCAAGGAGTTTGCAACACCACGCGTAGCGAGAAAATAGAACTACTTACTTACTCTATTAGTTAACTCATAAGTTTCAAATTATTTTTTTGAGTTTAATAATTGTAATGGATACACGTTATCAAACCACACGGCGAAAGGAAGTTAAACTGTATTTAAAAATCAATTCGGATATCTATGGTGCTACAACATCCCTTTGTTAACATGACAGCTTAAGGGTAAAGCTCTAATGAACCATTGCATTAATAAAGGTTCAGTTTTGCTCACCTTGTAGTAAGTACATCGTGCAGGTAAACAGGGCAGTACTCAAGAACAATTAGTCTAATTGACTGGAGTTCAGTCTGGCTAGATTAATCTGCCTCAGGTACAAAGCAGTTAACAGCTGCACCAAAACTTTAAATGGACTTTAATATTCGTCTTAGTTAACTTAATATAAAGGGCTGAAGGTGTTACTTTAATAAATGCTTGTTTTGACTTTTAGCGTGAAACATGGAATACGTAAATTGCTGTTTCAGCGTAAGTTCCAGATTTCCATTTTGTCGATTTCGCGCGTCGTTTCACTAAGTATGAAGGCTTGTAATATACAGTGATTTCAGGTACGTGCTGACGGCAATGTGCTCAGTAAAGCCCCAGCTTTACAATTGCCAGCAATTGTAGTTTCGTATAACTGTGAATGAAGTGATTTAGCATATTTATGAGGGACAGGTGACAGGGCTTTGTGCGACGCGGACGCTTTACATGCCTTTGTTCTTTGTCGGTTGAGGACCACAATATGTAGGTATACCTGAAATATTTTATCTAATCAACAGAGGATCGTCCCACTTGTACAAGTAGGGGTTGAAATCATGACGACACGACTTTTATTTATATTTTTTATGGGTTTACTGGGTCTGCTCTTGACCTCGATCACGCCTGATGAAAGCGATAGATGGGGTCTATAATGGAATGAGCGTGCCCAAAAGAAGCCTGCTGTCTCTTGCTAGTCTTCTCTGAATTTAATAAAAATATTAATAGGCTAATGTTAGCCTGTAAAGTGAAAGCTCATGGGAGTTCCTTGAAGAAATTCTAACACGCAGGTCTAGGTAATGTATTCAATATTAAAAATATCAACGTTAATGAGAACGTTATGAAATCAACCAAAAAAAAAACAATCAATCAAATCAAAGTCAATGCTTGGTTCTTTTTGGAACCAAGCATGATATATTAATGTAATACCGACATGTTTCTATATTTTTTTGCGTAGGATGCTTACTGACTACTGAAACGTTTCGATATAATCTATTATTCAAATGTTCAAGAGGAACGAACGAAGTTATATGAACCGTGTTTAGGTACCTACATACATTCGTTCTTTTGTTTAGGTACCGACTTATGTATTTTACAAAATGTCAAACTTTCATCAGTCTCTTTCTAAGTTAAACATAATTTAATTCAATTTATAATAAGGCGATTTAGTTTTAACAAAAGTACATAATTATTATTTATATTCTGTTTGTTCTAAATGGGAAATTTAAATCCTCTTATTTATTATTACGTGAAATGATATGATATATGTAGGTAGTTTTAATGAGCAGAGCTATAAAATTCATGAAACAATTTCACAATTTAATCCAAGTCCATATTCTATCCATTTTCCTTTTTGTTAAAATTGTGCTGTCACATCATAAGTTCCATCTTATTAAAATTGGTTTCACCTCCTCCACGTTAATAATGATATTTAAATGCAGAGAAGTGAAAGTTCCCTTGTTTTCATTCTTTGATAACGTTGGTAGAGAATATGAATATATAATACAGTTTTCATGCAATCGATACTTTGTGGTGTTCTAAAAATGTGATCGTCTAGCTGGGGGTTAAGGGATCAACTTCTGAAGCACGAATTGCGGATTCTGAAGCAAGAATTGCAGGGTCTTTTCAAACTAATATGTAGGTACTTTCAAGTTAATTCTTCCCAGAGAAAGCATGGACTAAAACATCGTTGGGAACTCTGGAGTCGGACGTACCTTCCATAAACGTATATTTTCGTAAGTAAAAATCCTTTACCCAGCATTGGGGAAGTTACGGGCCGGTTAAGTAGTTCTATGGGATCTTCTTCTTAGCGTATTAATGGCAAAAAAAATTGTTTGCTGACGCTACGATTAGATATCTATTTTATATTCTGTAGATACAGCTAGCTAGTCCTTACTTTTAGTAATGTCACCGGTCTGCAGCACTACAAGTTTATTTTGTTTGCTGTCTGACAAAGTTTACTTTTCCAGAAGTGAAGACCGCGTCTTTACTCCGCATACTCGTTTTTCCACTTCAGCTGTGAGATTATATGGCAGAATCATTTTACCATTCCAATTTTATTTCTTTGAGTAATGTTCCGAGCAAAATCGAACAATGTATTTCTTTCTGTTTTGATTTCCCTATCCGCGCTCCGTTGGAAGTAAATATAACGTGTCTTTTTAAGTATTTGAGCTGGGGAGTTATTAGCCAAAGATACTGAAGGAAAACCTAATAGTACATTTAAAACCGAAAAGGAGCTGAAGCTACGGAACCCTCGGATGAAGCGATCAACATTACCATAACGTGTTAAGTAATTTTAGGTTCACTCGCGGTCCTCGGGCTGTGATTACATTCCCCTCTTACTTCATTTACATGAATTCCTAGTACGTATGATAAATAACCTCCCGTCCTCACGATCGGCAAAAATGTATTAGAAAACGTTCGCCCTTTCAATTACGCACCCTATATCTATCCTTTTTTTCGTACTATTTTCCTTTGTTTTCGATAACAAGGATACACATGATAATATATACCAAGGCTTTTGCGATTTTCCGTAGGTCAATGTTACGATACAAAAATAATCTCTCATAGAATCTGAAAGAATCACATTATTGTTTCGCGATCGTTCAAATCACCAAATATTTAATTTATTTCGTTTGTCGTATTTCATTGAGTTAGTTGTTAAGAATCAGGTAATATGATTTGAATTTATTATGGACGTTAACGGTTATGGCTGTATTAATTGTTTTGTGTATTCTATTAAACAAGTCTGGATTATGGTATCCACTTGCTAATGCTCCGCAATACTCCGTCGCTGTACCGTACTCCATTCACAATGCAGCTGCTACAACTGAACTAATATGTCTAGCTTAAAACCTCCATTATTCTGCATAAAATAATACTGAATAGAATAATTATTTTATGACTGAACAAGAATGGGATTTTCAATTTCGTTTGCTTTAATTGCAACAATTAGTTTTCATTTTTATCGGTTCGTCTAATAGATCTAATAATAGACAGTGAAATTTTTCTTTTCATGTAGAACAAAGAAGATTGATAATTGTTTTTTTTTTCTTTTTTGTCTTTAGATAGGTACCTACTTCAAAACGAAGGGAAGTAAAACTTTTAGTGAATAGACCTCCAGTTTCAGAGTTTTAACAGAATTAATAATAATAAATTTTAGTTAAGTAAAGAATACAATTAAGTTGGAATCGACGTATTATAACGGTACAACAAATCCAAAAATATGAATTTTTGTGTACCAAACAATATCATCATTATCAGCCTAGCCTCTACAGGGTGAAATTGAATTCATGGGCATCCTTTTAAGGGGGCATTGTAATCATCATTATGAACAACTTTTTCTATGGGACCAAACCCGAAATCGCAAAAATAAAATCAGCTCTTCCCTACATTTTGACGAGTTACGTGAACATAAATGCAAGGAACAGCTGATTTTTTTTCGCGATTGAGTGAATGAGTGAGTGAGTGTGAATGTAGTATCACAATAAAAAAATATCTTGCCATTCAAAATACACTGAATGCACGTAGATACCACCCACAACACAAATTTTAATCTAAATAGTAATAATCTATTTAGTCATATCACACTAATACGAGTCAGCATGTAGTGCATGCTTTATCCTGAAGCATGTCAACTACCCACAGTAGCATCCGTAGCGAGCGGCAGAAGCTACGCCGCTACGAGTAACCGCTACGCCGTAGCAACTAGCTACGTACTCGAGTGGTATTTGAATAGGCTCATAAGAACTTGCGCTTGTGAACTCGGTCTGAGGATTAGTTTATAAACACATTATGTGCTGGAAATTAGGCTATTTGGCTAAAGGCAAACGGGAACGTTAAGTTTTTTTTTTAAGACTTGTAATAATGTTATCGCAAGTACTGATTGCTATTGGTTGGTTGAGAGTTTTAGCTTTGGCTAAGTTTCAACTTGTATATTTATCAAAATAAACTTATATTCGATTGTTGTTTGTTTGTTTGTGTTTGGCTGGGCGGCGACCCTACGTTTATAAATAAATGTAAATATTTGATTGTGAAGCACAAAACCGGTCGAAGTGGAGGTGCTTGAGGGAGGCCTATGTCCAGCAGTGGACGTCTTTCGGCTGAAATGATAATGATGATGATTTAAATGTATTTATCACGTTTTATACAAGGTCAAATTAAATTAGCTAGCGAAACTCCGCAGACGTGATGGGTCATCATAATCAGCCTATAACGTTCCCACTGCTGGGACACAGGCCTCCTCTCTGTGAGAGGGAGTGGGCCGTAATCCACCACGCGGGCCCAGTGCGGGTTGGTGGTCGTCGCAAGTCTTCGAATGTTTGGTTCTAGGACATGCCGGTTTCCTCACGACGTGATGGGTACCGAGATCTAAACAATAGAAAACAAAAAAAAGTTTTAAAGTTCTATTTTTTGGGGTCAGTGAACGCTGGTCTCTGAGTTACTTGAAGCAAGAGTTGAGATATTTTTTGTTTTATCGTGTTTAGATATTAATACCCATGACATTTTGCTAACTAATTTGATTTGACCCTGGATATGCTGTAAGATTACTATCTATTAGCTATTTTAACTTTATGGCGAACCTATAATGACACCTGTGATCATAGACTGAAGTTAAATCTAAGGACGCGATTCATGAATAATAAATGAACGCTTTCAACATAATATGTGAGGCTTGTCGTTACCATTCACACAAATGTTCAACTCTTAAGCGTATATACTCATATACAGACCTGACGTTTGAAGTCTTCAAATGTAAAATGTAGACGAAACGAAAATCCGAATTCATCCTAATATATTATGAGACGCAACTTCTCTGTGTCTGGCTGTTAGTGTTACACTCGAGAACCACTTCTATACATGTTATAAATTAAAGTCTATTTTCGTGTCTGTCTATGTGACCGCTTTGTTCTTCTAAACTACGCAAACTGTTTTTGATCAGCTTTTTACCATCACTTAGAGAATTTATTCCGGATGGTTTGTTTATAAGTATAGTTTATTTAACTTACATAATTATAGTAAAGAAATCTCCATGTTTTGTCTAGTCGAAAAACCGTGCGAAGTAGGGGCTGGTCGCTAGTATAGTATAAAAAAATAGCCAAAACTCGTGCACGATTTGAACGCTCACCTTGTGGAGCGACGAATTCCAGTGAGTGCTGCAAATCATTTCGGCTTTTAATTTCAGCATTACGATTGAAAGAGGAGCACTTTATTACAAGTAAGGTTTGAGGAATATTTGAAGGACAAATTCTATCGGCACCCTCTTTTCTTTAATCGCTTTTACAGTCAAATTGAAGCACGCACAATCTTTATTTAATTTATTACGAAATACGAGTCTCTGGGACGCCTTTGTCTTGTGATGGACGGACACTTTATTTTTTATTTTATTTACATAATATATCTAAGAAATAAAATTCGTTTATTTATGGTAAAACATAACGCAAAGAAAAAACACAAACAAAAAGGAACAAGTTGTGGGAAAATTTGTGTTTTATTAGTGTGTAAGGGGGGTCATGTAATTCGCGTCCGTGGGAGATACCTAACCACTACCCCACACGTACCTCCTGGGTGGTGCCAAAGGAATTACAACGCCGAGCCTCAGGCGGCGGTAAATTAACCTGATAACGAAGACCTAACAAGTCTGACCGGAGGCTGGTAGGAAATGACCAACTCAACCCGCAGCCGAGTAATCGATCGGGGGTCTTGGCTTCATTGCCTGGGCCACGAGAAAGAAAATCTCTTTAAAAAATTACCCTAATCCTACGGTGGGAGACGTGCTAAGAGGATGAATGGCTAGTAGGTAACTAGTTTCGAGCGCCAACCGCGTCGGACCTGGCAAACGTCGCGTGTATATGCCTTCCTGAGGGGATGGGCGTCACCCTTCTTGCGACTATTTATATCGACCCATACTCGTGGGAACAACATGGAAAATTCTCAAAACCAAATTAATCAAAATAATAAAGGTACTAATCTACAAAGACCAAATTTAACCCAACAAACACTCCCCTCATTCATGTTCGAGAGAACAAGAAGCAACTCACTGGGAGCTATACCCAAGGAAACTCACAAGCCTGTTGAAAAAAACATAGTACAAAGTGGCAAAGAAAATATAAATACAGACGTATGGCAAAAAGATAAAATCCCTGCTAAGAGTAAGAAACGGAAAGATACAAGCCCCAAACAAAGCGAAACAATAAAGAAGCCAAAAAACGCCATTATTCAGATCCCTACACATAACAGCTTTGAACTCCTTAATGAAGTATCATCAAATGAAACTGAAACAGTGGCTAAAGAGTACATACCAAAGCCGGAACCTATATTCGTGACAGGAGTCCTCAACATAGCATCCTTGAAAGAAAAATTGGATAAGCTCATTGAAGCCGACCGTTTTACCATGACTACACTAAGATCTGGGCATATAATCAAAATCATGCCAAAAGACATTCAAACGTACAAGATCATTAGGGAAAATTTCATTGTAGACAACATCGCTCACTATACATATCAGCTAAAAAGTGAGAGAGCCTACAGGGTGGTCTTACGTGGACTACACGCATCAGAAGATACCTCAGAAATTTCAAAAGAACTGGAACGTCTTGGACATCAAGCGAGACAAATAGTTAATGTAAGACACCGAGCTACAAAAGAACCACTACCTATGTTTTATGTTGACTTAGAACCAAAGAAGAATAACAAAGATGTCTTTAACGTTAGATATCTAAATCAAATGAAAATCTCTTTTGAAGCCCCTTATAAAAAGAAGGAAATACTTCAATGCAAACGATGTCAAAGATTTGGGCATTCCAAAAATCAATGTCATAGACCTTTTCGATGCGTCAAATGTGGCAACGATCATCCAACAACCCAGTGCACCAAAAAACCCGATACCGAGGCCACTTGTGCAAATTGTGATGAGAAACACCCTGCCAGCTACAAAGGTTGCAAAATCTACAAGCAATATAAAGAGAGAATTCTGAAGACTGCTCCCAGACCCAAAGAACAACAACCCATAACGAAATTAGAGGACAACATCATAAAGAGTTTTACTCCACGTGAATTAAACTCAAACAAAACATACGCTGAGGCCGCATGCCCCAGACGACCAGCTCCTCCATCAGAGAGAAAGAACGACCTAAACGACATGACCCATATTATGGAAACAATGCTTGAAAAACTGCATCACACAATGTTGACAATGATGGAAAAAATGATGGACAAAATGATGGACCGCATGGTTCAATTAGTCAACAGCCTTCTAAAGAAATGAATCACAATCTCCGAGTTGTCACTTGGAACGCCAACGGCTTGACGGAAAGACGTCAGGAATTTGAAACCTTTCTTAAAACAGAAATGATTGACATAGCTTTAATCTCTGAAACGAGGTTTACCTTAAAGTCGCATGTAACATTCAATAACTATACAATCTACACAACCAACCATCCCTCTGGAAACAGCCATGGTGGTACTGCAGTAATTATTAAAAGCAATATCAAACACTACCCCATGGTGGAATATCGCACAGATAAAATTCAAGCGACCTCTATTGTACTGGTAAATGAGAAATACGAAACCGTACTATCTGCAGTCTACTGTCCTCCTAGACATACTATATCAGTCCAGGACTTTACAAACTACTTCGCTTCACTAAGTAAAAGATTCATCACTGCTGGTGACTGGAACTCTAAACATATTCACTGGGGCTCGAGATTGACCAACACGAGAGGAAGGCAACTTTTCAAAGTAACGGAAGACATGAAACTGGAATGTTTATCTAGTCTAGAACCTACCTACTGGCCTACCGACAGAGATAAGACCCCTGATCTACTAGACTTTTTTATAGCAAAAAACGTAGATATTAATCACATAACGATCGAATCATGCATCGACCTCACTTCTGACCACACTCCAGTCATCCTAAATATAAACTCAAATATTACGCTAGCGGAACCTCCCTCAAAAATATACTCTAAAATGACAAATTGGGAAATGTATAGAAAAGTAATAACTACAGGCATGAATCTAAAAACCAAAATAGGCACAATAGAGGAGCTAGAAGATGAGGTTGAGGCATTTAACAAGTTGATACATAATGCTGCTAACATCGCTACCACCAAACATAAAGCTAAAGGAAAGCCACCAAAACATAACTCATATCC
Organism: Amphipoea lucens; assembly: GCA_947508005.1. Lineage (NCBI taxonomy): Eukaryota > Metazoa > Arthropoda > Insecta > Lepidoptera > Noctuidae > Amphipoea > Amphipoea lucens. The sequence continues at coordinate 15,607,892 of OX382358.1, read as the reverse complement.
AAAAGATATAAAGGAGAAAATACAGAAGCGGCGCAAACTTCGAAAAATTTGGCACACAACGAGATATCCAAGCGACAAAACAATATTCAACAAATTCTCAGATGAATTGAAAAACATTGTAAACAATTACGAAAACGACAACATCCAAAACATGCTCTCAAATCTAGATCCAACGATTGACACAAATTACTCATTGTGGAAAGTCACCAAAAACTTAAAGCGTCCCAAAACACACATACCACCAATCAATAACAACAAGGGAGGATGGGCTAGGTCTGACCTCGAGAAGGCAGCAACTTTTGCAGAATATCTGAGAACTGTCTTTCAACCGCTGCCTGAGAGCTGTAACGAACATAGCAAAGAAACTAAAGAATACCTTGAAACAGCAAATCAAATGTGCTTGCCCCTAAAACATACAAGTCCTAAAGAAGTTCACCGTGAAATAAAAGACTTACAGAAAGGGAAGGCACCCGGCTATGACCTCATCGACGCAACACTCCTAAAAGAACTCCCACACAAAGGAATAATGAAACTAGTGCACATGTTTAATGCCTGCCTGAAACTTGAACATTTTCCTGGTCAATGGAAGATCGCGCAAGTAATAATGATAGCAAAACCAGGCAAACCCGCACAAGAGACATCCTCATATAGACCCATCAGCTTGCTGCCAGTAATCGGAAAACTCTTCGAACGGATTCTCCTTAATAGAATGAAGGAACATCTGGGCACAATTTTACCTGAACACCAATTCGGTTTCCGGGAAAGGCATGGAACGATTGAACAAGTTCACCGTATAGTCGACATTATTAATAGAAGCTTAGAAAACAAACTATATTGCTCAGCGGTCTTTCTTGACATCCGCCAGGCTTTCGATAGGGTATGGCACGATGGACTAATTCATAAAGTTAAAAAGACGCTGCCACACTGTTTTCTTCACATACTCAAATCGTACCTGGATAATAGGAGCTATCAGGTGAAGTACAATGAAGAATGCTCCGACCTCCACGAAATCAAATCTGGTGTCCCACAGGGTAGTATACTGGGCCCAATCTTGTACCTTGTCTTTACAGCAGATATACCCACAAACGAACACACGTCAACTGCGACATATGCTGATGATACGGCCATACTGTCAACTCACACTAACCCAGAAACTGCTTCACTACTGTTGCAAAATCACTTGCATGTATTGGAATTGTGGCTAAAAAGGTGGCGAATAAAGGCAAATGAAAGTAAATCTGCTCACGTTACTTTCACCCTCAGAAGAGAAACCTGTCCTCCAGTCAAATTAAACGACGAAACAATACCTCAAGAAGATAACGCAAAGTACTTGGGAATGCACTTAGACAGAAGATTGACATGGCAAAAACATATCTGGACTAAAAGAAAGCAGCTAGACGGAAAACTCCGAAACTTCAGATGGCTAATTGGTTCCCAATCACAACTAAATGACAACAGCAAACTGCAGATTTATAAATCGATACTCAAACCCATCTGGACTTACGGCATAGAGTTGTGGGGAACCGCTAGTAATAGCAACATCGACATCCTAGAAAGATTCCAAACCAAAACACTAAGGACAATGTTCGGTATCCCCCAATGCATCAGCAACAAATACATATACCTAGACCTCGGCATAAAAACAGTCCGGCAAGAAATAGCCAAAAGCAGCCTGAAATATCAGGAGAAGCTAACGACACACGTCAACAAACTTGCCCAGACACTGAGCGGAACAGGTGGACTCCAATATGCCCGACTAAAGAGACATGACATCCCTAATCTCGCGAAAAGATTCCCACAATGAGACATAGTGAGAGTACGTTGGAAAGAAAGTTTTCAAAACTTTATGACTCTCGGCGATAACACTCCTCAGATATTTATCGGCCAGAACAGTGGCTTATTGTTCCTGGAACAGATTGCCATGAAGCAGTAAAACAAAAAAAAAAAAAAAAAAAAAAAAAAAAAATTAGTGTGTAAAGTAAAATATAATTAGGAAACTAAATGTTACATTTAAAATCAGATTTTAGCAATTTAAAGAGATTCTGCAAATCATCCATTTACCTGACGCTATTGCAAATAAAAAACAATATCAACAACATCTCACCAAATAATAATTTATTGTTAGCAATATTTACAACAGTTAAGACTGAAGTTTTATGGCTCCGATATTAAGTCCTGTTGAACATTATTTTATCTTAACAGCATCTATTGCAGTATCAGTTTAACGAGCCACTTGTATTATATACTTACTAAAGATCATACTAACTATATATACTATATACTAACTATAAAAGTCTTCCATCGTCTTGAAATTTCTATTCCAAACTATGTAAGACTCTTTAGACTACAGTTTAACATGAGCATTAGCGTCTATTCATAAAAGGGTCGCCTAGTCGTAAAGCTGTTTTATGCGACGGTGTTCATGAGCCAGTGAATGACGTATCTGAAGCAAAGGCCTTTGTGAACATGACGCTCCTACTCCAATAGCTACTGATTGTCACTCGGGACTTTGACGTCTATTCATTTCTTAATGAGCCTACCCACGTAATTGAAATTAAAAGAAAATCTGTTGATTGCGTTGTCGTGTATTTCAGTCTCACTTTTGGTAGCAAATCCATCTTCTTGGTATAGTTAAAAAATAAATACAAATTGGGAAGAAGACATATTTTTATTGGGAATAAGCAAAGATTCGAACAGTTGTGGAAACACTAGTAGGTGTCAAAATTTTACGATAGTAGTTTTCATATTCAAAGTTGTTTTCAATAACTATAAAACCAATGCTATAAATACATGATGCCGCGCGTTAGGATGGGAAACTTTATGATACTCAACGTCTTGGAAAAACAAAAATAAAAAGGATTGCCGTGCATATCATGTTTTATGTTAGCGGAATGTAGCAGCAGACCTTACACATGTGTTATGTATATGTATGTATGTAGTTTTTAACTATAATTTTTACTCATCATTTCATCATCATTTCAGCCGAAAGACGTCCACTGCTGGACATAGGCCTCCCCCAAGCACCTCCACTTCGACCGGTTTTGTGCTTCTCGCATCCAACGAGTTCCTGCGGCCTTCACAAGGTCGTCGGTCCACCTTGTGGGAGGCCTTCCAACGCTACGCCTTCCGGTACGCGGTCGCCACTCCAGAACCTTTCGGCCCCATCGGCCATCTGTTCTGCGAGCAATGTGCCCTGCCCACTGCCACTTAAGTTTGGCAATTCTTCGGGCTATGTCGGTTACCTTGGTTCTCCTGCGGATCTCTTCATTTCTGATTCGATCCCGCAGGGAAACTCCAAGCATAGCCCTCTCCATTGCCCTTTGGGTGACTTTTAGCCTTCTAATAAGGCCCATTGTGAGCGACCACGTTTCAGTGCCATATGTCATCACTGGCAACACGCACTGGTCAAAGACTTTCGTCTTGAGACACTGCGGTATGTGGGACGAGAAGATATTGCGAAGCTTCCCGAACGCTGCCCAGCCGAGTCGGATTCGACGATTGACCTCTTTCTCGAAGTTGGACCTACCTAACTGGACAGTTTGTCCTAGGTAAATATACTCGTCCACGACTTCGAGTGTAGTGTCTCCGATCTTCATGAGAGTGGGTGTTACATGGGCATTTGACATGACCTTCGTTTTGTCCATGTTCATTTTCAGACCCACTCTTTCAGAGGCTCTACTGAGGTCATCGAGCATTGTACTGAGGTCCTCCATAGTCTCAGCCATGACTACTATATCGTCGGCAAACCGAAGGTGAGTTATGTACTCGCCATTGATATTAATGCCAGCTCCTTTCCAGTCCAGAACCTTGAAGACATCCTCCAGAGCAGCGGTGAACAGTTTCGGAGAGATAACGTCTCCCTGTCTCACACCTCGCTGCAGAAGGATAGGTTTTGAGGTCTGGTCCTGGAGTCGGACTGACATAGTGGCGTTTTCGTACAGACACTTCAGCACCTCGATGTACCGATAGTCGATCTGGCACCGTTGAAGAGACTGCAGTACAGCCCATGTCTCGATCGAATCAAAGGCTTTCTCGTAGTCCACAAACGCTAAGCAGAGAGGCAGGTTATACTCTTCGGTCTTCTGTACAACCTGTCGCAGCGTATGTATGTGGTCTACGGTGCTAAAGCCTTTACGGAATCCGGCTTGTTCGGGAGGCTGGAAGTCGTCAAACCTGCGCGCGAGACGGTTCGTGATGACTCTCGAAAACAGCTTGTAGACATGGCTCAGAAGTGAGATGGGCCTATAATTCTTAAGAAGGGCATTGTCACCCTTCTTAAAGAAAAGTATCACCACACCTCTGTTCCATGCCTGTGGTGTTTTACCCTCGAGTATGACGGAATCAAACAGCCTCTGAAGGGCCTTAAGAACGGGTTTTCCGCCGGCCTTCAGGAGCTCGGCCGTAATTCCGTCATCACCCGGTGCCTTGTTGTTTTTAAGCTGCTTCAGAGCCATCCTAATCTCGTACAGGCTGACGTCCGGGATGTCTTCGGTATAGTGTCGGGTCAATCTAGCTCTTGGGTCGTTTGCCAGACTCGTAACGGGGTTGCTTGTTGACGTGTATAACTGTCCATAGAACCTCTCGATCTCTCTCAACAGCTCAGGTTTGGCGGATACGATCCTGCCATCATCAGTCTTCAGTTTCATAAGCTGGCTCTATAATTTTTACTCACTAACATGTATTTGTAAAAAAATATTGCATAAATGTTGCTTCAAAAATCAAACGTCGACATATAACTCATGCCCATATTAATGGTAAGTACGTTTTAGGTTTATATGTTCGTGTGAATTTAATAACGGCGAGGAACTGACTTCCAGGTCAGGTTTATAATTGTTTATTGCGGGAGGCAGCCACGCCCTCGATTCTGGCGAAAATGCCAATAACTGTCACGCGGCTCCACATGTGATAATCACAGTATTTCGTTAAAAACCTACCAAATCCGCTTTTGTATTTAAACTGTATAAACGCAAATCCGTAAAATCCATAAAGCAAATCGATGTTAAATGTCAGCGTTTACTTGAAATAATAGTTAACGAAATGCTTACATATTATAAATTGTAGTAGCTTTATCCGATCAACGAGAGCCAAGTTTTATTTAGGGTAGTCCAGTAGTTCTTAAGTGAAGGTTTAATCCTGAAGTTGGCCTAACGCCAATAAAATCTACGCCACTAAGGTCGGAATACTGCTGGCGCATTTTAAACTTGTCTTACCTCATTTAGCTATCATAACCGAAATGGTGAAATAAATCCGATCTAAAGATTGGAACTATTAGGTATATTATACTAACAACGTAAATCTTTGTCCTGCTTAATATTCGTGATCTACCTACCTACTCGTTGAGAAAACAAAGAGAGTAATTATCTACTACATACAAAGGTGATTGCGTATTCGATTGAATTCACGCAAACATGTAATTTCATGATCCTTGCCTACATATGTTATTCAATAACTCTGATTCGAGATACAGCGCATGATGTATTCCAGTATGTAAATGAATAGTAAATCAATACCGATAGTATCGCAGACATGAGTGATGTAATAGGTAGTTACGCATGTTGTACGAGGATGGTAATTTCGGACTTATAATCAAAACGTGAATAGTTTTCAACATTTAGCGATAAATGAACAGAAAGATAAACTATTTCAATGTTAAAGTCGAAAACTGTTCTGGACTTTTTAATGAATAATTAATCCGCGACTACTCGAACTAATAACAAGAGGCATTTACTGCGAGAGCCTAGTTTTTGACAAGTACAAAAGGACGGCCTAAGGCTCAAACTAAACAAACTGTAAAATAATATTTTCCTGAAAATCTAAATTCAGCCGTAGCTGAGTAGCGATAAGGGACATTTATACTCAATGGGGCAGTAACACTTAATAAAAAGCTTTTGCTTTTTCCCGTCCATTAAGTACAAGAAATTCTTTAAAGCTTCGTAACTGTGTGATGTAGTGGGCTGAGCGATGTCACGTCTAATCGAATGCCGCTCGTGGCGAGCCACGTCCAACGGTCGTCGGGAATGTCGGGATCGACCCGTATAATTGATTCTTGCGGGTATATTATGTGAAGCGTACATGAAATAATTTTTGGAAACGTAGTTGATGAAGGCTTAAATGAAGTTATCGGATATGTTATTGCTGAAAATTTTAATACAACGTTTTTATTAAAGCTGCCAGATTATTTGCAGAACATTTCCGAATTTAAATTACGTACAGCATTAAACGGAAAATTAAATCGTAATCATCATATTATGATGATTACGATTACGTCATGTGCGCATCATCATCATCTGACTAGCCTTTTCCCAACTATGTTAGGGTCGGCTTCCAGTCTAACAGGATGCAGCTAAAATACCAGTATTTTACATGGAGCGACTATGAAGGTAATAAATGATAAACAAGCGTTGGAAAGGTACACTAAAACAAATCATAAAAAATAGGCAGAGTCATCATTCAATTTGCAAAATAGAAATACCTTGACCATATAAGATTTTCATTTCACCTTTTAATAAAATATTTCTCAGCACCCAATATTTCTTATCTGTTTAACTTCCCTTAATCCGGTTAGTGTCGATGGGTGCGACACGTGTCTCATGTTAGATAAGGGCTGCGGTCTACTTGCACACTCACTGCGCGGAGAGAGAAAACACATTGACGAGTACACAGAATAGAAAGGTAGGTACCAACAGAAGCGCAGCTCCTAATGAAAATAATATTTGCAATGCAACAACTACGCTAATTTGTTTTGACGAGTAACATTTCATTTTACATTGCATGAATTTGGACGGCATGCTCGTTTTTAGGTATGTTACCTTTCATGTTAGGTTTCAAGTACACATAGGTACGCGACTACTTAAAGTGCTTGGCGAGACTGGCAGCACGGGGCGGGGAGCGGGACGGGTGCGGGAACGCGTGCGATCTGCCTGTCCGCAGTCGAGCGCGACTTCGTTCTGAGTGTTATCGTATCCAGTGCTTGTCAAAATATAATATGGATGTTGAAGACATCTTTACTAGAAAAAAGCTCGAACTAGTTTGAGAACCGCGGTCCCCGCGCGGACCGCCCGCCTGCGCACTCACTGCGGCCACTTGTATGAACGAGCTACGGCGTGAATTGCCCGCGCGCTCCCCGCGCCAAGCAGGCCGCACTGCTTACCGCGCCAAATCTGACAAGTGTAATGTCAAACTTCTATACGAAAACACAAAAGACTTACATGTTTGATTAGTCTCTGGGATTAAAAAACGAACAATAAATTGCCGTATTTAATTATTTATTTAAAAAATGTCTATTCTTCATTTGTTTCTTCTCCATAAAGGTTTCATAACGTTTCTATTGCCTCAATAGTTCAATATGCTTACCTGGAGGGGAAAAAAACAAGAAAATCCTTGTTGTTTTCGACTTATATTTCGGTGAATAACTCCGAAACCTGACGCTTTAGGATATTATGTTACATAACATTTTTTGTTTGTATAAGTGTCCTCTATCTAAATATATAACGTTTGTTGTGCAACGCGATTCTGAAAAAAAATCAAAATGGCGGCTGATTTTAGGGCCAAAACCATCAAACCCCTTTACATATCTGAAGGCCAATTCTACTAATTAATGTGCAATGTGAAAAACACGAGACTGGAATGCGATGACACTGTGAATAGACCAAAAAATGGCATTCTGCTAACCTTAAAATTCGGTTTGTTCACATTCCGGTCGCAATATCATCGCAGTCTAGTCTCATAGCAGTCAACTTTGTTCTCGTTTACAAAATTAAACATATTTTCATGTTGGTTCAATGTACGCAGACGTTATTGTGATACTTTAATTTTTAGCAGCCTTATTATCTGATTTTTTTTATGTATTTATTAGTTTGCTTGATTAAGTGCATACTCATAGTATTTTCATTTCTTGTTTGTTATTATATATCTTTGAAAATACAAAATCATTAAAATAAATAATCGGCTAGAAGGTTAACATGGAACGTATTTGTAAACGCTACGCGCAAGCGCGACGCAAATGATTAAAGATGTCAAAAAGAGACGTCATTATATTTTACATTTGAGTGAGTTTATATCGAACGTTAAGGAATGAGAAAGACTAAAACTAGAACCTTTTCTATTATGGCCCGCCAAATAACGCCTCGCCAATTGGAGCTCCTCCTAGATTTTCTGGAGGAGCACCAGTCATTGGCGTTGGGCAAGGTGAGAGGCAGGGAGGCACAGAGTACACTATAATATGCAGGGAGGGCAATGCCCTGTCCAAAAGGCTTTGGAGACATTTGTTGTTTTGTAAATAAAACGCTGAGTATAAAACAAAATCTTATTTAATAATAATATGTGCAAAATGAAAAATTAAATTGTGTTTTCTTTTAGGGCTTTGTTGACGCTGCCGCGCCGTGCTCCACGCAAGCGATGCGCCACGGGCCATTGTGTTTATTACCTTTTTAAGTTACTTACTTAATAAACAATATTAATTATACTCAATCTTATTTATTGAACAATACCTATAAGGGGTTCGAGGCTAAGTAACAGCCACATGGGTCCATCGATCAAAGTTACGCATGTCACGCGCAGTCGGTCCGTGGATAAGTATCATCTGAATCCAACTGCTGGCACTTAGCTGAATCCAACTGGACGCCAACCTCAACATAGTTGGTAATCAAAGAAAACATACATAAACTCACGCCATTTTCCCATGGGGTAAGCAGAAACTAAAGACAGATCTTTGCACACACTTTTTGCTTCGGCCACGTTCATACAGTCATACACGCACACTGGCTGCTAGAATATTTTTATGGGATGCATGTATTTCATCCATCCAGTCCTTCATTTTGCTTATCGCGGTAGGTATAGGCGAGTGACAGAGGCCTGTCTAAATATCGAGTATCGGACGACCATCACCATCGGTACATAAGCACTGTAATATTATATAGATAGGTACTATTACCGGGTACATAAGCACTGTAATATTATATAGATAGGTACTATTACCGTGACATAAGTTCGACAGACAAGTTACCTACTCGACTTGGCAATGCATCACATTCACTAACACTCATACAACTAAGTACATAAATATTTATGTAATAAATAAATAATGTTGTATGGGTAAGGTACATTTAAATGATAAACTGATAAATCTTCGACTTGTGCATAAAAAGTAAGGTAAAAAGAAAGCACAAATGTCCAAAAACTGATAAAATGAATGGATAACCCGCAGCGAATGAGTCAATTGATACTATGCAAGTACTAATATTGCTAACTCAAACATGTATATTTGATTCATTTGCTGCGCATCGGTGTCAGCACAACATACAAATGATAAGTCTGCCTATGTACATTTAAGTGCTTGAAGTATTAAATAAATAAATAATAATGATTGAGAAGCCCTAAACAATTTTAGAAAACCTTTATCAGTGTGTGGGTTGGTTCCTTCTTAATTTATTACCATGTCACAGTTTTAAAGAAAAAATAAAAAACCTCATATTTCTTTTAAACATTTTACTGAATAATAAAAATAAGTAAATCTTAAATTCTTATTTATCCTTGTTATGAAAACTTGTAATAAACGAAACCAATACATGTACATAAGATGAAATTTATTACAATTTAAATGTTAATGATGTTCTTCAATATTATACTTGTATGTTACATAGAACAAATTATATTGTACATTAGGTACTGTAAATAAACTTTATTCAAAATAACAAATAATTACAATACAATTTAACTATTATTGTAGGTACCTACACAAAATTTTGTCAAAATCTGCTTTTTCTCAAAACTATCATTGTGTGGGTTTATTCCAATTTGCCTAAGTAGGTTGAAGTAATTTTATTAAGAAGTTTATTAAACAACACAGATTCAAAGACTTCTTAGATATTGAAAATAGAGTTATATCAACACGGAACCAAGTAATTCTTTGTAAAAATATAGGATTATGCCATTATTCATATTATGCAAACAAGAACCAACCCACTTGGTTCTACATAATTGATTAAAAATATTTTAAAAACAACCATGTGGAATGAAACATTTTTTAGATTGTCGGGTTACCTGGGACGTGGATCTTGTTAGTTTATTGAACAGCAGTGTTACATGGGTTGATATCCTTGTCATAGAAGTGTTTTGTTCTGTTAAAATTGTCAGATCATTTTGATCTTTACAGGGTCGATAGAAGTTACATTTTTTAAAGCTTTCTATATCTCATCTTGATTTTGGCATGTGTGTGGATTGGTTGCTCTTTGCATAAGTAGCTCCTACTGACATAAAGTTACACTTAAAACAATAATTGTGTGAAACAACATTACTGCTATCAGTGTTATCAAAAATCTTATCATGGTCTAACATGTTAATATCGAGAACAGAAAATGATTCCTTAGTACTATTTACACTATATACGGACATTTAGGGCAATTAGATCGTATGACACGTTAGCTCCGATACCATATCACTTCACTGAACTTTTATCGGTTATATCTTTAATATTTTTGCAAGAGTTTCGAGTATGTCCGACTTCACGTTAATAAACTTTGCACAAAATAGCCATTTCCATTTTCCAGACGAGTTTTTGCTATTGTTTACACAGTCCGCAGGGGCTAAGCACTACTCATAGCGCTCGACGACGCAGTAGGTATGTCTGCCGGCGCACTCGTCGCGGAGGCCGAGCGAGATGCGAAAGCGCGCGCGGGCGGCGCGGGCGACACAGGCCGGGGCAGCGCTAGCGGCGCGGCCGTGCGCGTCTTTCTAGTTTTCTTTTCTACACTTCGGACAGTGACTCCTTTATGTTTAGCGCCTTCTCAACGAACATAGATCTAGGTTGTAAAAGGATCCACGGGTCAACGTTTCCATATGCGTCGATGAGACGTCGACGTTGTTGACCGACGTAGCCAACAGGCTCTGAACCAATTGACGGTTCGATTCCACTTGAACCTTGGCGACCGGCGACCGCTTCCAGAAACGACGCAGCGTCCCTTCCGATAGAGGCGCGGACGTCGGAGACGCCGGCGCGCCTCTCATGGTGTTGTCATCGTTGCCTGCTACTTTTACGGCGCGGCGGCGAGGCAATATTGTTTCACAATAGTCAACTAAACACGAGGAAACACTATTTATTTACGTTACGATGTGCACTAAAGTTCGGAGTGTCCACTAAGAATCCGTTTCTTTGTAAATAGGTACTTTGAGTTCGCGTCGTATCGGTCGCGTTGAAGCGCCCGCGCCAGTTGTACTTTGTACGGTGAATCAAATGAAATAAAGTTTTGCGGCATATTGATACACTATTAATCGTTCACACATTATAAAACACAGAAAATTCGAGTGAAACACTGAGACAGTGCAAAACTCGAGCCGTTCGCGATCGTGATTTCAGCCGGACTGACGGTCGCGGAGAGGGATGCGGGGAGCGACATGTGACAGGCCTGGGCAGCGAGGGGCCTGTAGGCTATGGGATAAATACACCCAAATAGGCTCGGATGGAACAGTCGATATTAGTGCAGGATATCAACTCAGGGCGGCGGCTGATGAACATCTAGCACGTCAAAGGCGGCGCCCACGGACCCAGTCAGGCGGTCTACTGTACACCCACTAACTCGCACTAGACAAGCGCGGTGGGTTAATTTGTATAAACCCCTACTCTCTCATGAGAGAGTAGGGAGCCTTTGCCCTGCAGTGGGACGTCACAGGCTAATAATAATAATAAATTGGATATCACCGTCCCATCACTCGTTAGATAAAACACGAACATTTTCATTACTGGTTGGTCCGTATCATGGAGCACAAGTCCGTATTGTTGAATTTATTGTCTCGTTAGTACGTTTATGCTGTTTGGGAACATTCGAACAGCGGACGTAATCAAAGCACAGTTCGGTTATTGCTTTCACAATTCATAATGTGGCTCGTAGAATGGCGAAATGTTCATAAATATGGCTTTGTCGGTTGATTGTGCAATGAAGTTAGTAACGGTTGATGACTGAATAGGATTTTAATTTTTTATGCCTTGAATTGAAATTAATAGATAAATTGTATCCCTGAAATGCATTTTTGCTGGCGGAACCTTAAAAAGATTAACGTTTTTTGTGTAAACGACAAAATAATGTTATTTTAAGGGTTCCATACCTCAAAAGGAAAAAACGGGATCCCCGGGACGGTCCCTTATAGGATCAATCGTTAATTTGTAGTTTTATCACATTTTTTTTTTGCGATTCCGAATTTAGGTAAATCAGTATTACAGGCAGTAATCTAGTTATAAGAAAGGGTATTTTATCTCGCACTCGATCTATTTCTTGGTGTGTTAAGGCTCGCAGACAGGCGCGACGCGACGGTTCGACGCGATTCTGGTAGAACAATGTCCATGATGTCTTCACTGAAATTCTTCTACTAGACTTGCGTCGCGCTGTAGCGTCGCGCCTATCAGCGCGAACCTTTACGTGGTCAAGTCACTGTCGCAGCGACAAGGGTTGGACAAAGCTTTTGTAACATGACACTGGGACTTGAAACTCAAGTCATTGCCGAAATCCAACAGCCGCTGTTTTGTTTTTATAGAGGTTATTACAAGCTTTTAGCCTGAATTCTGTTTTGTAACAAAAAATGTATACCTACCTAGCTGGATAGTAAAACAAAAGTTTATACTTTAAAGGCCGACTTTTAATGATTAAGAAAGAAAGAAAGAAAATACGTTTAAAAATACAAACAAAATAACAATTTGGGAGAAAACATGCATCACATCTACGCAAAACGGCCATGGCTCAGCATAATGCTAAGAGCCTATACGAGACAGCCCCAGCGCTGGTTTTCAGCGACAGCCGGCGTTGACGTGATGACATCAGCCAGTGCAGCATACGATTACAAATACTAATTAGTAATTAGTATTATGTCTGTGATGCAAAATTTGATAAACTGTGTGGTGGGTTGAGTTTAACACATAATTTGAAATCTAAATCTAACCATACGGAATATTAACGCTGACTAAAAGCAGCGTGTATCTAGACAATTATGATATCTGTTTATTATGAAAACCAAGTTAACATCATAAATCATAGGTATTCTATTTTTATAAGTCAAAAAATTCATCTTAAGAAAATAAATCTTGAGCCAATTACTTACGAGTACGAAGGAGTCTCGTGTTTTGACGTCGGAGACTCGGAGTAACAATTTGTTGTTCACTTTAGATGTGAATCGTCGATTTATCAACACGACTGTATCGCCTGTTCTGCTGCGTGAACTTCATTAATGAATCTCACAAATCGACGAGAGTCGACAGCGTAATTATCTTTAGGAAATGAATCATGGTTGAAGTCCTCCTTACCTGATTACCCATATACCCGTGTGATTACCTGTACTTATACATATCCTTAAACATAATCAGCTATAACGTTCCCACTGCTGGGACACAGGCCTCCTCTCTGTGAAAGGGAGTGGGCCGTAATCCACCACGCGGGCCCAGTGCGGGTTGGTGGATGTCACATGTCTTCGAATGTTTGGTTCTAGGACATGTCGGTTTCCTCACGATGTTTTCCTTCACCGTTTTGAGAGCAGTGGTGATGAAATAATTTACACAAAGTAAAGCGCCTGTCGGGGTTCGAACCTACGACCTACAACTTGTAAGTCGCGGCTGATACCACTGGGCCACCACTGCTCATATCCTTAAAGGCCTGCATTATTTGGTTTACCCCTCTTTGTAAGTGTGTGGTAAGGGGAGCTCAAAGAATGCGGTTATCTGATAATGCGGATATCTGGCAGTAATGAAAGAAACAGAGTGCAGACCTAGCATTATTGATGCAAGCAAATTGTGCTAAACTGAATGAACCGATACCTGCCTACGCATTAAAAGACAACGTCGTTATGTACCACTTTTTGAAATCGATTCAGTAACGTGTTTTGCCTCAGAAAAGTAGATTAACTCTTGGTATTTTATATAATGTTTTCATCTTGGATTTTGTGCGTAATCCGCGTAACGACTTTGCGAAACAAATGTGACAGCCTTATCCCGCTTTCTTCACAACCGCCCACAACCTTTGAGCTCAATTTTTTCGTTCGAATAATATTTGCCAACAAAAACAAGCCTTGGAAAGACAACAACAGTTTGTTTTACTTATGATAAACGTGTGAATAATTGCGTTACCGCTTATCAACAGATTTCAACTAATGCAGACTTGAATCGTCAAAGAAATTGCCATCTACTGTCGAATAGCTAAATAATAAATCACAGGCAAGATTGAAGATGGAAGAATGATTTGAATTTAAAGTAAAAGGTATCAGTACCAGTCGGGTCGAGGTCCGTCCGTGTCAGTTCAGAGCTATGTATTTATAGAACTAACAAACTACGATGCTTCTTCCTGACACCAACTTGTAGGAATCACTATGAACTGGAAAGCTGCCTAGTTTCAAAATAAACAACAATATTTCATGCAACAGTCTTTTAGTCTACGTATTGTTTCGGTTTGTATTTTATGAGAAGGTAGTACGAGTAAAATGCTATCTATTATTCATGTATTACGAGCTCGTTATGCATGATTATTGAGGTATCGTATGGAATCATTCAAAGCCATGTTTAATTAAAACCGGCCAAGAGCGTGTCGGGCCACGCTCAGTGTAGGGTTCCGTAGTTTCCCGTCCGTCACAATAAGTGTTCCCACGTACAATTCGATAATACCCGACCCAATGTAATAAGTACCTACAGCGCCATCTCTCGGGGAATTGGGTTACTAATTAAAACATAGACGTGCCAGAAGTTTTCGGTGGTAATTTTAGATTGCGAGAACCGATTTTAATAATTCTTTTTTTGTTTGAAAAAAGATACGTTCAGGATAATAAAATATGTAAACGAAGTTAAAAAAAAATGCTTACATATACGATTATACTACGAACTTAGTCCAGAAATGATTTTGTACAACTTTTTGTCTTTTTTGTACAAAAACTGTTGTTTCTATCAAGTTCAAAATAATTTTCCTAGAAAGTCCTTATAAAGTTCTACTTTTCAGATTTTTTTCATATTTTCTAAACTTATGGTTCAAAAGTTAGAGGGGGGGGACACATTGTTTTTTACTTTTGGAGCGATTATTTCCGAAATTATTGACATTATCAAAAAATTATTTCAGTAAACCCCTATTCATTTTTAAATACCTTTCCAACAATATATCACACGTTAGGGATGAAATTAAAAAAAAAATCACTTCCCACTTTACATATAAGGGGGGCTACCCTAATAAAACATTTTTTTCCAATTTTTATTTTACCACTTTGTCGGCGTGATTGATATACATATTGGTACCAAATTTCAGCTTTCTAGTGCTAACGGTCACAGAGATTAAGCGAGGACGGACAGACGGACGGACGGACAGACAGACATGGCGAAACTATAAGGGTTCCTAGTTGACTACGGAACCCTAAAAAGGGGATAATAATTATGAACCGAAGCCATACTCCTTATTTTTAAATATCTTTTCATTAAAAATTATAGCGTAATCCAATTAACACGTGTTTTTGATGAATTTCACAATACTTGCTACTTCATTTCATAAGAATCCACAACTGAAAAAAGCGTTCTTCTAAGGTTCAATATACTCCATCGCATCTACCTTGCTTGTTGTGGTCATCGCTTCATCAGTCTAGGGTACCTACCGACGTTTTTTATTCTATTTGCTGGTTCAAGGCCTGAACACACATCACAACAGAACAATTATAAGGTGTTTTACAAACACATGATCTTCAAACCCTCAATGCTAATAAGAAATGAGACTTGAGACTTTAAGTTTCAATCGTAAATTCACGAGAACTTCGCTATTGAATTTTGCCAAGTTTAGGTTGGTATTCATATTGAATTGATGCTCGTCTTTACTTATTGTCGTAGTTAGTTTCAAATATAAGAGTGAAATTTTAATAAGAATGACACATTTTAAGAACGTGTATTGTAAAATACATACCTACATACATACATACCGGTCAAAATCATAACCCTCCTTTTTGCTTCGCCGTAGTGGGGTAAAAAATTAATATTCTTGTATGATTTTAATCTTTAAAAACCACAATGAGTTTCTGTCCAACTGTACTGTTGGAATATTGCTAATAAAAGTACATAAAAAATAAAAGTTGGACTCATGCGAAAACTTGTATGGATGTTATAAAAGTTGGACTCATGCGAAAACTTGTATGGATGTTATAAAAGTTGGATTCCTGGGAAAGTTGGACTCTTGCGAACAGAGGAAAAATACGTAAGAAAGAAGTGCGAGAATAAATAGATATCAACCAATAAATAAGAAAAAAACATTTATTAACATAATGGCCTGTGTCCAGTCTTGATGTCTGGAATGTTCATAGCAATCAGTCTGCAAAGCGTTCCACAACGAAATCTAACAAACTTACGTTGGATCACATTATTTTTAATAAATGATCGGTTATTCCGTTAATCCACCCCAAAAAATCTACCCTAAGGTGGATACGCGGAAACTCATGTCCGAGAATACACCCCAAGCTTATAACTTCCGTTTATGCAACTAGCCCTAGGGTCGATTCTTGGACATACGTTTCCTTAGGGTGGATTTTTGGGGTGGATTAACGGAATAACTCGAAATAATATCTAAGACTGTCCCAAAACATGCACACAAGACAGAATGTGATTGCTATGGCGGTGTCTGTTTTACTGAACAGGGGATTAGTAAAGGGTAACATACTCAAACTACCGGCGACGAAATAGGAGTGAATGAAAACAAAAAAAAAAAATTGTTAGCTTGTCTCGGTTTTGCTCAAATACATCTTGTAACAGAGAACGTCTGGAAGGGAACAACATAGTCCAACGCCATCTGGTTCAACGTGTATCTCCTTCACTATGTTGTTGACAACCACCATGGAGAAGCGCTTCGCCCGAAACCCGCCAAGTGTCATAAAGTTCATGCCGAGGCCTAACGAGTAGATGAAGCAACCGGTGGGGTCTGCAAACATGCGGACCTTTGTTTTTGTGTTTTGTTGTTCCGCCCAAGCACCCATGACATAGGCGTCATTGACCGAAACGCATATGATTTCATCAATACCGTTTTTCTTCATGGTGTCAGCTGCCTTCACGTACCTCGGCAGGTGAGTTTTTGAGCAGCCAGGAGAAAAAGCACCAGGCACGCCGAATAAGACAACATTCTTTCCCATCACAAAATGAGGCATTTGTATTACATTGGTGGGATAATCCTCGTACAACGAACAATACGGCAGCGAGTCACCCACTCGTATGACTGCGGGATTGTTGTAGACGCTGCGGCCGCATATTCGCTTTACTAATGATCTTGCTGCTTCACGAATTATAAATTTTCGGGAGGGAAACATTTTCTGTCAGCTATTATTGTTTTAACATTTAATCAAATAAAATTAAAAACGAATAAAAATCAAAACATCAAAACATTGCTATAAAAATGACTTGACAGATGAATCATATTCATTTTATTGCGTAAGTGGCCTGTATTCTATTGTAAAGATGTATTTATTTAAACGCTTTTAGGCTATATACAGATGTCAAAAATTGGATCTCTTAACTCTCGAATTGAATGGGCTTCATTGCTATTCCATTGATTACGTGATACTTTAACAAATCTTTCTATGTAACCAAATGTTCTAAAACATCAAATAAAACTTTAACACCAGTTACCTCAAAATTTTACTATTAAGCTTACAAATTACGGGGCAGATATCTTCATTTAATCAGCTATCTAACGAGGTACAAATATAAAAAAAAATATTTAGAGATGCCGATGAAATAGTCGATAATGCTGACAAAGGTCGAATTTGGAAATTATTGAAACATTTCAAAATCAGTGATATCCAAATTAATTAACTGGTTTATGTTATCTTTTTACCTTATCACCACCCTACAACTCTTTCTACGTTATGTATCCAGATCGCCGCGACCAGTTTGCATGTTGAGACGCCACTTTTAAATAGTTTTACTCGCAGTCGATAAGCTTATCACTGATTACTTGTCACTTAGTACGCGTGTCTTTAAATTACTGTACACTTACAAACTCTTATTTCTTTAAAAACTTCAAATTTTGAGGCTTTTCTAAAAGAAATAATCTGAAGGTTTGGTAAATGAAAGAGCGTGTTCTCGTTTGAAGGTTTACTGAACGACTGACGTTGTGAACATAGGTTGAGAGGACTTAAGGTCATAGAACACATATCAACTCGGAAAGGGATCGTCACCGTATCGCCTTTCGCCTCGGCATCAACCTAACGTAAGCACGTAACAGCATAGATAGCTATTCACAAACACTCGATACGCTTCCGTATCGTATCGAACATTAATCATTGTTATCGTAGAAGTCTTCTAAACGCTGTTCACAAGTCCAAAACCCGAAAATTTTGTCAGTTTAAATCAAATAGACGCCCGATATTCTTCCAACAACTATTTGCTGTTGAGGGCAAGTCAAATCAGGTTATCGATACGATAGCCTGTCGTATGGTTGTGAATCAGGGCTCAGAAGCTCTGATACGTCGACTAGGCTACGGCTAGGCGACGCGACGCCGCGCTTGCATCTCGCCGACCGCTGGTTGAAGGTGCTGTAGGCAGGCCGCAGGAGGGGTGAGAGGGGCAAGGGTGGGCGAAAAGACGTAAGCTCGAGTACGGAGAGACGTAAGCGCGGAGATGACGAGCCGTAAGCGCGGTTCGTGAGCATGTCCCGAGGCTAGGCGATTACGTTACGATTCCGATTAGTGTACGTTGCAGTAGGGAGTTTCATACAAAGAATACTGAATGGCTCGAGTTGATACGGTGACGATCTACGTCATACATTGCCTAAGACTAAAGGTATTTAATCTGTCAAGCTACGCTAATGAGACACAATTGATTTTCTATTGTTTCGTCGCCAATGGGTGACGCGCGCCGCTTAGACCGGTTAATATGCCTACGCGCTACAACAGGTACTTCCTAACTGGTGGTAGGTACTCCTGTAGGTGATCATTTTATACTTTGTTGGCCTGAACAAATTGTACAGTTTTGTGCGTAACATTGTTTTATTGTATCACGAAGCATTTATTCATTATTGTGTATTTACCTAAAATATGATGTAATTTTGCGCTGAGGAATGATCCTCAAAACTCATTTTTTATTTTATCTCTGAACTAGCTGACCCGGCGAACTTCGTACCGCCTTAGAATTAAATAATGTGACAACGTTCAATAGACAGACACGTGGCGCCATCTATTATCATATTAACGTTATTGTTGTTTTCCTCGGGAACAGCACTTTTTTTCGGTATGAAAGGTACCCTATGTCCGTTTCTTTACACCTGACAACGTATATACGTTGTCACGTGAAATTTTGCGAACAAACGTATATACGTTTGTTCGCAAAAGGAGAATGGCAGAAGTTCATAGAACGCTGGCATTAAACTTTTTTAGTTTCCACAGAAATAAAAGTGGCATGGTTCGATAGAGAATATTATGAGCTTTTGTTAAAAAAATAAATAAAAAATAATAACAATGGGGTTAAAGAGAAATCTTAATTTTTGTAAAAGTGAGGTTAAGTGCATTAATGTTTGTACTTTAATAGGTTATTTTACCTCTATTACTATTTTAACGCATAAATGTTTATTGTATGCATAACATATTGCTAATTATGTTTTGTAATGACTTCAAAAATGATAAATATCTACTTGTTGAAGTTTGTTTAGTTCAATGATTTACCCACTGATCATAGACCTAATGACAGTTTCAAGTGTAGGTACTCGGTCAGTTTTAATTAAACTCAGTAGTCACAGAAAACTCAGGAGACTCTAGAGACTCACTTATCGGAATCTAAGCATATAATAGGAATAATAATAATCAATAAGAATAATAATAAAATAATAATCTAAGCATATAGGAAACGTCGAGGTCCAAGTCTAGCAACAGTCGTTCAGAAAGGTAGGAGTCTTAGAAATCCAAAAGCAAGTCAGGTCGTTGTAAAAATCCACGTAAAACTTTGGGCGCACAAAACATTCACACCAGCACAAAATAGCGAGCGAGCGAATGTGACTTGTGAAGTTTTGTGTGTCATCTTAGTCTATCAAAAAGTATTCTGTGGTCATCTTCTAAAGAGTCATGTTTGTTTGTTTGCCATGACAACACTGTCATATAGTATAACAAGTCCAAAAAACCTTGTTTCCGGCTGCTCAACTTACTCATATTTAACGAGATTTAATCCCAATTCTCAATAATAAAGTTAATCTGGCTATCAATACATAAAAATAAGCGCTTTTTTTTTAAATAGCTTTGGATTCTGTACCTTTCCAAAATTAGCAATGCCAAAAACTGCCATCTCCTTTCAGGATGATCTGTACAGTGGTTTAGGCGTGAAAAGGTAACAAACAAACTTACTTTCGCATTTATAATAATATTAAAAATATATAATATATAGGGTGGAATTTTCGAAGAGTACCTGGAGGGAAAGTGCATTTAAATATTTTTGAAAATACCCTTGCCACACCTGGGAATCGAACCGACTAAAATCCGAAAAAATAGCATCCTATACTTTTACGGCACCAATCGATAGGGTCAATCATAAGGATCAATTAATGTCCCTAGCAGACAGGCACCTTACTTTGTGTATTTAATTTCATCACCACTGCTCTCAAAACGGTGAAAGAAAACATCGTAAGGAAACTGGCATGTCCTAGAACCAAAAAAATGTTAGACATGTGACATCTACCAACCCGCACTGGCCCACGTGTTGGATTACGGCCCACTCCCTTTCACAGGGAGGAGGCCTGTGTCCCAGCAGTGGGAACATTATAGACTGATTATTGTGTACTTAAAGAGTTCTTGCTTGTAAACTAAGAAGGCAAATATGTGTTTTGGGAGTCAGCAAAGCTCATGTGTATTTAAGCTGCACTACAAAACAAGCTCGCAGCTTGTTCTTACCCGAGGCGTATTACGTTGCGAAATATTCCAATTTCACAGTAAATTCGTGCGACGATCAGAAACCATTGGCGTGGCCTAATTAATAGAGTCTGCTCTGTAGCAGCCAACCGTTGTGTGATCATGTAGACGTAGAAAAATATTAATGGAAATATTTTACGTTGTAGACCTATAATGTTCTGTATGATTATTTTATGTGATATATCTACCTACATCATCATCATGTGCCTAGCCTTTTCCTAACTATTTTGGGGTCGGCATCCAGTTTAACCAGATGCAGCTGAATACCAGTATTTTACATGGAGCGACTGCTTGTTTAAGCTCCACAACCCAGTTACTGGGTAATATGAAACCTCTTGGTAAAACTGGTTGTCAGATTTTCGGGCTTCTGACTACCTGTAACGAATGTCAACGATCCACGAATGACAGACGGGACCAACAGCTTAACTTGCTTCCCTTGCACGGAGGGGTCTCGGTATGTAAAGATGGTCACTCATCCACGGACCAACCGCGGCAAGCGTAGCTTAACCTGAGCGATCGACCCGTGCCGTTGACATTACTTAGCCACAAGCCTAAAATACCTACCTACATATATGTAGAAAAATATAATAGTCGTACACACGTACTCAATATTACACCCGCTTACTGTGTGTTCATTAATGGATCTATGCATAGATATGTTTTTACATTTCTATAGATCCATGCTTATGTAAGTAAGTTTATTCAGTATTATGTTCATAAAGACGATCTCCAACTAATTATTACAATTTAACTTCAGCTACTGATTACGCGCGTCGAATGAAGTAATTCAATAACGAGCAACTTCTCTATCCTCGCGAGAATTAGCAAAAACTCAGCGACGATACACAGACGGCGAACAAAGTCGTGAAGTCAAATTGAGTTTGGCAGAAGCTAGTAGCAAACAATTGAAGAATTGAGGAGTGAGGGACAAAATACATAATCTGCGTTCGCGATTTAGTTTCCAAACATCTAAACAATTATAAGTTATTGAAAAAATAACTTTAACACCTACACAATAAAGTTCAGTTTGCGCTACAACACATTTTTATAACTCTTTTCAATAGTACTAGTCACTCTGAAATAAACTTAATTCGTACTATAATAAAGTTGATATTTTTTTTAACTTAAAATACCATCAATTTTATTGGAAACATGAATTTGAATAGACCTTAGTTCACTTATTGTGATTGTTTATTCACTTATTGTGGTCTAGGTATTATATCAAAGACATATTTGAATCCTTGTTTGTACTTCTCTTCAAATTACAAAACAACTAAATTCTACACAACAATACAACACTGAGTTGTGAAACTGAAATTGCCAAGTTGCAAGTAAGTAGGTAGCGCACAGCAACTGGATCGTGATTGATCTGCATGCGGTTCGATATCAAAGAAATAATATTTCCATTTGCGACAATTTGCAGATTCATTTTGCTAGCTTTATCCAACGAACAGCACTTAATTTATTCTTTTATGGAAAGACTAATTGGACAGATGCCAATTTCTGTAGGGATTAATGTAAAGCCTCATCTACATAGGTAGATGATTTGTTAGTTAGTAGGACTTTATAACAACGACTGTTTTCTTTTAGTCTTTCTTTTATCGAATTGATTATGATGATTATGAAGTCATCTAGCCGATTTCTCTTACTTCCAGTCATGGTGGTTGAGAGAAGATAAGCGATCCTACTAATAACCTAAGAATATCAAACACTAAATACCTATAATATCAAATTGCTACTTAAAATTTTGTCTCCGAACAACTATGCCCGGCTTAGATAACTATCGGATATTAGAGCCGTAACATGACTGACTTTGGCAACAGTGCTTACGGAACTAAGTAATAGATTAACGATGTTTGTTGTGTTGAAAAAACATTTTCTCGCTGTGAAACAGATTATTAGTTATGTTGAACGTTTTGAAAACGATTACGTACGTTTAATTTTTGCAAATGCTTTGCTTTCTGAACAACTTCTTTGAATTTGTTTCACTTACTACGCTCCGTTGAGCGAATTGTGAGTGAATTGGTCGGATAATGACAGCGCTGATGACAGCTCGTGATACGAGTACGACACTCAGTGCGTAAGAATGTGTGCGAATAAAGGAACATTTTCCTTATTTCACCACTTTGCCAAACTGCGGGAAAATAAACATCAGGCATTTTCTGTTTGTTCTTGGTCCCCGAGTAGCGCGAAATAACAAGAATATTTATTTTCTGCTACCAGTTTTGTTTAGATAATACGTTATTCTGTTTATTACTTGAATATGAACATTGTGTAGCTGTGTTCCTACAAAAAATCATAGCAAAAATAGGCAAATGTTCTTCTATAACAAAAGCTCAAATAACCTTAAAGTAAAATCCTTATTTAAAAATATGCCATTTATGTTCGCGGCAATTTTTTAATTAATAAGTTAACACTCAACTAACGCTAAACTCCTACAACATTTGGAGCATTTTTTATTGCTCAGTTAGCACTTAAGTTCATTAAACAAGACACCACTAATAGTCTTCTAAATTATTCCCAAGGGTGCCGTTGTGGTGCCGATAGGGCAATTTGCATTTCGTATGAACTGTGCTGCTGAAAATGGTAAAAATAATGTAATGAAAGAACCTGCTGAAGACGCTGTAACGTTGCATACTGATTTAATGGTTTCTACAAAAGGAAAAGGAAACAAAAAGTCTACAGTAAAAAATAATAATTTTGACTAACATAAAAAATAGAGCCAAAATAAAATGGAAAAATTACAGATGACAAACGAATTTCTTGTTGACTGTTTTTCTAAATAGTGTCAGCCTCATTGATTAAGGCCTCATTAGTCGGGCACCTAATTGATAGTCTTTAGCCTAGTTCCAGAATTTTCAACGTCTGTGAAGCAGTTTTCGAGAGGTGAAGCGAGTAAAAGGCGGTCATGACCACGCTTACTTCCCTTCAACATTTTTTTAATTATATGTCTGAATTATTTAAAAATATTCATGAGACATAAAGAGCTATACTTAGAAAACATTTATTTCGTACAAATCCAAAGAATAAATCAAAGAAAATTGTAATCGTTCTTGTAAAGTTCAAGAGCAGTGGTGGCTAAGAGCAGTGGTGGCCCAGTGGTATCAGCCGCGACTTACAAGTTGTAGGTCGTAGGTTCGAACCCCGACAGGCGCTTTACTTTGTTTAAATTATTTCATCACCACTGCTCTCAAAACGGTGAAGGAAAACATCGTGAGGAAACCGGCATGTCCTAGAACCAAAAAATTCGAAGACATGTGACATCCACCAACCCGCACTGGGCCCGCGTGGTGGATTACGGCCCACTCCCTCTCACAGAGAGGAGGCCTGTGTCCCAGCAGTGGGAACGTTATAGGCTGATTATGATTATGATGATGATTGTAAAGTTCTCGCTGCTTCTGTGGTGTTAAATAAGTGTTTATAGGTTTCTCCGGAAAACTACTTGAAAACGGGATTGCATTATGGTCATCTAAATAACTTGTTAAAGAACCAATCCTCTACTATAATATGATAGATGCATGTGTGTTTTCAGTGCGTTTGTTTTTAATTTTTGCACGCAGCAGACGTACATTTTACGTAGGTAGAAGTAGTTTTAACCCAGAGAGTGACGTATATTTAAGGTACAAATCTTGTGGAATACACCACGGGACGAAGCCGCAGGTAAAAGCTAGTCTGTCATATTTATGCAAGATACAAAAACCGTACTAGAAGAAAACAAATCCACTTACCTCCAATAATCCATTTTAATGTGGTAATTTTCACATCCACCGGTTCTCGGTTCGGTTCCAACGGGTTCCCGTAGCCTTCACATGATCATCGGTCCACCTTGTCGACGCTTGGAGTAGGAGAGGGATGTACAGCAAGGGACGTCTTGTGGCCAAAACAATGATGATGATATTCACATAGGTGATCGGGGTTCAATGGTTGTTTTGGCACGAATAGCTTGTTTTCACATGTAACTACCTGCGCCCCGCTGTTTCACTCACATAAATATCGATCCCGTAAGAACATCGGGATAAAAATATTAAATGTCCTAATCCAGGTCATGGTCTATCCATGTGCCAAATTTCATCCAAATCCGTTGAGCCGTTTTAGCGTGCAAGCGACGTAACTAAAAAACATCCAAAAAATAAAATACATAAGTATTTTCTCTTTATTATAATATTATTATTAAAGTTTAGAAATGCAGTTCCTATGCATAAAATGAGTTTTCAGTCTATGCGTAATTCAATACTGTGCCACCTGCCGACGTGCACTTCACAAATGCACCTCATCTGTAACTACACGGTAATGCATATTTAAATTCGTATTCATAGAAAGTTGGCAAATAGCATAATGACGTATGCACATTGAACTCGTTATTAAAATGGAGTTGCGTAGGAAGTATGTACTCGTAATATCACGTCTAATTCTTGCCTTAGTTGGATATTGGACATTATAAAATACAGGGTCAAATTAAATTAGCTAGCGAAACTCCGTAGAAGTGATGGGTGTTGACATCTAAACATAATAAAACAAAAAAAAAACTTGGACATCGACCGCAGGTAACGTTAATCACTTGAAATATCAGTTTAAAAAATCTGTTTTTTGTGTAAACTTCACAGACGGGATAGGTATCGATATCTCAACACGATAAATCAAAAGAAAACGTATTTTCTCAACTCATACTTCAAGTAACAACAATAGCAGCGGTCGTTGACCCAAAAAAAAACAATAAGTCTATTTTTATTTTATCGTATTTAGATATCCATCACGTGTGCAGAGTTTCGCTAGCTAATTTAATTTGACCCTGTATGTGCATAAATAAGCTCGGTTTGCAGTGTAATCACATGAATCCATACTTAATATTTGGTCTTGCCCGCGGCGTCGCGTCGCCTACTTGGAGGTCGGAAATCAGCCCACGGAAACGTACTATTGGGATAAGATGTATCCTATGTCCTAACCCAGGTCATGACCTGCAGCACCTATGTGCTAAATTTCAGCCATTAAAAGGTAAGAGACAGGCAGAATTACTAGTCATATTTATAATATTAGTTTAGAATAGAATATGTGTCAATAGCAGGGTAGTTACGCATCCTTGAGGAATGCCCTGCTTGGGCAGTGCAGCGCCGTGACCTCGTCGCGGTGGTTGGCACTGCGGATACTCTCTCGCTTCCGGACGTGGTCCAGTTCATGGTCGGAAGTGAGAGCGCGTGGGACGCTGTCGCCTCCTTCTGCGAGGAAGTGATGGTCGCGAAGGAGGCGGCGGAAAGGGAGAGGGAGGATACAACCTCCCTTCCAATCCGTAGTAGACGCACCAGGCGCCGGAGTACGCGGAACGATCTCCGGCCGCCTTAGGGTGAGGCCTGCAGGCAACAGACTTGGGGAGTTTGTTGCCTGAACAGTGAAAGGCCCGAGACGGCGGCGCGCCGTGTCCCGCGCGCGCCTCTCTGTAGAGGAATGGTGGCCGTTTGCGGCCGCTGAGGGTGACGGGGTCCGCATGAATTCATGCGGACCAACACCTGGCCGGGGGAGCGTGACGTAATGCGCAAGCACTCCAGCACCTCGGCTAAAGGTAGCAGCAGGACACCGTGTGGTTTTAGTCAGTAAGAGTCTGACAGACCCCTCCACCCACCCCAGGGTGGTGGACATCCATGAGGATTTCCACACGATAAAAAAAAAAAAAAAAAAAAAAGGTAGTTACGCATAGTGGCGCAGTGTTAGATTTTTTGGAGTACCTACGAACCTA
Organism: Amphipoea lucens; assembly: GCA_947508005.1. Lineage (NCBI taxonomy): Eukaryota > Metazoa > Arthropoda > Insecta > Lepidoptera > Noctuidae > Amphipoea > Amphipoea lucens. The sequence goes on along the minus strand of OX382358.1, from coordinate 15,581,287 downwards.
AAATAGGTTGTAATACTAACGTATTAATATTAGCCAAATGTGTCAGTTTACTATATTACTGTATTATATAATATAAGTCAGTCTATTGTAAGTCCGAGTGTCGAAGGACAATGATTAGTTTTTACATTATGTTTAAATTTGTTCTCATGTAAGTGAAATGTAAATTTCTTTATGAGAATTAAATGTCTTTAACCAGATATGCCTAACTTTGCTGCAAGAAGGTACGTAGTTACAGTGAATTTTAGGTTGGTACTTGCTTTAATTAGTTATTGCCTAAAGCAAGCTCACGAATTACCTCTACGCGTGTATAATACACCTATAATTACTTAATAATCCCAAGTTATAACCTGCCATTGTCGCCGCCATACATCACATTACGAAGCTTAACTAATGTTCTAATAAATAGTTTAGCTATGTTAATGTATTGTTTAAGTGGGTCTGTTACACTTACAAGGAATAGTTGGCCTGTCAGTTTTGACGTCATCCCGTCTTTGAGATAACTTTGAGTGCGGCACGTGAGTTATGTACGAAGATGAGCGAACAAACAACGGGCTTGTCGGTTTAATGTCAAAGGGAACTGGATTTAAGTAGGTAATACAAGTTTTCTAGGTCTCATGGAAATAGACGGAGCTTAAAGAACACGCGATCGAGGCGTTTTGGTTTGAATATTACATAAGTAGGTACCTACACAGAACCGCGTGGTCTCTGGATAAAAAGCTTTCGATGTTGAAGACATCTTCATTATGAAGTCAAACCATGTAGGTCTCGTAATGTGGCCACCAATCCGTTCCACTTTGTTAACTTAGTTCGAAGAGAATCGATTTCTAATAACGGGTGTCGACCAACTAGGTTGGTTAGGTAAAAGTATTATGTGATATATGATCTGTGTTTCTCATTAAAACTAAAGTAACTGCTTCTATGTAAATATTATGAGCTACAGCTCGGATTAACCAAACATTCTGAGTGTTTGCTTAGCTCAGACTATTTGGCAGCGCGCTTCCAGTAAATATTACTATTTATCTTTGTTTGTTTCTCTTAGTTCTGTATGTAAACGGTGGATCCTATACGTAATAATTCGTAAATGTTACGAATTCAAAAGAATATTGTTGAGTTCCAAGCAGAATCGACTCTATTTCCCTATTAGCGGGTTAGCTTTACTCGTAAAAGCGAAATTAATAATGTTCATCTTTTACAACTAAACTCTTCACTGGCAACTTTTTTCCTGTTGCTAATTAGAGAATCTCCATCGACAGACATGTTATAAGTTCGTTACAGTTCCAATGGATTTAATTTTTTATGCGCTATTCATTTCTTGTCCGTACCTTCAGTCGTCGGGCGGATCAAGCTTCCGGGATAAAGCGTCGCAAGTTGTTGAGTAGGTTTTTTTGAAAACAGAACATTGATGGAAATTTTTGTAAATTGGTTTTACTTTAAATGTAAATAAAAAGAAATATGGAGTCTCTGTTTCTTCGAGATCATTAAAACTTACAACATAATAATCGATTGCTTGTATGTATATCTTGTCTTGGAAGGAATAAGCATATATTCGTCTTCGTGTCATTTCTTAGTTTAATTGAATGAGAAAGACCACTGTGGGTAAAATATTCGCCAGCATTTTTTGCAAGAGACATTTATAACCCACAAATTAAACTATAACAGATAACAACAAAATTTTTCTTTGCAAACCGTATATTTCAAGTTTCAGTTGACAGTTCGAGCTCATTGACTTTCCGGTTCTTAGTTGGAATGCGTTATACTTCGTTTGTAAGACGGACGGAAAAATGTGTATGTAGATAAGCAGAATTCGTTACCTATTCAAATATTTTTCCGTAGTCGAATTTTTCTGTATCAAAAGTTTCCTATATACAAAAACAAACGTTGAGATACGAAACCAATCCGGTATCGAAAATTTAAAGTAACCGACGTTACATGATATTAAATTTTACACTGTTGGATTTAAAGTAAAAAATTGAGTAAATTAATATTTTTGATGCAAACTGGGCTGTTATTTTTCGCGTAGATATTTTCCCATGAGAGCATCCAATCAGTGAATATATTCGGTTCGTTAGCATAAAAGGGATATGGTATCAAATTAAAAATATGGATATGTTGTTCATTAGTAGCATTTTAAAAAACCGTGTTTTTTGGGTCCCAATAAAATATAATAGCTATATAGCATGCATACTTAACCCAAGAGTAAAAAGCTTTAATTTTTACTGGAAGTTATTTGAAATTCAGAGTAGAAAGTATTATGCTGGTAGATAGCAGAATCCTTTTCACCGCGTAGTTAGCTAATCTATGTTAATTCTATTCTACATTTTAAAATGTTAATAGTCAACTTTGTTTGCTTCGTACAGAGTGACTCTGTTGTGGAATAGCTATGTTGTGGAATATTTTCAGTCAAAAATGTTAAACTTCAACAATCACATACTTAGTAGGTACCTAGATTATGTCAGTATTTTTTTAGGTATTAAGCAATGTCCATAAAACTTGCTTTCTAATTTATACTGTATACTGTTAGCTTGCATCATCCCACTGCTGGGCACAGGTCTCTCCCCATGACTTCCAGTTCTTTCGATCCAGGGCTAAAGTAGACCACTGGTCCTTTGTTTTGTCTAGCTCGTCCCGCCATCTTCGGGGTCTGCCGCGACGCCTTCTACCTGTGTCACGGCTCCACGTGGTGGTTATTTTGGCCCACAGCTTATTGGGGCATACGGCAGACGTGGCCAGCCCAGTTCCACTTCAGCTTAGCGGCTTTTTGAGCAACGTCAGTAATCTGTGTTTTGGAGCACAGTGTGGTGATGCGAATATGGTCTGTCAATTTGACGCCTAGAATTTGTTAAAAATAAAACAAACATTTAGTTTAATCACTAAAATCTAATCTAACAACATACCCAGCTCTTTTGTGTAAGAATGCCGACAGTTAATAAGTACCTACATTTCATTAAAACAGAAGGGCTTGTGGCTAAGTAATAACAGCCGCATGGGCCGATCGATCAGGTTAAGCTACGCTTGACGCGGTTAATCCGTCGAAGGGTGAACACCTGTACATGCCAAGACCCCTCCGTGCCTCGGAAAGTACGTTAAGCCGTTGGTCCCGGCTGTCATTCGTGGATCTTTGACAGTCGTTACGGGTCGTCAGAAGCCCGAAAGTCTGACAACCAGTCTTACCAAGGGGTTTCGTATTACCCAGTAAATGGGTTGTGGAGGTCAGATAGGCAATCGCTCTATGTAAAATATTGGTAATCAGCTGCATCCGGTTAGACTGGAAGCCGACCCCAACATAGTTGGGGAAAGGCTAGACAGATGATGATTTCATTAAAACAGAGGCCAGACTAACCCTCTACGAGTATACGCTTATACTGTCATTCACTAAACCGAACAGATTTTAATAGAAGCTGACATATGTAACTTGTGAGTTCGACAAACAATTTCAACTGAAAGCTACTTAAGTGCCTCTACCTATGTATTGTATATTACAAACGCCGCAGACGTCAAATAAGAAGCGTCAAAGCAAGTGCCGTTGACTGACTTGATATACTCGTAAAATGTAAAAGTTGTCTGAAGTAGCAAGTCGTTAGCGCGACAGTGACGTGATATTAAATCAACTTTGTACCGACGCCGGCGTCGGCGGCACGGAGCATGCAATTTGTTGAATCCAGTGCAAGTTTGTTGGCGAGAAGCCAACTCCGCAAACAAACAGTTGCTCACGAACTACCCTAAATAAAAATTGACTCTCGTTGATCGGATGGCGCTTCTCAAGATTATATTTCGTTTACCTCAATTTAAAGTAGAAGTAGATATTACGCATCGCCAGGCTTTCAAGTATTTGCGTGTAGCTAGGCTTTCAAGTAATTGCATATAATAAAAGTGATTTGGGTAAACTGTTTAACCGAAATCATTATTCTGTTTAGAAATAAACCCTCGTATTGTAATACTGTGATCACCTGTGGAGTCACGTCACAATACTGGCAGGTTGCCAGCAGGCAGGCCCCCCGCGGCGCGCGGCTGCCTCCTGCAACAATCAATTACCTAGTAACCTGACCTGGAAATAATTTTGCAGGAAACTATTAATTTTACACTTGCGCATTAAACCCTAATTGGCTATTAGCATGAGCGTACGTAAATTATATCTGCATTTAATTTGGCTTATGAAAATTAACACATAATTGGGCTTATTAACATACCGGATAAACTGTGTGCAATCAACTGAATTGAGGAAAAACTGGCTTTTGTCAGTTGGGTTATTTAATAGTAGATTGTAGAACTAAGGCATAAAAGAAGCTATTTTACCCCGAGACGTTTATATCCACCCGAGCCGCAGGCGAGGGTGGATAGTTAAGTCGAGGGGTAAAATGGCTCGTTTATGCCTGAGTTATACAATCTGCTTTTCACTTCGATTGCGAGAAAATGAAACAGACATAAAGTATACAGTACATAATTAATCAAAAATGTTGCAAAGCATAGCTAATTCCCGCCACCAGAGATAATACCGCCACGAAACTTTTTAAAAGTTTTTTTTTTTTTAATTTCAACATTTGTCATTTGTCATTCGACTTGGCTACTTCATACTGCCAAGTCATAAAAACGTTTCTTTGCGTTTTTAAATAATAAATGACAACTATTTTACCTGATTTTATTAAATTAACGATAGAAAACACGGAAGTGGTATAAATTAAAAGAAATGAAATAAATCACGACTTTAATCTGCGAAGTTTTATTGTGCGTGTGGCTGTTGGGCCTAATTACCTTAGTCTCAGAAAAAAAAATTACTTCATGCACTAGAAAATAAAAAGCGATTTTATGTCGCCTAAGCACAACATAAAGACGAACTTTTAGAGCATGAGAAGTGAAAACAGATTTTATTTCGTATCCTTTATTTTATTATACTCACATTTCATAACGATCTTGTCCATTCAGTGAAGCTAGTATCATTTGAACCCTTTTTTGGTATAAAAGACAAATGAAAAGAAAATAACAATGCTCTCAAGATACCATTTTACTCTGAGACGAAAAGTTAGTCGAGTATCAGTGTCAGAAAAAACATTTCTTTTTCCAGAACTTTTATCTGCGTGTTGATAAGTCAGACAGTCTGCATAAATGATCGAAAGACGGATGATAATGAAACTGGCAAACAGTTCCATTAACTAAATGTAATATAAAAATGATCAAGAACAACGGAAAACACTTATTGGTTTCGCGTATTAAACTGGTGCAATATTTTTGTTTCTACATCATAATCTCACTACAGCCATAGTTATCCTAACTAATATCATAAATGCGAAAGTGAGTTTGTTGCTGTCACACTAAAATGGCTGAACGGATCGTTATAGCACCGCACTTACGGCTCGCCGACCGCTGGTTGATGGTGCTGCAGGCAGGCCGCGTGAAGGGTGAGAGGGGCAAGGGTGGACGAAGAGACGTAAGCTCGGGTACGGAGAGACGTAAGCGCTGAGATAACGAGCCGTAAGCGCGGGAACTGCAAGTTGACCACGCACCGCAACGCGGTTCGTGAGCTTGTCCCGAGGCGAGGCGATTACGTTACAATTCCGATTAGTGTACGTAAGGAGTTTTATACAAAGACCACTGAGTGGCTCGAGTTGATACGGTGACGATCCCTTTCCGAGTTGATATGTATATATCAAGACGTAATTTATGGCAGATTTCACACAATATCTCACGTAAGACTGCACATCTAACACTTCCTTACGCAGAAGTGCTTCGCAATCTGTGCTTCTCATTAAACCGTCGTCGTATTAATATTCTATAAAATTAAAGGCTGAGATGATTTGCTCACTCACCGGAACTGTTTGCTCCATTTACTTCAGATTTCCATCTCTCTCGATTTACGGTTAATTTCCCAAACATGCGATGTGCTCTCATCTCTGTCGCAATTTACTTTACGACCCATTTCGTTCCGTCTATATACCTTTCCGAGGACAAATTTTAAAATACTTATCGTATTTTTATAGAAGTATTGGCGGTTGAACGTTTATGATTCATAGCGATAAGTATTTTCCATATGGTGAAGTCAGCAAAGATATACATATATCTTTGCTGACATAATATATATACATAATATATATATATTATGTCGATCGACTTCGGAACTTCTTTATAATGTCAAAATTGTCGATAACGTTCGGTTATTGAAGATTGCGCAGCTGAGAGTGCTAAAATGTCTAATGTTTTAACTCAATTTTGTTCTTCAAAAAGTTACTTAAATAAGAAAAGATTAACACTTTGACAGCCAAGCATTGTATAAGCGTCGAATAAACGTCACGTGCGTAGTACGTGATCCGCTGTCAAAGTGTTAAACAAATCTGACAGTTTTCAATGATGTTTAAGAACATGTTGATTTAATATAACTTTGCGTCACTAAACATAAAAACCCACCACGAAAGTTTACACTCTCAGCCTAGAAAGTTATGTAGTGACCGTGACAAGTGCTGCGAACATTTTGCTTACAAAATGTTCTCAGCAACACACAACTTGCTATCGTAACTTATTACGCTAACATTATTACAGAGCTTACATAAACCTAGTTAGTAAAGATAACCTTCTTATAATCTAAGTTTTTCTTCAGCCAAATAACCTACTTTCTAGCGCGTGATAAGTTAAGCCCCAAATCGGGTTTACCTTTCCGTCTAGTCAAATATACGTAGCTAGTTGCTACGGCGTAGCGGTTACTTGTAGCGGTATGTAGCAGTTACTCGTAGCGGCGTAGCTTCCGTCGCGGAAGTGACTGTGTGGTGCCTTGACATGCATCGTGATAAATTATGCGTTATGTGCAGACTCGTGTGTGTAATGTGAATCAGAAATGGAAGAGATTTCTATCAAGCAGGTTTTTTTATGTATAGGTGTCGTCTGCATGCATTCAATGAATAATTATAATTTACGTGAGAAATAAAAAAACCTAGTACAGAACGAAAACCTTTCTGGGGAGCTTATGACTTCAAAAATTATTTTAATATTCTGTAATAATTGAAACTGATATCTTTATTTGTATTTTAAATCAGTCAATTAACACCCGAAGAATTTAACGAAAGACAAAAATTTTGAGGTTTATGGAACCAAAATTTAATGATAATGAAAACTATGAGTTTACGCGAGCAGAGCTTAGGCAATTTTGTGTAGGACCATCACAGAAGAGTCTTTTTAATAAGGGATCCCTTCTTTTTGCATAATGTTCTTTGTCCTAATATACTTCGGCATAACGATTTTGGCACAATTTGTTTTGGCATAATAATACTTCGGCATCATTTTTTTAGGCATACATTTTATGTTGGCATAATCATCTTAAAGACTAATTTGTTTTGGCATAAATTTGATTCGCATAACGTTAGTAGGCCTAATGACTATTAGCATAACGTTAGTAGGCCTAATGACTATTAGCATAATAATATTTAGGCATACAATTAATATAATTTATACATAACATTATGTAACTTAAACGATTTTTCAATCGCGAGATAACTTTTATCTGAAGAATATATTAGATGTTTTGACAGTTTTTGTATAAAAAAATATGTCAATCAGTTAACTTCTATTATGAGAAATAAATATGGCGGTTATTCCTCAGATAGAAGTTGGGAACACCCAAATACTCCGAAATATTTTACTCCGAATTTCGATGTTCCGATTTTCAAAAGTCCGAATTTCATAATACCTAAGAATCATAACGTCTGTTATTAAAAATCACGAAATTTATTTTACCGAAAGTCACAAATGCGACTTGTTTGTTTTCCGATTTACATATATTCGAAGAATCAAATACTCGATGGGTTCTCGGTCCGAAAAACGACATTCCGATTTTCAATACTCCGAATTATTTCCGTTACCGTTACCGCACCCGAACTCAACGAACGTAATAGATGGCGTAGGATGCGTAGAACGTAATAGGCGACGTAGGATGCGAGCGAAGGGCACCCCGAGGTTCGGTTTGGTTAGGTTACTTTAAACCCTTTACACAGAAATAGGGGCCCCGCGAAGCGGGGCTCCGTCGACATAGGATGCAAGAGCGAGCGATGGGCACCCCGAGGTTCGGTTTGGTTAGGTTACTTTAAACCCTTTACACAGAAATAGGGGCCCCGCGAAGCGCGGCTCCGTCGACATAGGATGCAAGAGCGAGCGATGGGCACCCCGAGGTTCGGTTTGGTTAGGTTACTTTAAACCCTTTGCTCAGAAATAGGGGCCCTGCGAAGCGGGGCTCCGTCGACATAGGATGCAACAGCGAGCGCTTGAATGCTGCATGCTGCATGCTTGCTTGCATGCTTGTTTGTTTGCTGCATGCTTGCTTGCATGCTGTATGCTTGCTTGCTTCATGCTTCCTACAGCGAAAAAATAAAAATATGTTTTAATATCATTATGCGTAAATAAATTTATGCTTTAGGATATTATGCTTAAAAAAGTTATGCTTTAGTACTTTATGCTTAATAAATTTATGCTTTACAATATTATGCTTAATCATTATTATGGTTAGAGAAATTATGCTTAAAAAAATTATGCGTAAGCTGTTATGCGTAATTATATTATGCGAAAATATAATTATGCCAAACAAAATTATGCTAAGTTATATTAGGTCTTAAAATTTTATGCAAATGGATAGGGAACCTTTTAATAACTATTCATTCGTCTGTGTGGTTGTGGTGTAATGATGTTCGAGGTATTTCATTTTGTGGCTTTAAACAAAATGTTGTTTTACAAAGATTCTAAGGTTGAAGCTGGACGTTGATATACGTCTGTTGTGTGCCCCGTTATATGTAGTAGCTGCGAAACGTTAGGATATTACTTATGATGTTAGAGATCCTATCTTTCATGACATCCTAGCAGGGTTTCTGTAAGTAACTTTTCTTGACCGATGATGGTCTATATATTAGGTATATAGTTCAAATCATGACAGGTGGCGTCAAGATACAAACCCACTGTTATGTAGGTAACCATCTACATATATTAATTACAAAATTACCAGCAGATTATAGTCTAACAATTTTGATAAAGCTTCACTGAACGTACTGCCGCTAACATATGTATATGTCTAAAATAATAGTATAACCAGTTTCCGTACTTCGTGAAACGACGCATGAAATCGACAAAATGGAACTCCGAAGGTTATGCTGAAACAGAAATTTACGTATTTCGTGTTTCACGCTAACAGTCAAAGCCAACATTGATTGAACTAACACCTGCCTTAAAACCTTTATATTAAGTTAATATATATTAAGTCAAATCACTGTCAAGTTTACAACCGAGAACAGTGGGTTAATTCCTTCGCGTCTAAATCTGAATTAATCTAGCCAGACCCAAATTCAGTTAGGTAGATAAATGGTCTTGGGAAACAAGCCTATTTACCTGAACAATATGTTTTTGTCTAACTAAACAAAACTTTTAGGCATAGTAATATCAAAATCTGTATTTTCCTGTTTTCATTATACTTTGTTTCTAAACTTAGTAAAGCATTAAAATTGAATTTAACTGTCTTTCAGCATGTGGAAATTAAATATCGTGCAGCACGGTAACAATAATGAGCCTTAACGTTGACTAAAATGCTGTTCATAATAATTTCAAACACTTTCGCGGCAGGTGCAGGAGCCACAGCCGCAGGAGCTTGAAGGAAAAACTGAATTGGTTAAACAATTATTTTTTTAAAGAGTGAATACTTGCATACACATGGAATCTGGCCAGTAATATTGTGTTAATGGAACCAATGTTGTAGTTAGTAGTTGCCTGGGCCATTCCGCTCAATTAGGCCGACTTTTATTTTCAAATGGTGATGACGTTTGGTGCGTGTTGATTGCAATAATAAATTAAATAAAGGTGTTATACTTTTTTAGATAGCGGCGCCATACGTAAAAACATGTAAGAAATGTCATATAAAGTAAAAAAAGAATGCAGCTATGATATTTCATTTATTATTAGCATATATTCGCCGTTAGTGGATTTCCGCGGATTGACCCGCCTACAGTCCCTAGGTAACGGATCGCTGTGTACAAAATATTGTCAGACTCACCCTCGTCAACAACTATGGAAAAGGCGCATGGGATTGCGACAGGCTTAGAGTGAATAAATTGTTGATGTATTGTGAACTTTTGTGATAATGGATGTGTTGTAGGTACGTAAACAGCTAGTTCTTCAAAATAAGATATATGGATATTCTCACCAATAATCATCATCAATCAAGTAGGCGAGGCAGGAGCACGTTGTCAATCTGTCGCGGCCCGACCTCGGAGGAAAGTGAACGAGACATTTAAATGAAAATGGCTGCCGAGAGCGTACGCTAGTGATGTTCGCATTGTTTTAGTAACATTTAGTGTTGTGATTCCAACAGTACCTATACCAATGCTTGCGTCTTCAATCATAATTAGCCTATAATGTTTATACACACAGGCCTCGTCTCGGTGAGAGGGAGTGGACCGTCGTCCACCACGCGGGCCCAGGGCGAGTTGGTAGAAGTCGCATGTCTTCGAATTTCTGGTTCTAGGACATGCCAGTTTCCTCACGATGTTTTCCTGTTTACACAAAATAAAGCGACTGTCTGGGTTCTAACCTATGACCTACTGTTAAGTCGCGGCCGTTACCACTTGGCCGCCACTATAGATTTGATTTGATCTGGCAGAAAGCCAAGTCCTGGATAAACTAACAACACACCCTCAGCGCCAGACCCTAAGTGGCCGTTCTTTCAAGTTTTGACTAATTTGTTTTTTTGTACCGATTTCCAGACCATTTATACCGAAAAAATGCGTCAGGCCAGGGCTTTCATGTTTTGCGTAATAAATGTATAGAAGACGTGTTCCTAAAGGATACACAGCGCATTTAATAAGTAGAAAGATGTGTATACTTTTGGATACACAACACACTTGTTTGTTTTGTCACACACTGTGTGACAAAAAGATACACATGGCGCCGAAGGTGATATAAAAAGTACATAAATGTCAAGATAATGTACAGGGTGGCAGTAGTTTATGATTAATATAGCGGTAGCCCAATGAGGTAACGCGTAACTTGGATTTAAGTCCATTCCAACTGGAATCGATACTGCAAACTGCGGTCAAACAGAATTCCGTTTCGGTCACCGCGCCGGAACGATTTGAGGTTAACTTACCAGCAATACCTACCTACCGTATTGCTGGTAATTTTACCTCAAATCGTAACGAGAAAATGAGTATTCTTAGCATAAACAACAGAAACCTAGTTGACCATTTAAATAAAAGTTTAGACGCTGCTATTGTATAGCTATCGAAAAATTATTGTAAGAGGTGAGCGAATTTGGAAGCAAATAAGTATCGACAAAAGAAAATTGACAACATTTCATATTTTTAACCTGCATGTATTATTACGTTATATAAAAGTAAATTCAAATCTATTGCACCCACATTTTTTAGTTTTTCGAAATTATGTACTTTTCATTCATAATTTTAACTTTGAAATTCGGTGTATTCTAAAAAGACGTAAGTGCCAGATGACGTCAGCCTTAAGGTAGAATAGAATGGCGATATTACCTTTGCTTTATTGTGACCCGTCAAAAAAACTGTTACATGTCACTTGTCTCAGTCGTTGTTTTGGTTTCTTCATTGGCGTATATTTTTCATTGGGATTCATTTTGTTGGCGAAATATCAATCAAAAATTGATAATATTAACAGTAAGCAGCGTGTCGAGTTGATAGGAAAAAATATTGTTGAATTCAATTCAGTTTTTTAGTTGTTTTCTAGTTACACTTCTTAGGTGACATTGACATGTCTTGTTTGATGTAATGTTTTCAATCAAAGACATTGGAATGCGCAAAGGTAACTACCTCATTCCGCCGTATATGTGACGTCATCACATGTTTTTTGATTTATATTTTTTTTCTCAGAAATTTGGAAATAATAAAATAAAATAAAAATATATTTGAACTCAGGATACGAAAATAAAGAAATAGTATTTTTGTTTTAAGGTCGTGTCAGGTTTGAAATGTTGTCAATTGTTTGCGTAACACAAAACTTTATTTTACATTAAGTTAGATAGATAGAATATTCTGTATTATGTACACCATAAAAATTACAGAAGTAAGTACATAATGGTGGTAGTAGTAGTATAGTGTAGTAGTAGTATGGTGTGTGTAGTTTTAAGTATCGTTTCGAGTCTTATAAGTACTGGCCAGAACAAATACGCTTCGTACTGTTAGGTAGATACATTTATACAGGGAAACAGGTCGATACAAATCGATATACATTGTAAATATTGTCACTCAGCGTGTCCCGGTCGCCCTGAATACCTATCGATATCGCCTCCTGGCGCTCCATCCGCTGATATTTTCAATTTACATAACTATGACCATTTGAATGCTCATGTCGGCAAAATATTCCAATTTATCTTCACTTCGGTCCTAACTCCTCTTTTTATTGAACCTTATAACGACAAATAGCGTCCTTATAGTCCTAACGTAAACAACGTCTGGCATTCCTTTATTGCAGTATATTTTTATTGCGACGAAGAAGTAGGTATTAACGTAATTACTTTATAAGAGATACTTTCGTTTTGCTTTCAGTTTCTATTTTATGTTACGTTTAGTTAAGATGTTCATCCCAAGTTTAATAGTTATTGTAAGGTCTTGCACCTTACTGTCGTTTATAGAACCACGTGCAAGTGAAACGACAAGCAAGGAACGTAATCGTCTTTTGATTATAGTTTTCAAGAATTTTAAAGTTGACTTCAGTTGGTTATCAATTAAACAGGAAATAAAGAGTTGGTAATCCAAGTTTCTTCGTCGCCGGGGTCAGTTTCAGAGTGCCTTAAACGGATCGTCTGATAAAATTTTCGCGAGGTGAAGAGGGCAAACAGATTTACTGCGAGCTCGGCTAGAACTCCACCGCATACACCAACAGATATCTAACCCTTTTTTAAGGGTGCGCAGTAGTGAGGACGCGGTATATTATGCCTCAGTTGATCTGTGCATTCATGTGTAAACCCCGTATATTGCCGCTTCAGTGAATTGCCTGCGAAAAAAATTTCCTATGATTGTATGTTCATTTATATTCGTCCGGTTCTAAAAATAAAAACAAACAGTTAGTCGGATGTGTGTTCAAAACTCGTGCGTGTTGCTACTTTTAATTGCTGGATATTGGTTGCTCTGTTAGTAAAGTACGAGCAGTCTGCGCCTTTTGTGTACTATAACAAATAAAAACGCAATATTTTGTCGATAACTGTAGCTTCAGGCAATTCTACTGAGAATTTGCACCGCTTTGAACATGGCTTACTTTTAAAGCAATAAGAATCTGCCTAGCCTTTTCTCAACTATGTTGGGGTCAGCTTCCAGTCTAACCGGATGGGGCTGAATATCAGTATTTTACAAAGTGTCTTCTTCACAACCCAGTAATACGACACCCCTTGGTAAGACTCGTGGTCCCTTGAAGAATATACCTAATAAAAGCAAGAGACACCTTTGTTGCATGATAAATACTTGTGTGGAGTTCTTAATAAAAGTGCAACACTCACACTTGACCCATTTTACGTAATTGGTACTGCTTAATTATTCATGTTGTGTGATTATCAGATCGCTCTGTACTACCTTCCAGTGGCGTGCATTGCATATAGGCATATAAGCAGTGCCTACCTCGATACATCAACATAAGCCTGTCAATTACATTTTAGTGTGTGTGTCCCACAATGAAGAAACTCACTAAATTATCATACCTAACAAAAAACAAAATCTCCATTCAAACACGCGCGGCAGTAGGCAGTCGCCGGACGGCCTACTCGGCTCCCGTACTATTCGCAAATTGTCATTGGTCTTTACTCGTTCAAGTTAATACGACAAAATTAAAAATACGTATGTCTCACGCGTAATACCATGACGTTCGACCTTCGCAATTTATCACCCTTAAGTAGGCATGCCTACTCAAATAACCTAGGTAGTTAAGCTGGTATAAATAAATAAATAAAATAAAATAACCACACTTTTTTTTCTGATTAGTGATCGCGTTTGCCTAGACTAGACCCGGCCTGGTGCCTACCTATTCTGAAAACCAATGCACGCCACTGCTACCTTCGTCTGTATTTAATGTAAATATAGGGAACGACAGTTCTTTCCATTCAACTAATATTAAAACCAATGGAATAATAAATTAATTATTCAGGAATAATAAATTAAGTAGGCATTACGTCATCTCCTTTCAAAATGAGCCTACTCATATTTAATGCAAGATATATTTTCAACAACCACAGTACAATTTTTTTATTGTTTAGGCAGCGATCAGCTGTTTCATATGTTGTAATGTTCACGTTATGGTTGCGAGAGGTCGTCGCACTACAAGTGACGATTGCTTCCACATCACAGTGCACCCGTCCTTGAGCTACGAGCACGACCGTGAATGTAGGCTACGCGGGTACGCTGCTACTCCGCTACGTTCCAAAAAATGCGCTACTATTACCGTAAATAAAAGAATAATGGCTACGGGTGTATATCATTCGATTTGTATCCACCTCGAGGTATTTCTTACAGAATGAGTGTGCCATATGAGTGGTGGTGATCTACTTCATCATGTAAGGTATAAATGTTGTTTTGGGCTAATGGACACAAATTAGCTACATTGTTTGTGGTTATCTTTGTTTTATGCGCGCATTTAATGTTGAGTACTCTTTTTACAATAAAATATTAAATGAATGATAAAAATCAGAACGAATTTATTTACATTCACTAAATAGAAGAAAGTAATTATGGAAAAAATGCACAATACAACGGGAGCTTTTGTCGACAGTGGCTGAATGTGACGGAATACATACGTAGCTAAATAACAGAAACATGGCCATGCATAAATGAAAAGGTTTATTAAAGCGTGCTGCAGGTTGCACAAATTCCACTCAAGCTCCTGCACTCTCATTTCTGTCGCAATTCAAAAACAAACGATTGTTTTTGAACGTTGAATAATATCTACGTTTTAAAACTTTGCTTTCTGAGCACATTTTTCTGTCTCTCATTGTTTCGCAAACAGGAGATATGGAACACATGCAGTTGGATGCTGGATCGCTTCGAACTACCTGATTAATATTTTTTAATTTCAAAAGTTGTTCTTAAAATCAATCTCAATTCATTTTACTCCGTTGTTATCTTGCTCCTAAGGCTTTGCTAAATAAACTTTTTACTCATCTAAGTAATTACGTTAAAGTGTCTCCTTCACTCCAAGGCTTCGCGGCCTACTTGTAAGGTTTGTTGTAATTAAAGTAATTGTTATTTGTTTGTAATTATAGCGTGGTCGTTGCAATCTTATTTATAGGTAGACTCTTGTTAGAAAAATATTCGTTACTTCTTTTCATTTTTAAATAATCAAAATAATCTAAGGATCTCCACTCCAATAAAAAATATAAGCTAAAGAGATCTAAGATAAAAGCACACAGATACAAAATATAAAAGCTTACGATGCTGACAAAAGCGATGTTTTACTAAACCCAAGAATGTACCTACGTTTGCATGTAATAAGGATAGCCAATAACTACTAACCACCTTGTACTTCGAAGAGGCTTCAGTTAGATACTAAAATTACCCGCTTTGTGTAAACGAGGGGACAAAAGGTTTGGCAGAATAGAAAAGGCTCTTTCATTCGAAAATCTAAATAGTTTGGAGCTAGACGTAGGTATCCAAAATATTGGCTTATATTGCGAGCCTATAAGTCAAGAAAAGTGTGGAGGATCGGGGTTGACCTTACCTACAAGTACGACTGAAATACATCTGTTGGTACTAGAAACAAAATGACGAGGAATACGGAAGAGGAAGATAATACGATGGTAAGAGGTCAACATGCTCAGGTGTAAACATATTACTTATAGCGGCACAATCCCTATTCAATCGGTTTATACGCTGCGCCGTACCGTAAAGAAACCGTGCCGTGTACAAAGGGCCTTATAATCGTCCTTGGTATGTAAGTAGATACAGTAGGCCACGTGCGGTCGACTGTACTATAAAGCAGGGTCTTATCAGCTGTGGTGGGATCGGGTATAATGTTATGTTGTAGAACGTCAGTCCTAGAACAGAAAATGCCAATAATTGATTGGTTTTTTTTTTATTATTTAAGTTTTTTTTTTCTCGGTAGCAGCCCGGAGTCTAGTTTTGTTCCCGGTTAATGGCAATAGTTAAATATAAATGGTGAAATGGACACCCATATTTTTATAGGTGCACCTCTGCCTAACACACCAGGAATTAAAGGCGTGATGTCATTTATGTAAGTAATTAACTTTCAAATAAAGTCACGATTAGGCTTACGCTTTCAAGTTGGAATTCAACAAACTATGAATTATTTGTAGTAGGTACATAAAGCCTACGGGTTCCTGCGGCCTTCAGAAGGTCGTCGATCCATCTTGTGGGAGGCCTTCCAACGCTACGTCTTCCGGTACGCGGTCGCCACTCGGAACCCGTTGGATGCGAGAAGCACAGAACCGGTCGAAGTGGAGGTGCTTGGGGGAGGCCTATGTCCAGTAGCGGACGTCTTTCGGCTGAAATGATGATGATAGCCTTTGTATGAATTAAAATAAAAAGTAAAAGTTCAATTTAAAATTCACAAAAGAGTATAACACCAAAGGTATTAAGAATAGCGACTAATTTCAATGTTCCAACCTGACACTAATGGAATTTAATATAGCGATGTAACAAAAGCTTATTGTATTCGTTGTACAGACGCCAGCACATCAAGCTACCCAAAACTGTAAAATTTTCCCAATCAACTTTGAACCTTATGCTTAAGGGATAAAGTTAAAAATCGATTAAAGAAATTTGATAGATTGTAGTAGCTTGATGTGCTGGCGTCTGTACGTACCTAGTACCTACGAGTGCAATTTGATCTATCAAATTATCACTACATACGTTAATTAGTGATGACAATATACCTACTTGACGTGACGAGGGAGTCGCACTACGTCCGCTACGCGTTACGTCCTGTTTGTTGCCCTATTGTATTCTCGGAGATGCATTTTTTCTCGGATCAGTCGCGTTACAGCCGTTCTACCTAAACTACACTCAACGCTAAAAGTGCTTGTGATTAGAAAAATATCACAATACCAAATTAACATTTTGTGAAGCATCGTAGTAGGCGAGCAGACTTATCAGGAGATGCTTTTTGTCGCCCACACACACACGCAATAATGTTGTCAGTATTGTATGTATTGGCAAGATTATTGCGTGTATAGTGGCGGCTTTAGTCAGATTGTTCGGGATTATAAAATGTGGAAACAGGATGCCGCCTGTTGCGCTCTCTGTCAACAAGTAACAACACAACACGCGTCTGTGCCTAGTACACCATTTTTGGCGCCACGGGTAGCGAGTGTTTGACAATAGTATACATACGTATAGTCTCTTAGGTTAATTACTTGACCACCCTTGGAAACAGCATTAAATAAAAGGGAAGTCAGATAATGAATGTAAGGGGGACCATACTAATGATATGAAGAACCTAATTATACTCTTTATGTTTGTGGAATGAGAAGTGATAGTGGGTTAGGTGGGATAAATAAAACACATTCATAATCTTACCAATATTTTCATTTTGCGCGTCAAAAATGTTTCAAATAGGTATCTCCTAAACTATTGAATTTCGGCCTTACATATGGGGGCTTCAATTAGTTGCATTTTGGCCCTCCTATCAGCACCTGATGGATATACGTCGAATTACAAGTAAACCTGTATTATACGAAAGTAATATTATTTTCAAATAATACTTTGCGTTTTGACTGTACTAGACTGACGGACGCAGTGACTAATCGTAAAATATGAAGGTCAACGGCCGTAGTGCGATTGATTTGAAAAACAAGATCTTCCAAATACTATAGAATAGAATACTCTTTATTATGTACACAATATAAATTACAGGCAATAGGGCTATAAACGGACGCTACGCGTAGCGGACGTAGTGCGACTTCGTCGACGTGACGCGTTTTGACATAAATCTACATGATGTCTGTAGGTACATAAATTGTAATATCTTTTGCCAAACCGATCTTTACCAGTTGTAATAAACGGGCAGACAAATATCGTAGCCAGAGTCATTTATTTTATACGAGAGGGTCTCGTTAGCGCCCTTAAAAATAAATGTCAATACTGAACGGTATCACTTTCGTGAAACCTTTGTGCACATTGATATTAGATAAAACGTTAGGCAGTTGTCCCACAGCCGGCGAGGAAGCGAATAACTACTTATCGGCTATTTTCTCGCTCAAGAAACGTACTATGGATATACATTCCGTGTAAACAAAAGAGATGCATATACTCGTATTAATAATTGATCGCTGACTGTTCACACTGCCGGCGAGGACTCGCTCCACTGGTTTATCGCCGAGCGACAAGAGCTATCAAAGATCGCTCAGCGATAGTCGCTCAGCAATGCTCGCTTGGCGGTCAGAGCTCACGCCCGCTATATATATATCTCCGCCCCGAGCAAGTGGTGCGAGTAATCGCCCGTCGTACTCGGACACTCGCTGATAGCCCAGAGACAAAACTATCGGAACTACACACTCGCTGCTCGCCGCTCGCCAACTCGTTTTCAGTTGCTATTTCTACTCGCTGCTCGTTCATCGCCGGCGGTGAGACAACTGCCTATAAGTAAACATGAAACAAATAAAAGTGGAATGAGCAAAGATTTTCTTAGAATTTTCGGATAGCCCAACGCTCCCAAAAGTATATAAAATCAGTTTCCTATGTACAATGTTATTTACCTAGTCATGTTCTCTTTATATCAGTTCGCACTCAGTCGAACCTTTAATAACAATTTTCACACCTGGCTGAATTTTATTACTTACTTACTTTATTTCGAATAGGTCGAATAGTGAACAAGTTTTCATATATTAAAACATAGAAAGTTTCGGTATAGAGCCATAAGACTGTGTCAGTTTTATAGTTCAGGTTTGTAGCTTTTGCGAGAACTAATCAAACAGTTTGATATTTCAGCTATAACTCTTAAAAGAAAATAATTTCACAAATGTGTGAATCGTCCCTATTGACATGTGAATCTGATTTTTTTTTAAACTGTAGGTACTTACCTGCCAAAGAGATTTTCAAACGCTGTAGTCAATGTTGTATTATGATTCGTGAGAACATTTTGGCTAAAGAGGTATTTTCACCTCAACAACAAACTGGCACTCCGAATTTTCGACGTCAAAACACAAAACTCCTTCGTACTTGTAAGTAATTATCTCACAATTTTCGGAATTATTCTGATGACTATTATTAATTTGATGAAAAAAAACATTATGAAGTCAACTTCCGTTACGTAATGAGATTGTTTAAAAACATACGGCTTTTAGTGAACATTAATATTCCGTACAGTCAGTTTAGATTCCAAATTATCTGTGTTGTGTTCAACCCACCACACAGTTTAGCAGATTTTACATAATAGTCAGCAAATTAATTAGTCGACCACTTCAAGCGAAAGATGGTATATGCATTGCTGTGATACCATTTATCCAATCCCATTCAAAGAATTTCAGAATTGATCGCCTTTTCAATCGTTACCAACTTGATTGCACAATCAACCGACAAAGCCATATTTATAAACATTTCACAATTCTGCGAGCCACATTATGAATTGTGAAAGCAATAACCAAACTGTGCTTTGATTACGTCCGCTGTTCGAATGTTTCCAAACAGCAGAAAACGTACTAACGAGACAATAAATTCAACAATACGGACCAACCAGTAATGAAAATGTTCGTGTTTTATCTAACGAGTGATCGGACGGTGATATCCAATGTCTACAAATAAAAGTGTCGTTTGTTTCATTATCCATTTCAACGTTTATGTCTCGGAAGCGGCTCGCGTTTTATGTTTTTGTACACACAGCTAGAATAAAAGTGTTCTAATAGAACTGTTGCCTGATCGTGAAATCAGAGTCGCTACGTGTAGGAAAATACTTTAAGTATAAGTAGGTAATACATATTCAGATGCGACGAGAATGCTATTTATATGAAAAGGTCAGATTGACATATCGGGGCTCTATAAATAAACATTTGCTCGTTGTCACGTTTTATATGAGAATTTTACATCAAAACCTTTTCAAGACTCCTTAAACACAGTACGATGCCAGTCAAGTCACAAAACTCTTATCTGCACTCGCCACAAGGTGCAAATCCAAGTGGCTTTACATGCATTTGAAAAGAATATGCTGATACAAATGTGCCCTAATTTCTTATGACATTTTGAACACGAAAAACAAAAAAAAAATTGGATATGTATTTCCATTGCATAATAAGTTCTTAGCACGGATAGCACTTTCTTTTGTTTTTGTGTGAGTTTCCGGAGTGGGGAAAATGTGGCGACACTCGAACTTGAACAAATATGCAGTGAAGGCATATCTCTCGGATATCTATGGTTCTTAGAAATGAAGAAAAGTTCTGTAAGACTATTTATTTATAGCCACATCTCCACCTGTAACACAAAATTATTGCTGCATCAAAATAATTTGCGGTTTTCAATAAGCTATTCATGTTCTTATGGCTCGTAACGGTTTAACTGAGTTCTAAGAAACCCTACTTTCTGGAGCGCTCGCTAAAAGGGTTCCTTTTATTCAGGCCGTAATGGTGTTCTATAGAAAGGGTTGCCAACTTGTCATAATATAGATACGTACCGAAGGGCCACTCCAACAAAAAGAGAAAACAGGCATACGAGTAATACGCGTACATTTGGGGATCGAAACCTATGCCAGTCGCGAGTGTGCACTCACTGTACGTAGTCGCGAAACTGTGCGCAGTGTGCGTATGGTTTTGCTCGTTATAATGGTATGTACACATAAGAGGGGTTACGTCATAACAGCTGCTCGGTTTGTTCGATCAGGGTAAGCTACGCTTTTCGCTATTGGTCCATTGATGGATGACCTTTTTACATACCAAGACCATATCTCTCCGTGCCTCGGAATGCACGTTAAGCCGTTGGTCCCGGTCTGTCATTCGTGGATCTTTGACAGTCGTTACCTGACGTATCGTTTTACCCAGTACCTAAATTGGTTGTGGAAGTCACATAGGCAGTCGGGTCTCCGGGTAAAATACTGGTATTCAGCTACATTCGGTTAGACTAGAAGCGGACTCTAAAATAGTTGTAAAAAGGCAGGCAGATGATGAATGGTAGGTAAATATATGTGAAACCTACCTTGAAACGAACATCGTCCAAATTCATGCAACGTAAAATGAATTATTGTAACACACCTTGAAACAAATTCGCCTATATTATAAGGGCGAAAGTTTGTGAGTGTGTTTGTACGTTTGTTACATCTTCACGCAAAAACTACTGAACGGATTTAGATGAAATTTGGCACATAGACGGTTTATAACCAGGATTAACACATAGGATACTTTTTATCCCGATATTCCCACGGGATCGAAAATCGCGGGGCGCAGCTATTTGCATGTATTTTCATTAGGAGCTGCGCTTCTGTACCTTTCTGTATTGTGTGTTCTCTCTCCGCGCAGTGAGTGTGCAAGTAGTGTGGGGGGTAGACCGTGGCCCTTGTCACACACGAGACACGTGTCGCACCCATCGACACTAACCTAATTAAGGGAAGTTAAATACATACATATTTGACAGAGAAGGTACGTATTTCTCGTTATAATTAGCCATATTTTAACTACTGTCGGCATAGTACATGTTTAGTGTTGGTTATTGAGTTGAGCAATAGAAAAACCGTTTACAGTTCAAATCATATTTACTTATTTTTAATCATAATTTTCGTACAAATTAGTCACTCTAGCGAATCACACACTGTAGGTACACGATACAACCACATGGAACGCGCGACAGTTTCTAAACGTGTTCACTGATCGGCCGCCATCGACAAAGTGCACTTCACTCTGGTTGAACGATATATTGTAAGACTCTATCGAGCGCCGCTTGGTGACGCTGGCATCCCGATTGGTCAAACGGTAAACTAATTAATGTATTTCCGACATAATATTAAACAGAAAAGAAAGACTGGGTGCCGAGATATATTTTATTAAATGGTGAAATAAAAATATAAAGGTCACTTTATATCTATTTTGCAAATTGAATAACATATCTCCGTATTTTTTTATGATTTGTTTTTACTTTCCAACGCTTGTTATTTATCACCTTCATATGCGCATAATAACGTTATCATAATCATCATAACAGCTTTTCCAGTCAGTGATATAAATGAATTTAATTTAGGAAATGTTTATTTATTGTACCATTTATGTACACACATATATAAACAGACACGAAAAAAAACAGAACAGAAAAATAGGTATAAAGGTGATGCTTATTTCATAAGAAAATCAATGATTCATTAGAATGTCCTGCGAATAATCCGGCAGCTTTTATAAAAACTTTGTATTTCATATCCGATCCGAACTTCATTTAAGCCTTCATCAACTACGTTTCCAAAAATTCTTTCATGTACTCAATATGGACGCTTCACATATTATTCCCACAAGAATCAATTATACGGGCCTAATGGACGGAAAAAGTTAGAACTCTTTACTATGTAGGTATTACTGCCATTGAGCATAAATATCTCCTATCGCCACTTAGTTATGGCTGAATTTGGGGTATATAGGAACATATTATTTAACAGTTTGAGCCTTAGGTTGTACTGTTGTATATATTCAGAAACGAGGACTCCGCAGTAAATGCCTCTTGTAAGTTCGGGTAGTCGCGAAATAATTATCTATACTACATAAATATATACTAATAAAAAAGCTGATGAATATGTTTGCTTGGACGCGCTATAACTCTGGAACCACCAGTGAGAAAACCACCACTTGAACCACCATTTGAAAAAAAAAATGGGCTATCAAATGCAAAAAATCTTTTTGAATTTGATAGCCCAATTTTTGAAGAAGGCTATAGGCTATTTAACATCACACTAGGACCCTTAGGAGCAGTGCACAAAAGAAAAAAAGCAGAAAGACGATAAGCGAAAATGAAATAAGTGCGGCCAGGTGATGCGATGCCACGGGGTGGGTCAAAGAGCAAGTTTCACTCAGACGACGTCGTGAGCAGAAGCTAGTAATCTATATAAATAAAACAAAGTCGGGTTAGTTACACCATTTATAACTTAAAAACAGATGGACCGATATTTATAATCGTTGATTTGTTGGAATTGTCTGTGCCCGAATAATAGTCCGGGAGGTACCGTTGCATTTTCGGCAGTGATTTTACGCCGATTGCTTGCCATCTTTTCCTATAGATCTCGAATGACTTATAACCGAACCAAGCGTCAGCTGGCGCACCCGCGGTGGGTGTGGAATTGGGAGGTTGCGGAAGTTGTAAAAAAAAATAAAAAATTAAGTAGATAATAGTACGCCGGCTGAAACTTATTTCATAAATACTTGACATCATACTGAGCTGAAAAAAAATCGTCAGCTGCATCGTGGAGGGGGGATTATGCGTCAGCTGCTCGCATGAACTTGTAAGAAAAACTGTAAAATAAAGTTATAGTACGCCGGATGAAATTTGGCTACATGATTCTTCAAATAATTTAGAATATGAAAACAACAATCAGCTGCTTGTGTAGCGGTGGAAAGACCGTCAGCTGACCCAGTCAAGATTTAAAATTTTGGAGCATTGCTATTAGGCTGTTTCCTTTTAAACACATATTTCGAGATAGATTCTGGCCTTGCTTGAACCCATAACACGACCTTCGGGCAGTAGTGACCTACACACTTCAGTCTAGTTAAATTAATAACCTAAAAGGAATACCAAATAATATATAAATTATGTATTTCTTAAATAAAATTAATTATAATTTATATTCACATATTTACAAAAGAACTTAAAACTAGACTTATATAAAGTCAACATTTAAAATAAAACTTTTTACAATAATTAAAATATGTAATATTCAATAAAAAAGTAATAAAAAGAATTAAAAACCCGACTGCAACCTTATGCTAAAACTAACTGAAAAGCTAAAAACAGGCGACATCGGTCTCGCGAAATCCACACGCTTTTGTTTTACTACGGAATCCTACGAGTCCGTGTTCAATTCGCGTCAACTGAGCACGCCTTTGTGATCAAGTGGCGCTGGGTAAGGTTTAACGCCATAGGATGCAAGGGCAAGCGAAGGGCACCCCGAGGTTCGGTTTGGTTAGGTTACTTTAAACCCTTTACACAGAAATAGGGGCCCCGCGAAGCGGGGCTCCGTCGACATAGGATGAAAAAAAAAAGTGTTTATCATATTAGACTAAATAGGTTTTATGTCTATTGAGTGGTATATCACAGGTTAAAAAACCGTGTTCAATTCAATTGCACACTATTTTGTAAAACTTCTTTTAACGTTGCTTGATCGCAAAAGCGTGCTCAGTTGACGCGAATTGAACACGGGCTCGTAGAATTCCGTAGTAAAACAAAAGCGTGTTGATTTCGCGAGACCGGTGTCGCCAGTTGAACACGGAAAGGGAAATACGCATTTGAGTTTGAAACTATAATAATGGTTTGGGCCCCGCCTGCTTCCAACTTTTATTTAATTTAAAATGGGCTTGTTTTTAGCTTTTCAGTTAGTTTTAGCATAAAGTTGCAGTCGGGTTTTTTATTACTTTTTTTATTTCCAGCTTTTTAACCGACTTCAAAAAAAGGAGGAGGTTATCAATTCGACTGTTTTTTTTTTTTTTTTTTATGTTTGTTACCTCATAACTTGCGACTGGGTGAACCGATTTTCATGATTCTTTTTTTATTTGAAAGCTGGTGCTTCCCGTGTGGTCCCATTGTCACCATTTCAATATCTGATGATGGGATCTTAGAGAAATCGAGGGCAACCCTCAAATTTTATAGGCTCACTTATTGTTTTTCGCATGTTTTATTAAGTATCTTGTGTATTTGCGTATGGTTGTCACCATCTCAGGTAGCTGGGCTGATGATGGAAGGTACAACTCCTTAACAGTAAGAAGTTACTCGAACAGGAAAGGACTGTTTTAGTAAATTGTTTTGATGTTTGATAGGGCATTTGCCACATTTGGTCTCATGATCATCAAGTCATGATCTGATGCTGCAGTCAGGATAGTCTGCAGAGTACCTAACTCCTCGACAACTAACAGCAGATATATCGTGTTTAGGCTCATTGAAAAGGGCTCGATGTGTGGATAAACGTACTGTTAATGAGGAACACCGAAGTACATAAAGACCTGATGCTGAAGCCAGGAGCATCAGAAAAAGTACCAACCTTGAAATTACAGCACCGTAGTCGTGTTTGGGCTCATTTTAAACAGGACTAAATTTTAAGTTCAATGTAATGTTGACATAAGTCTGGCCTGATGCTGCAGCCAGGATTATCAGCATCTAGTCTAAAAGCATCAGGTCAAGATTTGATGATGGGATCCTGGAGAAATCGAAGGAACTCTTCAAATATTATAGGCACACCTATAGCGATTTGGGTATTTTTTATAGTAACTCGTGCATTTGCTCTCGGAAAGCACTATTTGGTGAAGTGGAACTGATGATGAAGACCACAGATGGCCATCGGAAGTACTCAATAATATCTAAGTATTTCACGGGTTGCGATTCGATTACTTTAATATGGTTGCTAAGCAATATATGCTCGTCACAATGTGAATGGTGATATGGAGCTGATGGTGGACCTGCAGAACTCCTCAACAATTAACTTCCCTGCATCGGGAAAAGCAATATTTTGTTTGTAAAAGGCGATAATCACTAGGCTATTGTAACTTAGATAATTATTATAAACAGACCCACTAAAAAGCGTGAAATAAAAACTTTTTAAGAAAAAAAAACCGACTTCCAAAAAAACACTACAAAGTGAAAAATAACTTTATTTCGGAAGTCGGTGGCAAAAAACTAAAATACAGATCCAAAGACACCGACTTCCGAAATAAAGTTATTTTTCACTTTGTAGTGTTTTTTTTTAGTTTACAAATCAATTTTTATCGATTGTGTGAAAGGTGAAAATACTGGCGGCGTATCTGCGGACATCGAACCGTACAATTTGGAAAATATGTTATTAGAAGCATTCCAAAAAAAAAATTGCTGTGGTGTCTATGAACACAGGGTTCCATGCCCTCACAGGCTATGATTTCAATCCTGCATTTTACAGGAAAGGAAAAAATAAGCCTTTACAATTGTTGCGAAAATCTCAGGCATATATGCCAGCATTGGGGGACATCACAAATATTCCGAGTTGTGAATTAGACGAGGTCTTCATAACGATTGAAGAATTTGTTTGTCGCTTGTATGGATTTAAAGCGATAAACGAAGTCAACGCTACACGAGTTCCTACCTTCACTAAAAATTATCAAATTAATGAAAAAAACGATGTACTCAAGTGGAAAAACCGTATCGACGGGGCGATTTTCCCTCCATGTAAATCCGAGCTACGCCAGCATTTACTGCGCACTTCATATATAGCGCACCTTTGGAGCCATGCTCACCTTCAAGAACCTTCTTAATTATCTCCCACTGACTGGGGATGGGAAGAAAAAGACGAGAAGTATGTCTTCAAATGGTTCGAGGGAGATCAAGTACCCCCATCAGTCACCAGTATAACGGATAGCAGCGAAAATATTGGCGGTATGGAATTATTGTCGCTGACACTTTCTTTGAGCTTGTATATTCCTGGTAGCCTAATTTTGATTATTGACATGCTCATTTGCAGATGATGGTGAAGAGAATCGAGCTCAAGAACTTCATCAAGACGAAGAGAACGATTTCCTGCAGGACAGTTCGGATGATGATTCGTCCGAGAACGATTACGATAGCGATACCATCGACAACGAATAGCTTCTGCAAAGTTCTCATTTTCTATATTTCGATTTTTTTAATGTTATATTACCCTTCATTTTATTTTATGTTCATTTCATTTTACACTCGATTTCATTTCATATTATACATTTTGTTAAAAATAAAACAAGACAAAAATATACCTTGAAAGATTCTGTGCATTACTCGAATAATCTGTACCTTTACTGCGTCAGCTGACGGTCTTTCCACCGCTACACAAGCAGCTGATTGTTGTTTTCATATTCTAAATTATTTGAAGAATCATGTAGCCAAAGGACATGTCTGGTGGAGCAATGGGCGAATGTCTAGGCAGTCAAAGAAAATGTTCAGTAATGATTGTTATTTTATTATAATCGTCGTATTTTATAGTTTATTAATTAATAAGTTTCAGGAGTCAGGATCTTGCGTAAACTGGTCAAAATAAGGATTATACGCTAGGGATTTTTCTTAACTTTGTTTAGTATAATGACATCTGTGAGCGAATACAGGTACTAATTGGTGGTATGTCTTTGTGAGGTTAATGAAACATTTTGTTGGTCTGAGATCATATTCTACAGTTTTTTGGATATTTCTATTTGTGTAACAAAAATGTTAAGCACCTATTGTTTGTCACAATATTATAATATAAGATATATTGGCATTATCTTTAATTCCGTATTTTGGTTTCTATCTTCAGTACCCATAATATTATTTATATGTAGCTACTTGTTGATACTGAATTGGGATTATAATAAATAAAACTATGTATGTCTTTATTGCAAAACAAATTAATTTATTGTAGATACATTCTTAAATAAAATGATAAAAAAATTAAACGTCTTCTAGAGACACCAGTGCATTGTCCAAAAATGTAGCTGGGGTATTTTTCAAATTATAACACAACTGCTCAATGTACTGCCTTTCCTGCATGGTTTACGCGACTGCCGTAGTATAGAGGCCTACCTGTTTGATAACCATCGAACAAGTCTCACTTGCAGGGGTAACGCCAGCCTTGACACGATATGTCTGCGAATCCGCAGCACATTGATGCACCTCATCATAATATCCAAATCGAAAGGAAAAGCAGAATCCTATAAGCATAGCAATAGTCATCGTGTCTAGATGATGTCACTCCGTGTAGAATAGCAATGGTCGTTTAAAGAAAATATCCATAATAGCATGGTATAGAAAATAATCGCATAGTAAGCAAGGAACGCATACACGCAACTTGGAATTGACAACCAAAAAATAAATGTCAATGCCATGTCAAAAAAGTAATAAATACTTACCTTCATGTTAGGAAGTGGGTATCCGAAGAAAAACACGTTTGATGTGTACACTAAAATATTTTAGTAATATTGTCGTATTATATACGCAAATACGTTAATATATGTATTCCTTTCATCTCAAAATAAGTGGCTTATAATTATTGCTCACACTATTTAAAGATAATTACGGGATAAAATGGAACGTCAAAAACATTTTTAGTACTTCCCGTTTAAAATGGCAAAGCGGAAGCTACGATTTAGTACTGTTATTTTGAGAATTATGTTACGCAAGTAATACTGAATTAATTAATCCATAGCAATTTAAATCTAAATTTTTAAATCTTACTTAAAAACCTTAAATCATGAACATTTATCTATACCAGAATTACCAGAGGGCAGAAACTGGACATGTCCTTTCATCCGGCGTACTATAACTTTATTTTACGGTTTTTCTTACAAGTTCATGCGAGCAGCTGACGCATAATCCCCCCTCCACGATGCAGCTGACGATTTTTTTTCAGCTCAGTATGATGTCAATTATTTATGAAAAAAGTTTCAGCCGGCGTACTATTACTTAATTTTTTATTTTTTTTTACAACTTCCGCAACCTCCCAATTCCACACCCACCGCTACTTGAGCAGCTGACGGTCAGTTCAGTTATCAGTCATATAAGATCAACTATCGATGTTAATATCAGCCGGCTTACTATGACTTTTGAATTTGCAACGCTACCGCCCGGACTATAACAGAAAAAATCACGAAAAGAAACCAAAAAAAGATCAATTTATTTCCTCATACCTTTTGTATGGAACGGATTTTTTGATGATGTCGAGAATGGATTGACTGATTTCATTGGAGGTACAAAATTCGCCGGGTCGCCTATTCATTAATAAGTTCAAATAGTTTATCTTGTTGTTTGTAAACTATTCACGTTTTGATTATAACTCCTAAATTACTATCCTAGTACAACATGCGTAACTACCTACTACATCACACGTCTGCGATATTATCGGTATTGATTTACTATTCAGTTACATACTGGAATACATCATGCGCTGTATCTCGAATCAGAGTTATTGAATAACATGTGTAGGCAAGGATCATGAAAATACATGTTTGCGTGAATTCAATCGAATACGCAATCACCTTTGTATGTAGTAGATAATTATTACTCTCTACTCTTTGTTTTCTCAACGAATAGGTAGGTAGATCACGAATATTAAGCAGGACAAAGATTTACGTTGTTAGTATAATATACCTAATAGTTCCAATCTTTAGATCGGATTTATTTCACCATTTCGGTGAAGGTAACAATAATAAGGTAAGACAAGTTTAAAATGCGCCAGCAGTTTTCAGAACATAGTGGCGTAGTCTTTACTGGCGTTAGGCCAGCTTCAGGATTAGACCTTAACTTAAGAACTACTAGACTACCGTATAAAATCTTGGCTCTTGTTGTAAGGATAAAGCTACTCAAAAATATATATCGTTCACTGTTATTTCACGTAAACGCTAACATCGATTTGCTTTCACGGATTTGCGTTTATACAAATTAAATACAAAAGTGGATTTCATAGGATTTTCTTTAAAAATACACGTATCAAATGCTTTACTTTGATCACCTGTGGAGCCACGTGACAGAAATTGGCATTTCGCCAGAATTGAGGGCGCGGCTGCCACCCGCAACAAATAATTATAAGCCTGACCTGGAAGTCATTCACTCGCAGTTATTACACGAACATAATATGAACTCAAAAATTACTTGCTCTAGATATGAGCATGGAAAATATGTCGACGTTTCATTTAATTTATGCAATGTGCAAGTGATGGAGAAAAACTACATTCATATACAGAACACATGTATAGGTCTGCTGCTATCTTTCGCTAAATAGAATTTGGTGTTATTTCGCACCAGCAATGACTCTTTTTTTTTGTTTTTCCTAGATGTTCAGAACCAAAAAGTTTTCCATTCTAATGACATCATGTATTGGTAGCATACGTGACTTAGTTATCAAGTACTTTTAGTTACCAATTTTGAATGTGAAAACTACTAAGTATCGTAAAGTCGTGGTACCTACTGTTATTCCTGCCATTGTTCGAATCTTGTGAATTTATTTTACAACAATAGCCAGAATATGGATTTGCGACCAAAAGAAAGACTGAAATAGACGACAACGCATTCAACATAATTATTTTCTTTTCATTTCAATTACGTGGGTAGACTCATTAAGAAATGAAAAGACGTCAAACTCCAGAGTGAAAATCAGTAGCTATTGGAGTAGGAACGTATTGTTCACAAAGGCCTTTGCTTCAGATACTGTCATTCACTGGCTCATGAACTCCGTCGCAAGGAACAGCTTTACGTGTAGACGACCCTATTATGAATAGACGCTAATGCTCATGTTAAACTGGAGTCTAAAGAGTCTTTCATAGTTTGGAATAGTTTCAAGACAATGGCGGAGTTTAATAGTTAACACAATTTGTGATCTTTAGTAAGTATAATACAAGTGGCTCGTTAGACTGATACTTCAATAGATGCTGTTAAGATAAAAATAATGTTCAACAGGAATCTTAATGTCGGAGTCGTAAAACTTCAGTCTTATCCCTTGTAAATATTGCTAGCAAGCAATACATTGTAACTTGATGAGATTAATATTATAATAACGTCAGATATATGTATATGGATGATCTGCAGATCTACGAGTATAAATTGCTAAAATGAGATTTTAAATGTAACATTTGGTTTTCTAATTATATTTTACTTTACGCACTAATAAAACGCAGAATTACCCGCACCTTGTTCTTTTTTCTTTACGTCATGTTTTACCACAAAAAACATTACGAATTATGTTTTCATTAGTAATACGCTTAAAAAAACAAATAAAAAATAAATTGTCCGTCCATTACAAGACAAAGGCGTCCCAAAAACTCGTATTTCGTAATAAATTAAATAAAGATTGTGCGTGCATTTGACTGTAAAAGCGATTAATAAAAAGAGGGTGCCGATATAATTCGTCCTTCAAATATTCCTCACCCTAACTTGTAATAAAGTGCTCTACTTTCAATCGTAAATGATTCGGAGCGCTCACTGGAATTCGTCGCTCCGCAAGTTGAGCGCTCAAATCGTGCACGAGTTTTGGCTATTTTTTTATAGTATACTAGCGACCAGCCCCTACTTTGCACGGCTATTCGACTAGACAAATCATGGAGATTTCTTTATTATATGTAAATTAAATAAACACTAGGTACTTATAAGTAAACTTTACGGAATAAATTATCTAAATGGTGGTAAAAACGGATCATAAAACAGTTTACGTACTATAGAAGAACAAAGCGGTCACACAAACAGACACGAAAAAATACTTTAATTTATAACATGTATAGAAGTGGTTCTGGAGTATAACACTAACAGCCAGACACAGAGAAGTTGCGTCTCATAATATATTGGGATGAATTCGGATTTTCGTTTCGTCTACATTTTACATTTGAAGACTTCAACTGTCAGGTATTTATATGAGTATATGTATACGCTTAACAGTTCATCATTCATCAATAGTAACGACAAGTCTCACATACGTTGATAGCTTTCATTCATTAATTATATTCATTTATTTATAAACGTAGTATCGCCGCCCAGCCCATTGTACTACCAATCGAATATAAGTTTATTTTGAGCTGAAACTTTGCCCAAGTTAAAACTCCCAACCAACCGATGCCAATAAGGAACATTCAGTAGTTGCGTTAAGATTATTACGAGTCTTAAATAAAAAGTTGTCTTTCTCGTTCTCGTTTGCCTTTTGCCAAATAGCCTGATTTTCAGCAGAAAATGTGTTTATAAACTTATCCTCAAACCGAGTTCAAAAGCGTGAATTCCTATCCGCCTATTCAAATATACGTAGCTAGTTGCTACGGCGTAGCGGTTACTCGTAGCGGCGTAGCTTTTGCCGCTCGCTATGGATGCTACTGTGGCTTGTTGACATGCTTCAGGATAAAGCATTCACTACATGCAGACTCGTATTAGTGTGATATGACTAAATTGATTACGGATAGTAATAAAAGCTCCGACAAAAAAATAAGAATTGTCCTTACTAAAAAT
The DNA here is from genome assembly GCA_947508005.1 of Amphipoea lucens. Classification (NCBI taxonomy): domain Eukaryota; kingdom Metazoa; phylum Arthropoda; class Insecta; order Lepidoptera; family Noctuidae; genus Amphipoea; species Amphipoea lucens. The sequence goes on along the minus strand of OX382358.1, from coordinate 15,549,248 downwards.
ATTAAATCTACTGCCTAAAATACTAACTTTCCGACTACTTTTGTCCGAATAAAAATGACGAAACGACCGAATGAGATACTGAAATCTTCGAAAAATAAACATGACTGTTTACTGCTATAATACTTTTCTACCAGCTTAAATTACGTTTTGATATATGTATACCTAGGTAAAGGTATTTGTATTCTCATTCGCTCGCTCTTGCATCCTATGTCGACGGAGCCCCGCTTCGCGGGGCTCCTATTTCTATGTAAGGGGTTTAAAGTAACCTAACCAAACCGAACCTCGGGGTGCCCTTGACAAAACCTCTGTTGTTGGTAACTTAGTAATTTTGTCGGAGGTTCAGTATTTTATTCGGAAGTTTAGTTTTGTTATTCGAAGATCCATTTTTTTTAGACGGCCACAGATCGCTGGAGATTAATTTGTTTTTCGGAACCATTATTATTTTCCACAGATTACTATTATTTAGATTAAAATTTCTGTTGTGAGTAGTATTCTTCGCGCATTCAGTGTATTCTGAATGACGAGATATTTTTTTATTGTGATGTACCTATGTATATATCGCAGCCAACTGATTAAATTAGCCGTTTAGTTAACCGCCTGGCCTTTGGAAGTAGTGCTTGCCTCGCTTCGCTCTCTCGGCTCGCACGCGGTTGATCATAGTTCTAACCTAACCTAATCCATTTGGTCGGGGTGCCCTGCGACCAATTCGACTCGCGCGTGATTGGTTACAGACTTTCAACCTAAACTATAATTGAATATCATTTAGGCCGTTAGTTGAACGGCTGCCGTTTAGTTAAAAGGCTAGGCGGTTAACTAAACAGCTAATTAAAAAAGTTGGCTGCGACATATACACTTACTCCATATATATAATTTAGATGGCTGTAAGAGTAGGGGAAGACCAAAAAAACGATGGATGGACTGTGTGAAGGATGATATGGTTAGATAGAGGGTGACTACCGAGATGACAGCTAATAGAGAAGTATGGAAGAAAAAGACATGTTGCGCCGACACCAAATAAATCGGGATAAGGGCACGAGAATGATGAATGATGATGGTATACACACACAAACACACATACACATTCATTTTAACACAGCTGGGAAAAGGATTTCAATCAATCAAATCATTTATAGGCATATAATGATGATGTTTGTGTACTTACAACAATTGATATTTTTGGCTGTGTTATACGTCGATAAAAAATTTATTTCCTAATTGTATCCCTCATTTAAATACAATGTATTATTCTTAATTCTGTAAAAAATCTGAAACTGGGTATCTATCTACTAAAAGTTTTATTTCCCCTCGTTTTGAAGTACCTATTCAATCACAAAAAGAAAATTTTCAATTTATAATATCTTCTTTGTTCTATATGAAAAGAAAAAGTTCCTTTTCTATTATTAGATCTATTAGACAAAGCGATATAATCACAAAATTAAACATTCAAAAGACAACTAAAACTAGTTGCAGTTGAAGCAAACGAAATTGAAAATCCTATTCTCATTCAGACATAAAATTAATATTCTATTCAGTATTGTTTTATGCAGAATAATGGAGGTTTTAAGTTAGATATATTCAATTGTAGCAGCTGCATTGTGAATGGAGTACGGTTCAGCGACAGAGTATAATTACGGAGAGAAATTACAGATAATAAATATATTCCAGACTTGTTTAATAGAATACACAAAACAATTTCTATAACCATAAACGTTAACGTCCATTATTCCAATCATATTGTTTACTTTTCCTGGTTCTTAACAACCATCTCTAACTAACACTAGGGCCTTGGGGTCCGAGTTCATCGAATATTTCGAGAAATCGCCAAGAGGTTGGTCGACTCTTTACATGACCAGAGGGCTGGCCTATTTTTTATTAGCAAAAGATCAGCATTGCCATCCAAAGCGGTAATGCTGCCACTGCCAGCCTTTTGAGCAGTTGAGCACTTATGCCATTGACATCGATGCGGACGAATTTTTTGATGCCCAATGAGCTCCTCCCTTTTTCTTTTCTTTTTTTATTATAAGTATACTTGTACATCACACTAATATTATAAAGGCGAAAGTTTGTGTGTGTGTGTGTGTGTGTTTATAAGTTTGTTACTTCTTCACGCCTAAACCACTGAACCGATTTAGATGAAATTTGGTATAGAGATAGTTTGAGTCCCGGAAAAGGACATAGGATAGTTTTTATCCCGATATTCCCACGGGATCGACATTTACGCAGGTAAAACCGCGGAGCGCAGCTAGTTATCTCATAAAATATTTCTGGGAATAAAAGATTATTTTTGTATCGTAACATTGACCTACAAAAATTCGCCTCGGAATATTTCAGGTATATCCTTGCTATCGAAAACAAAGAAATATTACAAGAAAAAGGATGGACACAGGGTGCGTAATTGAAAGGGCGAAACCTTTCCGATCCATTGTTACCGGTCGTGAGGACGAGAGGTTATTTATTATACGTACTAGGAATTCATGCAATACCGAAGATGTAAATAAAGTAAGTGTGCATACTAGTAGTAGTATAGCGTAGTGTGTGCAATAAGAGGGAAGTATAATCACAACCCAACCAGCCATGTGTGCACAACAACGGCGTTACGACCACGAGTCAACTTAAAATTGGACACCACACTACGTTAATAGCTTCATCCGGGGCTTCCGTAGCTTCAGCTCCTTTTTGATTTTAAAAGTATTGTTAGGTTTTCCTTCAGTATCTTTCGCTAATAATTCCCCAGCTCAAATCCATACTTTAATATTATAAATTCGAAAGTAACTGTCTTTACCTTTTCACGCCTAAACCGCAGAACCGATTTAGATGAAAGGTATGGTCCCGGGACTCAAACTATCGTTTGAGTCCCGGGAAAGGACTTTATCTTAATTTATTTATTTATTTTTAAAGTGAATATACATACAACTAAGTACCTATTCTGTAAATATTTGAAGCATCTACCTGTTGCCGTTATTTATATCGAGCAAAAAAATCACGTCTGTTGTATGAGAGCCCCCTTTAAATATTTATTTTATTCTGGTTTTAGTATTTGTTGTTATAGCGGCAACAGAAATACTAGTACATCATCTGTGAAAGTTTCAACTGTCTAGCTATCACGGTTCATCAGATACAGCCTGGTGACAGACAGACAGACGGAAACTGGAGTCTTAGTAATAGGGTTCCGTTTTTACCCTAATTATGTATTTTGTTAAAACTAAATACTTACTCGTAGAAACAGTCTGATGAAAGTTTGACATTTTGTAAAATATGAGTAGGTAGGTACTGATAAAAGTACCTAAACAAAAGAACGAATGTATGTAGGTAACTAAACACGGTTCATATAACATACGTTCGTTCCTCTTGAATATTTGAAACTTGTAACAAGATAATTATATTTTTAATGACTAAGAACTTATAATATTTTTGTTTTGGTAGCGATAATTTCGTAATAAAAGTTAAAGATGAAAGGAAGATAGATAGAAATATTGTACTACTAAATCAGATAGTTTTTTATTATGTAGAAGATTTTTATAAAGTAAGTACCTACTTACTTTTGTTGATTCTATGCCTTAATATAAAAATAAATTGTTTGGTTGAGTAATAAAAAAAAGTTATTTGATTGGACCGTTATATTAAAAATGAGTCATCAGTTGTGCAAACCAAAGAAAATAAAAACTTAACACTATTTCACTAGATTAGTCTAGTAAGATCATAGATATGTAGATACATTTCTATGAGTAAGATAGTTATGAACCGCTTTCATATAACTATATTACGGTATATAACTAAATCACGGCTTTAACCATCTTACTGCGACATATCCATAACAATGGGTAAACTCAAAAAAAATTTTGACTAAGTAACTGTGAGTTCTAACTTTTCGCTACAAATGTGACAACAGGGAATTGGGTGAAACTGCAAACATTGAACTTTAGTGCAAACCACATTAACCATTTTAAACGCCCAACTTCATAGGTATCAGTTGTCGAGCCTAAAGCGCCCGAAAAAATTAAAAATAAATATCTGATAGAATACAGCGTAATTAAATAAAAAATCTGATTAAACGTGCTGTGGTATTTCGTCGTAAATATACAACCCTGACAAAATGGACACGAAAACAATTGTTGGATTAATCCAGCGTTAGCGGTTAAAAGGTCAACAGCCTCACTTATTGCGACTAGACACAGCCCTAGGGAACTGAATGCTTTGTGTTGTGTTGTATTCACCCTCTTCGTCTCTCGAGGACATGTTGTGAATAAATAAAAGGTCGTAGAATACCAAACCTTAGCCTTCATTAATCAGCCAAAGAGGTTGATTCATTAAACATTTGTAGTTAATCTCATTTAGCAATAGCTGGCTTTCCGCCAGGCGCCTAGAAGTCTGCTATCACACCAATTCCACGAGTTTTGAAATAATTTTAAGTTATTCACTATTTCCGAATTTGAAATTTTCATTCCATTCTCAAAAAACTGGATGAGGAAAGCTTCATTGGTTTATGAAATGATGTGTAGATAAAATCTGAAAACTAGACTCATCGCATGGGACCAAATTAGTTGCTGGCCACTCCACAAGCAGCGGTGCCTATCGTTTCTTACTTCGGGCATTACCAGCGCAATGGCTACCACCAACTAAGTATTGTTAAATTCGAAACTCAAATACCTACCTGTAAAATCGGCCGGAGATTGATTTATTATTCAAGTTCAACAATTGGCGGCGTTCCAAACCACAAAGATAAAACAATAATTTATCAGACAGCGGTTTGCTCTTTGTTTATTGCGGGATGCACAAATCAAACTTTTATTTGTGTATTGGGAATAACTTTTACTGCCCAGATAAACAACATTTCGTCGCTCGCATGACTAAAGAATCACGAAAAGCAAAATATAGTTGTCCTAACTCAAATCAGCTAAAAAATTAGAAAAATAAGATAGGATATTTAGTCATGCGAGCGACGATTTAAGCAATTCATTCATGCAAGAATAATTTAGTGATCACTATTATTAGACCTCATCGTACTCACTATCAATTTATCACTATTAATATGAGAAATATTGCTGCTTCAAATGTTTCCATTCCCGTATATTGTTTTTTCATCACATAACGAATATCAAAGTAATTCGAAAAAGATTCTCTTTCACATGTTTTATACACGCTCCTTGAGTTTCAAACTGGCTGGTCTCCTTGTTATTAATGTTTGTATTATGTTACGTTCGCAGTCCATTGTGACATATTGTGCTGAGGCGTGGGTTTTACGTGGACACAATATAAGATGGAATGTTGGCAATTTTGCTTCGCTCCGCTATTTAAAGTAATTTAATATTCAATTAATGAAATGCAAGCTAAAGTTTATTACCTTTTTGTTACCTTACATTGGATAGATTTGCCACGGTCATCGTCGTATTTAAAATTTCAATCACACGAATAATATTCTATTTTTTAATATGTATCTGAGTGATACCCCGTAAATATTTCAACTATTTATGTCTAAGTATAAGCTCTACGATTTGGAACACTAAAAAACAATAAACCCAATAAATTAAAATAATTTTAATGCATTCTGAGTGAAAACTAGGTCAGTAGGTAAATATTGGAATAAGAAGTTCTAGGAATTAGTAGGATTTATTTCAGTAGGTATACCGGAAAGATGTAGCGTTGGAAAGCCTACCACAAGGTGGACCGATGACCTTGTGATGGCCGCAAGAATCTGCTGGATGCAGGAAGCACAGAACCGGACGAAGTAGCGGTGCTTAGGAAGGGGCCTATGCCCAGTGGACGTCTTTTTGCTGAAATGATGATGATGATTTCTGTGAGTATATGGAATTGAAGAAGATGATAGTTTTTATTGGATGTCGATCATTGGTCAGTGGGTCGTCTTAGGGGCATTTAATTTGCACGAGTGCATAGTGGAAAGAGAGCCTACTAAAACTCGAATAAAAAAAAATGGAATCAAAATTTGAATCATAAAATGCCTATCCATAAAGAAGTGCAATTTCCAATTAGATAGCCGAACAAAGTATTTTTATAGACAATTCAATATTCTATTCTGTTTACTCGTAAACAACATCGTGTGTTGAAAATATTGATAGCCCTAATACACTTAGCGTGACCCCGTCTACCTGAAGAGCTGTCGACGCCGCGCCACGGCCGGTCATGACCCACTTGATATTTTCGATTTGCATTCTACTATGACCGCACCTTTCGGTTCACGTCGGCAAAATAATCCAATACCTATATCTTCCCTTCAGAACTATGACGTCAACAAATTCCATGTTGTCTCAATGTAAACAATGTTGACCTTTTTCAAAGTATTTTGATTTTATGAAGACGTAGGTAAAACATTTTATGCTGTAGAGACTAAGAAAACATTTTCTTTTTACGTTTCGTTTTTATGTTTCGCTATAAAATTGTAATCTCGAGATTAACAATTTAGTTATCACACTAATATTATAAAGGCGAAAGTTTGTGAGTGTGTTGTTACTTCTTCACGCTAAAACGGCTGGACTAATTTTGATAAAATGTTGTATGGAGGTAGCTGACAAGTGACTCCCTGGATTAACATAAAGGCTACTTTTTATCCCGATATTCCCACAGGATCGACATTAACGCACATAGACAGAAATTAATAGTGAAACCGCGGGGCGCGGCTAGTCTACCATAAAAGCCTGTTAACTGCGCAGAATGTAAATAAAACAAGAAAATTTCTTGACTTCTGATTTGTAAGTTGTAATTATAAGTTGTAATTAAAATGACAGTTTATCTCGAAACGACTTCAGTTGAGCAGGTTATAAAGAGTTAATTCAAGTATTTCTACCGGGGTCAGTCGTAGAATGTCTCAACGGATCGTCTGATAAATTTTCATGAAGTGAAGAGGGCAAACAGATTCGAGGCGAGCTCGGCTAGAACTCCACCGCAATTTACTCCGGTAGGTATGTAACAAATACCGAGATTTTAGGTGCCAGTAGAAAATGGAACCGTTTTCTATTTTTTTTTTTCTTTGATATCGAACTGCAAGCTTTACATTTCTGTATTCGGAGAATTTCGCTGTGGGTGTTTTTAACAAAACAATATTAGTGAATTTTTCACTAGTAATGAAATAAAACAACTAAGCCCGAACTCGGTTTTACGTTCAGACGAGTGTGTATTCAGGTAAAACTCAAAATTTTTTAGAGCTTTTGATTTGAGTAGGTACCTATACCATTTAAGTACTTTTTTATTGAGGTAATGGCGTAAGGCCGCATCCTAACCAAAAGCTATCGTCACGCTGTTTTTTTATAAAAATGACATACTCACGCGATGAATAAATAAATCAAGTCGGGTTTGGTCATCATTGCATTCAATTCATGTAAACGATCACGCAATCGCGTATTTCGGTTACGACACAGGGACGGGGTTCGTGCTCTTAACTTTCTTAACATAGACATCTTTCAGGAACCACAACATCACTTGTCCATTATAACAAAATAGTTTCAATATGAACACTCAAACTCGGCACATTTTATGTAGATGTACTATTAGCTGCTTTATTATTCAGGTTGTGTGATTATCCGATAGCTCTGTTATACCTCCCCACCGTCTGTGGTTAAGTAAGCGATAAAGTAGGGGCACATAGGGGCGCATCCTATGTGCCCCTATGGGTCCCTTTACCGCTTCATTAAATTATATCCACGAATTTGAACAATTCATGATGCTATGCCAGATTTTAACATTATATTCTGTCTGGTTCCTTCATATGTATTATAACAGCCAGGGTGAAACTAATTAGCACTCCGGCCACAAATTCATTCACTTGTAACTGGAGCCTACCATTAACATCGGCTGATAATGACGGACGGTGAATATAACGTAAATGGATGATAAACCACTTTCAAAGTCCGCCCGCGAAACAGGGCCCGGTGGCTTTATTAAAGTTACCTCATAAACATGGCAGAATGGCATTTTCAGGGTCTATCTTAGACCATAATTTTTACCAAACTTGACACTGGATTATTTTTGCGTGTAAAATATGATTGGAAATTATTACTTACGTACTCTTCTGTATAAAGTACTAGCCCGCCCCGGCTTCGCACGGCACTTGCAATTAACAATTAACCTGTGAAGACGGTACTCTGTTCACGATACGTCGTCGTGCACAAGTTAGGTATGTGCAGTAACCTAATAAAAAGTACTAGGCTTGCATGAATTCAAGATAGTATTTCATCAGTAGTATTAAGTAAGTACTTCTGATTGTATATATTTACATAATATCATATAATAACCTAAAACATCTGGAATAATGTACCTTTCAAATGATGAAAGAATTTTCAAATAGTTGTGGTTCCGGAGATTAACCTCCGCATATACACAAACTCACAAAATTTGCTTTTCATTTTATTATATTAGTATATACAGGATAATAATGTTTATTGGTTGAATATGGCGTGGCAAACGTTCTACGCAGCTACGCCAAGAGAGAAGCGTAGCGGAAGAGCTACGAGCTACGACTACGGAATATTTTGGCCGAGATAAATAGTCGCCGCTAAAGTTACTGACAGCGATTAGTGAAGGTTTAATCGACAGTTGTCATTCAGTACAGGCATTGACGAATATACATCGGATAAGCTTAGTTTCAAACCCACTTAAGTAGCTTTAGACAACGAAAATTCGCAAATTGAAAGTTCTGAAAATGGAAAGAGAAATAAAAAGTGTTTTCAATTACTAATTACATGTGTATTGTATATTACTTCATTAACATAATTTATACTTGATTAAAATAATTTCTAAGATAAATGATAGGACACTTCGATGTTGTTAGCGTAAATATCAAATAACATTTTGTCTCAGTTTTCAGATTTATAAGGGGAATAAATGCACTTCATCTCAAAAATAACCGATTGTTTGCTGGGTTTCGTACAGTTTCACCTCGTCCTTTTTCAGTGATAGTTCGGGTCTGAAACAAACAATTAACATCAGAATAACAAATATAAATTATTTGAAATTCTCGATTATTTTAACAATGCAGTGCAATCTAAATTAACTTACAATGTCAACTCCACAGTCTGTTGTTGAACTGAAACAAAGACAAAAGGTATTTTCACATTTCATGTCGCAAAAAATGATGTTCATTGTAACAAATTTACCAATTATGAAATGTCCGAACAATCAGGAACAGCACTGGAATGCCGGCACCACTTTATGAAGTAAGTGAGTGGTCTGGGCCAGATAACATTGAACTCACGCTTTTGTAATCAACTCAGCCTATTACAGTCCACTGCTGGACATAAGCCTCCCCCAGGCTGCGCCACAACACCCTGTCCTCCGTATTCCGCATCGAGTCAGTCCCAGCCACTTTCTTTAGGTCTTCCGTCCATCTAGCTGGGGGGGCGTCCCACACTACGCTTGCCGATACGCGGTCGCTACTCTCCGGTTTTGTAAAACGAGATTAAAGTTTTATTTGCACCAATGCACGACTCCAATTTAAAGTAGATCAACTGAACTCTGATAACTATTTCAGTAGTTTTATGCTGAAATTAGGTGATGTTTGTTTGAGCGTGTAAACATAAAAGCATATAATGATCACTCTTAATGTAGGCATGCACCTTTCAATCAAAGTCAATTTGGTTGAACCGTATATTGTTGGTTCTGGAGTGGTAAGCGCGTACCGGAAGACGTAGCGTTGGAAGGCCTCCCACAAGGTGGACCGACGACCTTGTGAAGGCCGCAGGAACTAGTTGGATGCGAGAAGCACAAAACCTGAAGGTGCTTGAGGGAACTCGTTGGATGCGAGAAGCACAAAACCTGAAGGTGCCTGGAGGTGCTTGGGGGAGGCCTACGTCCAGCAGTGGACGTCTTTCGGCTGAAATAATGTATATTGTTGCCAATACATGTGAGTTTGTGACTAGTAAATACTTAACACGTTTTCAGTTTCACTGTGTGTATGTTCAGAGTTCTGTTTTGTATTTAATATGTTCTGAACGAAACAAAGTTGACCACAAGATTCATTCTACCTCAAATGTAGCACTTATTACGTCGTCATACCATTGCTAAAGGAATTGGTTCCTAAATCGTCAGACAACGTTTCCCAGTGTAAAAAAAGGCCGAAGTCGCTTAGTGACTACGACACTAGATTATTTTATTTTCTAGCTAGTCAAAATAAACTCTCATCCATTAAGAAAAACTAGAACACAATATTAATTTGGTAATATAAATGAATCGCGTCAAATTATAATTAATCGATATTTGTCAGTCGCTCAGAAGGTTATTATATAATGCATAAATGATATTCCACAAGCGACACCCAACCTGCGGGTCGGTGAGCTTTTCTGTGCGGTCCACCGAGCTTTTGCGTGAGGCCCAAAATGTATAGTGGTTCATTTTACCTAAAATTACAAGTAATGTCTATTGGGATACGTGTGATCTTGTTGATGGCTGGATATGTTTTCAGCTGGCGTTATTGGCAAGAGTCGCGAATGAAATTTAACTCGAGTGGGGAGGTAGTAATTTTGTCGGCGATTTTTCGCATTTAACTAAACGGTGCATCCAAAAAGAAATTTCGCAAACAATAAACGAAAAACATCGGAGAGTTCATCAACACACATTTTACGATTTCCAATCAAGGAATCATTGACTCACCAATCTGCTGCTGCTGTATCATGCCGACATCGGGGAAGTACAGCGCATGGTTAGTTATAAACTCCTTCGGCTGGTCGATGTACGTGTTCTGCGCCACGGGCACCTGCGTGATGGTCATCTCCTGCGCGCGCCACTTGTCCATCTCTTCATTCTCCTGCAGTTTCTGAAGCCTCTCCACTTGCTTATATGTAGGCTCGCCACCGATGTAGTCGCGTTTCATACGGTTATGGTTCCGTATTTCGTGCTTTCGCAGGTCTGACCTGGAGATGGGGTTTGGTTATTAAATGTTCGATAAAAAGTGAGGTAAGAATAGTTCTTGTCCTTTGTGGTTTAACAGGATTTATTCTTCAAATATAGAAGAAATTTCCACTAGATTAAAGCTTTAAACTGCCGACTAGCAGTTTCCATAGATAACAACACCTTCATAAGCGGTAAGTGCGATAAGCTACTGATCCTGCAGACATACTAAGTTACTAATATTTAATTTTGTATGTAGGTATATTTTCTCGTTCATGCCGACACTGCCGCGACGCGTCTGCCCGGCGAGATCAAAATTAACACGTATTCATAGCCGTCTTTTAGTACATTTTCTATTCGTCTTTTCTCAATATATGCCTTTACGCCAATATTTTTAGCTATGGACTACTAGGCTGTATATTTTATTAGTTTACGAATGGACCCACCATGTTTCTATTGTGCGATACACAGGGTGAATTGTTGATACTGTATGTCGAAAACCGAAACTATACTTAAATTCTACCAAGAGTTCAACTTTTCATAAGTCGTATAAAATAATAAAACAAATGACTTCTAAGTACTAAAGCACAAGAACAAAGCGACGTATGATGTTACTCCTAATGTACGTCTTCAATTTAGACAAGACAACCGAGCAGTCTGATGGAACAATGTGATTTTAATGTTAGCAAAGTAAATGCATTAAACTAAATGGGATTAATACTATTCTGAGCGTAGTTTTAATGCATAAACGTGAAACATACTGTCATTTCGTGTTAGTTATGTTCAGTAATTCTACGAAAGTTATACAAAAAATGTGATAAATTATATTATGAACTCTTTCATTATAGCCGTATTTACAAAATGCTCGTTATGGGATTTTAATTCTTAACTAGATACACATGAATATTGTCGCTCTATACAGGGTGTTACGGAAAGGGTATATCAATACAAACGGGTTGAAGACTGTATCGGGTCTAGAATCTCTGTACAAAATTTCAGCTCAAAAGCAGTAACTTTGAAAATGCTTAATATTTTTTTATTTCGATAGTTTATTAAATTGAAATCATAACAAACGTGTCACCGCACTACGAGGGTCATTATCCATTATCTGTAGTGTGTCTGTGCGCCTAGTACATGCACATCACGCCGCCGCGCGCCAGTGCAGCGCCGTGATGTCGAAATAAAAAAATATTAAGCATTTTCAAAGTTAATGCTTTTGAGCTGAAACTTTGTACAGAGATTCTAGACCAGATACACTCTTCAACCCGTTTGTATTGATATACCCTTTCCGTAACACCCTGTATATTAGAAAGTTGGAAACGAAATAGCACAAGCCTTCTCAGAGTAGTCAGATAGGAAACGCCGATCTCATGTAGCTTATTTCTTTTTAATATGACGTGTAACAGCGATTCCGATATTATAATATCTAATACTTACAGAATAAACAATTTAATTTAATTCCATATGGTCTGTTCCAAAACTATCTGATGAAAATTTCAACAGTATGAACCTCTTGATGCAAATTTGTAATGTCAGTTACAAATTGAGTGCTTTGCCTTGAAGCCCGAAATTATAATTTAAGGTCACCTCAATTAAAAATGTTTTTCATAAAACAATTATTATTGAGGTCAGTTTTATATTTATAACCTCAATTTTCGTCGATTACATTACAATTCAATAATGTTATTCAAACAATGATTGTTGGAAAAAGTTTATAATATCTTAAGATATAAAGTTAAAATCTACTAAATACAGAAGAGTGTTTTACTAATTTCTTTTAACGGAAACGCACTGATACCACCATAGCTAGGTGTTTTTTTTTAAGAATAAATTCAAGTTTATATGGGCTGCATATGGCTAGCTGAGTCATAGCCGAGGTCGCATCAGTGCGCATTCGCTCATTATTCACACGTCCAACAAGGGTTGAAAAGTGATTGTTGTTAGCTAGGTACCTACCTACCAATCTCTTTTGTCTAGTGTACATGTGGGTACTCACTTATAACAGAAATCACGTCCGCAGTAGTTACAGGTGTGTTTGATGTTCATGTGAGTGGCCTCGTGGTGCTCCCGCAGAGCCGTGTTCGTGCGGAACGCTTTCTCGCACAGGACACACTAAGTACAAATTATTTGTTAAATTTTATTTGACGTGGCGTGGTTTCTGAACAAATAAACCGAATGATTCGCAAATGCACCATTCGTACTTATACTGTTTTATCTCTTACAATGTTTTTTAGGAATAATACCTACTTTGCTTGCACGAGCATACAAATTAGTCATAGAATGTTAAATTATTTATTAAAAATACTAATACTGTGTAACAAAATGTAACATTCACACGGCATTGTACTGCACAACTTTTTACAGTTTAATGCGATGTTTACACAGCAGTACATCCCACGTTTTAAACAGTAGTCGATTTTAATCGTATCATACGCAGTATTTTGCCGTGTCCTCCTAGCATACTGAAAAGAACACGCAGTGCGATGTCGTGTCATCATCATCATCATTTCAGCCGAAAGACGTCCACTGCTGGACATAGGCCTCCCCCAAGCACCTCCACTTCGACCGGTTTTGTGCTTCTCGCATCCAACGAGTTCCTGCGGCCTTCACAAGGTCGTCGGTCCACCTTGTGGGAGGCCTTCCAACGCTACGCCTTCCGGTACGCGGTCGCCACTCCAGAACCTTTCGGCCCCATCGGCCATCTGTTCTGCGAGCAATGTGCCCTGCCCACTGCCACTTAAGTTTGGCAATTCTTCGGGCTATGTCGGTTACCTTGGTTCTCCTGCGGATCTCTTCATTTCTGATTCGATCCCGCAGGGAAACTCCAAGCATAGCCCTCTCCATTGCCCTTTGGGTGACTTTCAGCCTTCTAATAAGGCCCATTGTGAGCGACCACGTTTCAGTGCCATATGTCATCACTGGCAACACGCACTGGTCAAAGACTTTCGTCTTGAGACACTGCGGTATGTGGGACGAGAAGATATTGCGTAGCTTCCCGAACGCTGCCCAGCCGAGTCGGATTCGACGATTGACCTCTTTCTCGAAGTTGGACCTACCTAACTGGACAGTTTGTCCTAGGTAAATATACTCGTCCACGACTTCGAGTGTAGCGTCTCCGATCTTCATGAGAGTGGGTGTTACATGGGCATTTGACATGACCTTCGTTTTGTCCATGTTCATTTTCAGACCCACTCTTTCAGAGGCTCTACTGAGGTCATCGAGCATTGTACTGAGGTCCTCCATAGTCTCAGCCATGACTACTATATCGTCGGCAAACCGAAGGTGAGTTATGTACTCGCCATTGATGTTAATGCCAGCTCCTTTCCAGTCCAGAACCTTAAAGACATCCTCCAGAGCAGCGGTGAACAGTTTCGGAGAGATAACGTCTCCCTGTCTCACACCTCGCTGCAGAAGGATAGGTTTCGAGGTCTGGTCCTGGAGTCGAACTGACATAGTGGCGTTTTCGTACAGACACTTCAGCACCTCGATGTACCGATAGTCGATCTGGCACCGTTGAAGAGACTGCAGTACAGCCCATGTCTCGATCGAATCAAAGGCTTTCTCGTAGTCCACAAACGCTAAGCAGAGAGGCAGGTTATACTCTTCGGTCTTCTGTATAACCTGTCGCAGCGTATGTATGTGGTCTACGGTGCTAAAGCCTTTACGGAATCCGGCTTGTTCGGGAGGCTGGAAGTCGTCAAACCTGCGCGCGAGACGGTTCGTGATGACTCTCGAAAATGTCGTGTAGACGTAGTCTATCTAATCCTAACGGATGAATGTTTCGGCGTTTTTTGAATAGTTTCGAACAGCAGTGTTATTCTGTAATAATCTCACCGTGAAAACTTGGGTGAAGTGAGCTGTCAATAGTATCTATCCCTGGTAGAACGACAGCTCACTTTAAGCTCACTTCAATTAAGTTATCACGGTGATATTTTTAATGAATAGCAGCGCTGACCCCTTATTTATTGGATCATTACGATAGGAAGAAACGAACAGTATAATACTTACTTTGAACGCCTTAGCCTGATGCGTGAGCTTATGTTTGTTAAGATTGGATGGGTTGACGAAGGTGGCGGGACACTGCGCACACTTATAAGGTTTCTCGCCAGTGTGAGTGCGCATGTGCATCACCAGGTAATACTTGTGTTTGCACTTGTAGGGGCACAGGTCGCAGAAGAAGTTGAATGTATTTGTGTGGACCAGCCTGTTCACAGAAAAAAAAGGAATATATTTCTAAAGATATGTAAAAAATGCTTCTAAACTTTTTAAACAGTGTCGAATGTTCAACATTTACTGATTTTCTGACAAAGGTCTCCGATAATTTTGCTACATAGGGCTGTAGCATGTCGGCCAGAAAAGCCCAACCCAAAGCTTTACTACCACGAATTAATCCATACTATATCCACACTCCTAAACCTATCCGTATCCGTATTTTGATATTCAGTTAAAAAGGAACGAAACCAATTTTAATACAAAACCTTTTTGCTTTTTTTCATAACTAGCACCTGAGCCATGTTTAATGCTAAATTATTTTTTGAGGTATATTGTAGTCTCATTATTAAAATGTTGCCAGTAAAAAAATGTTTTTAAAAATTGGTGGACACAACCACTTTTGATCCTATATCTGAGTCATGCGATGACGACTAATATATCATATTATGGAAGAAAAAGAAATGTAGCGCCGGCCCCAAATAAATCAGGATAAGGGCAGGAGAATTGCTCTGGTCATGCGACTCGCATGATTCAGAGCCATTGCGCAAGCAGCTTATAAGCCAGCCACGGCGATGTCACCGGTTTTTAGGCGTCCACTGTATGACGACCCTGAACCATCTATCTTGATGCATTCAACAAAATATGACTCTAAATGCTATTTCAACTTTTACAAGGTAAGTAAGCCCTAAGATAAGGTAAGGTCGTAGGCTTCTAAACTGCCCGGTGGTCGCCACGTACAGGGCAAAGTACTTCGGTAATCCAGGTACCCTACGTGAGACGGTCAGTTGAGTAACATCAAGGCATAGCTGGCCTTCCTTGAGGAGCTGGGGTGGATCGAATAATCGATTTTCCTACCCGTACGCAAAATACGCGCATTGAGGTGGAGTTGCGGACACCAGCCCTTAGTATATAAGCCGGAAATGCTCAAGGCATGAAGTCCGCCTTTGTACAATTTTATTGTTAATAACATTACATAAAGAATACTTACATATGGTTCTTCAGTCTAGCAATGATGGGAAACTCTTTGCCACAAGTGGGGCACTGATGGGGCACACTCTGTTTGTGTATGTGACGCATGTGCTGTGCGATACTCAGCACTAGTTGGCCACAGATATCGCACGCGCGACGCATGCATTGGCGCTCACGCCGGTGAGCCATCAGCTTCTCCTAAGCAATAATAAACAATAATTAAAATAAATATAAAATTGATGGTGGACTACCTACCCTACCTACCTTAGTTTAAAATATCTAGGTATTTCAGGGTGAAAGAATAGAGAAGAAGAATATTATCTTTACGTAATAAGAAATAATAATGTCTCCTCACTGGGTTTATATCTTGAAAATCACATTCCTTTATGAGAATTTTTTAAATTCTTAAATATAATGTTCTCAGACCAAAGAAACGATGAACAGACTGTGTGAAAGATGATATGGTTAGAAAGGAGGTGACTACCGAGATGACTACTAATAGACAAGTATGGAATAAAAAGACATTTAAAAGTTGCGCCAACCCCAAATGATTTATGATAAATAGGGGCAAGAGATTGAGATATAAACTTCTATGGATAGAGATTTAGTGGCTTATAATTTTATTCCACATGGTGGAGCCAAGACACATCTATTATTATAATAAGGGTAGTATATAAACAAGTGACTGTAAATTAAAGTTTTAAGTGACAAAAGTAATTAATTTATGTTATAATAATACCAAGGGAGCGACTGACTGCGAGTGACGAGAAATCAACAGAAGAGCAACTTACAAACATTAGTGTTTAGAGTTACTTAAAATATATAATGCACGGTAAAGGTATTTGTATTGTCATTCGCTTGCACTTGCATCGTATGTCGACGGAGCCCCGCTAATTTTTCGCTTACTCAAATTCATACCGCTCAATTTATTAAAACAGTATCTCATCATCAGTTGCTAAGTTTTTTTTTTATTCAATTGTTTTATAATTCCCTTTATAATAACACAAACCTTATTCGGGAATGTCAGATCACAAGGTGAACATTTGAACTGTTTCACTTTAGGTGATTTCTTTTGTTGCAGTCTTTCTCTCCTCATTTGTTCCTTAGCTGCCTTTTCTTCATTCTTCATCCTTTTTTGTTTCATTTGATGCAGTATCAGTTGGAAGTCATGCTTGGAATAGGGATATGATGGCGTGATTGGATTGCCTGGAAAGAAACAGGTATCTTAAGTAAATTTCATCTGAAAATATGCTTTTAATCCTTTGAATGTGGATTCACACAAGACACAATGGCTCTTTAATTGTTTCTGTAACTTTGGCATTAAACCAGTTAAACAAAGGTTGCAGCCAAAATCAACAGGGCCTTGCTTGATACATCACTAAAATGAAGTTTTAACTGTTTGGAAATACTATAATTGATTAAAACTCCTCTACTGGATTAATAATTGAATGTTACTGTGCTGAGAAAGATCTAAATCTTTAGAAGGAAAGCAACTATAATCTGTAAAATAAAAAGTCTGTTTAGTAAAGTTGAAGTGTTACCTGTTGGGTTCAGTATTTTCTTGAATTTCTTATCAGAGGCCTCGCAAGTTCTTTTAAAATTTATTGCTACTTTGAGATTTTCCAAACAATCAGTACAGATGAATTTGGGAAGAGAATCATCAACTTCTATCTGTGAAACATCAAAATACTTTATTAACCCAGATACTGGGATGGACCTTTTAAAGGATGCATAGGTATGAAATGCATACAATCGCGATATTACGACGGGCCTTTTAAAAAGCCACCATTTCCTGGCTTTTCTGGAAAAAATAGTTCCAGTAAAATCTGGGTTAATATAACTAGCAGGCAGAGGTGCATGTTTAAGACCCATGTAATAGATGGTAAGCCTATTGGCATCAAACGCGTACAAATCCAGACCTAAATAGATCTAGACCTCTGCCCAGCGCTTTGGGGAATCAAGCTGTGATGTGGTGTTATGTTATGATAATTAGCCATTACTAATGCGGTTTATAGATAGGTCATGGCATACTTGTGAGCTTGTACTAATCTGATAACATTTTTGGCTTTAGGTAAAAGTTTTGCAATGTTTGTAAACAATAGTAAGTACTATAAAATTGTTTACACACATTCTGAATTTGCAAAACTTGATTGTAACTTTCTTTTGAGACTATCTAAAAAAGAACAATTTGATTTTAAATTGAATAAGTTTAACATGCTACGTGTATGTGAAATGCTAAGAAATATACACATACATAACTGAAACAGTTAGCACGGCCGTAAAAATAACAAAACTTTGTGCAACTCACTGTAATATTAGAAATACTCCGAATGGCACTCATAATATCATAGCCATCTATTTGATCACTCAGAGGATTACAAGCACTCCTGGCACACACCCTGCATATCATCTCCTTAGATAAATGCAGCATTTTTTTACTGTAATCAAAACAATAAAATCAGGTTTTATACAGAATAGGTTAGGTACACTATATGTTGATATACAAACAGAAAGAAGAGAAGAGCCTTGGTAATGCTGTGGGACATTGAACTAAAGACCTTATCTATCTAGCTGCTAATCATTAAAGTAGAGACACTTACTTGCTCTCCAATATCAGGCTAGGCCAAGGATCATCACGAATGCTTGCCTCGTTTTCAGCAGGCGAGCTACATGGATATTTCAATTTATTCATCTTCGACAGCATCTTCTTCGTTAAATAGACTGCCATTATGTAGTCATTTATTTTCACACGATTACTTATTTAAATTGTACATTTTTCATACTATTTACCAATCATTATTATGTTCTCCTACTACTTTGACAGACAAATAGACAAGGGATTTATGTTGTGTTGATAATCAAAAGCGGTCGCTCATTCATTGAATGAATGAAATACTGTCAAACCCTAACCGCCCGGCCACAACTTTTGGCTTAGCGGCAAGCGGCGCTGTTTCTTTTGTCTAGAGTATCAACGGCAGCATAACGCGGAGAGGTGGGCGGTAGAAACAAATATACCAAAATGTATGAACCATGCCACGACGCACCGCTCGGAGCGTCAACGCTAGACAAAAGAAACCGCGCCGCTTGCCGCAAAGCCAAAAGTCGTGGCCGGGCGGTAAGGCCTAAGCATGAGCCTCTTTTTTTCCGTCTGCGTTCTACATTCTACATCATACCTACAATAAGAATTACAAGATGATTGTTGATTGCCTACAGGGGCCACCACTGCTCAAGACACAGTTTGGCGAGTGCACAAAATAGTGCGAGTACGTGTGTAAAATGAGTTGTATGGTGTGGAGTAGGCCTTACCGCCCGGCCACGAGTTTTGGCTTAGCCCGTAGCCGCAAGCGGCACGGTTTCTTTTGTCTAGCGTTGACGTTGCGAGCGGTGCGTCGTGACATGGTTCATACATTTTGATATATTTGTTTTACCGCTCGCCGCCCTGCGCTAAGCTGCAGCTGATAGCGGCGAGTTCGCGGCCAGGCCGTTAGGCTCCTGTTAGGCTTTACCCATGGAATTATTATGTACTACGTACAACGTAGTACATAATAATTCCATGGCTTTACCCTATTCGAGGGGCCAACTTCGACAAGACATATTCATCACAAATTCAAAAGTGTGGATAGGGGTCTTGGTTTAGCTTGTGGTAGCATAATTTATTACAAATACTGGCTGGCGATCCACTGCATCGATTCGATCCAGCGCTTGCGATACATCCACACGTTTCAAGTGCGTTTGTACTTTTTATAGCTTACGGCAAATCCCAATCGTGCACCGGCTATAAAATATTTTTAGTCTCTGGATAAGTCACTGTCAAGAAATGACATTGACATGCAGGCGGTTCAGTCCAGGTTTTTCTTCAGAAAATATCAGATCTTTTAGCATAAAAGCAGGATGGCTTTATACGATTACTATGAGTGTAAGTGTAAGGACATTAGTTATATGAAACTTTGTCAACTCTGTGCTATATACATAAACATGCATGAAGAAATCATAAATATAAAATTCGCTCTCTTGATTGATGTTGTTTAGTTTATTTAACTTTAAAAGCTAAAAACATTACAAAACCGTGTAATTATGACTTCCCTTTTATTACTAAAATCCATGTTGTTTGCTAATGCTCTCCAAAAGAGTAAAAAGAAGAAGAAGAGCAAAATCAAGAAAACGTACGTACACTTTATAATTATACAATTATAATGTTAAATAACTGATCGTTTTTATTCCACATAGTACTTTAATTTAATATTCGATATTATTGAAAAGAACAGCTTTATCCAATGGTGTCCTCTGCCTTAGTTCTTAGTTTTCATTATTTAAACTTGGGTTTCGTTTCATTTCCAGTCCTAAAATTAAGAAAATAGCAAGCCTATGCATGTGTAGAATATGCAACGACGAACCAGGAGACATACCAATATTCAACAATTTTGTACAACCCAATATCCCAGAAGAGATAAAGAACTTTTCAGGCTTAACTGTAAGTTTTTAAATACTATCTGATTATTTTTTTATTTAGGCTGAAAAATAGGTACCTACCAACCCCTTGTAGGTACTGATATTTAAAAGAATATAAAAATGCAGTAATGGCAAAAAAGGTACATTCTCTTGGAAAATTACCTAATAAACATATTATCTGTTTTCAGTTAAATAATGCAGACAATTTATCAAAACATATGTGTCAAAGTTGCCTGGATCTTCTGAATGGATGTATAATGTTCAGAGAAATGTGTCAAAGGACAAACAAACTACTGATCGAAATATCTATTAAGAAAGGTATGGAATGAGACATTCCTGTATGACAATACTTTATTACACAAACACTGTTACAGCAGATTCAGACTGGTTCTACTGGAAAAATGTCTGATAACTTTAAGCAATGTTTATTGATAAGGTTCATTGTTTTCGCATGTTCAGTAACAACTACATACTACAATTAAATAAAATTTAATAAAGAAAACAGTTCTTTAACATTTAATATAATAAATGATTTTTCTTGCATAGAATATACTCAAGACTGTCATAATTATGAAGAGGGTGGTCATGATGCTAATGATGCCAAAGCAGATAGTGAAGACTCTTACAACATTCCTTCACCAGAATTTACTATGGATAACTCTGAACTTCTCTCGCTTTGGGGCTGCTCAAATTGTGGTGAAGAATTTCATGTTATGGTAAGTCTCAATTATATCATGTATCAATTAATTTAACCGGTCAAGCGGCGCGGTTCGCCGATCGGCGACGAAACAATAGAAAATCAATTGTGTCTCATTAGCGGCGCTTGACAGATTAAATAACTATATACAAATATGTAACTACCTACTGTACCTATGACTTGGACACATTTTCTTAACTTATAGCTGCCATAAAAAAACATGATATATTATTTATCTTCTATCTATCTGTACTAATAATAAATCTGAAGAATTTATTTGTTTCTGAAAGTGCTAATCTTTGGCACAAACAGTTGGATTAAAAAAAAAATGTTTGCATTTGATAGTCCAATTCTTGAAGAAGGCTATTAATATTAACATCACGCTAAGACCCTTAGGAGCCGAGCAAAAAGAAAAAAAAAGTCAGTAAGTCAGTAGTCATTTGGTTTATATGTATGTATATGTATATGTTTCTGTGTATATATTGTATTTTATATTCATTTCCTAGCTAGTTCTCCTGTATGTTGCACCTGCCATGTTTTGTCTCTGCATCACCCTAAGGTTGACTGGTAGAAAATGCCTCAGGCATTAAGTCCGCCTTTGTACAGTATTATTTGTTTTTATTTGTGCATAAAGTTTAAAAAAAAAAAAAAAAAAAAATCAAAGCGAAAACGAAGTAATAGCGCGGGCAGGCGATGCGATGCGACGCCACGGGATGGGTTGGGGGAACAAGAAATTTCAACTGGACGAAATCGCGGGCAGAAGCTAGTGTTTAATGAAACTGGATTGATGCCCCACAACGTAAGAAAAATGATGAATAAGTTTTTAAAAAAGCTAACCATCACATCATATTTTTGCAGGCCACCTATAGCAGGCATGTTATCAAATGCAATGCCCAATCATCAGACGCGCCAAAACCACCAGATGAAGTAACTAAGAGGAAGTTCCTTTGTGACATCTGTGGAAAGACTGCATATTCCAATGCTAGTCTTCTTGTTCATAGGTAGGTAATTACTAATTTATTGATGTTCTTTTGTATAAGGGTTTAAACAGAAAAACACTGTTTCTTATTGGGTTTTTCCATCAGGAATTTCTCAGTAGCATAAAGTCAAAAACCTAAAGTCTGGATTTTCGCCTGGTTAATAGCAGCAGGCTCGCCCTCTATTAAGTGGGAGTGAAACATAACTGGCGAAATTTGGATGTACTAATAGGTACACCTCTGTTCACCTCTTCTGGAAAACTGCACTGGCATGACGTTATGTTATGTTTACATTGTTTCTGACTAAACATTGAAACCAATAGGCAAGCTACGATCAAACGGGACTCACATTTTACGTAATGCAATTGAATATGGAACTTATCTCCTAGGAAATAGGATTCTAATTTCCACAAAAGCACACCACTCTGCGCTCCAAAACACAGATTACTGACGTTGCTCAAAAAGCCGCTAAACTGAAGTGGAACTGGGCTGGCCACGTCTGCCGTATGCCCAATAAGCTGTGAGCCAAAATAACCACCACGTGGAGCCGTGACACAGGTAGAAGGCGTCGCGGCAGACCCCTTAGAAGATGGTGGGACGAGCTGGACAAAACAAACGACCAGTGGTCAACTTTAGCCCTGGATCGAAAGAGCTGGAAGTCATTGGGAAAGGCCGTTGCCCAGCAGTGGGATGATGCAGGCTAACAGTAACATTTTGGCTGTGAGTCCTGGGTACTAGGAAATCAAAAACTCAGACATGCATTGTCCCTCAAATCCGCGCCGAATTTGCAGCAGTGTTCTAAAAATAATAGGGTATGGGCTGTTATTAGGATTCTTTCTTTATTATTTTTGATTCGCATTTGCTGTACATCAGCTGAGCAACGGCCTTCCTCTATATTTAGCGATCCGCTTCTTCATTCCAATATTGATGAAAATCATCCGTATTATTTTTGTTTCTATCAATAAAACCTTTTTATATTAGATACTTATACCTGCTCGGAAACTACTTTTTTTTTTAATGGCGCAGATAATACGTCGTTAATGTTGTACAAATTTGCGGGTCGAATAAGTGTATGAAAATCCATTGTTAACGTGCTGTGTGTTTAATTTAGGGCAATTCAGTAGCTAACCTAATTAAATAATTATGGTATAATGCCAAAAGACAAAACGTGTTTATCACCAAGATCCAAATGATACTGGCCACATACTTTTGCTGATCATTCAAACAAATATTAATGTCCGTGGCAAAAATATTACATTAAGTTTTAATAACTGTAACAATTTTAATATAAAATTCACTTAAAAAAAATGTGTTTAATTTTCCTCTTAGGTACCTATAGTATAAAGCACTATGTATCCTTCGGAAGAAAGTGCGATTCCCAACTCGTGTGTATTAAAGCCTCAGGCTCCAAACTATACCCTCGTTAGTAATCGGTCACTTTCTCCCCTCAGTGAACAATTTACTATTTCCTTACAGGGCCATCCACGAGAATGTGTTTCCTTTCAAATGCGACGTTTGTCCGTACCAAGGTCGAACAATGGATCTTCTGAAGGTGCATAAGAGATCTCACCTGGCTGACAAACCATTTAAATGCACACAATGTCCTAAGGCAACCACTACATCCAGTAATCTTGCCAAGCACATGCGACATGTACATAGCACTACAAGACCATTTAAGGTATATGACCAATTTCTCTTTCGAAACCTTATTTATTTAGTTACTCGTATCATTTTATTTTTTATTAAAGTCATGTTTTTATATCCCATGTACATATTTCCCATTTGTATATTTTCTTAAGTAATTATAGAGGTTGCATTTTAGTTGAAGGTTAATTTAGTCGATAATTTAAAGGATGCTGTGACCTCCTGATTATTGAAGGAGTGCACTAGACTAAAACTTATGTCTATTATTATTAATATTCAACGCCAGTGTTGTCCCAATGCAGGGAAAAGGCCTCCCTACTCTCATTCCACTTGTCTCTGATTAAAGCTGCGAAGGACCAATTCTTATTGAAGGTCCAGCTCATCCCGCCATCTCAGTCTGGGCCTGCCGCGATGTCGCTTGCCATTAAGAGGGACCCATTAGGTCTTAAGTTTAGTCCATTGATCGTCGGACATGCGGCAGATTTGTCCAGCCCAATTCCATTTAAGCGTGGCAGCTTTCCTAGTGACATCAGTTACCTTTTTGTGATAGAACGGATGGTCGTATTCATAACCCAAATCGGGTTAGTTAATTAGTTTGATACCCGGAGTCCTCCGTCCCGTAGCCCTCTGGTAAACCTCGAGCGTGGACCTCTGCTGATTTGTCAAAGACCATGTTTGACCACCATTTGTGAGGATGGGAAGTATGTACACATCAATGAGTCTTCTCTTAAGGAACAAAGGAAGATCACCCTTCATTAGATCTTTGGCCCAATAGCCCTTCCAGGCAGTTTTGGTGCGTCTTGCAATTTATATGTTTTGTCTTGCCTGGAAGGACACCATTTGACCAAGATAATACTCATCAACGTATTCAACCTCCCCACCCGCCATAGTGATCCTGCGATGCGCGCTGTTCGTCATCAACTTGATCTTTGACATATTCATCTGAAGTCCGACCTCTAGGTTTGCGTGCTAAGATCGTCTACCTCAGATGCTATGTCAACTCGAAGGCTGAAGACGAAAAGAGGACAATATCGTCGGCGAAATGGAGATTGGATAATCTCTTATGGCCGACCATAATACTGTTTTCCGGACATAGATGTTCAATGTAACGAGTCGAACCTAAAACCTGTTTTGTGCCAGTTAATTTGAAACTGTATGTTCATAGTTAAATTCAAATCAGTTCAAATTGTTTTACCAAACTAAAATGTCAGCCCCCGATCAAAAAATGTGAGCTTACAGGTATTCGCATAGTATAGATAGGCGATTGACGAATTCAGTTAATGCTGTGTGCAGTCTCAAATACATTCTAACATTTTTAATGCAACTGAGTCTGTCAAAATTCTTATCTGTAGACGTCCTTATTTGTTTAAAATAGACAAACCATGGTTTTTTTTTTATATTTTCAGTGTACTTATTGTGACAAGGCTTTCTCATATCAGCATGACATGAAGAGGCATGTCAAAGATATACATTTAAGACAAGGCACTGTGGAATGTGATATCTGCCATAAGAAGTTTAATACTAAGTAAGTATTTCTTGTAAGCCAAAATGGAACATCTGGGTTTGTGCCCGATGTGATGTGATGCCAAATGCCAATAGACTCGCCTCCTATTACTTGGGACTGAAAACATAACTGGCGAAGTGTGGTATACTCTATAGTATACCCACACTTCGCCAGTTATGTCGAAACGAGGCGTGATGTTATGTATGTGTATATTATATAATATGTTTACGTCATGATGTTGCCTTCTGTTCCAGGAAAATATTACAAGGTCACAGATGGAAAATTCACAAGATTAAAGGTGAAAGACAAGGTCGACTGCCTTCGTACTTACAATGCCAAGACATAGGACTAAATAATGAGAGCAACATTAGTGACAACACGAATAACTGTGAAAACAATTATTAATATGTAGGTACTTACTTACATAGTTCTTACATTAGGTGTCCAGTCTATAGTCAAAACAAAACCCCAATAATATCAACTCTGGCAACTTATCATTTTTATTATGGCATCACTTTGTGTATGTAATTTGACTGAGTTTTTGGCGGGATTTCTTCGAGTGAAGTTCAGTGGCTGTTTTAATTATTCGCAAATTGATTCCTAGTGGATATTGTGATGTAAAATTGGTGTAGTTTTGTATCTCAAGTGTCTGCGCAACTGGACAATATGTGGAATCATTGAAACAGGCGCAATCTCGGTAAAACGGAGCTGAGAATTTTATTGTGGTTTTGGCCGCCTCAGCGAAGTTTACTGAGAAGGCTGACTCGATACATTTGCTGCCAAATACTTCAAAGTCGTTAGAATGGGTTGCACCCGCATTCTAATGACAATTACGTAAGAAAACAAAAATGTTTAGTGACTACGACTGAAGGACATGTATCCATGGTCATGAATAAATTAAAAAAAAAAAAAAAAGTAATTTGACTGAACAATTTATAGATGAGATCAGAAGGACAATTCTCGTAATTTTAAGAACGTTCACAGTCTAATCTTCATTGTCAATATGTCAAAATACCTCTAATTTCGAGACTTGGCAAAGCTTTTATTAGCAATCGGTACTAAAAAAATCACTACTCGCAAGATGCACGCTGTGATATGACCGTGATTGCCACAGGTCTTGGCATTTACATTTAGAGCTGATTTTTCAAGATAACTTTATTCGACGAATAATTTTGAAATTTTGACAGTTATTTCATACAAAAACTGTCAAACGTCAATTTTATTCCTCGAACAAAAGTTATCTGTTTATATGGTGTACATAATAAAGATTCTATTCTATCTGGTGATGGATAAATCAGCCCATATGGTGTACATAATAAAGATTCTATTCTATCTGGTGATGGATAAATCAGCCCTTAGTAAACAGTATTTAAAAAGAGAGTGAGAGAAACTAACGCCACGCGCATAGCTATTCACAACCATTCGATTGGTAGCCGTGTGGAAAATGACACATTTTAGGTTGCCAGATTTGTCTTGTTGCAAATAGCTGTCAGAAGGAAGCGGTCGTCTATTTGATTTAAGCTGCCAAAACTTTCGGGTTTTGGATTTAAGAGGACTCCGATGGCATTGATTGATGTTGGATTCAGCACGGAAGCGTATCGAATGGTTGTGAATAGCTATGCTGTAGTTAATATTGGAAATGGAACACTACTCTTTGTTGTGTCGATTGGAAACAGTATGTAACCAAGCACATGTGCTCTAGGTATAGCTCCATCTCATATTCATAATCAGCCTGCTGGGACGCAGGGCTCGGTGAGAGGGAGTGAGCCGTAATCCACCACGCGGGCCTAGTGCGGGTTGGTAAACGTCACATGTCTTCGAATTTTTGGTTCTAGGTCATTCCGGTTTCCTCGCGATATTTTCTTTCACCGTTTTGAGAGCTGTGGTGATGATTTACATAAAGTAAAGCAGTCTGGGTTCGAACCTACAACGCGGCTGTTATCACTGCGCCACCACTGCCCCCATCTCACTGGTATAATGATGGCTTTAAAACTTCATTTTAGGATCCATAGTTTATATCAGACTACCGTTCGTCAGAGGCTTATTCGACTTGGTTGCTATGTAGTAGAAATTATTTGGAAGCTTGATTAATTTACGAGACAACTTAATTTGGTCATAATCAGCCTATAATGTTCCCACTGCTGGGACACAGACCTCTCAGTGAGAGGGAGCGGGCCGTAATCCACCACGCCGGCCCAATGCGGGTTGGTGGATGTCACATGTCTTCGAATTTTTGGTGATGTTTTGATGTTTTCCTTCACCGTTTTGAGAGCAGTGGTGATGCAAAGTAAAGTGCCTGTCTGGGTTCGAACCTACAACTCGTAAGTCGTGTCCGTTACCACTGGGCCACCACTGCCCTGACTTAATTTGGTAAAGATGTCTAAATAAACACATTTTACTTAATAACAGGCCACGTTCACACAGTGATGATCAGTACGATATTTTTAACAGTAAAAAGTTGGGATCACCCGTCAACATACCACTGTCTATATGGTAAAAACATACGCAGTATGAAACTGCCATGTGATTAAAAATTAAATCGTAGTAACTCATCCTCAACGTGTGAATGGAGCCTTAGCCTGTCCTTAAGCCCGGTTTCCACCGCGAGCGGAGCGGACCCATTAATGACTTCTTTTACCTCTCCAGAGAAAACTGCTTACATGTGTTTCCACCAACAAAGAGTCTAGCGGAAATGACCCAGCGGGCAAAAAGAGTAAAAATGAGCTCGCTCATTTCTAGAGAGAATCAGACGACTAAACTCTTTCTTGGTGGAAACGCAAACCTATTTCATAAAAACGAAGTCCGCTCCGCTTATCCATTTCCGGCTCATTACTCTCTCGCGGTGGAAACCGGGCTTTAGAGTGATAAATTTAATTTATATATCATCGGTTCGGTTCGGTCGGTAAAACACACTAAGTGACATTTTGACCCAAAATGAGATTTAAAAAAAAAAACTAATAATTTGTAAAATCTCATTTTGGGTCAAAATGTCACTTAGTGTGTTTTACCTTTGAACCGACGATATGAGAAACCCTATCGGTACTTTAAAGTATTATTTTTAGTCGAATAGATTTTATATTATTTATGCCTACGAATTGATAATAATTTATGAATATTATTTACTTTAAGTAAAAGACGAGTTATTATTAGAAAGTACATAAGATTGCAGAATGTAGGTACCTACTTAAGATGATAACACTGTTAATAATTTATGTATCTTCTTTTTTATAAAATACATAATACTTTATTATATTAATAATGATAATTTATTTGTGTTAATACCTATTCTATCTAGAATTACTGTTGGTATCATGTGGCAAACAATATAATAAAGCAGATTAGGGATTTTTTTTTATTAGATACGGTACAGCAAGGAGAAGAAACGGACTTCAGCTACAATATTTTGTGCCCCTTTTTTATAAAATGAGTAATTTTAACGTTGTATTAGCATTTCTGTCATGTTTTCAACTGTGTGTCGCGTTTGACCTGCCTAGAGATGGGTGTCAATCAGAATTAAACATCAACAATAACCACTACAATGTGACTGATACGTATCATATCGGCGATGCGAACCCCACTGATGCCCATTACGACGTTTATGGCAACCTATTCTACGTAGAATCCGGACGAAACGACCATGGATACTATTTTAACGCTAACGTTATAATATTCAAAACTGCAGTTCCTCAGAAAATACCAGGTGAGATTTTTTTTTTTCAACTATCCTAACCAACGGTATTTTTAAAAACTGCATAAATTAATGTTTTACTATAATATCTTCTTCTACTTATAGGCTGGTTTCACAGCTGTCCGGGAGACCCGTACGGGCCGACCGTACACGGGAGACCCGTACGGGTAGTACCCGCAGTGCTCTGAAACGATGATTCAGTACGATACGGTTGCTAGCAGGAGACAGATGCGCTGTACGGGCTCAACCCAGAGCGGGTCGTGTACGGATCAAGCCGCGTCGCTGTGAAACGATGTTCTAGCGCCTAACATGTGCTCCCGCTCCGGGCGCCCGTACTGACAGCCCGTACGGGTCTCCCGGATAGCTGTGAAGCCAGCCATATAATTCTCCTCACATAGATTACACATTTGGCGTATATATTCAAACATCACGCTTGTACCCCGAAGTGGTAGGCAGAGTGTGTAGTGCACATATCATACAAATTATTATATAAAACCCGTAAAATAGAGGCCGATCCACTAACCGGCCGCATATCCAGACTCCGGCTATAAATTCCCTGTAAGTAAAGAACGCTTAGCAAAGATACCGGAATGAGAATAGATAACGATCATGTTCGTAACACTATTGTTTCGTCCACAAAAGAGAGAACATTAGGCACAAAGACATAAAATATCGCGTTTATCCCATCATCATACTAAAAGGGTGTAGTTTGCACGTGACCGAACGAAGTAGTGCTTTAAATATTTTATTTGTCATAGGTTTACCAGAAGGCATCAGTTACTCGATTGCCATCGATAAAAACGAGAAGAAAGTTTACTTCGGCACTGGAAAGGGTATCTTTAAGTACAATTACGAGAGTCGCGATGCCACCCCTGTGACCAGCAGTACTTTTAAGCTGGATATGATATTTGTAGACAAGGACAGCAATAAATATATTACAGAGAGCAATGACGGTGTCGAGGAGCTTTATTTGCTAGATGAAATGATGAAGAAAATTCGCTTCAATAGTCTTGAAGCATTGAACGAATTGACCATTGATGACAAAAACAACTTCTATTACTTAAAGGATGAAAAATTATTCGTATTGAAATCTTCCCTTTCATCGCCCATCTGTATTGGTAACGTCACATACGATGGCATGGCACAAATCGCTGTCCACAATGATAACGTATTTATAGCTAGTGACGATTTGATGTATTTCCATGAAAATGATACGGGGAATCTAAAATTAGTCGACAATGCTCCTGAAAATATAACAGCAATAGCTTTTGACACGACCGGGGATTTCGTACTTGGTGTTCGCGGCAAAATTCTGAAATATAAGAAAAATGAATGCCTCTTCAGGAAGTCCCAAGTACTCAATGACGATTAAAGCACATAATTATGTGCAAAAAAGTTGGTGTAATAATTAAATAAGTATTTGCAAGTACTTCTATGAGCGGTAAATAAAATTTAACATATATTTCAAACTTTTATTTTAATAAAAAAAATAAATTACATAGGTACCTTATTTCGTACAGCCCACAATAGCCAAGTAGTAGGCACTGATTATAATTATTTTACCAATAAATGTAGTCACACCGTATAAAGTTGGATTTTCAAGTGGGCGTGGTCGGCCTAACCCGGAACTAAATAGGTACCTAGGTAGCGAAAAATACTAGAAAGATGTCACGAAGCGTATTTCGATAAACTTTAAAACACCCTGTATATACAATAATACAGGGTGTATTCATTGCCAAAACCAAACGATTCGATTTCCTGGGTGAGAATATTAGAATATCTAATGATTCAATTTTAGTTTCTATAAATTTCGCCACCATGAATCCTTTGAGTATTTTTTACGCCCCCTTGAAAAATTCTGTCTGAATTTAAATAAATCAACTTGAATATGAAGGAAAATAATATAATAAAACAATATTGTATACATGAAAACACACCACAGAAAAAATATACCTATCATAATAGGTCCATCATCCTCACACACAATGGAAATGTGAGTTCTGATTTAATATTATGTTTTATCTACAAAAAGGGACACATTAAAGCTAAAACTGACAAAGCAAATACACTTGGGAGCAAATAAATCGAGCCACTTGCTTTTTTTTGCACGTATAATGGTTATTATTTTTGGTATTATGGAACGTATCAAATCGAAACATATATCGCCTAAGAGCTTATTTAATAATCTTTACAATGAGGGTAAATTTTTGAATGATAACCTTATTTAGTGATAAATTATTGGCTCTGAAAGAAAAACGGTAATTTTGATAGAAAATTGTAGGGTTAAAACAGTCCAGAAAATCTATCGAAATCAGGGCAAGGGGGGGTAATACAAGATATTAAGAATAAGTTTATACCATAATTTTGTTTTTAATTGTTTTTTTCTGGACTGACAATTTTCTATCAAAATTACCGTTTTTCTTTCAGAGCCAATAATTTATCATTAAACAAGGTTATCATTCAATAATTTACCCTCATTGTAAAGATTATTAAATAAGCTCTTAGGCGATATATGTTTCGATTTGATACGTTCCATAATACCAAAAATAATAACCATTATACGTGAAAAAAGGAAGTGGCTCGATTTATTTGCTCCCAAGTGTAGATAAATCTTAGCTTAAACTGTTTGGTGTACGCACACCAAACAGTTTAAGCTAAGATTTATCCCAGTCAGAAGATGTCGAATATCGTTATCTATGCAACAATAATTACAGAAGCTGATGTCCTAATTATCTATTACTCAAATATCGATATTCTACATTTTCTGGCTGGGATAACGCACACAACTGTTTGGAGTGCACTGGTCTTTGCAATCTACCTATTATTAGGTTCTGATAGCACAAATTATAACTACATTATTATCATAAAAATATTGCTTCCCTCTTGGTAAGCACAATAAATTCCTTGATTAGTAAGAATTACCCAAAGATTCATTTGTTCGTATTTAAGATGGATCTTTAAAATCTTCCATTGTATACACAGTTTGCACATTATTATTGCTCAATGCTTAAAAAAACTACATTCCTATCATAATGATTAATAGCCATTTAGATATATGTAATTGATTATCAGTTTTATCTAATTGGGTATTTTCAATGTGGAAGTATACTTTGAGATATCATTGGGAATGTAATTGGCTGAGCCTGAGAGTTAGTTAATGCCATTGGTTGACTAGTGCTGGAAATGGTAATTTGTTGTGTGGATGTTTGATGTACAAGCTGTTGAGCCGAGGGGACCAGCTGCTGCTGAGCTGATTGCTGGGCAGCTAGTTGCTGAGCTGACTGCTGTGCTACCATCTGTTGAGCAGACTGTTGTGCAGCAGCGGCCAGTTGTTGCGCGGATTGTTGGGCTGCAGCCGCCAAATGCTGGGCAGACTGTTGAGCTGCTAAGTGCTGTGCAGATTGCTGTGCAGCTAAGTGTTGAGCTGATTGTTGTGCAGCCAAGTGTTGCGCAGCAGACTGCTGAGCGGCTAAGTGCTGTGCAGATTGCTGAGCAGCTAAATGTTGTGCTGACTGTTGAGCAGCCATATGCTGTGCAGACTGTTGGGCTGCCAAGTGCTGTGCTGATTGTTGCGCTGCCAAATGTTGTGCAGACTGCTGAGCAGCTAAATGTTGAGCTGATTGTTGCGCAAGATGCTGGGCCGATTGCTGAGCAGCTAAATGTTGAACTGATTGTTGTGCTGCATACTGGTTTGCTTGATGTTGAGATGCTAGTTGTGGTTGTAATGCTGATTGCTGGACAAGTTGTTGGACAGCTGTTTGAGATGCATTGCTCATAAGCTGCTGTGCAGGCTGTGCTAAGGTTAGCTGTGCTGGAACTGCCACAACAGTTTGTCCTCCACCCATCAGTGTGCCCGAGTCACTCACTTGCATTAATTGTTGGGCACCAGCACTTGTGACTATGAGGGCACCCGAGTTACCCATAAGCTGTTGAGTTGTGCTTACTGTTAGTATTTGTGGAGCAGGTGTTAATAGTTGAGCACGAGAAGCAGCAGGAGCCAAAGCCAAATTTGGTGTGGCTGTTGCCGGAACTAATGCTGGGAGAGCACCAGCAAGGCTCACTACAGGTGTGACACTAACAGTTGCCATAGATACAGGTGCTGAGGTGCCATGTCTTGAAGTTATCACACAGGGCTGGCCAGTTCTCATTGCAGCTGTCTGTTCTAGTAAAAATTCATTCATAGAAGTTAACTGAACATTCTTTTCAGTCAAGTCACCTACTTTTTTCAGTAATACACTTATATTATCATGAAGTAGTTTTATTTTATGATCCAAAACTTCACAATTTGAGCATAAATTTGATGTTTGTAAAACCTGTTTATCTAAACCATTTTCTTCAAATGCAAACCTTCTCAATTTTGCTTCTGGAGGGGAATCATCATCTCTAATTGGTGGTGGTGGGCGATTGTAATGTGGTGGCGGTGGTGGCATATTAAGTACTGAAACAATCTCATTACCACTTACATCAGGTGGGTGGATATATTGACAGTCTTGATTAGAACAGGCATTGAGTGCATAGGCTTGGCACACTGGTGTGTTCCGCGTATTACGTGGAAACATGCCTGTGGCATAGAAATTATCTTCGTCTTCTACTGTGCTGTGTATGAATTTGCAGTTTGGTCTATAACAGCCTTTGTTTTGAAAATCATGGCAAAATCGAAACAGTTCCTTTAGACACGATTTTGGTGGTATCACATGAATGAAGCGACAGTTTTCTCGTGAGCAACAACCGCGAATATAATCTCTGCAATAACAGTTAGCGGCCGGAACCGACTTCTCGCCGGCGTCATTGGCGCTCATTGCACCGTTCACATTTAACGTTACAACCATTATTTACAATGTTAAAAGGTATAAAAATCACATGTTCCCATTGTTTGCCCTTCTTGTTCAAGACAACTATCAAAATACAAGTTGGCCGTTACTCGTTACCTTTGTATATTTTCTAGGCATTGTTCTCGATAACAATTAACTTCCAGTGTAACACATTTTGTGCATTTCAATGCATTATTTATTTTAACTTCAAACCAAGGAATATACAACTCTCTAAAAACAAATCATTCTGTCTGACTGACTTTTGCGGAGTTTTGTGGACTTTTGCTAATTTGCTTCCAAACGGAATGAATGAGAAATATGATAAATGACAACGAATGAATGAATTTTACCGTAGTATAATAATCAACATCGTTAGTTTATAATCTGTATCGCAGATTATAAACTGCAACAAACCGTTTACAGATAGTTTAAAATGGGAACTATATTTTCTATCACCAAAATTTATATTTGTCATCAAGTTGTATCACCTAATAAATAGATCTATCGCCACGAAATATTTGTATCACCTAATAAATAGATCTATCGCCACGAAATATTTTCGTTCTCAGATAGCGGGGCTCCGTCGACATAGGATGCAAGAACGAGCGAAGGGCACCCCGAGGTTCGGTTTGGTTAGGTTACTTTAAACCCTTTACACAGAAATAGGGGCCCCGCGAAGCGGGGCTCCGTCGACATAGGATGCAAGAGCGAGCGAAGGGCACCCCGAGGTTCGGTTTGGTTAGGTCACTTGCATTGTTTGGTGACTACATTTTGGTGACAGATCTACTATTTGGAGGACAAACCCTATTATTTAAACACAAAACTAATTAAATTGGTGATAGCTTAAATGATACCCGTTTAAAATCTGTCCATGGCAAACCGATCAAACTTGTATGCGACGGATCGCACCTTGCCCTAATACTAAGTAGCCAAATAACTGCGACCCACTAGTTGTACGAGACTCGCCCGCCGCTTATGGATGAGACGTATTTACCATACGAGGTTTGTAAACCAGCATAGCTATTCACAAGTCACAACCACTCGACATGCTTTCGTACCGTATCGAACATCAATCAATGTTATCGTAGGAGTCCTCTAAACGCTGTTCACAAGTCCAAAACCCGAAATTTTTTTCAGTTATCAAATAGACCATCGCTATTCTTCCGACAGCTGTTTGCTGTCGGGGGCAACGGAAATCAGGTAATCGAAATGTGTCATTTTTGATACGATAGCCTGTCGAATGGTTGTGAGTAGCTATGCTGGCCTTTGCTTCGAAGTACGAGGAAAAACTTGCAGGTATTTGCTATGCTATCGGGCGCAGGCAGAACTGGAAAATACTTGCATAGGAAATCGATCCATGTCATTATAAATAAGGAGCACAATCGTATTTGCAAATAAAAAAACTGGACTTCCAAGTATTTTTTTCGCTATGATTATGCTTCTTATTTATAAGGAAAAACGAATCAACTTCCTATACAAGAATTCCAACGCCGCGAGCCGTATAGAGCAGTATAGAGAGCCGTAGGTATAGAGTATCCCATTTGAAAAAAAAAGTAATTAAAAAACTAAATAAAAAACCCGACTGCAACCTTAAACTAACTGAAAGCTAAAACAAGTTGGAAACAGGCGGAACCCATTGAGTTTGAAAATATAATAATGGTATGGTTCCCGCCTGCTTCCAATTTAAAATGCATTGTTTTTAGCTTTTCAGTTAGTTTCAAGTTTACAGTCGGGATAATACATTTTATGTATGTGTGTATGTAGTTATGTACAGACGCCAGCACATCAAGTTACCTGAAACTGTCAAATTTTCCCAATCAACTTTGAATCTTAAGCTTTAGCAATAAAATTGAAAATCTATTAAAGACAGATTGTAGTAGCTTGATGTGCTAGTGTCTGTACATACATACATACACTCGAAAAACATAACCCTCCTTCTGGCGCAGTCGGGTAAAAAGAAAACAAGAAAACGATGATGAACGTAGTCGACCGAAACGAACGAACGAAATCGAAAATACGATTCTTTAATCTTTCGTTCGATTCGAATTTTCGAAACACAAAAACATGGCGGCGATTCTATTCAATGAGTAGTAAACACTGTGGTGGATGTAACTTGACTAAACTAACTAGCGAGTAATAAGTATGTTAAAAGTGATAAGGATTAACGAAAACTACCATAAATGAAACAAGAATAATCTTTTATCACATAATGAGGTAAGTTAGTATCTGTACTACAATAGGAAAATATTCCATTGTATCCCACGTTTCATTATTGTTTCTGTTTATTTTGTGTATTAAATATAAATATTTTTAGGTAACGTTGAAAAGAAGAATGTTTAAGCAACAACTATCACCCCGGACAGTTCACCCTTACCAAACGACGATTGTACCTAGGAGTGAACAGCAATTTGCATCGGCAGCGCAACAAAGGGCGAAGTACCCGTGGGCGGAAGATATTAACACTCCAGTTTATCAAGTTGCAGGAACTGATAGCTCTACATCCGACAATGCGTACCATGTATGTCCATCCATGCCTGATAATTTTTATAAAATGTACTTAGGTACTTTGTAAAATAACTAATCACTTTCTTGCAAATACATTGAAATAGGCCTGGTTTTGTATTACTCCAATTTATATTTAAACATGTTTGTACAATGACACCTTACATTTCAGATGCCTCATTACTACAATGGGACTATGAGAGATTATGGGCCACCTTCACCAGTGTATCAGTCACCTTATGGTGGAGGAACTTGGCGTAATTACAAGAAAGTTGAAAAAATTCATACACATCGCCCACCAACAGAAGCATACTCATTTCCACAGTGTGCATCTGCCTTCTCTTTGCCATTGTGTGATGTGGAGCCTCATACGCAGGCTATGAGCCGTTCTCCTGTGCCACCTGTACCATCCATCAGCCCTGAAGTACCCATAATAGGTGCCTGTGGCGGGCATTGTCCAGGATTTGAATATGTTTGCTATTATATTTTACAGGTATGATGATTGTGATTAGTTTATCTTGTTTATCAGCCATATTCCTATCAGAAAAATCTATAATCAAAACCAGTCAGTCTGATCACTTGGCATACTGACTGCAGAGCCTGTAGCAGAATAATTATCTAAAGAATGTTGTTGTAGGCACAAGTAAACACCCAAGACTGGAGAGATATGCTATATTACATTTAAATCATTTTGAATTAATTTAATGCATAATAATCTGCAAAAGTACCTCATATAATAATATGTACACACATTACATTGTCTTGCAATCAGCATAAAAATTATGTACTTTTTATAACTTATTTTATAGCTGTCCTTATCTTTCAGGTTATTTTTGTAGTAGGTATATTGACCGGAATATCACTTTGCATCGCTGGAATTGTATTGAGGCGCACAAATCGTAATGGAGATCTTGGTGTATTAGTTTATATAGGTATGAATAAGTTATGAATATCTTTAAACAATTTGTAAGCTCTTACTTTCTACACAATGTCCATTGTTCTGAATTGCCACCCCATTTTTGCGTCCAGGCAATCACTGTCCATTCCAAGGTTGCCTGGAAGATGTCACAGAAAGCAATAACCTATTGTATGTTTTGTATTGTAAATTGTATTTTTTTTTTATATTTTCTGTTGTACAATAAAGTACATAATAAATAAATAAATAATAAACTCTGTAATTTTTTCTAAAGTAAGGGGGCATTTTTAATAACAGCATCATAATGTCAACTGCTAAAAGCTAACTTTGTTTGACTCATAGAGATTCACAGTAACTTTCATCCATCTTTCTAGTACAATATTTAACTTATTATACAGGATGCTTATCTTCTTGCGTGTGCGGCGTATTGCTTGGCGTCCAATGCTGCGTCCGTCGCGAGATTAGACAGAGAAAACTGCGTGCCAATATGCATATACCAATGCAATCAATTCAGGTAATAGAAGTTGCAAGATGCACTTCTCCAAAATAATTACTTGTTTTATAAACTCAAAGCATTTATTTAAAATTAATTAATTAATTGAAATAAATGCTTAATTTAATTGAAATAAATGAGAGATAGAAAGAAATTTTTCAGTACAAGTTTTGAAGGCATTTGATAACTAAATACAATGGCATTATTTGTTTTTCAAAAAATACTTTTTTTCTCGGAAATGCCTACGTTCAACCACCCCTATACATCACCCTATGTCAGAACGTGCACGTTTGGCGCACCATGTGTCTTACAGTAAATGTACCTTTTGCTATGCGTAATACGATAAAGCCCACAACTTGAAACGAGGCCGGAATCAGGCGCCAGAAAGCTCGATACAGTCATTGTCATA
Source organism: Amphipoea lucens (assembly GCA_947508005.1). NCBI lineage: Eukaryota > Metazoa > Arthropoda > Insecta > Lepidoptera > Noctuidae > Amphipoea > Amphipoea lucens. Next base: position 15,511,144 of record OX382358.1, on the reverse strand, counting down.
GTAAAATTTAACATTTTCTCAATTCACTCCTGAAATACGAGAGATAGAGAAATTCGTCAGCACAAGTTTTGGAGGCATTTGACGATGGCATTATTCGTTTTTTCATAATTAGACTTTTTTTTTTTCGGAAATGCCTAAGTCCAACCTCTCCCATACACTCGTTCCACTGTGCGCCCGTTCGTGCGATCGCCGTAATTCATAAAAACGACCGCGCCTTTCGGTTAGGTAGGACACGATCTGAGAATTAATAAAATAGCAATATAATTATCACAAACAGCAGGTGAATCGTTATGTACTTAACACGTATTTTTTGTTTCAGGAACCGCCTGCCCAAGCTTGCCCATTATTGACGTCCACATTACCTCATAGTCAAATATATAGGTCAGTAATTTATCAATATAAATTTACACAATTATATTTTCATAATTAAATTCTCTCTTATAAGATCAACATTTTTATAAGAACTAAAACTGTTAACGATCTTTGTTCATAGAAATATTTGTTATGTACCAAAGTATTATCTCAATATTGTGAGCAAGACTAAGGCGCTCCACACACTGCACCGCGCGTGAGCGCGTGATTTTTTGTATGTAAAAAATCACACGCGCGGGCGCGTTATCTGCTCACCGCGGCCAGTGTGTGGAGCGCCTAATAGATACATTTTCGGAAATCTAGTTCTGCCGTCCTAAAAAAAGTCGTTCCTTAAATTGTGGTTCAAATACAGGCACAAAAGTACGAGAACTTCCATTTCATTAAACCATGACATAGTTTACTTAATCTTACTTATACAAATTATTTACTTATTTAAATAACCATTTACTTACGTGTACCGTGTAAATACGTGTCTGATTTGTGTTTACTTTCAACCAAAAACAACGGCGCGAGTAATTATTAGTTTTTAACTAATATTGATTCATTCTTAGAAGTCCGACGTTTTGTAATTCGCTAGGAGCATTATATGTTTGTGTATATCCATAATAAACCATCTTAGACATTGTATCACTTTTCTTCATTCCGTTTTTAACTATACCTAATTACTAATTTTGATTGCTGGTCCAAGTCACAAGATTTTTTGTTAAGAAATTATCTCTGACAAGCCATGTGCCTGGTAGGATTTCCCATCGGCATAAGGCTGGCCACATACGTACGGTTTTCTGATCAGCATAGCTATTCACAAACACTCGATACTCTTCCGTATCGTATCGAACATTAATCATTGTTATCGTAGGAGTCTTCTAAACGCTGTTCACAAGTCCAAAACACGAAAACTTTGTCAGTTTAAATCAAATAGACGCCCGCTATTCTTCCAACAACTATTTGCTGTTGAGGGCAAGTCAAATCAGGTTATCGAAATGTCAGGTTTTCGATACGATAGCCCGTCGTATGGTTGTGAATCAGGGCTCAGGAATTCAGATTCGGAGACCCTGAGTGCACGCATTTCATACAAAATCGTCTCAAGGCATACAAATATGCGCATACATTATTGTTTTCCGGACGGAAATATTTAAGCATGTATGCGCTTGGAGACGATTTTGTATGAAATGCGTCCATTCAGGGTCTCCGAATCTGAATTCCTGATCAGGAAACCGAAGTACGTATGCGGCCAGCCTAAAAGACGAACTTCCATGCAAACTTTCGTCCTCTATTTAACGCGTTTATGAAATGAATTTAAAAAAATCCTTAGTGCCCACTATCGTTATGTTTTATACCGGCTGACTTTTTTTACCGTCTGGACAAAAACAGGATATAAAAGGTGAATAGAATAGAAGCCTATGGTACAGACATTTCTTTTTTTTTTTTTCACAAAAAAAATAAAATGGAAATCTCTTTTTTTTTACATTCAATCCTTTGATTGAAGCCGGCCGATGGCTTCAAAGGATTGAAAGTCGCATAGAGAAGGGTGCTTTTAAGTTGAATATTTATTAAATATTATTTGTCGATTCATTAGTTTTTTTTTTTATTTTTTTGCATAGGCTTCTAATCTGTTCACCTTTTATATCCTGTTTTTGTCCAGGCGGTAAAAAGGCCCGCTCTTTTCATGCTTTCAGACCCAGCGCTTGCGGTGCATTGTCTGTCAGTGAATTCATGAATGAATTTTGTTAAGTTAGATGTGTGAGATAGCAACATTAAGTTTGCCCCATTTTTGATACGAACGATACCTAAATAAATAATTGCTGTCATAAAATATACCTAGTATACATATTTCTTTGTTACAGACCCACAGTAAATATATGTGCAGAAGAAGATGTGACCGGAGTTCCTTGGTGGCGTCGAAATAACAGAGACTGACTAGGTTTAAGTTCATAAACACATTTGTATTTAATTATAATTTTGATTACTAAAGCATATACAAATAATACCATGATCTTGTTATTTTTACAATAAAATGTGAATTGATATACTATTTTGCTTGTTATTGTCTTAATTATTTATAGGCCCGAAGTAAACTTCACAGCGTCTGGTTCCTGTATACGTTTTACTGATCTCTTTGGGAAACCGAAGGTTCTGTCAGCGAAGTTTTGGATAAAGATAATATGATGACGAACAGCTACCGGCAATAGTCTTCTTGTTCAGGCATAACCAACAGTAAGCACCCTTTCCAGTTATTCTTTACCATACAACCTTTTGCATCCTATGCTACTTGATGTAGCGAAGTGTGAACGTAAAGTAACAGTATAGCAAGTCTAGATATCATATTCCAATAAAATAATTAATTTCAAGTATATCTTTATTCAGTATTCATCGAAACATTTGATATTGATAAGTAAGTACATAATTAAAAAATATAAAACATAAATGTACGAAAATTACCTGCAAATTAACATAGCTAAGCAAGCAATGTCAAGGAAACTTGGTCATAAAACCAAAAATTCTTTTCTGTATGTGTGATTATGATCGCTAATTACGCTTGCGTAACATGTACATTGTACAATCAAATTCCTTCATAAATAAAACCTTCCAATACTCTGTGAGTACAAGAAATAATACACTCCCGTCATGTTAAATCGTGTCACCCTGCTTTTTTTTTGTAATAAGTTCTTTAACTTTTTAAATGGTTGTGAATTCAAATTTGGCTTCAAAACTGCATCAAACTTTTATCTTTGACTCATCACTATTTTGATGTTATAAGCTTATAAACCTATGCCTGCATGGAGGTGTGATTTAGTAGTCCGGGGTGGGTGTATTTACACCAATATCGATATAAACAAAAGTAGATAGATATTATCTAAATTCATTCACTGATTCGCAAAAAAATAAGTAACGAAATAGACACATTAAATTATTAAAATATCTAGGATCTCTGAAACATACATGTAAATAATTGAAAACAAACATTAATATTCAGAGAGTTTTTCACTATCAAATTCAGCACTTTATTAAAATACTTTAGTTAAATTTAGACACTTATGTATGTATCAAAATAAGCATGGAACCGATAGTGAAAAACGTAACAAGTACTAATACTAGATTCCTTCATAGACTTACATCATTAGATACTTTTATTTTTTTACACAAATTGTAAGTATATTTTATTGCAACAAAACTGTGATGTAAAATATTGCAAGTTGAAGTTCTGATTGAATCGATCTACCTTTTAAAGAGAGCTCAAAATAAATTAATATCAAATTGTATTTTAGAATTAAACACATTATTTAAATGCTATGCATTCCGTCTCGTCCGACAATGCATTCTAGGACAATCTTATAACTACCACATGGCCCATACACTTACATCTAAGGACGGTCAAATAAAATGAAATGGACTAAACAATAATACCCTATGTGTGATGACAATAATTATAGGCGATTATATTCGATAAATTATGTGACAATTTTTTTTTTTCTTGTGGTGTCGGAATCTGTTTCAACAACTATAAATATTAGGGATGGGCCGAATATGGGTTTCACGAATATGAACATTCGGCCGTATGTTCGGTAAACCTTTTACTGAACCGAATATTCGGCATTTTTTATTCCTTTACGTAAACAATACAGGTCTGAACTTGTTTACGCAAAGCGCGTGAATTGGCGCCGGACCCTTCCGCCCGCTGTATCCGATGTTGTTATTGCATCATCTAGTTAAACGTTAAACTTCGCCAAAATGAATACGTATAAAAATGTTTTTTTCTGTTTATTTTCAATAAATAATTTTCGCTACACTAAGTAGAAACTCTTACAACAAATATTGATAAAAACAAAAAAACTTGCTTAATCTCTTATAGTAAAGACCTGGTTTTAAAATATTATTTTACTATACAGAGTTCGCTGTAGGTTTATCCCAAAATAGCTGTGCAATACTTATATTTTGTTTTTAATAACCATCTTGTTTAACTACTTGGAAATAAAGTTACAGTGTGGACAAAAACAAACCTGCACTGTAAATTACTTAACCTCATAAAAATAACACATTTAACACTCGACTCACGGCTCAATACAGTAAAAACATTGAGTAAGTACCACTTTTCCGAACATTCGGTGATTTAGCCGAATATTCGGTAAACCTGCCGAATATCAAATATAAAACGAATACCCGCCCATCCCTAATAAATATATGGAGTGGAAAAAATGAGCACTACATAGAGGAAAGTACCTCAAATACAAGGTTCGTCCCTCCTTGTGGCGTTTGTAGCTTCCAGTATACTCAGCGCAAGCAACCCGTTTTACTGCCAGGGTCCGCCGTCGCCTATCACGTGTTTCTACTTACATATACCTAGCAAAATTCCAAACCTGCATTATTATTGTTCGAGTCTGCTTATTTCTAAAACGTCTTTTAAGTATTTGACCAATCATGGAATCTGTCAGAAATCTAGTGATTTGAATTTGAATCTCAATCAAACAAGTCGCGTATGTACGTAATTTTTTAAGAAAACGATCGCGTTATCACGCGACAATCGCTTTCGGGTAGGACGCATTGTAAAGTTACAGGTTTATTAATTGCAAACTTTTTAATTAGCATGTAAACATGGAAAATGTTTTTGCGTGATATAAAAATAATTTAACGCTGTAAATAACAGCACAATTCAAAAGCTGCCAATCTAAAATGTTCAGACATTTACAGGATAAAAATTATCACTTCTACAATATTTTACTGCAAACAGATTTTCACGCTCAAATCATTACTTAGAACCTACATAATAATTAACACACAAAAAGAATACTCTCATAACATCCAGCTAAAATGATAAAATAAGAAAATTAATGCTCAGAATAAAATGTACTAATTGAAACACTGTTTTTCAGTGTTTCAATTAAAAAAAAATCGTATACATATTCATTAATACGTATCGGAATATTTTAAGTACAAGAAGGCGATAAAACCAGAAAAAGCACATTTCTCAAGCAGAAAAAGATCATGAATTCATAGAAAATAATAAGAAATTGACACCGTATCGACAGTTATCGAAAAATGTATTAAAGCTAAGCGAATGTTGAACTGTAACCAAAAATAATGATTGGCTGAGCTACATAATATAATTATGCATATCAATGGGCTTTCAATATAAATACCTGGTTAAGTCGTAAAACAATTTCTACAAGTACAATATACGTTCTACAAATCGGACTAAGTGTCATTATTATTCAGAAATAATTATAATACTAATTTGGAGATTTTTTTAGATTCCGTTTGGTAATAATTTAAAACATTAATACTTGGGAATTTTAAATTAATGTCTTTGTAATATTCCATATCTTAAAATGTAACAAATACATAATCACATTACACTTACTTTCATAAATCTGGACAGTAATTTGGCCTCTTGTCTTTTACTAATTATTCATAAAAAATAAAGGCATACTACATCAAAGCTTCATACAATTTTGCAAAATAGTGTTAAACAGTATAATTATTATAATTAATCGGCATTTGACGATATAATGACGTGTAGTACCTATACATTTAAATGCATGTGATTATAATGTGAGATTATATTACCTAAATCTGAACACTTTAAAGAATACTTAGGAAACATATTATTATCTTAACTATTAGTGATCTCATAAATAAAAATACACATTTACATACATTGTATGTAATTATTAGAAACATTTGCTTGTAATGTACCTACATGACCTAAGTCCTATTCTTCTGACAAAGGTCAGGGTTTGTGATCGTATTTGTAATAGTAATATTACAAATTCTTTCATGCGTATTTATCTGTTTAGCACAAGCCAGAGTTATGACATTGACATTACAAGTCAAAGTTACTAGAGTGATGATAAGGTTTTGCCTTTTGATGATATTCAAAATAGCCAATTACTTAGAAACTAAATATAATCGTGGAGGCATAATTAAGACAAATTTATAAAATCAAAATAATCGAAACTCGAATTACAGTGCACCATAAATAAATCAGATAGATATCACACAAACAAGCACACATTATTTGCGAATAACAGATATTATTCGCTAAAGTGTTTTATTGTAAAGTACCTACTTCTTTACTTTGTACCAAAATGCAACCTTAACATAATATGGATTATGGACACGAGACTTGACGAGATGGAGCGGCGTTGAAGATACATTACTGTATTCACGATTAAAAGCCTATACATTGCGATGAAATATCATAAAAATAAATTCTATGTTACTTATGCTTAGCCACGTATTCGTAACATATCTCTAACACCGTTCATTACACAATAGGGGGACATTAGGACTAGCCTAAGCTCGTAAGAATAATCTCGTTATATCATACAATGATCCTGTTTACGCGACGGACGGCCTGCCATCCAGCATCTTATCGCTTTCCTCCGCGCTGCTCAGGCTGAAAGAACAAAATATTGTCATGTATAGTGACGGTGAAGCGTACAAGTTTAACAAATCGTTTGGTCACGCACGGCTCACGAGTCGGTTATAGTTTGTAGTACAAATAACGTCGGTGTGATCAGTCTCGTTACGGCACGACCCTAGAGTCGTGAGGTAAACATATGAGGACAATGGCGCGAACTTTAACATCGCACCGCGACGCAAGACAACGCGGATCGGTACCAATAGACACGCGAGGTGCTCATATAATTTTAGTAAACATCTTATTATGTTCGGCTGCAAATTAGTATCTTTATGGAGTAAAACTGACACTGGCAGCAGACCAGTGCAGTGGCAGAATAAGGATTACAGATTTTTCTGAAACACCTCTGGTTCGGAAATTCTACGATGCTATTAAAATTTAAATAAAACTAAATTGTTGGACGTTTTCATTCAATAGCCGGGATTTAAAACAATAAATGACTAACCGAGATAATGAGTCACAATTTCGAAATACATAATTGCATTTTAGATACTACGCAACACACAGTTACACTGACAAAAGAAAACCGGCGTAAGTATTATAACAATAAACTCGTACCCATTATTGTTGCATTAGCATCACGACCCTAACGAGTCAGCTAACTACCGTAAAGGGATGACTCAATGCTGTGCCGATTCTCCTTTAGATGGAAGTACTTTTTAAGAGTTGCAAAATCTATTGTTCATTTAAAATATGTATCTCGTTCTCATCTGTCAATTAAAGAGATGATTTATATCATGCTGACCCAAGTTTTATTTAGATTGGCACTCATGCATCCACGAGTGAAGTAGGTAACAAGCACCATTAAAACTAAAAATAAGTTTTGGATGAGAGTCATGCGTAACGAGGTGATCAGCACAGAGTTTAGCGCCGCGGAGCTATCCTCTACTAAATAGAATGCGAAGTTGTGTTGCCAAAACATCCAACGCAACGCCACCAAACATTCATTCGGACGATATTTATACAAGAGGATTTTGTTTTCAGCATTAGATACAAGGTGTGAAATAAAAAAAAAACCGTGAGTGAGATATACTTATCTACGCCGTTGTCTAAGTCGATGTAGGCACATAGATCCCCATTAACCACACTACACGCGGGCGGTTCCCCTAGTAAGGTTAAGCTATGCAGAGAGATGACGGCTGATATTGGTGGGATAACCATCCAACAGACAGCTTAAATTCACTGCTGATGTTGCAGCAAGTCGTACTCTCATCACCAATCCTAATTATAGTGCAACTGTGACCGTGTCGTGTGAACCGCAGATGTGAAATATTAAAAGTTGCAATATTCCTCACCAGTCCTTGTTGTCCATGAGATTGCGCATCTCGTCATCAGGCGCGGGCGGGGCGTCGCGCACTGGCGCGTATTGCGCAGCCACCAGGGGATCCGTCGAAGGGTTCAGAGCTGTGAGAGCCGCAGCTCCACTCGCTGGGGCTTCCTTGCCGTTGCCCCATCTCGATGAATATGACGAAATACCTAATACTGAAGAAAACAAACGTTATTTTACTAATAGTGTCCAAAATCGCTGTAAAAGCTGCCAATCCTAAAAGTGATGTGTTGTGTGAAGGCAGCTCGTAAACGTATACCTCGAATACAAAGTTATTTAATCGAAATCATGGTGCCGCTACGCAGCCAGTTACCTTGAGTATTCGCTACGCCCATAATTGTCACATGATGCGGAATGTTTCTAATATTAGCTATACAAAGGCTATATGTTCAGAGCATCAGTGGAAACTTGAGCATTTAGATATTATGTGTGCTGAAATCAGCTTATTGTAGAAGCATAGCAGCGCAGTTTATCTCTGAATAATGTATAAGATTCGGAGATTGCGCTTTGCATCAACCGTTTTGTACTATGACATCAGCCCCGAGTCTGACCTAATAAAACGAGTTTTAAAATGTATTCATTATTCAAGTATGCTCATTAAGTAAAAAAAAATAATAAGCACCTTGTGTCGTCAGTTACATATCATTTTCTATTGAAAGGTTACCTACATCCAAAATTCAGAATCTCACATTACAAACTACAACATAGGTTGCTTTAAATCTTGTCACAGTAGATTATAGTAGATACACGTGAACTTAAGAATCGGTGCCAGTTACGCCGATGAAGGACAGGCTCACGTGTTTTTAATTATCAAAATTAACATTTACGGAAATACTTATACCTCTTAAATTTAAATCCTGAGATGAATCCTAAATATACAATTAAATAGTTGTTTGGATTTGTGTTATAAATTTCTTTAATTGATGGGGAAATAGTGACTTAACGACACACACCAATGTTGAATAATATTATCTTCATTGATCTGTGGTTTCATCAAATTACTGAAATATTATAGTTTTTTTTTTGCAAAATGGTGAGATGCGAGGTTTCTTCCAGCGGTGCTGTTCACAAATTTCTCTATGAACAAACGGTTGTTTGCATAATTCGAGTAATGATTGTGAAAGAAGAAAATTCTAAGGATCAGAAACACTGGCCCCCCTCTGTTTAGGAAGATGAACCATGAACATTCTTGGATATAACCTTCAAAAGGTTACTTAACCATAAAGTCGATATAATCGTGTGGGCCATCTTTAAATGCACCTTATCTATTCTTACGTAAAGGTCAGTAGAGGCTTGGTCAGTTGTTAGATTATGTGACTAGGAACAATATACGAGTATGTACTTACGGTTCACTAGTAGAATAAATTCTACGAAGCTAAGCAAAAAGGAATTCCGAAAAACTGTTTCTTATTACAGGTTTTCGGAATTCATATTTGTTGGTTGTCCATCCCATTTCAGACAGGATTCAACAGTCCACCAACAATATATTTATATATAATTTGTTGATAAGTTCTTTTATAGGAATAGGAATTGAAACGACTAACTGGGTGAAATCATGCCAAAGAAACACTGATACGTAATGAAATGATCAAGGCAAATTATCTCGACACAAAAGAAATTCTTTGAAATGCATTTGTAATGACTAAGAGGTCGTTATTTAATGGTATTTTTTTCCTAGAATACTGCTCAAAGTTTGAAAGGCATTGATAATATAGGCCAGAAATATAAAATTTGAAAATTTTCGCTTAGTTATTTTGATAGCAGCAGTCTTAAAATCACAAACAGGTGCATGTATCCTTATTCCAAACCTGTTGAATAATCAAGTTCCGGGCTTAGCGCTTTTGACAGCTCATAAACCCCATTACTTTTACCAACTTAACGATTAAGATTTCTCTACGCGAAACAGTTACCGTGCTGGCTATTTAGAATAAGACGGCACTAAATAAAGGATCATAGTAGTATACTTACAGCCGGCTACCATTCCTAAGCATATTAAGACGCTGCCTGCAACCAGTTCGCCGACGCCATTTTCGAAACTATGGGGGTCCGGTTCAGCTGCATTGGAGAATTTCACGCCTCCCACGATAATCAGCACCGTACCTGAGAACAAAATATTATGATGTTTTATTGAGATAGATATAATGAGAGGAATTATCATTATGGTATATATTTAGAAATTCGTGAATATAAGAAAATGTGGTTACCCTATTTTGGAGTCTGGGCCACATGGCCATCCTATCCTGCTAATATTATAAACGCGAAAATTTGTGAGGATGGATGGATGGATATTTGTTACAAAATTTGTGAGGATGGATGGATGGATATTTGTTACTCTTTCACGCAAAAACTACTGAACGGATTTTGATGAAACTACAATACAGTAATAGAGATTTATCATATAACATATAGGACACTTTATCTCAATATTCCCACGAGATCGAGACTTATGCGGGTGAAACCGCGGGGTACTATATAAACATTAAATATGATCCCAGAATGACCAGAGTTAAACCTTAAATCTATATCAACTCGCAGCAAGATTTCATGTTCAATAGGTTGGTGATTTAAAATTAGCTGCAGACAAACCACAAACAAAACCGCAGTTATATTTGTAGCGTGAGTATAATAAATAATATGATTCCTAAGCTGCTGCCATTATTGCAAGCATTTAGTTTATTAACACGAAATATACTACATAATTATTTGAGCTATATAATATATTAAACAACGCTGTTGACATGTTAAATCATTGATGTTGACTTCGTCGTACATGTCGATACGTTTTAATTTTATTTGTACCTTTGGTACTTACTTACATAGTACAAAAAGAGCCTCGAAAATGTATTAGTCAAAAAAGTCGCGTGACTAGAGGTCGCGATTAGTTTAGATTCAGTGTCTGGAAAAACAAAAGTTTCAAACAACCGTTGCGCGTTGCCAAAATGTTGACACACGAAAACTGCTGCCGGGGTAAAACAGGATTTTATTTTATGATTAACTAGGTACCAGCATAATCAGCCTATAATGTTCCTACTGCTCGGACATAGGCCTCCTCTGGGTGAGAGGGAGTGGGCCGTAATCCACCACGCAGGCCTAGTGTGGGTTGGCAGATGTCACATGTCTTTGAAATTTTTGTTCTAGGACATGCCGGTTTCCTCACGACGATGTTCTCCTTCACTAAAACCTTCAAATTGTGTATAAATAATATTAATTATTTAAGGTGAATGCGCAGTGGTAGCCCGCGAAATTCAAATTTTCTTACGTTTTTTGCAATTTTCAGGTCAGTGTCAGGTTTTATCTCGATCAAAATTTGATTCGCGACTATAACAGGTACGTATTCACAGAATTATAATCATCAGAATCATTAATACATCTTTCTAAGTTAGATTTCTACCATAAACACTTTTCCATACGAGATTTGTTCTTAACGGTAGAAATCTAACTTAAAGAGATATATTAATGATTCTAATGACTATAATTCTGTAAATGCATATCTATTATAGTCGCGAATCAAATTTTGATCAAGATACAACCTGACACTGACCTGCAAATTGCAAAAAACGTAAGAAAATTTGAATTTCGCGGTCTACCACTGCGCATTCACCTTAAGATGGTAAATTCGTAATTGTACCTTACTTATATAACATCAATCCATGAATAGACTACTCCGGATTTCCTCGCTTTGTCGTGGGTGCTAAGTATAACATGCTAAGCTGGGTACTATCAGAAAATACGCTACTGCATCTGTCTACATGTAAGAGGTACAGTGAGCCGCACATGACTGATAACACTTGCACTACGAAAGTCACCCTTACTGATACGACATAAAGGCAATGCCAATGTTAAAGTACATTTAAATACTGAAATCATAAGTTATCGAAAGTGCTACATCAAATTACAGGCGTATAAGAGTAAGAATTACATCCTGATTTCCTGAAAGAATAAATCCAAACGAATTTGAAATGTTCTAATATGTTTATCGCATGTCGCATCTCATGTTATGACCGCTTCCATTGTTAGTCAGTTATTTGCGACCGAAATTGACACGAGCAATGTACCTATCGACACATCTTCACCACACTTTAATAAGCAGTTTTCTGATATTACGAGTTTCATTCAAATCGTAGGTCAACGTACCTACTTGTGATATCACTAGTAAGTACATGTAATATGGATATGAATCACTGCATACCTACTCTATGCTAATTGCAATCACAGAATATAATAGTACTTTGCAATCACATTACCTGAGAGGCCAGATGAGGCCAACCCTATATTTTAACCATGTTAGTTAGTAGTTGGATTTTTGTATCGGAGTGAATTCTATTCTGGGTATATTATATGTATTTCAGTCTAATTACTTTAAGATATCTGCAGTAGTTGGAAATAGGATTAAGTATAAGTATATTTGTAGTTTATTATAAAAACTAGGTAGGAAGATAATACAAATTATTATAACCAATTCCCATTATATTTAAAATAAAACATCCTTTATAATTATAATATCACGGAAAGAAAAAGCTGTCCATCTGATGTGATAAAACAGCTCTGCATAGGATGATCCGTGAAACTCACGTCCACATATTTTATTTACACTGCAGCCTCAACTCATATAGGTACAATACATAAGTATACAACGCATGTATACGAATCGATAGACGAAACTGACACACATAGTAATATCAACGTACGAATGATACGACCGCATCTCGTGGCTGCAAGCAACCGCACCTGGGACTTGCGCAAAACGAGAAACATGAGACCCATAATAGCTATAATACCAGGCTTTGCAATAATATACAATCTAGCACAAAATTGCGAGTCTGCATCTGCAATATTTAATACATCTGAAATGGGTAGTAAATAAAAGAAAACGAAGAAATTCAAGACTTCTGGACTAGAAGGGAATTCGAATTCGGAAATTCAGTATCTGTTGCTTTCTCGTAAATTCATATTTTATGATATCGTAATATTTTGAGCTGATAAAAAAAGGTAAAACAACCATTATGTATACTATCTGGTGTACATCTATCATAGTTATTGCTGTGTAGGTGCCCACGAGGCCATAAAAGATTGTACACTCCTATAAAAACAGGTGGCTTAGTTACGCCACTCAAACGATAATGTTTTAAACATAAGGCCAGCAAATTTAGTATAATTCAGCTATGTTAAAAGTATAATGATATTAAAGCATCGCATAAAGAACCGAATCACCTTGACAACTTGCTGTTTGCCGGACGTGGACCATTTACTTGTGTCGAGTTAATCATAGACCTGACGAGAAGCTAGTTGAAAACGTTTTGGTACCTAAATGAAAATCCAAACACACTCAAAGGTCTGCCTGTTTGGTACATTTTCATTTCCAAACTAAATCCAGCAGCCTACGCCACCCTGTTTAACATTAATCATTATTATAGAATTTTACTTAAAATGGTTATCCTAACTTTACAAAATAAGCATCATTTATGACAAAGAATCGCCTTTCTCAATGAGTCATAATTTTTTGGATTTCCCAAATTTCCCTACAAGCGGGGAAAGATGAAGCACGAAACGTATATTTATAAGGGATGGATGCAAATGTTAGCAGTAATGCACACAAAAAGTACTTACTAAGAATAGAAATGGTATCAACAATTTACGTTGAATAAGTAAATTAAAATTTTCTGACACTAGGTCAACTGAATTAGACTATAAAGGATGATTAGATTGTCACAAGTCAAGGTAATATAATTAGCAGAATCGATTAAGTTTTCTATTGAACGAAAATCGATTTCCGCCGGTTCAGACGATACTGTTCCTTCGCAGTACCGCTACTTACATAAAAGGTGACATGATTTACGGATGGATTATGAAGTGTATGGAAACACCAGCATAGCTATTCACAACCACTCGGTACGCTTCCGTACCGTATCGAACATCAATCAATGTTATCGTAGGAGTCCTCTAAACGCTGTTCACAAGTCCAAAACCTGAAAATTTTGTCAGTTTAAATCAAAGAGACGACCGCTATACTTCCGACAGCTGTAATTGCTGTCGAGGGCAAGGCAAACCAGGTTATCGAAATGTGTCATTTTCGATACGATAGCCTGTCGGATGCTTGTGCTAGGCAGCTCCTTTTGCACTAGAACCCTAGCGAAGTAACCCAGCCCAGAACGGATGAAAAAAATAAATTATACATATATAGCGAAAACGAATGACCAGCAACAGGTCATTTAACCTTATGGGAAATGGACCAAATTAATTTGGTTTCATTTCCTTTGTTAATAATGCAATTCCTGTAATTATGGTTATTAGAATCATTAAGTTAATCGGGTACATCGACATCGCTTCACAGCGGTACACCAATGTAGATTATTTTACTCCTTTCTAGGCTATGCAAAAATTATAGCGCGAGAAAATACTGTCCCGGTATTTATTTAGCGTCTCGAAGGATTTCTTTGTTTATACTTCGAGTCAACGACATTTGCTTTTGCTTCAAAACGTTACCTTGTACCTGGACAAAAGGTTGTTTGGCCCAATGGACAGAACCATAGAAATGTAAAAAACAGGAGAAGTGGCAAGGGGGCGTGTCTGTGTCCACGCGTCATGAGCAACATGCGCTTGTACTAGGCGAATGGCCGTCTCCGCGAACTAGTGCGCTTTTGACTGTGATCGTGATAAAATATAAAAATGCCGAGTTGTTCAGTGGTTTCCTGTAAAAAACGAAGTCAAAATAAAAACCTCGTATCTCGTGGAATCACTTACCATATATAAGTAAAAGTATTTTACTGTATTTGTCTTTAAAATCATGAAAAACAACAAAGCGTAAAATATTTCTTGCTTTTACTACGTTATTTTTGTTTTCAAATATCGCAGCGGCTATACTATTTTTGCAGCAAATACATTGCTTCTTAACCACTAGCCACTCAGTATGTCGTAAGTGAAAAGCAAGCAATGTAAAAATTACAAAACGATACTTTATTTTCGCCGAGCGTTGCATAGTACAGCCGCTGTGTCTTGCGGCGAGATAGTGATGTGGTTATGAATGTCCACTAACGTAGGCTATCGACAACAACGTTGAATGCTCAACGAATATATTGCTATTATAGTTAATTTTTCAATTTGTCAACCGTTTTAACCCGGTTTATAGAAGACCTGAAAATATGACGTTTAAATGGTTGGAAGGCCCTTGAGAAAATGTAAAATAATGTAAATTTTTTTTTATTAACTGCAATTACTTTTTTAAACACATTTTATTGATTTATAATATAATAATATGTTCTGAACATATAGTTTTTTATTTATTTTATTTTCATGACCCTTTATTTTTCTTAGTACAATAATGAATTAAAGAATCGATAACTTTCCGATTTAGTCAATCACTAGCGTATATGTAAAATAAATGGCTTTTGCACAGCACAACGATAGCGATAGATGTTTTTGTGTGAGTGAGTTGTACGGTGCATGGTAAAATGCACGCTGTGTGTGATGATTTAAGGTTTATAATTGATTGTGTAGTACGTTCTGATTTATGAATTGCAAGAGTGTGCGCGACTTTGTATCTATTGCTTTTACTAAACTACATCTGTAGTAGTGGCGCGGCGGTGGGGTAAACCTAGCGACATCGGGTTCTGATACATTTTCAACTACGGGGCATATCTCCTACTTTCATATATCTATGGACAGAACCAAATTGGGAGTGAATTAACATTATAGTACGGAAGAAACTTTTAGTGTTTCCATAAGTTACTCGTGTTCATAAATATAGTTAAACACCACTTATGATAAAGTGATAATGTATTCGTGAAGGTGCGAGTCAACAGTTCACTGCATTAGTAATCTCTGAATGCAGATCTGAGTTACTAAATGAAAGTTTACAAACACGAGCTTTATATAACCAGTTGGCTGCTTTGACACATTTTAATGAATACATTAGTGAGTTGAATAATTTTTAATATGATACTTAGTGTCAAAGAAAGGAGCGTGGCAAAATAATATTGAAGGATGAAATGGCTAGAAAGGGGGTGAATAAATATCTACTGCGACGCCTAGAGAAAGAAACGCATGGCAAAAGACACATTGCCGGTTGCGGCGTCTTCTAATAAAATGGGATAAAGCCAAGAGGACGATGTGATGATGCACAAAGCAACGAAGGATGTCGAAGTTTAAAGACAGTAAATAGGTAGGTAATTGTAAGTTTGTTGAATTTTGACATTATGGCTAGGTGGCTCGTAACCTTGAAAAAAACGAACTCGGCCAAAGGTACTTAATAACGTTTTAACACACGAGATGGTATCATATACATATTATAATTAACATAAAATTAGCGATTGTTGCTCAAGACAGAAAATTTGATATACTTAGTTTGAATTATGCATAATGTAAAACTTCCAATAATTAAGTTAATGTTGAAATGATCAGTGTTGTCTGTTTAACATTTAGAATTTATTCTAGGTAACGAGATTTGTTGCAGTGTGGGCCGGCCATCCTACGGAACTTAACAGGTGGACGGTAGCGAATGGACTCTTATGTGAGAAGCATTATAAATAAGGCAATCAATGGTTCTTATTGCTGATGTCTGAACAAAGTACGTTAACTTAAGGATTTGAAGATGCAAAAACATGAAACTTAGCCATGACGTAACTAAGCACTTATTCAATAGGAAATAGTCCGACACGAATCGAAGCGTTCAGCGGACAACCGGTTTCCATCGACGTTCTACTACGCCCGGAGTGTTGCGAAAATGGGCCACAGCAGCGGAAGGAGTAGGTTAAGGCAGTGGGCAGCTAACACATTAGTGATTCATTAGAACTCGGCGGCTTTCACCCGCTATGGAACTAGAACAATAAACACCCGCGCGGTAATCTATAGCTACTTAGAAACAATTTCATATTCCATTTGCATTGTGTATCCCCAATAAGTCCACTGACACAATCTAGTTTTTTTCGCCAACGGTTCATTCAATATAATACGCATTCGAAATGGTTTCGAGAGGGCTCTTCTCTACTGTAATTTCTAAGGAAGTCTCTTTGGTATTGATGCCACCTGCCGCATGCCGGCTCTAGGGTTTATCAAGATAACTAAACATAGTAGGTACGGAACTATGTATCTACTATCTATTCTGTAAAGGATATGACATGATTTCTGCTTTTGAAAACATTTCCTAGCCATTACTTATTAACATTGAAGCTTAAAACATGGCTATTAAAAAGTTTTATTGTTAGAAGATCTTCAATGTCGAAATAATATCTATTACGACAGCGGGGCTCGTGTTTCGCCCACGGGCGAGGAAAGTAATGACTTTCCTTCGTTTAAGTTACGAACGCTGTGTTGCACTCGTTGGCTGAACCATTCTCGATTCGTCACTACTCACTATAAAACCTTTTTTGTTGAATTACTTTTCGCAATCTCAACTTTCATACGCCCGACAATGTTATAATGGTGAAAAGGAATTTTGATAGTTCTTAAGTAGCAAAGCATGAGTGTACCACTTTTTTATAGTAGTGCCCGATGATCAGTTGATGACTGAAGTCAAAAAACTACGATAGATTTTGATACGGACTTCGATTTTTATTTAAAGTCATATACTCAGCAACTGCCATACGTGGAATTTGTGTGGCGTGTCCAAGGACTAAAGTGGAAGTGAATAAAGCACCTATTACGGAAACGTCATGGCAGTCGAGCCTCGATGGAGTTTGTCGACCTTCGTTTGCAATGCCTGTTCCATTAAACAACACAGCCTTTGAATTCTACTAGACCTGTAATTTGTACGCGCCTTAATAGTAACTTGTACAATTTGATGAATGATGGGCGTTCTTGTAAATAATAATAGAAGTGTTTTAGATATGTATGGATTGATGTCACAGAATTTAATAGTAAAAATTGTGTAAGTGCTATTCTAGGTTTTACTATTCTAGCCCTAGCACAGAGCTACAATCCATACTAACATTATAAATGCGAAAGTGTGTCTGTCAGTGTCAGTTACCTCTTGATGGAATTTGGAATAGATATAGTTTGAGCTCAGGAAAGGACATAGGATACTTTTTATCCAGATACTCCCACGGGATCGAGACTTATGCGGGTGAAACCGCGGGGCGCTGCTAGTTCTTTTAATATTAATCTTCTAACAACCAAACCTATGCCTTACGAAGTCACGCTCACGAATCACCTCGACAACGTAGGTAGTCATAAAAAATGCAATCAAACACAATGCCATTGCTAGGAAAGAGCAGACAAAATAAATAATTCAAAGTGCTGTCTACATTTTTGCTTTCTATGGTTTGTCGTGATCAGATCACGGCGCACGCAGCCACCGGATGAGTCACCGTCACCGGGGCGACCGGCGGCGCAAGCGCCGCGCACACCGGACACCCGATACCTTTTACGACTACCACCTACCACCGCTCATTGTGTACGATACGCAATCGACTCAGCTTATCGATGCTACTCGTGCTACCGTGCGTGCGCCATCGCGCCACCAGAATTATAAAAACCCTCCCTCACACGACGTTCAATCATACTTTAAACTGCGAACAGCTCTGACAAGCCTGGTTTTTAAGCATCGTCTGTGCTTGCGAGTGAGTATCTACCTAATTACCTAGATCATTAAGTATTACAGATACTATTACCATTTTAATTAAACATGTAGGTAAAGCCCAATTTAAATGTAATTAAAATAGAGTGCTTACTTATTTTATCATTACTATTAACATTAATTAATCTGATTACATATTATGTTACAAATGCGTGCACTGACTGGACAGGTCCGCTCAATCTGTGTGGTTTTTTCCTCAAAAGACCATTTCAGACACCAATCTACATAGTCTTCACATGATCTGAACAAGATTTTGTCTGGACTTTAAAAGAGACTGTGACCTCTGAGTTTGTTTCGGCCTTTCTTCTCATACCGCATTTACACATTCGTACGAATCGCGAGGCGAATAACGAACACGCATATGTAAACAGTGCGCTCGCTAAAGGGCACGAATGGCGAACATGAACTTACTGTTTACACATTCGCCTGCATTCAGTTGACAGCTAGTGCCCGACCCGACCCAACAGGACGTGTAGACAAAATGGAGTGGAGTGAAGTGCAAATTTTAGAATTCCTAGAACTATCAAAAGGAAGAGCTCATTTGGAACCCAAAACATTGCAATGATAAAAAACTTTTTTACAAAAACAAAAACAACCGACTTCAAAAAAATACACTACAAAGTAATAAATAACTTTAATTTCGGAAGTCGGTGTCGTTGGTTCCGCATTTTAGTTTTTTGACACCGACTTCCGAAATTAAAGTTATTTATCACTCTAGTGTTTTTTTTTTTGAAGTCGGTTGTTTTTTTTTTTGTAAAAAAGTTTTTATTTTTCGCTTTTTAGTTGTACCTACCCCACTCAAATTCAATTAACACTAGTGCATTGAAGACACCGACTAGAAGAATCATCAAAATTCGCATAGAAATGTCGGAGATGCAGTACATTAATGCAAATAACTTCGTCTATAAGAATAATTACCTAATGTATTAATATACTAAAACCTTCCTGAAAGTATGTAGATCACCTTAATATCAAAATCGGTTCATTAGTTTTTGAGAAAATCGCGGACATACATACATACGGGTCGAATACACCACCTCTTTTTTAACCGACTTTAAAAAAGGAGGTTCTGTATTCGACCCGTATGTATGTATGTATGTTTGTATGTCCGCGATTATCGCAAAAACTACTGAACCGATTTTGATAATTCTTACATTACTGTGATCTACATACTTTCAGGAAGGTTTTAGTATATAATACATTAGGTAACTATTCTTATGTACGAAGTTATATGCATAAATGTACTGCATCTCCGGCATTTCTATGGGAATTTTGATGATTCTTCGAGTCGTGTCTTCAATTCTTCAATGCACTAGTGTTAATTGAATTGGTGTGGGGTAGGTACAACTAAAAAGTGAAAAATAAAAACTTTTTTACAAAAAAAAACAACCGACTTCAAAAAAAAACACTACAAAGTGAAAAATAACTTTAATTTCGGAAGTCGGTGTCAAAAAACGAAAATGCGGAACCAACGACACCGACTTCCGAAATTAAAGTTATTTTTCACTTTGTAGTGTTTTTTTTTGAAGTCGGTTGTTTTTTTTGTAAAAAAGTTTTTTTGAAGTCGGTTAAAAATAGACAAAAGATAAACGATGCATGGAAACGTATATCACACTAATATTATAAAGGCGAAAGTTTGTGAGTGTGTGTGTGTGTGTGTTTATATGTTTGTTACTTCTTCACGCTCAAACGGCTGGACCAATTTTGATAAACGGGCACAGTACCGTTACAGCTCTCCTTAAAGTGAGTGACGATATAAGGCGGGGAATGAAAGACACTAAAGTCACAGTCTTAGTGTTAATTGACTTTTCCAATGCTTTTAATACCGTCAGTCACGAAGTCCTTTTATCTATCCTTTCCTATCTTATGGTCTCTCCGGAGGTTCTGGAATGGTTTTCTTCTTATCTTCGAAGACGTCAGCAGTCTATTTATGCTGGAGACTTTTCGTCGAATTGGTGTGATCTTGCAGCTGGCGTTCCTCAAGGCGGTATATTATCTCCTCTTTTATTCTCCATTTTTATTAACCTCATTACCACCGAGCTTCGGACTGTGTATCATCTTTATGCTGACGACTTGCAGCTTTATTGTCGGGCAGGTGTTGACAACATATCAGATGCAATTGATGAGCTAACCCGGGATTTAGATGTCGTTAAAGACTGGTCTAATCGATTCGGGGTGGCGGTTAACCCCACCAAGTGTCAGGCTATCTTAGTAGGCAGCCCGTGATCTTCGACAACTCAGTCATCCCGTTTAACTCTGATGTGAAGAATCTTGGTCTGCATGTCGACACTTGTCTTGACTGGCGAAAGCAGGTCACGACTGTAAGTCAGAAAGTCACCGGAACGTTGCGGTCGCTCTATCGATTGAAAAACCTTCTCCCTTCACACATAAAGGCAATGCTTGTACAGTCCCTAATATTTCCCATAATTTACTATGGTGATGTGTGTTACTATGACCTGAATGCGGATCTCCTCAATAAACTTGACAGTCTCCTCAATAACTGCATTCGATTCGTTTCCAATCTTCGTAAGTATGACCATGTTTCCGAGCACCCGGCGGCTTTTAAAATGGTTACCCATTCGCCAGCGCAGAGAGTTGAGGGCGCTGACTACGTTGTTCTCTATTCTTGACAAACCCACTGCTCCTTCTTACATGACTTCCCAAATTCAATATATTTTATGCTCTGCCCATGCTAAAAACCTTCGTTCCACCAACAATCGCCTTCTAAGATATCCTTCTCACCGTTCTGGTTTCATTCATTCTTCTTTCTTTGTCCAGGCGGTCTTTCTATGGAATGCGCTCCCTCTGACCATCAGGACGGCAACTAGTCGGTTATCTTTTAAGGTGAAGGCACGTGAACATATTCGGCAGAAGTTGGCCGTAACATCCCAGCGCTGATTTGCTGGATTCGTTTTCTCCTCTACCGATCATTTTTCCCCTTAAAGTTCATTTGGTTTATATGTATGTATGTACCTATGTATATATTCTTGTATTTTATAGTCATTTCCTAGCTACTTATCCTGTATGTTGCACCTGCCATGTTTTGTCTCTGCATCACCCTAAGGTTGACTGGTAGAAAATGCCTCAGGCATTAAGTCCGCCTTTGTACAGTATTTTTTTTACTTGTGCATAGTTTTAATAAATAAATAAGTAAAATTGTATGGGGGTAGCTGACACCCTGGATTAACATATACTTAGGCTAATTTTGATCCCGATATATTCCCACGGGATCGAGTCTTGTGCGGGTGAAACCGCGGGGCGCAGCTAGTAATTGTATAAACTCAATAGATGTAGCGCGTGTTAGCAAAATAGGGTAGAATCTATATATAGATCTATATGTATATTACCCAAATATAAAGCTTTAAATATCAGAATGGTTACTAGTCATTTAATATGTGTAAAATTAACTGAATATGGTTTGTAGGGAAAGGATTTTATGAAATAAAGCACAGAAAGACAAGCTAAACATTTATTAGAATTTAGGCTTGTCATTAATTAATCAGAAAGCTAGTTGTCCGTTCCAAATCTAGGTCATCATGGAGAAGAAGGACAAGAAACTCCACGGAAGCAGTATTAAATTATTCTACCAACAAATTGCTTATTATTGCCATAAATTATCGTTATCATAAAAACAATTAATTCTATCTCTTGGATAATGGTCCAAGAGAACTCAGAATAACAGCAACATAATAACAATAGCAATCACATATAATAGCAATAGTAAGACAACAAACATTTTAACAATAATATAGTAATAGCATAGTAATAGTACAGTAATCAGTAACAAATCAGTAATAAGATAACTTAACTTTTACCTGAAGGCCGGAGCTCCGTTCTAATCGATGTCTCGAACTCTCGAACAAGAAAGGACTCTGCTACACGGGGCTTCCCCTTTTATAGTCGTGAACAAACAACTTTGACGTTTCTGTCTACCGTCATTCGCAAATATCAACGACATAAAGGTGGATATCCGTTTGGAATATTTTCTATGATTTGCTACATTATTCCTTAATATTTTAACTAGTCTACTTTTATAGACATACTGAAATAATGAAGGAATTATTGAATAATGTAAATTAGGTATTAAATACTTGTTACACGTTTTAGGTTATGCAAAACATTACTATTTTATCAATTTTAACAGTAAAACTATAACAATAACAATACCTATAATTAGGATAATCTATTACGCGCATGCCGCCATTATTTTCACGTCCTCCAAGTTCGTGTGCGAATTTCAAAATAATTCACCCCGCGAATGTGTGAACAGTAGTTCGCGACGGCACTCGTATACGAATGTTTCGTCGGATACTTTGTCGAGTGACGAGACGAATGGCAAACACGATTGTGTAAATGCGGCATAGTAGTCAGATAGGAAACGCCGACCTCATCTAGCTTAAAAAAAATATGTTTGACGTGTAAAAGTGTTTGTACAAACCTACTTACAGAAAATAAATCATTTATCATTTAGTTATTGTGTAAATGAATAATGACATCGATGAAGCATAAGCTCATATAAAGTAAGACTGAACCACAAAACTGTGTAGAGCCACTATTAACTTGGTTAAGTAACAGGTTTCTGTTGCCAGTTTATCTGGACTTGTCCTGGTCGAGGCCTGTTTATCAGGACAAGTTCTGGGAATGCCTGGGGGCAGGTATTAAGTTCTCGACTGCTCCCAATTTTCATGCTGATAATAGGTATGACAAAAAGTTTAGAATAGACCATGCTTTGGGAGTTTACAATGTTTTTTATTTCTCTAGCGCATACTGTCCCACTTCTGGGCAAAGGCCTCCCCCAAGTTCTTCCAGGAACTATTTTCCGACATAAATATGAATTACAAAGTATTTCAATAAAAAGTGTCAATATCAAGCCCAAGCACAAGATGAAGGAACTATGATTTGGCGAGCTATAGTATAGCGCGGGGCGACTGCCGCCTGGTTTACTGCGGTTCTTGAGGAAACCAGTTTTGGCAGAATGACGTAATCAGGCCACAGGTGGATGCTGTTGCCCGTTTTACACACACCGGACCAGAGCCCTGATTCACAACCATACGACAGGCTATCGTATCTAAAACCTGACATTTCGATAACCTGATTTGACTTCCCCTCAACAGCAAATAGCTGTTGGAAGAATAGCGGGCGTCTATTTGATTTAAACTGACAAAATTTTCGGGTTTTGGACTTGTGAATAGCGTTGAGAAGACTCCTACGATAACAATGATTAATGTTCGATACGATACGGAAGCATATCGAGTGTTTGTGAATAAGGGGGCTGGTCGACCGAAACCAAACGTAGGTAAACGTAGCGAGAAGTGCTAAAGAGGGACACATGGCGGTTCGCGCTATACCATTATTATTAAAGAGATTAAGGAGCGACCAAAGAATACTAATCATATGAATAGTCTTTTCTGCGTATACATTACCTACACCTATGGCTTCTTTGCGCCTTTTATGAAGTACTGTTATACAGGGTGACTGGAAATTAGTGGCGGAGCCGTTAAGGGGAGGTAGTCTAGGGTTATTCCGACAGATATCACTATGAGACCTACCGTCCTTACTTAACCCTTTCCAAGATATTCCTACATAAAGAGTGTAACCCAAAAATTCGTCCAAAAAATTTTCAAATAGTAATAAATCCTAAAAAAAAGTGATTTTGGCCTACTTTTTTTTGTTTTGCAACAAAGATATTCTAAATAAGTAATATTAATTGTAAAATTTCCGCAACTGTCATTATTTTATGCAAAAACTGCTAAACAAAAACGAAAAATGTAAAAAAAATTCTTTGATGGCTGATAAAACATCAATTTTCTTTAAAAAGTCACCCTTTATTATTACGTACAAAATAATTAAAAAACTTCTACGTTTTGTTCCCTTTCGAACTAGATATTAAAGTCCAAAATCGGTTGAGGAACAATGAAGATATGGTCAATGGAAAAAAACCCGTCGAACCCGTGTAGAGCCCTTTGTTCTGAGAACAAAGGACTCGGTCGACGCGCACGAGTCGAGCTTGCCCCTCCCTCTTGCTCAGTCCGCTCTTACGGTTTACTGTGTTCGGATGTGCTTACTTTTTCTCAGTTTTGATTTTTCTAACGACTTGGCTTTTTCCTGGACTTTTGTATTTGATTCTCTTCCCGACAACTTGGATTGTGCCCTGTTTTCTGTGACTCCTTACGATTTGGCTGTGTGGTTTATCGGACCAATAATGGCAGGAAGAACATCGTTTAGTAACGAAGAATACGCAGATATTCTTTTTTATTACGGAGCTGCCAGAGGAAATGCTGAACAAGCTCGTCGTGAATATGGCGAAGTATTCCCTAATCGTCGACTGCCTGATGCCCGCGTATTCTCTCGAACCTTCCGGCGGGTGCGAGAGCGCGGTACCGTCGTAAGATACCAAGGTAAGAGAAAGTTATTAATATTAAAGCATGTTCAAACCAGAGATTTCTCCATACAAAATGTAGTTCCTTCCTGTACAGGCCGCTCTACATTACTGCGCCGCCGCTAGTTTCTAAACTTTTTTGTTTTTAGGTGATGCAGGTAGACCTCGACTGGATGTCAGGGACGACGAAGAGGAAATTTTAAATTATTTCCAAAGAGACCCTACGCTGTCTACACGAATGATAGCTCGCCGTATGGGACGCTCTCAATGGAAGGTGTGGTACACTCTTCACGGCATTACGAATTATCATAATGCTCATTACTGGAGTGAACGAGCCATGGGTAATCCACACCTAAAAAGACAAAAAGGTTCACAGAGAAGGTTTAATTTAAATGTGTGGATGGGTATAATTAATAACCGCTTGATTGGACCACATTTTCTACCACAAAACCTCGATGGGGTTGAATATGAAAATTTACTGAGGAATGTATTTTTTGAATTAATGGAAGATGTGCCGCTAGAAACGAGGCGAAACATGATATTCATGCATGATGGCTGTCCGGCGCATTTTAGGCTAGCTGTGAGAAGTTGGCTAGACCAAAACTTCCCCGACCGATGGATAGGTAGAGGTGGTCCAATACCATGGCCGGCACGTAGCCCCGACCTCACACCCATGGACTTCTTCGTGTGGGGTCGAATGAAAACTTTAGTTTATGCCACTGACGTCCCTGTACCAAACGTTGAAGATTTGCGCAACAGGATAATCCACGCAGCGCAGGAAATACAAAGGGAGCTTACAGACTCAAGGGTTGTAAAAACGGGTGTCGTAAGAAGAGCACGAGCTTGTATTAGAAATAATGGTGGACACTTCGAAAATGAACTCTAAACAGTTTTTTTTTTCAATAAAGTTTTATTCTTCAGTAGTTTGGTTTTTTCTTTCATTTTTATTATTAGTCTTATCTTGATGGTTCCTTAACTGATTTTGGATTTTAATATCTCATTTAAAAGGGAACAAAACGTAGAAGTTTTTAAATTATTTTGTACGTAATAATAAAGGGTGACTTTTTAAAGAAAATTGATGTTTTATCAGCCATCAAAGTATTTTTTTTACATTTTCCGTTTTTGTTTAGCAGTTTTTGCATAAAATAATGACAGTAGCGGAAATTTTACAATTAATATTACTTATTTAGAATATCTTTGTTGCAAAACAAAAAAAAGTAGGCCAAAATCACTTTTTTTTAGGATTTATTACTATTTGAAAATTTTTTGGACGAATTTTTGGGTTACCCTCTTTAAGTAGGAATATCTTGGAAAGGGTTAAGTAAGGACGGTAGGTCTCATAGTGATATCTGTCGGAAAAACCCTAGACTACCTCCCCTTAACGGCTCCGCCACTAATTTCCAGTCACCCTGTATTATACGGAAATTGTCCGTCACTCATCATAATAGTAGGGAGGAAATAAAAGCTGTTGTAGTAACAGTGGCCGTGACTTATAATAATTGTGTACGCGAGTACACAAGGAATAGTTACGACTCTCGAATAAATAACTAGGTAGGTACGTAGGTACTAGCGGATGTAGATTTGGCTATGAACAGTAATAATTTACTACAAGTGAGAAATGGAAGGCATTGTTCATTTCAAAGAATTATGATGTGCCGGCGCTGTTGGGTAGCCTCGCGGACGATCCAAGAAACGATCGTCGTAAATTCGTAATTATTCATAGCATAGGGAAAAGGAAGGAACCTATTTTTAACAGAGGACGATTTCCACTTGAAGTTGCAGGTGACGACAATACTGCTGTTTTACATAGTAATGTGTTATGAATGACAAAAAAGGTATAATTAGGTAGGTGGTGTGGCAAAAGGTCTAACTGAATTAATGGTAGCAAGTAATGATTGCAACCAGCATGTCCCAGATTGATTCATACCTAGCTAAGGTCTTTTTAATAATTCAGTACAAAGAATTATTCCAAAAAATTGGTACAAAAAAAATTACTGATTTTTGGGACTAGGTACCTTGCTACATCAAAAACTTGTTAAACTAATGTATTTTGAATCTAGTCTAGCTATTAGATATCTAAATACCTTCTGAGCACCAAATAATGTAAAATTGAATGAATTTCATGTTAAAGAAGATTGATTTTATACATGGAACTGCTAGGTATCAATAATTCAAAGGACATGAGTCACGTCCTTGACAAAATTGAAAGGTTTAAGATTACATAAAAAAACTGAACTTTAAGTAAGAAGATACAGACAGAGCTTGAGTCACTATATTAATTATTGCGTATGTCATAGTTTGCAACACATTGTGTGATCAATCTTTATTGACGGTGATGAAAAAGATTAACAATTAGTCACAGTTACAACAATCAATGTTCAATCAATCAATGTATTATCAGCTGAATTTTTTAAATTAAACCTGACATTTCATTGTCTGCTAACTAAGTTAGGATTAGTAAAGAATGTTGGAATATATTGATATGTAGAAAATGATATCTGTTCCCAAGGTTTGCGCTCACTTGCCAAGGGGTTCCCGTCCTGATAATACAAACAAACAGGAACATTACTAATAAAGAGCATGATAAAAGCTTTCCAATTCATGATAACCATGGCAGAAAGAGATAAGGATCCGTACATTAGAATGTTATCAGATAAAAAGAACAGATTAACTTCAAAATACATCATTGTTCTTCCTGAAAACAATTTTAAAGTGATGTAGATTGTTCTAATGAACCAAATGGTTTTTTTTTACAGGTACTTGATATTCTTGGTAATAGAATTGATAGATATCAGCTAATCAATGAAAATATGAAAATGAACTTTGGACAAAAAGGCAATTATTTATAAGTACCTGAAAATATTTTTGTTTTTAATTTTATAAAAATAAAGAAACTCTTTTGTCAAAAGATTTTAAAAGTACTTAGATCTGGCCTGTTATTTAATTTATCATTGTTATCTATAAAAATCCTTTTAATTGGATTCCCATTAGATTTCTGAAAATGTGGGTTTTAGTATTTTTATTCTAATAAATTAAATTTTCATAAAAACATGGAATGACACATTTCATTTAATTGTCAGCATCGGAATGTTTATTTAATTTATTTATTTAAACTTTTCGCACAAAAAGGTACAAAGGCGGACTTAATGCCTTAGGCATTCTCTACCAGCAATAATATTCCCATAGAAAAGTTCTTGGAAATTAAAACACTACAACAATGAGTCTGATCAACCTCCATGCATGCAGGCACGTTTGCTAATGAAAACAAAACACTGTCTCACACATAATATTACGCTTACGAACTTATGAAACGCGCTTCAGGTGTTGCAGTTTTATGCAATTTCATGATTCAGATTGCGTTTCATCAACGAGCCTACACCAAAACAAAGTCTTAATAAAATTATACTAGCGCAAATGTTTTTTCTCACCGATAATAAATAAAGTGCTGCCCGCCAAACATAATCCAACACGCATGCATACTGCCCGGTTCCAGCTAGAAGCCATACGCCGAGAGAAGTAGCTCATTGGACAGTTCCAACGCTGATCCGTGGGCTGTTGTTCATAGGTCACTGTTGTAGGCTGATACACCGCACTCGTAGGCATTTTGAAAGAAATCGAGTCACAACCCAAACAAAGACTTCGTTATTATAATAACTATAGAAGCACTTCACAGGATTACACGCAGAGCAAGCAAGTAAACACAACAGACTACAGTAGCGTAGTGCATGCGTGAGCAACGATTTATTTATGTGGATTAGTGTTGTTACTTCAACAACGGGCCGCGCGCGACTCGCATTGAAAAGTCGATAATATCATTCCAATTCCGAGGTCGAGACAATATGCTTCCTATCGCATTGACCGATATAATTAATTAAACTGCTTTCACATTACCATGATTGAAATTATTTTGAGATAAAGATAGAAAAATATATGCAGTTATTTTAGAAAGTCAAAGCTTTTATTCAGTATAATATGTTCTGTGCTTTTCTATCTGACAGCATCAGCATCATAGAAATATTTATATTCTGTTACCATCACCGTAATTTCATTCAATCATTGTCTGACCTTCGGCGGCGAAAATGAAAATGTGGACAGCAGAGTTCCAAGATGTTTGATGTGGTTTCTTGAGATTCTTTTATAAATTTTTCATGTCTTGTCCAAATATGGAAGTTTTTTGTTAGAAGTCCATACCAACATTTTTGAAGTGAAAACTTCTTTAGCGGCGTTGTACACTTTTTTGTAATGGGTAAAAAATGAAAAAATGTTAAACTCGCGTCAGGACACTCAGGACGCGTCAGGACACGTGACCGTAAGACGGATGGAGAGTAGACAGCCGGCGTGGCGAAGGAGAGGAAGTATCCCCCTCTCTTTCTACGGCGCGGCGAAAATGTATGCCTGCTGTTTCGTTTAGGCGGCGCAGGGTGCTTGTCCGTCCCACGGAATAGAAAATTATCGTTCCGTGGTCCGTCCGTACAGACGGATGGATGGATGGACAGCTGATGGCTCGACCGTCTGTGTAGTGGCCACACTGCTGTGTATTCGTAAAATTCGTATATATAAAGTGTTTAAAATATGGAAATTGAACAAAGTGCATCTGTGACGAAGAAATAGCGAAAAAAAATGAGTTATATTAATTCAATTAATAGTTGATTTATTTCAACGTTAATATTCAAGTTTTCACTTCTGCCGGCACTCCCGGAGTGCAACCAGTCTTTTTTTTTTATAAGTAAATGAATGACGAATGAAAAATGGAAGGAGTGGAGGGAGGCCTTTGCCCAGGAGTGGGACAGCGCAGGCTAGATAAAAAAAAAAAAATGACTAACGGCAACGACTTCAAAATGCAATTTTATCACGAGTTAACGATTTACCAACATCCGTTAAATCTTCAGAAATGTGACGTTTTATCGTTTAACGAAGCGATGGACGTAGTGCCTAGCTTTAAAAGCGTAATGGATGAATGAATGTAGCCAAGATCGAGCTCAGTGTGTTCAGCAATGGACTACGATAGGTGATAGGATGTTGGCCATTGTTACCTATTTGTATATCGCAGTCAGCGGGGTAATTGCGTAACACACTATCAGTAGCAATGGCTTTTATTTTGAGTCCAACAAGATCCATTGCGTAGGTATTTACGTTGTTGAGCTGACAAATTTTTCGAACTTATTCATTGTGATTGAAAGTGTGTTACGCAATATTCTTTATAGCTACAAGAAATGAAAATCGGAATATTTTGCAAAAATAATGTAATAGTTATAATTTTAAATATTCATTATCACTAATAAATAGTTTTATATCACTAGACAGTCGCTGCTTTATAATTAGAGTCATTTATTTTAACAGGTAAAGGCACTGATCCTTCTTATAAACACTATAATATAATTCTAGTTATATCAAGTAACAGTCACGTCAGTTATCCAGATTAGTAACTGCATACTCAATATTTAAAAATATTATCATTATGGAATTGAGTGAGTCTATTTTCAGCAAAAAACTTCAATAGAAGAGACGTGACTCCCACTCGGCATATCATATTTGATCGAAATTATAAACAAAAGTAAATGTTTGCCAAAACATAGATTAAACTTGATTAAAATAATGTCGTTTTCGAGTTATTATCCTTAAAATACATGATTATTATCATACACATTTCATGTAAATCGGAAGTTACATGTTTGAAGTCGAATAAAACGGAATATTCAGTCATAAATAATAAAAACATTCAGTTACGTTTTGACATCGAAACTACAATACTTATGTTTATATAATAAAATAATAAGGCACCAAAGCATGAGCATTCGCCTTCATATAATTTCGAAAACCAAAGGAATTACAATGCTAAAGTACACCTGTATAATGTCAGCATACTTTTTCATTTGTACTGATTTATTTAAATTATATACAAATATATTCTACAAAAATATTTCAAATACCTTATTCATTATTATCTATTTTGTACATGCAAAATAGAACTTATGTTATTATGCCGTTATATTTATAATTCGACTTAGATACGAAAACTAATGTTGTAAACTTGTAACATTGCTATTGCTTTATTTAAATTATTTAACTTTTAAAAATACGGAAGCCCAATAAATGTTTGCTTCACTGGAAATATTGGTGTAAATAAATAGATCATTCGTTCTGATGGAGTTAAGACTAAATTAAGAAAAGTATATAGGCAACATAGATTTGAGCGTTATTATAGCTAGCCATAAAGCGATTAAATGTGCATAAATTCCTCTTACGTGCAACCAATACCTCTTTCGGTCCACTCGTTCTTGTATTATTTAGTTGATTTCTAGGTAAATACAAACTTTTAGCAGCAGAAGACAAAGAAGAATGCCTAAACTAAGTATGTTAGTGCTTTAAAATAAACGAATTCTATCCATGGCCTGGTTTCAAATCATAAAGATTTCGTTTGAAAAATTCATAGTAATTTTGTCATGACATCTCATCCAGAAATTCCTCAGTCTCATTATATATGTCTTTATTTCAATAGAATCCAGACTAGTTTCTTTAGTACTCACAATTTGCAGCAATATTTACACCGTGCAATCACAATCGTCCGAAATACGTAAAATTCTGAAAAGCGACATACTTTAAATGAACACATTTTGAATTAAATTCTTAAATATCCTTGTTTTATATCATACAGTAAGCAAGACCCACGTATTAATAATATCGGTATCATTCGACGGCAAAGCCGGCCGTTTCGAGCACCGCCTGTTTGAGTTTATCGTGGAGTTTCTCCTTATTCGGGTAAGGAGGTAAGTCGAGACGATTGAAACAAGTGTGGGCTTTCGGGAGCGAGTCGGGAGATGCGTCCGCTACGAGGTGCAGCGTGAAGAGCCTCGGAGCCGCCGCGCCCGTCGAGCCCTGCAGGGCGCGAAAGCCTGCTAGAGGGACGCGCCGGGATCCGGTGACGAATTGTAACAACCTAGCTCGCATTTCCGCGTCGAAGTGTTCGACTATCTCCCAGAACCAGCCAACGATGGGCGCGTCGGGCGTGACGTGCTTGAGGCGCGTGTGGCGGCGCCAGTCGGCGGGATCGAGGTCGGCGCGGCCGGCCAGCAGCGGCTGCAGGTCACGCGGGCTGAGCGGGCGCAGCAGCTGCGGCGGAATGATGTCGGCCAGGCCGCGCTGCAGGGCCAGCCACTGCCGCTCGGCGCCGCGCGTGAAGCGATGCGCCACGTACAGCCGCACGTAGTCGCGCTTGTTGGCGTCCGTCACGGCCTCGTTGGTGCCGCCCGGTCGCAGCTCCATGCTACGTAC
The DNA here is from genome assembly GCA_947508005.1 of Amphipoea lucens. NCBI lineage: Eukaryota > Metazoa > Arthropoda > Insecta > Lepidoptera > Noctuidae > Amphipoea > Amphipoea lucens. Next base: position 15,478,806 of record OX382358.1, on the reverse strand, counting down.
TGCGCCGAATGACGAGCATTCTACTGAGAATGTGGTGTCTATCACGCCAGCAATGCTGTTTTCTCTGGAATCATAAAAAAAATGGATTAGTAAAGCTTTTTGTCGTATTTTGCTAAATCTTAATCTTTGGAAGAACTGATTCGATTACTAAAATTCTATCACTGATTTCTAGTTACACTAATGCTGATTGTCAGTGTAAAACAAAATAACTTCTAGTACAAAATCACTATATTTGTAAATCTAGTTCAAAATATAGGCATTTTCTTTGATTTCCTGTGTACTAACAGCATCCAGGACAACGAGCGATGTAGTTCAGGGTCCACGTCACGAATATCGCGGAGTGTGATCGGTCTGCCGAGCAACTGTTTGTAGAATGGCGCGGTGAACGCCGCGTCGAGCTGATGACCGTGGAATAATGCCACGCCAAGAATGCGGCCCGCGAAGTGGAAGTAAGAAAGATGTTCTGGGTTCACCTGCGCAAAGAAAATGTTATGAAAAAAAAAATTACATTCATGATCTGATTATTGAAAGTATTTTTATTTTTTAAGGCGAAGCCGACCGCACAGTGGCGTCCTCATCGTTTGTTTGGTTATTAATTACTTTATTTTAGAATGAAAATAATAAAACTAAATGTAAAACTACCATTTGTAATAATGTTAACGTATAATCTTGTGGAGCACAACTTTAACGTGCTTATTTTCTGCATTTTCATTCTAAAATAAAAGAAATAACGAAACAAACGATGAGGGCGCCACTGTGCAGTCTGCGTCGTCTGAATGATATTGATAATGATTTTTTAAATTATATGTAGGTAATTATATAAATTGGTGGAAGATGTGAGCTGTTTATTACTTTTCTAAGCAGTTTATATCTTTATTATTTTAAATTAAATATCCTTATATAAATGCGAAAGTAAGTCTGTATGTCTTCTCCTTTTCTTTTTCACACCTTGACTGCTCAAAGGATTTCGATAAAATTAGCACACAGGTAACCAAGACGTTCCCGTGAGATAATTTCCGACCGCCACGGCGCGAAGCCGTGGGCAAAAGGTTGTAGTTCAAAATAAATGATGATTTGCAATTAGGCAATTCTTACTCCAGAATCAGCATTAATCTGCAGCGCGTATCGGTCATCGCCGGCGTTCGCGTACTGGAACAGTCCATAGTGCGGGTTGAAAAGTTCCCTTCCCAACAGATGGAGCCACTCGCGCGCCACGCCGCCATAGTCCAACCCCTCCTCGCCGCGGAACTTCACCAGCAAACGTTTACGCAGTTCCTTGCCTCGTAACTTCATTACGAGCCGGTACGATTCCTCTAGTATTTCGTTACGGGATACCTGCAAAGTTTGATTTGTTTTCATTGGGTGGTATGAGTAAGTGAAACGAAAGTTTTGGGAACTAATAATGTAAAAGAATGAAACCATGTTTTGTGAGGTTTGGGCGTCGTCGGTGTAATTACAGTCACACGAGACACCGTCTCTGCTATGCCCCTGGTAAATAATGCAGATGTCCATATATGATAGGCAGCGGTTACTATTGAGTATAACATCATTCTGCAGTGAGAAAATTGGAAACTTCACAGTATTTTATAATTTTGTACTTTTTATTTTTCTTTTCGGTTTATTACTGTGCTTATAAATTTGGAATGTGCGTTTTATTTTTGCGGAATAAAACCATTTTTTTTACTTGTACATCTTAAAAACCCACCTCTATTCTACAATGTCCAGTTTGAGGCTGCAGTGCTTGCAGCTCAGCTCTCAGCACTCTTGCCTTGGCCGCCAAGTCTCGCTTGTATTTAGGCAGTGCGTCCGAGTCGAGCGGCTCTGCGACCGGCGCAGGCGCTGCTACTGCGGGCTGGGTCGGCGGTACTGCCGGGTCGGGTTGGGGCTGGAAATTAGTTTGTTGGTTTTAAATCGTGTCTGATGGCGGGTCTTAAGGCAGTTTGATTGCAGTAACAGTCTTCCCTTCCGATATGCACTGCCACTGAATATTCGGCTGTTAAATCTTATGTTACCTGCTAATGCTGATGCATCTAATTAAGTGAATTTATGTGTTGTGTCTATCTATCTACCTTTTGTATAATAAGGATTTAACTAACAGATTGAATTGAATAGGATATAAGTGAGGAAGATTTTAAATAAAGGAATACAGTTCTGCCGATTAGACTGGAGTCAATGACCTGTTACAGTGCCCGCGAAGTATGGTCGTCCAGAGGATCGTATAAACGCTTGGAGCTTTTACTTTGCCGCAAGAAGGTGGAGGTAACATAAGAAACTCACAAGTCTCGCCGACAGCGCCAGCCTGGGGTCAGTGAACTGCGTGGTTCTATTATTATGGTCCACGAAATATGGTCGTCCTGAGGGCGCGTGTCTCATCTCCCAACCGGGCGGTAGAGGCCCGGCGGCGGCGGCACAGTGACGCAGGTGCTGTGGCACACGCGGGTCATGCCACGTCGAGGCGCCCGTGCCGGAGTTGTAGAAGTATACCTGACCTTGAGCTGTGGTGCGCATCTCTGGAATGTAGAATATTCAACTTTAATAAAAGTTTTTTTTTATAAATCGTATTGTCCCACGGCACCAAAGCCAACGGCCAACCTACTCTGATATTACTTAGGCGAAGTTTTCTTGTTTAATCATGATTTCTTGCTTACTCTCTTTTCCGTTCTCTCCATTTGGACTCTAGATAGAGTCAGAGCTAGAGCTACCATAGAGAATATTTGTAAAATGTTAGTGTATCAATTCACTGTCGGGTTTATCATAATGATGGCTACTAGTAGTAGCTTGCATGCGGTAAATACATGCATTTTTACAGGCACTTTCTAAAAGTAGGTCCTTTGGAAAAGAGCTAAATGTAAACAACTTTAAAAATCTTAATACTCATCAAAGATATTGTCACATTTCTATAATTTGTTGTTGACAAAATTTCGCGCGCATGTTTCAATCGCCTTCTACTGTGTACAATACCTCCTGGCCTCCCGAGAATTTATTCACCAATTATTCAATGAAAAGAGATTCCAATTGTACACACGGCGACACATCAAACTATACATATCCAGGTTTAGCTGACCTCGCATTGTATAGGTTTTTCGTACAATCAGAAGTCAGCTTTTACTGGTTATGTATAGCTTGATGTGTAGCCGTGCGTACTGACCTGGGAACCAAACTCAAGGCCTCCACGTGGCAGCCGCACTTGCGACAACTAGACTAATGAGGCGGTAACAATGTGTCGTTATACTATAACATTGTTAGGTGATTGTGGTATGTACTGAATACAAATTAACGTTATATTAAGTACTTTGCTACATCATACGTCCTTCATGAAATCATGTGTAGCATGCGACAATGCGCAGGCTTTTGACATACGTAGAAGTCAACGTCTTCTGTTCACACAGGTTTTTTTTTTAAATAAGCTATTCTGTCCCACTCCTGGGATAAGGTTTCCTCCAGTTTTAGGATAATAGTAACAAGATGAAAGGAAACAACCTCTTTTGTTTTAAAAGTTTAAGCCAGCAATCGTCATTTCGTGGTCTACAACGTAAAGCGAAAATGTGTCTCAAAAAAACATTGACCATTTTCTTTAACATCCCTGGTCAATGTTTTTCACACTTTACGCATTGAAAGAATAGCTAACAAAGACACATAATAGGAGTTTTTAATGCTATAGGTATCATAGTGAAGTACCTAATTTCACAAACACACAATAAACAACTTGGTTTGTTTGTATATGAATGCACTAGAAGGCACAATTAATAAAACATGGTACTAAAATAATAACATGGGCTTACTATACTCTAGTTTAGTAATTACATTAGAATGCATCTTAATGTAGCGGTGCACTGCGGTAAATCATGTACAAGACAAAATACATCGCAACTTCAGGTAGAATAATAATTATGTATGGGCGGCCCCCTCCTATTACATGGGACTTCCAACATACCTGGCGAAATGCGTGTTGTTATGTATGTATTATCGCAGACACTCCCGCCTGACCACCACTAAGTTCATTTTTGCTTGCACTAAAAAAATAGAAGCGCACTCTAGTAAGCGCGCCAAGGTAAAATAGGGCCGCCCGTAAAATTCACAAAAGGAGTACACGTGATGCGTCACTAAGCTGCGCAGTGCAGGTTGCAACTAATTGCGTTATCGCTTTCCTAATAGATGAAAACTTTAAGGAGGCGTGGCTTGGCGCCGCAGGATTTAGGTGAAAAAAAATTTAAGTGATCAGGCGGAAAAGGCCGCGGTGGTACAGGTATAACAAATTTGAAGACAAAATTTAACAATAAGTAGTCATAAGATATTTTTTTTACCGTAGCCAGGCGGTAGGTCAGTAGCAGCAATAGGCGTGGGTGTGGTTGCGGCGGGCGGGTTACCGGCGGCCGAGCCCGCGGGCGGAGTTGCCGCCGTCGGAATGCGCGATCGAACCGCCGTCTGTGGCTGCGGCTCTGGTCTACAACAATGAAAAATACAGTCAAGCACTTGAAACTTCAAATTAAATTAAATTGTTTATTCTGTAAATAGGATATCGGAATCACTTTTACACGTCATAATAAAAAATAAGCTGGATAGAGTCGACATTTCCTATCTGACTACCCCTTAGACGAAATGGTGAAACAAACTCATAGGACAGTCTCTTTTAAAGTCCTGACTCAGTATTAAAAATATGGTGGAACTAGATGCAGGGTAGCATCTGGACTCACCTTTTTAGGAAAATACATGGTCACAGTCTGATCTCAGTCTCAATCTGTTAAAAATACCTCTAGTTTCCCTACATTTTTGACATTGATTGTCGCCGAGGTGAGATTGTGACTAGATTTTGAACGTTTTTAATTACGGGAACAGGGTTCAGAAACAGTTTGAGTAACCAGTCTCAAATGTTGCTGGAAACAAAGTTAACTTCAATATTTCTCATCCACGTGATCAGTGAACGAACACAAACCCTGTTTAAAATGAATCAGTAAAAATAACAATAGGACTGGCCTTGGATCGTACTCAAATTACATTGTTGTGTTAATTAAATAAGTTCTTGTTTGAGTTCTATTTTTTTTTTAAATAGTCATTGGAGACCCACCACTGACATTGAATTAATTATTAGTCAAGAAAAGAACTGTCCAATGACAATTTCAGGTCTCTATTAATGGTATTATGTCCACTATCCTTTTAAGCTTCGACTACTTGACTCTTACAACGATCATTTTCGTTAACTTCCACCATAATTAAACAGTTTACATAAACACAAACATCTACAAAACTTAAGACAAAAGCGCCAATGTAGCTCGCAAAATTATTATGTTTTTACGTTTTTGTGCAATTTGCAGGTCAGTATTAAGTTGTGTGTTGATGTTGAGTATGATTTGCGGCCGTAACACATGTATTTACAGAATTATAATAATTGTAATCATCAGTACTAATTGCAAAACACAAGAAAATTTTAATTTCGCGGGCTAACCCCTGACGTTTTCTTCTAACTGTGAAAACAGAACACAAAATGAATACAAACCTTAAAGATATGGAAGTGGCATGATTGACGTCTGTGTCGGAGGATGGTGATACTGGTGACGAGGGCGACGATGGCGACGCCGGGGAGGCGGGGGTGGAGGGGGTCGCGGCCGGCGTGGGCGACGAGGGCGGGGACGAGCCGGCCGGCGACGCGGGCGAGCCCGGGCACGTCGGCCGCTCCCACTGGGTGCGGCGGGACGCGTGGTTGACGTAGTAAGCTCTACAATGGTGAATTTTGTGTTTCTTGAGTTTTATTTCTTCCATAAGTGTGCCCAATGGGATTTCCCATGGGCTAGAATGAAGAACTTCCATACAAGCTTCATCCCCTATTTAAATATCTAATAGACTTTGTATTTAGGGGTTGAATTTTCAGAAATCCTTCCTTAGCTTCTGGATCCAGCGGTTCAGGTTGTGCTTTGTCTGTCAGTGGATGTATATGTATGAATGAATAAATTTAAGACCTTAAATCTATCAGGGCTCTATTGATATGGGAATATATATGGATGATTAACTCGTAAACCTAAGAATATTTTCCAAGAATGTTGCTCTTTCACATCACATGCTAGGTCTAGGTGAGGTAACAAAACGTGAATAAAAAAAACGTGTTAGTCTGCCACTAGATGTAAAGACCCCTGCGAGTGCGGTAATGAGTCCCGTAAGACCTTTACACATCACAATAACATCAAGAAACAAGCCATCACCAGTCACAAAACCATCTTCTGCCTAGACTTTCCCAACTATGTACGGGTCAGCTGCACACACATACAGCTGAACACCACCAAAACATAATATACAAAACGATATTGACCTTCCGCTAGATGTGAACCGCTCCTCCCAATGTTGCGGCAGCGGATTCCTCGTCCCATTTTGTACGGGCGGCGGTTCACGTGGATCACGGGGCGTGCGCACATCGCCGGCTGGGCCCACTACTGCCAATGGTGAACCTTCACCGGCCGCGGTCGCTGGCTCCCCGCGAGCCGCGTCTCGGGACACTAGTGACACGATCACTTGTCCCCGAACGCCGAAGGTCTCGCCTGAACCCTCCTCGCATAACTCCAGGCATTGGTCTGTTTGAAACATCATTTTAAATTAATCGTCAAAAAAAGATCCACATTCTCTTTGTAACAGACTTAAAAAAAAAAAGGAGGTTCTCAGTTCGTCGGGAATCTTTTATTTTTGAACATTCTACAGCACTACAATAGTCGACGATAAAATGTTAATACACTTTAAAAGAGTCTAAAACGTATGACAATAAAATCTTCTTCTTTAAAAAACTTTCTAAGGTCATTGAAAAGGAATGGAGAGGTAACATTGAATTCCGCAATTTGAATCTTTAAACAATCTCTTTCACTATTACAGGAAGCTGGAAGTTACGTGAAGTGGACAAAACTAATTTACTTTACAATAAAAAGTTTTTATCACTTTTGCTTACATTGAGGACGAAAATATTTGGTTTCTATTGTTATGTACTCAAATAACCAAGGCTTGATAAACAATTGTTTTCTGAGTAACCACATTTCAAACTAAATATGAGACACTATTGAACTACACATTCTGGGCCATATTTAGATGGAACATTATACTCAAGATAGCACATTCATTAGTTTTATGAACACCAAAATGATCTGACACAATGAACAAAAATAGAACATTTTGAACTTACAACCCGTGTCCTTCAATTTGTGTACAGTAGACGGCTGAATTCGAATACATCCAAGGAATCCTGAATTTTGTCTTTTGTGGACTTTGCGTTGATTCCATACACTGTAAATCAAATCATTTACTATTATACTGCAAAATAAAACTATAGCCAACAGATTGATGCTTAGATCTCATTCTTCACAGCTCTTAATTAATTTTTTCCCTTTGGATCATTAAAGGCTACAGTCCTTTATTCATAATCAGACTATAATGTTCCCACTGCTGGAACACAGGCTTCCTCTCGGTGAGAGGGAAATGGGTCGTAATCCACCACGCGGGCCCAGGGCGGGTTGGTAATGTCATGTGTCTTCGAATTTTTGGTTCTAGGACATGCCGGTCTCCTTACAATGTTTTCCTTCACAGTTTTGAGAGCAGTGGTGATTAAATAATTTACACAAAGTAAAGCGCCTGTATGGGTTCGAACCTACGACCTACAACTCGTAAGTCGCGGCCGTTACCACTTGGCCACCACTGCTCTCCTCCCCTACAGTGCTTTATTACTAATATATTTTTACCCTCTTTTAAAATGACTTTCAAAAGACAATTGCATCTCTTATTAAGTAATTCATAGGGAATTGTTTTACTTTTTTTGTTGTTTTTTCCTGTGTATTTTCCACATACTACATAATAGATGTTGTGATGTTTGTGGTGTGGGCATGTATGATGAAATACATTTGCTCTGTGTGATGAACAACATAGACCAATCATTAACTATACAGGGTGTCCCGTAATTAATGGATAACCTTTTAAGGGGTCATTCTACTTATCGTTATGAGTAACTTATACTACGGGAGCAAACATGAAATCGCAATTTATGTTTGCACAACTCGTCAAAATGTAGGAAACAGCTGATTCATTTTTCGCGATTTCAGGTTATAAGGGCCCCTTAAGAGGTTATCCATTAATTACGGGAGACCCTGTATACCAAACTTTTTTGAAGTAGGTTCTAATCCTTATTAGATATACAACCAAACAAATAAACATACAAGCAATTCCTTATAAGGTTTTAAAACATTCAAATGAAGGTATAGCAAATAAGAAACCAGGGATGTTTATTTATGCACAAACATATCAAAACAATTCAATCAACTGTATCTTTCTTTACTTCAATTTAAACATGTAGTAAGTAGGTATTTTATTTCTGTTTGTGGTACAACGCATTTTCTATCTTTGGCAAATTTTTATCCTAAAGCAGCACATTTTTACCGTCTTGAATTAATTATAGTCAATTAGTCAGGCACAATAACTGTTTACTATCTTATGGTCAGCTTACTTCCTCAATTGTACATTAATGATGCTGAAGCGGTGAAAGTACAATTTTAGCATGAAAATAATAATAATTACGCTTGTCATCAGTTCCTGCATTTGTGTAAATTGAGATTCACTGCAGAGTTCTCAGTAGTACTTTCACTTTAGTATGCTCTGATGTGCAATGTCAAATATCATTGATAAGAATCATTTAAGATAAGCAATGAAACAGTAAGTATATAGGTCATCTTACTATACAGATATTATTTGAACATTGCACAGATAGTCGAGACACTAAGAATAACAATTTTAATCAAATATAATCTAGTCATAAGACTGTATTTTTACGACTTGATGATACATTTTGCATATTATTATTTCATTGAAATAAACAACTCCGCCAATCAATATAATACTTACTAAAGGAATGTATGTCATTCAATTCTGAGCAAGAAACTAAATACTAAAACATTTCATACCTAATTAAGGACAACATGAAGCTCTTAATTGCTTGAGGACTCATCAACACATATAAAATTATGTATAGTAACTATCAAACTTACCTAATTGTAATGCCGTCTCCTTTGGTTAGGTACAGATCGTAGTGTGTATTCCACTTGGGATCGAGGGTAGCTTTCACAGTATTAGTAGAATACACCTGTCCACTGCCATCTACAGAGATTTTTGCAAAAGGGTCTGGCAAACCTAAAATAATTTAGTAATGATCATTAATGTGTTAAGGCAGCGTATTTATGAATCCTAACATAGGTGGAACAGGCTGAGAATGCGACGCAGTTCCATTAGACATAGTGTTTTCGCATAAATTCAACGCAGGTCGTATGAATCTCACCTTGAAGATACACTCTGCTCAATTTTGAATTAATCATTATAATCATACAAAGTGAAATAGTACTTACGAAAAAGGTCCCTCCTGACCAAATTCCTTGCACATAGAACTAAAAACAAAATAAATAAGCGAGTTAATTACAAAGAATGTTAAACATACTCGAAGCAAAATATTCACACCAAGTAGCGGAAATGGTTGGATAACAGGGCACTCACTAGTTAAACGTATTTTCTGGGCACCGTATTTACGATTGGACACGGGAGTGGACATTTTTTAATACTATGGAATAATCATCTGGATTAAATAAATTTTAAAATGATTTTATACGATTTTCACATAAACTTTCAGCCACCATTTTTATTTCGTTGAATGAAATTACAGACTATACATATTGTAGTCTTTGATTACAGAGTACTTTTTGATTGAATGAAATTTTATGAAATGATTTTGTTTTTTTTCACTTCACGTACGTAAATAATAAATCTAGCAGGGAACTATGTCTTTTCAGCCAAGTGGAGCCTTAGACTACTATTTGAAACTAGAGTGGAGCTTTCAAGTAGTGCATTTCATATGAGTATTCTCGATAAGCTTATTGATGTACCGTAAACATTCCGAAAGGTTACGATAATTCGATCTCTGCTTGTGATGAATCATCAAGTTCATTCATTTCATTCCTTTTGTTTAATTTGTCTTGTCAAAAATTCTTAGTCTGTGATATATGTGTTCTGTGGTCTGTGAACTCAACAAGGTTTGTGCATTCACAGAGTACTTTTTGATCAATTAAAATTTTCCTCTATGTTTTTGATAGACTGAAAGTGCATTTTGTTGTGCTTTTGTATCATAACTTTGTACTTTTACTATTAATTTTAATCATGAGTTGAATATTTTAAGCTGCTTTAAGAAAGCAGATGGCTGTCCAGCCAAACAGACATAAAATCTGTGAATATATTTATCGTCATTCGCAGAGACAAATGATTACAAAAAGCGGCATTTTCAAAACTATTCATTTGAAAGTAATTTGTTTGATGTAGGTAACTATTTTTAGATGATTTATTGAAGTAATGTAGCGCTCAAGATCAAACTCCAAAACCCACTAATCATTTAGAATTTAGATGATTCAATAACGTAGAATCTAATTTTGTTCATAAAGAACAAATCACTTTTACCAACCACTTTATTATTATTAGAAAGTTTTAACTCATTATCTCTTCTGAAACTTTAAAAAGTAGTGCAAAACCTAGGAATTTCTAATGCTGCAGCTGGCTATACAGAACAGCATCAATATAAAAATCTGATACGTTTTCTTTTATTTTATTATTTTCTGGAGACGTGTTTAAAAATATACGACTCCAGAAAGCCAGTGATAGAAGAGTAGGAAAGATGTAATTTCACCTTTCGCTAACATCGGCATCGCATATATATTGGTCAACAGTGGGAAGTGTAAATACCGTAAAATATCAATAAGACAAGACCGGTTGTTGATAACAACCACACAACAACATACATAGCATAGTCGTACCTACCTACTAAAATAAATTATCAGATAGAAATTTATTACCCTCTATCTTGTTCAATTTAAAAACATACAAGAATATGGTACGTACGCCAATACAAGTAGCATCTATCTAAGGTAAATAGGTATTAATAATAATGATAACGAACGTCAAATTGATTGTCGCGTGACTAAAACCACAGTAGACAGGTGCTAAAACTGTCCTACATTATGAATTTAGAATTTATCAAGCACACACATTCAGCGCAAGTTGCATTGGAGAGAAGTCAGAAAAATTTCGAGTTTCGAATATGAACCCGATTATAATCGTGCACGGAGGAGCTGGGGATATTCCCCAAAGCCGGGTGAAAGGCAAGTTGGACGGTATGAAGACATCAGTAACAGCAGGATATGAGGTCCTGAAGAATGGGGGCAGTGCCTTGGATGCGGTGGAAGCTGCTGTTGTGTCTATGGAGAAAGATGAAAACTTTAATGCTGGTATTTTTTGTTTCTAATGTTTTATTGTAATATTATTGTTTACCAATTATTTAGCGGATTTGCGGGTGTACATCTAGTTCGTGCTCAGCTAACTGCCTAGCACCTTCTTTTCGTGTCAATTTTCTGTGTGTTATCCTGTTTTTTTTTTAATTTGAACTCAAGCTACCTTCGCATCCAGCCATTTCAATGATTTTCTCACCACATTCAGGTTATGGATCAGTTTTAACTCTGCGAGGTGAAGTCGAAATGGAAGCAAGCATCATGCGTGGGCAGGACCTGAATGTGGGTGGAGTTACACTGGTCAAGGAGTTTCTTCACCCTATCAGCATTGCTCATAAAGTTCTTACGGACTCACCACATTCCCTTTTGGGAGGGGAGGGCGCTAAAATGTTTGCTTTAGAAAAGGTATAAAAAGTTTTTGGACCTTACGTACGGTTGTATAATCCGCACGCGATGAGAATGGGATGGAACCTTGTTAAAGTAAATCGAAAATGACAGTTCTCAAGTAGCGTTAGCCAAAAACATCTGATTATTATATTTCTACGATCTATCATAGGGTTTTGAAAATACACAACAATGTTTCGACGCGAGTTTGCCGACGCTACGGCTAGACGGCGGATCGCGCGCGTCTTAGTTCCAAAAGGTAGCACTAGCATCCCATTCTGATCGCGCGCGGATTATACATACCTATCTGAATGACTAACGTAACTTCGGTACCAATTCATTTTATATTTGCAGGGGTTTAAACCAATTCCGCCAGAATCATTGATAAGTGAAAATGCAAAGAAAGCCTTGGAAAACTTCTTAAAACATGGAGATTTTGGGAGAACAGAAATAGGACCTAAAGATGAGGTAGGACCTAACCTTAGTTATTAAATTATTATAACAAATACACTCGTAAATATTCAGAAATGCCTTTTACCATTACCTACCCAAATTAATTTCAAGGGTGGAGTGGGAACAGTTGGTGCTGTAGCCATAGATTCTCAAGGTCACGTAGCGGCCGCCACCAGTACAGGTGGCATGAGTGGAAAAGCAGTTGGCAGAATCGGGGATACGCCACAAATTGGAAGCGGAACTTACGCCGACGATCTAATTGGTGGTGTCTCCACTACAGGTATGAACGTCAGTTATCAAATATTTACCTATACCAAAAAAAATGAATTTCAGAGGAAAATTTAATAATTATTTCATTTGTATCCTATTGCAGGTCATGGGGAGTCTATACTGAAATATTGTTTGGCTCACAGTATTATAAAGCTTATGGAGTGTGGCACAGATGCAAACACGGCTACAACCATTGCAGTAAAAGGTATGTTGGCAAATCTTTCCCTTCTCTTAAGTCTTGTCTATATTAAGTAGCGATACACGTTATTGGAAACGAGATCTTGTCCTTAAGAAAATAATAGAACATGTGTGGACTTCCCATGATAATTCATGTTTTGACTCATGATCTATTTTATGGTACGGGACTGAATATGACAATCCGAGTCTAATCCGTATTCTTGTATAGGAATGACTTCTCGGCTGAGAAATACTGCGGGAGCGATAACCTTATCAAAAGATGGTGACGTTGGCGTTCACTTCAGCTCGAAAAGAATGTCCTGGGCGTACGTCAAAGATGGCCAAATATTTTACGGCATCGAGCCAGGCGAAATTCTTCAAGAGGAATATCAGCCAAAGAACTGTTAAATGTAGTCGTAATTACAGCTGTCTAACAGCTGTAATTACGACTACATTTACTTATAAAGACTGAAATAAGACTTGTAAAGAGAATGGTGGAGAGTACCTATTTCCAACAATTGTATGATCAAAATAACATCATTATATTATTATACCACAATAAACAAATTTTTACCATACAAAATGAACTGCTGTCTATTATTTAATTAGTTGGTAATAATTAATTATTGTCCTATCCTGCCATTACAAAACGCGCGATATCGCGATAAGTTGTGGCTGCATCTACGATTAACGCCCCCCTGCCCGCCCGTCATCGCGATTATTATCGACGTTTCCCGTTGGTGTGGCCCGGGCATCACCGCATCAGGCACCTTTTACTCAACTTGTATGAAGATCTTTCAGTAGTTGCATACGAATTCTTAGTCTGTGCGAACAACTAGCCGTAGTAGAACTGACAAGACAAGAATGCGCCTGCCGCCTGGTTCTCGTCCTACCCCCGAGCCCCTACCCCGCAGGCGAGGTTTTTCTATAGTCACTCGGTTGCTTAGACCTATCAAAAAGTTCTCTGTGGCTTAGACCACTCGGTTCGGTCATTCGGAGTCACATTCGTTCGGTGTGCTCCATTGACATAGAAAAGTATGGACTGGAAATACCTACAAAAATAGGGTGCATACCTACAACCATAGATATAGAATTCCGTAGATTGGTAATGTCAACAATCAAACGAGACCAAAAACCATTGATCTAAGTGTGCGTAAAATGTAAGTGTGTGCGTAATACATATATCTATATTTTATTTTGTTTGTTACAATAAGTACTTAAATATAATCTATTTTTCTAAGATTATGCATTTGTATGAAGCTACCTATCTTAGCTGTCGATATCAACAAAAATTAGGCTACGCATAACTAAAAAGTGAGGTTATAACTCCTTCGTATTTCTCTATTTGTTATTTCTTAAATACGGTGGTTTTAGGCATGCTAATTCATCTAAATCGTAAGTATAATAATGTTCTCATCATATTTTGCTTATAGCCGGCTTATTAGTGCATTGTTAATGCAGAAATAACGATTAAAACACATTGTAAACATACTGGTGAAACGAGTAATCCTGGGGGTTTTTCTTTTTGGAAGATTCACATCCTGGTACTGCACAAGAAACCATCGTATTATGGTTATTTAATCACAGGTTATCACTCTAGTTCGCTTAAATAATTGCCGAAACGCTCACGTAAACAGTCACCGGGGCCGGTATGGGCCGGTAGCAAATACGTGTTTGGCCCTGTTAACAGCGTCACTTTCTTTCTCTTTCTAACACAGCAAAGTTCCGTTAAAGCGGGAGCTCTCATTCACTCTCATGGCCAATCTACGGAATTCTATATCTATGCCTACAACTCATATTGTCTCATAAAATGGCTGCCATTGCTAGGGTTGTGCCAATCAAGGAAAATTGGTGTTACTGTATCGAGTATCGATATATGAATCTGCAGTGGCAAGAAGAGAGAAACAGATCGTCCATAAAAATAAAAAACGAGTTATTTATTTATTAAAACCAGTACCAGGTACTTAACAAAATAAACATTGTAAAAGCCAATTATTATTAATCGACTTCAAAAACGGAGGTTCTGTATTCGACCCGTATGTTTGTATGTCCGCGATTTTCTCAAAAAGTAATGAACCAATTTTTATAACTTTTTCGCTAATGTAATCTACATACTTTCAGGAAGGTTTTAGTATATAATACATTAGGTAATTATTCTTATGTACGAAGTTATATGCATAAATGTATGTACTACATCTCCGGCATTTCTATGATGATTCTTCTAGTCGGTGTATTCAATTCTTCAATGCACTAGTGTTAATTGAATTTGTGTGGGGTAGGTACAACTAAAAAGTGAAAAATAAAAACATTTTTACAAAAAAAACAACCGACTTCAAAAAAAATACTACAAAGTGAAAAATAACTTTAATTTCGGAAGTCGGAGTCAAAAAACGAAAATACGGAACCAACGACACCGACTTTCGAAATTAAAGTTATTTTTCACTTTGTAAGTAGTATTTTTTTTGAAATTGGTTGTTTTTTTTTTTTTGTAAAAATGTTTTTATTAAAACAGTAACCGTGGAGTTTCTTGCCGGTTCTTCTCCATAGCAAACAACCAATTTTATTGGAACCGTGCACCTAGCTTCTGAGTCTGACGTTTCATAAGTGCCTATGTAGGTTTATGTGAAATAAAATATTTTGATTTTGGTTCTGTGAACCACGGGCCGAACCTAGCAAGGTCGCTCGGACCTAATAAGACGCAGGATTATTTATGTTAACATCGCAGAAAATACCGATATCTTTTCAGCGGAGGAACTAGATTCGGAAACTTGGCAGCGGTACAACACTATTCCAATACTTATGACATATTATTGTAAACAAATAAGTGAAGTAACAAAAATAATAAAAGGTCTGTTATACGGAAAATAACCCAAATATCAATACTTTAGCCATAAATTCATGATCGGGTTACAATTGTATCATCGAATGTGTATTATTTTATGTATTATTGCATGAAAACCGGCTTTAACCTGTGCAAAGACAATAGAGATTGATTTTCATTATTTCTTGCACCACACTTCACAATACAACGCACAGGCATGTTGAATTGCTGTTTTCCAACATTTACATGCAGTTTTAAAAGGTAAAAACCTTGTAATTTTCTCGCAAATCTCAATAATACAAAAAATAAACAACCATTTGACAGCAAAACTACCACGAAACTCGTCCACAGATTACTAATCTCGTCGCATAAGATGGCTTTTACGGCACTTACCTACAGCTGTCACTACGTCACGACAAAATTTTGCCATAATGAGCAACAACTTAAAATATTGTTGTCTCTTTTTTCAAATACGATTATCATATTGGAAAGAATGAGACAAAACGATATTTCACATTCTGAATCATATTTCACTCATATTTGTATAAGCAAATGTATGTATAGAATAACGCGGCGTCTCCATGTTTTTCCTATCTCAATGGGTGTGCTCGGACTTACAAAATTGAAATACTTTTCACAGTCCTTTTTAATGACAGTGACACTGTGACATTGACAAACCTTGTGACAAAGACAAGTCAAATGAAATAAATGACATTGACAGTAGTATTTTAATGAATTAATGATATTGTGAATGGGAGATTTCATTTTAATTTTCTTTTGGTCATTTATTTTACTATTATTCTACGTGAGACAAATTTTATACTAAAGAAAAAGTAAAACTAAACATGTTGTTTAACGGTAATATGCCAATAAGGTTCAAGCCGTTAGAGTTTAATTGTTTCAACTGGTTATACAGTGTCGCACCATGTTTTCCTGTGAATGCCTGCAAAGTCAATGTTATCAATGATCCTAAAAAGTTTTACGATACTCTCTGCGAGAGATTTCAGAACGCTAACAGGAGAATATCTGTCGCGAGCCTATACTTAGGAACTGGATCTATGGAAAGGAAACTTTTAGATATTACAAAAATGAACTTGGAAGACAAGAAATCTTTGCACTTCAAAGTTCTTTTAGATTATCAGCGCGGTACGCGGGGTCAGGTAAACTCAGTGACACAGTTACGAGACTTTGTAAACAATGTCCCTAGCCAGTGTTCAATCAGTTTGTATCAGACACCCAGACTACATGGTTCTTGGTCGAAAGCCCTACCATCTCGTTATAACGAGCTCATAGGACTACAGCATATGAAGCTTTACATAGCCGATGACTCGGTGTTGCTGAGTGGTGCCAATTATTCCAATGACTACTTCCGACAAAGGCAGGATCGCTATATTGAGATTGTGGATGCAGACCTGGCAAATTTTTATAGTGAACTCATAGGTATGATGACTGTAAGTTATTAGTATCTGTTTTTTTTTTATTTGAGACATTATTGTTTACACTGCTTTGTTTATGTGGAATTTATTTGTTATTTTTTAGCACTGTGTGAAATAAACCCGTGCTTAAGTCATGCTTTTTTGTGACTTAAGTAGTTCATTTTTACACAGAAAAGCGTGATTTAAGTGCAGGTTTAGGTCACACAAGCTATAAAATAGTATATGTTACTTGGCACTAAAGTAAGTCTATTAATTCATGCACGGCGTAATTTCACGCAGTGCAATACTAGACTTACTTAAATCACCCATATTGTAATGTACTAATTTGTTGATTTGGTAAATTACATGAGTGTGCTTCATAGAGACACCAACCAATCCTTAACATTTGCTTTTTAGATGAAGTAAGCAACTTCAGTAAGCATTATTCAAAGAATGGAATAGAGGAAAGAAAGTATGCATCAAAAGAGTTGTTTATCCAAGATATGAGGAAGAAGGTCAATGATTTTATGTTAAGATGGCAGGAGCAACAGTTGAACAAACTGACCTCTTTAGAGGATTCTGATGGTATGTGTTATTTTATTTTTAACACTTTGTGGGACACTTAACGCCCCTCAACATAATTACAATAAAACTTCTATTAGGTCTCATTTTTTTTTTTAATTTGAAATGTGCTTGCTCTTGACTCTAGCCTAGGTCAAAGGTGACAGAGACATTCAGTGTCCTTCAATATGTTAACATGTATAAATTATTGGTTATGTTGTAATGTGAGGTGTGTCTGATCTGTTCAAATGTGTAACTATGAGGGTAACCCCATATTTGGCATGTAAGTGTGGCTCAGGGTTGCCAACCCTACTGTATCCTAAATACTATATTTCTAATCTAAAATAAACATATAATATGCAAAGCTACTATATTTCCAATAAAAATGCAAATAACATTATTTTATTAATACAAGTGCAAAAAATTTTGACTATTCTCTTTCTAACAAAAAATGTGTCGCAAAATCTACTGCTGAAAATGGCATCAAGTATTGCTCAATGATTTTGACATTTATTATATTTTCAAAATAGTATCATTTCTTCTTTCTATACCAGCAAATTCAGCTTTTACTGAGCGCATACTTTCAGTAACTAATACAAAATGGTGAGATGAGCACAATAGGGCCAGTATTAATCTCATAAAAGTGAAATAAAGGTATTTTGTAACCATAATTTATTTTTAGTTTAATAATAGATAAAATGCTTAATAATAAAAAAACAAAATAAAGGCTCGAAAGTAGCAAAAAATATACATTTAATTATTTATTTTTTAAACATATATACATATACATAATACATATTTTTTTGCCATCCATTATATTTTTACAGCATTCTCTGTAAAAATATAGTGGACCGCGAAAAAATAAAAAAAGTTGGCTACCAAGAAGTACCTAGAAGGGATCCCTTCTTTTCGCATAATGTTCTTTGTCCTAATATACTTCGGCATAACGATTTTGGCACAATTTGTTTTGGCATAATAATACTTCGGCATAATTTTTTTAGGCATACATTTTATGTTGGCATAATCATCTTAAAGACTAATTTGTTTTGGCATAAATTTGATTCGCATAACGTTAGTAGGCCTAATGACTATTAGCATAACGTTAGTAGGCCTAATGACTATTAGCATAATAATATTTAGGCATACAATTAATATAATTTATACATAACATTATGTAACTTAAACGATTTTTCAATCGCGAGATAACTTTTATCTGAAGAATATATTAGATGTTTTGACAGTTTTTGTATAAAAAAATATGTCAATCAGTTAACTTCTATTATGAGAAATAAATATGGCGGTTATTCCTCAGATAGAAGTTGGGAACACCCAAATACTCCGAAATATTTTACTCCGAATTTCGATGTTCCGATTTTCAAAAGTCCGAATTTCATAATACCTAAGAATCATAACGTCTGTTATTAAAAATCACGAAATTTTTTTTACCGAAAGTCATAAATGCGACTTGTTTGTTTTCCGATTTACATATATTCGAAGAATCTAATACTCGATGGGTTCTCGGTCCGAAAAACGACATTCCGATTTTCAATACTCCGAATTATTTCCGTTACCGTTACCGCACCCGAACTCAACGAACGTAATAGATGGCGTAGGATGCGTAGAACGTAATAGGCGACGTAGGATGCGAGCGAAGGGCACCCCGAGGTTCGGTTTGGTTAGGTTACTTTAAACCCTTTACACAGAAATAGGGGCCCCGCGAAGCGGGGCTCCGTCGACATAGGATGCAAGAGCGAGCGATGGGCACCCCGAGGTTCGGTTTGGTTAGGTTACTTTAAACCCTTTACACAGAAATAGGGGCCCCGCGAAGCGGGGCTCCGTCGACATAGGATGCAACAGCGAGCGCTTGAATGCTGCATGCTGCATGCTTGCTTGCATGCATGCTTGTTTGTTTGCTGCATGCTTGCTTGCATGCTGTATGCTTGCTTGCTTCCTACAGCGAAAAAATAAAAATATGTTTTAGGTTCCCTATCCATTTGCATAAAATTTTAAGACCTAATATAACTTAGCATAATTTTGTTTGGCATAATTATATTTTCGCATAATATAATTACGCATAACAGCTTACGCATAATTTTTTTAAGCATAATTTCTCTAACCATAATAATGATTAAGCATAATATTGTAAAGCATAAATTTATTAAGCATAAAGTACTAAAGCATAACTTTTTTAAGCATAATATCCTAAAGCATAAATTTATTTACGCATAATGATATTAAAACATATTTTTATTTTTTCGCTGTAGGAAGCATGAAGCAAGCAAGCATACAGCATGCAAGCAAGCATGCAGCAAACAAACAAGCATGCATGCAAGCAAGCATGCAGCATGCAGCATTCAAGCGCTCGCTGTTGCATCCTATGTCGACGGAGCCCCGCTTCGCGGGGCCCCTATTTCTGTGTAAAGGGTTTAAAGTAACCTAACCAAACCGAACCTCGGGGTGCCCATCGCTCGCTCTTGCATCCTATGTCGACGGAGCCCCGCTTCGCGGGGCCCCTATTTCTATGTAAAGGGTTTAAAGTAACCTAACTAAACCGAACCTCGGGGTGCCCATCGCTCGCTTTTGCATCCTATGTCGACGGAGCCCCGCTTCGCGGGGCCCCTATTTCTGTGTAAAGGGTTTAAAGTAACCTAACCAAACCGAACCTCGGGGTGCCCTTCGCTCGCATCCTACGTCGCCTATTACGTTCTACGCATCCTACGCCATCTATTACGTTCGTTGAGTTCGGGTGCGGTAACGGTAACGGAAATAATTCGGAGTATTGAAAATCGGAATGTCGTTTTTCGGACCGAGAACCCATCGAGTATTTGATTCTTCGAATATATGTAAATCGGAAAACAAACAAGTCGCATTTATGACTTTCGGTAAAATAAATTTCGTGATTTTTAATAACAGACGTTATGATTCTTAGGTATTATGAAATTCGGACTTTTGAAAATCGGAACATCGAAATTCGGAGTAAAATATTTCGGAGTATTTGGGTGTTCCCAACTTCTATCTGAGGAATAACCGCCATATTTATTTCTCATAATAGAAGTTAACTGATTGACATATTTTTTTTATACAAAAACTGTCAAAACATCTAATATATTCTTCAGATAAAAGTTATCTCGCGATTGAAAAATCGTTTAAGTTACATAATGTTATGTATAAATTATATTAATTGTATGCCTTAATATTATTATGCTAATAGTCATTAGGCCTACTAACGTTATGCTAATAGTCATTAGGCCTACTAACGTTATGCGAATCAAATTTATGCCAAAACAAATTAGTCTTTAAGATGATTATGCCAACATAAAATGTATGCCTAAAAAAATTATGCCGAAGTATTATTATGCCAAAACAAATTGTGCCAAAATCGTTATGCCGAAGTATATTAGGACAAAGAACATTATGCGAAAAGAAGGGATCCCTATGTTTTAATATCATTATGCGTAAATAAATTTATGCTTTAGGATATTATGCTTAAAAAAGTTATGCTTTAGTACTTTATGCTTAATAAATTTATGCTTTACAATATTATGCTTAATCATTATTGTGGTTAGAGAAATTATGCTTAAAAAAATTATGCGTAAGCTGTTATGCGTAATTATATTATGCGAAAATATAATTATGCTAAACAAAATTATGCTAAGTTATATTAGGTCTTAAAATTTTATGCAAATGGATAGGGAACCACCTAGAATAGCATTAATTAAAAAAAGTTTTTTTGTAATTAATTTTTACAAAACAGCCAATAACAGTTTAACTCACTGTTTGTTCAAGGCACATTGTGCCATTAGTCCATTACATTAAATCCTGAATATGTGTAATTACAGCAACAACTAAAGACACATGGATATTCCCTCTCATTCAAATGGGAGAGTATGGCATTACTCAAGATGAACAGGTCACCAAGAAGGTTTTAGCCTCAGTTCCAGAAGGTTCTATCATTCAGCTGGCCACTGGATACTTCAACCTTACTGATGAGTATGCTAAGACTTTATTAAATGACTGCAAGGCAAATATTAGCTTACTGATGGCACACCCAAATGTGAGTATAACCTTTTTTTAACGAATAGTTGATCACTCATTAATTAAGAGTTTGTGGAAAATTGAAGTATAATTGTTTTATGGCTCAACTTGGCACAGGCTTTTGTCCCGCGGCGAATTGAAAAACTGAATTCCCTTTTCTTTCAAATGTAAATTTATAAGTGATTGGAGTAAGTTTTTATAAACTTTGCTATCTTTTATATTTTTCAGGCAAATGGATTTTTGGGTGCCTCAGGTCCTGCTGGTGGGATTCCACATGCCTACTCATTAATTGCAAGAAAGTGAGTGAATAAACACAATTTTTTTCATGCTAATTTTCCTATTCTTGTTTGTTGTGGTGCCACTTCTCAGCATAACAATAGAAGGTGGGGAAGGCTTCCAGGCACTATAAAACCTCGAATTTTTAGTCCAATTTGGATAAAATATGCCTTTTAAATCTTTTTTCCCGAGAATGTTCATTAATGACGATGTTATTGCAGGTTCTGGCAAAGAGTAATGGACTACAGACAAATGAACAGAGTGCAAATGTTGGAATATGAGCGCCCAGGGTGGACATTCCATGCCAAGGGACTATGGTAAAGTTTATTTTTAATTTATTATTATGCAAAGCTCAATCTATTGCAGGATCGTCACATAGTTCATAGCTTTATGTTGCGAAATAGTATATGCAGCGAGCTTGACTCGCTAACAGTGGGTAACACATTTAACTGTGCCCCAGAAAATTGTATTGAATAGGTATGTTAACACCACCAATACCAACTAGCTAAAAAAAATAGCGTAGCTTAAATAAAAAACTTGACCAACTCCAGGTGCTAATGCACTTAATAAAACTTGCTTTGGACGTGGTAATCCTTACAGAATGTTGGCTTAGTAAAGTCAGTAATATGCCTCTTTTGGTTGGATATGAATCCTATTGTACCGGAATAAACAGTAACCAAAACGATGGAATTGTTATCTTTACAAAACAAGCTCTCCGAACCTCAGAGTGGGAACCTCAATTTGTGGATGGGAACTGCTTGGTATGTCATATAGTTAATCAAAGTATTGCTATTGTAGCAGTGTACCGATCCCCGTCATACAGTTCTAAGGAAAGTACCGAAAATTTTGTAGATAGTTTAATCTGTCGAGCTCCGCTAATGAGACACAATTGATTTTCTATTGTTTCGTCGCCGATGGGCGACGCGCGGTGCTTGCCCGATTAAATATTGTCTACGAAAGCCTCTCCTCCTACAAAAATATAATCCTTATAGGTGATATTAATAAAGACCTCAAACCCAATAGTACAGATGATCGCTGTTTCAACTATCTCATTCTAAATGCCTCCCACGGTCTTCTTCCAACCCACCGGTACAACACTTGGCTGGATAGCTGTCTAGATCATGCACTCGTTAAAAGTACCCTTCCTGTTACTACCCTTGTACTAGACTCACACATCACGGACCACAAACCGGTGCTACATACTATTGCTAACACAAACCCAGATAATAAACCACTCCACATAGCTACCCGCATAGACTTCGATGCAGTTAAGTTAGATTTAGAAAACTCGGATTTTACCCCATTATTCGAAATTATTGACCCCAATATATCCACGAATATTTTCATAACTATTATCTCTTCAGTAATTACCAAACACGCTAAACAAATTATAATCCCAAGGAGAAAAGAATAATAAAACCATGGATAGCCGAAAGTGTATACAAAACCGTGACCGGTTGCACAATAGTTCAAGAAAAGATTCCAATAATCTTATCCTAAAAACTACCTATACGCGGTACCGGAATTTTTGTAACGACCTGCTCCGGAAACTAAAAATAGCCCATGAAAAAAGCGAACTTGAAAAATCTCGTAACAACCCCAAAGCCCTCTGGAAAACGATAAAACAAATCACCAATACCAACAAAAAGAAAAATAGCCCAGTTGAGCTGTTGAATATCTGTGATAACGATATATCATCCGTAAACGAAGTGTGTAGATTTTTCAGTAATATAGACAGGCACTAACTTGGCAGAAAAAATCTACGAACCAATCTCATCAATCTACGAACCTTCCTAAGAGTTCATGTCCAAATATGTTATCCGGCCCCGCCAACTCTCTTGTGATACTTGAGGTTGATGAATCAGAAGTGGAGTCTCTTCTTCTGCAACTGCGAAATAATTGTGCAATAGGTTGGGATGGCATATCCCCCTTAGTGCTAAAGAGTTGCCGCTGGACCTTGACGCCACCATTGACGTATATTTATTTATTTATTAAAACTTTATGCACATGTAAAAACTGTACAAAGGCGGACTTAATGCCTTGGGCATTTTCTACCAGTCTACCTTAGGGTGATGCAGAGACAATACACAGTAGGTGCAATAACAGAAAAAAAAGAAAATATTTACAACTAAGATATAAGAATAGATATAAGAATAAATACATATATACATACATAGGTACCTACAACAATATCCTTAAGTTGCCTTCAAAAAGGCATTTTTCCTGATGCGCTAAAAAAAGCTATCGTCCATCCGATTACAGACTCATATCGGTCCTATTAGCACTCTCTAAGATACTAGAGAGGATCCTGAATAATGGTTTTAAAAAAATCCTTAGCAAACATCAGGTCATAGCTGATAATCAGTATGGTTTTCGCACAGGAATCTCAACTGAAGCGGTTCTTGAACTGACGCAATTGGTTGCTCGGAAACTTGACAGTAGAGTTAAAACTCTAGGGATCTTCCTAGACCTTTCTAAAGCATTTGACACAGTATCTGTTCCCAAACTTATCTCTAAATTGGAACTCGTAGGGGTACGAGGAAACACCCTCGAAATTTTCAAAGACTAACAACCGGACCCAACGAGTAAAAATTGGAGAACATAATTATAAGTGAAGAAAAATCAACCACTTACGGTGTACCTCAAGGAAGTATTTTAGGCCCCACCCTCTTCCTAATATACGTCAATGAGTTGTGCAGAATGACCATCTTCAACTCCAAGATCATTCGTATGCAGACGACACCGCAGTCATAGTTTACGGACCAACTTGGGATAGCGTTAAGCGCTACGCAGAAGCGGCAATTACAAGTATTATGAAATGGCTCAACCTAAACTTCTCACCCTAAACTGCGATAAAACATTGTACATTCCATTCGCTATCCGGCGTAATAACTTACTCGACAAATCTTTCTCCATAACAGCGCTCACCTGCACCAAACAATCCCCACAATGCTTATGTCCGATAATTAGGAGAACTGACAATGTGAAATATCTGGGTGTCCAAATAGACGGAGGATTACGATGGGACAAACAGGTTGACGCCATTACCACTACATCTATGAGACTTTTGCATATTTTCAAATCCCTTAGAGACTCGGCTGCGCCTGAAACCCTGAAGATGGTGTACTATGCATTATGTCAATCCGTCATTGGATATTGCATCACAGTATGGGGTTGTGCAAATAAAACCAGTATTCTGAGGATTGAAAGAGCGCAGAGAGCCGTACTGAAGGTGATGTCGCGCAAACCTTATCGCTATCCCATTACGCAACTATACGCTGATTGCAAAGTACTTTCAGTGCGCCAGCTTTTTGTACTGCAGTCTACTGTTAGGAAATACGCTAGCGTTCCCCCAATTGAAAAAAACTGACCCTAAAAAAGGAAGAAACAGTTTGGAGGCGACCATTGCCCAGTGGGACAAAATAGGATAAAGTAAAAAAAAAAAAATCTAATAAGTATCGATGATTCTAATGTGTAAACAATTTGATTCGCAGGTACTACCCACCTGGTTGTGGAGTGCCTTGGGCCACAATAGTAGGTTCGGCGAACTTAGGCGAACGATCCGTTAGACGAGATCTTGAAGCGCAGGCTGCCATTTTCACTGTTTCGCCTGAATTGCAGGTAAGAGTTATATTTATTACTTCTAATACTTTTACTATTCTCGCAATGAGGAGCTATTCGCAATCTCTTGCTCGGAGCTCCTCAGTAACATTATCGCGTATTTTGTAAACTGACTTTTTTATAATCGTAGCTTAAATTTATCCAAGCGGGTGTTACTGAGATAACTTCAAAAGAATGAAACTGACGAATTACAATAGTTTAGACACATTTTTTCGGCGAAATAGTAAAAGGATTCTTTTTTAGTAGTCGCTAAACGTATTCAGAGAAAACTTATAAATTTATTGCTTCTTTTTTCTAGCGCAAATTACATGAAGAGTCGCAGCAGTTGCACAAGTTTGCTACGGAGTGTAGTGGTGAACTACAGAACAGGGAGACGCCTCTATGGGTACGAGCAACGGTCGGTCTGTTTAGAACATACTTTTAAACAATGTTAGGGGTAGGTCAGGCCCGCAAATAGACGTCCTGGGACACGTTTCCGCAAATATTTGGCATTATAATTTGTTGGATATGCGTATGAATACAAATACACTATGCATAATATATTATTGTATAAGGACACGAAATTTACTCCTAGTGCAGGGTACCTTTTCGGGTTTATAAAGCCATGTCATGTCAACTATAAGATTATTATTTTTTTAGTAAGTACCTACTTGTATTACTTGGAAAAAATACTCTTTCAGTTTTTATTCTTTTTTAATGCGTCGAGACGTTTTGTGATAATAATACGGCTTGTTGAGGAACCCTTCAATTCGTGAGATGTGACTAAGGAGCCTTAGTTACTTAATAATTTTCCGGGATATTTTAAATTGGCAGTTAATTAATAAATAGGAAATCATGCTAGTTACTTAGTGTAGACCCAAGACGAATTAATTTTTACTTATATATTGTTATTACTATTAATTTTTTGTTCCATTTGTTTATGGAAATAAGCAGCTGTTAATGTTTTAACCATTTCAATCAGTATTATTTATACGATTATACCTACTCGGACTTGCAAGTAAATGCGCCATTGATACTTTTATATTGAATAATTAGGTACCAAAGCATGGTTAGTTTGTAATGTAGTTAATAATGTTGAAAAATTTATGGTACAAATGATTTGTTATGTTTATAACATGTTACAATTTGCTGAAAGGTATAAAGAAGTTTAAAAAAAAAAATATATCTTGTTTTATTGTTATTTAAAAGCAAGGCTATGCCTGGAAAATAAAACCAAAAAGTTTTTAATAATTCTCAATTATATTCACTCTTATTTTCATTTATATAATCACATAATCATAATTATTCCGATTCACACTTAAAATAATTTTAAAATAAATTAAACGAGAAAATATTCTGCAATAATTAATACAAAACTCAGTCGTTTCCTGACATTTGATTAGAATTAAAGTATACGATCAAATTTACAATAATAGGAATCAGGCACATTATTAATAATAAAACTATTTACCTACTAGTGAGTAGCAAGACAAGTTGACTTGTTAATCGTTGGATCATACTTAGGGAACAGGACGAATGCGAGTGACGAATGGAAATGGACGAAATCACAATAAACAATATCATTTGTTATAATAATATATCAGCAAATAATTGATCCAATAAAATAAAAAAAACTCACTTTTGAGCATATAATCATTTCTGATTAAAATAATCATTGCAATTGAGCAATTTACACAAATACTTAAATAACAATAATTATTCACGTTAGAATCAGTTACTGAGGTATACTTATAGTATTTGTTTAACAGTGAGCAATTTAATTAAAAATCTTTATGTAATCATATTCAATCAAATTTGAAACGAGGAGAGAGTGAGGAAACTTCCACTACTCGAGCATGGATGCCGTTTATCCTAATCTTTGGTGTGCTGGCATAACTACGCTGAGCCCTTTACTAAATGTAGCGCGGTTATAAAAAAGCGATTATTTTTATTGGGAATAAATTACGTGACACTTCATTTAGTAAAGTCGGTCAGTCCACACGGGAACATTAAACTGTTGTGTCGCGGTAACGCCTTCAATCTATATACTACGGACGCTGATAGTAGGTACAAAAATAGTTCACCTATTCAATATAATTAAGACTACTTAACAATTAAGTATCGCGAGGAGGTCATTGTAAAAAAAACGAAACTACGAAAATGGACAAAATAATCTCAATGAACATAAGAAATGACTCGATAGGCACAATACGAAACGTATATACTGACATTCAGGTATCGGGACCTCCTCGTATTATAATACTACTTATAGCAAATCACACTAAGGTAAATTGACTAGGCGTGTTGTGAGTGGTGCGCACTGTCCGCGAACGTAGGCTTTGACGTCGAAAATAATAAACGGACGTATAGCATGACGGTCGTGTGTCGAAAGCCTAAGGTCTGTGGGTGGTGCGAGGCCGCGTGTGACGTCAGAAACCGGCGTCGGGCGGCGGGTCGGGCGGCATGTAGTGCAGCTCGTCCACGGGCGCGCTGAACACGTTGTACAGCACCGCGAACAGCGTGCAGGCGGCGTACGCGCCCAGCGCCGCCCACCACAGCAGGCGCTCCCACAGGCGCTGCTGCGCGTGCTTCAGCACTAGCAGGCCGATGGTCAGCCCGGCCAGCGCGCCCGCCACGTGTGCGGCGTACGAGACTGGCGGCGCTTCCTGGATACATTCAAAGATACGTTCATATTTGAGCAATGTAAAAATTACAAACCCATCGAAAATTTCGACTACAATATCTTTAACTATTTTTGGCTAAGGCTAGATAGGCATAGATGGTATAGTTGGTGCATCTTAGCATGGTGAGAGCAGTAATTTATGATAATGATTGAACCCATGCTTTTGCAGATTCTATGTCGATAAATCTAAAAAAAAAGAGAATGTCAGGCATTAAGCCCGTTTTAGTACATTATTGCGTGCGAGAAGTTTAAATAAATAAATATTTTGGGATTCCTACAACGAGGTAATAAGAAGGCAATGACCACTATTGCCTTGCTTACATGCACTAACTGTAATAGGAAAACCTCTATTACTAATAGGTAATATAAACTATGACGATATTTACCTTTGTATACCTAGCGTGTACAGCAAAGCCTACATCACAGGACGCGACTGCAAGCGCGGCGACCAGTCGCACGGCTCCATAGCGCATGGTATGGAAGTTCAGCAGAGCGTTGGCGAGGTGAGCGGCTAAGAGCGCGTACACACCACCCGAGGCGCCGGCCAGGCAGACGTCCGGGTCTAAAACCGACGCCGCTAAGGACCCGCCCAATACGCCGGCCAGATATACCGCCGCGCATCGGACTGCACCGTGCACCATCTCTAGCGGTAGACCCACCTGGAATTAGAAAAAATAACTACTTATTTAGAATTTATTGCTGTGTTATAGATGTTTACGAGTTTTGGCTACCGTCGCGTCGCGACAATCGTTAATGATAAGCTCAAGGTGGGGGTATTTTCGTACAGACAATATTATAAATTATGTTCATGCAAACGTCTAGCAATAAATAAGTCAATTTTACATGACCAGAGATTTCTCTTATAACTCCATACAACAGATAAACCAGGTTTTGTGGACTCCGAACTAAGATTTCCAAGCAG
Source organism: Amphipoea lucens (assembly GCA_947508005.1). NCBI lineage: Eukaryota > Metazoa > Arthropoda > Insecta > Lepidoptera > Noctuidae > Amphipoea > Amphipoea lucens. The sequence goes on along the minus strand of OX382358.1, from coordinate 15,449,930 downwards.
GAAGCATTTCTATGAATGCCAATGTGAACTAGGTAAGTACTCTTACTTACCGCGAGTTGGACTAGTAGATTGAAAGCAAGGTGCAGCCATCCGGCGTGCACGACGCTGTAGGTAAGGAACCGCCACAGTTCGCGTCGCCGGTCGGAACGGTACACGAGCGGCGAATCTACCGGGACCGGCCCGGCCGCCGCCGCCACGCCGCCCGAACCCCACGCGTACCATGCGAACACGCCCAGCTGAGAACAAACAACAAGATGGTAAAGAACGTGCAAAAGAGTTTTCATGGAAAATATCGTGAGGATATCGGAATGTCCTAGAACCAAAACTAACTTAACAGACAGCTTTGCAGCTGGGGAGTTTGTTGCGCCACTTTCCAGCTAAAGCATATAGAAAGTGGTGTAGAGTGGGCGTTTTTGGGGACTGTCCTGTGTAATTTCCATGTTCAAAAAGTGCTGATTCTCAGCCTAATTTTAATACATGAAAATTTTGAAAACTCGAAGATATTGTGACATCCATCAAGCGGGTCTTGGCCTCGTAGTAGATTACCTTAGGCTTCGAGATAAAGAAAGCTTACACGTAACTCTGGTAAGACATATAGGACGCGAAGGCAGAGGGCCGAAAACGGCCAGCAGCCTACGATACGCTAGATGAGGATTATCGACTATCGCGTTGTTCTTCTGCTACGTTTAATTCGCTACACTCAGTGATTTGACTTCTCTAGAGAATGTATAGAGTTCTATTTAATTTATGAGGCCGTTATAGTCTCCGAATGCTTCGTGTACTGTCATTTAAAGATGTACTTAGGTATTTAATGCCCAACATGAGGAATGATTTATTACCGCGTAGAGTTGTTTTCGAAATGTACTGAATGGCTCACTAAATAATGTACAACAAATTTTGATGAATAATGTTTAGTACCTACTTGGAGTTGGATTAAAAACACTGGTCAAAGTCAACTGTGCAATATGGGAGCTGTAAAGTTGTAAATACCTCCAGGAATACCGCAAAATAGATTCCAGTTAGAATAACGACTAATTATTGTAAATTGATTTAATATAGTATTAATTTTATTATTTATCGGCAAACCAAAATAAGGATAAATAAATAATTAAGTGTAATTGTAATTTGCGTAAATAGTGACATTTTCTGCCGTTATTCATACAGGGGAAAACCGTTAGCGCGAAAGCTGCGTGCGCTATAGCGGAGCAAGAGCATCGCCTGCGAGCGTGCGCCTGCGCCTTGCGGGCTGCGGTGAATCAACGTGTGACGAGCGGTGAGCAGTGTGAGCACCGCCGACCGATTGTTATGATTCACGTAAACCGCTTGTTTGCACGGATGTGAAATCCGCTATTATAATTTTTAATTAACCGAAGTAACTGGAGCGGGGATTGAAGCGGCACTAGGCACGTAGAAAGTGATGGACTTGTACGCCTCCGGTACCGCGGTTATACGAGAGATTTATGTCCATAGCTAACGGTTGCATAAAATCGATATTTTTCACTATCGTAATACCCGTTGCGGATACAAATGATGAACTTATTCGGCAAACAGCTCTACATAATATGATTTAGCAGAACATGGGTATTCACCTCTAGTAGCGTGACACAGATGATGAAGAAGGGCGGCGGACAGCAAGTATACCTCTCCTGGTAGTACTTGCGATCCCGCTCCTCCGGGAGCATCTCCATCGCTACTAAGTGCACCATCCTGCAACAAATACACTACGTTATAGAGGAAATACATTACAATTGATGACTTGGGTATGCTAGAAAAGATTCTCTACTCTATGAAAATGTTTCAACTCAACCTATTTAGCTTACAAGGATGTAGTTGATGTAGGTTTTGAGCAAGAACATTCATGTACCTTATTTCTGATATTATGTTTCTATGCCCATTATATCCATGTTCAATAAAGGAGTAAAAGAACAATCTGCGTATCGTACAGCATTCCTTTTCAGAGGTTTCCAAAGCATTTCAAGACAAAGACGAAAGTAATTCATATTGTTATGATACTGAATAGTTTACCTGTATTTTTCAATGATGAAATAACTTTACATTCCTATTTCAAAACAGTATTGAAAGCAATCAATCAATTCGCTTTCACTATATTCTCGATCTATTTTAAAAGCAATTTATTAACGGTTTTATTGTATGAAAGCACACCACATGTCAACGTGACACGACAAGTGAACATAAAAATATTTTTAGCGACGGCAATCGATAAACCGACTATAATTTTCAGTGGAAATAAAGAAAATATTACACTACATAATTTAGTTTAACTGAAATTTTGATTTAGATAACATAAAGTTACATTTTACTGGAAATTTACAAGTTGTACATCGATAAAGGATTTATGTTTTCTGGAAGATGACAGACGAGTCACGGCATACTCGATTTATTTGAAAATTGTTTTGAAACGGTTACACTCGGTTAATAGAGGGTAGTAAATATGTCACTATGCTTTATGCAGTACTAGGTGTTTGTTGTGTTCGGAACATTACACGAGAGGGAGTATTTTCTGATTATTCCCGATGTCCACCACTTGTTTGGCCACCACTGGGGGACACCGAAACAACTTTAAAAAAAATATTCTCTTTGTCCACCACTGGGGGACAAAATTATTGTAACCTAACCTCAAAACACTTTAAAGTTGCTTCTGCATCATCTTCTGCTTCGGCTTAGCCTCAGCCGCTACGGCTCGCACGAGTGCCTATGCTTTGTTACAGCGGGCGAGGATTGCTCTCCCTTCGCGCCTCCGGTTTTTATATGCATTCTAGGGGTAGCAGCCAAAATACTACGTGAAGTCGGGGATGCCCCGATTCGGTTTTGGAACAGATTCGACCTATTCAAACCATGAAGTGTCCCCCATTGGTGGACAACGAGAATAATTTTTGAAAGTTGTTTTGCTGTCCCCCAGTGGTAGCCAAACAAGTGGTGGACATCGGGAATAAACCGTATTTTCCTGTTCTATCATCGTGAGGTAATTGGTATTACATAAATAGGTACAGCGGAGCGCTAATGGCTAGTATGTTTACCTGGCGAATAACGTGGGATCCTCGAGGAGTAGATGGAAGTCGTTCTCGGAGCTGACCTCACGGTCGCGTTGGTGTACTGCGCATCTATAGCTGCGTGTGCGCTTGCCGCTCATCTGGAACAAACATACAATTCATTAAAATATTTTTGAGAGTAAGTACCTAAGTTGTGTTTTTAACCGACTTCAAAATAGGAGGAGTTAATTTGGATGTTTACATTTTTTTTATGTCTATATTGGATTAACAAAATTCTTTTTTTAATGGACTCCTAAGGTTTGCTTCAGGGGTGGTTCCATATAAATGTTATTAACTTTGTTTGGGTGGTTTTTCAGTTAGCTTCAATAATACAATTTTTTCTACTTAGTTTATATTGATGATGTTTTAATAACTTCCTATCACTGATATTTACATAGAAAGCACTGTTCTTATTTTACAAAAAAAAAAACAGACTTAAAAAGTCGGTATCGTTAGTTCCGCATTTTCATTTTTTGACACCGACTTCCGAAATTAAAGTTATTTTTCACTTAGTTGTGTTTTTTTGTTGGAAGTCGGTTGTTTTTTTTTTTTGTTTTCAATATAAATATCTGCTGTAAAATATTGGATCGATCTGCTGTTAAGAGCGTTTACGACGTACGGCACTTCATACAAACTTTCAAGCCCTTGTTTTTCGAAATGAATGAACTGATTTTATTGAAACATCGTACGTGTGGAAAGACTTGATCAAATGAAATCTGTCCCATAGCATGATTGTGTGCAACTTGCTTCATTTAGTTGCGCGTATGAAGATACATCTGCTAAGTTGCTCGACATTCCGTCTCTCTATCTATTGTTTTAGTTTAATTTAACCCTCGTTTAAAATTTAATCCGTTCCCGGAAAGACAATAAAACATAACGTGTGTTTCCCTTGTAGGCTTGTAGGTACAGTCACAGTCAGTTAATTCCCTGACGTGGTAATTTTGTTAAGGCCAAATGTACACTGCTCCAGATTTACTGTGTATGGAAGCGGATCAATATGTAAAATATGTGGAAGTCTTTTTTAGGTATGTCTCGCTAAGAATAAGTTGGTGGGACTAAATAATGTTGCACCAGTCAAGACATGCTATGCAGATTTATTAATGCTTCTAATTAATTAAAGTGTTGTACCAACAATGTGGCGGAGCGTTTCTAAGTGAAGTGACGCTGTAACAGATATGTTTCATCATCATCATTTCAGCCGAAAGACGTCCACTGCTGGACATAGGCCTCCCCCAAGCACCTCCACTTCGACCGGTTTTGGGCTTCTCGCATCCAACAGATATGTTTACCGTACTTTATTCAAGTCTTGTCACATTCGTTTCTTTGCATTAGTACCCACGTAATCCAGTATTAGGTATTGATCTCCGCCTGATAAAAGTACAAATAACTAAATTCCCTACGCGACTGTGGCATAGCCACACGGGAGACTAGCGGGGTACAGTAGCAATGGCTTTCATTTTGACAGTTCAACAACATTCATTGCGTTATTTACGTTGTTGAGCAGACAATTTTTTCAAACATATGAAGCAATGGATTCCTTCAAAATTATTCAGATTATGATTGAAAGTGCGCAATTAGAGTGCAGTTCTTTCTTATTTAGGACCAGCAGACCACTCACCGGATTAGACTGATCGGCTTGTGATGGTGTAACTTGAATGGGGCGTGTATAGCCATGACTAGAACTGGACTGCTACAGGCAAGTCGATTGATTCGTAAGTTCTAGGAAATCACTCCTGCTTATCCCTAGGTATACATGCATATTGCTAATAATAAAATTGTAAGTTCACAGCTATTCTGCGACAAAACTTTAATGACATTTCTTCGAGTCCGAAGGAAATGTCAAATGGAGGAAATTATAAATGTGACGTTCAATAAAATAAACGGTGAGAACTTCCACTTTAGAGTGGCGAGGGTGTATTTATGTGACGCGGCTCTGGCGGCTGGCATGCGGCCAGCGCTTATCGACCCCGCTGCCAACCCCCCCAAACACCCGCCCTTGACACACGTGCTTTTACATTTCAATGTTTGAAGTAACTTAACTAAGTGTAAGTTCCAAGTGAAAGATGTCTCCAATTACTGTCTTAGCAGTAGTTAGCGACTGCTAAGGGAGAAATAAGAGAAATCTTTATAGAACAAGGCATATGTTTCTTACAGGTAGTGTTTGGGCCCAGTAGGTTGCCACATTTACTGCGTGATCAGATCACAAAGGCAGCTTAGGAATTTCAAGATTTTTCTGGTCGCTGCTTTAGGCAGACGGATGGTATGGTTGTGATTTTTAGTTGATGACCTAGGTATATGCGTTCTCTCACGTTATTTCCTAATTGCTTGGATGGTATGGATCAGCTTCTTAATTTGTTTTTGATTGCTTGCAATGTGCTTGTGCAGGTATTGCACTTGCATGTTACCTACAACTTACTACAACATAGCGCAGTGTGTTTTTAATCAGTGATGTACCTATTAGCTTTTTAGGTACTTTCGTATCAGTCCCCAGCACAACCGCCACCAGTAAAGGGGAGTTAAAACTATTTGGTAGCATACACACAGTTCTACATGTATATAGGGCTATACCTACGGGTTATAATGTTACATTACGCCTATTGAATACTAGTGAAAGCTACAGGAATTCGGTCTATCTATCCTCTCGTTGCATACTTTCCATCTTCCCACGTTAAGCTTCCTTTATACGTGCTTTGAATGTAAAGCGATGTGAATAAATCACGTTTGGTGTTTTAATAGAAGATGGCTGAAGATGTAATGCGGAACGTGAGGTGCAGCAGCCGCGGCACTCGACGCTCGGCGCTGCCGCCATGCCGCACGGGTGGGCGGTAGTCCGGTGAACGACTGGTCGCGATACCAGACAGCCGCATTGTCTCCGCAGTCGTTCAACTCAGTTTCCCACGAGACTGCGAAATGTCCAATGCCAAAACCCAAATACAAATAGCCTAGACGCGTCGCAGACACAGCTAAATCTGTCTCGGCAACAGCGACCGCGTTAATTTAGAAGACTGCGTGTAAGATTGTCCGCACTCATTGTCATGATAGCGTTACGGTTGTAAACTCGTCATGCCGATTTAATAGTATCCATAAAATGTGTTATTTTGAGTAAGTAGGTAAGCCAGCTTAGCTGCTGCTAAGAATGCGAAGCGTAAGAAATCTACCTGCCTACTTAGATAATTAAATGCGGCCAGGCCAGTAAAGATCGACTTTCGTTCAGTTGGCAAAACTCAATAGGTACCTACCTATTGGTTTTGGTAACTTAAAAATTGATTTTTTAAGATGAGAAAAATAAATTAAAGATACAATATTAATTGAATTTATTTATAAAATCATTATACCATATAATTATATATTTATTATTATCATTGTACCTACCTAGGACTACGTTAAGTCAGTCACAGTTTGGCAAACAATAATTAATGTCGGACCAACTAATCTTGATCCTCCACTCAAGCGTAGATAAGTAAAACATATTATTTTTTACAACATGTAATTATAACTATCGTTTACTGTATTTTTTTAAACAATAACATAGTACTATTGTAGTTTTGCGGTGCAACCTGGGCGCCAGTGGGCGCACTGGCGATGGCGGAGCGGCGCGGCGGCGTGGGCGCCGCGTGACTCACGCCGACATCCGACACGTCCGATCCGTATCCGGAACCACTAACTAGGCACCTATTGCCGTTGCCAGTCAAACGAGCGCACGAGCCTACGCGACACAACAGTCATTTCAATAACCCACATTACCATATACACGACTAATTATATTATTATTGTCATGGAAACAAAAATTATTTCGTATGTTCTCACATATGAGTTTGGAGAAGTGTTACTCTCTTGTTCATTAGACATTATTTCGATATTATTGTATTTTTTCATGTTCGTTTTGGAAAAAACTGTAAAATGTTATGATTGCTAAGTTCAACAAGCCTGAACTTATTTTAAGCATAAGTATTCATAAGGAGCAAACGGCTAGAGTTGCAGATTTATTAGACGGTGACTTATGGACACCTACGCTGCATAGAATTATTACGGCTTTATGAATGGAAGTATAATTGATTTTCTTGTGTAGTTCATTCACACGTATTATTCATATGCTTTATAAATATTTATAATTTGTGTCACGACTAAAAAAATCACAAACGATTCTATCTTTCTAATGTTGCAATTGAAGGCATCTGAGTTTCCATGCAGGTTTGCATACGTTTTAACAAATTTTTAAACAATGGGAAGTAATGTAATTATTTAATATAATATTATTTATTAATTACTAATGTCTGGTGCACTGAGCAAGGTTTGTGTAAGATGGTATGTAAGTATCTTACTTGTACTGTACCCAAAGAAGTTACATACCAAATTACATTCCCATACCTCACATTCAAATTGAAAATAAGTGAACCATTAATACAAATTGCCTTTCAAGAGTAATGTAGGCACTGAATAGACAAAGAAATTTAAATATAAAATTCTTAATATAACAGTATACTCATACCTACCATTCAAAATAAAATTCTCGAGAAGATAAAGATCTTGGCATACCGATAGTTCCCTCATTGTACTTTCGTTGCAAATAATGCCTTCTTTAATTGAATCCGCGCTATTAGATGGGGGGATTTTTATCTAAATCTAGCATATTCATGTAAGATTTGGTATGGTAGAGCGATGTGCTGGGCACGTGAACTCTGGGAGCGTTCCCACGCACCCACCTCCGCACCATTATGTTCTAATCTCTTGTAGTCTCTTTCCATTATTACGAAGCCGTGAAAGTACGCTATTCGTTTTGCAAGTGGGAAGGGTAATAAATTCACATTGCGGAATTCGACTACAGAGAAATACTGTAAAACCGATTAATTAAAAGTAGAAAAGCTTTTATGTAACCTGTTATGATTATTTACCTGACCCACACGTGTACTTAAATATTATTGGTATGTGAAATACGGGGTAACGTAAATTGGTTCTAGCGGTGACTGGCACCATGCCCGGCCCGGTGCGCGTACCCGCGATTTCCTGTCGGAACTTCCGGCGGCGGCCACAGTACTTAAAACTTTTGGTGTGGTTTGAATAAATTGATCGATTTATAAAATCTCATTAACGCTATCAACATTAATATGTAAGTACCTACTTATAATATAACTGTTTAAGAAGTACTGTAGGATAATAACAATACTTATGTGTTTTAATGTTTTGTATCGGTTTACGCCCTTGAACACACGGTGCGACGCACTCACTTATCCTGGTCGCAACATGTTCATACACGTCACTGCTAACCTACTCTTTGGTACTTATTGACTATTATTAAACTACATATTATTTTTGCTTTGAACTTCGGTGTGTAATTAGAATACGTAGTTACAATTATGTCACCTGAACCTGAAATGCTCCAAATCCCAACAAAAAACAAGGGATTAGGTTGCAAAGATACACACCGTAGAGAAAATTACGTAATCATAATCTATCACATAATGCAAATCTGGTAATTCTACTATGTAAATTAAAATGATGAAATCAATCTGACAGTGACTCAGAAGAGTCTATGACGTATAAATGTATAACAACGTGTTTCAACGTTTAAGAAGTTCATGCATTAAAGTTCAGGATGAAAATATGTATGTTACTTAGTAGAAGTATTCTAACCTACTTAACGTTCATTTCTACAAATCCTACTAATAAAATAAAACTTGCTATTATATTTATATTAGGTTAACTTATTACTCCACAGATACACTTGGTTTCGCTATTTGATTTCTTCAGTGTCCTATTGATTTCTTGCTTCTACATAATTTTATTGCATAGACCCTGCTGTCTGGCGGCCTCGTGTAATACATATAGAATTTTATTCATGTAGATCGAGTTGTTGGCGACTCCTTACACATGATAGTGATCAAAGCAAAAACATTTACTATAGTGAAACAATATTTAGGTTGTATATTACCTTTAGGTGGTCTATTTATATATTTTTTTTGTTTGTGAATTATTTTGATCACTGTTCATTGTTATAACTACCTACCTACTTATTATATTTTAAATTATGTCTTGATAACTTAGAAGGTAGTAGGTAGATACCTATAAAATTAAAAAGAACTGAAATAAACTTCTTTTCGAATTACGTTTTTTATTATGATGTTAAATTGTAGTTTTTTCTTCTATTCCAATGAATTCAATAAAGTTAAGAAATTAAAATAAGTTTTAACGTAAAATTTTCGCCTCATATTAACTGTAAAAATTAATATGATTTTAAAATTAATACTTTATAACTTTTGAGTAACAATTTTCTAACATTCACGGATATCAATTCAATTTCTTTTGTGGCTTTTCTATTTATCCGGAAATCGTGCGACACTGATCATTTTGAATGAATTGTAACGGAGAAATGTAATTTCTGATCACGATTCTGAAATAGGCTAATTTTGCTTATAAAATTAAATGGTAACTAGTGCCTAAATAGGTATCATACGGCCATTTCAAATCTAAGTACTTGAAGTCCAACTTATACATTTTATGAACTTGGGGAAGTATTCCACATAATTTTTAAGGTTCAAAATGTATTATAACTGTTTAATTTTTATAACGTTGCATTGAGCTAGCTGAGGATGTAATTTTTTTCTAAACAAGTAGTCCTAATTAAAAACTTTGTTGTTCATCGAAACTGTTTTATAGATCACGTCGCGCCCACTGTGCGTAGGTAGACTACTACCTACGGTGTCTACTGCCAAATTTATTTGTATAATATCAAATAATGGCGGTTTGTCTACATATTATATTTAATTTATATAGAACACGGTTTCAAAATTATAATTATGTGAAAAATGCTTTTCATTTTCTTTCGATACTAGATTAGGTACTCGTAAATTAAACATATTTATAGCAAGTTGCAGGTAGATTACAGCATGTTTTGTAATGTGTCATGTTACTACAAAGCTTACACATGACTTAAAGCCTAATTCAAGTTTAAACGCAGAAGCTATTTTAAACAATTACTATTTTCGATATAGTTACCCATATTTACTTAAACTTAAGTTATTCAATTTTCATGTTATTAAAAAAAAAGTTAGAAAGATCAAGACTTGTTAGTTGATGTATGTTGTCTTTATGGCATAGAAGCAAACATTTTTCCTACTAAAATTAACGAAATAATTGAACGAAATGAGAGTGGATATTATGTATACTCATGAATGTAGCTTGCGATATTGAGAGATGACAATTTTCAAAAAACATCGTATAATTAGTTAAATTAAATTCTTAATCTGTTTTACGTTATCGATTAATGTAAACATAACCTATAAATGCAATTTTTTGCCGGTTAACTAATCCATTTTGTAAGAAATATTTTATATTTATTAATTTAATGTTAATTAATGTGAAAGTACAATAACATTCTATAATAATAACAATTCTATAGGACTTACCCATCATTTTCCTGAAGTGCGTATTCCCACTTCAAAACTATTATTTACTTCTTAGAATAAATAAAAAATGCGTTCACGACACTAAAAGTCACAGAGTTTGTATGCGTGAGGTAGATAATTGTTTATTTTGTTAAGTTTTCGTATACGTTTATGAATACGCGTGCGGAATCAGCTGTGTTGAGAGCGCAGAGCGACACGAACTACTCTCAACAGCGCTCCCTACAAACTGACGTTTCGTTCCGTGGTTGCGTTTCGTTTTCGTCCGGTTGTCGAATGCACGCCTGTTTTTTTTTTGCGGTTTGGCCTGAGTGGTGGCTAGGTATGTACTGCATTGTTGTATTTCTAAAGGGGTGGTTCCAGTTCCGAGCGGAATAGATTTTTTTTTACTGTTCACGTATTTAATTTTTCCGTCGTTCCTTCCGGTTTAGCTTTTAACCCAAATAATTTTATTCTAAATAAAGTCTAAGTAAAATCCTATGTAATTGGTAGATTTTTTCTGTTCATAATTGGTAGGATAAGTAGGACGTAGAGGCTAGATATCCACACTAATTATTATACCTACTAATAGGCTGTAGGTACTGTAACCAAACCCTTGTAACTCCACCGAGTTACAGGGCGTTAGGCGAGAAACTTATAAAATGCCGTATTCGCCCAGTTGTTTAGGTAGGTATCTATTTGTTTCATTAAATTATTATATCTTCAGTGCTGGCCAGTGGTACCGGCCACGATTTCCAAGTTGTAGGTCGTAGGTGCGAACACTTCGAACCCAGACAGGTGCTTTACTTTGTGTAAATTATTTCATTGCCACTGCTGTCAAAACGGTCATGGAAACCATCGTGAGGAAACTGGCATGTCCTAGAACCACACGTTCTAAGTCATGTGACATCTACCAACCCGCACTGGGCCCGCATGGTGGATTGCGGCCTGGTCCCTCTCACCGAGAGGAGGCCAGCGTTCTAGCAGTGAAAACACAGTCGGCCTATCATAGGCTGATTATGTGTTATGTAGACTAATGTCTACATAACACATAATCAGCCTATGATGCCTAAGGCGTTTATTTATAAACGGTGATTAAAGTTAAGTGACCTTTAAATGTCAAAAATGTATGGTTAAACTGTCGCTAATCACAACTTAATTATAAGCAACGTTTATAAATAAAGGGGTAAGAAGGTAGTTACTTAATTAGGATTAGGAGCAGCCAAGACGGACGTTACTGGAAGGGGTTACCTACTAGTCCACTAAATTCAGAAACAATTTAGGTAGGTACCTAACCTACTTAGATACTTACCTATAACAAAACCCTTTACCCTATAGGACCATTAAGTTTTGGGTGTGATACATGACGTGATCACGTGATACAAATGCTTAAAGAATACGTTAGAAAAGGCTTTGAAAGTCCGTGGCATACTTATCGCCATATTGTTTTTTTTTTCAAAATGGCAGCCACGCATGAAACCTATATAAATCTATAGCTGACATCAATGCAAACAGAAAATATACTAAACATAATCACTCATTTGGAGAAACAATTTTTCCCAAAAATTAGTAAAATACCTATTCCAAAGCACTTAGAAAGCGTAGATATTGACGTTAGGAAAGCAAAAACTTAAAAACAAAAGTAGCAGTTACGTTGATGTTTCTCCAAATGAGCGATATATGCAACAAGATGTAGGTACACAAATGAGTGATATTTTTAGTATATTTTCTGTTTGCGTTGATGTCAGTTATCGATTTATATAGGTTAGGTTTATATAGGTTGCATGCCAGGCTTTATATAAAAATCTTCAACCCCCTTTAAGATTTCTTAACCTGAACAAAAAAATATCTACCTATTATAACAAAAAAAAAAAACGGTATATCCTTTTGTTTTCCGGCTATAGCTTACCTATACTTAGCTACCCTGCATACCACTGCTGACCAAATGCCAGAAGTGATAATAATTTGCTATGTCTTTTATCTACTTACATTTATTATTGTATGCATTTATTTATTTATTTAAGGATTACCAACGAGATACATTACAATTATCTTTTACCATTATAGAACTTGTATTATTATACATTATCCTGTAATGCACACTCAATTACAGGTAGCTTACACATTATCGAGTCTGTACACATGCTCTGAATACATAATTCAATTATAAATAATTAAAAAAAAACAATAACGTGCTATAAGAGATGTAGTACATGCATTTAAAAGATTACATTTATAAATTACAATGAAACAAAACAATTTTTTCTTATAGAAATGACAATGCACACGTCTACGTAGTTTAAAATTAAAAATGATAAATTATTTAATTATTAGAATGATAGATCAAAGGTCCTCCAACCGAAAGTGCTTAAATATCTACTCGTAGTTTACGTTTAAAAGTGTTAAGACTGTAATGATTTATATATATTTCAGCTTTGCGGCGTAAATACCATTGTACAATTTGTTAGCCCTCGTAAGGGGAGAGTTGTTACCTAAATTGGTTTTGTGCAAAGGTTGTCTGAAAAGATTGTAGGTAGGTATGTGACCGTGGTAACCTGCGAAGAACATTAAAAGATATTTTGGATAGCAAGTATTTCAGTGTTTAGTTTAGATATCACTAATTTGTGAAGGAAATAAAGATCTAGAACTTTTCTAGGATTGGTGAGGCTTTGGAGTTTGAAGTGCTGAACACGCTCTTTATAGGAATTTAATTGTATCGCGTTTTTGCTTTGTAAGGATACATGATACAAGAATTTCTTTTGAAATCGTTCAATACGTTGCTTATGAACGTTATAACGGGGTGACCATACCTGTGAACAGTATTCCAAATTACTGCGAACCAAAGTCTCATACAGAATAATTTTGGTTTTAGAGTTGTTGAATGGCTTTGAGGTCCTTAATACAAAACCTAGCATTTTGTTTGCGCCTGATATTATTTTATCTAAGTATATGGCCATTGTAGGTCATTTTGCTATCTATCAAGATTCCCAGGTCCCGGATGGTATTAACTTCGTTGAGTGTCTCGCCCGAAATAGGGTAAGTATTTTGTAGGTATTAAAAACATTTTTATTGCGACAAAATTTTATATGTAAACATTTTTGTAAGTTTAAGCTCATCCTATTTTCTTTGCACCACTCAACTAATCTATCCAAGTCGGCCTGAAACAAGTAATAATCCTCTATAGATTTTATAGGCAGGGTCACCTTGAGATCGTCTGATGCATATTTAATATTTTACAGATGTGTAGATTTTACATTGACTAACTTTAATGCTATGGAAAATATTTTTATACAAAACTGTTAAGATAGTTCTATTTTTTTTTAAGTCTCAGGCGTTTTCGCAGTTTGCTACAATACATATACAAACATAGATTAATAACGAAAAAAATACCTACTGCTTATTAAATATTTAGTTAACTTAGAAAATTGCCAGGTAGATAAATGAATTATGAATAACCTAGTTTGAATGAAAATTGATACCTAAGTACCTATGCCTAAAAATTTGGATTAGGTCTACTTAGGTATTTTCTTATTTTACAAAATGTTTTTTTTTTTACTGTGAATGTATAATTTATTAGGTTATAGTCTTTGGCCATGTGACTAAAATATAAAAAAAATAAACTATTAACTAGGAAAAAAATCGCAACACGTCACAACTGAAGTTAAGGCCTAAACATATCGGCACCTTGACCTAAAAAAAAAACCAAGCAGATGGTTCTCCCGAAGTCCCGACCTAATGACATTTCACGCTCATTGGGTTCGTCTGAAACTTTACGGTCTCGATACGTCAACACATGGACTGTTGTTGATACGTACAACAATGACAGGTGGACGTCAGTCGTCACTACGTCATCGGCAGAGGGATCTACTAATTTGCCCAATATTTATTCGCAAGATGCCGCCGACACAAATCGAGGGTCATTATTATAGTGGACCATTTGGCGTTGAGCGGCACCTTTGAACATTCTTTTGCTTACTATTAAGCTAATTGATTATTTATTTAATTAGAAACTGATCTGTGTGTGTATAGTGTACTTACCTAGATATTTTTGCAAACAAAGAACTAATGAGTGTTGATATCTTTTTACATAGCCTAATTATGAATTTTACAATAGGGCATAGGTACTTAATCTGAATTAAGTACTAAGCTCTAAGTTGTACTTATGTCCTAATCACAAGCAAAGGTTAAACGAGGAAATGATCTACTGGTATATTAAATAAAAAGTTTGTCAGTTTATTTGTTAATAAAAACCTAATGAAAAAAATGGATTGTATCTTATTATATTAATTGAGAAAAAACAAAGGGTAGGTGTAGGTATAGGTACCGAGTGTCATAAAACGTACATCAAGTTTGCATTAAGGGTTACCCCAAGTTACAAAGTTTTCAAGTAGATTCCTCGTCATAAGTATAACTTAACGACCCTAGCATATGGTGAGCCAGCCATGACCGCGGCTGTTGTGTTATCAAAAATTTGTTAATTCCACTCAAAACAGCCAGTCATCCCGGCTGCTACCTACGATGTTTTATCCCTCGTATAGTGAAACCCGTCCCTATCTCAAGCCATGCTAAAAAAAACCTTTGTGTAATTGGCAGATTAAAAAATAAACATGTCAAAACTTCTAATTTCAATTTTGAATTTTCACACTTGCATGCCAGAAGAAAAATAAATCTCAACGTGTGATGTAAGTGATGCAACAGATTTTCGTTTCCTATTTGAAATGTTCCTTTTCTGTAAGTTTGTTTAGTAATGTACACGACGAAAGTTTTGTGTGTAAGTTTAATGCAAAGATATCTATTAAAAATACAAGGCAACTGTCTGTAAGACGACTATTTCATAATACTGTGCAACGATTTTTTCCAATATTCGACGTTTTATAATGCCTGTATTTCTTAATATTTACAAATTCAGGTGCAATAACATTTTCCTTGATAATGTTATAACTAGGACGATGTTGAACATCTGTGTTTGTTGAATTATTGTTTAACTTGCGTTCATCTGGATGCGGTTAGCGAAAGCGCAGGTGTTTTACAAACTGCCAATATTTAAAGCGGATATCAGGGGCATAGCCAGCATCGTTCATATTACCGCCGCCGTCTCATAATTTGGACAAATCGATTTAGATCGAGCGGCGCGTTTGTTCCATGATTTAGTAGCACAGACAAATTGGGCCTTCCACAGCGATCCATGATCGATACACTGCGTATGCACACGTAATGTGGATGTTGAAGCGGTTACCAATTACAAGGACTTGAAAGTAAACGATCCGTAATTTCGTTCATTCAATCTGGCGCAGTCAATTATTAAAGTCATCCCAGAACATAATATAGGTACTCATGCAATGCATACCTTGAACGTTGGAGCTGTTTTAAAATAAAATTGGGGGGAATAATGATTTTTGACAGGAAGGGAAGAACTCACAAACAAACTACCTCCCTAATTATCTATTCACCATCGATCGCCGAGCCATTATTATCGATGATGATTCTTCGATGGCCAAAGGTTCTCTATCAAGAGAAAAATGCATCAACTTCAATGTTTCTGGATATTACTGTCACAGTCAGATCTATTTACAATGTACACGACATGCAGAAATTGTCTTAATTTTGTCTTTCAAGATTAGTCTCAACAATACAATGTTCTTTATCAAAGTCTGCCAAATTGTTTATTAGAATTAGCACATAATCTGCAGTAGGTACAGTGATTCAGTTAATTGTATTTTTGGTTCTGATTCACCGATTCTCTATCTCGGGCCCGTTACTCTGTTCTTCACCGTATTTTCATTGCATTTCCTAGAACCGAAATCAGAGCAGTTTACGAAATTACTGTTTCGACTTATTGAATCATAATCTGCTTTTATATCATCCATCAGTGTAACAATTGACTAATTCCGTTTTCTGCGGTAATAAGGGGACTGACATAGAGATACGTTTCGGCGGCGCCAATACCGTGATTCACTTACGTAGGTGATTCATTAATATTACACGGTGTTACACACTTCCAGCGCGCATCGTCGTGAGTCAAAAGTGCATGTTGTCTATGATTATAGTATATGCGCGTGTGAGTGACCGACCTTGTAAACATCGCTGAAAAATGTGTGCTGTGTTCTTGAACAGCTGGGTTTCGGCTCGCGTTAGGTGACTCGCATGTGTTCCATATATCAGCTGTAGTTTTTTTTCATTGCTATTCGTGTTGTAACTAGTTTAAATTTTGTTTATTTCAAGAAAATTGTGTTTTATTTTGACTTTAGGTTAGTCATGTATTAACACGAGAGCTCCTTGACTTAATATTATTCAAATGCGAAAATTTTCTTATTATAAATGATTCGTGAGTTAAATAGTTAATAGGGGTTGAGTATGTGCGTGACCTGGCCTAGTTGTGCTCAAATATTTTATAGCGGCTCTATATATTTCCATTTAGGACTTCTACAGGGCGTTAGCCTGATGGCATTAGCCTACTTTACTGACAATGCGGACACTTGAAAAATGTGGGCGTTTCGGCTTTATGCTTTGCTTTATTAATGTAATTGATCGAAGTATTTAATTCCGCGAATCTGGGGCAAATGAACATTTATGTATTTTAAGCGTCACTGTAGGCGCTTTATCCCTAATCTTAATCTTCCATTTGCGGTATTGATTTAATGGATTTAATTATCTCATCTCTTACTTACCTATACTGGCCTAGATTAATATTTACTACTGAACCAAATGTACACTTTTTGTAAACTTATTATTTCACTTATTTTTTTTTTACATTTAATATCGCATGCCTACGTAACCAGCATGTAGGAACATGCAAACAAATTTAGCCATAGAAATTTATGCATTTTTCTTTAGCTGCTGCTAGAAGGGAAGTTTAAACAACATGCCTGCGAGAGGGCTACCATCAAAGTGCAATGTTCTCGACACGCAACCGGCCAGAACCCTGCCACGATATGAATATGAGTGGTCATAACGCCATCGTTCTGTTTTCCAAAAACAAAATTTGCATTCGAAATTGGAACGCGAATGGCACGAGCGCCTCGGGCGGCGCGCTACCGAGCGCACAATGCACGCGCTCACGCTGATTTTTTGCAATTTTCATAATTCTACATTACCTTCATTTGGGTAGTTGAATTAGTTCTTTATGGTAAAAAATAAACTAGAACTGCATGCAACGCTACAATCAAAGGAAATGAGCATTTACCCGGAATTGTTATTCTAACTACCGTTCTTTCGGCTCTACCTTTTAAAGTTTAAGCACATAAAATTTAATGATGAAGTAATTGATATCTAAGATATTTTTTCGGAGAAGACTTTAACTTTCCTTTAGCGGTAACTTAAAGTAAGTATAAGCAAGAAGATAAATATAATTCCATTTAGTGTGATGTCCCCTTAGGGTAGGTCGTCTCTGGTGTAAAAATCATTATGGGGCAGTGTATCGAAGTTTGCGTGCGGTCGCTCCGAGCAACGCAGTGTCAACTTTAAAATAACAAAAGTTTGTCGTATTTCAGAGCTGGACTTCATATATTATTAAATTTCTATTTTCAAACGTTCTGTAAGCATGTTATTTTGTTAAAGCTTGGGTTTCAAAACGGCGGCTGTTAAAAATTACTTGCAAAATGCAAGCAAATTTTATGAAACCAGAGCCTACGAAACTTTACCGTCGGTGTTCAAATTTTGGAAACATTCTTAAACTCGTATACTGTGTCCGTAAGATGGATAGAAATACAAAACATTTATGTGAATCATTGGACAGTTACAGATTTTGGATCTGAATTGTGTTTCTGGTTATTTTTACTTACTTTGAAGCTCAAGTCCCGCATAAATACTTATATCTACTTATCTAAAGTGTGACATCTTATAATTTATTAGAACGCGTTACACGTACAAGGGAATTTTGAAGGCAGAGCTGAAAACATCAAAGTGTCTGAACTACGAGTATGAATTGCAAGCATGAATAAATTGTGTAGAGTTATAGTCGACATACATCCATGGCAATTTGTTGTACCTACTCATTCACCTAAGTATCTAGACTCTGGCAGAGATTATAGTATGACACTAACTTAACCAAATGGGGTAAAGAAGTGCAGAAGCGATCAATTTTTACGCTTTGGAGTGTCGATA
This sequence comes from Amphipoea lucens, assembly GCA_947508005.1. NCBI lineage: Eukaryota > Metazoa > Arthropoda > Insecta > Lepidoptera > Noctuidae > Amphipoea > Amphipoea lucens. The sequence goes on along the minus strand of OX382358.1, from coordinate 15,431,398 downwards.
GTCGGTAGCCGATGGGCAAGTATGTATAACGAGGCAATTTGTATCAATGCGCAGATCAGCGGTCATAAGAGATTTCAAAGCCACCGCCGCACCTGCTTATCCGTAAATATCGCTTAATAGCACTTCCATTCAAATACTGAACAATCAATTTAAGGCTTTACCGTGCTAATTTTAGCGCACACATTTGATTAAATCCGTTAGTGGCATAAAAGACGTTTTGAAATAAAGACCATAATTTTCAGCGGCAAACCGCGGAATGTGCGGCGCGCGCGGCTGTTACAGTGCAGCTTAAGAAAACTATTTTTTATGAAAGTTATGCAACAGAGGGCGGGTTACACACTGGACAATGTCTATAAAGTACACTGTTTAAAGATGAGGTTTGTTAACCTACCAATAAGAGTTATTATAATTTATGAAACTAAAAAAATGAAAATGCAAGAAGCTTGAATGACTACTGTTTCAGAATGTTGGTAACATAGTAACCGACCTTACAATAACGATATGTAAGAACTATTAACAATTTATCAAATACTGTAGCGACCTCTGCCCTGCTTCGCACGGTTTTTATAAACTTGAAAAAGCATACAGATTTCTTTAAATTATATTATGTAAGTTTAATATTATCGTATTATACACGTAACTTTCCTGAATAAATTCTCTAGATGATGGTGAAAACTACATCAAAATCCGCATCAAAAACAACGCGGTCACACACAAACACAAGAAGCGACTTTATAACATTGGTTATAGATATACAGCGTGTATCACACACGTGTGCTCATATTTAAGGGTGTGATGCAGACCATCAAACTGAACAAGTTTCTCCACTGGACCAACATCGTAATCGTGACTAAATAATCAGTCATCCCAAATATTTAAATTTTGTAAAGTAGGTATTGAAATTTTGTATGAAATGTTGGCCCAAGATGAATGTAGATGTACGTGATCCTAAATTTCTAAGCAGCATAGATCCATCTAGTTCTGTGAGTTTACTCACTAGCGGGGCATCCATAACACGGGATTGTTCCCGGTCACAATAGAGTAGACGCGACCGTTTACATTACGAGTACCACTCAACCACTGACGACTCGATGATTGGATGCTTTCAATAGACAATGACATGTGTCTCACTATTCATAAACACGATTGTTACCGAAAGAGATTCGGAATTTGTTTTTGTTTTTTCTCGTTTAGATGAATCCCAAAAGACATCGAGGTGTGTGTGTCATGCAGTTTAGTGTGATCAGGGATTGTGTTTGTTTGATGTTTATGTACTATTTTATCTTCATAATAATCCTTAACTATAGCAAATCTGACTCATTCTTCACATTTTTCACCTTCACGATAATTTGTTTACGTAGGTATGTTAATACTTAAGTTTCATCATCATCATCATCGTAATCAGCCTATAATGTTCCCACTGCTGGGATACAGGCTCCCTCTCAGTGAGAGGGAGTAGGTCGTAATCCACCACACGGGCCCAAAGCGGGTTGGTAGATGTCACGTGTCATCGAATTTTTGGTTCTAGAACATGCCCGTTTCCTCACGATGTTTTCCTTCACTGTTGTGAGAGCAGTGGTGATGAAATAATTTACACAATATCCAGGCCATATAAAAGTTATTATGGTAGATAGGTACATACTTAAGTATCTCAAAAATGTTAAGTACCTGTCTGGCATTGTTTTTATTAATTTTTGTTTTAATGTGCATTAAGTCAGCGTCAGTCAGTTTTCAGTATGTGTTTCTTTCTAAAACGGCATAAAACAATTTGTGTATAATAAAATGGAAAGTGATGTTACAAAGGAGCTTTTTATTTTGTTAGATATACGTTAGATAGTATCGCAAAGTGTGCCTCGGGTACAACAAAAGGTCTTTTATAAAGAATATTGTTTAAAAATGTGTCGTCAAATTGGTTTTAGGCTGAGAGCATGTTAAACCTTTTAAAAAAATAGCGGTGTTTTAAAAAAATATTTTAAAATGCATGATTTTATAGTTTTGTAAAATTAAACTGTGAGTAGTTCAACGTTAGACTTTGTAGCAAGCCCCTACGAGGAGTTTTTAAAGAATCAAGGTTTATTTATATACATACACAGTATTCACACATAATCTTTGCCATAATAATAGATCTCGCATGTAATTGAAATATAGGAAAGCACGGCACTTTTAATTAGCGGACTTGTACTTGTAAATTATATAAAGTCCCATTGAAATATATGGACAAACTTTTAGAAATCATTCAGACCACCAAAATAAGGACGATGGTAAAAAAATATATAAGAAAAACCCATTAGATACTTACAAGAAAAATAATCAGCTAACGAAAATACACTAATGTTATTTTAGGTCAAAATAAAATCACTAATCAGTGTTTTTTTTTTTTTGCTTGGATATCTTTGGTTAGACGTACTGAGCGCTGTGTTAAAATTTGTCCATCTATTTTTATGGGACCTGTATAAAAGAAAATATGTTTTTATAATCTTAAAATGACATGCAAAATAGTGTTTATAAATATCTAATAAAAAATATTAAAATAATAATAATTTTACTAGGTTGTAACACAAATTGACATAGCTAAGAATATTTGTAACGTAGACGCTACGTCGTGACTACGCCGAGAAGCCGTGCGTAGCCGCCCGTAGCTGCGCGTAGCCATAAACGTTTTACTTATGAGATTAAACAGTGACGTAATTACTTTAATAAAATTCGATATGCTTCACCTACCTTTAAATTGTGCCGAGCCAAAACTTTGGTAAAGCATCGAGTTTTTTTTTTTACAAATAAATCGCTAGTCACGACCCCAAAGTCGTAGCCTTAGAAATTGGTTTCTCTATGCAAATGCGTATCTCGTGCCCGCGACAGGTGACGTGCGGCACCCTTAATTGTTTTTTGTAATAATATTCAAATATTATGACGTTTTTTCTTTGAGTTTTTGTGTTAGGCTCTGGCGCGGGTGGCGTACCAGGTGGTCCAGAAAAAAAAAATTTCTTTAGCCGTAACAGCCGTTGCTAAGCTTAGGCTGATACAGTTATCGCTATGTATTATAAATATAACATTTATGTATTGAGATAATTCACTATAATCTTCATTTCTTTATTGGATGATCAGTTTGTGCTTATCCAATAAAGAAAATGGAAATGTTTTTCTCGTGAAATCCTCACAGGATAATTCTGTTGACATCACAATCTTTGAATAGAGTTAGTTAAACTTCTTTGTCAACAAAAATTATTTGCTGTTACGTTCTCCATGGAAAACAAGGAAATTGCGAAAACAGGATAATTTCAGAATTGATTGAATAGCGATTTTTTCAAAACTTCACAATTAGGTAGGTATGTGTCTGATAAACTTTCATGATAGGTATTTATTTATTTAAATAGTTGTTTGTACAGGTTTTGGATAAATATGCTACATAGCAACAAAAAACAAAAAAAAAGTAATAAAAAATTAGGTTCGTCGATTTCGCCAACAGGCACAGCTGTTGTGTGTATTGCTTAAAAAACTGATGATATTTACGAAGATCAAAACTTACAAGTATTCCGTGTTGAAAAATAACTTTTTATGCCGAAAAAGTAAGTATCATTTAAATTATGCTCGAAAAATATGAAGTTTCTTTGAGTAATATAAAACTGTGACACACTTCAACAAAAATTAATTTCGTGTAACATTGATTTATGTTATAACTACTAATTATATGCTTAACTAATTATATGCTTAATAAAGTGACAAGAGCCGTAAATTAAGAAATAAGAACGCATGTCGCTCCGAACGGAAGCAAAGCATTAATTTATTCAAATCTGTTTGATTAGGATCCATTTTAATGCGGACTGTTAGTCTTACAATTTTATCGTCGGATAGTCGAAAAAGTTGAAAAGGATCCGGGAGGCGTTTGGCGCTTGGCGTGTGCGCTTGGCGTGCAGCCCTCGGCGCTTGCGCACCTGCCGTACAATTATCCGGTCATTAGTCGGCACGGAACCCGCGGAGACCCGAAATTAGTGTGTGCAACTCTAAAACCCCTACAGTATGTTATCGCATAGGATGTAGGGGTAAAAGGAATTGCTTTGTTGATTTTAAGCTTATTTCCTAAAGTCTCTAACAGTTTTGCGAATACTATTAGGTACTAGCGTGTTTGCAGAAAAGCGCGACGTTAAAAGACCCATGGTGGAGATGACGATCACTGTGTTCAAAATGTTCCAGTCACCTGGACTGTGCAAGTGCAAATAACAAGGTTATTGGCCAACAGACGATCATGATGCGTGATCAAAAGCTGTGACTGAAAGTACTTTAGATTGCGAAGCTACGAAGTATTTATTTGGGGTACTTATAAAAAAAAATAGATTTTTATCTTGTAATTGCAGGTCTGGTGTTGAATCCTTCATTAGGGGCGTGCTGCGGCGGGCGGGGGTGGCGGGGGTGGCGGGGTCTTGGGTCGTATAAGTGTGAGGACACAATGGGCGCCCCCCGCGGTATTGTGCGCTAATGTATGCGCGTGCGGTGTCGCCGACAGCGGCCGCGGAGCCACAACACAAACATTTCAACGCATCTAATTTATTGTCGTGTCGCACCGAGCCGCGGCACGCAAAAAATATTGTATTTAAGGTGCAGTGCTGCTACGGTAAAAGCCGCAACCCTTTTTAATATTTATTTGTGCTGGATTTGATCAATTATTTTCTTCATTCAACTCAAAACCAAGGACCAAACGAGCAGACTGATCCATCAAGTCATAACCCGAATATTGGACAAAGAATTGTTAAGATTAACCTTTACACTAAATTTTTCTCCAAATGCTTTCTGGACATGCAAATTCTGTTTACTTATCACAAACCTAACAAAAATATACCTATTATGCAACTGTTGAATGCAGTCTCGGAGCCTGAAAAAAACCCCTGAACTATATGCTGTTTTTTAAAATAATATAATACTTTTAGTACCTAAACAATAATGTGTCGTATGTCTCCACAACAGAACGAGGTCTTAAACAAAATTGAATATAAAATCTCGACGAAGGATGACTCAGTCGTTGAGAGTTGAGAGCAATTTTGAATATTATAATATGTAAACTAGTTGTTGTTCGGTGGAGTTGTCTGTTCTGCCTCTATACAATTAGTGACATTTATTAGTACAACGATTGTGTACGGGCGGGGAGGTGACATTCTGTATAATTCATTGTATTGCATTCGTAACAAGGCACTTATAAATTACAATTAAGTATCGGCAGGAGAATACGGACACAGTCGTTACGGGCTGTCAGAAGTCCGAAAGTCTGGTAGTAATGAACAGGAGGTAGGTCTTGTAGGGATACAAAAATGGGATTACAAAGGTCAGATGGTAGTAACTTCATGCGCAATAAAGCACATTATATGTTATGATGTTCAGCAGTGCTAAGAAAAGGGAAATTAACTTAAATGTATTTGATTTACTTATATGTATACTACTATAAATCACATAGTGGCTGTCGATGTTCAATCAAAAATGTAGTCTATCACAGACCACAGAGGAAAAAATCCTAGCATTTTAGCATTTTTTAAAGGCTATGATAGCCATCTGGCTATCATAATAATTTCATGGTCCAATTCACTTTTGGCATAAAACGATTGGCGGAGATTCCCGTAAACATTACCTGAATAATGGTTTCAATTGATTGGTCAAGCTGCTCAAGCGGCCATCATGCTAAACAATTAATTACAGCGCCGAATAATTAATTTAACAAAAAATTATAACTATCCGTTGACCTGTCAATGTTTCTGATTTACCGGCTAGAGATATTTTGTAAGCAAAATAAACGCGAATATTTCCCGTGTCCTGGTAGTCACAATGACACATTCTGAAAACAGTTACTTGGCAATTTCATATTATTCCCTTGAGTTCCCGTAGTGAACATACGGCCACCCAGCACTGGGAGATGCACCTTCGACTGTGCTCTTCAATTGGTAGCTGGCAAAAACTGCATTTGCATAGTGCTCGATGCTTGTCGCGATAGTGGCCACCGCGAGTTCTACCTTGCGCCGTAAATCTACGAAAACTTGGATGTGATTGTTTGTTGCTTGTTTCTATCGACATTATCATACTTTATTATGGTGTGTTTGTATCTTACTCCTAAATTGTTATGTTTCGGACCAACAAAAAATAAGTATACAGGATTAATCATTTACTACGACAGTGAAAACAATCCTGCTGTTTCAGCTTTCATGAAATTATGTAGGTAGGTACGGGCAGTAAAATAAGATTTGTATTGATTGCTTTACGATATTTCAGATGTTTATGTTTGCTTGTTCCATCATAGACTCATCCATTGCTTTCCATCAGGCGTGATCGAGGTCAAGAGCGGGCCCATCAGCAATAATAAAAAAACAGTTTAATCATAATCTGGATGTTTTACTTAGCAGCCAATTTTCTTTTAATATTTCCTATCTTAATTAAACACCGCCAGCTGTCTCGTCAATTAGATCATGAAAATTGGCGGCAATCCTAAGAATCGGTTCAATGTCACGGACCAGCAACAACTAGCTTCATTTTTCTGTCACAGGCATGATTATATTATTATAACAGTCTTATTTACGTGAGCTCTGAAATCTCAGAGTACGCTCAGTGGTACCGTAGATTCTGGCGGCCGGTGACAAATGTCGATGCCACCCACTGCACGCACGACCCCGATGGTACGGCGGTACCGAGTCGTTCCAATAAATACAACACACAAATATATCTGCCTTTTATTTCATTCAATCCCTTCTATGTAGAATTACTTAAGATTTCAAGTTTTCGGATTAGGTACTTACAATTAAATATACAGTCGTAAATCCGGGCTTGTTTTCTAGACTAACTATATCTGATTACACTCTTTATTACTTACTCCGCAGTCATTAAGATAATGGTTTTGAAGGATTTTAATTTGAAGAGCATTTGAAGAACGCTCATCAAAACGCCAAACTTTAATGTACGATGTTTAATTACTTACGCTAAAACACTGGATTGTGTATCATAAAAGTGATAAATGCATCGTAAGCTCCTTCAAACTCAAACAAACCCGATTAAAATCAAGCTTACTGCTTACGTATTATTTCTGACCCACTTAAAATTCTTGTTATAAATGTTAAGCAAATTCCGATATAATGCTTTTTATTGCGATACTTAATTGGCCGGCACGTGTAAATTAGAGGATAATATAAAAATGTTAGAGGTTCAGAGGACGTCGGAGGATCTTGACTTTAATCTTTATAAGGATTAAGGTCGGCCGGCAAAAACTTTAGATGATAGAGGTGACTGATTCTGTGTAGGTTTTAATTTGTTTCACTCCCATAACTCGTTCTATCTCTATGTGGATTTAGAAGTCTATTATGGCAACTGTCTATATTTTTTTTGGGACCTGTCTTAAATTTTTTTAGTGGGTGAGGAACCAAAATTAATTAGGTAGTACTTATATTTTACCTCAATTTTTTCGGGTCGTTGAGCCAACAAATTTTTTCTATGTGCAGTCAAGGCAGATTTTACCTTGGCACTGGACATTTGCGAATATAGAATCAATCCACTTGAATCATATAGCTCTAAACATAAGGGCCTGTACGTTCGTATGTGTGTATGTACAGTAAGATCAAACATCACGGCGGAGGTATCCTCGGACCATTATCGGGCCACATTCCTTGAGTCAAATTATTTATTTTGTGCGGGGCGTGAGTTACCGGCCGGTCCGCCCCTTCGTTACTATGTTAATTCCTGCTACCTACAGATCTGCTCTTCATTCTAATGTATCAACACAGCCTTTGGAATGTAATTTAGAGTAGGTGTTCTAGTTTTTTGGAATTTATGATTGTTGATTTTCCCATGCGGAGGATTGTCATTGTAATATGACTGTGTGGGTATTAAGGAGATTAACCTACTTAACAGGAATGGTCTACTCCTATTTTTATCCACTACATTATATCAGGACGTTCGTCATATAGGTACAGATACAGTCATCAACGAAAATTAGAGACTAATTTCTTTTGTGCCACAAAACGTCTGAACAATTCAATAGAAACTTAACAGTCGAAATAAAAAGGTTTAGTGGACAATGTAATTGGTTATTAAAAAGCGCATATATCACGGTCGCGAGGGCCGGGGCACACCGAGCGGGTCGCGTGGGAGACACACGACGTGATTTGTGTGGAACCGCCGCGCGCGCTCGACCACGCCCCTTCATTAACATGCTAATGCCGATTCTAGAGCAGGGATCGGGATGCTCTCACTGGGTCACTGGCGTTACTGGATGATCTGCTTTGGGGGTTACAGGAATTTTTAGAAGCATGTATTGCGTACGCACCATCATATGACAAGAGCCTACTGAAGAATCAAATGAGCGAACCGCGAGCGGTCAGGAAAACAATAGTACCTAGATACTCTTGTTTGCAGAAAGTGTTTAGGCTTTTACGGTTGAAAAAAAAATTGCTTAATGTCTTATTTGGGAAAGCTTTTAGCGTTGTGTGATACAAGAGGTTGTATGCGAAATAAAAAAGGCAAATTGGGTTGATTGTTAGTGAGAGTGCAGGTGAATATATCGAGTGAATGGTTCAACCTGGCGCATGCGTGTGGCCGGTGTGAGGCGCGGGCGCATCGACGACAATGCGTGGTGTGGTAATGTATGCGCGCCAGGGAGGTCCCGCGCTGTGTCGTGGGAAGACGTTATCGTCGCGATCTGCCTCTCTTACATATACTTTTAAAACCCTTATATTTACTAAATGTAAGTATCAACGCCACATTCTCTGGACGTATTTTACACTCGCTTTGATTTGTATGATCTCGGGTCTCTCGGGATAATACCTAACATTTTTGTATTCCAAGAGTAAAACTATTTTTGGTATAATTATAAACCATGAAAGAAAATATAAGTTATAACAAAAGATTAATTTTGGTCTTTATTCACCAAAAATATAAAGCTGCGAGCTTAAAACATACCAAACACAACTTCGTAAATGTAACGTTTTCCATGGTCTACGCGCTACGTTCGTAGCGAGGGCTCGTAGCGGGCGGGTTGCGTGGCGCCGCCGAACGCCGCTCGGAGAATTTGCATAAGCTTTTTGTATTCGGTAATAATGTGGTGCGTATTTTAATTGGGCGCGATTAAATCTTAATAAATCGGTCGGTGTTCCCACACACGTCCGTCGGGCAGACTTGGCCGCTCGCAATTACGCTGGCGGCGTGTGTTGTAATTTGGCGACGGCCGCGGGCGAAACTCAGAAATTGCACTCAGTTTCAGCAGTGCACCTTTGCAGACTAAAACACTAGGGCATCGCGTGCGGCGCGCGTCAGACAAGCGCCCGCGCCGCCCGCCGACCGCAAGCCGCGGCCACTTGAATGCACTCCCCAATTACGAATCGTAAACGCGACTAAATGAATGATACCCGCGTGCGATTATTACCGGCTTAATTTTACTCGACACTTGCAAAGGCCTACTTTTGTTTGCTGTACGTTAAAGAATGCTAATTATATTTTTTTTTACATTTCAGATCAAAAGGAAAATGGAATTTATATCAAATCACCATGTCCATTTCTGGAGCAAATCTAATGAATGCATATAAAAAACATCGTTGCAATGCATTAATGAGATTTGTGCCGTCGAAGAACAGAATCGGTGGTAGGTTATACTCAGGTAGGCATACAATACATGTGGTGTTGTCACTATACTACGAGTATGTCACTACTAGTCACTCATGCTCATACTATCAACAGTAGTAGACAATTAAGAATTAAACCGCAAAATGACAGTCGTTTAGTGTCCTATTGTAATGCAATACCACAATGCATTATTGTTGCTTGTTTACAATGGGATCTCAAAGAGTTTTTCTGATCTCAACCCCAACAATCTTATAAGCATTAAGCAGGTATTGCGTACGTACATGAGGTGCTAAGTCGACACACAACTATTGCCTAATCATGTTCAGCACCTGTATCTATTAATTTATTAATATTTTTATGTCGAGAGCTGTTACGTTAAGCACCGGCTAATTATCTGGGTTACCCGGAGAGCTTATTTCGGCACATAAACCAGCGTCCGTCCAAAACTAATTTATATTGGAATGTGATATATGTGCGGGCGGCGAGTGGCCCGGGGGCACGCGCTCGGGCGGTTTTAATCACCTTAACCCTAACTTAACTGCTGTTAAAACACTACCGAAACGAAGAAGGCGAAGCCGCGCCGCCGACGCAGGCGCCACGGCCGCGCCCGTTCGGGCCCATTATCTCCACTTGCGACCACTCACCAGCCTCATCTTCTACTTTACCGCCGGATATTACGCATTCAATACTTTTTGTACTTACATTAAATTGCATATCTAATTTAACATCGAATCGATATGATCCGAAATCGATTAAAAGGGAAGTATTGATCGTCAAGAATTGTCATTGGTATCGATGAGAATCGATTTGGTGATTCCCGTGACAGGTTTTTTGCGCACTGTCCGGCGGGTGACGAGACGGTCACGGCTGACGTGTCAATGAGTCCAATTCTCACACTGTCGGCGCCGGCGCCGGCGCTATGGGATGGGTTACGAATTTACGATCAAAGATTTGTTCAGATAGCGACAGGTTATTATTATGAATCCATAAAAGCTTTTGTTATAACGACGATACGAAGACGAGGTTCAAAGGCAAGTACAATAAATACGATTTAAAATTGCGATTGATCGAAAACAGATATATTGCACTAGAATCTAGCATGCAATCAGTAACTTTGACATCAAGTAGGTGCGCTCAATCAAACAATATCTCAGTCTCAATCTTTGTCATTTACTTACTCACATTAATCAATCTATCGCGACATTTAAAACTTCAACTTTGATACTAAAAGCGGCAGCATTTCATAAACATTTGAGCATCATAAGGTATGCATATTACACTTAAGCACAAGCCATTGGCTGCAAAGTGTAGCAACAAACCACAGGTGGAAGTAATAGCGTGGTTCGTGTAGACGCGCCTTAACCTGTTCGTGAGAATGCTTGCGGTTTCCGACTCGGAAGCACAATGCCGGGCGATTATACCCGAGCTGGTAGGAACGCCGACAAGCGACGCGCGCGGCGGTTTCATGTCACTACGCAGAATGTAACAGACCTTAATTGTCTATAGGAGGCCGTGGAGGGTGATAGTTTTACAGTAAAAGCAGGGTTAAAATGTGCCGCGAAGAATAGAATACTCTTTATTATGTACACCATATAAATTACAGACATTAAATATAGAAACTTTACAATGGGTGACACAATGGGCGGTCTTATCACTAAGAGTGATCTTTTAAAGACAACCTTTGGATGGATTAAAAAGGGGAAGGACATACAAATACTGTAGGAAGTCTGTGGTGTACCATTTACACAAAACAATAAATACATAAGATAAGAAAAGAGAAGATTCTTAGATAGTTATAATAATTGCTATGATTGGAAAGTGAATCGAAAGAGACAGCATTATAGACCTTTGGCCACTTATAGACAGCCCTTGAATTGATTTACGTCCAGTTTCTGGAATGAAAATCAACACAAAAATTACCTAACAAATTGTCAAGCGCTTACTTCTGTGTTGGGTTAGCCAATTGACAACATTTCAAACCTGACACGACCTTAAAACAAAAATACTATTTCTTTATTTTCGTATCCTTAGTTCAAATATATTTTTATTTTATTTTTTTCTTTCTAAATTTCTGAGAAAAAAAATAAAAATCAAAAAACATGTGATGACGTCACATAAACGGCGGAATGAGGTAGTTACCTTTGCGCATTCCAATGTCTTTGATTGAAAACATTACATCAAACAAGACATGTCAATGTCACCTAAGAAGTGTAACTAGAAAACAACTAAAAAACTGAATTGAATTCAACAATATTTTTTCCTTTCAACTCGACACGCTGCTTACTGTTAATATTATCAATTTTTGATTGATATTTCGCCAATAAAATGGATCCCAATGAAAAATATACGCCAATGAAGGAACCAAAACAACGACTGAGACAAGTGACATCTAACAATTTTTTTGACGGGTCACAATAAAGCAAAGGTAATATCGCCATTCTACCGTCATCTGGCACTTACGTCTTTTTAGAATACACCGAATTTCAAAGTTAAAATTATGAATGAAAAGTACATAATTTCGAAAAACGAAAAAATATGGGTGCCCTAGATTTGAATTTACTTTTATATAACGTAATAATACATGCAGGTTAAAAATATGAAATGTTGTCAATTGCATCACTTGACTTGCGTTTAATTTTGACGCGTCGATAATTTTCGTTCCAGAAATTGGGAGGTACTTGTGAATATAAAAACATACCTAACCACCGACGTTATAGTGTTTATCAATATTTTAAAGATTGAATTAGACAGGGTTACGAGTTTTGTGCCCAAGGAAGGGTACGAAGAATTCCAAGTAAAATATCGACCGATCGATTCATGACCGTGCGGTATTCAAACATGTAGGTAATAACTCGTAGCAACTGTACTACTTACTTAATTAGTAGGTACTAGGTAACTAGGTCTGTTAGCTTTACCTAATCTGCGTTCGCGATTTATTTGCCAAAAATGTAAACAAATATGAAATAAAGGAAAAATAACTTTAATTCCTACACAATAAAGTTCAGTTTACGCTACAACTTCAGACATTTTTATAACTTTTTCCATAGTGCTAGTCACTCTGAAAGCAACTTAATCGTCATTGAAATAAAGTTGATATTTGTTTAACTTGAAATAGGGTAGGGGTGTGCAGCACAGCGCACTTTAACTTTAGGTACTGTGAGAGCTCTGGCGAGCTTTCCGTACCGGGATGAGTAAATTAAACAATCAGTTTGTTACATAACATCCATAATTATTCCTGGAAAGGAATTACGTTTTTACATTAATATATTTTTTCATCTTCTGTCTTCCCGCTTACCACCTCTAGACAGACCCCTAACAGTACTTGTTTTATATTCTATTCTTTAACCAAATTAAGGGCTGTCTCGTATTTGTGCCATCTATTTATAACGAAATTGCGGAGGTTGTATGTAAGCCCCAAATAGGCTATAATCTCTACAGTACTTGAAGCCCAACACAATTTTGCAGCAAAAGGGAGGTAGATCCAAATTTTTGCCGTTACTGTTTTTTCCACCTACAATTTCAACAAAAATTAAGACTATCGTTCGATGCATGTACGAGGCACATTTCTTAAACTTGGACTTGCCTCCCTTTTGCTGCAAGGTCCTCAATTGTAAGTATTCTAACTGCCGACTCTCCATTTTTTCAATTTCAATCCTTTCGCATCTCAAATCAGAAAGATTAAAATACCAAACCGTATTTATAACTCTTTAACGAGGATAAAGGCGTGAGCGGCACGTTTATTGCCTACAAGATATCAGCTTTATATTATAAAAATATTCGATCAGTAGGTACTGTGGGTGAAAATTAGCAGCGTCTAATAAGTGTTAAGTTAATTTTTGTCGAAAGTAAAACATTGTTTTCCCTGCAATTGAAACTGTAGTACCTACTACCTACCCTTAGTACTTATCTTTATTACCACCAGCTTCTGACTTAATGAAGTATCTTACTGATCCCGATAAAAGGCTCCCGCAGACAGGCGCGACGTTATAGCGCGACGAGACTAGTAGAACAATTTGTATGAAAACTTAATGGAAATTGTTCGACCAGAATCGCGTCGCACCGACGCGTCGTCGGGCCGTCTGCGGGAGCCTAAACACGTTAATTATTCGCTCTATAAGCAAACAACGTTAAACCTGAGCATAAAATGTTAGATTTGCTATAAATCTTAGGAAATAACAGTGTTCCTGACGTTGCTAATTAAACAACTGCTTACAAAAAAGTGTGCCATGAATAAACCAATTGAGCATGAAACTATTTTTTGTTTCAGTGTTTATCTTTTTTAATCTCATGCATAGTTAATTCCAATTTGTTAGAATTAAAATTATATTGTTCGTTTATTAAATTGCGGTACTTGAAAATGAAATGAGTTTAACTTTCCAATAAAAACCTTTATTAATGATTTTACGAAACACAGCCAAATGCATAACTAGTCGAATATGAGACGAACAGCAATTCGTTCCCTCAGTGTTCGTTGAATATGGCCAGAAAGCCGCTTAATCTGACCATTAAAAATCCCACGTAACACAAAGACATTCATTACTCGAGACGGCCCCAAAACCAACTAGAGACGCGAAATCAAATGATATTCGCAAATCACAATAGGATTGTCTAGCCTAGCCAAGATGACCGCAACGCTCGGTCAACACTCGACGTCCTATATGGGTCGGCCGAGTTCGCTCGCCCCCGCCGTAACGGGCCATCATATCCGTAATCTTTAACGCGATCTGTGTATTGTTTATATATGATTGGTGTTGTATTTGTGCGTGCCAATGACCTTTCTGCTTAGGACCTCACGTGTGTAATTGAATTTTGGGTATCTTAATTAACCATTACTTGTTGACATACATAGTTGAAGTTGAAAAACAGGAAAATTTTGTCTAGCATTCGAATTAAAACTACCTTTCATAAAGATTTTAAGGAAGCCATAAGAACTACGAATAAGCAATAAATTCGTAGCATAAGAATGAGACAAGCTACTCTATGAGAATACTAGAGACAGTATTTAGTACTTACTCTGCATTAATTATTATATATATACTTATAGAATGAGATTTTTTTATAAATTGTTTGAACAATTCTGTCGGTGACAACTTAATGAAATAGATAGATAAATAAATAAATTCATAGATTTTCCTATTGAATCTCTTGTAAAATAAACATTAGAATTAAATTGCCATCCAACATGGTAATGCTGCCAGCCTTTTGGGCACTTATCCCATTGACAGCGATGCGGAAGAATTTTTTGATGCAAAATGAGCTCCTGTCTTTTTTTATTTTTATTTGTATATAGTATATATATATATATATATATCTCTTAGTTTGTGTGTACATATGTAAATAATTAAATCCTCGAAATCTATTTATAATATCTTTTGTCTGCGAATACGAGCAAGAGGAATAAAATGAAGTTTATTTATAGCGTCTGCCTGTATTAGTGACGGCAGGAGGACGGGTGTCCCTTCGCGAACCGCGTATGAATGGGATCGTCTTCTCTCCCGGAATAACGGGGCTCCTGTTGGTGACACATTATACAAGTCTGTATACGTATAAGTAAAATAACTCGGGTTAGTGTGGATTACTGCTAAAATCCTGTGCTACCAACGTAGCCTTTCTCCTCTAGGGACGAAATAGAAGAGTATTTTCTACAGTTTTAAACCCGAAGTATATAATAATAATAATACCAGCCTATTATTGTCCCACTTTTGGACAAAGGCCTCTTCTCATAGAGAGAAGGTACGAGCTCTGATCACCACGCTTGCTCAAGACGGGTTGGCGATTTCACACTTATAGTAAGTATAAGTCCAGCCGGCGGTGAAAACGTGGGTGAAGTGAGCTTCAAATGAGCTGTCATTCCACATGCTAGGGCTTGACACTATTGATATGTTGTTCACTTCACCTCAATCATATCAGGCAATCATATCACTTGGTTTTAATAAATTTTTATATTTTATTTATCCTTTTGACCGATTCTTTTATATTTTGTAAATGTGAGGACTTTGTAGGCCTTGTAGACTTTAGATCTGTAGACCTTTTTTTATTTTATCAAGTACCTGGTACTTGTTGACAGGCCTACGCTGTCCTCCCATACCTACTGTAATTTGAAAACATTCTAAAAACCAATTATTTTTAAAAGAGTAAACGTGGAGGTTCTTGCCGGCTCTTCTCCATAGGAAACGACCAATTGGAACTGTGCACCTAGCGTCTGACGTTTCATAAGTGCCCATGTAGGTTTATGTGAAATAAAATATTTTGATTTTCGGTGAGATTTTTACAGAATAGGTCTGCAGATGTCCTCATAATGTTTTTCCCTTTCAGATGTCAGTGATGTCCAAGATACCTACACTCAGAATGTACATATGAATTAAAGAAGTCAAATTTTTAATTTCCCGAATTTGAACCCAAAACCCCGTGTATGAGAGGCAGGGAGGTATTTAGTCAAGTCATATTTTTTGTATCCATCGAAATAATAAAATTATGATGTCATAATTGAATTTCTATTCGATGGAACTATTTTAATCGATTTATTTTGAACCATTATCTTCTCATTAGACTACTACAAAACTTAGTATATTTTAACTTCTGTCAGTTTTATTTATTTTTTATTCAAATGTAGGTATGAGTCTTTTGATATACACAATTATTTTATTAAGTAGTTATTACGATGTTTAAGGATGACTCCGTGGGCGTGGTAGCCTGATGTCATCATTGAATACTCAGCTTTCATATTTCGTAAGTCTGGAAAAAATGTGCCTTATTTTACCTAAAATGTGAACATAAATCGACAAAATTGTCCACAACAAGCCCGTAAAAAATGTAATGAGAAATTAATGAACAAATTCGTCTTTCCATCAGCTTGAACATCAATTATGTTCAATAATGGAAGTTTACATATAATTACGTTGATAGCATCGTTTCCAGTCCACTTTATCATGTATCGATATCTAGTGTAGTCGCGAATTGTCACCGGGGCCGGAGCAGGCGCAGGCGCGCGGCGGAGGTACGATCCGCGGCAGGTGTGCCCTTGCACCTGTGCTCGATTGTTACATTCCTCGCTCGAACCTCCGCCCGCCGACTGATCACTCCTGATTATCTACTCGGATTCTTCTTCAATCAACAAACACTTTAGTTTATAAACGAGCTTGTAGTTACTAACTGGACAGTAAGCCGTGTGGCAGAATGTAGACACAGGATCTATGTTTTCATATAATTACTGTCATGGTTGCTGGAGGGTTTGGTTATTGACTTTGATAGTATTTTACTATCCAATTGCTAAAGACATACCCCCTTACTAATAAACTTGATATATCAGATGAATAGTTACACAATACACACCGATTTCTCCCTTTCAGTCGTCAGTAATTTGACTTTCGAAAGAAGAAGATAATGCGTTGTGTAACTATACAGACGCTATACAACGTTTATTAGTAAGGGGGATAAATTCTGGGCTAGTCCGCATAATATGCAACACACATGCATCAAAGAGATTCAATTGTTTATTCAAAGACCTTTCCCACACTTTATTGTGTGAAAGATCGTAATGCATCACAAGTCCAGCCAATAATTCGCCATGTATAATCAAAGGGTCTGCCCGTCATGAATGGAGATCGCAAATATAGAAATGGTCGGCATAGTAAAGTTGTACGTCACAGATAGTTGGCGCCGACGCGCGACGGACGCACGGGCGGACGTCGCTCCTTGCATACCGAGTGCCGTAGTTCCGACACTCGTCAAATTAATAATTCTACAACCGGTGCTTCGGACACATTAAATCGTCACTCAAAATATACTCCCTCCCTTTCCATCTATATTATTATAAATAGAGACAGGACATAAAAATTGAGTATGTAAAGTTCTCCGGCCGTAGCAAACACAAGTACTACTGTTCGTTCCGGCTCGTAAATTTCGAGCTATTTATGCAACACATAAACGCCGACAGTGTTCCCTTTTGGATAGAACAAAGATATAATCGCATGTAGAGATTCGCACGGTAGAGTTCTGGTGCAGTGATTTTCACGCATGCCCTAGTAAATCCAATTTATCTGTGAATGAATATAGCGCTCAGTTTGTTTGGCTGACACAGATATATTTAGAATAAGCAGTCCTTAGGGAATTTAATGAGTTTTCTCGAGAAAAGCAAGTTTAAATGTCCTTTTGGATTCGTAAATAGCATTTGGCAATTTGGAACAGTCGTGCTGAGTTTGGCTGGATTGATGCTTTTGAAAACAGCGAAGTCTTTGAAAAAAGCTCCACTTCTGTGGAGGACTGACTATAAATATATTCATTTTTAGGGTTCCGTAGCCAAATGGCAACGGAACCCTTATGGATTCGTCATGTCTGTCTGTCTGTCTGTCTGTCTATCTGTCCGTCCGTCCGTATGTCACAGCCACTTTTTTCCGAAACTATAAGAACAATACTGTTGAAACTTGGTAAGTAGATGTATTCTGTGAACCGCAGTAAGATTTTCACACAAAAATAGAAAAAAAACAATAAATTTTGGGGTTCCCCATACTTACAACTGAAACTTCAAAAATTTTTTTTCATCAAACCTGTACGTGTGGGGTATCTATGGATAGGTCTTCAAAAATGATATTGAGGTTTCTAATATCATTTTTTTCTGAACTGAATAGTTTGCGCGAGAGACACTTCCAAAGTGGTAAAATGTGTGTCCCCCCCCCTCTAACTTCTAAAATAAGAGAATGATAAAATTAAAAAAATATATATAATGTACATTACCATGTAAACTTCCACCGAAAATTGGTTTGAACGAGATCTAGTAAGTAGTTTTTTTTTAATACGTCATAAATCGAAAACCGCAATTTACCTTTCACAAAGTTACAACGAACTACAAGAACTTTTATATTATGTTACTTGCTGCTACGGAACCCTTCATGGGCGAGTCCGACTCGCACTTGGCCGGTTTTTTTATTATATATTTTTTTTCTATTATTGATCAGAGCCTACAAGCATAATAATGTATTATATGCATAATAATGCATAGAATAATGTACTATAGCTGCCAACAATTTGACATTTAAGCATAATGGTTTATAGTTAAGTTAAAGATTTGAAACAGGAAAACAAAACATTTTTCATTCAACATCGATGTAGACCTCGCTCCGAAAATTTTATCTATTCGTAATTCGCATGAACCCACTACGAAATCGTATCAGCAGGTATTTCCTTGGTACAGTGAGTGTTGTGCAAGTGTCGGGAGGCAGTGGCACGCGGGACAGGCCCGCCTGTTTGACGTTCCCAGGCGATAGCTGCTATCTCTTGCAAACACCTCTTGTTTGAGCCACAGCCGACACTACCTTACCATGTTACAAGTAACAGTCTGTAGAAACTATAGTTAACCTTATGGGGTTTAATATAAAGGTGTTTATAAGTTTCAGCTTATGCATCCGTAAGTTTGCAAAGTTAAGCTAAGTATATTATAGACTGTAGCCTTCTTCGGCCAGACACGCGACTTATCTATTGAAATTTTCAAGTGAAGTCGCGCGTCACTCACTGTTTGTGTTTGCATATCGACAAGTGTCACTGTTGTGTTTCGATATCATTTTGTAACTAGCTCCAATATAGATAATGATAAGAACATCAAAAGTTTTTCAACAATCATTGCCTTGCTGTCGACTTATCTTGCAACAAAGACAAAAGAACTTGTTGCAGCACTTTGCAAGGATGATTCAGTAGAAAGACTGAACTTGCGTTGTGTTTCCGTTCTTTTCCTAGCTAAGATCATTTTCACACACTCCTCTAAATGCAAAAAACATTCGAAAAACACTCAAAAAACACACATGGGTTTTACCGTTGTTTCCAGAAGGCGAATTCAAAATAGTCCCTACAACGATTCTGAATATTCCGTTAAAGCACATTCTCAAGTGACATTACTTATTCCAAGCTTACAGCTAATTTAAGTGATAGTAAGCGCTGGACACCGCATTCCAGTGCAGAAACAGTTTGGTTTACTACTGACAAGGAATGGCTGGTAGAAATAATTCTGTAATTATTTAGTTAGCACCTGCTTGGAGGCATCTGCGAGGCCGCGGAATAGGTCAGGAGGCCGGCCCGCTAGCGCACGCGCCTCTCCAAGGCCTAATGTTTCAGCTGCTTAGTAAGTACTGGTTTTATATTGGTTTATTTGTCATTTTTGCATCTGATGCAGAATTGCAGATAAGAAAAGTCATCGATGAAACCGTTAGCTACTTTGTTCGAAGAGACATTACAGCAGTAAGAGATATCTGTCTACTCTTCCGACGACCGGAAAGCTCATGACACATAAGTACTAATCTTTAGGAACAAGTGGAACACACCCACAAGCTAATAGAAGTTTATTTAAATTGAATCTAGAGCAGTATAAATACGTTACACAGTTAAATGGAAGGTAGCCTGCGTATGTTCTCGAACACATCCGCCAGTTACCCCTTAAGGTGGAAATTTATGCACCTATTACGTAGACATTAAGGCCAGAATTAGTTCAAACAATTCGCAACACGAGGGGCACGCTCGCACTTGTGTAGACGCCACTAGGGATACCGTTTATTGTTTCTGATATGTTAGACATTCTACTACTGAACGCTTCGGTTCGATTTAAATGGCTTCGATGACATTAATCGCGGCTTATTCTGGGATTTCAGAGCAACTGTACGTCCAAGCTGTGGAAATAATTTTGTCAAATATTGGAGGAACTTGATTTCCAAAAGATAAAAGAAAGATCGTCGGAGATTGTTTCCTTTTTTGGATCAGACATTTGACGCTACGGTAGTTGGCTGAATTTCTAAAAACAACTTTCCTTCTTTCTATTCGAAGCCATTTTAAAAAAGCACCATGTTTTTTTTGGATTTATTGCTATTTCGGTGCTTTTTAACACGCTAAAGGTACATACATGGTAACCCTTTTCGCAAATCCTTTGCGACGGGTTGGGTGCGTCTAAATCTGTCGACATCCGCGTCGCCCGACGATCTTGTCGCGATGTTCTCTTTGCAGGCGTCGTCGGCGTCGCGACGCTCAACCAATCTCGCACTTGGGAACATTAGGACGTCCACGAGTATTGATACACTTGAGGTGGAAACAAACTGCTGGCTTAATTTGATCCGTGTTTTATAATAAAACCCTGTGAAGTTAGACGCGTGAAGCAAATGTGCATCATTCATAACGAAATTAATTAAATTAAAGTCAGAATTCGCGCATCGTGTGAATAAGAATCTTCTCAAGTTTTATTTTCGGAGTCTTTCCGCCTAATGTTGTCTTTACCATAAACATTCGATACGTTCAGTAAAACATTGTTATTGCGTTTAAATGTGAGATGTTGTTTGTTATTCATTCGATTGTTTGTTTGGGTCGATTATATTGCGCTTCGCGCCACTGTAGGCCACGCGCGAATAATTATAAGGGTAGTTCTTCAAAAAGTATTCTCCGCGTAACTTTCATGGCGAATTTATTTTTTTGAATAATCTACAAATAAATGTA
The DNA here is from genome assembly GCA_947508005.1 of Amphipoea lucens. Classification (NCBI taxonomy): domain Eukaryota; kingdom Metazoa; phylum Arthropoda; class Insecta; order Lepidoptera; family Noctuidae; genus Amphipoea; species Amphipoea lucens. Next base: position 15,410,350 of record OX382358.1, on the reverse strand, counting down.
CACACATTTAAGATGCTATAAAAATAATACGTATTTTTTTTATTTTATGTAAATTGGTGCATAAACTAAAGAGATATTTTATTTTGAAATTTCTGTGCCCACGAAAGTTACGAAAGACGGCACGAAAGTTACAGACGTATTTTCTACAAGCAAAATATAGTTTCAAATCCTTATTTTTTCTCAAATTTCCAGTTTATAAATTGCCATTGTATATTTTTAGCGTTCGATATTTTTTTTTTTGTGGTGTACAATAAAGTATATATAAATAAATAATAAATAAAAGACTTATTTTTTATGAATCAACTTGTATTTGAGAAAACAATTATAGTGTTTTGAGATCAGCATAGCTATTCACAAACACTCGATACGCTTCCGTATCGTATCGAACATTAATCATTGTTATCGTAGGAGTCTTCTAAACGCTGTTCACAAGTCCAAAACCCGAAAATTTTGTCAGTTTAAATCAAATAGACGCCCGCTATTCTTCCAACAGCTATTTGCTGTTGAGGGCAAGTCAAATCAGGTTATCGAAATGTCAGGTTTTCGATACGATAGCCTGTCGTATGGTTGTAAATCAGGGCTCAGATTATTAGTTCTCATCACTCATTATTAACTTAGGTTGGTGATTTAGGAGAGCATAGTGGATCTTGAACCAAATTTGGAGATTCGGGGCACTCGATCATATTTTCCTGAAAAGCAACGTTCTCTCGCTCTTTCATTCTTTGACGATAAAGTCGGCTTTTTATGCGGTTTTGCTCTCTCACGGCTCTTTTTCTTCCTACTCATTTCACTAACTGGGATGACATTCCCTTCTGTTTTTCTTTTGTAGTACCTTTCTCTTGCCTTCATTTTTACTGCATTGTGTAACTCTGTATCATTTTTTATTCTTCCTCTTCTTCTTATCTCTGCTAGACGCTTTTTCTCCCGTCGCTCCTTTGCACTTTGCGGTGCAATATAGTTTCGGTTTGAACGTAATCTGAAAATAATTTTAACCAGAAAAAATTAACACGACTGCTGTGAGTAATTAATGTAAAGTACCAGACAATCAGAAAGTATGACGGTGACGTTGGGACTTTTTAAGCAAGAGGGATACAATTGGTAAAACAGTCCAGTTTGGGATGGGAAAAATTGTTAAATTGACTACGAGAAAACCTACAAACAGAAACACATACCTACTACGAGTCGTTAAAAGAAAAAAATTGAAACACATATATGCATAAACACTTATACAAATACATGACACCTTTTTTGACCTTCGCGATAATCGAGTAAATGCATTTGCAGCATCACAAGTAATTTAAATTTATCATTCAATGGAGATATATAACTTTCGTGGTGCGCTAGCTAACTTTTGTGGACAAATAACCACGAAAGTTGTGCCACGAAAGTTACGAAAATTTCACATTTTTGAGAATTACGATTAAACTTATAAGTAAATAAACAAACAAAGTACTTGAGAATAATTTCGAAGATCTATCTTATTCCTTAATACAAAATGATTTGGAAAATTATAAGCATTATCCTTCAAAATATGTACATGAAAGTTTCTAGACCAAGGCTACTTGAAAATATTCAAAGAATAACTCACCTCGTATTTTTTTTGTTTAGAAGCGATGAACGTACATATCTTGCCCACTGACGCCGGGAAACTACTGAGCATCCGCGCAGCTAAAACGTGTAGCGACAAGCTGGCGCTCTTGGAAGATAGGTGCAGTTTTGTTGCGCGCTCTCGAAACTAGCAAAATCGTGTGACAGAGACATAAAGCCTATTAACTATTGTCACTTAAGAGATAAAATTCATGTTCTTTGATAATTATGATGCATAGTTAAATACAATTAATTTGATGTATTACATTATATGCTTATGAATTGAATACAAAAGTTATCAAAGTTTTCCGTGAGCGCGAACAGAGTGTGACGCGCGAAGAACACCGATTTTGCTCCCGTTTTCGACATTAGATGTTTTTTTAAATAAAAGTTATAAATAATTTTAGATGTTTAATGTTTGAATTATGTACACATACAAATAAAGATTAATCTGTATTTGGTCCTAAGACTGTATGTTTAATAGGTTACGAATTAAGACCGTGTGACCGCGTTTTGAGGGACCTCGAAGAACTACCCATAAACGATTAGCTGATCGCGTCTGATTTCAGTAATTAAATTAAAGGCAAAAATACGACAAATTTTTTAAGGACAGGACTTAAGGACTTATTTTTTTTTGAAGTGAAAACTTCTTTAGCGGCGTTGCACACTTTTTGTAATGGGGAAAAAATGTTAAACTCGCGTGAGGACATCGCGTCAGGACACGTGACCGTCAGGAGAGATTTCCCCTCCCGCCCCTCTTTCTACGGCGGCGCCAACCGAAGTGAACCAAGTGAGACACGATAATGGATGGATGTCGGTGTCGGTGTCGGTGACGGTGACGGTGACGGTGACGGTGACGGTGACGGTGACGGTGAGGGTGACGGTGACGGTGACGGTGACGGTGACGGTGACGGTGACGGTGACGGTGACGGTGACGGTGACGGTGACGGTGACGGTGACGGTGACGGTGACGGTGACGGTGACGTGACGGTGACGGTGACGGTGAAGGTGACGGTGATGGTGGACACACAGAAATGACAACGTCACAGATAAAGACAAACGTTCTATAATCCTATTTTAGCTAAAATAGAGATAAAATAGGATTATGAATAAGGGGGAAAGTGTTTAAAATATGGAAATTGAACAAAGTGCATCGATTAATGAAAAAAGTGACGCAGAAATAGTGAAAAAAAAAATAGTTATATTAATTCAATTCATAATTGATTTATTTCAACGTTAATATTCAAGTTTTCACTTCTGCCGGCACTCCCGGAGTGCAACCCGTCTTTTTTTGTTCACAATTTTGTCGTCCAGTAAATTTTTGTGGGGCAAATCACATTCGCATACACTAAGTTTTCTTTTTCCTACTAGGGTCTCATAAAAAAAAAAACCGAGTGTGCTTATGACCACACGACTGAAGTGAAACTTCAAACATATTTGGCTATGAGAGGAAGAGAGAAAGAAAATGTGCGCGCGCAATGCTTTCTCTTGCTTATATCCCCCACTCAACTCCCGTTCGCCTCGCCCGTAGCCCGTAGACATGGGCCGTAATTGCAAAATCGAGTACCAGGGCTTCCAAGTACGTCCACCTTAAAAAACCAGGGCCTAAAACCAGGGCTCGAGATACTTTCAAGTATTTTCTATCTGCATCAAAAATTGATCCATAACTTCATACAAATAAGAAGTACAATAGCGTAATCAATCAAAAGCCCTGTTGTAAGTAAAAAGTACTTGCATAGGAAATTGACCCGTGAATTCCTATAAACAAGGAGCACAATCGCGTTTACAAATAAATACTTTTACAAACCATCCTATTACTACTACTTAAACAAATGACGTTTGTATACGTGCAGTATACGTTTGTATACGTTTGGAGAGCAGTGGTGGCCCAGTGGTATCGGCCGCGACTTACGAGTTGTAGGTCGTAGGTTCGAACCCAGACAGGCGCTTTACTTTGCGTAAATTATTTCATCACCACTGCTCTCAAAACGGTGAAGGAAAACATCGTGAGGAAACCGGCATGTCCTAGAACCAAAAATTCAAAGACATGTGACATCTACCAACCCGCACTGGGCCCGCGTGGTAGATTACGGCCCACTCCCTCTCACAGAGAGGAGGCCTGTGTCCCAGCAGTGGGAACATTATAGGCTGATGATGATGATGATGATACGTGCAAATGTGTGCGTGAAATCTAGTAGCGTAAAAAAAATTGGCGCGGAAAGCAATTTGTGTCGGGGAACCGAACGACGACGGCGGCGGCGGCGCAGCCCGAACGTGTGCATTATTATGAAGTGACCATGTAGTTTAATTGTTTATTTATATAGTCGGGTTCGTAATGAAATAAAAACACTAAAATACACACATCAAAAGTGTCTAGGGATCAACATATATTTTTGCAATAACTTTTCTCCTGATTGATATTAATTAAAATTTTCTTTAAGGATTCATCAAATAAAGTGTTTTCGTTTGTCACAGTAACGATAAACCAAGTCACCTTTGCATTAATAAAGAAATTTGCCATTTTCCTAATAAAGGGATTTTTGACATTGAACCACTAACACAAAAGTTCGAAAAAAAGACTGAAATAACAGTTTTCTTTAAAATTTTATTGGGTAACTTAAACAATTATAATCCGTGTTTCTACCGCGAACACTAACAACACAAGAACATCGGTTTGGCATACTCAAAATGAGTTCATCCAAATCACGCTGTGGAATGGCCGCCCATGTTCGTTGCAACAACAAAAAAAGGTCTTCTTGCGACTGGATACCCTCCATATTCGGCAGAGCTCTTCTCTGTAGCATATCCCATGCATGCTCAATCGGGTTCAAGTCTGGCGACTGAGCAGGCCAGGGCAGGACATTGATGTTAGCTGCGGCGAGAGTCTGTCTTACAACTCTTGCGGTGTGCGGTCGTGCATTATCATGCATTAACTGAAATAAGGGACCGATTTGCACTTGTAGAGGAACGATGACGTCTGATACAATCGTCTCAGCATAAATTTGAGCGTTGAGGTTGCCTCTGATCCAAATCAACTCAGTTCTTCCGCCGATCCAAATACCCGCCCATACCATGATGGTTCCACCACTATAAGGATGGACTTCCTGGCAGGATTTTAATCGCTGTTGGCGTCCAGGGGTTCTCCAGTGTCGTATACGTCTTGTATCCGGTCTCATACCAAAACGAGACTCATCAGAAAAGCACACGAAACGCCATTGTTCTTCTGCCCAATTTCTGTGTTCAAGAGCCCATTGATATCGAATCCTACGATTGTGCATTGCTATAGGTGGTACCCGTAGCGGTCTTCGGGAATGAAGGTTCACTTCATGCAAGCGGTTTCTGACTGTTTGGTCGCTAATTAAGTTCCCTGAAGAGTGATGAAGCCTCACGGCTAACATCATGGCGGTTATTGTTGGAGCTCTTCGAGTTAAGATTTGAATGTATCGGTCTTGTCTCCGTGTGGTGCAGCGATACCGTCCTCCATGGCGCTCAGCCACGGTACCAGTGCTTCGGTAACGTGTCCAAAGTCGACTGATAACACTCTGACTTGTATTCAGAGCTAAAGCCACAGTACGTTGCCGGGAACCAGCTTCTATCATTCCCACGGCTCTGAGCATTTCTTCCCTGCTTAAATGACGTCGCCGCTCCATAATAACGTTGGTTTTAATCAGTAGTAGGGAAACAGTAGCACTAATAATGTCTTCAATGCGTTGTATGTTTTATAGGGAAAATATTGACAGCTGATTTTCATCTTTTACTCGAATTTGATTCACAGTTCCTGATTCAAATTATGAAATGCACCAAAAAGGATCCATATAAATTTATAAAATCATAAATTTATTACAAAGCCACATCTCAATCTCAAGAAATCCGCATAAAAATGCTTGATCCCTAGACACTTTTGATGTGTGTAGTTTACTTTAAATTACTTATCTGTAAATAATCGGTTATTAAATCGCATGTTATTAAAAATGCGAAATCTTACAAACAGTTTATGTAAATACGAATTTGGAAAAGCATCACAATATCCAACCATCGTGATTAAAACTCAAATAAAACTTTTACTCTTACTGATAAGGAGCATGATCGCATTTGCGAAAACTAACGCGGTTGAGTACCTACGTATTTGAGCGAGTAGCCGTATAAGATACTTTATAGTCTTGCAAGTATTTTGAGTCGGTACCTGGAGTGCGTACTTGGAAGCAAATACCTAGTGTAAAAACCTGGTCGTCGTACCTTCCCTACTCGCCCGATCACACGTTTTCGTAACGCGTTCGCCAGTTTACTCCCCAAGTCAAGCGCGCCTAAAGAAGTTTCACTTCAAAAACACAAGTAGCAACTTTTCGTACGAGATTAGGATGGCTTTGGCCTTATTGGTTTTATGAGAGCCTTCCCTGATCTTCATGAGAGTGGGTGTAACATGGGCATTTGACATGACATTTGTTTTGTCAATGTTTTTTTTAAGACCCCCACTTCTGGAAGCTCCGCTGTGGTCATCGAGGATTGTACAGAGGTTACTGAAATTTATAAGTCTGGCTTATATGGCGTGGCGTGGCATGGCGTGAGTAGTCTTGTTTGTGAATCTGAGCACAGTTTGTTGCGTGTAAAGTTACACAGCGAATGTTTCCATTGCACATCTGCATTAATCAACCAAAATAAAACATTATATTTCAGCTGAAACATTAAAAGTAATGACTTCAAAGCTCTATCTTCACGTAGCGATCTTTTATTGCTGAAATATAAAATAGCTTTATCATCGCACACAATGTCGCGACGGTACGGTTATACGGTACCGACAGTTCGTGTCTCAGACATTTCGAGGCGGATTCATTTTCATACGTAATCCATTTTACTGTAACATTGCGGGCAGTTGAAAGTTGGCGTGTGTCACGCCACGATGCGGCACAAGCTTGTCAAATTAGCGCAGGGCGCGACCACTGGCCAGTGGCCATTGCACCTTGATTGATGACATAACGCGTATAGCAAAACGCTATTAGGCTAGTCTGAGCCATATGCGGCAGGTACTTGACACATTGCGGCTTGGACCGGTGCAGATGATGAAAACTCAGTGGGTATTTTCATTGCTACGAATTACCCACGAATAAAATGTGGCTCTATAATGATCGAATTTATTACCTATCTTTACTTTTAACATCTATCGAATCACCGAAATATTGTCCCTAACCTTAAAAATTAAAAAGTAAACCTCTTGTAAAAGCTTGCCACATTTTATCTGAAAATATGTTTCGTTTTATAATATCAATCTTGTTGTGTCAACATAAATTAATTACGCCGTATGTTGTTCAAAACTCTCGTCCCGTTTAAAATGGAAAGCTCCGCAAGGCTGCCGTACCGAATGACTTTATTTCAGGAAGTGCCGGACATGCCTGCCGAGTGCCGCATGCTGCATGCTGCATCTTGATTGAGAAACGTTCTCAACCAAACGATAAGGAGGTTTCATTCGATGTTACGTCACAATGACTAGCTTCCAGACAGCTATGATGGATCGAGCCGTAGAGATATGTATCAGGAAAGCAGAAACACAAGGTAAGTCTCGTGGGTGCTACAATAGTCTCAGATTACATTTGTATCATTGCGAAAATGATTGCAACTTTTATTAGTCTCGAGATAATTATGAGAAACCTATTGTGAAGAACTGAACATTGAAATATTTTCTTAACATTTTTTCGATTCTTTATATGTGGGGCGTCTGTAAATCTCATTGTTGATACGAACAGTTTAAAAAGATTTTTTAGAATGTACGCTGTGCCAAAAAGCTTTTTATAAATCTCAATATTGACGCTTACAATTTTGGTATCAACTCCTAATTCCTATGTATATGACTCTATAAAAAGATTTAAGGATTTCATGTTACATTAACCTAAAACTGATTTTGGGCCGTCATTATTTTTCTCGAATGGCAACTTACCATAAAGATGGCGATTTAAAACCCACGTAGACAAACAAGTATTAAAAAATTGTACGCGATATATTACATGTCTTTGTTTGATGATGTATTAGTGAATTAGTGCTATAAATAAATTAATGGTAAGTATTGTAAGTTCAAGTACAAGGAAGGCTGCGTTTAGTTCGGCCGAGCATCGGCTGGAGGTCGCAGTTCCCAGGCGTCCTACGCAATGGCACGTAATTATCATAAGATTGCGCCACACCGATCCCGCATTGTTCGACGTAATGTCTCCTCTAAATCAGAGCTTCTCAGTGCATCATGTGTGTACTCGGCCTATTGTCGCGCTGAGTTCACACGCACTCACTAAAATGCTCCCACGGATCCGTTTGACACTACGTTTCGTTTCAACGCTTGTCCGATCTGGAGAAACACTTCCTTGGTACATAAAAGTTATAATTGTTGCAAGCGTTCATATTTTCTTTTGTGTTTTAAGGCTTAGGTAAAATGAAATTGATAAAGCCTATTTGGTCCTGTAGTCTTCTTTTCCAAACAAAGAATCTGTGTTATTTGTGTTCTTTAGGCATAATAAAATGTTAATTCAGGCGGCAAACCAAAGGCAAAGTTTGCAAACAAACTTTCTTTTTTCGCCAAAATCTCTCTAAGGCAATGCGTTGGCGGTAATTTTCGTTTTACCCAAAGTCATATCACTTACATTTTAGTAGGTAATTCTGGTAAACGGTAAAACTTGTGGGACTAGGTACTTTGATGCTCACAAGTTGATGAATACGTTAAAGATACATGGACATAACGTTTAAGATTTCTAACAAACGTTAACGGTTCAAATCCACAACGTAACGTCATTACGTAATTAAAAAGCGTAGTAATTTCATTATGATCATTAAAATTATAACAATAAAGCGTAGCAGTAACAAAATAATGTTTAGAAAGCGTAACGGCTGTTATCCACACGATCAGCCGTAGTATGTAGAGTTGTAGAACTTTGTTATTACCAACACACACCCTAGTTAAACTTACAGACAGAATTATCCGAAATGTGAAACATTTATTTGGTGGTTCTAGGTAAAAATAACAGTTAAAGACTCTTTTTAATGGCGACGAATTTCGGCCCGGAATTCCGGATACAAAACAGTTGACAGTTTGGCGATCTTGCATGAAGAACTTTACTAATAGTTAAAGGAAAATAGGTAGGTCCAGTCAGATAAAATATTATTTCGCACTACTTGTAATCTACTAAAATCGACAGTGACGCACAGGCTAAATACTAAGTATAAGTACTAAATACGTATGCAAACATGAACAACAAACTCCACCGATTTCCAAGACAGAGAGAGCCACTCAAATATTCAGTTGCGTTTTAGAATTTTCCAATTAGTTTTCACACTCTGTGGAAATCAAACTCATTGAAACTGTTCTAATTTTTTTTAAAGTATTTTATGTGGGTGTTCATCCTTCATACCCATGAGGCGCTCGCGAACTCTGTAGGTACTCGTATGCGCCGATAAAAACTGGGCAGCATCGAGAGGACACCGGAGGCGAGGTGGTGTGGACCGCTTCTTGTCGCATCCCACTTATTAATGTGGCCGTTCATACAACATGCTCGTGTTGGCATGCTTCCTTTATGACAGGAATCCTGCGCGTTTTTATGAATATTGAATTATGAAACAATTTTTTTTCAAAACCGGTTATGGTTATTTCACTTAAAAAAAGCTCTGCACGTCCATCTTGTATCAGATAATCTGATGCTTTAAAAGAAAAACTATGATTTATCTGTTAAATGCGGAAACTAACTGAAGTTAAACTAACGATGTAACCAACGTTTTCAAGTCTTTATCGCGCTGACATAATTGATAAAATAACGAGATGGCATCGTGAATAATTCATCGATAAGTCGCAAAGATGTGGTTGGTTTTGTGACGTTAGTGGTCGCACGCGTCCGTCCGGTCCGCGCAGGCGCAGGTGGACATAATGCCCATACGCATTCAGAGCGCGCAACACATCGGACATACTGATGTTTTTTGCTTTACATAAATAATTATGAATGTACCGGATTTACGACATTGTTAAATGTCAACGGTACCCGAAATTCCGAAGACAGGTATAAAATCGGCCGTGAACAATCGGATAAAAGTAGAGTATTATTAATTTTCATTCTTATAAGGTGTGTAATATGAAATCAAAGTAAAAGAAACAAAAATAGAAATTGTATGAACAATGTGGCGATATTCGTTTCTTTCAATCCACGTTCAATTGTGCTGAACTAATTACGTCAAAAAACAATATGGCACTAGAAACGTGGCATATAATTGTATCGCAGTATTGTAATGTTGACGTTTTGTATAAAACTTTCTGTAGCAGACTCCCACGTTTTCTTTTATCGGAAGCTTTCTCTGTCAGATAAGAACGAATTGACAATAATAGCGCTTAATCGAAGAAAGTTTACGTTTTCGTTACCAAACAGTTTACAAAATGCTGTAAACACGACGTTTTCCGTATCTTTTATGTAAGTGAGCAATTTATTAGTAGGTAATATTCGACGATTTAAACTTTTCCTTTCTTATATAATGATGAAAAGGCTTATTTCCCGTGTGTTTAAATCAGCAGTTTTTAGTAGAGGGTGTGTCAATAGACACTAAACTTATACAGCCAAACACTATGTCATAGTCTTTTCAGGACTAGAGACATGCAAATGAGTTCCTACACAAACTAGGTGGCCGGACATACGCTGTACATAAAAGTAAACTTTCGCAAAGGTTGCAGAGTGAAAAGGACATTTGCCCCACATAAAGCCGCTACAAGAAACTCGCCACGTCTCAGACGAAGAAAGGGTGCTCATTATATTTTCATTATGCGCTCATTAGTAAGCATACGACCACTTCCTTTGAGCAAAATGGACGTCGCGAACAGGCCGGGAAAACGACGGGAAAGTTATGAAACCAGCCGGGAAAAGTCGTGAAAACTAATGGTCTGTTTCACTATCTCCCGATATTTTCCGGTTTACGTATAGATATCTAATACTAAAATCTAGCAGAAAACTTCATACAAATTATATTTATAGTCCATTATATTATTTACTGGCGACACGCCCCTTGTTTACACGGTTTTTAAGACTTGACAAAACATATAGTTTTTTATATCTTGTCATTTGTTACACATTGACTTATTATAAATGTAAGTTAAATAATAATGTATTGTAAGTAGGTACACATAAACCTTCCGGGATACATGCTGATGATGATGTTGCAAACCGCATAATCAGTTGCCTAGTTTAGAAGAATAACGTGGCCAGACAGACTGACACGAAAAGCAACTTACTATTGATGTGCCTATCCGGAGACACAGGCCCTAAACAGCTAATCGAACCTAACTTAAACAAATGAACATCAATTTTATCTTAGACCTACCACGATGACAATAACCTAATATCTACTTACTCTTCGAACAGATTGCTCGGTAATTTAAATAAGTTCGACATTCATTTGTTTCGTTTAGACCCATTACGTGTTTTATGTTTATGTGGTAATGCAAGAAGCCCGCATAGCTAATTAAGTCGACTTCCCTTCTATCGCTTATCCGCAATATTTATGTGACCACCATAGCAATTAAGTAGTCGTAACAACAGAACCCATTGAGATTATTTCCAAATTACTTCAATTACACTATATTATTTTTAAATGCTATTATTAGGTATTATAGGAATGTGAAAATTGAAAAGTGATAAAAATGTAAGGAAACCTATGTTGCAGCAACTTGTTATTCTGCAGTCATTACAATGTGTTCAAACATTTACTTACTGAAGGACATTAAAGTTGAAAATTGCTTGACTTTGCTTTATAGCGATCTAGTTTCAAAATAGTAAATTAAGGATTTATTACCGCTATACTATTAAGGGTTTCCTATCAGATTTACAATCAAAAGTCAGCCGATTGTTCGTGTTTTAATTAACCTCATTATTTTCAATAAAATAAAAACTACAAGCATATTATAAGTTATGTTTTATCAGCACATTGCGTAGGCACAGGCGCTAGGCGGGGCAGCCGACTGGAGGCATTGACCGCCCCGACACGCGTTTTTCTCATTTTCCCCTGTACATTATATTTCGTCGATGGAAAATACAACGTGGAATAACGAGTCGTTTCAACATGCAAGACCTTATTTCAGGTCATGACGCCATTAATTATGGAAATTCCCATTAGGTTCATGTGACTTTCTGTTACCTTTGAACAGTTTATTTTCTTAAAATTTTTTTTAGAAATGTAAAATGGTTGATTTAGGTCTAAATTACTTATTTATTTATTTACCTAATTTAGGTAAAGTGTACCTAAAATGGCCAAAACATCTTTCTAAATAAGTATGTACTTCTTTTTCATAAACTTTTTATGGAATGAGGTCAGCAATCCGCTCTCAGCAGCAACCTATAAAACATAATCCCTATTGATAAATAGTAATAATTCTCCTTAGGTACGAACGATAACCGTAAATAAAGCAAAAATACGATATCATAGTCCATTTAACGAAAATTGACTGAAGGAAGAAAAATCAGGGATCGACATAGTATCAGTAGAAAAAGTGGTTGAAAAGTACACGATTCTCCCCCTCGCTAGACATGGTACTCTTGTATCGGATTGCAATAAATTCGGGAGGGTAAAAAGCTATGGGGTAGCCGCCGCCGCCGTCGCGACTAACGTCTTCCGCCTTTGATGGGCTTCATGTGGGTAGGCGGTACTTCAAACTTACACGGAACTCCGATGTATTGAGTTAGTTTTTCTTTTACTCAGTTCCGGATTTGTCAACTGTTTTTGTAGGAAAAATGATAGATCTCAATCAGAGAACTCAAAGTTCCTATTTTTATTTATTACTAGCTTCTGCCCGCGACTTCGTCCGCGTGAAATTCGTACTTTCCTCTAAAAGTTTCGAAAATGTATGTTGGTATGATCTTTATAATTAATTTAGATAAATAAGTATTCGAGCCAATTTTTAAGTTTATAGAACAAAGGAATCAGATTTTTCAAATAAACTGTATCCCCGCTTTTCACCCCCACAGGGGTGGAATTTTATAACTTGACTCAGTTTATTTATACCAATTTTCGAGCTAATTAAGCCACGCGGTAAAATCCTCCCCTTTAAAATTAACTAACTCTTTTCACACAGTTAGGGGTAGATTTTCGAAAAACCCTGATACATGTTATTAATTATTTTTAGTCCTTAGTATAAATACTGAGTTTCAAGTTAATCGGACAGGGCGTTACAATTCTTCCATACAAATTTTGACACCCCCCAATACCTCTTTAGGGGGTATTTTAGAAAAACGAAAAATTCCAAACTTCATAATTTACTTAGATAAGTATTCTTGCCAAGTTTCAAGGTTATTAACTCAAGAAATAAGATTTTTCATACCAACAAAATCCCCCCTTTTCACCCCTTAAAGGTTGAATTTCCAAAAACCCCTTCTTATTCGATACCTACTCTTCACAAAGAACACACCCTCCAAAATTCATGTCCCTAGGAAGGACCAGCGATTTAGAATGTGCGTTGATATTTCAGTCAGGTCGTTCATCCCCCTTTGGGGGAGAAATTATCAAAAACGCTGAGACACGTATAAATTAATTTTCAATCGTTAGCCTAAATACAAAATTTAAAGATCCTAACTTTTAAACTGACGGACTTTCATACACAACTTCATCCCCCCTTTTAACCCTTTGGGGGTAGAATTATCAAAAACGCTGAGACACGTATAAATTAATTTTTAGTCGCCAGCCTAAACACAAAATTTGAAGATCGTAACTTTAAAACTGACGGACTTTCATACAAACTTTCATCCCCTATTTAACTCCCTTAGGGGTTGAATTTCAAAAAATCCTTCCTTATTCCTTGTCTACACCAAAAAAAAGAAATGAAAATAAAGCTGAAACGCCTGTGCAATACTACTACCTAAGTATACCTACTTCACTTAAAAATAAATACTTATAACTACTTTAATTAATAAAAGTACCTACGCTTAATAATTTTTAATTTGAACGAATATTTAAACACTACCAAAACAACTCTTACCTATTTTACAAAATAACAACAAAAGAAATTCAAATAAACTATTTAAATACTAAAAGTCGCGCTGATAAGCACGGTTTCTCAATATCAATTATTGTCTGTCAATAAGGTCGAACGCTCTGAACGCATCAACAGCCAAATATTGAATGCAGCTCGCTCTTTTTTTTTTTTAACAATGGCATCTCGCAGTTCAACCTATGAGGTTGTCGTCTGCTTAACCGGGCTTGCCTGTGGATGCCTCAAAATTAAGGCCTCCAGCCAGGGCTTGAAGCTCGCTCTCGGACCTCCCGCCTTTTTATACCCCACCGCCGCCGCGACCCGTGTCAAGCGCGGCAACCGTTACACAAAAATAATCCTTATAGCATGATTCAGTTTTCACGTGCGACGGCGCGATGGCTTATTTCATGTATAAGTTTGGTGTTTCTATACCGATTTCTATGATTCTTTTTTATTGAATAGGTAATAATGTTAACTTTTTTAAATTAGGGATGAGTGAGAGTATTATAAACGTAAGAGTAAACAAATATAATCAGAATGCTCCGAACTGCTAAGCTATCAGGAGTTACACGTGTTATTGTGAGTCAACCATAAAAGATAGACATATGCTGTTGCGGGATATTTTTTAGATAATTTTATGTAGAATATTTCCGTCATACATGATTTCTATGTAAATTTAACCATTAAGGCTGCACACGCGACGGAAGCTTAAAAAATGGAGTAACTTCTCCCGTTTTCCCAACATTTTCCTTCACTACTCTGCTTCTATTGATTGTAGCGTGATGAAAAGTATACTATAACCTGCCCAGGAGTATGTAGAATAATTGTACCAAGTTTCGTTAAAATCCGTCGAGTAGTTTTTGTTTCTATAAGGAACATACAGACAGACAGACAGACAGACAGACACAGACAAAAATTTTACTGATTGCATTTTTGGCATCAGTATCGATCACTAATCACCCCCTGATAGTTATTTTGAAAATATATTTCATGTACAGAATTGACCTCTCTACAGATTTATTATAAGTATAGATTATATTTTTGGCATAATTAGCACATTTTAATTGGCCTTAATTCTGAAATCCAGGTAAGTTGAGGAGATCAAGAGGGAGAAGAATATTCTTAAAAAATCACGATTACGTTATTTTACACGAACTACAATAAGAACACCACGAGGTTGTCATCGTCGAATTTATATCAACGATCATCGCGCCACAAAAATGCGATAAAAAAATATCATAACAAGTGATAACATTTACATAGTGATGATGCCTAGCATTCTATCTAGCGCGGCGCCGGCGCCACTCCGTCTGAGTAATTCATGTTTGATTGCTACAGCTAGCCTTTATTTTTGTTAATAAACAAAAACTTGGCTTCTGACCACGGCCTGAATATATTTACCATTTATTCTCATCTCATGCATAAAACATAGTAGGGAAGTAATCGAGACGCTTACGCTAGACAGCAAATAAGGGTTAAGAACAATAGCATGCCATATTTCAGGGAAATGGATCTCTTCGAAAACTTGCAAGTTGGGAGAAAACATCACGAAAAAATAGGTTGTGTCAAACGTGCGTAGTAATGTTTTGTTAGAGCAGAGTGATAGGCAATATTATCTCATAAATATACTTTATCTACTTTCTATCTAGGACGCGCGAATGATCTATGTTGGTGAGACATGTCAGGCTCGGTGGCGCCGTCCTGTTTTTTGTCGCAAAGCTATCAACTTACTTTACTATGCTATAAACGCTATTTTTTGCAAGTGAATAATGATACAAGTTCCGAAACTTGACCCGGACACCTTGAAGAGGCAACATCACTGTTATTTAACGACGTAACTTTTTCTCCTTTTTGCAGAACCTCCGAAAATAGGATTGTAAAAAAGTTGTAACCTAGTTTCAGACAAACTAAATAAAATTGGGTCATAATCAGCCTATAATGTCTCACTGGGACACACGCCTTCTCTCGGTGAGAGGGTATGGGCCGTAATCCACAACACGGGCCCAGTGCGGCTTGATCGATGTCAGATGTCTTCGAATTTTTAGTTCTGAGACATGCCAGTTTCCTCACGATGTTGGGTGATTCAACCCAAATATAATTCAATAGAGACTCCAAAAGTGGGCTGAAAAATAAGGGTTCAAACTCCCTATTACGTACTCAAAGTAAAATGTCCGCTATGAATGCGACACGACACGACCAATTAGATGCCATTACATTGTACGATTGTGTCCGAACTATTGTGCTACTAAAATTTGGGGCGATTTTGGCTCGATTACGTGTACCGTGTAATCACCTGAAGCAACGCAGCAATTATACGAATCAGAATAACATTTCCGCTTTACTTAACTTGTAAAGCGGTAATGTATGTAAAATACATGTTCAGTAGAATTGTGTCTTTATTAACGGAATGACGAGAGCTTTTGGAAGATTATCTACTCAAATGTGATAATTAAACTGTTCAATGGTGGAGGCTCTATGACTGTAGCTTTGCGTAGCGCAGTTTTGTGGAATTGTTTAATTAGTGTTCATTTTCGTAAAAGTTTGAAGGTAATCAGGTTGGTGGGTCAAGTATTAATTATTATTATTGTTGAGTTATTGAGTCCGAGAATAGGACGGTGCAACATATGTAGTTCATTATCAATGCTTTGGAAATATTAGATATCCCATTAGTAAATAAAGAACTTCGGAAGTTGCTAACATAATTAATGGATATAAGTATGACAATGCATTACACTGCAGAAATATTAATTTTATTATTATCTTTTGTCCATAAAGCGATACAGTTCATTACCAATAGCGTAACCAAATTACTCAGTCGACTCACTCAAGGACGATGAAAAGATAATATGCCACATTTATTCTACGAAAGGCAGGGTAAAGCCACAATCGAAGTAATAGGAGCCGGTTCCAAGTATTTCCTCTAATTTCAGTAATAAAAATATTTGCCACATACTGTAGCTTCAATGTAAGGCGCTAGATTTTCCGCCCCTATAGACGAATTCAATTCGCGAATTGTTTTTCCTAATAAACCTTGCGAACTCCCCTTCCGGCAGGTACGTTATTTAGTCCGGAGCCCCATTCTCGGGGTAGTGAGTATTTATGACCGCTGCGTCATGGGGTTTCACCATAAGTGTGGTGCGACTTAGTGAACTTTACGATATCGACGCCATGGGGCACGTTAAGAGGCCTTTTACAGTCCACTAGCGCCGCCAATCGAAAAAATGTCATAACTCGTAAATAGAATCAAAAATACAAAATGTGGTCTATTATTACTGTAGAAAAGGCAATAACGTAATTTTATAACACATTGTCAACACTTGAAATATAGCTGTTTAGCTAAATCGTGCATTTGTAACAAAAACGGCCGTTTATGTTTTGAATGCACGATTTAGCTAAACAGCTATATTTCAAGTGTTGATAAGGTGTTATACAATTACGTTATTGCCTTTTCCACAGTAATAATAGAACATATTTTGTATTTTTGATTCTATTTACGAGTTATGACCAGTGGCGTGCATTGATTTTCAGAATAGGTAGGCACTAGGCCGGGTCTAGTCTAGGCAAACGCGGTCACTAATCAGAGGAAAAAAGTGAGGTCAAAAGTGTGGTTATTTGAGTAGGCATGCCTACTTAAGGGTAATAAATTGCGAAGGTCGAACGTCATGGTATTACGCGTGAGACGTACGTATTTTTAATTTTGTCGTATTAACTTGAATGAGTAAAGATCAATGACAATGTGCGAATAGTACGGGAGCCGAGTAGGCTGTCTGGCGACTGCCTACTGCCGCGCGTGTTTGTATGAAGATTTTGCTTTTTGTTAGGTACGATAATTTAGTGAGTTTCTTAATTGTGGGGCACACGCTAAAATGTAATTGACAGACTTATGTTGATATATCGAGGTAGGCACTGCTTATATGCCTATATGCAATGCACGCCACTGGTTATGACATTTTTTCGATTGGCGGCGCTAGTGGACTGTAAGAGGCCTCTTAAAAACTAGTAATAAAATTATTAGATTGTTTGCTCTACTGTTACCTAGGAAATTGTTTGCTGTATAAAAGTTATCAGATATTGTGATCAAGGTGTAATATTTGCTGTCAGAATGTAAGAGCGAGTTTACACTCTGGACGTTTTTCCACCGTAGACTTGTCGTACGGCAGACGCAGCGTAGCAGCAGGCAGAGGCGTTGTAGCATTTGGCGTCGACGTAGTGCCGGCGCGGCGTAGCAGCGTCGTAGAGGCCACGTAGCCGTAGCGTTGGCGTAGCGCAGATGCGGCGTAGCAGCAGCGCAAGTCCCGCGTAGCAGTAGCGTAGGCTCCGTAGCAGCGGCGAAGACGCATCGTAGACGCCGCCCGCGCGATCGAAAATGATTTTGCCTCGAATACACGATTTTTAAGTAAATGGATTTCGACGAGGTAAAACGCTCTGGGAGGATTCATTATCGAGTTTTCGATCAATTGACTGACATGACTTTTTTGTGTTACTTAGCATGTAAGTTCGTTATTCAAAAAAAAAATCGTATCTATTTTAGATTTCCCTTCGTTTTTTTTTTACCTTGCAAGAAAATTTAAATAAAAAATAAGGAACGCCCCTTAATTTTTCGAATCCTAATAACAAAAAAAACACAACAGTATCAAAAGGCTCTTCAAGAATGACCCCAAAGGTTTACATTCATTACTTTGCAAAGGTTGGTTGCAAATGTTTGGTCGAACATCAACACATGTTAAATCTGTGCACGCCGTGGGTGCCCGAACACCTTTCCTATTGGTAAATTAGCAGTGTAGTAGCACATGTCTCAGAAAAAAATACATTAGCAGCCGGCTAATGCCCCCGATTGATGGCACACCCTTACGCGGTGGCGCTACATGAACTTAAAGAGGTTATTTGTGAGATAAGATATTTTTTTAATTTAATTGATCAAGGAAATGTAAATGTTTTCGAAGTTATACGGTTACGTAACTCAAAAATCATCAAACACGAAATACAGAGATTGGCAACTTGAAAATAATTTCATTGGCTTACTGATATCGAGATTAGTTAAATAATTTCTATCGTTAGGTCATGATCCTGATATCACTCCATCGATAACTTTAAAAAATATGAAAACAAGTCCTAGTAAATATTTTATTCTACTATAGCATAAACCTTACTTTGGGCGTAAATATAAAAAAAAATGGTGGCGTTACGTTGATATTCGGGCACACGTGTGTTAAATATAATTGAATGGTAACTTTACAAGTAAAGCCACCTTGCCTAACAGATGTTAGAGATTTGGCCCAAATACTGATGGATTGGCTTTGTCAGCCGCCACCGTTAAATATGAATAATATGACCTATACAGAACACATTTTGGTTTTATAACACTCGTACACATCGTCGCCAAGAATTGAAGGTACTTTATGAAAAGCTTTTGCGACAGCTTTCTAAACAGTCAGTATCAAATTCTGTAGCTCCTGCTTGATAATCTTTGGAGTCCGCGTATCACTGGTCAGTTTCCCTCAGTCGTCAGTTTTGTCTTTAGATTTATAATATAAAAACGATGATATTATATTATGTAAAACGTGTGCATAAATGACAACGTTACGCTTTATTTTACTATGACACTGCTCAAATCAAATTTTTTCATTTGTTTAGAACAACTGCAAGAAACAACGTAAAACTCCTCGCTGGTTCTTCTACAACAAATACCATCATCATAGCACAGTATAATATACTGTGATCATAGGCCTCTTTTCGATGAGGAACTATTGTTATCACTATACAAGATTAGGCTGCCCATTCAATAGAACCTTTAGAGCCTATTAACCTTAAAGGGCAACTTCACAACACCCAAGGGATAAACAGAGAGATAGCTCCCCGTATTAAAAACCATTACATTTCAGATAAAGACGCTTCTATAAACTTAATAATGTATTTCTATCGCAAATTGATACCATCCCTTACAAATTAAGGGACAGAGTCGATACAACAGATGATAACGAAGTAAGTGAATAGATTACTTAATCTGTTATTCCTGCTACCGTGAACAAGATAAGTAGGAGATAAGGTGGTTTCGCACAGGCGCTAACGCGTGTTGGGACAATAGGATTACAAAGGAGCACAATAGACCATGGCTGTAAAAGAGAGTAATCTCGTTTTACACAACTTTGTTACAAAAGCTGCCGTAATAAGATTACACGGGGATTCTTGTAATTATGTGTTAATACTTGCCGGTGGAATTGGAGATGCGTACATACCTGTAACAAAAGGATACCGGTCAGTCGTTACTGTGAGATAGATATTTTATGCAATAAATATACTAATCTGTATTGTGAAATTCACAATGAATTATGAATCATGATAGATGACAATAGTCTACAAATGGCTTTCATGAAAATAATATAGTCGTGTTACTAAGTAAGTATTCTGATGAGGAAGATGTTATTTGCCCTACCTATAATGACGTGTCATAATTTACTCAAGGATCCGTAAAAATAAACAATAACCAAAATATGATGCGATAAAAAACTCAATAAATCTCACATGATACACTTTCATTCATGTTTACTACGATATAAACATACTTAAGAGTTACGATGTGCGTGTTTAGATAAAAATAACATCAATATATCGGTGCAGTTAGCTACGGCCCGTTCCTTCTACCTACGGACCGCTTCCTAAGGGTAGCGCGCGGCGTATCTTGACGATGCGATATTTCAACGCTTGCCTGCCAGATGTATACATTACTCGCTTTTTCGGATGTTTTCACTCAAAAACACTGTTATCGATATGTTACATCCGTAAATAAAGTATGTTTTTACGCGGCTTTTTTGAAGAAGAAAGGTTAACTTAGGGATCGCCTCGATGTCTGTCTGTTGTACACAGGTAGGTATTTCTCAGATAAAAGATACATTCAAAACTGTTTAGTGTTCTGTTAAAAAAATGTTCCTATTTGAGGCGATAGTAACAATTTTCATAAAAGGGATGCAATCAAATATGCCAGGATAAACGTGTGTAGAGGCATGATATTTCCGAAGAATAATGAAAAGACTCTCGAACAGATGCATTTAAGAAAGCCGATATCAACAATTAACAGCGATAGCAATGTTTGAGCAGCGGAAGCAGGTTGGCGGAAGAAGGTATTTGGGCGCGTGGCTTTTTGCGGCCCCCGCGACGGAGGGGCCCGACAGATGGAAAGGCGCTCTGAGGGTAATCGAATTACTTTTTACTGACATATGCACTTCGCAGCCGAGGGGTTAACTTCAAGTGATTCAGCAAAAAAAAACTCTTCGATGGGGCTACTTGTGGCTTCCCTTTGCTTACGAATGGGTTCTGTCAATAAAGTTTTGAATAGGAAACCAGTTAAAACCATCATCCGTTCTTCTTTTATAACATTTTTAATGGAGGTTTATAGGATATAAAATTATTAAACTTATTTATGTAGAACAAATACGCAATGAAAACTTCTGTGCTTACGGACAAAGAGCTGAAATCAGGTTAAGTGTCAATTAAAAATCACCGCAAACTCTACACGGAGGAAACCACTTAATGTCTAGCTTGCGTTAGTGATACTTCCTGCAGTCGGCAGGAGAGTTCATAAATCGTTTGGCTTTATTAAATTTCCTTTTGTCGCGAACACGCGGGTTTAATGATGCCCGACGGCTACAAGAGATATTTGTCATCGACCAAAAAGTTCACGCGTCTTATGCTTCTATTTTAGAAAAGAAAAAAAAGCATTACGAAGGGACATCTGTATATGCTTCCGTTTAGACTTAAAATAATCAAGTATAAATTAATGCAACAACCATGAACATTTTTTATCAATATTTATTTTTAAGCACGCGTCACGTCTTGCTTATGTGTCCCGATGTTAAAAACAGTTTTTTTCACTTGTCTGTCAACTCCCTTATGCAATCAACTGTCCCCTGAGATAATTTTTTTCTAATCCAGGTGATAAATTGACGGAAGCTCTCGGCATCTCCCCTACAGCCTAAAAATAAGGACGACGCCTTGCATTTTTTATTTCATAAATTCATAATCTAAATATAACTGAAACAGTATGTAAAACACCATGCAAATGAATTCAGTATGAGCCATATTATGAGGGCGTAGTATGAGCCACATTATAAGTAATGCAAGTACAAAAAGTCTGTCGCTAGGCAAACGTCTTTTCTTCTATAAAATTCCACGCCGTCTAGAGCAAGTCTAGGCAAGGCTTTGAAAGCTCTCGACCCCTTATTTATAACTCGTAGCCACAATAAGCATAGAATCCAATCGTACTTCATAGAGTAATTATTCTAGCCTCATTGAACTGGACGTCTGCACAGCACGGTAAACAAAGCGGAAATGACCTATTAGATAGCAGCTGGTATGGCGGCGGCGCACGCGCAGCTGCCGCCCGAATTTCGCCGAGAGATCGCGAAACGCGCGCCTTCCGTTTCCGGCCGATTGTACTTGCGCGTTCTTTAAGTTAAGTGTCCTTAGGGGTGGACATGGATTGACGTGCCGGTGCAGTTGCCATACGGCATGTGTGTACTCATTCACCACAATTAGGGGAGTGGTAATCCAATGTTTTTCATTGTTGTTGATGTGATATAGGTACCAACAACGACTGTGTGTAGGGCACATAATGAACTTGAAATATAAGCCAAAGATGAATAAAGTAGAGAAACGTCTTGTGTATACTATCCATACAGAGGTGGATGAAGATTTACCATCTAATGATAGAGTTGTATGACAGATTAGGTACCTAAAATATTAAACGAAGTAGGTAGGTGAAAAACCCAAACATACAAATTATGTAGAAAATGTTCGGTACAAACTGTAATGAATACTTCAAGGCACGGTACTGGCTCATCCAAGTAGTTCTATGGCGGACAGGTTTGAGCAGCAGTGTCGAGTGACATTGTGGCAACAAGCTACTTGCTCCCCGGTGCGCGGACCACGGTGACTTGCCGCCATTGTCTGGTAGCGAACTAGTTGTGCCTCCACCGTGACTTTAAGACTTGTTTACATTTGTAGAGCTTTGATCATAGAGGTTCTAATATTCCCAGGCACCAAGAATTTTTGCAGCATCGTTTGAAGTTAGGACGGATTTTCAGTCAATGAAGAATAGCCATTTACGATAAAAAAAAACATCTCAGCGTCTAGCGACCATGCAGCCAAGCTGACGCTGACGCTTGATGATTTTTTTTTCTGCTTATCTATTCGGCCTTCTCCGACTTTTAAAAGGTAATTTTTGGCATATTGATAGACTCCAGTAAGTTTTTAATAATAGTTTTATCAAATATATTAAATACAAGCATGTCCATGTGAACTAAACTTAAGTTCAACAACGATACTTAGAGTGGGCACGCGCGTTAATTTGAATTGTGTAGGTGCCTCATCATCCCAGTAATGGCCGGACTACTACTATTATATTTTCAACATTGTTATCGAAGCGTTAAATAGTATAATATACGGAATGCTCTCGACCAGGTGGACTCGAAAATGTGTTGTAAACCGCAGTAATGTTTTTGAATTTTTTACTTTTACTTATGCTGTTTGTTTCCCAATTATTATAATCAGTCTTGTCTCTGTCCAGTACTGAGCATTTTATTTTTAGTGGTCAAGTGAGCAGTTTTATTTTCGTCTTTTGGTACTTCATTAGTTCACTTGACAGGAATGCCCTATTTTATAGTTAACTGACTATAAATTGATTACGTATGCGCCAGCGAAGGAAAGGTAAAAACTGCATTCCGTCGTCTTGAAACTAATAAGGGCATGAAATCTGTTAACTCGGCGCATTAACGTACCCTTTTTCAGAAACAAAATGCACAATATATTTAACACAGTCGAGCTTATTTCATGAGACGGGCCATTCATAAATATTGTTTTAATTTATTTCAGTTCTATATGAAAAAAGTGGTTTCCTTCTCCTCTTAACACTACCTATATTTTTTAACTACTGTTCAGATTTTCAGAACACTACCTGTGTTCAAGAACAATTTGTACTGGCAGACGCCATTCGTTATGTTTCGGAATTTTGGAATTATTATAATTTTTCGAATCCATGTCTTGACCTGTCCTTGCAACCCAGATTCTTTGTATTTGTTCGTAAAAGAAGTCATCTGAGTTAATCCTAGGTGCGGCGGCGGTGAAAGCTGCGGCGCACGTGCGTACGCGCACCTGCCGCCATACCGACGCGGCACCACCCCTGAGCCGTGTGGCCTGAGGGGTGACTTGTATAAACTAGTCCAAAAAGTTCTCTTTTTTCATTGCCATGCAAATGTCACATAGTTTACATTGTATGTTGTTGTAGATGGACCCGAAAACGTATTATATAAATTGATTATTCCTTAGCTATCTTTGTTCGATGTCTTTTCATGTCTTATTTAGGTACATCTCTATTCTCTATGAAAATTTGTAAGAAAACAGAAATATTCTAAAGAAGAGCAACTTTAAATCTTTCAGAACTCCTTTCAGGGTACGATTTGTAAGTAATGACAACTCAACCGATTGTCAAGATTACCTACTAATTGTAATTGTGTAGGTATAATAACAAACAAATTATAATAATCATGTAACGACATACAATAACAATTACAGTGAACATGTAATTACTTTAAAAGACCGTTTCAACTAATGCTTTACATAAAATTACAGCAAACACATTTCCGATAGATAAGTTGACAAACAGACTCGCAGGACAGCAACCATTCTGCTTGATCGCTTACGCAAACGATTAAAGACTTTTTTACGGCCGTTTAAGCACTTGTTAAAGACCAATTAGCATTTATCGGACTTCCCTTTTCATGTTGAAGAGACATTAAATTGGTATACTTAACTGTAGTGGGTACTGAGTTTAAAATGGTATCTAATTAAAATTAAAATGTTTGTTAAACTGTGGCTTATGTATTTAACCTTTTCATCACAAAGTTGCGTAGCTTAGCTAAAGGTCACTGCCCCTGCAGAGGCTGCAGATAGATACCTAACTACTATACCTAGGTATCCCTCTCGAAGAGAGGTGGCCTGTGTCCCAGCAGTGGGAATATTTTAGGTTGATTATACCTATACCTATACATGTGTGATTGTTATTAACCTTACAGAGAGAAAAAGCTGTATAATGGTCAAGAACAGAATGTCAAATTATATAATTAAAAATAAATAATTGAATATAGCACGTATGGCGCATGACGCAGCTAATTGCTATGCCGGGAAGCGCATAGTGCACGGGACGTACTTAGAGGGCTCATTGCGAGGTAAATGTATTTAATAACGAGGGTGGAGGACAATAGAGGGGCGGATGTTCGCGTGTGTCCGCCGGATGTCGGCCCACCATCGATCATACAGTAAGTACCGAATACAGTACGACACAACTTCAAAGTTCTATCGACTAAATTCGACAACCACGCCGCGGTAACTTAAGAGTGCGACTTAGGTTGTATAGGAATTTGACTGAGCCGAGAGCGTTATATTACTTGTGAGTTCAATAGATCAAATATCTACTAGTCTTAGTCGATTGATTAAGTACCCATATCGATAGCACCTATAAGCTGTGTCGTACCAACCGTTTTTTTTTTAATTATTAGGATGTAATATTTAGAATGTTTGACTTTGTAAACCTGTTAATAATTGTTGCACTTATAAATATAGTTACTATTTATGAAAATATTTGTAAAATGTATTGTGTAAACAATTGTTGGATAACCTAAATAAATAAATAAGACCCAACTGCACTGCAAATGTAGTAATTGGAAATTAACACATTGTCTATTGGCAGGGAGATCGGGACATTCTGCGCTTTATATTCTTTGCGCGAAATTACAGCTTGTTTAGCAATACATACTTGGATACCAATACTATCTTGTTTATGTGACTAATAAAAATCTTTATTATATTAGATTGTGGTTCAAAGATTATAAAAACTGCAATTTAATGCTAAGCAATGTTTAAGTACTCTATGATTAGTCCTGGATCTGTTTTCATTGTTTGTTTTAGCAATATCATTAAAATGCCTTAGGGTCTTTGAAAAAGAAAAGGTTCACATTCTTTTCTTTAAACAGGAAATATCACTGGGAAGTCAAATCCCAAAAAAGCCTTTCCCACGGGTTGCACCGAACTAACAATTGCTTTATTTCACCAAAAATAATTACGTGACTGTATGTAAGTTCTACGGCTTAATGTCTTACACCAGCCAATAGATATTCATTGTTTATGACACCTTTTGTGTAAGGCCGCCTACTCAATAAAATGTAAAATTTGGTCTGTCGTGTGCCTTCTTTGTACCGGCACGTAGGACACCTCCGAAGTCCGGGATAATGTTGGTTTAAAGCAAAATTCTCACGTTCTGTATCCATTGTAAACACTAAACACCGGGACACCCGTTACGTCTCGTTTACTGCGCTTATTGTTCTATTATATGAGCTTGTGAAATGTAAACAGGCGTTGAAAAGATAAAATGAAACTTATTTAAAAAAATAAAATAACTCAAGGGATTTCTGGGGAAAAAAAATGGAGGTCTGGATTAAGTTACTACCTTCTAGTATGGTATAACGGGCTGATGTTCGCAACTCCACCTCCAAGAGCGTATTCTGCGTAGGCGCGTTTGGGAAAATCGATCAATAGATCTATCCCAGCTCCTCAAGGAAAGTCAGCAACGCCTTGATGTTACTAACGATCTCATGGAGTGTACCTGGGTTTCTGAAGTAAAGTGACTTACTAAGAAAATGTTTAAAGTCTAACAATAACTTTCTCAATTTAAGCAGACAAACAAAAGCTCTTGCATGGACAATAAGTTATCGAAGTTATGTACGGTCAGCATTAAAAGTTGATTAACACTTCAGTTTTTTTAATCTTAGTTATTGAGCAAAATATTTGTTCAAAATTGCAGCAGAAGAATTTATTTTAGAATATATACTCTTGTCTATTATGTGAAAAGCTAAAAATCAGTTTATTGAAAAAAGTTGTTGTCAATTTAATAACATGTAAAAATGATAGTGTTAATCGACTTTTGATGCTGACTGTACTCGGAACTGTTCTCAAAACAGTGTACTACATCACTCACTTGTTACCTTGATCGTAATTACCAGCACTTAGCTAATAAAGTCCACAAAAAATGTCTAAGATCCGAAGTCATTGTACCTGCTGTAGTAATGAATGAATGAATTCATTCTGCAGCTACCCGCGCATCTCGTAGTTGCCTCACGTACAAGACGACCGGTTGCCTTTTCAATTCGACCAACGATATTGATGCCATAGAGCAAACCTTGAGTTTTATAGACACGTCTATTTATTGCGGAAATGAAAATTCATTGTTCTAACGTTGTGTCAACTTGTGAATATTTAATTGAGTTTAATTTGTGCGTCGTAGGAGGTTCTGATTATATTGTAGCTGTAACATAACTTTAAGTTTGTTGTTAAAAACACAAAAAAAAAGAAATGATGATAGCATTCATTTTCAATCAAAGCAGTGCAAATGTTTGTCCGTGTGTTTCACAAATAGGAAAACTGAAATCAACGTCCTGTATGTCCACAGAGATCTACTTTTCAACTTTCCGACTAAAGGTTATAGCACATATATCAACTCGGAAAGCGAGCCATTCCGTATTCTTTGTATGAAACTCCCTACAGCAACGCACACTAATCGGAATTGTAAAGTAATCGCCTCGCCTCGGGACAAGCTCACGAACCGCGGTGCGGCGCGTGGTCAACTTGCAGTTCCCGTGCTTACGGCTCGTCGTCCCCGCGCTTACGTCTCTCCGTAGCCGAGCTTAAGTCTCTTCGTCCACCCTTGCGCCTCACGCCTCCCGCGGCCTGCCTACAGCACCATCAACCAGGGGTCGGCGAGCCGTAAGCGCGGCGTCGCCTAGCCGTAGTCGACGTATCGGAGCCGCTGATTCGCTTTGGTTACGTGCTTACGCTAGGTTGACGCCCGTTTGATGGCGAGGTGCAAGGCGACAAGCCTTAAGTGACCGACTCCTTGACAATTTAAAAGTGCCTGTGTAGTTTGAGTTTGAAACTAAATGTACTTCAACAGCGAATAACAATATTCACTACGAAGATTATTACCCGCACACACAGATAGGTGAATTTTTCAATCCTTTTACATAACAGTCGTAGCGTGTCTGCAGCCTATTCTGTGGCACAGGTGCATTGCGGCACTGTGCTCCTACTCGCGGCGCATCGGCAACGTCATTCATGTCCGTCCGCCTTGCCTTCCGGTATGCAGCGCGTTTTCATTCGCCCGCTCACCGACCAAGCAGTGATTCATTCATTCATTCTCTCTAAAAATCGAATTATGACGGAACTTGACCTACGATAGTGAATCACTTTTCAAAGGAAATTCCGATGATGTTTCTAATTAATTGAAATGCATGTTGCGTTTTGACGTAGGTGGTACCTGTGCCTACCTATTCTTTCTACAAACGTAATTAAATTTTTAAGCGTATGAACGTGCCAAACTCTGGGAGCGGCCATTACTCTTCGAAATTACCAATTTTGATCATAAGCATCAATCTACAATAAGTTTTCATTTTTTCACTTGTCAGCTACCCCATCCATTAGACAAAAGTGAAAAAAACCTGTATGCAAAACCTTCCAGATCAAATCTTGTCTCAAGGGAGGACCTTCCAACACAAATCTTGTCTCAAGGGACCTTCCAGATAAAATATTGTCTCAATTAATATAGAACAAATGAATAATGCCTAGAATCATTATTCTATTAGCCCAGAAAGAAGAGTGGAACCTGTAAATATTTTTACAGGTGTTCACTCTGCTGTCGTGGGCTAAACGACTATAGACGATTTTCAGATTCATTTCATCCTATCAGGCAAACTACTATAAAATTAATTTTAGGTACATAACATACATAATCAGCCTATAGTGATCCCACTGCTGGGACACAGGCCGCTTGTCTTCGAGAGGGAGTGGGCTGTAATCTGCCACGCGGGCCAAGTACTGGTAGACAGTGGTAGATGTCACATGTCTTTGAATTTTTAGTTCTAGGATATGCCAATTTCCTCAGCGATGATTTCATTCACAATTTTGAGAGTAGAGGTGATGAAATTATTTACACAAAGGAAAGCGCCTTCCGGGGTTCTAACCCACGGCTTACAACTCGTAATTCAGGGCCGTTACCACTGGGCCAACACTGCTCTAAAATGTTATCTATTTTAAAATGTCAGTAAGTAACTTACTAATTACTACCGTCACCCAAACTACCGTACTTATAACTTCTCTTACCTATACCGATTAAAATAATATTATTAAAGCGGCTATAAAAATAATGAACCCAAGAGGTCTATACTTAGTTCTCTGTTGTTATCGGCACTTCGGTAGTGTGAAACAATTTGTAACACTTGCGCACTCAACGAGTCAGCGCACGCGCCGCTGTCGACATTGTTATTGTTTTGGTGCGTCGCGCCCTTTGTCAAGACCCGGCGACCGTTCAGAGAGTGCATCCGTAATGTCAACCTTGTGTACATAATATATGTCATCTACGGAAATCATGAGAGTTGCATCGCATTGTTGTAGGCTTTCAATTAATTTTTCCATGTCCGTTCTTTGTATGAACTTATGAACCCATGTTCAGCAGCGGCTGTCTACGGGCTGCTGATGTAATTTTGTTAGTTTGTTCGTAGAAAGAAACAAAGAAAGATAGAAAAAGTATTTATTGCGACTCGTACAGGAAGATCACAAACTAAACTAAACACAGTAAAAAAAAAAAACAATTAAGTATATAAAAAAGTAATAAAAGGAAAAATGAAACAGAAAGTCCTATACAAGGCTAAAAGGCTGCTATCTCAGCATGATGCTGCGACATTTAAAAAATAAATGTCAATGTTAACTTCTGTACACTCAAAACAGGCGCCAAACAATTTGTGAAAAACGTTAACGTATTTGTTCAAAGCATTAGCTAGGCTGTAGAATTACACCGAACTGTCCGTCCACTAAAGTGGTAATTATTTTTTCAATAAATACGGCTTGTGGGAAGCCTGCAAATGTTTGCTGTTCTCATATTAGTGCTCCACATTTCGCACTCACTGTTCACACAATAGTAGCCTTGCATCAAATTGTGCTGGAAATCTTACATCAATGTATAGCGTTGCACTTAACACGATTACCAATTTTTAGTTAGCAATTTCGACACGCAAGTATAATCATGCGAAATCTTAATTCTAAATTGAATCCATGTTTTTGTTTGTTAGGAGTACTATACTACCTACTACCTTGACCTAAGTACCTTACTCTTTGTTCAACTTTATGATGTTCTCTGAAAATGATTTTAATATACAGGGTAGCAGGGACATCGATGAGCACACTGTAACTATGAATCCAGCACATGATTCTAGAACCTAGCGTAGAAATTTTTGACTGGTTATCAAAAAAAAAAAATCTGGTGTTTCATAGAAAAGTACAAATCCAAATTTATAGAACAGCTGATTTTTTTAATGATTTCAGACTCGTGTACTGAATCTATGGTTTTGTTGCGCCAGCCTATATAGTTTAACGTCACAATAATGTGTCGAAAACAATCTTGAAAATCCTGTGCACCATGGTACTGATGGCATTTGAAGACGACTAGTATTCTTTCAAAAAGTTCAGGCGGCCGGATCCATCTCATCCATTATCATTTATACTGAAGCTAGCAAAACATGTTTGATCGCCAATATTAACTTCAAGTCATACGTATTTTGGCATTTTTCTTGTATTGTCACATTGGAAACAAAAATACCTACCTTCTGGAACCTACGCGTTTTCCTTAAGTTAAATAATACCTTGGTTTATGTATCTGTCCACTTACCAAGCAAAAGCATTATCGCAATATTTATGTCCTATGTACCTGTTAAATATGCATTTATGTAAGTTAGGCAGTTTTGGTCTCATTACTTATTCCATTAAAAGTAACTTTGACGCTGAAATCTAACAAGTTGGATCATTTACATTGACGCGTGGGGAGCAGAATAATATAGCAATTACTCACGTTTGATTATAAAATAAAATGATCTAATGGGCTGAGGTATACTCGTTGCATAAGGAAGTGTGGGAAAATCGACTGTAGTTAGTTGGAAATGTGTAGAGAGTGTGGTATTTGCAATTTGCACCACGTGCTCGGTACCTTGCTACTTCACACCAACCTCCCATTTCTGCTGAACTATTTTCCTATTTTCATTATCCGTAGGTTGAGAACGCGAAGGTTCTTACCGAAACATGCGACCATTGTAAATCGGTTAATTGTGATATTTTATGGATATTTTGATTCACCTTTCGCTTTTAAAATGTTAAAAAACTTAACATCTATGTAAGAGCACTATGAAAATGTCAAGGTAGTCGAAATTTACTCACAACGTTACAAAGAACTATTGTAATTTGGGAACTAATCTGTGGACGACTGATCGCATTTTTTCTATCTTTTGACATAGTTGTACCTTCACTGTAGGTAACTATTGAGTCACTCAAACAATTGCTAAATAACGATTCGCAAAATTTACAAAAACTTCCGTAAACATCTATCATTTTGAACTTAAGGTGAATCATGTAAATCTGGAATGACTAAGCCCTGGGAATACCTACCTACCTAATTATCCAGAGCTGTCTCAACTTTTTACTGATCTTAAACTTTTTAAGTAGCATGTGAAGAGACGAACAGTGATCGTGACAGAAGTTCTTACAAGCATTCCTAGGCAATAGACACTTTATCTTATTCTATGAAAGTTGGACGTCGTTGCTTATCCGATTTGCAGTTTTTTAGGCTCCCCTTTGTTCCAAACACATAAGCAAACGGTTTTATTGCGTCATGTCTTAATTATCTTTTGTTTGAACCGCGTATTGTTAATTTGTTCATTGACCAACTTCTTGCTTCCATTTAATGAATACTCCGATGAAATGAAAATGTTACTAAACAGTCTTCTGCAGTGTTTTTTTTAACCATTTAATCATTATTTAGGTAAATTTAAATTGCTTGAGAGAATTGGTACCAGTGTTTATTTCAAATAATGAAACGAATCACACATTTGATAATATGAACATGATACGGGATGAGTATTAGAGAAAGTGATACGAAGGGCTTAATATTTAAATATGAGTCCAATGAAATTGAGTAGATGATGTCGTACAGGTCACCGAACACTGTTCAAACATCATCCTAGTTGGAGAGGGTGTGATCTGTAAGCGAGCCCTCTCTTACGTTACCACGGCCCGTGGGAATCACCGCACACTAAATTATTAACAAAAATATTGACCCGCTGCCTACTTAAGGGATTTGACCACTAGTTGTTTGCGCTGGCAGTTTGCCGCTCCCAACAAATACGGGCAACGGCGACGTGTCGACGACTGCTTTACAAAGTTTATGGGAAAAGTTGGAGAGCCGTGAGCCGGGCAGGGTCAATATTTTGTGTTTGATCTCTATGAGAACTGACGTAACCTTTGAGATGATCACCGAACTTTATTAGTGATGGAAAACTTTGATCGTGGATAGTCAAAGAGGATAGATATAAACTAATTTTCAAATTGTTTTTCCGATTAAGTCAACTTCTTGATTAAGTAGGTACCTTCCTTGTTTTAAAATTCTTGACCGAAGATCGCAAATCAGGCAAGTTTTTTCGGCGAATTCACAGCCTAATCACAGTCCAAAAAACAAAAACTAAGTACAACACATTCCTCTATTATTTCAGAACGATGTGAATGTTTGATTGCATTTGCCCTAATTGTTAGTTACGCACGATCGGACATAGGTGCCGTGGATCTAGTTCAGATCGATCAACTGTGCAGTCCGTTACAGTTGTGTCGATTCAGAATTACCCAGTCGACGGAGTAAACAAAACATTGGAAAAGACAATAACCTGCATTGTAGAGAGTTGCCGATGATATTGACCTCTAAATATAGAATAGCGCCTGCTAGTGATGGCCTAAGAATCTGTCACTATTATTCAGTTCATATTGCAGTCGTGAATGATTCAATTGGAATGAACAGTTATTTAGGTATGTTTATTTAATTAACAGAAAACTAATATGTTCGATGCAATGCATAGATTGGTACATCAGGTTTTCATGTTGGTGTTTGACAAAGTTTTGATTACAAAATATGAGTTCGGAACTATAAGACGTATGTAAGTACATTATAGGATAATAGGTAAGTTACTTCTAACTTCAATAATGGTAAGAATTGCTCCGAAACTACAATAATAACGTCATCAACAATCACTATAGTTAATTCGGGTCCATAATAATCGCAATTCACTTGAGTTTATAGTACCTTTCTACATAATGCGACACCCGCGGTGATTCTCAGCAATAACGAGCGCGCGGCATTTAATCCGCACTCGCTAATCCATTCATTAACAACCGAGCTAATTGGGCTAGTTCACGTGTGCCCGTCACCGTGGCCGACTCTGAAAATCACTGCACTTGTTTAAAAAACGCGGAAAAGCGGCCCCCACTCGTTACCGACGTAATTTGATGGGAAACTCGTCACTTTGCTGTTTTACGGTTACGAACTGAATTTGCGGTATGCCCCAGCAAATTGTATTCGTTTTTGCGGCACAGCGGATTCGCTAGTTTTCCCTAATTAACAAGCTAACTGTTTACCAATAAATATTCTACATAAGTAAGTTAATTGGTACAGTTACATTGAATTGTAAAATTCTTGAGAGACATCGACCGGAATGATGATGTTCCAAGAATTTTTCTACGTGATAATAGAAAACATATATTCTTATGTAATTAGTTTGTGTTTACGTATTGTAAATCAATGTATGATTGCCTACTTTTATCAGTGATTGATTACCGTAATTACTTGGTGTACCTAAGGTCGTCGAAAGCGTTACTAAGGTACTGAAATAAATCTCGAATGATTCTCGCTCTAACTAAATATTTTGAAATAAATTGGAATAGGTAAAGATTTTCCTTTTGAAATACTTAAATATTACGAAGACAAAATCCACAACAAACAACAAGAGAAGGCTTAAACTTGTCGTAAACTAAACTATTACTAATTCAAGTTATTATCTTTTCTTGGAAAATGCGCGGCATTTTAATTTCTGCAAGCAAAATGAGTTTTCGTGGTAGTAGATGGCGGCGAGGGACAGCATGTGTCTGACGACGTAGTGGCTATGACTACTGCGGCCAATCATTCAATTGATCGAGGCGGGACGCCGCGGGATTGCCTCATTATCCAATAAACACACGGCGCCCGATCTCGGCTGCTTTCAATAAAGCCACAGATGAGGTAGAAGGTCAGATGTTAATACAGTTTCCTTTTTACAATTGCCTGACGTGTATCTATGATGTTCTAGATTGGATACTTATTTTTGATTGGGGTTTTTCGCACGCCCTGTATTCTTCTACCTGTGACATTGAAATAAACTGTGGTCAGAGAAATTCTTGGTATGTATTTTAAAATGTATAATACACAAACCGACCGGTAATTACTTCACGGTATACGTCACCGAACACAATTCTCCATAACGCCACTTTCTCACTGACGTCAACCATCAAGGCCGGACACCAATAAAGGTATTACGAAGAACGATCTAACAGTTCCCATACAAAATCGAATGGTCATAAAAGTTGGTAAATAATATTGACAGCTCTATGTCTTATAATGTGAATGTTTTGTGGCGCCGACGCGACGCTGCCGACATAAACACCACAATTACTCGATATAATTTGATAGCCGGGATCGAATCATGTGATGATCGGAGGTATCGATTTCGCACCTGAGCAAGGGTTTCTTTGGCAAATTAGTGATCGCTAATTTTGAAAGATTGTGTGCAATCATCTTCTTTTGAAGATGACCCGTAGATAATCTTATTTCAAAATATATTTACAGTTAACAGATTATTCCTGCTACTAAGTTTAACAAAACTTTAGTTTGTCTAGTAAATTTTCGTGTCATTGTAATTCAGCCCAGTTTATTATGCCAGATAGAATTTAACTATGTACTAAAATACAGTGGAGACAACTTCACAGAATTTGTTCCGGTATTCAAGTCTTTTGCAGAGTACAAATATTTCTGTCTGCAAAATCTGGAGTTATACTTAGCACAGTAACGTCGTTTGCATTTTCTCTTAAAATTTTAGGATTTGATTATACTTTTGCACGCCACAAATTTTACATAAGATGTATGTCTACAGTCATTTGCATTTTATGATACCAATATAAGAATGTGATCGTGTGTGCATCATTTTCATCCGAGCTTGCATTCCAGGACTTTTGGGCAAAGAAACCAATTTTAATAAAACCATCCGAGTCTTTTGTGATGTTTTTTTTTATTAAACTGCCTTTGTTATAGGTTAGGTTAGATATAGATTAGGTTAGGTATAGATTTCCTATCGCGAAAAGAAACGCAAACTGTTGTTTCTATTTTTAAACTATAGTCACTAACAAAACCTCTGCACAATTTATACCTACAGCAGATGGTTCAAAAGTACGAAAACATTTCTTAGCAATGTGCACATAGTGGTTTAATCCCCGTTCAGTAGCTATACTCGTAAGTACCACATGCGGTGTATATCGCATGTCGTCAGCCGGGACATCCGAAGCATTTCCTCATTGTCGCACGCGCACGCGCCGACGGTTTCTTTTTGTCTTAACTGTGCAAGTATTAACATTGATGAGCATCATGATTCGCTTCCTGTATACTCACAAACTTTGAGTTCACTTATTTAGCTGAATGGCATTCTTTACAATTTACAGTATGCACTGTCCATTGTAGAGCTTGGAGTTTGTAACCAGTGTTTTATTTTGGTGTTATTTCGGAATAACCTAAACCAGTTGTAGTATAAATGCAAGCAGGATTCGTTTTTACAGCTGTGAACGTCGTGCGAGTAATTTGATGATGATAATTATTAATCAAATCCTGTATGATGCCTACCGGGACAGCGGGATTTTTCGAAAGGGTTACCGCTGCCCCGGAACATAAAGGGCTAAGGAAGGAACACGGGTGGGTTTTAGTCAGTAAGAGTCTGACACTCCCTTCCGCTCCACCCAGAGCGGGAGGAGTCATTTGATGATTTCCCATCCACAGAAAAAAAAAATGCCTGTATGATGTCATATAGAAAAGGATCTATAAGGAAGATCTCAACAGAAAAATCACAATAGTCAATACTCCCGGGTAGTCTGATGGCGTCAAAATACTGGTGGCAGTTGCCTGTAAATCAATTTGAGCTATGCTCGTTAAACGTTTACGAAGAACATATTATATTATTACGAGTTTCATAATGTATTGTGATATCATTCCAAGTGTTACTGCGTAGGATTCGTCATCTCAATTGCAAGCTGAGTACCGCCGCTACTCAGTACTCTCATTACCTGCATCCTGCTTCCAATTTCCGCCTACTTACTAGATCCCATCTAACACTGACCCACATTCCACGAACAACGATAATCAGGTCGATAGTCAATTAAAAAGCATCCACCGTATTGATCCAGTTCCTGCATTGTTACCGAACCTATACAAATAATGTCTATCCCTCCAACTGGTAGCAATAGGACGCTCTCAAACCAATAATCCATATTTTTTCCAAACGATATAACCTTATTTGTCGAGTCGGATCGGCATCACTAAATACAGGGGACAGAATTTAAAGCTTTTTGTGCAGTCCCACTGAATCAATTTTGCGTTTTTTGTTCGCGGATTTCGGAAGCCGCAGGTAAGAGGGCCTAGATCCGGGTCCGTCTTTGTGTTTCGCCATTCTTGTGATTTACTAATATTTACAAATCCGCAATTCGGGAAGCAATAACTGTCAGAACGCATCAGCTGCGTCACTCGACCAATTGGGTTACACACAACGAGCTCCACTTTACATGATGTCGACATT
Source organism: Amphipoea lucens (assembly GCA_947508005.1). NCBI lineage: Eukaryota > Metazoa > Arthropoda > Insecta > Lepidoptera > Noctuidae > Amphipoea > Amphipoea lucens. Next base: position 15,374,014 of record OX382358.1, on the reverse strand, counting down.
ATTTACGCTGTTTACAGTCTGTGTAGAAGCGCAGGGCACTTTTTATTGCTTGCATCAAATAAAAGATAATAATAAAATCGACATAATAAAATGCGGAGTTTTCTTGGGTGCATTCTTCAGCATCGTATTGTGTTTCTGCTCTTAAGTCCTTTCACGTTACCCACATCACTAAGTAACTATAGCAATCTTGCCATTTAAAAATGGCAATGAATATAATTGTGTAATTGTGTATTTTCGTGATCCATTGCTGACGATTCGAAAGGGTTAGCTGCATGAAATTTACTTGACCGTAAAAGATTTTTAACAATAGAATTTTACTTTACCGTTCGTATTTCGTTCATCATTACGAATTAGTAACCCCTTACTAATAAACGTATTATATCAGATGAATATAGTTACACACCGATTTCTCTCTTACAGTCTTCAGTAATTTGACTTTCGAAAGAAGACAAAACGTTGTGTAACTATACAGACGCTATACAACGTTTATTAGTAAGGGGTTAATTTACAATTGATGTCAAAATTTAAAATGTATAGTTTTTGAATGATTAACTGAGTAAAATACGAAAAATAGTTTTATTGCATGACGAAAAAATTATATAATAGTAGAGACATTACCGATGTCCCAGGAAGTTTGAATGGATTGACAGCTGATGCTAACAATGGTTCAATTAGAAAATAATGAGTGCAAGATTAGACGAATATTTTGTATAAACTGAAACAAGAAATTGCACGCAGAATGTAGATGGCACTTCACCCTAAGGCTCTTTGTATCTGTATGTTCTATGGATCACTATGGAATGGAAGCTTGTTGACAGACACGGTGGCATTACGGCACGCCGTAGCGCATACCTACACAAGCTCATACGATTTTTCCATGGCGCGTTTATCACGCCCCGTACCGTAAAGAAACCGTGCCGTGTACACGTTGCCCTAAAAGCATCTGTGTAGGAATCGTAAAATCTACATAATTTTTACAGTTCCTACAAAACGGAACATATAGGTACCAGTGCGAATTTAACAAGATTAAAAACTGGAAACAAACAGAAGTGGTGGGGTGTCACCAAGCATGACCGCTGCGTGGAAGAAGTCGACCGCTCGCTCGGCATGTGGCGGAACTAATAAGGCCCATTAACATTTACCGTAGTTTACCGTAAAACCGCGCAGCACTGAAACACGCATGCTACGCAATCGTTATGCAGATTCTGCTGTTACTAATGTGGGTAAAGTGCGATTATTACTATCTGGCCAGTGCTGATCAAGCGTGGCGGATCTGAGACATCCTTGGTTGTTTAGTGTGGAATCTTTGTTTGTTTGAATTTGGAATTGCACGTGGCCAGAGATATTGTCTGATTAATTTAATTAAGGGGAAGCGCTGGAGTAGCCCGTGATTTTTTTTTTATTGATTGATATTTCAATGAAATAGTCATTCAACACAAAAATATTTCTACACATAACGATTTACTTAATATGTAAATAAAATTGGGAAGGTACTTGGGATTAAGAAATTAACTTAACACATGTATGAGTCAGTAACCCAAAGTTAACTTTAAACTGAATTTTCATCTATAGGTACCCATTGTTAAAGCATATGAATGAAAATAAATGAATTTGCATAAATGTTTTCATAGATGGATTAAATCTAAATTGCTTTGAATTATGTTATTTACGTTAATGAGAGAAATGACTCATAATTGTAGATTGCTGGCAGTCATTACAACGACTTGCAAGAACAAGCCGCCCGCCCAGTTGGTTTCGTAGCAGGTTCTACCGCGCTCTACCTCAAAATATTGCATATGGATGATACCGCGGCACCTCTTATCGTCGTCGCACTAAATCATATTCACATTACGCACCACCTACCGCACAATATAAAACACAAAAACGTTGATGACGTTCAATTATCACTCTACATTGTTTGTTGATAGGCCGCTCGCCGCTCGTCTCTCCGACACGACGCGGACGAGACGTAACGGTGGTAATGTTTACTTTGTCTTTTGCGGCACGCTCCCTATAATCCCAAATAACAAATTATGAAATGGATGAAAAACTCAGGTTAAGCTGTCGGCGATTCCTAAACATAATGTTTGATTGTGCTCTAATGACAAGGCGCGGACTCCAAGCCACCTTTTGTGTAAAGCCGACCGAGATTACTAATGGAGCGAAACAAAAAAGCGTTTATTTTTAATGTCGTAAAGTCGAAAGTGTAGTCAATCCGAGATTGCTGTTAGTGTTTCGACTAAGGAGGTCCTGGTAATTGAGCAATCATCTACTCTAGTCCGTTGCGGTAAGCGACGCATCGAAAATAAATGAAATTTATTATTTGTTTTGTTTGTTCCTGAATCATGTTATGTTTAAATATCGTGAGGAAATTAGTTTACTTCCTTGTGTGGTACTAAAGTGCTTTTTGGTTCTATAAGTTTGATGTGGCATCCGATTGAGTGACAGTGGACTGGAAGCCGACCCCAACATAGTTGGGGAAAGGCTAGGCAGATGATGATGATGAAGTTTGATGTGGAGTTACTTATTAACGTTAGTTTAGAGGCAGTTAAACTACAAAACTACTGACTTGTAAGCTCCCAATATTTTATTATAATGGCAAAACCGGAAAACCGCTGGGATGTAGCGCTTTCCATATTACAGCTAAGCGTTTCCACAACCCTCATCTATTAGAGTGTATGATTAGGTATGCATTCATTCGCGAACCCTCGATCATCCATCATGATTCATGATATGGCGCATTTCGCATCTGACGTCTGGGCCCTTATTACCAAATGAGGAAAATTTCGCTGTTCGGAAATGAAGTCAATTTAGATATTAATGTGGTTTATGCATAAAAACTTTTCTTTGCTAGCTATAATACAAGAAGAAATAATTTACACGATAACCAGTTCAGCAGCAAGACAATAAATAAAGCAAATCTACCAAAACATACAATCAACTCTGATTGCGCACTGATCGCAGCGACTAGAAAGTAAGTAGGGCTCACTCGTAAGCATTGTAATTGTCTCTAAAAAATGTTATTATTGATAATTGATTCAGCTATTTAACCGGCCCCCAACATAGAAGCACGTGGGATGACGTGAATGGGCAGTCATTGATCGCGTCTGTGATTGCCGGCGCCGACCACGGAGTTGCGCGGGCGCCGCGTATTGTACAACGAGCACCTAGTTTGGCTTAGCGCTTCTAATGACATCGTATAAAATTTTATGGTTATTGCAAAACGCATTGAGGATGTTTTTATGGGATCGGTGTGATTTAGTTTTTCAGCGGATAATGTGTGCCTATGAAGATAAGGGCCTAAAAAGCTTGTTCCTTATACGTAGTAACAATTTGTTAAACTTAAGCATAAAGTTGACTGATATATTGATAGATATTTGCCAACTTTAGTTAGGTACAAAATTACCTATTATGTTTTACAGAAGTTATGGTGAACTAATAGGTGTGTCTCCTAATGATACGAGACAGGATGTAGGCAGCGCGGCGCGAGGGGCAATAACACGACCTTGCGAATGTCGCCGGACAACACGCGGATTTGACTCACACCGCGGCACGCTATGATTCATGCCATAATCATTTTTTTAGAACAAATCACCGGCTATCCCTCATTCGTAATTACACACTAAACAACACACGTTAGCAACGATACATTACAGTCTTAAAAATATCCCTTCCGAAGATAGTTACCCAATCAAACATCAAAAGAAAGAGTCAACCCGCTCGTAACTAATTTAAACACCCGATCCACGGGATTAACGCCAGGAAATCTGACAACAGGATACGTCAATTTAAACTAGTCGAAACTGAGAACAAATATGCCAAAGTACACCTTCGATCTATTGTTCTTTTCGACGACAGCTTTGCATTGGACGTTGTAGCTTTCTTTTTCAAGAAGAAACGTAATTCAGTTAGATGAAACAAACTCGGTATGTGATGCTGTACATGTTTTAGTGCAGGCATTAGTGCGTAGTGTACTGAAGTGGCAGGACGTGAGCGAGTAACAAAGGAGCTCGTCTAAACAGGCCATTAATAAGGAGGCGGCTTGCGGGATCCGCCCGGGACTTCCGCTGCATTCCGAGAACCGCTATCCCGGGACAAGACAGGAATAGCACCGGTGATACTCCGCTCAACATATAAATGGCAATCAACGCAATATACCGCACTTGATATTAACTTCGAGTGAAAGCTAAGTGCACTTGATATATGAAAATTAGGCAAATCGCTGTGACACAGACAGTTTTAAAAGCAGGATATATGGCCATTCTATATAAAACCTTCTGTCTGGTACAATTATCAAGCGACGGTCATAAATTTTGCTAAAATGACCGTAAACATGTTTGGAATTGTCAACATTCCGTCTTATAAGAACCTTTTGAAAGAAATACAATTGTTTTGTACAAAACATTGTTAAAGCGCGGCGGATCAAAACGTAAAGAATAATAAATAAATGTGAGGGCTCAGAGACACCTTTATTATAGAAATGGGTGGAAGGTGGCAATCTCTGAGATCTTGCTGTGTGTTTACTGTGCATCATCACGTTTTACAAAAGGAGACAATTTATTCGAAACGTGAGAAAGAAAGAGACGCAAACGTCGGCATGGACCACCTTGTTAGTAATAATCGGTTTACGGGCCTTGTCAAAAATTAACTTATTATAAATTATAAATGGAGCTTAGCGGAGGTGGCGGCACGACTGTTTATCGATATATTTTTGCTATTATAAAATTAACTCCCAATACCAACTAAGCATCTATCTACAAATCTTTTTGTGAGATGTGTGGACTTGACCCTTTCAAAGTTCAAAAGTTGATCAACTTTGTTATAATGTACCCAATTGATTGTTAATAAGTAGGTATCTTTGCCACTAAAAAAATTGCTGGACAAAGTAAAGTTTATTTTGTCCAGCAACAATAATTCAAAAGCTTCTTTAGATTCCATTCCATTGCAGCTACTATATTATTGAACAAGTTCACTCTAACAACTATATCGATAAACGCTTTGGCTCCTCCCTAGAGGTGCTACCTGCCTCTGATTTTGTGATTTATCAGCATGGCGAGAGCTTTTGCATTGCATGCTGATGCACCATGAATAAGTTGTTTAACCTCTTTTATCTTCAATCCGTACGGGGAATATTAAAATCTATTAACAGGAAAATTTTGAGTTGTGTTATGTAGGTATCTGTGTACGTAATCGATCACACCTTTCCGCACGACTTTTACAATCAATTTTTTGTCTGAAGACGTGACCGAACTACGGATGGCGTTCGATAATTCGGTATCGGATTATTTGTAAATAATCGATAGAATTGTTGATCGCTACCGATCCGAAGCGTTACATCGGTCTCCACCTGCCGTCACGACGCTCCGGTAGATCACATCGATTGACCGGTGACGAATCGATTTCGTAACGTTGACGACTTTATCGGAATTGTGTCGACACACCGATTAGCTTGATACACGAATTTATTATACGTCGATCCTGTAGATATTTTTCCCAAGAAACCGAGTACCTAAGGTTTGTGAACTCAATTCGGAACGCATAAAGGTACAAAGTTTAGTCGTGGACTCATGATATTCCTACTACGCCGCCGCCGTAGAGCAGGCTTTTAGCTACCGGATATCCTTGTGTATTTCCGCATGAAAATCCAAACCTCCAAGGTAAATGTAATCGGTAACTGGTATTTATGAGCTATTTATAATGCATGCATAAATTAATCTCGTTATAAATGCATTCTAACAATAAATGATTTCGTGATTAATAATTTCTGATGTATAAGGACATAAAAAGAGAAACATCAATAAATGAGTGGCCATAACGAGTGTTAGTTCTATATTTACTTATGTCCATTATGATATATCATGTATGGGCCACCGAGGACGCCACAGGACGTTCGACCAGATTTTATTAAGATGTACCACTTTGCCGAGCCCGCGTACAACCTGCCAAATGTATGCCTGTTATAAAACAGTCCCCTAAGCTAATTTCATCAGTATTACTTTAACAATAGAGATAATAATAGCATGAAAACTGTGTTTTATTTGTGAGATATTATGTGGTGCTTTTGGTGTATGTGACAAAACAACCGTATTTAAGGTGTCTGATTCGAAACAATCATAAGTAACTGAACAGAAAAGTGTGCTTTATGTGGACGGTGTATGGTTTGAAATGGTATTGTTAGTTAGTGAGTTTGGTGTAATTTTTCACGTAAGTGGGAGCGCGGAGCCACGGGGGCGCCGACAAAGCTCCGGACCCCCGGGGGGCGGCCACCGCTTCCAACTGCGTGTGCGCATACCACACTGCGATTTGATAATAACATGACACATTTAGAATTACCGCTCCTATATGTTTATATTACTGGAAAATTATGCTCTCATAAAATATTTGACGTTTACATTTTCTCGTTTATTCTGTCTACATAAATGGTTTGCCGAAACAAATAGCATGATAAGATGCAGGCGAAGAAAAGCATAGTAAGACATTGAGAAATTGTATAGCAAGAGAGTCAATGATACCTATGGCTCATATAGGACTTACCAACTGAACTTCGACAAACTTTACTACGACAAGATTTTAATTCGACACTACGGAACTCCGACACGTCTTGATTTCGACAATACTTTTGTTCGAAATGCCTTAAGTCCGACACTACTGTACTCCGATAAAGCGTTTCTTCGACATGACTTAACTACGAAACGATGCGACTTCGACGACGTGCTACTTCGACAACTATGGTAGTCCGACATGAGTCAATTTCGACATACTCTACTCCGGCATGCTGTACTTCGACAATATCAGATATTTCGAGTTCTTTCATTTTCTGTGTTCCTTTCTTTATTTAACTCTATAATAGTTTTAAAAATATTAATTTTCTTTCTATTTAAGAGCACTATACATTTTTTTTTTAGTAGATAGTAGTCGGTAGTCACCCCCTTTCTAGCCATATCATCTTTCACAAATTTCAATTTCGAAGTAGCATCGTGTCTCAGATATATAACGTCGAAGTAAGATATTGTCGAAGTACAGCATGCCGGAGTAGAGTATGTCGAAATTGACTCATGTCGGACTACCATAGTTGTCGAAGTAGCACGTCGTCGAAGTCGCATCGTTTCGTAGTTAAGTCATGTCGAAGAAACGCTTTATCGGAGTACAGTAGTGTCGGACTTAAGGCATTTCGAACTAAAGTATTGTCGAAATGAAGACGTGTCGGAGTTCCGTAGTGTCGAATTAAAATCTTGTCGTAGTAAAGTTTGTCGAAGTTCAGTTGGTAAGTCGTAATTTCAACTTGGGGTGGTGTACCCCAAATAATAAACGTGTAAAGGCTGTACTTATTTCTAATCTTGATTTTTCGCTGCTATATTTATCTGATTCTAATTAATCAACAAAAATATGAAGTACGTAAAGTATTTCATGGGTCGGCGGGGTCAGGGCGGTGCGGAGTGGCGCGACCGCGTAGGATCGCGTTTTGGTCGCGCCCGCCCACGTCCACATAACCTATTGTCTGCCCACGCGCAGACGAGACGACCACGAGACGTGATGTCACGTTATCAACTACAGATATGTGTGTAATTAACGTCAATACATTTGAATTGGATTGCAAAAGGTGTAACGGAGACGTCAATCAGACGCGTGATTTGGGAGAATTCGTTTTATCAGCCTACAAACGGAATGTCAGTTGTAATGTAAACAAATCGCGTTTTGTATTTTGTTGAACTTATTTTTGCAAGATGTATAAAAAAAAAAAGACGGGTTGCACTCCGGGAGTGCCGGCAGAAGTGAAAACTTGAATATTAACGTTGAAATAAATCAATTATTAATTTAATTAATATTACTCATTTTTTTTCAATATTTCTGCGTCACTTTTTTCATTAATATATGCACTTTGTTCAATTTCCATATTTTAAACACTTTCGGTCTTATTCATAAAAAAAGCCTATTGAAGGTTTAAACCATTCATTAGTTAAAATGCTCAATAGGCCTTTAAAACATTCGATAAAATTTTGTATTCATAAACGCTTCATAAACGTTCTATAACTAGAATGTCCTACAACTTCTAAATGTTGCCATTATAATGAAGTCATCCAACAAATTGGCCAACACATTAAATCCGGCATACGAGAATATCTGTCTACGAACCGAATATTTGTGTCCATAGACATTATTACGTATGAAAAACTAATTTATTGTCTACAGTTTCAATAGTTTTGACGCGACAACGTCATGGTCGTCATGGAAACAATATGAATATGTCAATGAATGAATTTGATATTGTATGTGTCAAACTAAAAAACTTTTGAATATTTTTTTTGTATTTAAAATAAATGAAATTAAGACCGGAGACTAGTTGCAATAAAGGGCAAAGAATTGAATATTGGCTGGAGGAGGATAAGGTGTGTACCTACTGTTACAGCTAAAATGTGTTCAAAGTAAGTTATGTTTTGTAAACATTCTCAATTTCTTATACTTATGCTTGCTTTTGCTTCTAATCCTTAGATTTTTTGGAAGAATTGGTCAGGGAGAGGTCTCCATAATAGAAAATAAAAACACTGACACAAGCACTAACGCTAAACAGGGGCAGCCTGGCATGATTTACGAATTAGGTGCCTATCCAATTTACAATTTTACGAAGAACTTCGTTTGCCTGTACAAAACTCATTGTAACAAAAAAAAAACCCGCCATAAGAATAATAATGACTGTTATTTTGATGCCGCTACTGATTAATTAAATCAGTATAAATAAGATAATGAAGAGAAAGAATTTATAACATTAGTTTTGTATTTCAGGTCAATAGGACTAGTAAGGATGGTGCTTCACTACGAATAGCAGAAAATGAAACGGCCTACAGAAGAAATGGCACAGATGGCAAATGAAAAGCAAACATTTTAAAAATGTTGTTCTGCTTGCACAAGTTTTAGAAGCCAAATTAGAGTTTAAAGTATTGTTCAGCCGTGAACAGGCAAGAGTTACATACGCCAGCGTCAGCATCAAGAGCGACATACATTCGTTCCACATAAATTAGTAATTAGTAAATGAATAAATTAGTCATCAAGCTGGAGTACAGTTTCATTCATTTTCCATAATTCCTCTCACTATGGCCAAGACACCTTTAGCCATCACCAGTTCTATGAGTCTGTGGGACCGGCAATGACAAAACTATTTCCTGTGTACACATTGCGCGACGGACACAAACCCCTATTCCTACCCAAATTCTGTCTGTTCCCGTAGGTCTCCCGTAGGCTTGTATGATAGGTTAGGGTGTTAGGATAACTAGGGTGTTAAGTAGTTGCTGTAGGTTTATAATCAGTAGGGTGAGGTAACCATAGATACCAGGCTCAATTGTTACAAACTTAGCCACACTGTATGCATTTGGAATAACAGCCGTACTAAGCTGTAAGTCCCGGTGCGTACAAGTATTATAAAAATAAACTGATATTTGTATACAAGCTTTTTATTAATGAACTACTCCCTAAATTTCTTCTCTTTTACTTTAGATCTTGTTTGCTCAAAATATTGCCACTTCCACGTTGTCGTCGGTGGCAGCGCAGAGGTCACTTTGACTGCATGTTTTGGGTGGACAAATAAGGCAGGATAGGACTTGGAGCATGTTTTGCAACATAGCTTCACAGCCACACCCTACTGGAGCATCTCCCTGCAGGGTGTAAACTTCCGTGGTCGACACGGAAGCATTGTTTTCACACAAAAGCAGCAATGTCCCACAGTATTTCTTGTTGCTATAATGTGCTTCGTTATATTTTTCGTCGCTTCTATTTTGTATTGTAGGTAGGTATATAATAATAAACTAAATTGGTTAAACAGAAGTTCAAAATAAATTAAATACAACTGCGGCTCCTCGAAGTACTATTGTTTACGAAACTGACTTTTCAAACATTTGTACGTCAAATGTCATTTTCTTCGGCCATCTTTGTCGTGTCTCACTTGGTTCACTTCGGTTGGCGCCGCCGTAGAAAGAGATGGGGGGGGGGGGGGAAATCTCTCCTGACGGTCACGTGTCCTGACGCGATGCCCTGACGCGAGTTTAACATTTTTTACCCATTACAAAAAGTGTTCAACGCCGCTAAAGAAGTTTTCACTTCAAAAAACAACAATAAACGTAAGCCACACACACTTATACAAAATTAAGTTCCGGAATATCCTCTAAAGTAAAATAATCGTCATAATCCTTCAGGTATTAAAGGATTAGGGTGCCAAAGGACCTGGCGCGGTATTTAACAAGGAGTCTTTTTCAAAATACTATTATAATATTCTTTTACAAATGTGTCACAAAGGAGTCTATTCCTTTAGCTGCTAATGTAAGGTAAACAGCACATTAGCGGACTGTAACAATTGATTATAGTGTCCGTACCGCCGCCTACGCAGTGTGGCTTATTTCTGTCATTTTCTCGGTAACACGGGGAAGAAACGACTTGTGTGGCAAGGATCGCACGCACTCAGCTTAGTTCCGTTTAGGTGCGAAATAAAAGTTTATTTTATAAAGCATTATGCCTTTGTTGGCGGGGTTTTATTGTGTTATACACGGATATATAAATATGTTTGAAATAATTGAATCATCGTCTGTATACACATATACATATGTATATATATATATTGTGTATAGACATCTACCTGCCTAAAACTGTAATTTAAAAGTTTACTACTAAAATATTCAAATTACACTTAAAACAATTTTATGAAAAAGATCTACAATATTTTAGTCTTAGAACAAAGGCTAATAGTGAGCAATAAAGAAGAAAGGCAAGTTGGTTTGGTCCGTGGGCGTGAGAAAGCCGCGCGGGCGGGGGCTGACCCGCGCGTCGCTAATGTTCTGGTCAAACACGCACGGTGCACTACTGCCCGTCTGCCAGACTGTGACCGTTCACTTCGCCTAGACAAATAAACACTACATCATTAGTACCTAGTTAATTTAAAATTTGAATTTTAGGCGAAAAACGGTAAACAGCTTACCAAAAACACAAGATTAAGAGTTAAATTAATTTGAAGAAGGTAGGTGAACAGCACAAAAGTCCTTCAGCTGTATATTATTTAATTGGAGCGTCAATAAATCAGCCTATCACAGTCCACATTTGGGTAGCTACAAGTAGACATCTCCCAAGCAATTTAAAAATATCTCTAACTGAAATTGGGAATAATGCATCGTCAGTTATTCTAATTAATCTTAAACTAATTAGATATGTTTCGTGATATGCAATCGGCTTACGGTAAACTGGACGATATTTTTACTATGTGAACTAAGAGTACAATAAGAAAACATAATTATTTAATTCAGTTTTGCTGTTAATCCGACTTGAAAAATCTCGTGAGAACTGAGGTAGAGTCAAGAAGTGTGACGGAGTGGTGGCTCTCGCCTCATGTGATCCTTATCAGCTCTCTCTACTCTCACGTCGCCGCAGTGACTAATTGCACTCGCTCACCCACCGTGAAATTACACCATTTAAATACATATATTTCAAAACAATAATCTAAAACTTTGATAAATTAAAAATAAATTGCCACTTTTGTATTTAACAAGGACGAAATTAATTTTTATGTAAGCGAAGTTGTTTGCGCTTCACATGGTGTTTGCATCTGCATTTTATTTTCATCGCATAGGTACTTACTTGGATACAACCTACCTCCTTGCTTACTAAGGAAGGATATATTATAAATAATTTTCCAGTAGGCAATGTTTCCAAACTACCGTGACAAATAACTACCTTTCTTCGTTCACGTTCCTCATTATGTCCTAATGCAGTAACAACATCTCGTCGGACATTTCTTGTAGGTCGAGGTTCGATTCCGCTGCTCCTTTTAATCGCAGCTCCATGAGAACGGCAGTTAATTAATACTAAAGCCGCCACCTGTGTTATTATCTGGACGTCAAACACATGGTAACGCCAGCATTAGGGGCGTTTACCCTATATTTGTATGTGCATAGCTTTGAATGATAATTCGCGCTCATGTGCGTTCCCACTCATAAGTTAATGCATGCGTTCTTGTGTAATGATGCCATGCTTTCCTATTTTCTTTTTATCAAACAACATTTTCATTTGTTTCGTTCTTGCATTTATATGTGTTTGTTGTAGGTACACCTTGAAATCCATTATTAACTCTTATTTATTTTGTTTGTTTACAGCTGATGTCGCGAACAATGCAGGCCTGCCCGTGATTGTCCACGGCGATGATCGGTGCCTGTCTGCGTACAATCGCCCGGGGCCACATGACGAATCCAATTAACAGCACTAACATATTCCGTTGGACGGCCAGTATTTATGTTTCCTTACAGTTGCAGTCGCACTGTAAATATTTAGTCCGGGAGGCGTCTGGCATCGCCCTCGCCTTATCTCTTCATCGGGCGCGTGAACCATTTCATGGACAACATTGAGTGCGCCTGCAGCGCCGACAACGTACAGGATACAGGTTTGTAAATACTGATTAGAAAGTGGCACCTAAACGAGCGGTCCTTGAAAACTTCGTTACGCAGATAATGAGGAAGTTTATTTAGTGGAGCGTGGATGTTAGATAGTAGACACGTGGCGTGGTATCATAGCTGAGATAGCGCAGTAAATCAAGTATCGGAGCGCGCGTCGCGATCGCGCCGAGTCGCGTGCGCGTGGGCATCGACAGGTGATGTCGGTCGATTATCTGCTAATTTATACGCGCCGCTCAACTTCTGTTCTCTCATATAATATTATTCATTTCGACACAACGCAAACGAGCTCGCTAAATATAGAGAGCGGCATTCCATGGACAACGCGCCTTGTTCTCGGGTAACTGTCCAATTGTTTTATTATCCTTTTTCGATTACAATTTCTTATTTTAAATGTCAGTTGTTCGCGGCGAGGCAGAATGGCTGGCTCCTATTTGGAGCAGTGTCTGTTGTTACCGTGCTGATGTCACCGAGTCATGCCATCATCATGAAGGGGCCCGTTTTGGAATCTTTACGATCGACACCTCCACATATTCGCAACAGTTCATTCACCGACGCGAATATGAATGTTATTGTCAACTTACATTTATCTATTTGTGATCTGATGAACATATCCGTGTTTTAATGACTTCTTCATTTAGATTGACATACATGGATGAAAGATCTACGTAGGCTTTACCTACCGTTGCTTTGCAATGCAGATTAAGTCGAACATACACTCAGTCCTCACTCATTCCATGACTCTACATTTGAACATTTCGATTGGTATTCATGGTGGAAGAGACCAATGATGGTGCTAAATATTTACGTTTACATTCAGGTTGCCAAATTAAATAGGCATTAGCCTGAACTGAATAACAGTAGGAAACATTATCAATAAACATAATATGAGGTCAAAAGGTGAAAGAGAACCACTTAATATTATAACGGACACAATTCGAGATTATAGATGAAAAAACTCACAAATTAAAATGAATATGAAGGTAAAAAATGAGGCGCACTTGAATAGAAACATGAAATAGAAGTTTCCGGTATACGGAAAGAAATAAGAAGATTATTTGGTCAACCGTTATTGTATCCCTATTTTTGCAAGGAAGTGTCGGTCGCTTGAAGGTTAAAATTGAGCTAAGAATTTCGAAGTGGAATGGAAACGCTTCTTTTTACAAATGACTGTAATAATAACATTGCAACCAAAAAACATTAGGTATATCTTTTCCAAATATTTTTGTCACCAACAAGGCAAGTTGCTATACAGGTTGACAAGAAAACGCGCTGGCAAGAATATCGACGCGCACCCTGTTGTTACCATGGTTCAGTACACCATCCTGAACGAAAAATTCCAACACAGGGGCGTTAGAATTTATCGTCACCCATTCAAACAAAAATTGCTGTTCCGTACATTTTGACACTTTTCTATGAAACAGTTGTTTTTTTTTATATCTGACGAAAAATTTAGGTATATTCTAGGGGTCTAGACTAGAATCATGTGTTGAATTCAGGGTTACAGTTTACGCGTCGATGCATGTCCCTGCTATCCTCGAGGTCGATCCAGAACGCAATTAATAAGAAACTGGAAAAAGTAATTTTTTCAGCATCAGGGTACCAGACACTGAACATTTTGGTCTGAAAAGTGGACATATAAATATGGAACATAATATTTATCTACTGTACATTAATCATTTTGACTTTTCCGGCTATGACCGCATGCGTACATAAACAATAATATTTTATATTCTAAATAGCGTAGCTTTATGGACTTATGATATCATCACCTGTGTTGTTATGTAACCTTATCGAAGCTATTGTTAAATAATTTGTAGGCTGTCACAAAGGATGCCTCCTGCCAATAAATATCTTGATTTGTAAATGTTTTGAAATGGTTCTATTTCATCGGATCGAAGCGTTAAATTTAGATGTTTAATTCATCCCTTTTATTAGTTATCAACGTAAACAAACCTATCGACAGGGCACAGGTGCGTGTGAACTTGCCGCGCGTGAAATTACTGTAAATTTGCTTCGGTGTGGTCTTCAAAAAAATACTGTAACGATTACACGATCCATCAACCCCCACGGGCGATTCACTACGGTGACCTCCGTGCGCCATCATCATTTGCCCCTCCAGGGGACATTAGCCCTCAGAGGGATGGAAGTTTTTGTACAATTTTAGAAGAAAAGTTTATTTAGAGTAGTAGGTAATCAGGTTGATGACTGGGAATTAAATGGAAAAACAATTAAACTGTACGCTCTTATGTATAATCAACTCGAGGGAGAAACAACAAGGCAGGTTAGTGATGAGAAGGATGAGTAAAATCAATGCATTTCACATTTGGTAGACAAAATCAAGACAAACCTGATTACTTGAATGGACGAGTGGAATCACTAGAATACCTTTCATTGTGCGCATGCGAAACAATAGGTTATATAGAAATTAATGTCCTGATCAATGTCAAAGAATAGTCGTTAAATGTTTCTCAATGGTCAGCTCAACTGCGATTGGAACGAGAAAGAATTTTCATTTCAGTAAGTAAGACATTAATTACCAAGGAGCAATAAAAATGCCAGCGTTGAATGGATGTTTGCTTTCTTGTTGATACTGTTTACTAAAAAAGCTTTTTCCGATCAAATGTTTAATAGCTGCAAAATGAGCGATGACCTCGCCTTGCTCTCACCTTCATTTCTGTATGTTTAGTGGGCAGTATGAAGTCACACATCGACATTATAAATGAAGGGTTCGAAAAGCATTACATCAAGGGTGGGATCAAAGTGTGGCGGCCGGCAGGCGGCGCGGTCCGGCGGGCGCGGGCGCCAAGATCGCAACGATATCGTCGCTAGAACAGTAATCGTCAATAAAATCTCAATTTAGATGGCACCGATACCGTGTGAGTTACGGACGGACAGTCAGACCGAACACGAAAACTTACTCGACGATGGAATGTGCCCGTGACAGGACCCGCTAACGAATTAGGTACTCACGAGTTTTTTCTTTGACACGTCTAATTTAATTTATTTTTTATCTTATTTATACTTAATGACTGAGAAAAAATGAGCAAATATTTTTGCAGGTGATGCATGGGTTTTGTTATTTGCCCCGTCGTCAATATGATGAAGTGAGGATGTGTGCAGTGGGTGCCTGGGCGAGGGTCTGCTGACACGCGGTGCCTTACCGAGTTGACCAGCAGGTCGCGCTGCGCCTCCTCGGATTAATGACGGCTTGACGCTTCGCCGACAGCGGCACGCCTACGCCTATTTATAACAGACCTTTTTGTCTTTTTGCTCCCACCCCACTGGCCAGTCACAGATAAGAAGGACATCAAAGTGGGCATTTAAAAATAAATTTGTCGAAAGTGATAAATGATGGATATAACTTTTATTATTTCAAATTAAATTAACGATCCGAACGGAACGTCTACCTTTTCTCACATTAGAGGGATCTTATCTGGAATGATTGCTTCCATTACCTTGGAGAACGGACACGTTGTTTTGTAGGTAAGGGAAGATAAAGAGATTAATGCGTAAAGCAATTAATTTTGATTGAGGTGTGTTTTATTAAGTAATTGTTTTTGTTCCCAATGTGGATTTGAAACGCACCATGAAGTTCTGATTTGGTGTTGGTGTTTTTTCAGCAATGTATTGTTTAATTTATTGGCATTTTATCTAAGAACTAACAAAGCTATAGGTATATAATCTATCAGATAAAGTAGGTACTGGTAGATTTCTTCCAAACTTTTGTCACACACTTATAATTTCACGGTATGGGGTGACAAAAAAATGTTAAGTTAGAATGAAATGTTATGAGTGTTTCGGAACTATGTTTGCCGTATGGTTCGTTCCCACAGTGAGCTTTAATACATTTTCCATGTTCCAGTTAGCGCCCCATAAATTGATTAAGGGTCAGCGGCGACTCACAAAAGTTTTTTGTGACGCAAGAGTCAAGACAGGTAATTCTTAACTGCTGCCATCCTAGAACTAGCGATAGAAATTAACTTGCTTATCACAACATCGATAATGTTAGAATGTTCAAGATTTGAAGGAAAGTAAAGTTTGTGTTAGCGATTAATCTTTAATACGTTTTGGTGTTAAATCAACATAATGGAGTGAACTAATTTCCTGTCAGGAAATTGCTGTAGGGAGGGAGTACGATTTCCCTAAAAGCTTCTGTTCCAGTCACCACTGTTACATCAATCATTCGTATTCGCCAACGTGAAAACATTTTCATAACAAAGGAGTAACCAGCTTTTAAAAATGTTCCAATCGATCTATTGTGCCTCGTTTGTATCGTGGCTCGGCACTTTCTTTTAATGTTCTACTTGGTTATACACATAGCAAATAGGTTTTGACTAGAAATATTTTCAGGAATTTTCAGGTCAATCCAGTCGAACCTGCACCCTTATTGCGTAACACACTATCAATCTCAATCTGAATAATTTTGAAGGATATTGCTAATCCATTGCTTCATATGTTCGAAAAATGTGTGTGGTCAACAACCTAAATAATGTAATGAATGTTGTTGAACTGCCAAAATGAAACCCATTGATACTGATAGTGTGTCAGTACATGATTCTAAACCCCCTGTGTTGAAATTTTTCGTCGGTTATTATAAAAAAAAATAGTGTTCCATACATTTTGACCGCGTAGGTTTTGCACTTTTGTAGGAAACAGCAGAATCTTTTTTAAACCGACGAAAATTTTCGTCTTCGTCATTTGAATAAGATGTTGTGTGTATTTTAGTCTGTGCTAAATAATTGTACTTTCTTTCTTCTTCATAATTATGTTTTTAAGTGATTAAACCGTTTATGCCTAGATAAAAAAGGGAAAAGGAAAGTAAAGAAAAGGAAAGGAAAGTATAAAAAGGAAAGGAAAAGGCTAAGGAAAGTATATATTTAATATATTCTGTGAAGTAATTTCACAGAAGATACTGCGAAGTAATTTCCTCACGCCTTTATAACTAGGTATTTAAACTTTGACCCAGACCTAAATAAAGCCAATAGATACAATAGAAAAAAAAAACATTAAAATTGGACCGTTGTTCGTCTTCAGTGTCAAGCAAAAACTTAGGTACACGCGACATACAGAAAGACATTTCATGTATAATAGACAGAAAAAAGTTAGAAAAGGCTAAAATATTTCGCTTTTGTGTTATGAATGCAAGTTATTTGGACCGTCCATCCATTCAGAGTTTTTAATCCCAGAATAACTTCCTTTCATCCGCTAGACATCCGGCCACCAGAGGAGTTGATGACATACTTGAAGACTGGTGAGAAATGAGCCGCCAGCCGGAAGGAATAGTTCGTAGAGAATACATGAAATGCATTTTAAGTACATAGATATGGCAACTTCTTTAACAGAAGACTAGTGAAGAAGGAGATTTTTTAAAATCTTTTTGTAAATGAGATGTTTTATCATTACAAGTTTTCCAATTTATTTATACCTATAAGGTTTGAAAATCAATGCAATAGGTATGTTTTTTTGTAAGATATACACATCGCTGGACACAATATATCACCGAGCACGATATCTGGCCGCAATGAAGTCAGCCAGTAATTTAGGCCGGGAGTTTTGGTAGATTCGAACAAAAAAGCGTGAGGTGACAATATAAATAACAATTTGGCCCACCCCGTTCGAATGTGGTTCGCTCGGATTAGCATAAGAATGCCACATCATGCACGCCCACGACCCTACACTGTCCCTCGTTGTCTGTTTATACGTCGAATTTAATTTTGATTTACGATCCTCCACACAATTGTAAGTAAAACATTTTTCGATGAAATGAACATAAAAAGTGGCAGCGCCAGCTATGACTCTATCGTATGTTTTCTCGCTCTGCTAGGCATAAACTGTCATAACAATATCAATAATGGAATGAGAGAGAAGCCAAATTATTATAATTTATAGTAGGTAGGTAAGTAAATACATTGAAATTCAACAACACAATAGGTAACTTACCTATAGATATTTCAGAAGATAATGAAAAGAATAATAGAGAAACAAAAAGGAAATCCAATATCGCGTAAGAAGAAAAAGCTTTGCTTTATGGCGTTTATGAACCGTCTGTAAAAGACACAGCTTTTGCATTTTTTACAATGAAAAGGTAATCTTTAGTTCTTATTGGTAGTACTTACTTACCTGCTACACTATAATGTATACTGGAAGATTTTTTTTTACCGTCTCGGAATCTGCTGTTCCATACATTTTGGTGTAGTAGGTATTGAACTTTTGTATTAAACAGCAGATTTTTTTCGTTATTTCATATTCAGAGTTGGTCCCATAGAGAAAGTTGTTCATATTCATGGGAAGAACACCCTGTAAAAATTTCGAGAAGTTTTCTAGGTAAAAGAATCCTTTAGGATTCTTAAAGTAAAAGAATATAATAGAATATAGGATAGTAAAAGAATCCTTTAGGGTCCTTTTTCCTGTTGAATTTACGGTAACCCGTTTGAATACATAGGTATGAGCAAATATTTGTGCAGAGATAAAAGGATAATAAGGAAGGCTTATCCCATCCTTATTATCCATATCCTTTTCCACATATTGCATTAAAACTCCTTTCGCAATCTATAGCTTAGATCCATCTTTATTACCTACCTATTGTCCAAACATTTTTGACTACTAAGTTGTAAGGTTGTCACACACGTTTTTTTGCTGCGATTATTTTAATCCAAATCGTTCCCTAAATCTTACGTTTCCAACAACCTTTGATTCCGTCTGTACCCCTTTTAAATAACTTAATAAAAGAGGTCTGGGAATATAATTTACGATCGACATTAGGGCGAATTGAAGTGCTTCTTAAGATTCCTTTATGCAAATATTGTTAAAAATATCGCCTACCTCTGCCGATTAAATTAATTGAGGTAATACTCGCTTTTGGCATATTCAAGTATTAATTTGATAAATGAGGGTTAATCAGATCATCTACCTAATTATTTTAAACAGCTCATAAACAAAATCGTCGGGCGTTCGGTTTAATTAATGCTTATCTCGAAGATGCGCTCTTATTTCGAGCACGATGATTTAAAAGTACTATCAAACCTATAATTTAGAGATTGAAGGAAGACCTTGTAACTAGTCTAGATTTCTAGAACAAGACGATCAATGTTTGAACTTAGAGGACTACCTGGAAAATATGAAAAAAATAGGCAATAAATTGGCTAAAAGAAAACTGTCTAATTTTAAAATATATAGGTAGGTATATAAGTATCTATACGTATAGGTATACATAATTATAGTTAAACTCTTGTAACAACCGTTTAATAATATATTTATTTAAACAATTATTTATCTTCAACCTTCCAAAAGCGCTAAGATCTAATCAAAATAAATAAAATAATAAACGACGGTGCTCAGTGTTAATACGCATTTAAGATAATATATTTAACCATACAAAAATAAATGTCCACCTAATAAATCGTGCCGGACCTTATCGACTTTCGAGACGCGACAGTAAGGACTCGATAAGGATGTGGGTCCATTCGGTGTGAGGGTTTCGTGTCTCTTAACATTTTGGTTTACGTTAAGTTTCCTTTTACATTTGTACGGTGGAACTTCTTTGGTGTCGAATTTGCTTTTAGTGACTCGTGTAGGTTTGGGACGGGCGCGAGCTGAGCGTAATCGGCGTTGCATCTTAATTTAGTTGTCTTGTATTGTGGGAGGCGGCGCACAGTGGGCTGGGATTCCAAGGTTGGGTCTTAAGAACTAAAATGTATTTTTTTAGTATCTAGACATAAATTTAAAAAGTTTTTACTCTTTGACTTTTTTTAATTGGACTCGTACTTTCGGAGATATAGCCATATCAAATTTGTATGAAGAGTCATGAAATTTTAGTTTAGCAATTTATTCCAATTAATTTGAAATGTTGATATGTGTCAATGTAGGTTTCCATTATGAGTAATTGCTAATTTGAAATTGAAAATAATGTACACTAAACGGCCTGAAGTACTTCAATACTTACTTAGTACTTTAAATAAAAAAAAATTGTTCGACTTTTTCCACCACCATAGGTAATATAGGTAGGTATGACGTAATTTGTTTTGACACTTATTTCCGGGAATCAAGAGATAGGAATGCGCGACCGCAACATCAAGTTATGACACGTGTCGTTACCTGATTGGTGCAACGATAATAGGGCACAAAATGTACTATTGCATTCAAACGTACTTCAGTGTTCTATTACCCACCATAATAGACGCACTACCCTCACATATTTATTACTTATACAAAGAAGTGAAGTGAGTGTGAGTTATTTTGTGTTTGTGAAAATGTATGAAGATTTGGTGACCAACCTTGACCTTTTTATTATTTTAAAAAACAGTGGCAGTATTAAAAATAATGAAAGTTTGTGTAGTGAGATAAGGTCTAAATTTTTAGTCGAATTAAGTGATCAATATGAAAAGACCTTAAAGTTATTTTGTGCAATTTTTTTTAATAATTTAAATAGAAGATGGGAAAACGCTCATCGTAAAGAAACTATATTCAGAACTAAAAATAGCGAATGGTTACAAGAAACCATAATGTGGCCAGACTTTATTAAGTGTTTAATAACCAGTAATGAAGATCAACCAGCACCGAGTACATCAACTCAGTATGTATCACCAGCAAAAGTTTCTGTCGGTGTCTCCACCGAGCAAAGCCCTAGAAAACCGTTTTGTGAATTAGCGCTTAAACAGAAAAAACGACGAGCAGAAAACTTTCATTTATCTTCGGACGAAATAAAATATGCATATTTTGAGCAGTTGAAAGCGGATGGGAATGATGAGATTGCTAAAATACTAGAACATTTACTTAAGAATCCCCAACATGTAAAAAAAGTTAAGAAGTGCATATCTGTTAAAGAAACAAAATCTATATTTTCTCCGGATGAGGCTTTAGGATTATTTTTATCACTTAAGCTGACCAAGTGGCAATACAATACTTTAAGAAAAAGTGTTAACGAGAATGACGGTAATATATTTCCATCTTATTATTATGCAGATTAACGATAAAGACATGGAAAGTAAAGGGAGACAACAAGTGCATCATAGAAAGCAGGAAGAAAAATATACAAGATGCTTTTAAAAATAGAATGGGACTTCTGATAGATGTTGTCAAACAAGGGCACGGCTCCACGAATGACGGAAATACTGCTAGAAGATTTTTTGCAAACCCAAACGTGACTGCTGAGATAACTGGTGTTAGTGAAGACTTAATTAGGCGGTTTGCAACCATTTTAGAGGCAATTTCATCAGGTTACCACATTGACACAGTCAAATTTCACGAATATGCTCAAGTGACCATGCGACTGTATTTGGAATTATATGGCTGGTATTATATGCCTTCAAGTGTTCATAAAAAGCTAGAAATAAAGACTTTCGTAGGTACCGCCAACACCATTCCAGGAAATGCAGTAGAAAAACTACAAATGAAGACATTTTAAATAATTTGTTGACCAGCTCTGATCCACTCATCTCAGCGAAACGCCACAAACTTCGCAGAAAACAAAACTTTGTCAGAAGAAGCACAAAGTTTATTAATAATTGAACAAACGGAAACATTTGATGATGACGAATACGAAAATTTTGCATTCGGATACTCTTGATAGTGATTAAATTAAAAAAGTGCAGTGACCAGTACCTGATTGTGATTTTAACTTATTTTATTAGTCCTTAGTAGATTAGGCCTAACGGGGAGACCACTACATAAAAAAAACCGTGCCTGGTTCTTAACCTCTATGGTGGTGTGGAATAGAGAACAAAATTTGAAATTGCGACCAAATCGCAGAAAATCGCAACCCGAGAATAGGTGCTAAAATAGGACAAAAATACGTACTGTACATAAGTAAAGTCAATTCTTTGAGAAAATTTGAGAATTTCTAGATTTTCAAGTTTTTTTGTTTTGCTTCATACAAAAATTACTTTGGTTATTAATAACTCCGAAAATACTCAAGTTATCTAAACGACCCTGATATAAATAATTACTTATAATCAATAGATAAATCCAACGCACTATTTAAAATTTCAGAAAAATAAACTTTTTTTTTTTAAACGCTAAGTCCTCTACCGGCCCGTTTCAGCCCACTGTGCGGCGGCGAGCGCGTTGTGGGACATAACCTAACCCACTGCGGAGGTAAAGGACGCCGTGCCCGACTGACGCATATATCCCTATATTTATTACACACTTGTATAAAAACGAATGATTTTATTGGCTTGATTGGGATCAAAGGTTCTGTGCATGAGTAGATCACTGCAGGATCACAAGCTGCTTGAATTAGAAACAGAAGTATTTATTCTAGAGGAAGAAAAGCACTCACCACATTGACGAACTCTTGAAATGTAATAGCGTTGCTCGTTGCACTCTGTGCTTTGTCCAGAAGAATCTGGAACGAAAAACAGCTAGTCTCAAAATCTTAGCCAGGAAACGTCCCTACAAAATTACGCTTGGAAAGACTTCTTAAAGGAGAAGATAGTTCCGAAGCTTCAGGAAGAATATGGACTACAACTTACAAGTTTATAATAAGACTCTTTAAACAAGTTGTAAGTCTGATGATGAAGAAACTTACCTCACGCTTATGGGGTGGAACCTGTGCTATAAAATCTGGATTTTGAAGAGTTTGTAAGAAATCTGGCCATGGGATCTCACCAAAACCCTCTGGGTCGAACTGCAACAAAAGAAGTCAATTTAGCATTAAAGAATAATCTAGACTTTTACTGAGGCAAAAGCTGATTTAAGAAGGATCATGACAAACAAGGTAGCTAGCTTAGGATAGCTTTTCTTGTTTAGGGACTATACCTATTATTAACGTTGCATTTTAATTAGAGAATCTGAATTAATAACAGCATGTTATAATCAGGCTAGTATAATGTTCCAGGACACAGGTCTCCGATCCTATCTTCAAGAAGGAGTGGGCTAAAATCTGCCACGCGGGTCTAATATTGGTAGATGTAACATGTCTTCGCTTTTGGTTCTAGGACATGATGGTATCCTCACAATGTTTTCCTTCACCGTTTTGAGAGCAGTGGTGATGAAATTATTTACACAAAGTAAAGCGCACGCCTGGGTTCGAACCCATGACCTACAACTCGTACGTCGGGGCCGTTACCACTGAGCCACCAATGCTCATATAATAACAACAACAAAAAAAATAAGGAAATATACCTAAAGATGAAAGAAACAGGTAGAGGTGTGACTTTGTAAAAGCAGTGGATGCGCTCATTAATTTAATCCCGTCCCGATACGGTCACGTACCGGAGCCCTTGATTATGATTTCACAGTGGCACCCGGAACGTCATAACACGTCAGTCGCACTTCACACATGTGCCTTCAGTTATATTTTCATGTGTTTCCCAAAACAGTGGCACAAAAAATAAGAAGCGCCCCCCCTATCTCAAGTATCGCACTATCTCAATGTGTCCTACGTGACGACTCTCCGTTTGATCCGCGCGCTACCGCCTCCTTTATCCACTTATAAAACATTTTATATCCCGCTTCTGTACATTTTAATCAGTCAAAAACAAAGAGTATTCTTTGAAATTTGTTTCCGTATCCTAAACGACAGTTTTTATGAAATATGCGGGCTTTAACTTCTACCTTTATGTGACAGAGTCGCCACTTTTACGAGCTTTTAAAATAATTATTGCCATTCCATATTCATAGAGTTAACAGTGCCAGTTTTTTACACGCTCTACCGTTCATAAATAAGAAAAATCAATTAAGTTTTCAATATACTACTTTGTGGTCTTGGTGAACTGCTGTATTTTATGTTTTACTAGCACATTATGCAACGAGTTTGTCCGTGTAGATTTCCAACTTTTCAATACCTTTCCTCAAGTATTCTCTCCCTCTTAAGGTTAATCCTGAAAACGTGTTTCAGGATTTTTTTTTAGCAAAAGTACAATAACCAATTTTCAATGATTTTACTAAAAACATAACGGATTTACATACGAACTTTTTTACTTTTGGGGTAGAATTTCCAAAATCCTTTCTTAGTGGATGCAACTTCTATTCTATCCATGTAGGTAAAATTGTCCATAAACTCATAGATTTAAATGGAGGTACCATTTAAATCTATGAGTTTATGGACAATTTATAGGTAATATTTCTATAAGTTCGTGAAACCTTTTATTAATCGCTCCGGCCCGGCCCGTACCTACCACTGGTGGCACATTACAATTGAAAATTAATTGTGTCTCATTAGCCGGCCTTAACTAGTTAATCATAAATAATATTTAACAACGAAATAATATTTTTGTTTACCAACACAACAGTTAGCAAAATTGAAAGATATCGCACGTAGGCATCATCAAACTTGTCTTGTCGCGCTGTCTAACTGAATCGTCGTCAATGCCATGGGGTTGTTTTATGTGTTTACTTCCTTGTTTTGAAAATACAGCTATTAAATTAAGTATTTAGGGTAGGTAAATAAAAGCTTTAAAGAACACAAAAGCTATTTGATACTCACTCTATCAAATAAGAGGCGCCATTTCTGCAAAAAAAAAAACACAAAACTTTAATTAAGTAATGATGAGGGTAATGAAAAATTAATTGGAGATGTTTTAAGGCTGTTTTGAACCCTAATGAACGTTAACCTCTGTATAATTAAACATGATATCAATACCATTAGTTTCATTCAAAACAATGAGGTCCCACACATGTATTAACCGTGCATTAACCTTAATCTAACTGTAGCTTAATTAAACAAATATTCATCCGATGACGTAAACTGCTATTGTTTTAAACTTAACTGACTTCCTAAACTTACATCATGCATCAACTCCCGCCGTATTTCCGCCTCGTCCAACTCCGAGCCGAGGTCCGTGTGATCTGTGTCGTAGAGGGGTTCTGCTGCCCGGGATATGGAGCCGAGGGAGTCGCGGGCTGAGGCAAGCGATCCCGTGACGGTGGGCAGCACCCCGGCCTCGATCCCGGACTCCATGGAGGTGTTGGTCGAGAGGATAGTGGCGGCGGGCGGCGCGCGTACGTCGCCGCCTGCGCCACTGCCCACCCACACAGACATACTGCTTGCAACACCATCCACACTACTGCAATTGCCCTCTATTACAATAACTACCTCGATACCATACTAAACTGCGTAGTCAACTGTTTCGTCAGTCAACCTACAAATTGTATAATAGTAAAATTATTCTTTGGACAGATATTGGGACCGAAACTTTATGTGCTGGACGCTTTTAATTTTGGACTTTGGAATTTTATGGAAGGAAATAAGTGAATACAACAAGTAACTAGATTCTATGCTTGGAAGATTATAAGGCACGTTGTTTGATATCTTTCGCCTTGATCGATGCACCTGAAACAAAGGAATACCTACATAAGATACTTGATAATAAAATCATTATTATTGGTATGATTTATAATAGGTACACACAGCTTGCCACGGTTTAAAGGTTATTAATCTAGGTAGATATGAAATTGGTAGGTAGGCACTTTATGTCGACCCTCGCCCTAACTTTTATTCATCTAAACAAATCGTACTTGACCTCTTTTAAAACAATAGCCTTTCGTTATGTTTTAGCCTTGGGATTTGTGATTTCGAAAAGCTTTTATGATTTTTAACGACTTAATTTACTCTAAGTAATAAAACCAAACTACCCTCTTATTTTGTTGGTAGTGTTATTAAAAACTATACTTCTTTATTTCTTTATTCTTTATTATTCATTTATTTGATAACAGCTTCCTGCCTGTCTCGCGATGAGAAACCTTAAGGGATGCTGAACTGGACTGGAACAGCAGGTCGCAGGTGGCGGCACAAAAACCAAAGTAGGTACATCTCAGTTTTAATAGGTACGCTATATGAATGAAAACTAACTAGGACTAGTTCAAATCGTCATTTATTAGCATTCTAAATATGGCGAAGTGGTAGCTGGCAGAACTGACAGACTGGAAGAATCTGCAAAATCTGAAAAACTAGATATACTTACCTAGGTATCACTAGTGATACCTATACGTATTCATCAGGTGCGGTCCTGGGGGAGTGAGGGGTCACGAGGCTCATTATAAAAATAGAGAATCTAGGAGGCAAGAGCGAGCGAAGCAAACTCGAGAATTTAGGCACGTACGTAGGCTAAGTCTAAGTGTAAGGCCAGATTCCAAAACCTAAACTGATGTAAAACGAGTTTAAGCTTTTCTTCATAACTCCACAAAGTAAGTTATCTTTCAGTAGATATAATGGTCAAAAGAAAACAGAACCTAATCAAGGTAGGGTGCAAAAATTTTCAAGCTCGCTTCCCTCGCTCTTGCATTCTACTTCTCTTGATTCTTGAGCTTTTCTTCAAAAGTCAACAAACTCCTAGCAACTAATTCCTAGTTCTTTTGGAATGATCAAAAGAAAATCTAACTTATCCGAGAGTTTTCAAGATTTTCGAGCTCACTTCGCTCGCTTTAGCATACTACATTAATTATATAGTTGCTAAGGCTGTCTGTCTGTATTTTCAATTTTCCCGCATCATTAAGCCATGAAAAAGCTCCGTCCCTGAATAGCATAAGTAACCACTTGCAACCACTCGACCAACGAAGAGATGTACTCGTAGCTCCCTAATGTCGGCACCCATGGTGACCCCAAAATCTTGGGCTGCGACTGCGCCTGGTATTGATAATATGTAATGTGATGTAGAGTCAGGTAGAGTTTGTACCTTCAACCAATAAACTATATTCCACGAACGTGGAAGCTGTCAGATTTACGAAATTGTATCAATGATTGCTGTATTTGCGCATGATATGTTTTTTTTTTATTATTATTATAAACTACCTAAAAAATCTTGATATTTTTAATAAAGGAAACTAAAGAAAAAATGGAGACAGTCCACAAAGCGCATACCCAATAAGTCTGGTGCAATTTACGAAATTACGACACAAAATGATCCGGTTGATCCAAGGATAAGCTCGATCAAACCAACAAACAAAAACAAATAAACTCTTCAGCTTTATTATATTTCTGAGCATCGAGATAGCCAATCAGCTGAGGGAGGGAAACGTGAGCGGAACGCTGCGGGCCAGAGGGCTTCAACCCTCTTGACGTTGCCATGACAACGGGCCGCAATTTCATACCCCGCTTCACACTAGGCTTATTTGCCGAACACGTGTTTTGTTAAAAATTTCATATATTTATTCTTTAAATGGTTAGTATAGAATTTTATTTCATAATCAATTTAATAAGTATTAACGAACGTTTAAATGTTAACAATACTTCGTAGGTAGGTAGGTATGTAGTTATGTTTACCCACAGACATGTAATGATTTTATTTAAATTAATTTAGCTTTACCTGCATTTCCTACTTACGTGTTTAAAAAATGTGCAGCCATTCAACGTTTTATCTCATTCTAACAAATGCAAGCTTTATATGCCAACACTTTTAATCAAATAGACACATTACAAAAAACCAGAGATCGTTTGTTTTCCCCTAATCAACATAACCAAAATCGGTCACTTACCTTTATCTTTCATAATCGTTCACACCAGTATCATAAGGGGTGCTTTACACGCGGCTCCATTTCCAAAATATCACTATAATAACACTATGTTTCGTGTCAAGAACACATTAGACTTCCAAACGCGGTGGACATTTACTTATATGTCAAAACACTTCGTATGCCAGTGAAAGTGAGAATGGCGTCCAGATTTCAGCGCATGCGTGCTGCTTAGAATCACAAGAGGGTGCTTGCCATGAAATATGTAGGTATAGCTCGGCCCTTTCAAATGCTATGCTGCGTTGAACCGCACAAGTGTGAGCGGGTTTGTTTGAAACCTAAGCATAATGCAAGAGTGTTTAATTTAAGAAGTTAAGATACTGCCTACCTTCCAGATAACCTTATGTTAAGTTCAGCATTTCACATAATAGTATACGAGTACATAATATATTTAAGTGTACTAAGACCAGACAGAGCCTTGTGGGCTTGGGCTAAGAAATTGTTCATAGATATTTTGTTACTTTAATATTACTTATGCAAGTTTCGTAAGGACCTTGTGTGCTTGTGACCCAGTAGTTTGTTTTCTTTTATCATCAAGACTAAAAAATAAAGACAAAAACAAGAGAAATTCAGTGTAGGTCGCCAGATTCTTAGCGCAAAGTGTAAGTGAAGAATATCATGAATTACTATGAGTGTAGAATAGAAATAGGACTTTTGTTACACTTTCTAAGTATTCGATTCTTTAGTTACTCTGATCAACCGTATTTAAACCTGATGATAGTTTGATTGAAAGCGGACGCGGGTGAAGGATATGCGCCTGCACGTTTTTAAAGAGCAAGTAACACTAGTGCAATTGTTTGATTATCATGGAAGGCGTTTTTAGATTGACTAATGAGTAGTAATGAGTATGATTATATTAATCACCATTTTAGGTTTTTAGTAAATTGTTGTTAATATGCAATATGCATTCATCGAATGGTTTTCTAACAATTTTAAAGTTTGCTTAAATACTTTTTTATGACGTTTTTATTTTTTTATTTCTGTTGCGCTGGCAAGTGGCAACTCTACTAACGTCAAAATCTGTGGTCAAAATATTTGGTTTCGTCGTGGATATCGTATCATAGTGAAAATTATGTAAGAAAAATAAAAATAAAGCGAAATTCCGTGTTTAAAAAGCGATTTTTCGTGATACGTTATATTATTATGCCTACTGGGCGTGCTGCTCTGTTGTTGCGGCGTCTCTCGACGGGTGATAATAGGCTGAAGAGTCTAAATTTGAATCAAAATACCACGAAGGAACCGCTCGTTGCTAACCCGGTGTGCAGTCCCAGGGATTTGATCTTGCCAAGAAGGTATACTATATTTTAGAAGTATAATATTTATAATTACTAACTTTCCTATTATAACTAGCCATCCTATTTGTATTCCATCCGAAAATGTAATACCTGCTGTTAGATGACCTTATTTTTGTTTACATGTCATGTTTACGACGATTGAAAGAGAAGGGAACCATTGTCGCTCGTCATAAATAATACATTTTAGGATTTGTTTAGTTCTTTGCAAATAGCTACTTGGATTATACAATAGTGCGCATGATTTAAGTAGGTGTCTGTTTACAATCTTATGTAATTGGTGAATAATGAATAAATTACTTTGATTTTTATAAATGCCTGAACCTAAAGCAAGGTTTAGACTAGCAATAAAACTTGCAGAAGTTGACTTGCGCAAGCTGTTACCACTGTGTAAATAGGTGTGGCAAGCTAACTTCTGCAAGTGCTGCAGCTTGCTGACATTGCTACAAGTTACATGTGTAAACGCCAAAATATGGCCGCGGCAAGCTACTTCTGCAATTTTTTCAGCTTGCAAGGCTTGCGAGTTTAGATTAGCAAAAAAAATTGCAGAAATCGACTTCCTCAAGCAGTCACCATTGTGTAAACTGTTGCGGCAAGTTAACTTCTGCTAGGGTTGCAACTTGCACAGACTTGTCGGAAGTCACACGTGTAACCGCTATTTTGACATTGCCGCAAGAACTTCTAGATTAATTTGTTTGCAAAATAAAGTTTTCTGTGTTGACCAAGATGTCAGTTAAAAAAGTATGGGCGCGATATGAAATTGTGGCGCTAATAGAAAAGTATGAATAGCGCAGAGAATTGTCGGATGCTAAAAGCAAGGATTATCGCAACAAAATTATGAAAAATGCCACTCTACAAATTCTGGCACTGAAATTCAATACCAGCGAGAGTGAAATAAGTAAAAGTTCTTTTCAGTCATTCTCAAGAAACTTTTCAATTGTGAAGGTTCTTCAGTTCTCAGCTCAATTAATAAATTCATTTGTATCTTAGACCGTTCCAACAATATGTCTTGTTTTTACTTTAGATCTTTACGTTGTTTTACGCTGCCTACTATCATAACAACAGCAGCAGCACGTCTTTTACTACAGCCGAAGTATATAATTGTACCATGACTACAGCTAGGCATTTTGACGTTTCGATAAATGCACGGACAATTCAAAATAATAAAGTGACATTCGGCAATAATTATTGCGTAAAAATGTAAACAGTTTTGCAAAAACTTATAGGCGAGATCTTGCTGGTGACTTCCGAAAGCGACTTGGGTTACAAAAATTGCAAGCAATCTAAACGGACCAGAGAATGCTTGCCCAAGAAATCGTTGTAAGTCATCATAAATCTAAACAATCGGGCAAGAACTTGCAAGGCAGATCTTGCGGGTCACTTGCGACCGTGAATTGTGCTACAAATATTGCACGTAATGTAAACGAACCAGCAAGAACTCACTCAAGAAATTGCAGGAAGAACTTGCTAATCTAAACCTCGCTTTAGCATGACAGTACTATATTTTGGACTATGATA
Organism: Amphipoea lucens; assembly: GCA_947508005.1. NCBI lineage: Eukaryota > Metazoa > Arthropoda > Insecta > Lepidoptera > Noctuidae > Amphipoea > Amphipoea lucens. Next base: position 15,343,332 of record OX382358.1, on the reverse strand, counting down.
TGGCAGTAGGTAAAGTTACCAATACTGGGATAACTTTAAGGGTCAGTTCACGCCGTTCAGGCACGCCGTTTTCAAGATAGCAATACAATTATAGACCTTACCTTCTACACAAAAAGGTACACAATTCTGTGTGCCTACTACGTCGAGCGTCGCGCGGCGTTGCGCGGCGTCCTCACTAATGTGTACCTTTTTGTGTAGTAGATCAGATAAGGTCTATAATTGTATTGCTATCTTGAAAACTGCACGCCGCGTCGCGTCGCAGTGTGCACTGACCCTTACAGAGACTGCTTCACAGTAGTTATAAAAATTAGCTGGCCTTTTAAGTTTATTTTTTCATTCAAGGTATAAGCAATAAACCTTGAATTAATCAGCAAAACCAAGTTTGTTGTTAAATAATAATAAGTTTATTTATTTTCTCTTCACAAGTGTACAGTAGTAGAGCTTAAAACTAGCTTAAGGATAAGTTGACATTTGAGAGAGACTGGTGCTTGATATAGGCATTGCAAGCAATGCCTGTAGTACAAGTCACCAGTGCCCTACAACGCTTCATATGTATAAGCTTGTATTGGGTGCTTTGATGAGACTGAAGAGAATTAAGGTTACTTATAAGAAAGAAAAAAATAATGTAACATAATTAATAATAAAATAATAATAATATTCCACAACTATCACACAACGCCATCTAGTCCCAAGCTAAGCAGAGCATGTGTTATGGGTACTAGACAACTGATAAACATACTTATATATAACACAACAACATAAAATAATAATACAAAATAATAATAATTACAATAACATAACGATAAACCAAACTTTAAAGTGTGAATTAGTCTGTGTTGTGTGCATGTGTAAGAGAGTTGATTTGTGTAAGTGTAGCGTACATAGTTTTATATGAGACTAGCAGCGCCCCGCGGTTTCACCCGCATATGTGTCGATCCCGTGGGAATATCAGGATAAAAACTATCCTATGTCCTTCCCCGGGACTCAAACTATCTCTATACCAAATTTCATCTAAATCGGTTCAGTAGTTTAGGCGTGAAGAAAAGACAGACAGACATACTTTCGCATTTATAATATTAAGTTTGGATAATTAATGTAAGTGAGAAGTGTCAAGTTAAGGGAATCAAAAATTTTTCAGTTGCTTCGTTGCTTCATAGTCCATACTTTTTAGCCATTTACTCACAGAAGCCCTACAACCATTTCTGGGCTTCTGGTAGATGGAAAGAGCGGTGTTTGTCTTGTAGTAGATGAATGAATGAACCAAGTTTGTTGTTAAAATAAATGATAGGTAAGCAACTTCCTTGAATTCCTTATTTTTCAAATGGTCATAATATTTTTTTTTAATTATTGTAAAACTGCAGCCTTTGGTTATCGCTGTGAGATAATCTAAATAAATTAAAAAATAATTCGAAATGTTTCAGCAAAATTGTTTCCATGCATCTTTTTGTGGGAAGTAAGAATGATTATTTTAATTCTAGCAGTGGCCTAGGAACCACTCTCGAACATCCAAACCTAGACAAAAACATAATTTCTATGAACAAAAACCACAATACCTATCAGAAATGTGATTATAAGCATACTAAGCATTTGCAATTCAAAAAGAGGCACAGACTGACAAAGTAATAGCACTTCAAATCCTTTGCAAAAGTAGTAAACAAAAAATGTTATTTGTTTTCCTATCATTCTTGCAGATTATCAACATTTGGGCCAACTAATATAGTAGTCCCGCAACTCACAAGGAGTGTTAGTGACAATAAGATTATAATGGCAACTCCAAATGCTGAATCTCCACCCACAGAACAACCAAAGCATACTAATCGTTTAATCTCTGAGAAATCTCCTTATTTACTTCAACATGCTCACAACCCAGTACAATGGTACCCATGGTGTCAAGAAGCCATTGACAAGGCTAGGAAGGAAAACAAACTTATATTCCTATCAGTAGGATATTCGACATGTCATTGGTGTCATGTCATGGAGAAAGAATCGTTTGAAAGTGAGGATGTAGCAAAAATAATGAATGAACACTACATCAACATCAAAGTAGACCGTGAAGAAAGACCTGATATTGATCGCGTTTACATGTTATTCATACTGGCGACGAGTGGCGGTGGCGGATGGCCAATGTCAGTCTTCCTTACGCCAGACTTACGCCCTGTCACTGGTGGAACGTACTTCCCCCCTGAGGACCGTTGGGGAAGGCCAGGATTCAAAACAATTCTACTTTCGCTAGCCAACAAATGGAAAGCTAATCATGAACAGTTCTTGGAAGCAAGTCTCAATATCATGGAAGCATTGCAAAAAATATCCTTAGTAGACCCAGACAGTTCTAATTCTGTTCCTGGAGAAGCAACCTGGGAAAAATGTATTCGCAGATATATGACTAATTATGAACCAGAATTCGGCGGATTTGGAGGAGCACCGAAATTTCCACAAGCTTCCATTTTTAATTTTCTTTTCCATTATTACGCTCGTGACAAAAACAATGTAGAAGGTAAAAAATGCTTGGATATGTGTCTGTACACTTTGACCAAAATCGCTAAGGGTGGTATTCACGATCATATATCCAGCGGTTTTGCACGATACTCAGTTGATAATGACTGGCATGTGCCTCATTTCGAAAAGATGCTTTATGATCAGGCACAGTTGACCGTTGCTTATACGGACGCTTTCCTCGCGACAAAAGATGAGTTTTACGCCGAAGTCGTTCGAGATATCATAAAATATGTGAACAGAGATCTGAGACACGAATCTGGCGGATATTACAGTGCGGAAGATGCCGACTCATACCCAGTGTTCGGAGCGGCTCATAAGAAAGAAGGAGCGTTTTGCACATGGGAATACAAGGAACTAAAGTCTCTACTGAAAGATAAGAATATTAATTCCGTGTCGTATTTGGACGTTTTCTGCGACTACTTCGGTGTGGAAGAGGATGGAAATATTACTCCCGAAAGTGACCCTCACGGAGAACTTACCAATCAAAACGTATTGATTATTTATGGTAGTAAGCAGGACACTGCTCAAAAATACGAACTTTCCATGGAACAATTCAATCAAGTCATATCCGAAAGTGTTGCGATATTGTATGATGTGCGCCAGAAGCGGCCTCGTCCACATTTGGACACCAAAATGCTTTGCTCTTGGAATGGGTTGATGATAGCTGGCTTGGCACAAGCTGGCCAAGGGCTGGGCGAGAAGGACTTCGTTGTGGACGCGATCAAAACAGCAGATTTCATACAAAAACATTTGTATGATGAATCAGCCAAGATATTATTACATTCTTGCTATAGAGCTGAAGATGGATCCATCGCCCAAACGTATGTTGACACCTTTTAATATTATAATAATATTTCGCAGCATACAATTCGTTTAAATCATTATTTATTAACTGTTCACAGTGCCGAACCGATTAAGGGCTTCCTAGACGACTACGCGTTCTTGATCAAAGGCTTGCTGGATTTGTACGAGGCCTCTCTGGACTACCGCTGGCTGAAGTGGGCACGCGACCTGCAGCATAAACAGAACGAACTGTTCTGGGACACAGTCAACGGTGGTTATTATACCTGTTCCATGGATGATACCAGTGTGGTTCTTCGACTTAAAGAAGGTAAGGTTTTATTATGGAAAAGATTCTTGAGTTTCGGGCTTGTTATTGTCAGGTCCACAAATAAGACACAATTATTTTAATACAAGCCTTGTGTCCGACGGGATTTTCCATAGGAAAAAATTACGACCTTCCGTACAAACTTTCATAATTATATTATTTTCACCCTTTAGGCGATGAATTTCCAAAAAAGCCTTACACTTAGTGCTCACTCTTGTGCAATGTTTCTAGACCCAGCGGTTTTGGTTTAACTGCTCCATTCAACATTATTCTAAACTTGCTACATAAGAATTCAACCGAAAGTTACCTAAAACACAACATTCTACATTTTTGTATTTTTCATTCCATAAAAAAAGTTTAGAAATTGTACACTAACATTTTATGGTAAATTTTTATTTCAGATCAAGATGGCGCCGAACCATCAGGCAACAGCGTCGCCTGCCACAACTTACAGCGCCTCGCGGCATACGCAGACAAAGGCGCAGCGCCCGAGGGCGGCGACCAAGAGAGAGAGATGGCCATGAAACTGCTAAAGGCCTTCTCTAAGAGACTCAACGATGCCCCCACGTCGCTCCCTGAGATGATGTCCGCGCTCATGTTCTATAATGATTCTCCTACTCAGGTTTGTCTGATTTTTTGTGTAAAATTTTCATATTTATCGCTTATTTGTCAGGTTTTTTAAATTTAATTTCTCAAGACAGAAAAAAGAAGAGTCAAAGGAAAAATAAATTGTTTAAAATATCTAAATAATTTTGTGCGATATTGTACGTTTTAAAATCTGTGCTAGACAAATACAGCACTACTGCGATCTGGCGTCATAATAACTTCGCGCCATTGTGTACGCATAATTTCAAAAGCGTGTCTCTGTTTTCCTTAATATCTTCTGTTTTCTCTGTTTTTCTACCGATTCGATCGTCTTTTTAGTAACATCTTCAAAATAAGTATTAATAAGCCAACTGCAGCAAAGCCAAAGGTTTATGATTTTGACAGCCTATATTTATGTAAGTATGTATGTTCATCTATTCCCTCATAACTCCAAAACTGCCTGTCGCATTTTGACGAACGAAACATCGTTCGTTATGTTGTTCTGTATCGGAAGTGTCATGTTGTTCAAATACTGTATCCTCGTATTCCAGGTGCTGATAGCGGGCGGCTGCTCGGACCCGCGCACGCTAGAACTGGTGCGCGTGGTGCGCTCGCGCCTGCTGCCGGGCCGCGTGCTGGCCGTCGCCGACCCCGCCGCCGAGTCGCCCGCCGGTATGTCCGACATACGTGAGTCTATCTCATGAGTAACCTGCGGCTTGCTTATTAACATCTTAGTTTTATAACGGGTCTGACGCTTAATGAACCGACTGGTTACGAAGATATTATAGGTCAAATTTTGGTCAAGTCTGCTTTACGAAAACAAATTTTAAATGTTATACTTTTAACTTAACATGAAATACTGAAACTCCTGTGTCGTTGCAGGCACCCATAAACGCATTGTTTTGTGTGCGATACATTGCGCACTGCTGTAAACAGCGATTTTTCACACCAAAAATATAGATCGTTTTCCAGCTTGTGCTCAATGAAACTTAGATTGATGTACACACGGCTACACATCAAGCTATACATAACCAGTATAAGCTGACTTCTGACTGTACGAAAAACCTATACAATGCGAGGTCAGCGAAAACTGGATAATTATAGCTTGATGTGTAGCCGTGTGTACAGAATGCGTAGAATAATGGCTATGTGATGGGTCTTTATCGTTTTTAGGGTTCCGTAGCCAAATGGCAAAAAACGGAACCCTTATGGATTCGTCATGTCTGTCTGTCTGTCTGTCTGTCTGTCTGTCTGTCTGTCTGTCTGTCCGTCCGTCCGTATGTCACAGCCACTTTTTTCCGAAACTATAAGAACTATACTGTTGAAACTTGGTAAGTAGATGTATTCTGTGAACCGCAGTAAGATTTTCACACAAAAATAGAAAAAAAACAATAAATTTTGGGGTTCCCCATACTTACAACTGAAACTCCAAAAATTTTTTTTCATCAAACCTGTACGTGTGGGGTATCTATGGATAGGTCTTCAAAAATGATATTGAGGTTTCTAATATCATTTTTTTCTGAACTGAATGGTTTGCGCGAGAGACACTTCCAAAGTGGTAAAATGTGTGTCCCCCCCCCTCTAACTTCTAAAATAAGAGAATGATAAAATTAAAAAAATATATATAATGTACATTACCATGTAAACTTCCACCGAAAATTGGTTTGAACGAGATCTAGTAAGTAGTTTTTTTTTAATACGTCATAAATCGAAAACCGCAATTTACCTTTCACAAAGTTACAACGAACTACAAGAACTTTTATATTATGTTACTTGCTGCTACGGAACCCTTCATGGGCGAGTCCGACTCGCACTTGGCCGCTTTTTTTACACCCTGTATAAGAAGTACTACTTTGCGGGACACAACGCATATAGACGTGACGCCATGTCATTTTGACTATTTATCTTGAAACTTCCAAAGTGGTTCGAAGTTGAAGCTCATTGCTTATTAGCAGTGATTGATAAGTCCGATACCCAACGTTTCCTAAGCAAATGATGTCATCGGGGCACACAAATACAACACAAACCTATACTACTTTTAAAATGATTTTACGGTTTAATTGAGTGTTGTTTTACATATATATATTTTTTTTGTTTATGGTCATGATATCGCTATTTGCAGAAACATCGATGTAAATGTATTTTTTCCCATAAATTAGTTAAATATGGCAAAGCACTTAGAAAGCGTATTTACGTTAAGAAAGCAAAGACGTAAAAAAAAAAGTAGCAGTTACGTCGATGTTTCTCCAAATGAGCGAAATGTGCATGTGATGCGGAAGTATGAGGAAAGATTTAAGTATAAATGTGGATGGCTATGAGAGTAGGAAAAGACCAAAGGCACGATGGATGGACTGTGTGAAAGAGATATAGCTATAAGGTGGTGACTACCGAGATGACAGCTAATAATATATAGAAGTATGGAAGAAAAAAAAATTGTGCCGACCCCAAATAAATTGGGATAAGGGCAAGAGAATGATTAGCTGTGCATTGTTTCCAGTGCTGAGCCGCATCAGGTCTGTGGGCGATGTGCCCACAGCATACGTGTGCCGTCGCTACGCCTGCTCGCTGCCCGTTACTGACGTCAAGCAGCTAGAGAACCTACTCGATGAGGCGCCCGCCGCGCCCTCTATGAAAAACAAATGAACTACATGGAAAATTATATTGTTCTGTATAATATACCCATTCACTATATTACTCATCAACTATTTAATCACCACATATTCAAAAATATAATTCATGTAATGTAATAGTTGTCAAAAGATATTGTGTAGGCACTACTGCACCAAAAAAGCCAGCAAAGAAAGCTAATGTTGAATGAGGATGTTATAAAAACAATAGCAATAGAAATTTTATAAAATCTAAGGTGATAATTGCAGCGACATGGTTTTAGTGTTACTCTGCTATTTACAAAGTCATACAGTCCGGTCGTGGAGACCAAAATGCGTTCTTGACACTAATTGTCAGCGCGACAACTCTAATAGCCAATAAAGATCAAATTTGCAAAACAAGTATTCGTTTGTATGAAACTGACAGGTGTCAAGAACCCATTCTCTCTCGTCGGCCGCACTGTAACATTACAATCGGAAGCTTATTAACCTAGTCATCATGTAGGTAGCTAATAGGTAATACGGGCTGGTGTCCGCAACTCCACGTCAATGCGCGTATTTTGCGTAGTTATCATGTAACAGATATGGCAGTGAACCATCATAGTTATTAGTTGTCGAACTAACATTTTTAATCTCATAATCATGACAATAGTATTAGTAATTACTCATCTCTCCCTTAGTAAACTCATCACATAAATATCAGTATACTTTTCACCACTAACAGTATATCACATTGTAGTTTGATGTAGGATTTCAAAATATGTGGCGTTTGTTGCAAAAGCAATTTTAATAAAAAGGATAGAAATCTCGAATGAGGGATTGGAAATGTTTAGTCTGATGTATGTGATAGTGTAATTTTGTCTGAATGTTGATAAAATTTTTATGGGCAGCGAAACCATTTGTAGCTCGAATATATGCTAGGAGCTTCCATAAAATTATCATAAGTAATATAAACGATACTTTCGTTTAAATTATTTGTGTAGTTACTTAGTGACTTATGCTTGCTAGTTTATAATCGGTGATGTATTCGTTGTTATACTTATTTATTGGAAAAAAAATGTATTGTCGTCGCTAGAAGCAAAATTTTTTTGTTGAATTTGTGATATTTTTTAATGTAATAAATGCTGTTATGGATTTTTGTTATTTTATTTTAACAAATCTTATTGTTATGTTATTGGTTATTACGATGTACCTACTCTTTTGCAAAAAAAAAACGGGCACTTTAGATTTTTTTCTCTACTTCAATGAAGAAGTACAAGAAAGTGGTTTTATTAATTTGATGATGTATTGGTATGTTATTTGAAGTAACCTGACATGATTCTTTACGTTCCAAATTTAAATGTTGAAATAAACAAAAGAAAAATAATGATTGTGGATTATTGTAAAATTGCTTTACTAATGGCGCGAATTGCTGAAACGATTTTTTTACTGATTATTAAATAACTTTTTGGATATTTTCTGCAAATTAAACAATTTAATCTTTCTTTTTACATTAAATACCACTTTTTGATATGAGTGATAAAGCGATAAGGGCCGGTTAAATTATAGCCCTACTTGAAGAAGGTTGTTCGCAAACTTACGTGTCTCAGCGGCTAAATGTGAGTCGTTCAACTGTCCAGAGGATTTGGCAACGGTATCGAGAGACCAGTGCGGTCAAAAGAAGACCCGGTTCGGGAAGAAAACGATGCACAGAACCAAGAGATAACTGCTTTTTGGTGATTCAGGCGTTGCGGAATCGTAAGGCATCAAGTGTGGACCTGAAGAAGAGCCTTGAAGAAGTAAGAGGAGTAGAAGTTAGCTTGTGGACGGTCAGGAGGAGGCTTTTGGCTGCCAATATCAGGAGTTACCGCCCGGCTCGGGGCCCTAAATTACTCCGTGAGCACCGTATTGCACGACTTCAGTTTGTTCGAAACTGTGCTTCATGGACTCTGGAGGACTGGAATAAAGTATTGTTTTCTGATGAAGCTAGAATCTCTTTGTGTGGAGAGGACCGACGCTGGCGAGTGCTGCGAAGACCACGGGAACGCTATGCGGAAGTGTTTCGAAGAAATCACTACTTATGCCGGAGGCTCCGTTATGTTTTGGGCAGCAATTAATTCGACGGAGCGTACGGAGTTAATTTTCATAGAAAATGGAAAATTAAATGCACACCGCATAATAGAAGTCCTAATTCCATATGCACAACCCGCATTGACTGCACTTGGGGAAGATTCCATTTTTATGGATGACAATGCTCGCCCGCACCGTTCTGGCGACGTGGAAGCGTACATGCAAGAAGTTGGAATCCGTAACCGCAGGTTAATCGTAAATTCGTAATACTTGAACTACGAAAACGGACCTTATTGCTACGATAAAAAGCGATGTCAATGTCAAATTGTTATGATGGACGTGCAGTTTACATATTAGCAAATCCCAGTTTTATTCATTACCGACATGCGTTGAACCACAGCTCACAGCACAATCTATAAGGTATAGGTATTACTACATGAATAATTTCAATCTCCTGCATAGTAAAGCAAAGATAATTAAACCACTTTAGAGCTGATAGACCGATTTCGTCTACGCACACGACTCACCAGTGCGGGCCGGGGCGGGGGACGAAGAAAATACAGCGGTTGTGATCGGCCGATGCAACAATGTCAGGGCGAATATTCCAAACATAGTGATGACCAAGTCAGTTTTGCAACAATAATATCGATTTCGATAAAATCGACGTCTATTAATCATACATTTTTTTTTTAATTATAGGTACTGATAGGGTGTTAACTGGTTTTTGGAAATCAATTTTCCCTGTGAACTGCATTAATCCACTTTTCTTTCAGTTCCGGAATATTTGGAGGAAATCTAAAATGTAAACATTAAGTAATGTTACATTTTTTACCATTATCATCGTAATTTTTATCGTCAATAGTATAGGCTTTGTTTTGATGGTCTTGAAATTGTCACGACACTACAGCATTAGTACAGGTAGAGGGACAGACGTATTGACAATACCCTAGTGAGAGACTTTTCAAAAAGACATCAACTCGGTAGGTATACAATTTTTGTGCCATTTTACGTAAACAACCAGCTTAGCTTGAGCCCAGCGATTAATCATATTTTACTTACCGATGAAAAGTTACGCCATCTTTTTTAAAGCTGGATGTTCTAGACGATTTCCCACACAATTTAATAGAACAGGAACTCATAATTGTTTTTATTTATGCAGAAAATGTTTTAAAATGTATCAAAATAACCGCGTGTGTAGAGATCCAATAATTGGTCAAAACTAAAATGGCCACTCATAGTTTCATCTTAAATCAGTGCAATTTCATTTATGTGTCGTGAGCCTGATTCGCCCGTATTTAAGCAGTCGAGGTTGTATAGTCATTGATAGTAAGCGTTAAAATTTACGGCGACTCTGAAGTGCGCTAATCACTGCAATACCGCACCACTCACCCCCGCTGACACTTGGAATTTGTTACTGAGCTCGCCTCATATTCCAAGCCGCCATATAAAGTTTGCATCGGGCGGTACGGTAGCTGGAGTCACAGTATGCAGTTCCTCCATTTACTGGAGTCTGGAGGACGGGTCGCCGGCTGGTATCAAATATTCCATATGGTAATCATACACAGTAAAGTTCTGTAACATACGAACAAACATTATAATTTATAATCTAAAAAAATAAGATGAGCTTTATTATTTCAGTCCTAAAAATCGGTTGGGAAACGGACAAAAAATCTAGAAAAGCAAATACATAACTTTCTTGCATTTCTCTTTTATTTATTTTACAGATAATAGAGATAGGTACTTCATACATTATGAGTACGACGCCATATAGATGTTACAGTAAAGATAATTACTTGAACATGCATTAGCAGCATTTTTGCTGTAATATGCATTAGACACCAATTAATTAAATATAGGAGTTCGGTAGGTACTATGTAGGACATCAAACAAGTGTTTAAAAACTCATTATATTACATCAAGACCGATTGATTTATTTGTTCATACATTTAGTTCGATTACAGTTACATCGACTATGAATAAACATTTATTTGCAATAAATAGGTTATTTATTTTAAATAATTAGACATTTAAGACGAAAGAAAAAATATAATTGCTATGTTCAGAAATCTCGCAATAACACATCCATCATATTAATTGTATAAACAAGTTTCATAATTTTGATTTAAGCATACCTGTATTTTGCCAATATTTAGCGGTTATAAATGACGCCTAAACCTAGGTATATTTTTGATTGACTGGTATGAAATACATATTCAATTGAATTACAAGTAAAAATCATACATATAATAGTGACATTGTGTCTATCACATTACCATAATAATTATGGACTAATATTTCAGATACTTGTTTAGGCTCGGATCCAAATCCTAAATTAATATTAAATGCAAATAAAACTGTTTCGTGATACTAGCAAATGATGAAAAAACTTGGTTTAATTTAATATCTTATTTAGAACCCTTTACTGGATAATAAAATGGTCATATGCGATATAAAAGGGAATGCATCTATGTTACAGAAAAAACTTTTCTTTGTATGTAATTAGTGACGGCGACACAGTATGAAGGTTTTCCGTCATTTGCTAGTACTCCCAAGCATTAGATTAAAACAAACAAAACTATACCTACTTTCAGAAATGTAAATCCATACAACTAACTACATTTAATACAAGTCATAAATATTTAAATATCACATTAAGCTAATGTCAGTCCAGTCATAGGTTACGAACTACTTTAATCCATCTACGAATACACATGAGCGAAAAATAAAAACACTCCGCACACATGTTGCCACATGTGTTGAAAACAAAGTTTTATAAATAATAACATTCAATGTAATTTTACGTGCTATAAAATGTACAACACGTCGTCAAAGCTTTATGTTTATATTACCCGTGGGGGCGATGGTTCGGTGGTATTATTACTGCCTTTATAAGTTCATTTATCTTTCGAGTACGGTTACGCTCATGCATATTAAAGACCTATTCAAATATAAGCCATATCGCTATCGCGTTCGGTAGCGATACCAAATCGGTACTCGATATCGCTGTCGCGCTCAGTAGCGATACTGGTCCAGTGACTATCCAGAAGGCGGACCAATATAGCTACCAAGCTTATATCTGAATAGGCCTTTAGTCTTACAATACAAGCAACATTAACACATAAAAAATTATATTTCCAAACATTTCTTAGCGGGCTCAAGTGAAATGCAAATAAGAGATAAACAGCGAGGTAGATTGAAATGTTTGTTCCGTGCACCATCCGAATAATATTTTAAATGATTTCATACACACACAAACACAAAATTATCTTTTACTAGGAATGATACGCAAACGGCGTTTGTAGTTATAATTCATAGTCATAGTAATATATGTATTTTCCTTATACAATTGATAAAAGTATTTTTAAAGAATAATATGTTAATTTAAATGGATAAGCGCCTAAATGATTTCTCGTTTGTATTGTGACGAGTAGTACTTAGAACATACTTGATAAATACTAACACCTAATACAATCAATAACACATCATATTATAGGGTTAAATTAACTTGTAGATAGAAGTTAACTTTCAATATGAAGAGTCCAAAACTGAAGTCAAACTTGCCGAGTGAAGGGAATAATAAATAGCCTGTCAGTAGCTCAATAAAGCACACACTAACATTAAAGTCGAGAAGTCTTCCAAAGTTTTAAGTATAGTGATAGATAATAATGTTTTCAACAATTTTGCGTACATTACTATTGACAGTGTTTTATGTTTATATTACATTAAAGCTTAAAACTAACAAATTCGTGAATGATTCCGAAGAAAACATCGAACATGATGGTCATTGAGACATCTTTCAAACATCTACACTAATATCACGAGGGGAGATGACTTATATTTTATTTTGTTTCAAAACAAAACCTTATCCTTTTTATACACATAATTAGATACATATAGGAAAATCTAAGAGACGTGATGCATTCGCATCTGATACAATTTAATGACTGAATTATTTTGTAAAAAAGATTTACATGAATCGCTTTAAGAAGCGTCGCATTCATACTCCAGAACAGTCTTGTGATAGAAGAGCAAATACCTGAAAAAGAAAAAAAGGTTTTACTTAAAACTGGGAAATAAAACTGAATGATTATAAAAATCGTGATAACGTAAAACGTTTTATGTAGCACGTGAGATGAATCATTCTTACACTGCTCGCAATTCCTGTCTAAACTTCGTTGTTGTCTATTCAGGGCATGTCACAAGTTTTTTTTTAACATTCTAATGCAATTATTTGCATCTTAAAATAATGTTATATATTTGTCAACCTACCCTTCGCTATCCAAAACCTCACGCAGCGAAGCGCGAGTGATCATGTGGTCATCACACTTGAACCAGCTGCCCTTCATCTGGCGCACGTAGGCGGTGTAATGGCCGGCGTCTAGTGAGCCCACGTGGTTCACCACGGCGAACAGCGAGTAGCGGTTATCTTCGCACACGCCCTCGGGAGCGTTATTGTTGTCGGCACCGACGTCCACCGCCCGGCGGTGCGAAGACATGAATGGAGTCATGTCTATCTCAGCAGGGAACGACACGAAGGCGTTGATCTTCCTATCGATCTGCGAAGAGTGTTCGAAACGCTTCAGGTGGAAACTGGCTACAATGGGCAACGTTTCCAGAGTCAGCTGTTTGGTGGACTCGCGGTAAGCTCGGCAGTTTGAACACTTGATCTTAGCGGCGGATCCAAGATGCTCAGCCCGTGTGAAGCGCTCGAGACAGGCTGAGAGCGAGCCCGGCCCAGCCACGTCGAGACTTATGTCCCAGAACGGGTCGATGGTGGTGGACACGCCGTGGCATGAAGTGCACACCACGTCGCTCTGAAGACCGCCAGTAAATATTTGGTCGATGATGCAATTGCAGCGACCGTTTTCTTTTTTCTCACCATTTTCGTCCACACCGTTCATGCAGTGTCTGGAAATCCAAAAAGATCGTATAAATTCATCACTGAAAAAATGAGGAACATGAAAGTAAGTATCTTAAAGTTACAGCTTGTTATGCTAAACACCTACCTATGCAGCACGTCAAGGGTTGCGATGAAAAATTCATGAGCATCCTGCTGTTCATAGCCGGCTAGATGACGTGCATGCGTCCATATCAGATGCAAGAGGCGATGCAGGGTTAGAGGTGTCTTTGCACCGGAGTAGAACTCCTAGAGAAAAAAAAAAATAAACAAAAATCAACATTCTTACAAAAAAAAAAGTGTGATTCAAAGTAAAGCGTGTCATTGATTTCCCCGTGGGTGTGGATATATAAATAAATGCACCACTTGGATACGCAGCTGTATTGAGCGCGGAAAGTTCTCAGAAAGGGGTGGCTACAAAATCGAGTTACGTAAACAAATTTCCACAACCCGCACGTGTATTATGAATTTATTTCACCCAAACTTACCTGAAAGAGTTTGGAAACCTCACAAACAAGGCATTTTCCCGATCCTTGTGCTTTGCATTTGTGCTTCTCTCCCAGGAAATAGTCACGCAGTAGCGGAGTGTGGATCAATGTCTGAAAAATCATATATTTTTTTGTTTAGTCCCATACCTTTTCTAGATCGCTCATAAGAGCATCGTCTCTAGAATACGGCGTAACTTCTGTAAGGTTTTCTAATGCAATAAAAACAGCTTTATTACATCATCGTTACGATATACAATAGATTTCATACCAGCTTACCTATAGACGTGTGCTAGGACACAACTAAGTGTGTCAGATGGCCTTGCGGTGAGTTTGTAGGGGCACAAGCCACACAAGAGCTAGATATTCTTTAACAGGCACTTCGCCAACTATTGACAGCTTTTGAATGATGACTACTGTCTTATCAACAAATGTTCAGTAGAAAATATTACAGATTTTTTGTTATTTAGGTATAGGAGTCTCTTTCACGACCGCCCTGAGAGAGGCTGAGAACCGAACGAAGTGGAAGAAAATCGTACATAAAGCCATGAAGGCCTTTCAGGGACACGACCTTCAGTAATGAAATACGCGACCAGAAAGAAGACGAAGAGGAGAGGTATAGGAGTATGCGATACGGAGATTATTGCGTATAATTTTAGTTGGGTGTCGTCAATATATTAATAGGCGGCAAACGCACAAAATATCACATTTTTCCTGTATAATTGTAACAAAGGTAATAGAGGCATTGTCTTGTTAATTTACGACGCAAGACCTCACGAACTGATTGATCGGTGGCTGTTCTTAATTGGACTCCAAAGACCGTCCTACGGCTACCCCTAGTCCCTACGTCTTTCTTCGGTCCATACTTGAGTGTAATTATCACGTTAATTAGAAGCAAACAATTCAATCGGCGATTCACGCTTCAGTGCCTCTATAGCCATATACAGCCATATACTGCTAATTGAATGTGTCAAACAAGACGTTAAAGCTTCATAAAGATTATACAGAGCCCATCAGATACTCATTCAACGAAGATAAAAAAAAACGCAATAAGGAAAAAACCACATGCATTTTGCTCAGTATGTGTACAGAGAACTCCACGTCCACAATGTGCAATATAAATTGATAATGCGCTGTTTCCGTTAAGTTTATAGAAGAGGAAATCTTAATCCCTTGTAAGGGGCAAGTGGCGATTGTATCGCTCGTTATCCTATGACGTGCGTGTTTCAAAACTAGTTACTAGTTGATGCTGAATATAAATGGATGTATAAAACTAATTCTTCAGAAAACATACCAAAACTGTGCAGCCTTAAAAATATTCATATTTTCTCAAATAACAAACGTGATTTAGCTGTTAGGCGCCACACAACAAACTTGTTCGGGTCGGTATGTTTCCGCACATCCGGGCCATATTTGATTGTGATTCTGTGCCGAACGAACCGAACATCTGCGTAGCACCCCTTACGCTGTTACCAATGCGACGTCGAGTCGTATCTTCTTTGTTATCTGATACACCAGCCAGTCAGCACTGAGGTAGCAGGCGTGACTGATATCGTCACTCTCGGAGGCCATTTTATTACTCAGCAGTTTAAAGATAATTACAGTAAAGTAGTTGTACTGACCTGCACAATGCAGTTCATGAAGCAAGTAGAGCCCAAGTTCTGCAGTCCTCGCAGTCCGATGGTAGTGTGAGGGCTGATAAGACGCCTCTTGCGGAGGCGCCGCAGCGCCATGGCTTCATTGCTATTCGGCAGCCATGGCATGAATGGCACGCTGATGCCAAGCGATCTGGTAGAAGAGTAGCAAATGCAATAAGTAAAGCATCCTCAAAAAATTTTTTTAAAACGGGTATAATAGACGTAGGCAAGAAGGCTGCCAGGCTCTAGTGGGCTTGGGCGGGTATGAGAGCCGCCCAATCCCACTTGAGACGCATGTAGGATGACCGCTGGGCAAAATTTTGCACACAATGGGTGCCTAAAGATAGACGGTGCCGCCAAGGTCGGCCCAGAAAGCGGTGGCGAGATGACCTGGACGCGTACCGCGAGAGCTGGTTCGAGGTGGCGCGGGAAAGGAGTTCCTGGAAGGACTTAGGGGAGGCCTTTGCCCGGCAGTGGGACGGTATAAGCTAAACAAAAATAATCTTTATCGGAAACTTTGTCTCATATCTGAATAACATAAACATGTTGGGTTATGAATATAATAAATAACATTTTCCTAATATAATATTCCCTATAAACAATAATACAATGATTAGAGTACATACTTAGCTTCTTTGAGTCTGTGAGTCACACCAATCTCAGTAAGTTCTCGATCATATATGTAATCTTGGCACTGAGCGCAATAGATGTTCCCATAACTAAGGTCCACATACAGGAAGTGCTTTTTGGTCTTTGAATGGTCTTGAATGTGGCCCGCATAGCATGCAAAATAGATGCAATGCAGGCACGAGTGCATGCGAGGGCTGGGCAGGCCACAGGTGAAGCACAGGCATGATGTTGCCTGAAATATATGTAGGCATTGTTGCGGGTATTTTCACCTAAGATACAGTGTTTTGAGAACTTAAATTATTAGTAATTCAAACACTCCAACATTTGGTCAATATACAGAGGTTAACATTAAGTCAATGATCACTAAGATTGGCAAATAAACCTGTTTGAGATTGAAGGTGGTTTCTATTCAAATGTGTATTTATTTATAACTTTAGTTGAATAACATTAATACTTTTTTTATTTTAAACTAGCTGCGCCCCGCGGTTTCACCCGCGTAACTTTCGATCCCGTGGGAATATCGGGATAAAAACTATCCTATGTCCTTTCCCGGGACTCAAACTATCTCTATACCAAATTTCATCGAAATCGGTTCAGTAGTTTAGGCGTGAAGAAAAGACAGACAGACAGACAGAGTTACTTTCGCATTTATAATATTAGTTTAGATAAAAAATGTATGCCTGATATAATTTGGTAGGTTCCAGAAGAGAAGCAACTAATTATGTTTTTCATAATCATTATGTAAAAATACAGTGATACTTAAGAACAACGACTCAAACACCATTGAGATCATACCTGATGTGTCTCCCTTTATCCTTGAATCCATAAACAACATGATTTATAATTTTAAAGTTACGGCACTCCTTTTGGGTTTGCCACAGTCAGGCAGGTAATAAAACCAATTGCATGTATTTAAAAGAGCCGACTATTGAACATAAAGTGTAATAGGCACAGACTATTGAATATAAAGTGTAATAGGCACAGTTATCTTGTATTTTCTACCGCAGTATAATAATGAACAAGGCTGTCGAACTGTCCAGTCAATGATAGTAAACCAATTTCTTTACATTTTTTTCATTTAAAATTGGTTTGCTCTTGACTCTAGTCTAGGTCAGAGGTGACAGAGATTTAAAAAGTCTCCTTACTATATAACAAACATTCAGTTGGTTATAATAATATAGTAAGGAGACTTGAGATCATTATAAATAGATGATTACAAGAAGTTCTCAATAAGATATCCTTTGTGTTCATAAACACAAGCATAAATGCAAAGCATTTTAATCATTTCTAAGTATTTGATTGATATTGATTGACTGCAAACCTGTACCAATCATTGCTGTGATTGAATCACGCGACGGCGACAATGCTATGCTACCAAACAGCTGTTATGAGGTCAAAGATCAGCTGATCACGAATTGAAATCGTCCAGAGAGACAAATCCATGTTTCCCCGTTTCAACGAAAGAAAATACTACAGTAATCCCTAAGTAACGCCAAGCGACGTGATAAAAATCAATGTACAACTATTTGCGTCGCGTAAAAGGTCATAAACGCACAAAATACTTCGCTGTAGCTGTTACGTGAAAACTTACCTTGTATCTTCTTGCTTCGTAAGATGTGCATGACACAAAAAATGCATGCACGATTTTATAAGGGTTTGTACCCTTTGCTGCCTTAAAATTATTCAAGTGTATACAACCATTGTCATTCATTATTTGGCTTGTGAAATACACCGGCTAGGCAAATTATGTCTACTTCAGACGCCACAAAATTAAAATAAAAGCATTCTATTGTAATCAAACACAAACACAATTTTTTTGATAGTAATTAAAAAGGAACTATGTATACGAAAGATGTCTCCTGATTGTTACTTCTACAAATATTTTGTAGTAATTAAACAGATTGAAATACAGCAATGGATGGGGGCGTGTTCTTCGTTTTCGTAAAATACGCAACAACGCAGCTCCAAGCGCAGCTGACTATTGTGATTAAAGCACAAAACCCATTTGTAACAGCCGTCGAACTCACTCCTCAGTTCCTCACTGCTCCGTCTATGTCTATATTATATTATTGGATGATGTCAAATAATGTGTAATCTATTACCAATTAAATTAAGCAACGCGTGGACATTTGTAAATCGCAATTGTTTAGAGCAGTTTTAAGTCTGTTCTTAGCTCAATTCATGTCCTAGAAATTACATTAAAAAATAAAGATATTCTCGGCATCTGTAAAACTTTCCTACAACATCGAAGCATGTAAGTAGTAGCGAGGTAGGATAGAAAAAGAGGCGTTGGCATCCGCAGTAAACATGTAGCAATGATCCTTGTAGCAATATTTGTCATGCCCGGGCCACACTAACGGGACACGCTGAAAAATATCGCGATGATTTTGTTAATCGTAGCCGTGCAGCCAATGAGCCACAACTTATCGTGATAATTATCGGCGTTTCCCGTTAGTGTGGCCCGGGCATTAGTGAGGCCCCGGCATCACGGGGGTTCTTTCACATTCCCTCAAGGGTCGGGTAGTCAGACTCACGCATAATATAATGAGTCCATGGTCTCAGAAAAGTAGTCCCGCAGATGCAGCGCTACAGGCATGCGATGGAAGGAGGAGAGACAGTAAATCTTTATTTACTCGTATTTATCTCAAGATCATATTCCTGGCACTCTAATGTAGAATCGTAAATAGAGAAAGGTATTTGAGGTATAACCGTAAACAAAAAACTCGATTTTAAGATTTTTCGACATAATACAGTGTTGTTCTGGGTGTGCGATATGTACAGACGCCAGCATATCAAGCTACTACAATCTGTCAAATTTATTTTCTATAGATTTTCAACTTTATCACTAAAGGATAAGGTTCAAAGTTGATTGTGAAAATTTGACAGTTTCAGGGTAACTTGATATGCTGGCGTCTGTACGTTAGCTTTCACACGTTTCGGCGTAGTTTGCCTGGCAAGTTTTACCGGATAGTCGACATCGGCTACCCGGTTGCCGGGACGCAAAGAGTAAAGTAACTATAGCCGGGACGTGTGAAAAGGCAACCCTGCAACTGGGCTTTTTTTATTACATTCAAAATTATACTAAAGGCAAAACCCAAACAATTTCTAAAACTCGGTGGGGCAAATTATAGTTCGTTTTTTAATCCCAGAGACTAATCTGACAAGTGTAATGTCAAAATTCTGTACTAAAAAAAACTAAAACACAAAAGATTTTAAATGTCAGATTAGTCTCTGGGATTAAAAAACCAACTAAAAATTGCCGTGTTTAATTATTTATTTAAAAAATGTCTATTCTTCATTTGTTTCTTCTCCATAAAGGTTTCATAACGTTTCTATTACCTCAATAATTCAATATGCTTACCTGGAGGGAAAAAAAACAAAAAAATCCTTGTTGTTTTCGACTTATATTTTGGTGAATAACTCCAAAACCTGACGCTTTAGGATATTATGTTGTACTACATTTTTGTTTGTATAAGTGTCCTCTATCTAAATATATAACTTTTGTTGTGCACCGCGATACTGAAAAAAAATCAAAATGGCGGCCGACCTTAGGGCCACCCTCCATACAAAAATCTTCAAACCCCATTGTTCTGCGTTCGACGTTCTATCTAAACTAGAGACAATTTTAATCACTATGGTCCTATCGAGGATGAAAAACAGATGGACAAGGATATTAGACATATTCTGTCAGTTTGAAAGATTGGCGTGGCGTAGGTTTATGGCATGCAATACAATCGCTGTGGCGCTGTAGTGTAGTAAATAAATATGGCGGCTATTCAGTTCACAACGATGTAAACTTTTGTTTACTGTTTTCTAAATATTTTGAGACATGATAAGTGAATTTGAAAACTTGTCCCTTGGAGGAAACAATGCTGCGAGTAATCATGGTGATCCATTCACTCATACCGGTAATTAGGATCCATTTCTATTGTAGACGTAGAACAAGTTGTTTTCCAATTATAACATGACCTCAATGGGTAGGTTTTTATTACTGCTGGATATATATGGTTACTGTACCGTTGTTTTCAGAGTTGACACCTGAGCAGCAAAAGACTTTGATAGATATAAGGCGGCGAAAAACAGAATTGCTTTTGGAAATTCAGGTGAGTGAAACATTGTATTGCTTGGCTTCACTCCCTGGCAATCTGATGATGTTATCAACTCAGTTATGAATAAGCAACACTCGGACGTTAATTAGATCCTTATTAGGATGTATGTCATTATCAAATAATATGTAGGATTATAATACATCCTGTACCTATGAAAAGATTGCCACAATATTTGATTGTTTTTATCCTAAACAATGTTGATATGTTATGAGTCAGTGTACTGGAACAAAAGTATTTAGATTTACCGTTGACAGTTCTTAGTGTCTTCTTCAAGCCCATTTGACACTGGTATCTGTTGTCTTCTCAATATAAGGGTGTGTGTGTGTGTTAAAAACATTATAGCTGCCCCTAAGACAACCCTCTGACCAAGATTTTAACAGCTGTATGTGCAATAAATCAGTCTTTTCTAAATTCAGAAATGCTTCAGGAAATCAATAATACATACTTATTCAAATCAGTGTGACCATTATCAGATCATAATATCTTATCTGATGTGGAATGTAATCATCCTTCTTGCTGTGTACTATAAATTAGATGATAAGAGATTTGACTATGAAACATCATAATATGTTTTTATGAATACTGAATATATTGCGATAAAGTAATAGCTGAAAGTACTTTTTGGTAAATTTTGTTCATGCAAGAAAATGTACAATTTTCAACCATTCATTGTTGTGTTGAAACCTGAAAAATATTAATATGTATATCCCTCATATAAAGTTACCTAGAAAAATAGTGAGGAAATTATTATCATGGCGGCCAAGCCTTGTATAGTACTTTTCTCAAACAATGTGCGGAAATACAAACTTAGTTAATTATAAAGAACAATGTCAGATTTCGGCTCACACAACTTTTAAAACTAAATTCACACGGACACGAAGTTTTTACCTACAACAATTTAAATATAAAATTCCAACTTCTAAAAAAATATTTATTTCTTTTCGAGAACTGTTCGAAAAGAAAATCATTTTAATAAGTATCTAATCATTTTACTAATCATGTTCTTAAATTCCAGGTTTTACTTTTTTTTAAATAAAAGTGTCAGGTAGTTACCTGTTCTGCCACTGTAATCGATTATTCTAAATAATTAAAGCGATTTACTCTTTAGTTTTTATTTACCACCTCACAATTGTCTTTTATTATTATTATTTTTTATCTAAATAATATGTTCGTCGTGTTTATTAAAATACATTTATTATTTTTTAAAGAATATTAGAACGAAATTCAAGAAATTGATTTTCCTGATCTGTGTTCGATAACTTAATCGCCTTGTAATGGCAACCAGCAGTTCGCCATTAAAAAAAAAAAAACTTGCAGTTCTGTCAAAATCGCGCGCGCCAGTTCAAACATGTTGTTGTTGTCGGTGTTTTTCTATGTGATTGTGTACGTTTGGTTCCTTCTCGAATTCATCTGCGTTTGCTTTATAGACTTATTGTGTTATATTCATACATAATAAATAAATAAATACCACACATTTTGTGACAATGTACCATCAACTAAGTTGTATTAATTGTGGTATAAATGTGTTCCGGATGGAACGGCATTTACTTGAATCTGACGATGTCCATTCATTGTTATGGCAATGGACTTCACTTTCTGAGGTAAAGTACGATTTTTATTAATAGAATGTCAACTGTTTTAACTAAGCTAAATGTTAATTTGCAACACAACCGTATTTTGTTGGTTTTAGATTCCAAATGTCAGTGTTGTTTGTCATTACTGTTGGTTATTTATTAAACAAACAAGTAATCCAACAAGTAGCAATGCACCAACTGAATCAATTGTGCATCGAAATCTTTGTATTGGTTACGGTCATTCATTGCATCGTGTAAAGTCTCACGCCTTAAATAACAGTTCAGAAAGAGAAGATGAGATCAGACGCGTGATAGAGCAACAATTACCTCCAATTTAAAATGTCTGAATAACTTCTTCTTTAGAAGTTCAGTGTAAAAGTGGATATTACAGAAAAGCTTTTCACATTAAACTACAAATTAATATTGAGCCAAAGTTACTATGGACATCTGACATTGTTCTTTCAGAATCAATGCCGAACCACAATCATTTTTCACTCGCCAATATGTTCATTTGTTTCTTTTTTGCTTTAATATATATTATATTATATTGCTAGCTAGTTCGAATTTTAAATAAAATCTTTGATAAGTTACCTCCTTACATCAGTACATCATTTTCGATTTATGTTGAAGTAGGTTGTCAAAATAATGTTCCCAACCATTTTTGAGAAAAGTTAAATAATGCAAAAACAAATTAAATTATTGCTGGTAGACAAATTAAAAATATGTTGTAATATAATGTAACTTTTGTTTGATTCCACCAGCAATTAGTGTTTTTGCAATCAGGAATAATTAGGTTTATTTCATTTTTGTTCATTTTATTGAACTTTATATTCAACTAAAATTCTTTAGGCTACAATATTACAGCCCGCATATGGAATAATACAAAAGTACATTCTGCTCGTAATCGTAATTCATTATTTCATAGCAAATGTACGTATTGATAGAATTAAAGCAATTAAAATTACGATTGCGTTACGTAAGCAATTAGGATGCAGTTGAAATTATTTTTACTATTTAATCTTTGATTCTCAAAGTGATGTTTATAACTTTTCTGGTGTCATCTTATAACTCTAAAATGAAAAAGAATACCTACATGAAAATGAAGTGTTTTTAATGTTGATTTCTTTTACTCTCCTACACTGACTTGTTTATAAAGCTGGTTTTGCTGGGGCCGAATAAAATTGTCTAGGAGTTGTGAGCTACATTTTTACTCGACTGCGCCAGAAGGTGGGTTATGTTTTTCGAGAGTATGTATGTATGTATAATTGTTTGGCACGCTCTGCGGCCTGAACGGCTCGATGGATTTTAGCTTGAGAGGTGTCGTTAGATTCGTATTTCTGTGAGAGTGACATTGGGTGTATCAAAATAAAAAAAAAACGAAATGGCGGATTTTTGGTGCCATATTATGCCTTCAAAAAATATTTTTTGTCAAAACCTATCGAGTGGGGTATCAAAATAAAGGGTTTTAAAAGGTGATTACAAAAATATATACAACTTATATGGTTAAAAGTAATTCAAAGTGACAAATTGTAAAAAAAACACGTACCAAGAACTAAATCGTCTGCGAAATCTTTCAAATTTGTAAACTAAAAAGCTGGAAATAAAAAAAAGTAATTAAAAAAAATTAAAAAACCCAACTGCAACCTTATGCTAAAACTAACTGAAAAGCTAAAAACAAGCCCATTTTAAATTAAATAAAAGTTGGAAGCAGGCGGGGCCCATACCATTATTCTAAACTCGAATGGGTCCCGCCTTTTTTTTATTTTTTATGGATGGGAAATCATCAAATGACCCCCCCTCCCGCTCTGGGTGGAGCGGAAGGGAGTGTCAGACTCTTACTGACTAAAACCCATCCGTGTTCCTTCCTTAGACCTTTATGTTCCGGGGTAGCGGTAACCCTTTCGGACAATCCCGCACCCCCGGTAGGCTTCGGCCCTGGCAGGCCCCTTCCTTTTTGCTGACATCTCTTTGAGGCGCGCGTGAAACACGTACGCGCCGTCCGGCACGGGCCTGGTCCTGATCGGACGGTGAGCTACCCATTACTCTCCGTCCGCAGGCCCGCGCCTACAGTGGCCGGGAGTCGTCACGCGGCTCCCGACGCCCGGAGCGTCTCCCGCGGCGGCTGGGACGTGTGGCTCTCTCCCTCAGCCGTTCCGCCACCTCCTTCGCTAGCATGACTGATTCGCAGAAGGAGGTGACTGACTCCCACTCCCTCTCGCCCTGGACCATGGCTTGAACCAGGGCCGGACGCGAGAGGTCGCCGCCGCTGCCGATCGCCTCTACGAGGGCACGACGGTGCTCCGCCCATGCGGGGCAGACCTCCACCGTATGCTCCACCGTGTCCTCTGGGCGATCCTCGCAATGGTGACACCCGGGCGTCTCCTCCCGCCTGATGATGTGCAGGAACCTCCCAAAACATCCGTGTCCGGTGAGGACCTGCGTCAGGCGATAGGTGAGGACGCCGTGACGCTTCTCTAGCCACTCCTCAAAGAGGGGTCTTATCGCCACTATCGTGGCGTGCCCTGCGCTGGGTTGCGAAAGTCGCTCATTCCATGCCACCATGAGATCGCGCCGGAGGTCTGTCCGCTCCGCAGCGACTTGCCGCAATGGGTCCCGCCTGCTTCCAACTTTTATTTAATTTAAAATGGGCTTGTTTTTAGCTTTTGAGTTAGTTTTAGCATAAGGTTGCAGTCGGGTTTTATAATTTTTTTAATTACTTTTTCTTTCGTAAATAATTTCACCTGCACCCTAATTGCGTACGTAACGCAATGCAGTCAAATCTGAAAATATCACACTTAAAGTACCGTAAAAAAGAATACAAAAGGAACAATTATTTATTGCTAAAGGAATCATTTATTATGTCAGTACTGTTAGTAGCCTATAATATTTTCGGTCATTTTTTCGCACATGTCAGAGAACCCCATCCATTCCCTAGCCATTTCATTCAATACGGCATGCGGACTGGTCTGACGTAAGCCGTCAATGCTTGCTTGGGTTGGGCTTACTACACACAGCCTGGTAGTAAGGCAGTGCGAGGCGGGCCGCGACGCGGGCGTGACGTGTCGCCCTCCGTCGGTTTATTATTTATATATTATCACTATCACTTTGTCTCTTAGTGTTGTGGTACATATACTAGTTCTGTTTAAAAATTGGTGAATTGTAACTTTATTCTGTGCGTTTTTTATTCATAACTTCGAGTTTGAATAGTGATATCACCCGTAAGTTTGATAGTGATAAGGCGGATAAGTGGAAATTGCTATGACTACGTCGTCGGACACCGGGAGTTTTGTTATTATATTCCTTGATTTATGCCATTGTGTTTTTAGGACGGTCTTTTTATACGCTATTCTAGCTATGGTTGTATCAATAGCAAAACACGAAGCATTAAGTCTTTGAAATATGTTAAATATTTGCCATAGCGTCACCCTCGTTGTTTACTGTTAAATTCCTTAAGCTGGTTAACCTTCATTAATATTTATCTCCACATTGTAAATAAATAAATAATGCTATAAGATCATGTATGCATATCAATAATTATTATCGATGTATGAACAAGATATTTGCAATATACTTTATGAACTTGCTCTATGTTAAAATTTCAATGATGTAGGTACAGAAGGAAAATGTGCGTCAGATTAGACCTATCCTCACTCCATTTTGATTTGACAAATTTTGTGAGCGACGGTCATTTCAACATCATCTGTCATATATTTTCAGCTTTTATCTTTAGCACAGTAAGGTAGTGTCTATTTGTTTTAATAAAGAACGCAGGTCTTAGAATAATCCACTTCACGTCATTGCGATGTACTGTTATGTTGAACTCATCTTATAATCTAATGTAAGTATATGGAATTTAGCTATTGATAACTTTAGGTCATTCAGACAAGACCCTTCTGTTAACTATTCTGTATAATCCGTGGCAATGCTAATGATTATTATACTTTACTCATTCCACATCTATACAGATTGGCTTTAAAAAACTTGTTTCTCAATTTCAAAACAGTAAGCATCCGCATGAAAGCTTGTTTTGGGGCGAGACGCGATATTTATTTATTCGAACTGGACAATGTTCGCGATGGATTTATCATATTTCCTTTACCGCTTCCGCAGCGTGGCTGCAGGCTTCGATAACAGTGCCGTCTGTGTCCACAATATTGCTGTGATATTCGCCATCCTTTGACTCGTGGATAAAGAAAAAAAAAATTTTTTTTTCACTCTGCTATGGACAAACGTGAGTTATTAAATAGCTGTTTTGAAATATGCAAATTATGCAATAAGGAGATGTGATTGGAAATTGAAATTTCCATTAAAAGTTGTGGGTAGTTAAGACTTTAACTTTGAAAGGCGTAATGACCTTATTATTATGATATCTGTTTTTGCTTTAGAAATATAAATTGTTTGTGACGTCGGCCTTGTCACAGACGTGCAGAAAGATAAAGCGAAGTCATATCTATGTATGTACGTATATGTAATTGTCACGGTGCCAAAGATCGGTGGCGCCCGCGACTATCTTCAGTTTAGTGCGTTCCTTAGAGAGAGGTGTATGGCGCGCGATGTGTTTTCATGTTCGCCTGCTGTGCGGCGCGCTGTGGTGGCCACTGCTGGTGCGATGCGCCCGCGCAACCCGCACCTACGACGACGACTATGATCAGGTGTGTCATCGTTGCCGCTTACTGTGCACTTCGCAAAAATACTCCTTTGTTGTGTAGCTTCACTTCTTTTTTTGGCAAGTACTTGAATGTTGGTACCAATACATACGTCCGGCGACGCGCAGTCATCCACTTTTCCACTTTATTTGCTTATTTAAAACTCCGCAATTTATTTTAAAATGTGTTGTGGGCTTAATAGGTATCCTGTGCCTGCTAGCTTCCTAATATTGGTGTTCGTGTGGTCAAGACCCGCGGTGTGTGAGAGTGTAATGTGCGTGGTGCGTTGGCACTTGTGAAGTAATGTTCATCAAGGCCGGGCCAGCAGCGGCCGAACCGGAGCGCCGAGGATCTGTCTCCAATTGGTTCTCATCTCTAAGACGCGGTGGCGGGCGACGTAAACGTGAGGAAACTGCCGTGCCCTCAGGTTACGGTTCGCTGGGCAGGCGGAAGGATGGCTCGCAGCCACGGGGCAAGACCCGCTCCGCCTGGGATCTTACAACCGTCACTAGACTGGTCTGTATCTTGCCTTCGATCGTATTTACGTTAAAAGTCATCATTTGGTGACACACTGCGCTGGAGACCGCATTTGGCTGCTATCCAAATGCGCTGGATCGATCACGCTCTTTGCGTCCGCGTGTGAAATGATGACTAAACAATATTTATTCCTCATTATGGAGAGATATCGCCTAATACAGTATTACTTTAGTTTACTTTATTTATAATAATAAGGGTTTTACACAAACTTGCAAATGTTTTATTTGCGATGTATAGTTTCATGAATTGTATTATTTTATGCGCAAAACAACAAAGTTGTTTTTAGTTTTATCGATAGCACATGTGTTTTCACGAGTGGTATCGTTCGATAACGATAACCATTGCTGCAAAGCAGGGCAGGCGGTATGAAAGTATTTAGTCAAATTCAGCATGATTCATGACTACTTATCTATGAATGACTATAATGCAGAGAATACGTTTCCCCAAACAAAACAATAGTATGATTCATAATTCATTGTAATACTCAGATTGAATACGAATAACCAGTAATAGGGAATGCTCTTAGCGTTGCCCTCATAGTCGAACGACGCGACGTTCAGCACAGATACATCGTTACTATGAATGTATGATTTGGTTGAGCTATCGTCTTCTATCTATAATCGTTTTTATTGCATTGTATAGTTTTAAACTTACAACTACAGAATACAAATGAATAATATTTATTTATTAGGTTCTCTAAGTAGTACTGCCAAACCCAGTACAACACCATTAAATTGCGTAACATTGTAATGTAAAATCACAATCGTTTTCATTTGGACAGTTAAACAATTAAACGATAAACAATGTGTTGGACTATTTATCGATGGACAGAATTTTCACACAAATGATTGAAGCTAAGGAATTTGTGTCCTGTCAAAATGAAAACGATTTAGGGTGCAGAAGGCCATAGGCAAGTTGCAATCGCTTTTAAGACGTTTCGTATTTCTACAATTGACACAAGCTTTTGGTAGCTAAAGTCATTTCCATAAATTTTTGTCTTTTCCAACATATCTATCTGCTATCGCTTATAGAATGTCTGTCTAGACCCTCTCAGGTCCCGTAATTTCTCACATTACAACGAACAAACCGCGCAGTCTTGTTTTTTTTTTTTAATAAAAATAGACGAAACAGTAATTATTTATTTGCATTGT
This sequence comes from Amphipoea lucens, assembly GCA_947508005.1. Lineage (NCBI taxonomy): Eukaryota > Metazoa > Arthropoda > Insecta > Lepidoptera > Noctuidae > Amphipoea > Amphipoea lucens. The sequence goes on along the minus strand of OX382358.1, from coordinate 15,314,822 downwards.
TTCGGGTTATTAACATAATGTGGATTAATTAAAGTTATTCAATGCAGATAATGTATGCAATAGTTCTTTTGATTGTAAAAGAGAACGGGCATTCTAGCCTACGAACCAATAATAACATGCGATATATCATTGGAAAGGCTTTTTCACGTACTTTAACTATTGTTCTCGTGGAAAGTCCCAAATCGCTGTGTGGAAAAAGTTATTGCACAATAAAGCCAGACTTGAGCAAAAGTTTTGTTTTTCAGCCTTTTATCATAAAATGGTATAACAACAAGCAATACCTTCTTTTATGTAGGTACAGGCAGGTAGCCAGTACCGACAAAAATATCAAACTGTGTCATTAAGGCGCTCCACACACTGCACCGCGCTCCGTCGCGGTGAGCAGATATTTACATACAAATTCAACTCCGCGTGCGTGAGCGCGGGAGTTGAATTTGTATGTCAAAATCTACAACTGTCTGTGTCAAAATGTATTCTAACCGTAACTTGTCTGTACCACTGGTTTCTTGTGTTTTTCCACACCGCGTCGTTTTCCACCATTTTCATTTGTCATTATTATTATTTGACTACGACCTTTGGCTTTGTTTATCTCTTTTTATGATGTTTTAATCCTCGATAGAGGTTTTCGTGATTGTGTTCCGGGTTTAGAAGCTTGCGGTTATGAAGTTCATTTGCCACCAACAAAGGACAGAAATGACACTCAACTGTCTACCGAACAGGCCAACAAATCGAGACTTGTTACTTTGTGTCGGTGGGTAGTTGAGGTCATTAACGGTCGTTTTAAACGCGACTTCAAGTTACTGCGTCAAGATTATTTTAATACAACACTACGGAATCTGTTTCCCGATTTTAAAATTGCAGGTGCCCTTATTAACTCTTTTCGTGAACCTGTGACTGATAATATAGACGCAGAAATTATATTAAATTCAATTAATCAAAGGATCAACATATCAAATCTTTTATATAATTACGTAAATGACAAGAATCTTCATAGACAAAGAATCGCGTTTATGGCGATAGATGCAAACCAACAATTAGATGACATTCCTCGTTTGACACCAAGTAATTTAAAGCTTTTCACTCTGGGATCATATCAGCTTAAACTAGCCAAATCATATTGTGCAGAGCATTTGCACAATGGCCTATTATAATTGAAGTGAAAAGAGACAATTTAATTGGGGATTTGCAACGGTGCAATATGCCTCAAAATGTCTGGTCGCTAAGAGGCCCTATACCTACAGTCTTGCCATGTAAGGGCAAAATATATTTATGTTACCTTTTGGTTATTAGAGACGTGATTGGTATTAGTGCGATAGACACAATATTACTGAGATACAATATTATTGCACTTGCTTAATAGGGTGCCGGAAAATAGGGAGTTGTGCCCATATAATCTCCATTGACTGGTATCTAGATGTAGGAAGGCATGAGCTGTTTAATTCTCCAGCTGGAGATTTAACTAGTATTATAATTGATGAAGATTGAAAAGGAGTTTTGTTATCTTACTGTAAAAAAAAAAAAAAAGATTCCGACGAATTGAGAACCTGCTCCTTTTTTTGAAGTCGGTTAAAAATAATATGTATTTGATTTATTAATGTATTTTTATAAGTGTGTGGGCGCGATAGAGTATTAATACTTTTGTTTTCCTTTTAAATCCTTTTACTTGTATCTATTGTCATTAATGACCGTCTCAAATGTTTCTTTAGCCAAGTTTAATATTATAAAACGTTTAAATTCATTGTTATTGATGATAAATCTCATAAATTATTTTTTTTCCACTTTTTTGTTTTATTTTGTAGAGCAAGATCTTAGGTCCCCCAAAACTTACTTAGTTTCTCAGAAATAAAATGTCTGGGATAAAGACGTTTTAGTATGTAGGTAGATACTTCGAGTTTAAGCATACCAGCACCTGTAGCATGAGAAAAGTGAGCCTTAGCCAAAAGTATTAGGCACCCCTATAAAACACCTGCAAATAACAAAGTATAAAAATAACAGAACTATCTGTTAAACAATACTCCACGCTATGGTCGTTTCTCCACGCAGTGTATTCAAACATAGATATGGTATTTTGAGGTGTCATAGAACACCTGGTCCACAATTAATGAAATGGAAATGGCATTTTTGCATTTTTGTGAATTAAGTCGAGCTTTGTTGCGCCATAACTTTGTCCACACAGCGATTTGAGACTTCCCGCCATAACATTAGTTGAAGTACATTAAAAAACCTTTCCAATGATATATCGCATGTTGTTATTGGTTCCTAGGCTGGCTTCCATACAATCTTGCCCGTCCTCCTTTAGACCCGCACACATTTTCCTAGACTCATCCATTTCTTTATAAATTTGTTACTTTATAAAAGTGCTACATCTTCTCTTTTACTTACATAGAAACAGGCGCAGAATGTTTAAAGTAGAGCATAGCTATTGTTTGAATTGCGTGTTTACCAGGGAGTTAGATTCTATGGACACAGTAAATAGCCACACTGAAAACGTTATTTTTGTATTCATTTTATTGTTTAAACACACCTATCTTTTTTTTCATTTATCAAATAACAAATATTATCGCTATATTAAAATACTTAAATTAAATAGAAGTTATAAATTGACGGGTTGAAAATGAGTCTATTTTTGTGTGAAGTATACAAACAAATTAAAACATTACTGAAATAATTTCACTGAAAACGAATCTTTTAAACATCACTTCCAATCTACGAAGAATGCAATGGCGATCAATATGGCATCGCATTTGCACACTATTTGCGTATTGCAACAATCACAATCACATTCTCCAGATAAAATTTTCAAGCATCAAGCAATTTATTTTATAAAGCAATTTTATGGAAACACAAAACCTAATATTGTCCCTTTTAATTTTATGAAATGAAAAACTTTTTTGGCAGCCGCACAATCCTTAATCTGTCAAGCTCCGCTAATGAGACACAATTGATTTTCTATTGTTTGGTCACCGATCGGTGTCCCGCGGTACTTGACCGGTTAATTTTTAATTACAATACATTTTTTATTACTTAATTTTCACGTGACGGCGATTTAATCATGTTCAGTTGTTAAACAACTAGGCAAAGCATTTGTTTTTGTTATCTCAGCGACGATAATCGATCAAACGTGGTCTGCACGGCTCACGTCTGTAGGCACACAAAATCTGTTATCCGTATTTGAAAATCTAATATCAAATAACCGTCGCTCCTGTGGAACGTTTATCAATGTGACATCACTATGCAAACGATTCCAGTATGTTTGCCTAACAATGTTTGTACGACCTACTAGTTCGCATGTGTAGCCTGAGAACAATGGACATATGGCGCCTGTATCGAATACCCCTAGTTTCTACTACGTTTTACGATCTGATCGCTCCACGCCTGTGTAAATTAGCTTTTAACTTCCCTTTGTGGTCTAAATTGAAAAAGTTACCAGACAATTTTCTCTTGTTCCAAATGTTATTTAAATACATTTTAACTTGGGTCAAGTTTAGAATTGATTAAATATCAGGATTCCCTTATAACTCGATGCTTCAACTGCTAATCCCTTTGGATTAGCCAGTGCAGGAAGCAACAAAATTTAAACCTCTAGATTTCAATTTTATAGCTTCCTGCAATGGCTTCGAACACAATGACACACAATGCCAATGCCTTTCATTTTGACATGAATTTTTCAAACATAGGACGCAATTGATTAGCAATTGCCTTCAAAATCCTTCGGATTGTGACTGAAACTGCGTACGCAATTGGGGTGCAGCTCTATTCAAGTCTAGCACTAAAATGTGAGATGGATTTTGGCAATTTTCATTTGTTTCTACATTCTGTCTACATTGTGTGTCTTACCTACTATTATTCAGCGAATTCATCGATATTTACATCGTGATCGGCCATTATTGAAATTCATTCGCGTCGTCACTTAATGTAAATGTGTCTTTTGTTCAAGCAACGGTTTGGTTTTGCTGCTCCACTGCTTCGAGTTTTGCATGATAGTATTTCCTCAACGGCCACTTAGCTTGACTCACAGTATAAATCATCAGTTGAATATGGGACCTTTTGAATACAAATGTATCTAGAGCTGAAGACCTGGTACGTCTGTGTTGTAGAAAGTAGAGCAAATTCTTCTATCGAAGCAAGCTGCTTTATGCTTTCATGTTATCGTAGTGGTTTTAGTATTATATTGCTGTATGATAAGTTGATAACATATTGGTTATAATGTTTTATGCTCTATCGAAATACTTGTAGATTCCTCTTGAAATTGCACAGTAATCTCTAAAAATTCTCTTCCTATTTATTACATTGCTGTGTTAAGAGTACTCGTAAATTGCAGACCCGGAGAATGCTATAATTAAGTATGACTTTTACCTTCGCACCATACGAAGTCAGGTGCTTCTATAAAATAAAATTAGGTACGTCAGATTTAGACATTGAATTTTCGCTGGTTCTGTTGCCGATTGTTACATTTTGTTTCACACGGTATTTCAATTTGGAACAAATTATATTACGTATAGTGACGTATTCACCTGCCGTGACTCGCTCGAATAAAAACTTTATAAAGATCCGGCCATGCATGACACACAGTATATCTTTCTATAAGCATACAGTCCGCACTGCATCGAGCTCGTTTAGAATATGAACTTTGCTTTTTTTGTAATATCTAGTGAACTTCACGAGTATTCCAGGAATAAAATAAATCAGATGGATCGGTCTCTGTAAAGTGTTTGATTTTTCTATGAATCTTTATAATTTTAACTGGTTTCTCGCCTACAGATATGACGATTACTTCTAAATGTAAAGCATTTCGAAAGTAGGTATTGATTAAATATTTAACATAACTGTCCGGTTTTCGGATAGCCAGGATATCCATATTCAGGCATAAGGCGAAATAAATTGGAGGTCAAATCCGGACCCCTTTTTCCAATTTTATCGTAGTCATGTGTGCTTTATGATACTTAGCTGTCTTGAAATCGACCATATTTGCGTCATTCTGTTAAGCAAGATCTATTTATTTGTATTGAAAATATCTCCCTTCTATTTATAACTATCGACAGAGTCGTTTGACAAATCTTGGGTCTACCACTGCGGTAAAAAGATTTTGTCATTGTCACCCATTACTGTCGGGCTGACCATAGGCCCTTAAATTCGTTCAGGACATTCATTAATACTAGTCACTCCCACAGGCATATAGATAGAAACGTGAATAGTGTACCTACTTAGGGCAATAGAAAATACATTTACTCATGTGAATATGTTGACAAAGGAAATCTAGCAGCGAAATCAAATGTGTCCCGTGCAATGTAAAGCTTTGTCTCCGCAGTTTCCTTCGAATGTCGACGGCTAAATTCCTAGTGATTCAAAATATAGTTTTGCTACATTGTTAAGGTCAAACTCAATTCTCGAACTTCTCGAAATTGTTATGCAAACAACGTTTTGCCAATTTGTAGTACTTCCTAGTAAGTACGATTGGCGTGTTTGCGTGGAATTATGATGACCTTTTCAGTCCTTGCGTCATGAAGCGATAATGATGTTTATTAGGTACCTTGCGTGACATCGCCGACATGCCTCACACATTCACACAAGTTTGTCAATTTTCTCGCGATCCAATTCCTTGCTCTATTTAAATAATCATTGAGTCATTTATTCTCGTCTATTAACACAACCTCATTAGTTGTTAATAGGCAGATGACAATGAGTCTGACTGGTTAAATATTTAATAATGAATACATTGAATATTTAATAAAAACAAGTACTGTGTTAGTGTTACGCGTCATTCATTACTAATTTACGTCATAATCGCTAATCAACTAGATAAGTTATGATTATCGTAATTAAAAAGTCTTGTGCCAAAATCATTGGTTATCTCTAAATAAAAAAATATATTTTCTCGCCAACATTGTTTACAATTATATTTGGTGCTATTGCCCTTACTTTATTAATGGAACACCTCCCATCTAGAGTAACAACGTGAGCTAAATATTGACCAGTATCCTTTGAATGGGAGTGTTCCAGGAATCGCGTACAAGATGGGACGGAGAGGGGTACCTTGACCTTGCCGGGGTGGCGAGGGGCAGGGGGCCCGCGAACTGCGCACACGCGGTCACTGACTCGCCAGACTAGTTTTACTTGCATTGCTAATCATCAAGGGGACAGAGATCCTCCTTCGATGATTTCAAAAAAAAGATATTTGATACGTTTTTGTATTTGGAACATTTTTTTATCCTTTGTTGACGCTTCATGAAAAAGAGTGCAAAAACTTTGTAGCATACGCCAGCCAGTTTGTTGGCAGCAACTTGGTCGGTCTTGTTTTGAATCGAAAACAAACTTCAGTCTCTGTACAATTAGATTTATAGTTTTGCCGTCAAATATATTTTGTTCTACAGCTAAGCGATCCCAGATTTGAAATTAATTAAGTATTCAAATATCTTGCCGTTGCAGTGGTTTTTTGAATGATTCATAATTAATTTATTTTATCTGTAGCTACAAAAATACATTTACCTTGTTCTATACATAGTAGAGTATGTTTTGCACAGTTGGTATGCAAATGTTCCAGAAATCTGCTTCATTACCTTAATTTAATCCACTTTAGTCCAATTTACTTTATGAAGCTAATCAAATAGCACAATTTATTTAACACACGCTGCTGTTGCCGTAAAAACATGGCAATTATCATAGTTTTAACAACGATACGAACTCTGATAACGAAACTATTACGTTACCTATTTGTAAGATTCGTAAATAAACAACATACACACAACAACAGTACTACTAATTCGTTTTATTTTTGAACAGTATTGTCTCTAGTTTTGACGTACGCTGTACAATAATATTTGTGTGTGCTGTTTTTGTAGAAATGATTATTTATAACAATACTACTTCCAGAAACAAGAGCAAAAAATATTTCTAAAATAACTACAAACATCGATGACCTTTATTATAATCAGAGTAGGAATCGTTGCAGTTCCTGGAAAACGAATAAATAATATCTAAAGAAGCTAGTAAAAGTGAGATTAGATTGAAGAGCCGAGAAAAAGCGGTCAGAAACTCAGAATCACAGAATGTATGTTTAATTTAGCAAATCCATGACAGACATTCGGTCAACACAAATGTTGAGGATAATAAACACTCTTTTCTTTGGACCTTTTGCTAACTGACTCATCATATTGAGGTCGTTTTCTCCATGCCCAGTGTTCAACAGTACTCTTCGTCATTGTAACTTCTTAGTGTCAAACCCCCTTATTCATAATCCTATTTTATCTCTATTTTAGCTAAAATAGGTTTATAGAACGTTTGTCTTTATCTGTCACGTTGTCATTTCTGTGTGTAAGAAAGAGACAAACCCCATTTTAACTAAAATAGGTTTGATAAGTTTTATGAATAAGGGGGAAAGTGTTTTCTCTTGTAACCATTACAGTAAACATTGAAGCAACTGGTCTAGTAAGCTAATGCCTGAGATGGCCTTAAGTGCTATCATCTTGTTCCGGGAAACACCAATAAATACGGTCATGCCACGAACGTAACGGCGAAGAATTACGTAAACATGTTTGTGCTGACTTTGGGAACACGTATGTAACACATTCGGATTAATGTTCATTCTAAATCAAGTTCCATTGATATTAATTGTAGGGGTGGTATGTAATAAAACTCACAAATTCACAATGTATTTCTGGCGTCGACATATTTTATTAGATCCCTGTGAGAAGCGTCTAAACCCCCATGGTTGTTTAATTTAATTAATAGCTTAATGACTAATATAAACAGTTCTCTGAACTGGTATGGGTAATATTAAAGCCACGTGTGAAATAAAATTAACTTTAAAATTATGTATGTTTGATTAATTTTTTAAAGTAGGTAAATCATTTTTCAAAGGCTTTTCTTGATCTGTCTTTGAAACGGTAGATTTATTTTTCTTTACGGACAAACAAAGTATTTGGTCTGGTTTGATCGGCGACTAATTAGGCTAAGCTATTAATGTGTTCGATAAACTATTCATTTTATTTTGAGCATAATTATGGAAAAACCTCTAAATTCTTTTTCACATTTCAAGTGTGTTATGCACTGTCTTGTGCTCCACAAGAAGTCGCATCAACTTTTTCTAACAAGTAACGTGTTCCCGAGAATACTTTCTTTTCACAACCATTTTAAGAACGATTGAATGAACCAGACACTCGTTCACAGGCTTGCCATAAAATCTATCTTAGAAATAGAGTAACCACAAATCAGTTGTTTGTTATACAAACACTGCGGTGCAGTGGTTAATTCCATCGTAAATCTGTAATAGTTTAGTCCGTGTAAAGGTTTAAATTGGGCATAAAACTGCTTGATTTACCTTTATTAACATTTTATATACGAGACGAGTTTACAGACGGACACATGTTCCTAATGCGTTTATTATGTCTTATCAGCTGGGGTATGCTGCTGGTAGTATCGGCAAATTACTTTCATGTCACAAACCACCAGTGCCTTCGCCATATATGAGTAATTGACTTTTATTTTTTTGTAAACGTCTATAATATTACTTTTATTGAAACTTTGGAAGCCAAATTGACACTACGCAGGTTTCAAGAAACTGCGCCGTTCTAGATATTTTTACGTTTATCATAACATTCGAACGTTGCGTTTTGTTTGTTGGTAGAGCTCAAAACTGTTCAAGATTGATATCTTATGTACTCGACTACTTGTTAGTACGCAATCAAATACAATAATGTGTAATTATTACTGATTGACTGTTGACCTATCTATGAGTAGCCGAGCACCCTTATTAATGAATGTATTTCCCTTAGTTATTATTATTATTGACTATTACTCATTGTGTATGGATGGTTAATTATAATAAAATTATGATAGTTACTTACCTAAAGTTTTTTATAAAAGTCAACGTTGATAATTCTACGAAACAATCAAGCGTCTATTAGGGTCTTTCAGCAGTTAAGTGTGTGATGATATTCATAAGTGGGTACATTGATAATGTTGGTCACCACCAACATTATCAATGTACAGACGCCAGCACATCAAGCTACTACAATCTGTCAAATTTATTAAATAGATTTTCAACTTTGTCGCTTAAGCATAAGGTTCAAAGTTGATTGGGAAAATTTGACAGTTTCGGGTAACTTGATGTGCTGGCGTCTGTACAATGTAATGTATAGAATTGAACTATTTAATATGGTAGTCATTACTGGAGCTTGTTGTTTGATTCACGTTCCGCATAACCTAACAAAGTGGTAACAGACTAACATTTGGTATATTATTTCGTAAGCTGTCACACTGATGCAAAACGAAAGCAAGCCACTTGAAATGTCGTCTTTTTAGGGGCGAGAAACACTTGTTATGTTCCCATGGGGTGCTATAATGTGGCGTTAAAGCCCCGCTAAACACGTAATTGCCCTTCCAAAAAATACCGCCTGTCAGATATAGTTTTATTTAGGGACCATTTTTTATATCTTCGCCTTTTTGCTAGCTTCATTTTTGCTGAAAATTCTTGAGTGCCAAGTCCTTGACCGTCCTTCATTTGTCGTAACTCATACCCAACACGAAGTCTGGGACATTTTTGTGTAGCCAATTTTTCTCTATACATACTAGTATCTGTCATGACTATGAGTTTCATGATTCATTTTCTTTCATGATTACACGTACAAAAATAAATGTTTTTTTATTATTTCAAACTACGCAATTATAAATACGTAGTTTTTTCAAAAAATGGTAGTCGTAAATATAGCGGAATGTCTGCATTGTAACAGTTACGCTAAGCTGTGTCGTGTGTGCCACATGTTTCATGTCAATGTTCTATTTTGTACTTTGACCTTGTCTTTTCCTTGCTCTTGAAATACTACACTTCAAATTTAAGCCATGTTGTTTGTGTAATTGATGGCGCTTCTGGCTTTTACCAGTTTTGTTGAGAATGCGTGGGAGTTTATTTATACGGATGTGCTGGGAATTTTTGCGCCATGAATGTTTTCAACAGATTCCTTAGATTAAATTGTTAAGTCTATCTACATAATAATAACACTGAACTCTTAATTTACCATATTTGATTTCAATATTCTTAATTTCAACCTGTATCTTTCTTTGGATTTTAACGCGTTCACATAAAATTAAGCTGGGTAACTATAATAGTAAACTATAAAGATAAACCAATAAAATGAAATCAGGATGAGAGGTTCAACACTCACGGTCACGGCCAGCGTAAAAATGTCGACGGTTATAGTTGTTCAACATGTGCCCCGCCATATGGCTTCTTTATCATATCTCTCTCTTGAAAGAAAAGAAAAGACCGAAGGTACCAGAAGGTACTAAACAAAGTTGTCTGTTCACTCTCTTGAGCCCTCTTCTCATATTTGTATTTTTGTTTTTAAATACTGCTGTATTGTCTGTTTTATTTCCGGAATGCATAGCAGTGCATAAAATTTAATGAACCTCCATGATAGGTGTTCCAAATTGTTTTCCTCATTCCTTATTGCCGACGAACGTTTTTAAAAATAAAATCTAGGCGAAGATTATGATGTGTCTGATATTATGAGATTATTGAACTGTGAGACGTACTTGAATACAACCAAAGTTTGCAAGTGCATGCTGTCATCAGAGTAATGTAAAATGTCTGCGAGTGAGCTTGGTGTGAGCGTCAATTGTATTCTTATAATGAACTGTGTTGAAACCCAAAGCATCGTGAAACTAGAACAGTTAGCTTCACAGACAATTATTACATTAATTAATGGTTTCCAGTTACATAAGAGAGCTTGAACAAATCTGTTTTTAAATTGTCATGCAATAACGATAATAATTTTCTATAGCAGTTAGAAGAAAAAGTTAGAATGTTAATATTAATTATTCTTCCATCAAATGAGTAGTTAATTACTGATACAGTATAAATAAAAGAAATCGTGTTTACATAAATCACTCGTTAATCACCTATTTGTAAAGGATGTGAAATCCTGCTTAACGGCCAGTTGCGTAAACTATTGTAAGATTAGAAATTCCAATTAAGTTTCAGACGTGTTTCAGTGTATGTTTTCGTTGCATAACAAATTAATTATCTATTCAATTCAAACGCCTGTTTTATAAAGATTTAGATACCATGTGAATGTGAACTCTACATGACGACTTTAATCGCTGTACAGGTCAAAAGGGAAACTGCATGTATGTAAATTACATGTATCATTTACTGCTAACCTCCGTCCGTGGGACATAAAAAAATAAGTAAGAAGTGTATAATTTAAACTTCTTACATTGACATAGCGTTTTAAAATTCTAAGCGTCTCTATAAAATAATTGATATTCGTGAGCTGGCGTCATTGTTGTCGGAGTTTTGAGGGGTATTTTTGATTAGCGTTTCAAATCTCATCGTAGATCGATGTCAACGGCGGCGATAAATTTTGTGGGGGCGTTGGCCGTCGGTCGGGCTTGCATGTTTCACGGACCACCGTTCCCATACTAACTGTCTCATTAGATCCCTTTGCGAATATTTTTTGCTCATACTCCTGTTTGACCCTCGTTCGTTATCGACGTATAATGGCGACGGACATAGCATTCGTTTTATTTGTAGGAAGTCGCGCATGTTCGTTTAATTGAAATTAATTTGTGTCTTCTTTTATTTGTGTTAGCATTAAAGTCGTTGCGAATTCCAAGCAACGCGTTTTACTCACACATTAATCATTACAACAGTTGATTCATGTCCAGTTATATTTAACTCACATGTGTTAAATAATATGCTTCTGGTGTATTGATAGCATTCGGTTAATTAATGCATTTTTTTTAAAAGAATACTTGGATGGATCAAATTAATCTGTCAAGCTCCGCTTATGAGACACAATTGATTTTCTATTGTTTCGTCGCCGGTCGGCGACGCGCGCCGCTTGACCGGTTAAATGACTTGCATGTCCATCTGCAAGTCGCCATAATCATAAACCAATTGCAAAATACAATAGCAGAACTGGACAAAGTATTTATTGAAAAACGGACATCAAGCGGTTTCGCTGGCCAAGTAGTTAAATCACTAATGTCACTGCGTTCTTCCCTTTTTGGCAGTTTGCCAGATTTACAATCGGCCCTAATTTACGCGTGGATTGTTGGAGTCTGTGCGAAACGAAAATCTTTGGAAGTTGCTCGGCAGTGGCACTCGCTCCGTGACCGCAGGCCGGAAATATGAACCCATTGTGCAGCTTCGTCTTTTTGTAACCCGGGCCTGAGCACAGTGAGCACCCCAATGTGCTGCGCTTACATCGCATGTTTTTGTTATTGTTATCACTTGCAGCAGCTTTTTGTTACACTCCCAAAATTTCGAATGACTGTTGTTATAACATGAAGGCAATACGCTGATAAAAAAACAGTAGGAAGTGCAAAACTTTGCTACTCAATGTTATCTAAATAACGGGTTCCCGTAACTCTAAAAACATCCGTTTGATATGATAGCGGGTTTTTATGACTAATCGATGTTGGTAAATCCCACCAATGTTTTTTGCGTCACCACTCCAATATTAACGAATTTTTTTATTCTTTTTCAGGTAAGCATTCTTTTACGTCACGCTTCAAGGTAATGGGGTAAGAAAGAATAGGCGGTCTTTAAACGCATTGAACTTGAGAAATTGACGGAATTTTGCCGAGGTAATATTACTTTCCACGTGTTCCACAATATCTGCGCGACTGCGAGTGAGTGTGTGGGTCAAGAATGCGGTGGTGGCGACTGGAGGTCGTGTAGGTCGATACGTCATCGACTCACCGATCAAATCACTGCAAAGTGCAAACTGCAACTAGGTAATAACGAATGTGCAGTCTCGATCGACGCGTATTGAATCTTGCTATTGTACAAAGAACTATTCACAAGGTTAGAAATAGAATAAATTACAATACAATACATCTTATTACTAGATACATATCTAGTTGTTGTTGTTGGCAAGATCAAAAATCCTTTTTTTTACATCTATCTATATCTATAATTAGCCGGCGTTCGCTCTTGCATGATACCCGCCACCTTTTTGGAAAGATTGAATGCCGGTCGCAAGCAAATTAAGTATAATAAAGTTCTACAGTTGCTCAGTACTGCCCGCTGAGTCAGTTGCGTAGACAACACAACAACACAATCTATGTATGTTACATAGCTATGCAAAATAATATTTTCTAAAATGAGAACTTCTAACAGAACTTGTGCGAAGTTGGTTCTCTTCATCGCGTTGTGTTTTAGAAAATAATTAGCAACAAAATGTGGGCGGAAAAGAATGAAAAAATAATGAGCTTATTTTGCGCAGTACTTATACTAAATTAAATTAACATAATATATGCTGGACAGGCTCACAGGCATGCAAAAACCTGTAGGTATATAAATTTAGAACCTAAAGGTAAAATACGTTTGGTAGAGTGATCGTATGGATAGTTTCCACAATCATGATCATGATTACTAGTGGCAGAAGGGTTATTAAAAGTTCAAAAGGAAAAGGCAAAGGCCAAATACCCTTTCGTTTGTGCGTGGAAACCGGTGAATCATTTTATTATTTTTACATGTATGTATATGTACTTATTTTAACTCGCAGGAAACACGCTCGCTGGGTTATAACATTTAAGTAATGTAGAAACCGTATATGAAATCTTTATTAAAAACTCCTGCCTCATGGGTTATTAACCGCGGCTGTGGCTCGAGGTTTTTTTAACCCGGTTCAATTCTTTTCACTTTAATAGTATTTGGTTCCTAATTGCAGTCAAGCATTTCATTACATAAGCATCAATTAACAAAAAATCTGTGTTAATGACCTGTTTATTGGGTTAAACTTCAGAATTCTTCGTCTTTTGCTTTAATATTTCCTTAAACTAAGTACAGTCAAACGGGGTGGATAGGGATGCAGGGGTGAATCGAGAGTCGGGACAAAACTTTAAAAGGGATTTTAACATTAAAATAATATAGTTTGTGGCCAAAAAGGAGCCTAATGTGTTTACTGTAATTTAATTAACGATTAGGTACGTGCCCTTATTGACAACAAACTATATTATTTCAACGTTGAAATCCATTTTAAAGTTTCGTCCCGATTCACCCCTACATCCCTATTCACCCCGTTTGACGGTACCTATTTTATATTGAATAGCGTACACTATTCTCTATGCGCATGTCACAGTTCACGAAGAATTGTTTAGTTTGGTTCTAAACATGACAAATTAAATTTCCCAACTAGTCATCTTTGACCTAATATTTTAAGCAATTGGTGCCTATTACATATTTGTTGTAGGTTTAGTTTCGTCTCAAATTCCTAACACAGCCAATTCTAATCATGAAAACCGAGTAATAACTTGCCGGTGTCTCCATGGTAATCGATCTAACTGTCATGGTACCCGCATCTATGTCTATCTAGTAACTGTATACGAACAACGAAGGTATGCCATCTCATTGCGTCAAACTAATGTAACAATCACTTATACAAAGTCTGTGACATGTTGTTATTCACTTCACCGGCCACACCTGAAGGTCGCCTTCCACGTAGCCAAGCCGCATTCAACTGATGTCATTTAACGTTAGAGCATTCTTATATCATTACCACATCAGGCGCTAAATAAACAGGAATTATATACTAGGACATAATAAAGATGTAGATGAAATATCTACTGTTCGTGATTTCCTAAGATAGACATATTTCCATAGATGGCAAGTGAACGTTAGCTGATTACATCACTGAAGGATTTTGAAATAAAAACGCAGATCTTTTGTGATCGTTCTATTTATAACCCAACCAATGTAGCTAGATACTAGAACGACGTTGGTTCGTCGCGTTTTATTATAGGCGTCTCGATCGGAGTACTGTTTCATGAAAACTGAAAGGGAGTTTTTTTAATGCACTACGATGTTCACGAAACTAGTAAATCAGAGGAGGTAAAGTCAAAAGGGTACCGAAATAAGGACCATTTTAGGGAACTATTCGTGATTTAATTAAGTCACAAGAAAGAGTCAAGTTTGTCTGTAAACAAAGTTTCTACGTGGCGGAAGAGATTGCAAAAGTTATTACGGACAGAATCTCGCGTAAAATCGTATGGTCCTCTTCCAGCCAAGTTCTTGATTAAGTTGCGCCACTATTTCAAGGGAGTACAAAAGTCCTGTATAATAATGATATTAACTTATGTAGTATGAATATTACTACATAATATGATTGACGTTGTTGTGATTATTTCTTTACGTTGTTTTGTATCAAGTATCAAAGTTTTGTAAGGACAAGTAGGTTCTTTGATTAATATGTATCGATTTGTAAATATCACTAAATTCATGGATGAAGAGTGACCTGGGACGAGATTAAAGTATAACAAAATTGAAGACATGTAACACATTAACATAATATAAATTGTGTTACACGATTGCACAATATACGTGAAAAAATGAGCAAAGTCTGCGTTAACTGGAGCGGTTCGTGCAAATGCACTGCCTGCATGAATAATATCATAATAAAGTATTTAAAACTGGTTATAAAATACCGGCTAACTCAGCGATACTAGGAATCTCAAATTAAGGTGCTATCGTTTTTTAACTCATACGTATTAGTATTAATACTAAGTCACTTCTGCACTAACCAATAATTAAACCGTTGGACACGAAAAACTATAGAAATCGCACTTAGATTTCGTGTCAATGATAAGTTGGCAGTAATTAATTACTTTCACAACGCCAGTTCTAGTCTACCGGGTTGTTTAACATCGATACTTAATAATGTATAGAAAAATAATGTACTAATTTCGCGATACATTGTTGAGGTTCAGTAACTTATGTGGAAACTAGCAATTAAACGTTTCCATAGATTACATTTATTCGCCTATTGTTAGCCATCGTATCCTTGAAAGTATTATAAAGAAGTTTAAGTTCATCCTCCTTTCGCCGTTGCGGCTGCGTTTAGCATGTTTCAATAGGTACTGTTCTTGGCCCAGTTTTCGAAATTGAAATATGTATATGCATGAATGTAATTTATAAATGCATTAATATTAAATCTTCATAAGTAAGGACACTTGGTGAGGATATACGATATCTAAATATTGGAAATTTTAGACGATATTTTGGATATCATGTTGAAATCATATTCAATGAATGCGGCGTCACAAGAATCTTGTATACATAATCTTATTGCGGTTCAAGGAACGCTGTCTTTCTGCGAAAGATCACAGTTCATTCAAAAATGGAAACTCCAATAATAGTTGTGCTGGCAGACAATGCTGGATGGTAAATATCACTGGGCCATCCACTAAAAGTACCGAAAATACACCTAGTTGGAACCCTTCCCGGTTGCCTTTGGGATGCAAACATAAAGTGAAAGAATAATATTCCATCGGTGATGAAGCTTCAGAAATGCTTAATGAAAACGACTGCTAGGGATGTAATTGAGAGTTCAAGTGCCCAGAAATTCCACTTTGAAGCTCGCGGCAAAGCCTTCGTGATTTAAAAATCTATATTAAAATTCGTAGAGCTTGGTCTCTTAAATTACGAGTACTTTTGAAGGGTAGCAATTATAGAAAATCGAAATAAATTAATTCTTCAATAAGTATGGCAGAATTGAACTGCTTTAAAATTATCACAAACATAGCCAAGGGCCAGTACCAGCTAAGCAACGATGCTGCTTCCAATTGAACTTTTTAAGATTCCTTGACCTAATGTTCATTACTTATTGTATTGTTGATGAAACTATTTTGCTGCGAATAGTCTTGGCTAATTATTTGTTTACCCAATGTCTTCGTAGATGTAACCTTGAGCGTGAATTGAATTAATTTAGCATCGGTCTGATATTAACGGAACTCTAGTTCTCCAGTTGGTATGGGTGTGAAGGTCGTTGTAGCAGTACGTCTACGTGCAATGACAATAGTATAATTTGTTGCTGCGGTTGGGAACATTGCCAGGAACTGTTCACATTACGTTCCGAGGCGATTCACCTCGGCTGCGTGCAGTTCAAACCGGTCCAATCTAATGTGGCGTAGTAAAACTTAATATTGCTAAATTATGATTGATACATTAAAATCCCATTAGCAAACCTCTGCTAATAAAGTAAATCCTAATCATGTTCAATCAGTTATATAAATTGTGTGTTCTGGTATCTCCAATCTATTCTCGTTAGAGTAATATCAAAATTTTATTCATCGTTGCTAACGTTGCATGGCTAATAAATTATGTGAAAACGTCTGCGCCCTAATAATGTAGGCTATATATTTATAGCTCGGCATACATTACCCACGCCATTAGCCGATGGACCGTGTCGTTAAGGGCTAAGTATTGACCTGAAAGCTATTGTTAGAAACGTTAACTCTACATTTTAAACTGACAGCTTTATATTTAAAACGTTGTTTGGCTTGCTTCTCTCAGACCTGGACCTATTTAGTTTCTTTACTTAGTACGTTTGTAGACAGTCTGTGTAAACGTATCTTCTTAAAATATACTAACAGTTTGTCTGTCAAAGACTTCTCAGAATTATTGTATCTTCTGTATGTATTTTCGTCCATATTCAAGGTATTTTTGTTTATTTTTTGAGTCACTGGACTCTTAGTATATTTATAAATTAAATGTCTCTTAAAAAGCTTTCAATATTTTAGAACCTTTTAACTACATTTTGTAGCCAATAATGTGGTGTTGCGACCGCACCTTACTTAGGTTTATTTTTGTCGTTACTCTTAAAAGATAATATTTAAGTCAGGACGCGGAAGCAAAGTTTGTAAATATACATCTGCCCCAGCGGTTCACTTGTCGAGGGTACTGTTTGTTCACGTGAGTCACGTGGCACCAACCGCCTGCGTACCCAACCTAATGCGGCTTATGGAGTTATGGTGAATTTTACCTTGTGTAGTAATTACCAACATTTTGACGGAAGCCTTTCTTTTTCAAATGCCATGCGATTTCAACGTTATTTTTGGTGTAAATGTTAACTTAATCACTTCTCTGAACTAACATATTTTGCATATCTTTTACGCTTGACATCGTAAACAAGACTTCTAGACTAAGAAGAAATACGTGTCTAGAATATTGGCAATCAAAAGATAGCAACACCGAATCGATCTCTCTACGAAATTGGAGTCAAACAGCGTCGGGAAAGTGAATTAATAGGGGAAAGTCTCTAAGGATTCGCGTGCTCGCTTTCGTTACGTGCCACCAATGTCACGTGAAGGATCCGAATTTTACCTCTGACATATAGCTAAGAATAAACACAATGATACAAAAATCCCTAATTAAATAACAACGCCTATATAAAAGGTATATAAGCAATTGATGAAATTGCAAATAGACCATTGCAGTTTGAATTACATGATTGCTCGCTGCATGGTTACTTGATTTAGATTTATAGTCCACTCTCAATAGATTTCATCAAGATGATTGCACAAATAACAATTGGAGCCGTTTGCGAAGTAGTGATTTTATGCGAGTAATACATACATAGTATAATATGTATAGTATAGAGTGAGGCGTACTTGTTTTTCCATATTCCTGACACAATTTTTTTATGTTGTAAGTATTAGTTAAATACTTCAAACAATTTTACATTGCGTAACTGTTTGCCGCTCTTCACGGGGAATATCTTTGGTATAGTAATGCTCCCGATTTTCTCACGTAATTATTGAATTGACAATAGTAACCTAATGAAATTTATACCTACATAATATTCTACGCTTTACCTCTTGCGTGATTTATTTAAAGTTGCTAGTGCTACTTTAGGAGCGGTGTTTAATTTCATAAAAATGTTTCGTATTTTCTCACGTAATTATTGAATTGACAATAGTAACCTAATTAAATTGATACCTACATAATATTCTACACTTCTACCTCTTGCCGTCTTGCGTGATTTATTTAAAGTTGGTACTTTAGGAGCGGTGTTTAATTTCATAAAAATGTTTCGTAAAGTTCATTGATTTGTTTTACTGATATTTAACTATAAATAGTTCGTAACACGAGGATCTAATCCCATATGTGCTTCTCATTTGTCGAGATGTACATATTTTAAACATTGAGTAATTAGTCACATCTGGGAACTCACGTCACATTAATGAACAACGCGTAACA
Organism: Amphipoea lucens; assembly: GCA_947508005.1. NCBI lineage: Eukaryota > Metazoa > Arthropoda > Insecta > Lepidoptera > Noctuidae > Amphipoea > Amphipoea lucens. Next base: position 15,295,840 of record OX382358.1, on the reverse strand, counting down.
GCCAAGCTTAAAATATTCCCCTGATTGAGAATGGTATTGACTCATTTATTGCTCAATCTTTGGGTCAAATATCAATAGATTCAATAGCTATACAGGTTTGATTTATCAATGTTGGAACCCCGATCGATGTGGGCCCTATTCACCGACTCCCATTGATCACAGTTGTTAAATTGTGTTTCAATCATCCTACGTCGCTTCATATTGACGAACTAAATATTCGTTAAGAAGAATTTGTTTCATTTGAACAATCTAACTAATGGTTAATGAAATCGCATTTTATAAGGCAACCATTCGATACGCCTCTTGTGGAATCGTAGCGTGATGTCGTCTTTAGATTGTTACAATATTCGATATTTAAAATAGAAACTTAATCTGTGACTAAATAAATGTTATATAATACCGCGGACCGGGGTCACACTTTCGTAGAGTTCAATTGTTTATAATAACGGATATGGCTCACTCTGACTGTTATTACCGAAATGGTTATATTTATCTCTTCATGTAACTGTGACTAAATCAGTTTATGTAACCTTTGAACATGAAATAGAATGTTCAAATTATTATAAATGAACTAGCTGCCGGCCCGCGACTTCGTCCGCGTGAAATCCTATCCTAACTAAAAGTAAGTTTGTTTGTAAAAAAGTGCAGTTCCCGAGGAAAACAACAATACACGTGGCGCCATCTATTATCATAATAACGTTATTGTGGTTTTACTCGGGAACAGCACTTTTTTACGGGATGATAGGGTACCCTATGTTCGTTTCTGTACTCCTGACAACGTATATGCAAATTTTCAGGATGACCGGTTCAGTGGTTTAGGTGTGAAAAGGTAAAAAACAAACAAACTTAGTTTCGCATTTATAATATTAGTTAGGATCACAGCTGACATGTTAAGTAACATCGTAAAAAAGCGGTAGAGAGAAGAGATAGGCTGTTAAATAACAGTATTTATTAACCGCCAACAACAGCTTCTGTTCCAAGACATAAAACCACAACGTTTTTCAACCACACTTTTTAAAAGACACTTCGAATGTACTAATAGTTAAATTTTAATTGCCGTTAAAACAATAGTGAATCATTTTAGTTTTGACTCATATTCATTACAATGAAACGTACATATTTATGCACACATAAGGATTTGCCTTCATAAAGCGTCATTTTATGACGTGCGTGTTTAAAGTCAGACCACGTGTTGCCGCTATTTTCTTCACAAGTGCTGCAACACCAGAGTATTCGTGTCCCCAGCTATTTATACGGCGCGAGACTTAATCGCCATCCATTACGGCTCAGCTCACATCGCATCCAAATGAGCCGACGCAGTAACAAATCTTCGTGATCACGATGTCATGTGGACTTAGGTACCTATACAATTTAGAGCTCCGCATCTTCTCATAGAACCCCTGTAACAAATGATTCCTATTGAATCAGACCGATATCCGTTCAATACTTTTGGACGAGATAATGCCTTTGATGGAATGCCTGTCCGTAATTAGTCTTTGCTGGCAACGCTGGGCATACTCGTCTTTTCAATTTGTACAATTATCTGAAAACGTCACCGTCTAGAACAGGAATCCATCCACTATAGTACAAACACATACATATAAGTACGAAGTGAATAATGAGTGTAAAATTGACTATTTAAATAAAATTGGCAATCTGAAATGAACAGGTGTTGATGTGCCAATGTAACCCGTAGCGAATTCAAAGCATTCACTTTTGATGATATGATATCGGTGAAAGGTTCATTTGTAAATATCTTGGTGAAAGTGAATAAGAGGTAGAATTGTAAGATTGATTAGTAGTAAAAGCGGTTATTTTCTCTTAAATATGCTGAATTTCATACACAAACTTTGCTTTGTTGGAAGATGAATCATTTAATCATCAATATCTTGCTGTTGCCGGATGCATCCCTGATTCACCACACAGAATCTAACCACCAATGCAAAATGTTGATCTCAAAATAATTATTTAATAAAACATCAGGCTATCAGTATCTGTGACTTCCTTTGGGCAGCAGCAGTACGTACGTACCTACGAGAATCTCCAATTTTCAATTATTATTGTGTCGCATAAATTGGGATGAATCACGACACGATACGTGTGGTGTCATTGTTAAGTTAGGTCGTCCCTTGTTTGTGATATATCCTTATACAAAAAAATTCAATTTTGATGCCAGTAACCCAGTAACCAGAAGGTAGATCCGTTATTATCGAATTGAATGATTGAGTTAAACAAAATAATGTTTTATTTTCAGGACAAAAATTTACTCCCAAAAAATATTCACCTTCATTGTAAACGTTCGATAATCGCCGTCATAGGAGTTCACTCTAACTCTTAAAGCCATTCATACAAAATGCGGCTTTAGTGCATCTGGCTTTTTCCTACTTGTAGGAATTCAGTCACCTGCTACATTTGCAGGGCAAAAACCCGTCTAGACGGCATTAAGCTAGAGTGCGGGCCTACACTTGGAAACACTATAAATGAGAATCAAATTATTGTCAATCTCATTATTTGCACCGTAGAAGCTTTACATTCTGTTGTAAATGTACCAACTAAGGGCAGGACATCTAAATAAGCTTGCCTGAAAATAACTTTGTTAAGAGCAGGTGACCTTTGTTAACGGCTAGAATACTAATTTATTCTGGTTGTTGGGTTTGGAATGCTCGTCGACTTGTAAAGCTAATGTAAATTACAATTCTATAAACGTCGTCAGCAGGTTATTGTTTACTTCATTCCTCCATTGTCCGAGGTTCAATACGCATACGCTCTGTTCTATTATCCGAACTTTGACCTGGTAGCCATGTATATTTTAACATACATAAGCTTTTGTTTTGCGTGACTGAGTAAGCACTTATTAGCTCACACATTTTAAGCTAATTAGCTTAAAATAATAATTACGGCAGCACCACATCAGTATTTTGATAATCAAGAGCTCTTGGGGTAATTATGGTGGGCGCATCAAGCACTACAACCAATTATCAGATAATTTCATAATATAATATTGGATGTGCGGATTAGATTAGCCTGTAAACCATTAGTAGATTAATGGTGTCCAAAGTGTTTGGCGAGCACACTGACTAAACCATACTTTAGTAAAGTTAGCTCGAAATGTACCTCCTGTGAGCTTATTTCATCGTCTAGACAAGGAAGGCCAGTATCATGTCTCCTAGGGGAATAGGTAGCGGACCGCAAATAATGTTAGCGTTGCCAGACCGTGGCGACGAGCGGCCATTGTGTGCTTGTTTGAGCTTCTATTACGGCTTATTCACTGGTCCTCTTGGAGACTGCGGGCTACGCCTGCCTATTGATAAGTCCTCTGTTGTTACTTTTATTATCGGGATATCCGATTAGTCACGCCTAGTAAATTCCAAAACTGACCAACTTAGCTCTTGAGATTATGAAAATGTAATTTCCGTATCCCCAAAACTTTTAAAGAAGTCGATCAAGACGAGAGTTTTACAGGATTAGGAATGCTGCTCTATGCGGCAGCCTGGCTGTTGATAATTGCCAGAACAATACAGTCACAGTTCAAACAATAGGTCGGAATCATAACAGAAACCGTAATAATACGGATGCAAACTGTAGGTTACTTTCAATCGTAGATGCGTAAGACCTTGACTTGAAATTGACTGTCTCGATTATTGCTAATTTAATGTTCGTCAATACTTGATCAAAGAATGAAAATATATTATCGATTCACATGAAAATTTTATACAAAGAACGGAAAGTGCATGCAGACGGCATAATTCAAGGTCAATGAAAACAAAATATCAAGCACTATACATCTAAATTGCATGCTCACGACAACAAAGCAGTTCCTCGAAAAGTACAGGGTTGTACAGCAAAATAACCATGCAAACGCGAAGAACTAACGAAACTAGCTACCTACTTTCGGTCATTGTTCCCTGTTCGTTTGTCTTTGTGATTTTCAACAGGGCTTGCGTTTGTTCTGGCTCGTGGAGGTAATAAGTAGCTGGTTATTATTTCTTTGCATTCTGTAATTAATCCTCATAGTGAGCTGCACGACTACATTCGTGTTACATTTTGAACAGGCTAGAGAAGACTTTGTATGGCATGATATTACTTGAAGTGGTTTGCCTTTTCCAAAAATTGTTCGTCCATTTATCAGACGAAATCTATGCTAGCCACTTCTATTCTTTACGCTTTGTAAAGGATAGCAGTGGTTTTGATCAGTTTAAACAGTAGTCAGCAACAGGTATGATGTCTTAAAAGTTATGTAATATTGTGTCCTCAAAAAGGTAGTCGAGACTGAGAGACAAAGCAAATGTAGCAACTTAACTGGATAAAAAAAGATTTCAAGGAAAATACCTTGACTCTCGAATCGATATTGTACAGTAAAATAAAAGGAGTAAGGATAATGACGCGTGTAATATGCAAATAACGTCAGAAGGCCTCGTATTTGCGATACGAGCGGGCTCGTATTCTGAATCTAACACCACGCTGCGCTTGCGGCTGCAACGTAGAATGCGCTGCGTCTTGCGGTTCGCCTTGTGGCCGCCGCTGCCGGTCGCCACTCACGCCCGCCACTGACACCAAAGTGTTTATTTAATACACGATCTGCAATGGGAATGCCGATGGAATTGAAAGCCTCAGTCTGATCTGTCGCCTGACCTCAACACGCATTTCAAAAAATTGCGAATGCGTCCAATAGATATTTAATTTAATTGGAAGGATCTTGAATTAAAATCTTATTTTAATACATTGATTGTTTATTATATTTTCGAAAATAAACCAAGATCTGAAGAACTATTACGTCCGTAACTATATTTAAACCTTACCTGAGAAATAGATATAAGAAAAAAATAAAATGATGTATGAAATCAGTGCATAATTCAATGAACCTTAATTTTCTTTGTTATAGCAACTCAAAGATGAGCTCGGTGAAGTGGTCGCGGAGCTGGAGGCTCTGGATGGGCAGGAGGAGTGTAAGCAAAACAGTAAAGCCAAGCAGATGAGTATAGGGAGGAAGAAATTCAACATGGACCCCAAGAAAGGTGAGCAAAAAACAAATATACATGTACGTTCTAGAGAGAGTCTGACAAGCCCGTTTGATTAAGGGCCGTAGCCCGTAATACCTGCTCCGTGTGTCTCACAAAAACTAGCAGCATAGCCGTTCGTTTCAATTACTGGAATAGAGAAAGTATGGAAGTAGGTTTTTTATATGAACAACGATTCTGGCCGTTATTATAAATTGGTCACATTGGGTTGGGACGTGTTTTCTCATTTAGCTCCTATATACGATGTGTGGATATTTACGAATTTAAGAGCTCGTGGAATGAAATAACTGGTTCGCTGAAGAGTTCCATACAATCTGACGACAAATTCTTGTGGCGCCGCGGTTTTATTAAAACATTTTACCTTTTTTTTTTTGCTGAATTTATTTCTGTGCTTACCTATACATACAATATGTTTCATGAGGTCTGGTAAAGGACATAGATACACTATACAAAAAGAAGTTTTAAATGTAAATGAGAGAACAGTGAAAGACTCAGATATATTTTAGTTCTAGACTTCATTAACTCGAAACACTTAACGGTCCAGACACTTTTATTGTATGTGTGGTCTAGGCATTTTATATGGTAGACAATGTCGGCATGCATTATATTTTTTGGCTTGCCATCAAGGTTCAAAAATCCCCAATGCAGATAATTTTGCTTTGTTTCATGTTATGGGATTAGTTACTGCGTTGAATTAGTGATTTGAAAATAATTATGCTGGAATTAAAACAAAGCAATTAAGGGACTTTTAATTTGGATCTTATCATTAAAATAATGGCGGTAAAAGGAGTAGAATTCTTGGTACGATGCTATTCAATGCGGCAGGTGCGGCGTTCCCACGGCCGGTCGAACGACATATTCTGCAAATTGTTCTATTCCTGCACTTTTACACCTGTCCAACGGACAACTCCTGGGTTTTATAGATCGTATGTTAGACAAATGTCCTGTGGCTCATAATATAACAATAGCATTTTTATTGACTTTGTTAGGAACCTTGCTGTCTGAACCCTCTTCTGATTTTTTTTGTGATCACATAGTTATTTTAAATTAGTAAAGTCCTAATATGTAAAAAGTTGTACGAGTATATGTTTGCAATATGTTATTTTACGCAAGTCTTTCATTATTTTGCTAGATATACCATGTGCACATTGTCCTTGAAAGCCCATTATAGCACGTTCTAGTTTAAATACTTGCGTCACGTCGATATCTTCCACTACATTTGTATCAGAACTAATCGCATCTTCCAAAACCTCATATTCTAAAAGTGTATTCTTCAAAGAATCTTATCCGGATATATTTTTAATACCTCACACCAAAATGGCGTTAAGACCTTGATCCGCTTTAATCTTGGCAGGGTGAATGTTTGTTCAGCTAATCGATATCCAAACAAGAACCTTTTTAAAACTCGCGTATCTCTTTCATAGTTACTTTCCAATTTTCTTCGTTTTTATCAATGAGAAAATCTTCCAATATGTCACTGAAAGATTTCGAAGAGTATGTTACTGAAGAGTTCAGCTCTTTCTAATTAATGTAAGTTCATGTTACGCCTCATTGCGTTCTCGTGATCATGTCTAGTAAACTCGATCACTTAGATATGCTACAACATTAGATGTAATCGGTAACAGTAGCCGCCATCCTGTAATTAACTCTGGTAGGTGCACTTGATATAGGTTAGTTTTCTGCAAGTAACGGTACAAATTACCGCGATCAAGAACGCTTTCGATATGGTAATAAATCATCTGCCCGCATTAGAGGGAAATGAAGAGTTTTTACAAGAACTTGTACTAGCTTGGCGTTTAACTCACTCAGCACTTTTTGAATAATACGAGGTCTCTAGCCGAGTCTTCGTATTATTAGTTAATGCGAAAATCTTTTTTCGTGTCTTTCATGTAAGATACTTCAGCCAGTGTTCCAGTACTAATTAGGTCATGTTGACAGTAACAACTAGCTTTACGAGAGGCTAGATGTAAGGCACGAGGTCTTCTGAATGCATGCTCCAAGCTCGGCAGACGCTCGAGTACTCCTATTCTCAAGAGCAGGCGTAATGGGATGTAGTCGTATACCTACAGCACCTGGTTGCACAACTTCCTAATGATGTCATCTTGTGATTAGGGACACGACATTATACGACCGCCATTATTTCAAATTAATGAATTAACTGTAAGAAAGGGGTCAAACAAACCTTGTCGAATTTTTCATCAATTGCTGTTATGGAATGGCATTGCGATCAGTCAGGGATTAAAAAAGTGCTGTTTTCAAGTTATTATTGCGTTTCTTGGTGAAACAGAGTTAGTAAATTTATCTATTTATACTAACAATAAAGCTGGAGAGTTTGTTTGAACGGGCTAATCTCGTAGAACTACCAGTCGGATTTAAAAAAGGCTGTTTGCATTTGCTAGCCTAATTTTTGAGGAAGACTATAGGCTATTTAACATCACGCTGCGAACCTTAGGAGCCGAGAAAAAAGAAAAAAAAGTCAGAAAGATCGCTAAGTGAAAACGAAGTAAGAGCGGGGGCGGACTTATGCTATGCGACGGGGTGGACGGAGGAACAAGAAATTACACGCGGACGAAGTCGCGGGCAGAAGCTAGTATATAAATAAAAATCAACTACCGCATGTATGAACGATCATCACTTGATTGAGAACAATTCGACCGATTTGACAGTTTTTTTTATTATTGCGTTTTGGTTTGTATGAAAGATTTTTTTTTGGATAATCTGCCAGGGCGACGCCGGCCACGAACAGTTGTAGCAATAAAAAATACAGCTGTAATAATCAATAAATATTTTGTTTAAGTAGAATTAAAATTATTCAGAACACGTACAGTTTATTTATAATTCATAGCATTTTGTGACCGGCTTTACGCGGTAACATTATTTCTACGCGGTAAGCTGGCTTCGCATCAGGATTAGCCACGCTAGATTATGGCGGCGACATTACGGTAAAGGGTAATCGCTCTTTCAGAATCATAAATATGGTCACTATTTATAGTAAAAACGTAATAGCTTTATAATTGTGCTCCCACACGACCTACGTGATTAGATAGAGAAGTAACAGCAATAAATCCAGGCAAATTGGAACTAAGATCATCAAGAGATAATACAAGTAAATAATAAAATACCTCTCAGCATGGTCAATAACTTAGCTTTAATCACAGCTGAATGGATTTACTAAGTAATATTTCTCAATATTTGCTTCCAACTCCAAGAATCCGTAATTGACCGTTAGTAGAATTCGTTGAAATATTAGTCAGTGTTGCAGTTAAGTAACATTCTTGAAACTGTAACGACACTGGAAATTTAGGGTCAGTATAAAATCAATGAAGTACTGCTATACCATAATGATCAATCAGATTATAATCCAATTCATATGTTGATGACTATACAGATGACTGGATTCACATGCAATCTGTGATCTGGTTAAACCTGGTAGAATACCTGCGCATCGGGAATCTGTTAGTATCGGTAGTTTGGGCCTGACTGTTGACCTAAATTGTGCCGTTTGTAAATAGAAAAATGTTGTGCATGTCCATGATTTTGCATGATTGGTATCATAAGAAATCAAAATTCTTAATTAAAAATACGATAGAAAAAGAAAGCAACGAAGGCAATCAATAAACATGGACTGAAAATACCTGACGCTATTAAATATTTATTTGACTGTGAAGCAACAACTGTTATGGACGAGGCATCAGACATGATTGTCCCCAGTAATTGCATAACTCTAGCCCTATTCATCGCATATTATTATGCATTTATAATTCAAATTACGTAAAATACGTGACTCCAATGGCTTCCTTCCCTCGGGAAATAATTGAACGTGCTTTCATTGTTCTCCTCGACTAGACTGTCCAGCGTTTCTTTCTCGTATATACTTTTCCTGTTTGGGTCGTTTCGTTAGCATACAAAGAAAATGGACTTTAAACTACTGGAAGACTATATAGGAGACTGTCTTGCATCAATTATCATTAATGATGTTGTTTATCAGCATAATCACTTGTTTACTTGCTTACGTATAAGCCGTGTCAACTCGACTATTTGTGTCATTGCAGTTTCCATAACAAGTTCGGCGACTGATATCTGAAACGCTTGATGAATTATGTAAAATTCAACCGATAAAGTCATTCGTTGGGAAATGTAATTACTAGTCCAACTAATAAAGCTTGAAAAAGTCAGCCAGCCGTGAAGCAGGCCTTACGTGATCTATCTAAATTTTCTTTAATTTTGGTCTTCATTCAGAAAATGTATTTTAAATTTATATAGTCTTCAATATTTTGTGATCCTTGAATTGTCATAATAGATTCCCACACAAAAGTGACATCTCAGCTATTTCCAATTACATTCAAAGGTTGTTGAATCAAAATATCGATCTAGTTTCGTATTTTCGCAGACGCCAGTGCGCTATCGCTAACAAGCTTGTTATTGTTGCGAGCGTCACACGGTTGCTCCGGTTCTCGCTCACTTACGAGGGAGCGTTTTTATGTTCGCGGAATGGGGGATAAGGGGTGGAAATAAAAAAACCAAATTATTTTTCCTTTTCAATATATTCACCTGCAAGACGGATACATTTTTCAGATCTTTCAATTAGTTTATTTATACCCTCATAAAAAAAAGTTTTCTCTTTGTCTTCAAAATACGCCGAAACTGCCTCCTTGACCTCATCATCGGTGGTAAATTTTTTACCCCGCAGCTCTTTTTTCATTTTTGGAAACAGGTAATAATCACTCGGAGCCAGGTCTGGGCTGTAGGGTGCGTGATTCAAAATATCGAAGCCCACTTTATGCAGGGCAGCCAACGCAACGCGGGTCTTGTGGACGGGCGCATTGTCGTGCAAGAGGAAGACGCCTTTCGTCAATTTTCCTCGTCTTTTCTTTTTGATTGCTTCCCCTCAAACGCTCCAGAATTGACGCGTAATGTTCTCCGGTTATATTAACGCCTTTGTCCTTATAATCGATCAGCAGGATTCCTTCAGTTTCCCAGAAAACGGTCGCCATGAATTCAGGCTGGGGATCGTCTTCAAGTGATTCTCGTCCTTGCTTGAATAGACGATGCCACTTGTAAACCATGGTTTTACAAGGACAAGAGTCTCCGTACACGGAGGACATCTCTTCTGTAATGGTTTGGACGTTTTTTCCTTGCTTGGTAAGGAACTTTATAAAGGCGCGATGCTCGATTTTCTCCATTGTGAACGCTGTCTTCCCGATTAAGTTGCTTAATTGATGATAGTTCAGAGACTAATGAGCCGATTATAATAAAACTTTGTATTTATACTAATAGTGAATCACTTAACACGTTGAGGTACTAATGAGACCCCTAACCCCTTTCCAACCCCGCCATTCCGCGAACATAAAAACGCACCCTCGTAGCACCAACGATCCGTCATGCTGCTATCTGCAATTTTGCATGCCGCAAGATGGAAGCCCCGGTCGACACCGAGATTTATAAAACAACCAAAGTGCACACTCTCCCGACATACGCGATACGGAAGATAAATTGCTCATATTTATCGTCTGTTAAACCGTCCGTACAGGGTATACAATTTTTCGATGGAGAAAAATCTTCGTAATAACATAACATCACACTGGTTGATAAATCTTTGATATAGATAGGGTTTCCTTGGCTAGCCATAAAATACTTTGTTTCTGTGTGTAACTTTTGGCATTTACTCACAAATGGAGCCTGAAATTCACAACCCACGCTTATTACCCTCCATTGAAGCTCCTGGCTTAGTGTGAGGGCGGATGACGTCATTAAGACGCAGACCATTAGGATTTTGTACGCAGAACCATCGTGACGCAAGCATCTAAATTGTATAGCGCATTGGTTTGGCTTTAATGGTGATAGTAACTTGTGAATGAAATATTAAGCAAATCAAATCAATAATCTTTATTTCGTGCGACGACTCGTGTAAACAACACGATGCAGTGACACATGTAACTGACAGCATTGAACCACGTAGGGATAGTCCACTCTGTCAGCAATAATTTTTAGAACCCAGTTAGGGCTGGCCATGATTCGAGCCACGCCATGGCACAGCAACGCCATGGCAACCCCATCAGTTTTCTGAATGCGTTATTGAATTGGACTCGAAGGGCTCCGACGACACTTGCGAATATTTCTGTCACAAGCTGAATGACGTGTGGTACAGAATACTTTAAAGAGCGTCCCTTTTACGTCTGCAGTACAACGTGCAAACCTCCGGGCTATCAAATTCAGACGTACGGACAGAGCCCTCCGTTCCCGTTAAATATCAGCATTGTCTTTAGTCAGCATTATCGTTAGGTGTGGTCATTTGGTAATGACCTAGGTATTTACATTGATCCACTCGCTCAAGAGGAACACCGCTTAACCGTACGGGAGGCACATCAAGATGGTATTTGATCCCCGCAGTAAAAACAGTGTACTGACTTTTCCGAACGTATTTTCGTAAACAGTACACATCCATGTTCTGTTGCGTAATGACCAATACATACAGCAATGCCAAAACTCTTGGTAAGCGAGGACCGGCGGCGTACTGTAAATGCTCAATACTGAATCGATTCAGTCAGTCAGTTTGTGATTTAAACCTTTTTCCAACGACTAAAAAACTTATTTTCCGTACATCAAATAGTAGCTTTTATTTATTCGCTACTTTTTTAGTATCCATCTTGGTTTATGCAGTCATTCAAACTTGCTGGTACAAATGCTTAGCTTTGTATTGAAAGGTCGGCATTTAGCGTTTGTATAGCGGGCATTGTTTGAATGGAAGTTGCATTCCATTGCTCCTACGATTGCAGCTCTAAATGGGTGCAGGCACGGTCACTGCTCGCTTTCACGACAGTTTGCATATCGTCGCCGTGAACCACTCGTCTATGCTTTCAATAGGCTTCACCTTCAAGATGGGATATTCGTAATTGTATTCAAATTAATAAGTAATTTCACCAAACAAGGTTGTTTCGGTATGAGTGACGCGAATATAAATTGAGGAAGGTAAAACATGAACCCACGTTTGATATCGTTTAAAAACCCAGTTTTATTTACCTACGTTTTTCTAATTTGTCTGACACATGAACACTCACTTAATGGCGATTTACATTCTATATTTTTATCGGTAGGTTTAGGTAGAAAGCCTTGTTGGCAAATAAAGATGCTCTTTTGAATTGCGTAGTAGTTTTAGGCTTTTCTTTGTCACAGTCGCACACATGATGTGAATTTGAAGTTTGTAAAAGTATGTGCTTTAATTTTCTCTTCGTACATCTGTGCCAAGTGACAATGCCTGGGTGGCGAATAAAGTTCTCACTACATATTTTACTAATACATTACTTTGTTCACTATACTAAATGTCCTAACACGTATCAATTTATTTTTAGGTATCGAATACCTGTACGAGAACGGTCTACTGCAGAGGACGCCCGAAGATGTAGCGCAATTTCTTCACAAAGGCGAAGGTCTAAGTAAGACTGCGATAGGCGACTACCTCGGCGAACGTTCAGAATTCAATGAGGCGGTGCTCAAAGCATTCGTTGAATTACACGACTTTACGGACTTAATACTAGTTCAGGCACTCAGGTGAGTTGAAGAAAGTCTCAACATATCAGCTAAAGTAGACTTAAGGTAGCCGGTAACACATGAGAGTCTTCTTTGATCAGAAAATCATTTTAATACAGCAGGCTTTAGTGGAATATAAACGAGGTTTATGCCCGTTAGTTACCTGCCTGGCAAGCGAAGCCTTTGCTTGGAAATTGGATCAAATAGCTCGATTCCATGTCAGGCGAATATTATTTTGCAAACGGGAATAGTTTACGTGTCAAGTTTTATCTAATGCATAAATAAAATGCCATTGGTTCGACGAAATCGAGTTACTTATAGTAAACTGCAATAAAAGTAGATCCAAGTGATAGGTTAGGTAACATACTTAAATGTAAATGTAAAACTGAAACGTAACAATGGCTACCTAAATCTGAAACAGGAAGTTGTAATCAAATTTTTTTTATCGCTTGAGCCCCGCTAATTAGACACAATTGATTTTCTATTGTATCGTGCTACATAGGGTACGCGCGGGGCTTGACCGGTTAATATTACAGTAATACAGTAATGAATGTGTGGTGCTTGTTTCCTCCCAATTTGTAGGCAAACAAAAAGATTACATGCCTCAACATGCATCCGGGAAAACAGAAAAAAACATTTTTACATTTCAAACAAATAAACCTTCGAAACATTTTTTTTTGATAATTATTAAATACTCTGCGTATAAAATCTGAATTATTTTTCCTTGTTTTAACTTCAAAACGACGAATGAAAAAAAAAATGCCTAGGAAAAATATCAAGGGCTTCCTCAAGCCACTACGCCATCAATATTTAAATAAATTATGGATACTTAATTACAATTAGAAGTGGAGCAGTTACCTACTTTCTGGTTCTATGCTTGCTTTCCGTCTATCTTATTTGAATACATTTAAACAAGCTGCAAACGGATTAGTTACTTTTTGTCGAATAAAACAAATAAACCATTCAGGCATCCTGCAGACTCGTCTTAACTTGGCATTCGGAAATGTTTCACTTGGCAGACATACCATTTTGCACTAAGGTCATTCACACTCTAGTGTCTTCTGGCTTGCAGAAAAATAACGACTGTGTCCCTATTATTTATAGAAAGTTTAAAAACGAGGCCTCGTATAGAGCTATATTATGGAGAGCTATGTAGTTTCGTTCGTGGAGTAATGCACCGACACTTAATAGTTTGTGTTATCTATTACAGACAATTCTTGTGGAGTTTCCGTCTACCGGGCGAGGCGCAGAAGATCGATCGTATGATGGAGTGTTTCGCTCAGAGATATTGCCAACTAAACCCGGACATATTCACCAACGCGGACACGTGTTATGTACTAAGTTTTGCGATAATAATGTTGAACACGTCACTTCACAACCCCAGCGTCAAAGACAAGCCTTTGCCGGAACAGTTTGTGGCGATGAACCGGGGGATCAACAATGGAGGAGATCTACCTCAGGAGTTACTTTTGGTGAGTACGACCATGTTTATTAAACTTTGTCACCTTTGTAACTGATAGTTCACACAACAGATTGTCATCTGGTGTTTACTAATATGTTTGGATTGAATGTGAATGCTGGGAGTCGTGTAACAATAACTACAACAAAATGGACACTGCTGCAAGCTGCAACAGTATGATAACAAATAAAGTGTTGCTATATAATATGATAGATGGTTATATTTTCATCAGACCATTCTACAAATAGATTCATCTTGTTCCGGATTTGTATGGTATGGAATTTAATCCTTTCCGTCCTAGACGGAGTGCCTCTAGCTTCTCCGCCTACGTAACTTTTACTGACGTCACTGTAGTACAATTAGCGCTTCGTGTTAGGTATAGGCAGCATTTAGGTCGCCTCTGCGTGCCTTTAGTTAATATAGTTGACCAGCATGCGAGGTTAACGCCATGCTTTTTGTTTTACAGTATTTTTCTATACTACCTACTTTTTTTTCTTTTGCGTAACACAACTATGTATAAATGTTATCATTTGAATCTATTGTACAAAGGTTTTGTGCTTTTCATTCTTTGGGGGGTTTTGCCATAATCGCCACGTTTGGCAGGCGGGTTGGCGATCGCAGTATGGTGGTGAAATGCATAGAGAAAGTCTAACCAGCGCGTGTTGCCAGTGATGACATATGACACTGAAACGTGGTGGTTCACAATGGGTCTTAATAGAAGGCTAAAAGTCACCTAAAGGGCAATGGAGAGGGCTATGCTTGGAGTTTCCCTGCGTGAACGAATCAGAAATGAGGAGATCCGCAGGACAACCAAGGTAACCGACATAGCCCGAAGAATTGCCAAACTTAAGTGGCAGTAGGCAGGGCACATTGCTCGCAGAACAGGTGGCCGATGGGGCCGAAAGGTTCTGGAGTGGCGACCGCGTGCCGAAAGATGTATCGTTGGAAGATCTCCCTCAAGGTGGACCGACGATCTTGTGAAGGCCGCAGGAACCCGTTGGATGCGAGAAGCACAAAACCGGTTGAAGTGGAGGCGCTTGGGGGAGGCCTATGTCCAGCAGTGGACGTCTTTCGGCTGAAATGGTGATGATGATGATGTACAAAGGTACAATAGGTACCTATAAAGTATTAGCTATTCACTGTTTCAATAAGGTTGCAGTTGTGGAAACCATTGTTTGTGACAAAATTATACACAATAGTCATTAATATGAAATAAATCAAATTTACGTATTGTTCATAGAGATTATAGCTAATATATCCTCATGGCAGTTCTTAGTAGCTGCTTATAATATTTATTCATTTATAATTCATTTTATTTAAATCCATAACCGGTATACTTACTCTACATAAATAAATTATAAATGGAAGCGATTCTCGTAAATGAGTTTCTAACTCTTGTTTCAATGCTACACGAATGTGTAATCGCGGATTATTTTAATACGAATTTATGATTCGTATACCTAACCAGGTATAGTTAGTATCTACATATTCATGTAGGTATTCATACTAACAATGCGTTTCGCTAAAAACCACTGGGAAATGCCATTTCCTGATTGCAATGTCATAAAAGCAGTTGCCCAATCGAAATCACGCCGCAGTCGCATAGTTTTTATTAGTTTCCTTTCCGTTGCGTATAGCAATATCGATAAGTAAATAATAAATAATGCAATAGATAAGCATGTTGACTTGTATCGATGCCAACACTAAGTCGACATCGCTCGAAACCACATTGACATCCTGCAGTAATACGTTCCGCCGTGCAAACATTGTATTTGAAACGAGTAAAATTCACATCACAACTATGTTTCCGTATATTTTTTACCAACATAGGTCACGGGCTTGTTGTTTTGCTCGCATCTATAAATAGTTCATAATAATTAGTTTTCAAACAATCACGATAAACCACAATCTGTATGGTAATAACAACCCGAGTTTGACGTATATAACATTGTAATTAAAATATCATTGTAAACAATCTGAAATCATTAGCGGCGCTATCTGTGAAGTAACTGCGCGATAAATATCAGTATCTTAATGTCACAGTTGAATGTGAGTTTCTGTTTAAACTAGTGGTTTTATGTCCATCAACGAACGGTAAAAGAATTTAAATGTGTGCCTCTAAATGGGAGTTTTAATTTGTTTATTTTTGTGTCTATTAACTCCTAAATAGACGAACTTATTTTCGTTCACACATCGTAAGTGATGTTTGTGTTAACTTGGTAATATATTGTATTGAGTTCCTTTTTTTATTTGTTTTTCCAGTCACTGTACGAGTCGATAAAAACAGAGCCATTTAAAATACCGGAGGACGACGGCAACGATCTCATGCATACCTTCTTCAACCCAGACAAAGAGGGATGGCTGTGGAAACAGGGAGGAAGGTAAGCAATCCTATTTTACTTCCAATTTTTCACATTATAAACTACAATGTAAAAAAAGTTCAAACCTACGAATAACTTATTACTTATTCGTAAAATGTTTTTAACCCCCGAGTCAGCGACCTGTCAGATTTGGCACGACTGCGATCTTTAACCCTTCACACTCACTTCAGACGTGGATTTGACAGCTGACCTGTTTGGAGCTTTGTTCGCTTGGAAACGGAAAAAACCAGCGCGAAGATTTGTGGGATCTCACGTTACACTTTCTTTTTCCTAACAAATGTCATTGAAATTAATGATTTCATGTGACTACGTTCTCATTTTATTATGTAACGTTGCGAAATCTACAGAAGGAAATATAATTGCGAGTATCATTTCTAAGTGACTACTGGTCATTGACGTTTTTAACTGGGGTCTGGGGAATACCTAACGGATAATAATTTACCTTTTAGGATATGTGTAGTGTTTTGCGTAGCGTGTTGCTATGGATTTGTAGCTCGTTTATTTAAACGTGAGATAGTATGGTAATAAGTATTATTATTACCACGTGCTCACTTTATCCATCATTAAAAACACGCGAGTAACGTGAAGTCACATGGGCGTGAGGCTCACGCCAATAATATACATGAATAATCAGGAGATTATTTAAATAGACAAGTAGGTAATGTTAAACATGCTTCCTTCCATCATGTGAGTTGATCAGAAATAATTATCTGCAACTACGATAGGTACTTACTGCATCGCTGGAAGACAAAAAAAGTGTCCAGTGAATTCTTAATTATCGAGTTATGCCTTAAACGAATACAGTAAAACGGGGCTACTTTGAACAGGCGGGGCTACTTTGACCAGGCCGATCACAACGCTATGACGCGTTCCCCACACCCCGCGCCTCGCGCAATATTACTCGAGGTCACGCACACTTGCTGAGCACACGTGAAAACCGATTTTGGCGCTCTGTCAAAGTAGCTCCAAAATCTGTCAAAGTAACCCTGGAAGTCAAAGTAGCCCCGTTTTGCGGTACCTATTCGTTAAGTATACCTGTACTTCATGATAAATGATGGCACAAAAATGGCACTTTTTCAAAGGTATCGGCTCAATGCGTGTTATTTTTCCTTGTTTTTGGCTTCCTTATGTTAATCGTAAACTAGCATTAGGCGATGACATCACATAGACCGTATGATTTCATACTTTTGAACTTAGATACCATGACACAACACGATCTGCGATATTTTCAATCTTCATACATAAGATCAGTATTAGTTTTTAACCGACTTTAAAAAAGGAGGTTCTGTGTTCGACCCGTATGTATGCATGTATGTATGTATGTATGTTTGTATGTCCGCGATTATCTCAAAAACTACTGAACCGATTTTGATAATTTTTTCGTTAGTGTGATCTACATATTTTTAGGAAGGTTTTAGTATATAATACATTACGTAATTATTCTTATGTACGAAGTTATGTGCATAAATGTACTGCATCTCCGACAATTCTATACGAATTTTGATGATTCTTCGAGTCGTGTCTTCAATTCTTCAATGCACTAGTGTTAATTGAATGTGTGTGGGGTAGGTACAACTAAAAAGTGAAAAATAAAAACTTTTTAACAAAAAAAACAACCGACTTCAAAAAAAAAAACACTACAAAGTGAAAAATAACTTTAATTTCGGAAGTCGGTGTCAAAAAATGAAAATGCGGAACCAACGACACCGACTTCCGAAATTAAAGTTATTTTTCACTTTGTAGTGTTTTTTTTTTGAAGTCGGTTGTTTTTTTTGTTAAAAAGTTTTTATACTCAAAAACTCTATCCGATAATGTGGCCACTAAAATTGAACTCGAACAAAATTGCTTCAACATAATACATGAGAATCTATACAAAACATAGAAAAAACCAAATAGGTTCGGTGCTCAATAGAGTGGATCTATTCAGAACTATTTGTTTTTTTTGTCTATTTTTAAACATCTACCTGTCCACTTACACTAGTTTTTTGTAACTTACAGATACAAGTCGTGGAAGAGACGGTGGTTTATACTTAACGACAACTGCCTGTACTACTTCGAATACACGACGGACAAAGAACCCAGGGGCATCATTCCATTAGAGAATATTTCTGTAAGTATGCGAAACAGTTGATGCAGATATTGTCTGCATATCACTTCGCCCGCGTGAATGTCGAAAAATAACCCACAGGAACGTACTCTCAGGATAAAAGTATCTATGTCCTAAGCCTAACCCAGATACGTTAAGGCGTGATAGACAGACGAAGTTACTTTCTCATTTATAGTATTAGTATGGATTGCAAAGAAAGCAGGTGTTAAGGTGAATGCGCAGTAGTAGACCGCGAAATTTAAATTTTCTTACGTTTTTTGCAATTTGTAGGTCAGTGTCAGGTTGTATCTTGATCAAAGTATGATTTGCGACTATAATAGACATGCAGTTACAGAATTATAGTCATTAGAATCATTAATATATCTCTTTAAGTTAGATTTCTACCATAAACACTTTTCCATACGAGATTTGTTCTTAACGGTAGAAATCTAACTTCGAAAGATGTATTAATGATTCTAATTATTATAATTCTGTAAATACGTACCTGTTATAGTCGCGAATCATATTTTGATCAAGATACAACCTGACACTGATCTGCAAATTGCAAAAAACGTAAGAAAATTTAAATTTCGCGGTCTACCATGGCACATTCACCTTAAGAGATATTTTAAATTTAAATCTATAGTAATAATAAAGCAGAAGAGTTTGTTTGAACACGCTAAGCGAAAAGGATATGATAGCACGGGCAGGTGATGCGATGCGACGGGGTCGGGGGAGCAAGAAATTCCAAATTCCATTCTTAAGGTGAATGCGTAGTTGTAGCCCGCGAAATTCAATTTTTCTTACGTTTTTTGCAATTTTCTAGTCAGTGTCAGGTTGTATCTTGATCAAAATATGATTCGCGACTATAACCGGTACGTATTTACAGAATTATAATAATTAGAATCATTAATACATCTTTCTAAGTTAGATTTCTACCGTTAAGAACAAATCTCGTATGGAAAAGTGTTTATGGTAGAAATCTAACTTAAAGAGATATATTAGTGATTCTAATGACTATGATTCTGTAAATACATGTCTATTATAGTCGCGAATCATATTTGGATCAAGATACAACCTGACACTGATCTGCAAATTGCAAAGAACGTAAGAAAATTTAAATTTCGCGGTCTACCATGGCACATTCACCATAAGGTCTTATGACTAAACTGATTTTATTATCTATGGTCCGGCTCAGCATTGATGAGGACAAAGTACATAATTATTTATTGAAGTCGTCATACATGGTTAGTCAACTTTTGATGCGAAATAAGACGTCGGGCATAATATTAAATAACTGGTAGAAGTTAGAATGATCTCAACTTGTAATAACTAGATGTTTTTCTGTCAAGTTGAACATGATAAACGAGTTCTATTGGATGCTTTACGATACCCGATCTACTTTTAGAATTACTTGTTATATTAACTACAGTAGAAAACGTTAAGAAAAAGTAAATGTTTTAAACTAATCTACAATAGCACCAACGACTGTTTTTTCATAGAAATTATAACAATGCATACAATTTGACAATTACATGCGAGTTTTACGCTAACGTAAAACATCGTGAGGAAACCGACATGCCCTAGAACCAAAAAACTGAAGACGTGTGACATCTACCAACCCGCACTGTGCCCGCGTGGTGGATTACAGCCCGCTGCGTCTCGAAGAGAGGAGGCCTGTGTCCCAGCAGTGGGAACATTATAGGTTGTGTATGTATGCGAATTTCAACGAAATTCTGCCGTGCTACGAGTACATAAGCAATAAGTAATCAAATCTCTTGACCTGCGATTTTAATAGATTAAACTGAAAAGCCTTACAAAAGACTAGCGCTAAGTGTGTCAAGAGGCTGCAGTACTTGTATGAGGCAAGCCGATAACAATGTTGAATGGAGATTGGAGGTACTCTGATCATCAATATTTTCCAACCATTTTTGATAAGGGCAATATTTTGTCACGTACGTTTATTATTGCTGTCTATTAGAAGGTTTATTTACAGACACCTGCAGAGAATATCCAATTCATGCAATGAGGTGATGTTCATTCAAACCCATTATAACTAAATACCAGTGCTCGTATGAATAAATAGAAGGCCAGCTTTTCGGAACTAAGGTCCAACTTCAGACAATTCAGTATAACATATACTTCCATATTATTAAAGATGGTCCTGAATGGAGATGGGTTAATTTTTAGCACGCTTTTATTAGCATCACTTGTAACTAACGATGTAAAAGAATCTTGGAAGTATTTTGTTATAGCTAGATCGTTTATTTAGTGCACACTTAAGACAAAACACAACATACAAAAGCACGATTAAATAATAACAGATAACAATATTAAGAAAATAACTGCAAGGAGCCAATATACAAAAAAAAAGGCAACACTAGGGAACGTTTAGTTTAGTACTGTACACCGCTATTTTAAGGATATAGGCATAATAAACGAGGTCAATCTATTCTTAGAATAGGTGATTTTATGATCTTTTGTCACAGACCAACTAAAATATCCAATGTATTTGTTTCCAGGTGAGACCAGCGAGCGATAGACAACGACCTCATTGTTTGGAGTTATACGCGAGCGGCGGAGCTGATCTCATAAAGGCGTGCAAGACTGACTCCGAGGGGAAAGTCGTTGAAGGAAAACACACTGTTTATAGGTAAATTAGATTTTATTAACTGTCATATTCCACAGTTGGGTCATATAAAGCCCGGCTAATAATGAATCATAACTAAAAACAATGGTGCTATGTAAAACAGTTGATCAGGAAATTTTCGTCCTTCACCTATTACTGCTTTGCGTTCATTTGTTTTAATTATCAAGGGACATCTTACTACAAAACGAGATCAACTATAGATCAAGTTTAAACCTTCGGGCTAGCTATTGTATTTTGACTTTTATTCTGACTTACGTATAGTTTGTAAGACAAAATTCACAACTTAAAAACATAAATTGTTATGTCTCGGTCCTAAAGTCAGTTTTTGTGTTAAGCACCTTACGAAGCTCTGAATAAAGTTTAGAATACAATAACTGGGTAGAAAGTTTTGCTTGGACTAAAATTGGAAGAAACGTGGAACTCGTTTTATAATGAGACATTTTGGTTTGAGTCCCGGTAAAATTACAAGCCAGAGTTTTTAACACATCACTGAAAGAGAGTCAAACCAATTCGGCTCCTCCCGAAAACAGGAAATAATATAATGTCCTACATCGAAACGTAAGGCGAGCTGGGTTAATGACACTGAGGCGTAATGAAGGTTTGTAGCTTAACGTTACTTACAAACTAAGCCGCCGGGCCGGTATTTAGGCCAATAGTTGTGAAGAATGTGTGATAAGAACGTAATGTTGGTCCTTGTGGAACCACAGTGTCTGGAACAACTCGAAAGTTTGCGTTACGAATGAGGAGGCTGGTAATTTTCGGAGTTGGTGTGATAAGTTGCATTTCATTGTTGTTAGTACAGTAAACCATAGACAACCCATGAAATAAGTATGTCTATATAACGAATAATTATATATGTATAACGTTATTGTATCTTCCTTTTCAGAATGTCGGCAGCTACAGTGGAGGAGCGAGACGAATGGATCGAGTGCCTCCGCCGCTCAATCAGTCACAACCCGTTCTACGACATGTTAGCGCAGCGCAAGAAGAAGGCGCAACACAACGTGCACTCCGCACACTAGTCCACCACACACACACGACTCACGACCGCGAGTCATGTGCCAGTGCAACTACCGAGTGTACATACCTCTTGAAACTAACAATCTATTTGTTTGTCAATTGGTAATGTGATGTGCCAGACTGATCCAAGATCTCTCTGAAGAACAGTGTTCGCGAAACAATTATGATAAAACACAGATTACACAAGTAATTCAACAATAAATAAGTGCAATTTAATCGACATCAAGCCACCTCAGTAAACGAGCCTTAATTTTAAAATGTGGTTTATACAACTTCTGCCCAATAATACAAGTAAACATAAGTAATGTTTGTTTTAGGGGTGTAGCCTGTTATTAACGAAGTCGTATTTCAGTAACTCTTAATATTGACATTAATCATAATTTATTGTAGAAAATATAGTAGAATTTTATAATTACAGTGTACCTAAAGAGTTCTAGAACGAAATATGCATAACGAGTGATATGTAATGCGTCTGATATAAGGTCTATATCAATATTGATGGCGAAATAAGTTTTATTTATCTTGTTATTTTGTGTCAAAATCATATGTGAGCTTAACCCCGAGGTAACGTCCGTCAAAAGTCACCTAATGACTTGACAATAGCCATTAGTCATAACTCCAATGAATATGTGATATTTAGCCATGATACCGACGCAAGGAATGTATTGTGTTGTACATATCGAAACGCAATAATTACGCATCATTTCATGGCTGTTGGTCCATGTATATAAACGAAGGAAAGACTGAAAATTGTGCTTTTTAAACATCGCCTATTCGAAAATGGAACTTGTAGTCGCGTGCGTATTAATTTAACTTTCAAATTACCGCTGTAGTCTTAAAAATATATATTTTTGTGGAGAAGTCCGTATTACACGTCCGCACACATACGTAAATATATTCGCACACTGATGCAAAATGCAATGAAATTAATAAGGACGTGACTAAAATGAAATGAATGTCATGAACTGCAACTTCATGAAAACACATTTGAGTTCCTGTTGTGAGATTAGTTACGATTGTTATTATGAGCGAGTACTGCCAAAATTGTAGTAGAATATTTATCGGTTTTTGGCAATGTTTTAAACTTAGGCAGGTTATTTTGTCAGCGTCGCTTCTCAAACAGACAATAAGTTCAATTTTATTAGACATTGATATTGGCAAATGTATTGCTGATCTTTAGCCTAATTAAACCATGGCGGAATTGTATTACATAAAAAAGTATTACTTTGATAATATTATAATGTAACATATGTGAAGAAAATGTAAAGTAATACATGTATAAATAGTTTAATTAGCCTAACTTTAGTGTAGGTATGATGGCCATCGGTATTACTTCAAATGAGAATGTATATTTGATGACAGCAGATAAGGACGGCCATAACAACCAATTTTTGAAAAACTAATTAATGAGAAGAGAGAAATAAATCTCGGCATGGATCTACAAAGCGAATCGGTTTTATTTATATTTTAGTCAATAAATGAAATACAGGTTATGCTTGTCATCACATCAGCAAAACTCATCATCATTTCCGCCCATAAACATAGATATAAACAGTAGGTAATTAATTAGAAAAATCGCCTTTTACGTGGCCTAATATCATTAACATGTCTTAGAAATAGTATTTCAGGAGTTGGATGTTATGTTGCCATTAGTATAATTATTTTAAATTGGGCAACAAAATTTTAGTTTACATTCCTTTTCTCTTAAATCTAAATCTCAAAAGAATGTGAGGAAATGCCCTGGTTTTCATTAGCATTTTATACTGTAATGTTTTTCTTATCATTAAAACCTTTACGCTCTGTAAATAATTTCAAATAATATTCGATTTCAATATGTTTAATCCTATTAATTTCAATTTATCTTTATATGGATTTATTTATGTTACACAGTCAATAGATTTTAAAAGATTTTGTGAGGATTATATTTAAAGAGATCTCTTACATCTATGTATGAGTCTACGTTCGTATAATTCGTCATATTAATTTTAAACGGTAAAACGGCCATACTCTATTTATATTCGAACAATCGGTCAGTACAACGCCATGTGTAATGAGTGTAGACGAATGTTACAAAGGCTTTAATTATGCAATATTAAACAGGCGTTATTATTATTTAATTTTGAACAAGCAACGCTACTAAACAGTATGGCTGTTTTACTTAAATATTTACTATTTATGTAAAAATTATTGGTTTTGGAGAAATAATTTTTATTTTTTAAATTATTCAAATTTCATAGAACGCAATTATGTAGTAATGATATTAGGGGAGGTAAATATTCTGTTTTGTAATTATTGTTTATGGAATGGTGCCTAGAATTGATCTGCAACTAGTTAAGCTTACTATAGTAGTATTAGTGTACCTACTTATAGTGCGCTGTAAATTCGCTTTAGAAACGTTAATTTATCAATGTAATGTTTTATATGACAGCGGATATGTGCATAATAATGGTGTTGTAAATAATTTTGTAAGAAAATGGATATACATAAAATATGTTTATTTACTACTTGGTTTTTATTTTGGTAAAAATCTACTATTCAAATAACCTCATCATGTTATAGTAAGTGGGTAGATGGGTTGTGAAGACACGATTGTCTGCTCAACCATCGTGATTGTATCTGTCTTGATTGATTACCTTGATGGCGGACAAGGAAAACATCATAGTAAAAACGAGTTTACTACAAAGACAAGTATACGTTAATTGCAGCTCCCGACACGATAGTGAACATAATTAAATGACGAGTCGTCATAGCTGTACACGATTACGATAAATGCTTATCGTTCTTCCACGCAAATTGCAATACCCAAAGAACTAGTTACATGTACTTTCCTGAACACTTGTTTAATTCGACCGACCGTGACGCGTCCGCCTTCCTTTTCCGCTGGTGAAACGTGTGTTGCGCAAAGTAATGCTGAAATTATGATATTATGCTCCTATTGACGCTATCGAGACCTATCGTACTATTTTACACATGCAATCGTAATATCAATGATAAATATTACGAAATAGTATATTAGGTGATTTGCCTACATTGCGTGTTAGTCCCCCTCTTTTAATTGCGTAGGAAGGTACTTGTACGTTCGCAAAGATCGATTCGATATTAGGTAACTGCTAGGCGCGGATGATCGATGCTGTGCTTTCGTATTTAAAAGTGAAGGCTATGGAATAAGTTATGGGAACCTGTCTTTACACTCGTTCGATTGTTAGTTCAATTAAAGTTATTTTAATTGATGGGTAACTTCTTGTCTAATTACACAGAAGTTTCTGGATTGTCATCATTCAGCTGAGACCGCTGGCCTCGACAGGCAAAAACAGTTTTATCAGGCATACTTATTTAGTGTAGGTGCAGAAGGTACAGTCAACCACGCATCAGTGTCGCCCTACGAAATTCACCCATACATATCTACTGCTACAATGTGAAATTGTTACCATTACCACTGATGTTCGATTGACGCACATTGCACGAGTGCACATTACCTCACAGATTTAATTATC
Source organism: Amphipoea lucens (assembly GCA_947508005.1). NCBI lineage: Eukaryota > Metazoa > Arthropoda > Insecta > Lepidoptera > Noctuidae > Amphipoea > Amphipoea lucens. The sequence goes on along the minus strand of OX382358.1, from coordinate 15,270,205 downwards.
TATTATTCAATCTGTCTTCAGAAAGCAACTCACATTGCAGATTGCGGACAAAAATAACTTTAATTTCGGAAGGCGGTGTCATTGATTCCGCATTTTCGTTTTTTGATATCGGCTTCCAAAATTAAAGTTATTTTTCACTTTGTAGTGTTTTTTTTTTGGAAGTCGGTTGTTTTTTTTTGTAAAAAAGTTTTATTTTTTACTTTTTAGTTGTACCTACCCCACACAAATTTATATAACACTACTTGCTATCTAAATATCAGTGACAGGAAGCTATTAACCTTTTAACCGCCCGACTTTATATCAGATGTCGTGCCCCCAGCGCCCAAGAAAAAAAAGAAAAAAAAAAACGAAAAATAAATACCGATGAAACGAGCTGTGATGATATAATAATAATACAGATTAAACGAGATGTGTTATTTGGTCGTATATATACGACTCTGGCGGAATGGGCACGAAAATATTTGTCGGATTAATCCGACGTAGGCGGTTAAAAGGTTAAAACATCATCAATATAAACTAAGTGGAAAAAAATCCTATTATTGAAGCTAACTCAAAGACTACCCAAGCAAAGTAAATAAAATGTATATGGGACCACCCCTGAGGCATACCTTATCCATTAAAAAATGACAGAATTTTGCAAATCCGTCTTAAGGTGCTCCCTCACCGGGAGCATTCGCCTGTAATGTAACGTTACAGATTTGAACATTACATCAGTGAGGGAGGAAAATCGAGCATTACAGCGCGCACCTTGTAATGATACAAAACGAGTATTACCTACATCAGTGAAGGAGGAGAACCGAGCATTACAATGCGCACCTTGTAATGATACAATGTGTAATACCTTGATACAACTTGTAACATCAATGCGCTCCACTTGTAAAAAGTCTAATCTGTAATCTTACATTACACGCGAATGCTCGTCAGTCAGGGAGGTAGTATTGTAATGTAATGCTCCAAGTCGAATCTAATTTTACATTACACGCGAATGCTCATCAGTCAGGGAGGTAGTATTGTAACGTAACGCTCAAAGTCGAATTTATGATGTTACATTACACGCGAATGCTCCTGGTGAGGGAGCACCTTTAGAAATATGACGGAGTAAACCAAATTGAGAACCTCGTGCTTTTTTGAAGTCGGTTAATTAAATCAATTTATAAACGAAAAAGTTATGCCCGAATTACTTGAAAGATTAGAGCTACCTCAATAACAACTTTGACAGAAATGTGGGTGTACCGTCGTATACTTAACACATCTGCCTACCCCTTTAGAGGGTACAGGCGTGATGTTACGTTGTGTTATTGCGTAAACAATGCATATATGTATATGCGATAGCAGCAATCGCGGTTGATTTGCTGGCATTTATTGAAGAGTTCCGTTGTCTGTCTCCGAAACTCATCATCAGATCTTTACAAAATTTTAATGGAACCATTTCGGGATAAACCTCTTTCAGACATTATCCAAAGCTGTTATGCTGCTCAGCAAAGCAGCATAACAGCTTTGGATAATGTCTATAATATCTTCGTTATCGCTTTAAAACTAATGGAATGCGCTGATTTAGCAATCAGTATTATTTAATTAAATTTCAAAGCCTATAAATGGGTACATAATATATTATATACCTAGTGTCCTAGTATCAACAACTCCAAAATTCCAAATGAGGTCTGTTTGAGTCAATTGTGCGATTTCAATCACTTGCGTAACAATTGCTTTGTAATTCGTTTGTCGCTGAACTAACATTGGCGAGCACATTTATGCTAGTCACATTCACGTCTGACGATTGATATTGACGCTCTAACTTTAATGAGGACGATTATAATTGTAATTTAGTTTGTAAGTACGTAGGTACCTAGGTACTAGATTTGCAGGTGCGGTCGTTCGTACTGATCGATTGTTAATTTTGGTCCTAAGTATGATGTTATGTGCTGTTGTGTGTATGTGTTACGTAATTGGATGAGTGACTTAATAAAGAAGTGTTCGATAAAAGCGACAACAAGTTTTGAGAGCAGTGGTGATGAAATTAAATACACAAAATAAAGTGCCTGTCGGGGTTCGAACTCACGACCTAAAACTCGTATGTTGGGGCCGATACCACTAGGCCACCACTGCTCTGAAAACATCATAGTAGGTAATATAACATTTTATATAATGAATAATTATAATTATGAATAATTGATTTTGACCATTTATTGTTCACGACAGGGCCGGAAATGTACCCGCAAACCACAACCCATACCTAGGACAGAAAGGCGCCAAAGCGCCTGTGAGACGACAGTACCTAGGTATGCGTATGGCATATATATTTATACTTTTAGTTGTAATGTTAAAATAATGCAAGAAACATAGAAACCTAGTAGTAGTATTAATATTATAAACAGTGGGATGAAATCATCCGGAAAAGAACCGGAGTTACCGTCATAGCTTGCAGAGTAATCAAACTGAAGTGGCAGTGGGCTGGCCATGTTTGTCGAAGGACCGATGGCCGGTGGAGCAAACGAGTCCTGGAACTCCTGTAGAGGAGACCGACCGAGAGATCGGCAAACGTAGTGTGGAATGACCCCCAGCTAAATGGATCGACGATCTTAAGAAGGTTGCTGGGACAGACTGGATGCAGAAGGCGGAGGACAGGGTGTTGTGGCGCAGCCTGGGAGGGGACTATGTCCAGCAGTGGACTACGCTAGGCTAAGTTGATTGTTGAGAAGCATTAGGTAGGTATCACCCACTACCAACTTCTAGGTACTTACTACTTATAGGTATACTTAAACCATGGGGAAAATAAACGGTTAAAAGATTTAATTTTCTTATATCGTATCCTAGGTATTATTTACCTACTAGGAACGCAGGTATATGAACAGCGCTTTTTCCATCACACATCACACTATTTACGCTAATGTTATAGGCGAATACTTTTTATGACGATATTCTCACTGGATCGAGTCTTTTGCGGGTGAAACCGCGGGGCGCAGCTAGTTGACTATAAATGATTATGATTACCTAATCATAATCATTTACAGTCAACTAGCTATTGGTATCGCCTATTGATATCGAACTACCTACCTTTCCTCTCTTTATTAGCTCCCACTTTTTTGATTCATAAAACCATGCACTTGGTATATGCAGTTAGGTCATAAATCAACATACTAATGTTATAAAGGCGAAAGTTTGTATGTTTATTGTATGTTTGTTACTGTTTCACACAAAATCTACTGAACGGATTTAAATAAAATTTGGCACACAGTTTATAACCAGAATTAACACATAGGATACTTTTTATCTCGATATTTCTACGGGAGCGACGTTTATGCGGGTGATACAGCGGGGCGCTGCTAGTCATTCATGCTGCAACTCATGATGCAAGTGTGGAAAGTTTGTCATTGCAGTCAAGGCGGGCTTGCAGCCCGTACCTCTTCTTCTTCATATATATACCTACCACACTTTGGAATGCACAGCTTCATATTTCTGACTGACTCCTTGCCAATTCAAAAGTAAATGGCCTGTAAATGGTTTTAATTGAAATAAATGCTTTGAGTTTGAGTTTACCGATGGCGAGGGCGCAATACCTTAACGTTCGTATCTTCTGCTTCCCCGCCTGCTCCTCTCTCGACTTCGATAATATTTTAAGTAAAAACAACAACTTTATAGACAAAACATACTAACTTTCATCCCCTAATTAACCCCTTTAGGGGATAAATGTTCAAAAATGCTTCTTTAAGTACCTAATGCTCACTTTCGTTATAATATTTTATGGAACTCTTGTGCTTTTCTTTCATGCGTCTAGATCCAGTAGTTCAGGTTGTGCGTTGCCTTTTAGATAAAGCCAAGCGCACGTTGCAGCCGTACCGCATTTTATAGTGTGTGTTGGTTCATAGAAAACGCACGAAAGTGATGAAGGAGGATTTTTGCAATGAGTTGCGTTGCGGCGAAGCCCGCCCCAATCTGCGCTAAGCCTTTATCGTTGGCAGTTGTGGTTAGCCACAACAAGTCAACAACACTGCTGACAGGCCCGTAGTAGCAATTATAAATATCATTGAAAGTGGAGTACCTACCTAATGTGACCCATTTGATTGCCCTCTGGGGTTCTACCAGCTTTTGTACATATTGCAGTTATTATGTATCTATTGTGTTGGTAAAGTCCCTTTTATACTTAGTTCTAATAGAAGGGACTTTACCTAATAAATCTATGAATTATTTAAGGTCAAATCATTATTTAGGTAGAGCCAGGGAAATGAATTGTTAAGCAAATTGACAGTCAATCATTAATTTACGGTATATTCAATTTTCCTGACTGTTCAATACATGGTACATTTGTAGCTGTTGTTACTAGCATGTAATTTCCAACATAGCAAAAACAACAAAAAACGTCGATTGCACGGTGAATTGTCAACACTTGTGTCTTCAAGCTTTCTCTGCTGATCATGGCAATTTTCCGCCTCACTTTCCTTGCTATTATACTGAAACTTTACTTATAGGTAGAAAACGATTTGTTATGAATTTACGTTCTTTGACTGGTAGAAAATACTTAGAATTGTCCGCCTATATTTATGTATAGGTTACCACTTCTGCCTATAACTACATGAAGTCTAAATAAATAAACTCTACAAGGTAATATTGAGAAGGTTCCGTGGTTACAAACTTTGACCGAATTGGGAATCGAACCTAGGTCTTTACAGTCCACCTACGTTTATTTAAATAATAGTTTTTATTGTATTATGCTGACTATACATTATTATTTAAATAAAATAGAGTATTGTACCTATTTACTTTTATAGGGGGCGTATTTTTACAGCCGATAGTAGATTTAACATCGTCAATTTTATTACAGTAAGCATAATTCACGATTATTTATGCTCAATCTTACCCGAATGGATGCGTAAGAGTCGACGGTTTACGACTTATTACAGAACAATAGAGCTATTAACGCTATCAGCGTCAACTATGGATCAATGCATCGCTGATCTTTGTGAGCTCAGAACTAGTAATGAAGAATAATAAGAAATCGGATACATTAGTAGGTATGGGTACATAAGCATAATCGTCCCATAATGTTCCCGCTGAAACAGGCCTTTTCTCTTCGAGAGGGAGTGGGTTATAGATATACAACCACGCGGGCCCAGCGTGGGTTGGTAGATGGACATGTCTTCGAATTTTTAGTTCTAGGACATTTAGGACGGTTTCCTATGGTGGGTGCACATGTGGGAAATGTGACATATGTTGAAACGAACATGCCGCCCAAATATACTTACCTACTTATGTGCAACGTAAAATGTAACGTCTCTACGTATCTAACAGTGGCCTATAGATAAAGTAGGTACAGTTAATTTAAATGTTTCAATTAAAAGTAAGAAAATTATCACTTTGTTGTTTCCGTTCTAATTGTTATTCAGAACTTATATGGTTGTGAGTCAAAGTAGTAATTTTATTAATAGGCGCTATCAAAATGATATTATTATGGACTTATTTTGATGGAAGAATTTTATTGTAATAATTATTGTTGTTATTTAATGAGTCAGTGGTCAGTCTATTATTTTTTAGAAAATAATTATATTTTCTTATCTACGTATTATACAATATTATACCTACTTAGAAACTTGCTTAGTATATCCAAATTAATAATGGATCTTTAATTAATTATATATTATGTAGTTTACTGTGGCGTTCAAGTTATCGTGGGAGCTAGTGTCATAGGTACGAGTAGGTAACCCACTGAACTATTTATTTATTGTTTGGCACCATTTCCATCAGTAATTTCCATCGATTACCTATGCAAATATTAGGTAGGTATTTCAAATGGAAATAGATTATGATTCTTAATCCTGTTCTGCAATTGATGAAAATATTTGTATCAGGGTTTGTGGGTATTTACCAAATAAAGATAATGTACTTACAATAAAATTACTCCGTATTCCCCTATGGAAATCATTGGTTCCTCGGAGCTCTACGTAGCCACATACGAGGAACTGATGCTACTACCACGATAAGCTACGTTCCGTAGGCAGGTAACCTTTTGCTGTTCTAATTTTTAAATCAAACATTCACCTAAACCGGTCATTCAATATGGAAATGAAATGTATACCTAATAAATACCATTTTAACGAAATCCCCGCTCCACATCGGAACTTCTATCATGACGATGCCAGTGTGTCAAGGTCTGCCAAGATAGCAAATATCTTCACAAGGTGTATAAATGGTAAGCTGTTAGCGCTCTGCTGACATGTCTCATGAACCGGTTTAGTTATTCATCAGTAGGGTACGCATGTTTTGTAAGGTTTATGAGAGACATGCCGATGGGGCAAGAACAGATGGCACGGTTTGTGTCATCTTACATAATGATGTTGAGAGATTCTTAGCGATTAATCCTACTAATATTATAAACGCGAACGTTTGTGAGGATGGATGAATGGATGGATGTTGGTACTCCTCCACACAAAAACTACAGAATGGATTTTATTTATTCATAGGAGAACCAACAGCTATAACAGAAGCATAACAATATTATATGAGACATAAAGCCAATTACAGGTTCTCACGGGTAGAAACAGAAAATGTAGTAGAAATCTTAGGATCACTAACAAGCACGAAAGAAAAAAATACAAATATAAGGTATATAAGCAGTATGCACTTTTAAAAAAGTCAGCGTTCAGCCGAGCACGTGCAGAATTTTGATGAAACATTACAGTAATATAGCTTATACATCATCATAGTATACTTTTATCCCGATATTCCCACGGGATCGACACTTATGCGGGTGAAACCGCGGACGCTGCTAGTTTTATTTTAACTGTCTTGTTGCTGTGCTGTTATTGTATTAATGCGTTAAAAAGATAAGAAAATCCCAGGCAGAGAGCAGGATAAGTAATCAACAATCATAATTTAATCATAATCCTGAAGTAGGTAATGTTATTAAGTGATTAGCAAAGTGTTAACGTACTAGTTTAGTATCATTTATCACTCATCATTTTAGTTCAGACTTTGCTATTGTTCATAGAATCGATTTTAATGTATTTACTATGATTAATTAATGTAGTTTAGTTGTACACACGGCTACACATCAAGCTATACATAACCAGTAAAAGCTGACTTCTGACTGTACGAAAAACCTATACAATGCGAGGTCAGCGAAAACTGGATATGTATAGCTTGATGTGTAGCCGTGTGTATCTACAGGATGTTACAGAAAGGGTATATCAATACAAACGGGTTGAAGAGTGTATCTGGTCTAGAATCTCTGTACAAAATTTCAGCTCAAAAACAGTAACTTTGAAAATGACTAATATTTTTTTATTTCGATAGTTTATTAAATTGAAATCATAACAAACATGTCACCGCACTACGAGGGTCATTATCCATTATCTGTAGTGTGTCTGTGCGCCTAGTACACGCACATCACGCCGCCGCGCGCCAGTGCAGCGCCGTGATGTCGAAATAAAAAAAATATTAAGCATTTTCAAAGTTAATGCTTTTGAGCTGAAATTTTGTACAGAGATTCTAGGCCAAATACACTCTTCAACCCGTTTGTATTGATATACCCTTTCCGTAACACCCTGTATAGAGGGTCAAATTAAATTAGCTAGCGAAACTCCGCGGACGTGCTGCGTATCGATATCGATATCTAAACATGAGAAAGCAAAAAATATGATGGTTTTTTTGTAGGGTCATCGATCGCCGTTATTCTAGTCACTTAAAATATCAGTTTAAAACATCTGTTTTATTCGTGTAAACACAGACGTGATGGGTTTCGAGACAAAAGAAAACGGTTTTTCTCAACTCGTACTTCGAGTCACAAAACTACCAGTGGTCGTTGTCCTCCAAAAAACAATAAATCATTCTATTTTTTTATGTTATCGTGTTTAGATAAATGTCTCGCTGATGGTGGCGCATGTGTTGGATCATTTAGCTCCCTTCAAAATGGTTGAGCTGAATGGTGCTAATACATGCGTCATGTTCGTGAACGGGCGCCGTCAGTAGGGACTGGTCATCTCTTTGCTGCCACGGCTTATTTTAATTTAATATTTGAATTGTTTTTTCTCATCTTCTCATTATGGACGCTTTTAACGTTCTGCATCGTTCTCACATGTATAATTTTTAACATGAATGATGTAACCAAGACTTTGTAACCATATTATTATTATCTTACTAGCTGCTGCCCGCGACGTCGTCTGCCTGAAGGCTCTACAGCACCAAAAATACCTAAGATGCCAGTGTCGCTATAGCATTATAAGTAAACAACTTTTAAAATAGCATTAAAATATAAGTTTTTTTTGCAAGCGAAGCAAGTGAAGAGAGTTATATGGGAGTCCTGCTGAGTTCAGTGTGGTGTGGGGGATGTGACTGAACGAAATAGAGAAAACAATGCAGGAATACATTCCAGGACATAAAAAAGTAAAAATACGTACAAAGGCATCATACCTTAAAACACTTCCCTATAAACAACGTTGGTAGTTATGCTGCCAGGAGCCAAAATGTAAAGAGAGTCAGGACTGGTGACGCGGGAGCAAGCGACGTACAGTTGTCCGTGTGAGAAGCAACTCGTCCTGAGGTCGACACCCGCTGCCCTCAGTGTCTGCCTCTATTGATGGTTATCGCGAAGCAAACACTCACGGGGAACTGTACGCGCTTGAACTGGAACAGGAAGATATGAGGTATGAGGGGAATGCGTGGTATAAATACTGCCTCGCCAACGCCACAACCCGTAAGAATTTCCGCCTCAATGGTGTGTCTGTAGAGCGAAATGACTTTAGGGTGGGTCCCGTTACACAACTTCAGAGGAGATAGGTTCCGAAGAAGCATAATCGGGACACCGACCTTCAGCTTGATGGTATGTGCTGGAAGTCCACTTGCTGACAGGGAGTTCAGAAATTCCACGGGATAATGTGTGGCGTCATCTTGCTCGACAACAGTGTTTATCGAGGTGTAGACCACTTCATTCCCCTCAATTTCTGAGAGAATGCATTCGTTAATTGCTGCAGCCTGATCATTTTTGGACGTCAAAATGGCCCGCTCACACACCCAAGAATTCTGCAGGTGCAGTATACGACTGATGTCCCCGTACACACAGCAAATGAGTTCTTCTAAGCTGGATACCACTCTACCGAGAGACTTTGGAAGCACCACCTGTCCACCTCTCTATTCTGGTAGAGTGCCTTCGCCAAGATTTAGAAGGACATTGGAGAATTCTTGAGCACGTGCATTGCCGCCGAGCCGAGCTCTCATATTAATGGTCAAGCGCAGCGTACGAACTCGTGACCACAACGAAGATAGTTTCAACGAAGCATTCACCTCGTCAGCCCTCGATCCCCGTGTCACCACGGGAAGCGTTTGCCGGAAATCGCCACTGAACAGAACAGCTGTGATACGACGCATCAAATGTTCGTTCCTGCGGATGTCCTGCAGGGTTCCGTCCACGGCCTCAACTGCCTTCCTATTGGCCATCGTACACTCATCCCATACGATCAAAGAGCAATCCTTGAGCACGTGTCCCTTATCGCTGTTACGTGACACACCACAAACAGGCGTTTCGGCGCTCTCTAAATCGATAGGAATTTTAAACATGGCATGTGCTGTCTTGCCACTCGGAAGCAGTGTGGCAGCGATTCCCGACGACGCTACAGCAATAGCAATTTTGCCTTGCCTGCTGACCTCTGCAAGTATGCAAGTGGTAACAAATGTTTTTCCTGTTCCACCAGACGCATTCCAAGAAAAACATTTGACTCTGGTTTTTTCCCAACGCTTTCAAGGACGGTGTCATAAATTTGTTTTTGCTCTGAAGAGAACAAAACGACATGGTCATTTCGCCCGGATCGTAATTTGTCTCAGCGTTATACTCCCGATTTACACGGTCTTGATGCGGTGATGATTGGGGAGCTGGTAACCCATATTCGATCAGTGGATTGCCGCCGATAGAAATGACCACATCTTGAAGTGAACTGAGACAGGTGTTCAGCACGCGTTCATCAGTTACTCCGACTTCGTCTCCAGTAGAAACATAACTTTTTTGTAATACTTAACACCGCATTTTTTTTTAATTGTCGTCCTCAACTCTGTTCAAGATTTTAAGGGTTTTGTTGGAACTTGAATTTGTCAAAACGATAAGATACAACTTTTATGAAGAAAATGCACATTGCCATCTATGAATTTTAAGAATAACTAACTACTAACCTCGCCAACATGATCAAATTTAAATTATTAATTTCCAAAAAGTGTCAACATGTAACTTGATTTGATTTTTATGAAATCTCATAGATGGCGCTGCTTCAAAATTTTCTTTATACTACTAAAATTCATTAAACTATGTTTTTTCTGCCCAAGTTACTTAAATGGCGTAGTTTTTATAGTGTAAAGCTAGATAATAGCATGGCTTACTGAAAAACAACATTTAAATATGCGTCGTTAGATTACACGCTGTCACAGAATGCGTAAGAAAAATAAAGATTCACAGCTCCTCCCCCATAGGTGATAGCGTGATAATATGTAGCCTATATGTTGACCCGACCTCTTAGTAATATTCATGCAAAATTTGAAGTAAATCCATGCAGTACTTTTTGAGCTTATCCCGGACATACAGACAAACAGACAAACAGACAAAAATTCTAAAAACTATATTTTTGGCTTCGATATCGATTGTAGATCACGCCCCAAGTATTCTTTTAAAAAAATATTCAATGTACCGTTTTGACTTTCCTACGATTTTATTATATGTATAGATTCCAGTGTATTTATTGTATTTATGTAAAGCTGTTGGTTTTCCATGTGATAAATAAATAAATAAATAAATAAATAAATAAATATTATTTTGATTTAAAAGAGTGTCCATGGAGTTTCTTGCCCGTTCTTCTCCATAGGTACCTACTCTTTGGAATGGGCAACTAGCTTCATCTTTCTGACTGACCGACCCCTTGACAATTCAAAAGTGCCTGTAATTGGTTTAATTGAAATAAATGCTTTGAGTTTGAGTTTTGAGTTTGATATCGACACTCATCATGTCTGCAGAGTTTTGCTAGCTATTTTAATTTTATACTGTATTGCAACAAATACATGTTCAACAACAAGTTTTTTGTTCTCAGAAGTTATTAAAAAATTTGGAAACTTATATTTTCTTCACACATTTTGCAATGGTTGGAAAAACTAATTGGGAATTGGACACACTTGACATTTGAACCGGTTGTTTTTAACGAAGACATTCAGAAGCATACATTTTTGTAAGACTTGATCTTAAGACTTTCGATCTCTGACAACCTAATGGTGTCCTCAAATTGCTATAATTATTTATTTATTTAATTAGGGTCTCCAACACTAATTATGACACTCCAAAGATCGTAAATTGTAACATACTGTTATTAGCGCACAGCAGGATGCTACATTAAATTTTGTGAATGTAGGAAGGTAATATAAACCCTCAGTTGTTTTTACTACACCCTTGGGAAGTGTGGGATGGGATTATTTGTAGGCCAGAGCTACCTAAGTTTATGCTGACATACTAAATTTAATTCAGAGAATTTTATAACTTGGTGGATAGCCTTTACTAATTAAGTTTGTAACTTTAGGGACAAGTTGTACCTACATAATTCTGATGATAATAAGTACAAATTGTTCTCTATTCTCTACAGAAATGAAGCTCTATTATCCGTTCAATACAGCCAGTATGTGTTTGATTGAATTGTAGCGTAAAATTAATTCGGTACGCATTTGGAACCTAGCATTGTTACCCCACTCACAATGCAATGTATGTCAATAGCAATTCAATAATATCAATACACGTTTGTTTGGGTAAAGCAGCTTCAACTTAATGTTTAGTTAGAATACCATTATTTTGTTCATTATAATTACTTGAATACCTACGTACTGTCTGTCCGCATTTCAAACACGCGACAGGTACCTAGAGTCAATCATAGGTTATGAAACAATAACTATAAATAGAAGAATGATGACAGAAGGCCAGGAATGTCTGTCGAAGGTCCGGTAGCCTTTGGAGCAGACGAGTCCATAGGCGGAGACCACGAATCAGTAAGTGTAGCTTGGGACGTCCCCCAGATAGATGGAGCACGGGACAGACTGGATGAGGAAGGTGCAGAGCCGGGTATGACCTTGCCTGTGTTTGTCAAGTAGTGGAGGATTGCGATAGGCTAAATAAAGATGAGTAGGCTAGAGATGCATTATTTCACAAATACCTGGCTATCCAAGTGGTCTGATAATAGTTATCATGATATTATGAATCGCCATCACTCGTCAGGCGAAGTCAAGCCTTTGGAGCAGGCGAGTCCATGGGCGGAGACCACGAATCAGCAAGCGTACCTCGGGAATCCCCCCAAATAGATGGAGCAAGGGACAGACTGGATGAGGAAGGTGCAGAGCCGGGTGTTGCCTATGTTGGTCAAGTAATGTAGGATTGCGACAGGCTAAAAATAGATGGGTAGGCTAAAGATACCTTCTTTCACAAACATCTGGCTATACCAGTGGTCTGATCATAATTATCATGAATCGTCATCACTCGTCAGGTGATGCAGTCAAATTCGGTCAAATTTGTACATGATGATGACATTATTTAAAAAGTAGGTAATAATCACACTAAAATAAATTAACCAACTATGATATCTTTATGATTCTTCTAGTTACGAGTACGTGATAAACATGATTGCACCTGAAATCATAATATAATATGTTTCAACACTGTTCTTGTGGTTCGATTAACGTTTTTCTGAATAAGCGGCACTTCGACCGTTTTATTACTTTGTTTCATAATAGAAACTTTTAAGAGTGCATACTCAAGGACGAATCTAGATAAAATTCTAATTTTATAAACAGTTTTAACTATAGGTAGGAGGGTATCTACTTACAAAATTAGGTAGGTACTAACAAATAATAGTCTGCATACGTTCGACTTTTACGGCAGATTTACAGATTAAAGAAACTTCTAATGTAAATTAGAAGGTAGCTAAGAGAGTAGAGAAGATTGGTGATCCTTTGATCTCCAACTAAAACTGTTTCGATAATTTTACAATGGCACTTGCCATTGGTCAGACTTTTGAAGGAATATATCCCGTTCCCTTACCCGTGATATCATAAATCATTTATGGAGATGGTTTACCTAAGTGTCAGCGTTGTGGATAGTGAAAGTGTGACATCTTTGCTGACCTGAAGTAAAGCATGTTAAATCAGTAATGTGTTGATAACCTTGACTAAGGTTAGCATGCCGGTGAGTTACTACGTCATTATCAAGTGCACGCTGTTGCACGTAGGTGTAGGTACCTTGTCGATTACTCCTGATAACTATGATGATATTTAGGTATATAGAGCACTGATTAAGTCGCTTACAGTGCCATAGGTTATAGAACATAATTTTCTTTTAATATCATCATCTTGAGGAATCAACTGTGATTGTTATGGACTTCTGAAAGACTGACTGAAGGATTAAGGCTCTTATGCAAATAATCAGTACCTATTTAATCAGGCAAATAACGTGTGAGACTATCTACTTTAGTCATAAACTACCTAATCTTGAATCTTTTTAGCAATTGTGAGGGGGTTACTGCAGTTTTCCCTTTGACTTTTTTCAATTAAACCATTGGCCGTAAATATTCAGAAAAAAAGAACTATTTATGGGCTGAAATGAATGCATGAAATCGAGAATTCGTTCACTAATCAAACGCCATTACAGCAAAAAAAAAACTAATTTACACCATAACAGCAAATAATGAATTAAACCCAGAATTTGAAAATAAAGATTAAAGTTATCACCTTATTTTGAAAATTAATTATCTTCATCACTAGCCAGAGGTAGAAATTGGCTACACCTCAAAACTCTCTGGATTGGTATTTGAACAACTGTGTTTATAAAGATCCATAGCATAATTTACATAGAACGAATGACTCACATCCATGGCTAATATCATCCGAAAATGTAACGCCATGTGAATGTTAATTGGGGAGATGTCGAACGTAGAAGGTTACATAAACATTTTATGTAGGTAAATAAAATTGTTTTTACCTTTTAGTAGTTTTTCTTTTTATAATTATAAGCATATGAGCCTATAATGTTCCCACTGCTGGGAAATGGGACGCAGGCCTCCTCTTTTCGAGAGGGATAGGGCTGTAATCTACCACGCGGGCCCAGTGCGGATTGGTATATTACACATATCTCCGAATTTTTGGTTCTAGGACATGCCGATTACCTCCCACCATTTTGAAACAGTGGTGATGACATTATTTGCACAAAATGAAGCGTAAAAATATATATTTTATGTAAATATGCTGGTTTCCATGCTAGATTGTATGGAATTTCAAAAATGGTCACAAAAGAAACGACATTGCTTTTGCTTATGAAGAAAAGTGACACGTGATAAAGTGTGTTCTTTGCAGCAGGAAATATTATGTGATTTTCCTGAGATTGGTTATTTTATTTACTTTATGCCTTTTCTGGGAAAGTTTTAAAAGTCTAATCTGATCTATCTAGTCTGTATTGTCCCATTGCAGCACGTGAACACAATAAAAAGCAGCAGTATAAAGTGCACTCCCTCTGTCTTTTCTAATCAATTCTGTCTTTTGCTAGGTCCGACCCAGTCCTTTCGGCAGGAGTCAAACTGGTCCCGCCATTTTCGCCTTGGCCTGCCGTGATGTTAGCATGCATTTAATGGGACCCAATATTTTTTTAAACTTATGCCAAACATGTCTTATTACAAAACGATTTCTAACTTTAGACCTAGCCTGAACCTTGGAGTCAGTTATTTTATTTTGAGCTTTATTTCGACAAACGTGAAGTTCTTAATGCAAATTTTTTTTGCCTTTGTACAGTATTTTTTTTTCACTTGTGCATAAAGTTTTAATAAATAAATAAATTGACAACCTACTCGTAGATTCGTGTTTATCGTCAGCTTATGTAATAAGAACTTTAACTTTGTCGGATTATAGTCCCAAATAAAAAAAATGGCTCGCTGGTTTAAACCTGGGTTTAAAGATAATCCTTGTTTTGTAATAAGGCCGATGTTGTTTTATTATTTTGGTCTTAGTATCAAGGCTTTCATATTTCTCTATCCTTTTGACCGACTGATCATCATCTACCCAGCCTTTTCCCAACTATTTTGGATTCAGCTTCCAATCTATTGCTAAAGCTGAATACCAGTATTTTATATGGAACGACTACCTATCGGATCTGCACATCTCAGTTACTGTGTAATACGATACCCCTTGGTAAGACCGGTTTTCAGACTTTTCCTTTTGACCGAATGATATAAAACACATTCAATCTGTTCTTGCTTGCTTAAACTTAGGTAATCTGTTCATTGCCTCGTGTTTATCACGTAACTGAACAGTTTGTATTCAAGATAAGAATAGCCTCAACAACAATAATTTATTTGTACAGTCACCAAAAGCAATAATGGATACCTATGTGTCCACTGTCCAGGCTCTAACTCCAACGTTTTTTAAATTTTATGTCTACTGAGAGGTTAGTCTTTGAAAAGGGTTGTCTGATTGGGTCCATTACCCAATGTTTAAAAAGTTATTCGTATTCATTTTTAGTTATGTGTAGCGCGGTTCAAAACGATGAAAGAAAAATCGTGGAAATCGGCGTGACCTAAAACCAAAAAATTCGGAGACATGCGACATTCACCAATTTGCATTGGGCCCGCGTGGTGGATTATGGCCCACTCCCTCTCACAGAGAGGCGGTTTGTGTCCCAGCAGAGGGAACATTATAGGCTGATTATGTAAGTATGTGTAGCACAATGCCTAGGAAAAAGAGTGTGTGGAAACCGTTTATAGCAGTAGGTTTAAACGTTAAGAATATACCTACTGTCATGTTTGCGTTCACAATGAATATTGCTGCAAAGATGTCTGTTTTCCTTGCACACTAAGCTGTTTGGTTGACTGTACACAATCAATAGTATCAATGTTTTCGCAAGCGATGAGGTCACATTTTTTCTTCAGTTATATTAGTGTAATAAACGGTTGTCATGGTTTCGATTCCGAGGTTTCACGCTTCACGGTTGCCGACTCCCAATGTTAAGTGGCTAGCAGACAGTTTAGTGCTCAGACACGACTGAATGACGACTTCGTATTGTGCATAATGGACGAAGACACGATCTGTCACCACTTGCTAATGTAGTCACACTATGTACAATATAATTTTAAATCATCATAAGAAAACCAGTTACTAAAATAAACGACTAACTAACTTACAATACAAATATATAAAAATAAAAATAACAAAGGACACTTAGGCGTCGAAGTATTCATCCGCATCGCTGTCATCCGGAAACGTGCCCAGAAGACTGGCAGCATCGCCACGTTGAATGGCAATGCTAATTCTTTGGCCAAAGAACGACCCAGCCCTCTGGTCACGTGAAGTATCGACTAGCCGGCGAGAAATTTCCTTAAAAAGGAGACGCGCGCTCGGGCCCCATGACCCGAGCGTTTCGACCCCAAACGGCTCAAAGCTGTAGTTGCCCATAAGGTTACAGTATTTGCGCCGCTTGAGGGTCTCAGCAGCTGCAGCAGCGGCGCCAGCACAGCCCGCAGTGCTAGGAACATGAGATGGCGCAAGGGTATCGACACATGTTGCGTCCCACACCAAAGGCCTACCCACCTTCCAAGGCAACAACGTCATACCGTCTGGTCTCTTCCCATCATCACGTACCAAGCCGTTTGGTTCTAACACCGCTGGTACGCCGGCGGTGACAAGGGCTCGACGAATAATATCGTTGATGCTGGCGTGCCGTGCTATGCGACCTGCGCTCCTGCAGCAGGACAGGCCATGGTGTCCGAGACTGTCGACAGCTTCACCGCAGTGACATCGATGCGGAGCAACACAAGGTGCACCCAAGCGGAGACACGTAGCGAGCCGAAACGATGAGTCATCCATCATTGTGCCTATGGTGGATGACGGGAGCGCCTGAAGCCACAAACCTGACTCCCATTCTCCCACAGCCAGCAGACGGGCACGCTCAACAGTATTACGTGACGTGTTTACAAGGATATTCCGTATAATACTGCAGAGCGGCACGTCCCACCGTCTCTGGGAAGACGGGTTATCAGGCAAAACCGTATTGGGACAAGCCATTTTCCAAGCGTTCAACGCATCGGTCAAAAACGGCACTTCAAAATCGACCAGTGAGGAAGATAAAATGTTCCTGGTTAATTTATCGGTACTGTGGACCGAGGAGAGGAAGGCTGGTAAACTAATACTTGAAATTTTGCGGAAATCATCATAATGTATACGGAAAACTATGGATTTCCCATGTTTTGTATTATCTTGTATGTACCTAGGCAATGAGAGATAATTACAGTATGCATACTTCTAGAGAGCAGTGGTGGCCCAGTGGTAACAGCCGCGACTTACAAGTTGTAGGTCGTAGGTTCGAACCCAAGCAGGCGCTTTACTTTGTAAAAAAAACACCACACTCATCATCACCACTGCTCTCAAAACGGTGAAGGAAAACATCGTGAGGAAACCGGCATGTCCTAGAATCAAAAATTCGAAGACGTGTGACATCTACCAACCCACACTGGGCCCGCGCGCTGGATTACGGCCCACTCCCTCTCACAGAGAGGAGGCCCGTGTCCCAGCAGTAGGAACATTATAGGCTGATTATGTTTATGCTTATACTTCTAGATATTATACAGACTTAATTTACACTTTTATTAGGTAGATACACGTGTGCCTGTCGATAGAAAATCAGCAGTAGGTTATTTATGCACATGTGTGTTCTTGTAGACTGTAGTGTTATGCTATAGTGCTGCCTGCCAGCCTGGGCTTAAATAGACGTTGAAAGTCTATTATCGATTGTAACTATAGGCTGATTTCACCAAAGTCAGAAGGCCAATTCCCGTTATTAAAATGTTCAAAATCTAGTCGCAACCTCATCTCAGCGACAATGTATGTCGAAAATGTAGGGAAATTAGAAGTAGGTAAGTATTTTTACAGATTGAGACTGAGAGCAGACTGTGAAGGTTTTTAAAATTAAGAGAATTGCCCCTCTGGTTCTATAGTATGAAAAAACTGTCAAAAATTCGAAATTTATTCTCAGGACCATACTTACTCTACAGATAATTTTATCCGAGGAATAATTTTGAATTTTGAAAGTTTTTCCATACAAAGTATGTCAGACGTCAATTTTATTCCACGAATTAAAATTATATGTCGATTGAAAAACCATCCCTTAGAGATATAGAATATTTATTACAATAAAAAATACAACAGTTTATTTCCTTTGTTTATGAAATACGCAACTGCGAAAGTGTTACTCGGCCAGTAATTACAATTATAGAGTAATATGCACACGTAAAAGTTAATTATACTTCCTCTATCTAACGTCGTTACATAATACTTAATAATAATAACAAACAATGTGATGATTACGATACAGTTAGAAACTTTTAAAATTTTAAATGGTTGCTATTAACATTTTTTTTTCTCATTCGTTGAGTTTCGGCTACTGCATCAACGCATACATAAATTATGAGAAAAATAAACTGCCTCGTTGCCTCGGGAGTCGGTCGCAAACGGTCTAGTGGTCGCAAGCGCTACGTTGGTCATGGTTCGATTCCCAGGTCGGGCAAAGTGTTATTGGGGTTTTTCCATTAGTAATTTCTCAGTAGCCGGAGTCTGGATTAGGCCCGCCCCCTATTACATGGCACTTAAACATACCTGGCGAAATGTGGGTGTACTATAGGTGCACCTCTCTCTAACTCTTTGGGAATTAAAGGCGTGATGTTGTTATTTAAAATGATGTATATATACTTAAGGTACTGATTGTAGCATTTGTGTCTACAGTGGGATCTACCTCCTGTGAAAAGGTATGTTGACAATGATTCATAGCTGAGACATTTCATACTGTAAATCTTTTGTGTGTCAGTGACTCACAAAGGTACCTCAAGCAAATAATAAGTGCATCATCCCTTTAATTGCACAGGCAGATAAACTGTAGGAATGCTTTTCCTGTATTTTCCAAGTCATCTTACACTTAATAGTTAACACGTGTCTATCTACCTGTACCTACCGTTAATAAGATAGAAAATGTAAAAACATTTACATAAAATACACAAAACAACACAACATACACAAACAGACACACAACACACACACACACACATATACGTATAGGTACACATTAATAGAAAACATGCATCACATGCATGTCGTAAATGTGTTTTGTAGAAGCAAAGTTATTTTTTACCGACTTTGCGACATGTTTATGTGGAGCTGTACACACTGTACTATTTGTGTAACAACTAAGAATGTTTTCAAGAACTGAACTGTTATTGATTTTCCCTCATATTGTGGCGAAGTTATAGCGTGCGGTGACCAAGCGTGCTACTATACAATTTAGTGACCACTTAACAGTCAAGATTGGGTGTAATAAAAAGAATACCCCTTGAAATTGCGAAGGAATAGAGCCCCTTTGTGCTTTTCCTTGGAATGGCTGTGTAATTATTTGTATGCTGACTCAGACCATTCATCAGAAAAACCTTTGATTCAGCACCTGCTTTAAACATTTGTAAAGTTCATTAAACTTCACTAAAATAAAGAGGCATAAGGCTTATACTAGGTTTCTAAAAGACCAATCAATACATTTGTTGACAGAGTGCCAAACTAATAATTTTCAATTAAGAGACAAAGACAATTTCCGGTTTTTTTAAGACAGTTCGCATTCTAATCTCAGTCTCAATCTCTCAAAAATACAATCAATTTTCATGCATTTTTGACGAGTTTTTGTCATTGATTGTCGCTGAGATGAAGTTGCGACTTGAATTTGAACGTCTTTAAGGACGAGAATTGGCCTCCAGATGTGATTGGCTAACTGAAATCACAAATCTGACAGGTAATTTTTGTGATGATTGTTGCATTTTAGAAAACGGTTGTTAGGCAAAGAAGTTATTTTTTCACGTAGCTTGAACTTATTGAGCTGTGACTAAGATGTGGAAACTATGGAAATTATCAACAAAAAAATAATAGGTACTTTATGCGTGTGATTTATCTTATGAAAACGTAAGCGTAATCAGCCTGTAATTGTTCCCAATGCTGGGACTCTGTGACAGGGAGTGGGCTGTAGGTAATCTGAGCTGTAATCTACCACGTGTGTCAGTGCGGGTTGGTAAATGTCACGTTTTCGAATTTTTGGTTCTAGGACATGCTGGTTTCCTCAACAATGTTTTCCTTCACCGTTTTGAGAGCAGTGATGATGATGAGTGTGGTGTTTTTTTTTTACAATGTAAAGCGCCTGCGTCGGTTTTGAACCCAGGACCTACAACTCGTAAGACAGAGCCGTTCCCACTGGGCCACCACTGCTTTCCAATGAAGACGTAGTAGGTACTTACCTACCTATAATAGGTAAGAATAGAATAGAACACTCTTTATTATGTACACCATATAAATTACAGACATAAATATAGAAACTTTACAATGGGTGACAGATCCCAGAGATGGCGGTAAGCTTTGTAGTTAGACAATAATAACCAAATTGTAACAGGTGTCGATTAAATTGAGAAGCTGATGTAGAAAACACTACTTTATTATACCATGCATGCGAGTTAGCCATAGTTAGCACTGCAGCATGTTTAATTAGCAACGATAATAAAAATTAATCATTTATAATTAGCTTCACCTTGATATTTCTAAATAGAAACAGTTTTAGTATGAATGTGGACATATTATGTGGTTCTATACAGCCCTACTACCTGCTTGTTTCAATATAAAGATCTTTGTTTGTCATGCGCTATAAAAGTAAAGTAAAAGTGGAGTCACTACTTGTACAGTCTGCAAAAACAATGTTTTTGAAGTGAAAATTTGGCGCTGAATCGCATATGTACTCGGCTCTGAATCGCGTATACTCGGCTCTAGTCGTAATTAACTTTTACCGTCTGTTGTTTAAAAATAGCTGGGAATTTCGCATTATATCAGTTTCTTCTGTAAAATGATCGAGTACTTACTTAATTACTTTTTACAGGATTTTCCTTAGGGCAGATTATAGTTTTTATTCATTATCAATAGCATGGGCTGCACGCAATGATTTTAATCAGAAAATAATAGAAACAGTGGCATTCATTGAACCTGTTTTTAATCTTTTATGTTGGAAAATAGTCCAGTTAAATTTCCTGTAGGTAGGTACATACCTAGTTACCTACTACAATGGATAATAATTGACAACAATGAAATTTACTATTCAATAAGATAAAATACCAAGGTCTGATCTGAACAGAGTACCTAGTATAGTATATGTATAGGTACCCTGAGAACACCAAAAAACAGTTTAGTTGCAATTTTCTATACTGACTGTATAGTCAGTATAGAAAATTGCAGCTAAACTGTTTTAAAAAAAAATATCTGCGGCTCTGGTGATACCTGTCGTGTATACGGCAGGTATCACCAGATAAATGAAAATTCCTTACAAAAATAACCAGCCCTACAGAAAATGTCTTTGCTGACCATACAAGGTAGGTACTAGCAGAGCCGCAGCGGGTAAATTATAGCGCGTTTACTCGTTTATCGCGGCGAAGACGGTCACGCAATACCACGCCGTTTACTTCGAAACACTTTATTTTTACCCACCTATGATATAATGTGTGTTATTATATGCTCACTGCGAAGCCGTGAAACGGAACTGATGGAATAGCTGCTATATTATTTTTTATGTAACCTAAGGCACCTTAAGCTCTTTTAGAACTAGTTAAACTTTTCTTGCATTCTGTTTCACTATGAGGATTTTTTTAGAATATGGTGATGCCCGCCCGAATATTGTAGGCTAAGGGATCCGCTTCTCGAATCAGGGTTGTAGGTCAGGAATCTCTTATATGGAACCCATTAGCGACGAATCTTTTTATTTAGTTTTGGGTATCATTGACTGGCGGTGAAGGAAAACACTGTGAGGAAATCTGGACTTTTAATACTTAGACTGAAATAGGGCCTCGTGGCTAAGTTATAACAGCCGCACGGGTTGATCGATCAGGTTAAGCTTTGCTTGCTATGCGTTTACATACCGAGATCCCTCCGTGCCTCGGAAAGCACGTTAAGCCGTTGGTCTCGGCTGTCATTCGTGGATCTTTGACAGTCGTTACGGATCGTCAGAAGTCCAAAAGTCTGATAACCAGTCTTACCAAGGAAGGGTATCGTATTACCCAGTATCTGGGTTGTGGAGGTTAGATAGGCAGTCGCTCCATGTAAAATACTAGTATTCAGCTACATCCGGTTAGACTGGAAGCCGATCCCAACATAGTTGGGAAAAGGCTAGGCAGATGATGATGAGATACTAAACGCTGCTGATACAACGGCGAATATATCTAATATTTAAAGTACCTACCTACATAAAAACTTCAAAAATAATAAGATTAATAATGAAGAAGGAAATCATCAAGTGGTTGAAGAAATGGATCTTTATTTATATTAAGGAAAATGTTTAAAAAAGAGGATGTACCTATCACGTGGCGTGCTAAATATTCTGTATGTGATAAAGAGACGTCAGAGTTATAGCCCGAAGTTTGGATTTGTGCCGGGTTCTTGTCAATAGGCTCATCCGCCTGCCTGGCCTGGCCTGGTCAAACGTGAATAAACAATACACTACTGCCCACCTCTTTAAATACTACAGGCGTAATGTTTATTCATATACCTATAGAACTTTAAAAGGACACGACATCATGGAATAGGCTCCCGGAAAATGTTGTGACGGCTCCAACACTGAACTGCTTCAAGAATCGACTGGGCAGTTTAAATATCTTCAAGCTATTTGATAGGCACGCATCAGCTAATTAGCTGCTAGTGTGTCTAACCATATAATAAAAGGGGTGCTGAGATATGTCAGACATTTTTAAAATATTATAATAATAAGTAGTCTAAATAGAGCAGTGGCGGCCCAGTGGTAACGGTCGCGACTTACGAGTTATAGGTCGTAGGTTCGAACCCAGACAGGTGCTTTACTTTGTGTAAATTATTTCATCACCACTGCTCTCAAAACGGTGAAGGAAAACATCGTGAGGAAACCGGCATGTCCTAGAACCAAAAATTCGAAGACATGTGACATCTACCAACCCGCACTGGGCACGCGTGGTAGATTACGGCCCGCTCCCTCTCACAGAGAGGAGGCCTGTGTCCCAGCAGTGGGAACATTATAGGCTGATTATGTATTATGTAATAAATAAAATATATTTGATGCCAATCCACAAGTAATAGTAAAAATACAAACAGTAATAACATTTCATTTTCATACCGAGTACCTTCATTTATTTGCCGAGTCCTTACTTACCTTCTTTATTACATTTCTCTGTTTACATACGGATGCTTGCCACAAATTGGTTACTTTAATACGTTTAATGGTTTATATAGAGTGTTTGCGCGTGGCTTCTTGTCGTCAAAATGGACTCGTTCGTTCCTTTACTCTGGCTTATTAAATATTGTCAGCATTTTGGAGTGGAAAGTTTAGAGTTTATTGCCGGTTTTGTTGATTAAATTCAATTTTCTGCCAACTTACTATAATTATTAACTCAAAATAGTTGCTTTTCATGAAAGATCTGTAAATATCTGTTGTACGTTCATGTTGAAGCAGGATTTTAAATATGTAGGTACGACAGTATCACACATTATTTTATAAATTTAGATTATCCCGAAAAATATCGTAAGGTACAACATTTACGAATGTAGCACGTTTGCTACGAGCTACGAAATGTGCCTGCTCGTAGCACGCGTGCTACGAACAGCTACAACAGGATAACACGCTATTTTCACTTTATGGTAAAATAAACAGTACAAGTTTTTTCTTCAGTTCGTATGTTATTTATTAAAAGCTAACATAATACACACCATAACACAGTAAATTTTTCTGACATAAGATTTTGAGAAAATAAAAGTCACGACAAACTACATCGAAAAATTGCCAACAATGGCCCTTTATGTAGACACCATAAAATTGGTAAAAAAGGTCTAAAACAAAAAGGTGAAAGTTCCATAAAAAACGTACCACATTACTGATATTAAGTTTGGTAACACAATAACAGTTTCAAAGTAGTTGACTGTGGTTCAATGACCATACATGTAGCAATAGCAATATTATTGTATCGGAGATCTTATGTAATTTCGAAGGAAAGTGTTTAGGTTCGCCTTAAAACATTTCAAGTACGTAGAAGTTTGACTTTTTTAAATAAAAAACAGAAAATAAAAGGCCAATTGCAGACTCAGTTTGTTAACGAATTTCATTTCGATTGCCGTTACATAGTAGAATTATTCATTTGTAATTAGCTGCACCAGTTCTTATACTATGGAATATAATATTAAAATAAATAGTTAGGCGACGGGTACACTGTTCAGGAATGGTTAAGTCTTATAACGCATGTGTAGTTTTAAGTTCGGTTTGAGAGTCTGAGACGATCAGTGCCGGATTTGATCGCCAAGTTAAGCAAAGTGTCACTTATAAAAAGCATCGATGACTATAATATAAGGCATAAGAGCATAGCTTCCTAATGCTTTGTCATGTCTTCATTAAATCAGAGAATGCCTCGAAGCCGATTTCCGCGACACCAAGCTAAGTTGATAAGAAACAAGGTCGTTTACATGAAGTATTAATGATTGTTCTTTCTAATCGTCACTTGATTCATCACTGTCAATTTTTTATTGCTTACAGTTACCTATACAATTTCACTCGTTCGGAGATTCCACTAATAACAAGTGAAGTGTAACGCGATCGGCGTAACATATCAACGTTTCACTTTCGTGTTGGTTTACATGAGAAAGACGCCATGTTGTGTGACGTCACTGATAACTCAACCATTACGAATACTTAGTATTTTATTTTCACTTAATAGTACAATAGCACTATAATAGTATGCTGTTAAGATATGTCTTAATAAACAAAAAAATAAATATTATTTTTTATAGCTATTGTAGTTTTATGTGACGATTCAGCAATCATCTTTCGTGTTCTTTACATTATGATATGTCTGTATTGTTTATTATAATTATTCGATAACATTTTAATTGTTGTTTTGTTTTATCATTTTAATTTTATATGAAACTATAAAAGATTCTACTTATATGAAGAAATGGTTTTAACATGACGATTCAAAACCCCGTCGGCTCATGTGCTTTTCATTAACGCAAATGAAAGGGTTTTTATGGAAACATTTCATTTGGTATAAGTCAATGAATCAATTCAGCCAATTAGCACTTCACTGGGCATCCCCCAAGCTGCGCCACAACACCCTGTCCTTCGCCTTTCGCATCCAGTCTCCGAGATACCATTATAATTATTATACGAGTATTATTATAATTATCCTGTAATTGAAAGAGTACACCTACCAAATACTTTGTCGTCCATTAACCACATAATGTTTACACACACACACACACACAGTTTACACACATACAGTATACCCGTTGGAGATCTTAAAATAAATAAATTAATAAGGTCGTCGGTGCATCTAGTTGGCGTCCAGCACTGCGCTTGCCGATACGCGGTCTCCAATCCAGGATTCGTTTGCTCCAACAGCCATCAGTCCTTCGACAAACATGGGCAACCTACGGCTACTTCAGCTTGCCTACTTTGCAAGCTATGTCTGTAACTCCAGTTCTTAGTAATTCTGGACAAATGATGCATGCTTTATGCAAGATGCAGGCAAAGTTGAAGGAAAAGATTAACATAACGCCTGTATTCCCCAAAAGGTTAGGCAGAGGAGTACACCTATAAGTAGTAAAGTAGGTATACAACGTGTTTTTTTTATATCCCATAACTCTAGGGTTATATTCTCTAAGTAAAAATAATACAAAAAGTCCTCGAATATGTGGTCCAAAAATGCATAGTTTGGAAGATATATCATGTCCAAGTTTCATTAATAAATACGAGTAATTCATTTTCATTCAAACCAATCATTCATACTTAAAGTTAAGAAAATGCGACGTTGTCATACATATTTCACGTAAGGTTGTTTTACATGAATGATCGTGACTTTTTCGAATTATTTTGCATAAAAAATGAAAACAAAAAAAATGCTTATTGAAAAATAATTCATTATTCCAGTTGATTCTTTGATCAGCACCCTAATTGCGTAACACACTATCGATCTGAATCATTTTGAAGGATATTGCTGATCCATTGCTTCATAATGTTCGAAAAATGTGTCTGCTAAGCGACGTAAATAAAGCAATGTATATCGTTGAACTGTCATAATGAAATCCATTGCTACTGATAGTGCATTACGCAATTACCTCGATGGTCTCATTCATACCCTAGAGTTATGGGATATAAAAAACACCTTGTATAATATTCTATTTACAACATTAATAAATAACCTAAAACAGTTGAAGCGTGTAGTTTTGTCCTCATTTCAAATAACATCGAGGTTGCTAGACAGCTGGTATGGGCATTAATTATATTTATAGTTAGGTACAAAAAATATGACAATTATATGACATTGAAATAACAATAGTATCGGTTCGAACAGGTTTTTATACAAATTATTATCATGGCGTCGCATCAAGGTAATGAGGATCGCTTGATGTGGAACAATGCGGTCTGGCCCACCTGTAGAGTACCTACCTATTGAATCAAATTACTACACAGGGTTATTTTAAATTGGCTAGCTAAACTCCGCAGACGCGATCGGTAGGTATCGATATCTAATCATGATAAAACTAAAAATAAATTAATTTGATGATTTTTTTTAGTAGGTAGTCACTTGAAATATCAGTTTTAAAAATCTGTTTTTTTTTTGTGTTAACTTCACAGACGTGATGGGTATCGATATTCAAAGCTAAACAAGATCGCATTCAATATAATAATGCGTTCCGGGTGTTGATGGGGCTGTTCCGCTTCTGTAGCGCTTCAGGGATGTTTGCTGAAGCTCGTGTCGATTGCTTCTACGCTACGATGCGAAAAAGATGCGCTTCCCTGGTGCGCCGGGTGCGGGCCAGCCCCAACATTATATTGCGGTGTGTCGCGAGCAGACTGGACTGCTTATATGTGAATCGCTGCTGCAAGCTTTCCACATCAGTGTTGAGCTTGTAGCAGGGATTTGCATTTACCAGTATTGCAGTATTAGGTTAAGTGTGTAGGTTAAGTTTACTAACGTAGTTTGTAAGAAATATTGTTACTAACATTTTTTTTGAGTCCTTGTTACTTGTTTTTGAATATAAATAATAATAATAATAATAAAACATAAGAAAACCAGTTTTTAACAACTCATACTTCGAGTAACAACGCTAACGGACCGCCGCGCCGCCGCAGTTAGCGTTGACCTTAATACAAACAATAATCTTTTTATTTTATCGTGTTTACATAACTATCGATACCCATCGCGTCTGCGGAGTTTAGCTAGCAAATATTAAAATAACTCTGTATAAATAACTATAATTACTTTATTTTTCAATGGTTATAAATTAGCCCTTGATAAGGTTTCGTACCTAGGCGAAGGTATTGTTCCCATGGACCTACTACTAGGTAGACATAGGTTTTATGTTGAGTGCTCTTGCATGAATCTTAATAATACCGTAACGTAAGTCGTTTAATTTACGTTTAAGAACATTTCGTTACAGTAAAAGTTTCGTTGAAAGTGTAAAATGAACAACGTCTACATATTATACGTACCTAATTCATTTTATACTTTCAATAGCCACCTCAAATTAAATTAATGAAGTTATAAATTTTGCTTTACCATAAACAATTATGTTAGGCGTGGGAATAAACTAAATGCAAATAAATAAAAAGATAGAACTATTACCTAACATGGATTTATTTCTGTGGTTAATAACAAAGGATATCTATATTTTTAGAAAAATAACCATTACTTATGTTAAAACCTAATAAGTACATACTAACCATAATTATTCTATTTTTGTTTTATATATTTATCAAACATATACCTAATGGAACTTTAATTACCTACGGCTACAATAACAAGATGTTTTCTAACAATAAAGTTAATTAATTTACACTGATGAGTAATGAATGACGGATGAAGGCTCTTGAATAAACAATGACCCTCTTAGCCGAGACGAAATGTTCGCGCAAAAAAGTTAAAACTAATTAAGGACTTCTCTGACTAAGCAAGTCGGAGATTAACAATTTTACGGGTACAAGTACATGATGTTTATTATTGTGTGGCATCCGGCAATTAGAATAACCACCTTAAAAGATAAAGTACTGGTAAATAAACGTATTATTAGATCCCTTAGGCTGCGTTTCAACCAGAGATGTGCGAGGATGCGTAGCGAATGATGTGTGTGAAACAAACCAATAACATCGCTTCATTTTCATAGCTTGCACTAATATAATAATACACTAATACACTACTAATATACTAATATATTTCTATGTATTTAGAAATATATAAGTATGTTTATCAGTTGTCTAGTACCCATAACACAAGCTCTGCTTAGCTTGGGACTAGATGGCGTTGTGTGATAGTTGTGGAATATTCTTATTATTATCGGGAGTGTTCTTTTTTCTCAGCTCTAAGGCTGGTTTTAGCTGCATTCACGGGCCAAAGCCAAGTAAATGCAGCTTGTGGGGAATTTTATGATGAAAGCGTACTTTCGTCTGGCTGCATGAACTTCCTAACGATTCTGCATGTGTTTAGGATGGCTGCTTTCTGCAGATTGATGTAAAGGGATTCTTCTAGATCTATTATTTTCAGGCTACGGAGGAGATGGTTGGGGATAACACCAGTCGTGGAGAGAACAACAGGAACAACATAAACTTTATCTTGTCTCCAAATTCTAATAACTTCTTCTTTAAGCTCAGCGTATTTACTTATTTTTTCAGCGATTGTTTTTTGTAGGTTATGGGTGTTGGGAACTGCAATGTCTACAAGGTAAGTGATTTTTCTTATTTTATCTTGTAGGGTTATGTCTGGTCTATTGTAATGGATGGTTTTATCTGTAAGTATGGCGCGATCGTAATACAGTTTATGTGTGTCTTATTATTATTAGTTACCGTTTTTGTTGGTTAGTTTTACACACATTCCTCGCTACGCATCCTCGCTCATCTCTGGTGGAAACGCAGCCTAAGAACTGCTTTTCCTTTGGTGTCCCCTTTAGCCCTAACAGGTAAACTGTTAAAAAAAAAACGTTACAAGAATCTCCGCCAAAGGTTCTCCTTCCAAGTGGAAAATTTCTTCATCCTAGCAACTTCAGTCATTGGCGGGTTTACTTCAAGGAAATTAGAAACATCTTGTTTCGTAAAAACAATGCAAGTTTTTTTCCCACTAAGTATTTGAATGGCGCTGGCAGTTCTGCTGATTCTGTAACGACAAACTTTATAGTAACATTAATGCCCGTTTTACTAACGCAAGGCGACACCTTAATGGAATTACTCAACTATGGTGGCCTACATGAAACGCAGGCTCATGGTCATGAGTCTGCGGGTCAAAACAGGAAGGAGGACGCACAGGCTCGCGAAAGATGGAAGGAATGGAGCCTATTCCCAAGTATGATGGGGTTGGCTTTTAGTTTAACCGGAAGCAACTAAGTACCGGTATTTTACACGGAACGACTACCTATCTGACGTCTACATCCCAGTTAGTGGGTAACACGATACCCTTTGTTTACCCTTTGTTCGTGTTACTGGCCTTATACTTACCCTAAAAAATACCAAGTACAAATTAAATTGCTGTATCAACTCTCTTCGAACACCGCTTCCACACGAACAACTGAAGAATGATGCTCACAATAGATAATCCTTTAATATACATAGCATGACGAGTACAGTCTAAATAGAACAATGAAAGTAAAATGACTCGCTCATTGTTTGTATGATAGACAATGCTTGGATCAGCAGAGTCAATACAATGCTTCTGAGATCTTTACAACGACTGCAAACAAAAATAAACAAAATATACGAATGATCTAATTGTTTAAATATTTTGTATACGCGGGCACGTCATTTTTATTTTTTGGCTATCGTTTGTTGTCTATGTTTTATTCTTCCAGAGGTTAATTCAATTTCTTTTATAGCACTGTCGGACCCTTAAGTAGGCCATTTTTACACAGAAAATTGTGACTTAAGTGCGGGTTTAGGTCACACGAGCTATAAAACATAAAATGCTGCAACTTTGCTCGGATTTTGACGTTTTTCTTCGATAAATCTTTAATCGTTAAGAAAGTCGTATGTTTTTTCAATTACTGTCCAATATTGGACTTTAAGCTATAGGAATACATTTGCTACTAGTAAAAAAAACACCTATAAAGCACCAAAAAATTGCTTTGAAAACGTAGGCAAAGTTGAGGTAAAAACTACAACATTGCCTGTCATAATATCTTTTTAAATGAATAGGTATTTTGGTAACGGATTTGACACCCATATTGCCATGAAGTTCTTTTCCACGTCGACTTCACTGAATCTTGAATAGCACAAGAATTTTTTTTTTACAATGCTAGGCAAAGTTGTGCAGGTTTCTCTAAAACTCCCATACAAAAGTGAGTTCGGTGTAGGGCTGCCCCAAAGGAAATGCAACAATTTTTCTTAATATTCAAATATATTTTTAAGAAATCAAATTGTTGTACTAAATTCTAATAACATTTTTTCATAGGAAAACTTGCAATCGGTCATTTTTTTCTAAATAATCGTGCAGAACAATACGCAAGTCAATCATACTCAATGAACAACCGAACTCTGCTGATAAATTAACAACCTCAGCTATATGCTTTTCTTCTTCTGCAGATAATTTTGTAGGATGGCCCACAGATTTTACATGAAGATTCTTACATTTGTTAAGAATAGTACGCCTAGGAATACCGAATTGCTTCTCCGCCTCTCGTATGAAGATATTTTCTTACATGTGACTAAATCTACCGCCACATTCAGCATCTCCTGCGAATAATCGGAGTACTGTCTAGCCTCTGGTTTTCTTCTACTCTTGGGTGGGTTGCTCATGTTTAAAATCTGTCGAACAATATGATAACATAGGTAGGTACTATAAAATAATGACTTAAAGAAAATTACATTCGACATCCTTAATTTCTGATGATGATAAATAAAGAAACAATAGTTCTAGCTTCTATAAAACGTTCTTAGATCAATTACAAAAAAAACACAAGCAAAACCACGGTCGATTAAGAGTTTGTTGAAAAAATTAAAAGTGGCAGCCCTAACCCTAGATAATGTTGAGTAAAAAGTTGCGAAAATCTGACACAACTTTGCCGACCATGATTTAACGGTTTAAATTAAGATATAATACAGAAAAAACAGTTTAAATACATAAAAGAGCATATTTTCTTTGCTATATAACATATTACGCTAGAAAATAAAGCATAAATACTCATAAAATGAAATTTTCCTGAGAGCCGGTAAAAAGCGAGTATCCGCACTGACAATGAAACTGACACTGACAGTTTGTTGACTAAAATTTGGAGTGACGTATGATCGAATGTTGCCATACAGATTGCCGACTTGCTTTTAGTAATACCATAGACAGTAAAAAAACATTTCGCAGCGGGAATAATTTAACTTTTTTGAATTTAGGCAATGTTGAGCTATAAAGGCAATGTTACAGCATTTTACGGCAGTAAATGATACGTGTGACTTAAGTATGTAGTATATTAATGCACGATTTATTTCACGCTGTGCAATAATGCCCTACTTAGGTATGTAAGTCGTAATGTACAATTTTTTTTTAAAACCAATTTTTAAAGAAGGTAGGGACATACTTATCTATCTTTATAAATAAAAATGAAAACCTGTTCATGTAAGCGCATCACTTGACAACGGCTGAACCGATTGGCGATTTGGCTATTTTTTGTGTGCAAAATGTTCGTAATAGTCCGAAAAAATGGAAATGTTTCCCGGAAAATTTTCAAATTCGGAAAAATACTGTAGGTACGTCGTTTTTTCTATGGGATTTTTGTATGAACTTAATTTGGCTGACCTGACAGGGCAACGTCTGTCCGGTCAGCTAGTAAAAAATAGATACAAAAAAAAAAACGTCGTTTTCTTTTATATTATCTACTAGCTGTGCCTGCGACTTCGATCGCGTGGATGTTGGAACTTAACAATATATATGTGTCGGTATCCTGCGAGGATACCGATTCAAATCTTTATTTTTTATTTATGCTAGTGCTTCTCTATAAACAACATTAGCTGTGGAACCATCTGGAGCGTACACAAAAAGGTTATTGGGGTTGTTTACGCGTGAAAGAGCTACGTATAGTTGACCATGGGAAAAGCATCCAATACTTAGGTCCACCCCCGCAACTCACTTCATGTTCTTCTTCTGATTCCTGGGACCTACTTAATCTCGCCTTTTTCGCATCTCGGCTACGTTGCGAAAGGTTTGTTTTTTTTTTCTATATATATATATATATTTTTTTTATTGCTAAATGGGCGCACTCTTGACCTCGATCACGCCTGATGGAAAGCGATAGATGAGGTTTATAAGGAGGAAACACTGATTACACGTTGGAGACTTCACGTGGTGCCATAAGCTCTAACTTAGAAGTAGCTCAAGAATTTGTAACTTTCTTTACTAATATACCATTGAAAACGACGGAAGCCTTAAATTCCTCACCCGACGTATCAATTGATTTATTACGAGCGAGCGTGCAAGCCTGCCCGGTTGAATTTAAATTTAAACATATTAACCCCGCAGTAGTAATAAAAGCTTTTAAGCAAATTAAGATCAAATTGACAGAAGATCTTTGGGGAATGTCCATTAAAGTGTGCACCTCCATAATTGAGTCTATTGCGCCTTACTTAGCCTTAGTATTTAATTCGTGTGTTGATCAAGGAGTCTTCCCTGATTTAATGAAATACAGTAAGGTAATACCACTTTACAAATCCGGGGACAGTAAAGACACCAATAATTATAGACCCGTATCCGTGTTGCCGGTTTTCAGCAAGGTGTTTGAAAAGATAATGCTTAATCAGATGCTCAATCATTTTAACACGAATAAAATCCTTCACGATCAACAGTATGGTTTTACCAAAGGACGTTGTACGACCGACGCCGGTGTAACCTTATTAAAACACATTTTTAACGCGTGGGAAGAGGCTCAAGACGCCATAGGGATCTTTT
Organism: Amphipoea lucens; assembly: GCA_947508005.1. NCBI lineage: Eukaryota > Metazoa > Arthropoda > Insecta > Lepidoptera > Noctuidae > Amphipoea > Amphipoea lucens. The sequence continues at coordinate 15,237,233 of OX382358.1, read as the reverse complement.
GTGACCTCTCCAAGGCATTTGATTGCGTCGATCACGAAACCTTGCTTTTGAAACTTGAGCATTACGGACTTGGAAAACTTGCGCTCAGTTTAGTTAGTTCTTATTTAAATGATAGACAACAGCAAGTTCAAATAAATGGTGTCAATTCACATGGTTTAACAGTAAAAATGGGTGTGCCACAAGGCTCGATTTTGGGTCCTTTCCTCTTTTTAGTGTATATTAATGATCTACTCCATTTATTAAAAAACCAACCACAAATGGTGTTATTTGCTGATGACACTTCCTTAATTTTTAAGGTAAATAGACGTGCTACAAATTTTGACGACGTAAATAACGCCCTACTGCAGGTCCAAAATTGGTTCACTGCTAATAATTTAGTATTAAATGGAAAAAAAACTAAGTGCATAAGATTTTCCTTACCAAATGTCAAAGGTAGTGATTGCGAGATAATATTGAATCAAGAGAAACTAGAATTCGTCGATACAACTGTTTTCCTAGTGATCACGCTCGACTCAAGGCTACAATGGGGTCCTCATTTAACATCTCTTGCAGGACGGCTAAGTTCAGCTGCTTATGCTGTCAGAAAAATCCGTCAGTTTACTGATGTTGATACCGCGAGACTGGTCTATTTTAGTTACTTTCATAGTATCATGTCTTACGGTATTTTACTTTGGGGACGGGCTGCAGACATCGATTCTATTTTTATTCTGCAGAAAAGAGCCATCAGAGCCATATATAATCTTCGCAGGCGCGATTCTCTAAGAGAACGGTTTAAGGAAATTAACATCATGACGGTACCTTGTCAATATATCTATGAAAACATCATGTATGTAAGGAAAAATTTACATCTTTTTAGTAAAAGAGGTGAGAGACATAATTATAGTACTAGAAATAGGGACCTATTAGTTCAACCAGGTTTCAGACTAGCTAAAGTAGACTCATCTTTTATGGGGTACTGTTTAAAATGTTATAATAAAATACCTCCCCACATTCTTCAACTGAATGAGACAAAATTCAAGTCTTGTATTAAACGCACACTATGCAGGCAGGCATATTATAAGTTAGGAGATTACATCGCGGATAAAAATGCCTGGCTCAATGCTGGTCCTGCTCCACAACCACAACTAATTGATTAACACTTGAAAATACTGTTGGAGCTGCTGAAGATTGTAAGTCTATCTTTGCATTGTATAAATTCAATCTCCTAGTATTGTATAATTGCATAACACATGTGTGAGTACTATGTACACACTATAAAGCTACCATTTACTGGGTACGTCTTTCATTGACTTGAATGTGCTCTGGCGGCTGAGAGTATGTCATGCTCACTCAAATGTCTCGCTGATGGTGGCGCATGTGTTGGATCATTTAGCTCCCTTCAAAATGGTTGAGCTGAATGGTGCTGATGCATGCGTCATGTTCGTGAACGGGCGCCGTCAGTAGGGACTGGTCATCTCTTTGCTGCCATGGCTTATTTTAATTTATTATTTGAATTGTTGTTTTTTCTCATCTTTTCATTATGGACGCTTTTAACGTTCTGCATCGTTCTCACATGTATAATTTTTAACATGAATGATGTAACCAAGACTTTGTAACCACATTATTTTGATTTAAAAGAGTGTCCATGGAGTTTCTTGCCCGTTCTTCTCCATAGGTACCTACGCTTTGGAATGGGCAACTAGCTTCACTTTTTCTGACTGACTGACTTCTTGACAATTCAAAAGTGCCTGTAAATGGTTTAATTGAAATAAATGCTTTGAGTTTGAGTTTTTGAGTTTGAGTTTATGATGGAACGAACGTGCCCAGAAGATGCCTGTTCACTCTTGATTTGAAGGCAGACGGGTTAAATGTGGGAGGGAACACAGATGCCGGCAGAGAGTTCCACACTTTGGCTGTGCGCATAATAAAAGTGGAGGAGAAGCGCCGAGTACGACTCATCGGGATATCAACCAAGTGCGGATGGTACGCTGCAGTACGTCTGGTTGTCCGGTGGTAAAAGGGCGATGGTGGGATCAGGTCGTGGAGCTCCTGCGCACACTCTCCGTAGTACAGTCTATAGAAGACCGTCAGGCAAGCGACATTACGCCGATGAGCCAGGCTGGGAAGCGTAGCTACCAACGTCTCGTCGCCTATAAGATTTCTAGCTCTGCGTTCCACCGAGTCAAGTGCAGCAAGCTGGTATTTCTAGAAGGCATTTTCAGAAAAAGAACTGAACCAAACAAATAAAATATTGAACAAAACACAAACTTTCAAAATGAGAATGAAGACAAATAAAATTTCAAACTACGAAGTAAATAAAACTACTTGACTCAAATTGCAAGTTATTATTTACTTCGCACTTTAAAATTTTGTCCAAAATTTACAGTTTTCTCTATCAATGTTACAGGCAACCCTCTAAATTACTTTATAAAGACCACCTTTTGAAATCAGCAGTTGGTGGTCAACAGGGTGACCCTCTTGGGCCAGTCATTTTTAGTTTGGCAATAAATCCAATTATTCGACAACTAAATTCTAAATTCAACGTATGGTATTTGGATGACGGAACCCTAGGAGGTGATGTAGACACAGTCTTAAAAGATTTACAGTTTTTAAAAGAAAAATTCAGTTCCATTGGCCTAGACCTTAACCTTTCAAAATGCGAAATTTATCTTCCCCAAACGACTGACAGACAGACAACCATTGCAAAATTTAATAGAATAGCTCCAAATATCAAATTTATGGAAAGAAACTCTCTTCACCTTCTAGGGTCCCCAATTTTTGACGAATCCTTTCCAACGTTCATTGAGGAGAAGATACAAAATTTTAATGACGTCTCGGAAAGACTTTTCAAAATTAATATTCATTCGGCCTTCACACCCATTCGGTACTGTTGTTTTGGACCAAAATTTACTTATAGCCTTCGCTCCTCTCATCTATGGAAGCATCCACAACTTTTAGAAAAATTAGACCAAATTATTAGAAACACATTAACTTCCATCCTAAATGTGGCCCTGGACGACCGTGCGTGGCAGCAAGCCACACTACCCATTCGCTTGGGCGGTCTCGGCGTCCGCAAAATTTCAAGTATTAGTTTACCAGCCTTCCTCTCCTCGGTCCTCAGTACCGATAAATTAACCAGGAACATTTTATCTTCCTCACTGGTCGATTTTGAAGTGCCGTTTTTGACCGATGCGTTAAACGCTTGGAAAATGGCTTGTCCCAATACGGTTTTGCCTGATAACCCGTCTTCCCAGAGACGGTGGGACGTGCCGCTCTGCAGTATTATACGGAATACCCTTGTAAACACGTCACGTAATACTGTTGAGCGTGCCCGTCTGCTGGCTGTGGGAGAATGGGAGTCAGGTTTGTGGCTTCAGACGCTCCCGTCATCCACCATAGGCACAATGATGGATGACTCATCGTTTCGGTTCGCTACGTGTCTCCGCTTGGGCGCACCTTGTGTTGCTCCGCATCGATGTCACTGCTGTGAAGCTGTCGACAGTCTCGGACACCATGGCCTGTCCTGCTGCAGGAGCGCAGGTCGCATAGCACGGCACGCCAGCATCAACGATATTATTCGTCGAGCTCTTGTCACCGCCGGCGTACCAGCGGTGTTAGAACCAAACGGCTTGGTACGTGATGATGGGAAGAGACCAGACGGCATGACGTTGTTGCCTTGGAAGGTGGGTAGGCCTCTGGTGTGGGACGCAACATGTGTCGATACCCTAGCGCCATCTCATGTTCCTAGCACTGCGGGCTGTGCTGGCGCCGCTGCTGCAGCTGCTGAGACCCTCAAGCGGCGCAAATACTGTAACCTTATGGGCAACTACAGCTTTGAGCCGTTTGGGGTCGAAACGCTCGGGTCATGGGGCCCGAGCGCGCGTCTCCTTTTTAAGGAAATTTCTCGCCGGCTGGTCGATACTTCACGTGACCAGAGGGCTGGGTCGTTGTTTGGCCAAAGAATTAGCATTGCCATTCAACGTGGCAATGCTGCCAATCTTCTGGGCACGTTTCCGGATGACAGCGATGCGGATGAATACTTCGACGCCTAAGTGTCCTTTGTTTTTTTTATTTTTATATATGTATTTGTATTGTAAGTTAGTTATTCATTTTGTCCATAGATGGCGCTGTTTTAATATTTTTTTCTGAAACACTTATAATTTTCTAATTTACATTTTTTAGGTGTGAACTGATTACGATGAAACAAAAAACTCAATGTTACTTCAATTTATATAATTATTAACGCAAATATATATAAACGTGAAGTTGTGAGACCAAGTGCACATTAACACACGTTAACTAATTTTTCTTCTGGAACACTTTAAATTCAAAAATCTTTTGATAGACTGAACCGATTGCAATGAAACAAAAACTAAATGTTACTTCAAGTTACGCTTAATCGTTGTGTGTAAAAGTTATCTACATTGATTTCGTACATTTTACGTGATGCTCGGATAACTAAACATACAAACAGACAAACAGACAAAAATTCTAAAAATGCTGGTAATGGGTTCTATTGGTTGTCCTTTAACACCCTGGCTATACTTTTTTATTTTTTTTTTAATGTACAAAAACTTTTTTTCTACAGTTTTATTATATGTATAGATGTATTATTATTTGAAAGACAAAGAACATTCTTATTTTCTTTACCTTATACTGAAATGAAAAGAGCATGTTTATGTAGATAAACGTGGTAACCATTATTTTCCCGCTTGCTACGCCGTAGCCGCTACAAGCAGGATGTTAATAACATGTAACTGCTTACTAACATGTAGGTACCTACTACGAGTTCTAGACATCTTGTAATTACCTACACATACATTATGATTATTATGCTTATTTATACCGACATAAGTGCTTGAAGACATATAATTAACATTGGAGACGCTTAGGTTTCTGCGCAGAATATCTGTTTCTTCTGGATATTTCTGTAAATATTTTATGACGTGTCCTTTTGGTCTTAAAGACGTAATGGATCATTTGGTAGACATTCATCACACTCAATAGGCAATGCGCAGAAGAAAAACAAGGCTACATATCCAATTTAATCCATACTAATATTATAAATTCGAAAGTAACTCTGTCTGTCTGTCTGTATGTTACCTTTTCACGCCTAAACAACTGAACCGATTTAGATGAAATTTGGTATAAAGATAGTTTGAGTCCCGGGAAAGGACATAGGATAGTTTTTATCCCGATATTCCCACGGGATCGAAACTTATGCGGGTGAAACCGCGGGGCGCAGCTAGTCACGAATAAAGCTACGGTTTTTGAGAAGGCTCTCATGAAAATGATTGCAGCAGGGTTTCACTATATGGTGTCCAAAAACGCTCTTTAGAAAATACACCAACTTACTTTCATAAATAACGTTTCAGTGACGTCTCTCACGAGTAAATGGCAGACGCTATGTTATGGCCACCGTTATTCTAGAAATCCGAAGTACCCCAGGTCTAAAATAACGCTAACCCAAATCTATATACACGGTGTGGCGTAAATAGTGATCCACCGTTAAGGAGTCGATATACCTACTTACCAGATAATTTACTATAACATATTACAATTTTAACCACTTTAGTAGTACAATTTCTTTTACAAAAATCGCTCTTGTTTTTGCATGATTATGTTAAAAGTTAGGGTTAACATAGAAAAGAACTAACTTTTATCTTCAAAAGCTCTAAATTTACTTAAAAAACCATAATTTTTGCACGATAGCTCTGGTATTCAGCAGTAATTAAGAGAACTCAAATTAAAAAAAAATAATGGTTTTTGTTGAAACTACAACCAAATTTGTAACAAAAAGTAGAAATTTCGTAAATATAAAACAAAAAAAAAAAATGTATTTTCGGCGCCTTTCGGTAAAAATGGTTAAAATGCAATATGTTATAGTAAATTATCTGGTATATCGACTCCTTAACGGTGGACCAATATTTACGCCACAACCTGTATATAAAATTTAAAGTCTTGACTGACTGACTGATATATCAACGCGCAGCCTAAACAGCTGGTCCTAGAGACATGTTTGTAGGGTGTGTTCTTGGTGAAGAGTTGGTATCAACTAAGAAAGGGTTTTTCGAAATTCCACGCCCATAAGGGTGAATGGGGGACGGTGAAATTTCGCGCGGGCGAAGTCACGGGCAGAAGCTAGCCACTCTATAAAATTGCGAACACACTTAAGTCTCATAAAAAAAAAGCATACTGTTTTGTGTGCTATGTGGCGTAGTAGGTATGTGCAGTATGTCTCACAAAAATAAGCATACAAACAAGATTTTTAACAAAGAACTTTTATAAGCGTCCTCATCGTAGGTAGGTAGGTACTAGCCTATTGTCAGCTGACCTGAGTTTGTGACGTCAATAGCCTGAGATGAGTGGATTTTATGCGCATGAAAAGTTAACATTTTTATTAAGTACTATTTTTAGGGTTCCGTAGCCAAATGGCAAAAACGGAACCCTTATGGATTCGTCATGTCTGTCTGTCTGTCTGTCTGTCTGTCTGTCCGTCCGTCCGTATGTCACAGCCACTTTTTTCCGAAACTATAAGAACTATACTGTTGAAACTTGGTAAGTAGATGTATTCTGTGAACCGCAGTAAGATTTTCACACAAAAATAGAAAAAAAACAATAAATTTTGGGGTTCCCCATACTTACAACTGAAACTCCAAAAATTTTTTTTCATCATACCTGTACGTGTGGGGTATCTATGGATAGGTCTTCAAAAATGATATTGAGGTTTCTAATATCATTTTTTTCTGAACTGAATAGTTTGCGCGAGAGACACTTCCAAAGTGGTAAAATGTGTGTCCCCCCCCCTCTAACTTCTAAAATAAGAGAATGATAAAATTAAAAAAATATATATGTATAATGTACATTATCATGTAAACTTCCACCGAAAATTGGTTTGAACGAGATCTAGTAAGTAGTTTTTTTTTAATACGTCATAAATCGAAAACCGCAATTTACCTTTCACAAAGTTACAACGAACTACAAGAACTTTTATATTATGTTACTTGCTGCTACGGAACCCTTCATGGGCGAGTCCGACTCGCACTTGGCCGGTTTTTTTATTTATGCCATCATCATAATACATAAGTTGTGTGAATAGTGTACTTAGCAAGCTCTTGTACAAATACTTATACTGTTTTAAATTCGTTGACTGCACCCGGATTACGATTTTGAAAACAGTTGATGATTTTATTACCAGAAGGCCTATTCTCGTATCAAAAACGTTCAAATTGGAGTCACAACCTCATCTCAGCGACAATTAATGTCAAAAACTTGTCAAAAACGTAGGAAAATGTATTGTATTTGAACGGATATGGGAGAAAAAACACCTTTTACAGCAATAAAGTATATTTAAACTAAGACAATGATTACAACGATGTTAGCGGCGCGTACGCGGAAACGAACTCACACATTTACGATAGGTGGCACTGCTCACGCACTTCGTATTACTATAACACCTCCCCTCGAAGTCATGAGCATGTATCTTTGACATTCACATACATTCATCCATCATACCTAAATTACGCAGACATTCATGATGCTTTGTTCCACTCAAGCCTTTGGTCAATACATCAGCAGGCATTCGGTCAGTACATAAATATCTAAGATCAATTACACCTTGTTCGCACATATCTCGAATAAAGTGGTGCCTCACATCGATATGTTTCGTTCGTGGATGATAATTCCTACTTTGAGCAAGTTTGATCGCGCCCTGGTTGTCGTTAAATAGCATCACACACTCACACTTAATCGCAATGTTACTTAAAACATCACGCAAATACATTGCCTCTTTAGTAGCTTCGGAAATGGCTACGTATTCAGCTTCGGTGCTTGATAAAGCAATGGTCCGTTGCTTTCTCGCCTCCCAACTAATCGGAGCACCTGCCAAAATAAACGCAAAACCGGAATAGGATCTACGATCTATTGCATTGCCTCCCCAGTCTGCATCAACCACACCAAAAAGAGGCAAACCTGTTCTTTCGTACACTAATCCGTAATCTGATGTACCTTTCAAGTATCTCAGCACACGTTTAGCAGCCTTCCAATGTTCAATATCGTAATTTGTATTGAATTGGCTTAAATAGTTGACAGCATACGTGATGTCTGGTCTCGTTGATACGGCCAGATGCATCAAGGCACCTATCAAACTTTGATACGGATACTGTTCAATTATATCACATCTGATACACTCAGGTTTCTCTAATTTAACATTTACATCCATAGGCGTGACAGCAGATTTACACTCGCTCATACCAAACCGTTCTAACAGTTTATCTATATATGATTTTTGACTTAAGTACACTCTATATTCGTCATCACGACTAAATTCAATACCTAAACAAGTTGATATCTTACCCATATCTTTCATTTCAAAAGCATTCGATAACTGTTTCTTTATATCTTTCATCCATGCATCATCATTTGTTGATATAATAATATCGTCAACATATATACCAATTAGCATCATTCGCTCACCCTTCTGTGCAATAAATACACAAGGATCCTGCGGCAACCTTTCAAAACCAATATCACTCAACTTTCTCACTAACTCTTTATGCCACTGCAACCCTGATTGACGCAAGCCATATAAAGATTTTTTTAACAGACACACACTATCCACACATTCATCAAGAGCCTTATTCCAGCGTTTAGCTGTCTGAAGTATGTTCTTTTCTGTTATTATTTTCTTCTGTGAACCAATCTTTTCTTTTGCGAGTACTCTCTCTAGAACATCGCTTAACTGGTCTGGAATTTCCATAAATACCTCTTCATCGAGTGAACCGTTAAGGTACGCCGTTACCACGTCCATTTGATGGATTTCTAATCCAAATTCAGCTGATAAAGCCGCTATTAGCCTTATCGATGACGATCTCACAACCGGGGATGAGGTCTCGTGAAAATCCTCCCCTGGCCGTTGTGAACATCCTTTTGCGACGAGGCGCACTTTCTTGCCAGTACTTTTCGTACTAAACACAAACCTATTTCCAATAACTTTTCGTTCTTTTGGTCGTGGTACTATTTCCCAGGTTTTATTCTTTATTTGTGACAAATACTCATCTTCTAGGGCAAATTTCCACAAATTTACGTCGCTTCTCTTCTCTACATCTTTCCACATCATTGGTTCTATCATTGCTATCCCTGCACTTATCTGTTCATTCGGTTCAACTGATTCATTTTCACTATCTGTAGTATCCTCTTTTACTGTATGATATTCTTTCCGCGGTCTACCCGCCATACCAGTACGAATTAAACGAGGTCTTCCTCTTCCTCTTTTAGAAGGTTCTATTAAACTTTCCCACGAAACAGTTGAGTTTCTCTTTCTATGTAATTGACCTCTATCTCTATCTTCCTCTGGTTCATGAACTCTTTCAACCGATCTTCTTGGTCTACTACCATCTCTTCTGGTTCTCAATATCTTCCGGTTATCATCCACTTTTTCATTATTCGCGTTAGACATCTTCAATTCAACTCTTATTTGTTCTTCATTTGTGTCTTCTTCATCATCAAATATCTCTTTATATTCATGTCTAAACGCTGTCTCATTCATAAACTTCACGTCACGACTCACTATTATTTTTCTTGTCGTAGGGTCATGTATCCTATATGCCTTAGATTGAATATCATAACCCACAAATATTCCTAACTGCGAACGAGACTCAAATTTTCCTTTTGGTTTTCCCTTGTCCTTATAATAAGCTTTCGCACCAAACACGTGCATATATATTACTGTGGGTTTCTTCCCTTTCCATAGCGTAAATGGTATTTGACCATTTAATGCTGTAGTTGGGCACCGGTTTCTTATGTAATTGGCAGTATTTATTGCTTCTGCCCAGAAAAAAGGAGGACTGCCTGCTTGGCGCATCATACAACGTGCCATCTCAACTAATGTCCTGTTCTTTCTTTCAGCGATCCCATTCTGTTGGGGTGTATACGGCACTGTCAATCTTCTTCTGATTCCAGCTTTATTCAATAAATCATCAAACTCATTGTTTACGTACTCACGTCCGTTATCAGACTGAAGGTACTTTATCGTCTTCCCTGTTAAATTCTCTGCATAGGCTTTGTAGGTTTTAAATGCATTTAGGACATCACTTTTATTTGCTATGAAATAGACTTCACACCATCTGGATTTGTCATCGATGAATGTAACAAAATAGTTTTTACCGCCATAAGACTGATGTTTCATGGGGCCACAAACATCACTATGCACTATTTCTAGTAATTCGCTTGTACGATCTTCCGTTTTCCTTGGAAAAGGCGTGCAAGTCTGTTTCTCACTTATACAGATCTCACATTCAGACAACTTTTCGTCATCGTTGAATGTTAGCCCATGTACTAAATTATTCTTCGCCATAGCTTTCAAATCGCGTTCGTTGAGATGTCCGAGTCGTTGGTGCCACGTGTCTAGTAAATTATTCACAGCTTCAACATTATTGGCACAGTTCTGACTCATTCGAACATGGTATAGGTTACCAACACGGTCTGCCCGCATATGAATTTTATCATCATTGTCAATTACAATCGCATCATTCTTTCTGAAGCGAACCTCGAACCCGCGATCAGTCATCTTGGCCACTGATAGTAAATTTGTACGTAAATCGGATACGTAGAACACTTTTTCTATATCAATTTGGCGTTCTTCACTGCCCGTGTCTACCGAAATCCTTACCTTACCAGCGCCGGTAATTTGGGTTCTGTCGCTATTAGCTAAATTTAGTTCGGAGTCCAGCCGCGTAAAATCCTCGATCATTTGCTTCTCGTTACACATATGACCCGTACATCCACTGTCAATGCACCAAATAGGATTTAATTTCTCACCCAACATAACCTCTTCGGTAGTACTCAATAACATTGTTGTCTTTTGCTCATTGTCTTTACTGCATTCCAACTTTTGTGCGCTTTGCTTATACTTGTTGATGTTCTTAGTCTTGCACTCTCTTGCTAAATGCCCGCGACGACCACAACGATAACATTCAACATTACTTTTATGGCCTTGATCATCATTATTCTTCTTCAGATTGGCATTTTTATTTTTATTGATACGTTTGACGAACATAGCCCCTTGGTCTACCGTCTTGGACTTACGAGCTTCGTAATCCTCGATAATTTTGACCTTTAACGTTTCCGTTGCTGGCAAATCATCGCGCGATTCCATTGCCGTCCTAAACATGGCGAACGAATCCGGCAAACTGTACAACAATAATATGGCTAGCAGTTCGTCAATAACAATCAAACCGATTTCTTTGAGTTTTTTCACTGCATCAAAAAAATCCGCGATGTGCTTCTTCAGATCATCATCTTCCTGCATACGAGTAAGAACCAGCTTTTTCAATAACGAGGCTTTTCTGGCAGGTCCGCTCGACTGATACATAGATTTCAGCTTATCCCATATAGCCTTGGAACTTTCCAAACCATCTAACGCAGCCAACTCACTTGGACTTACCGCCAACAATATGTCTGACTCGGCTTTTCTGTCCGTTTTTTTCCAGTCGGCATATTTCGAATCACCTAAATGTGGTTTTGGTAACGCTCCCGATACATATTCCCATAGATCGTTCTTGATCAGAATGGCTCGCATGTGTATCTTCCATGTATCGTAATTCTCACCAGTAAGTCGATCAATCTTAATAGATGTAGCCATATCGATTATCGAAGTTTCTTCAACTCCAAAAACAACAGCAATGCAATATAAAAAGTCTTCGTAATAACTTGATTAGTAGTAGTAAACAAACGGCTAACGTAACTTGAAATTCCGCGTTACACTAATCACCTTCGTTAAACCTTAACTCGCGTAGACGCGTTTATAACTTTGTTTACGACGAACTGTTTTAGTTCAAAACACTGCAATTTTTCACTAATCAGTTTTGATTTCACTCACTGGCAGTTCCTGGGCCCATAACCTGAAGGGATATGGGAGAAAAAACACCTTTTACAGCAATAAAGTATATTTAAACTAAGACAATGATTACAACGATGTTAGCGGCGCGTACGCGGAAACGAACTCACACATTTACGATAGGTGGCACTGCTCACGCACTTCGTATTACTATAACAGTATTTTTAACAGATTGAGACTGAGATTATAATGCGAACGTTCTTAAAAATACGGGAATTGCCTCTCAGGTTTGTGCCCGGTTGATGACAACAGGTTCGCCCCCTAGGGACTTAAACAAACCTGGCGAAATGTGGGTGGTAAAACTCCGCCTAACCCTTCGGGGATTACAGGCGTGATGTTATACTATGTTGATGATTCTATTTTATTTAAATTTTACTCTTTGGCTTCTTTACATAGAGTTCAACTTCGAATGAGGCTAAGGATGTAAAATGTTGGAAAGAACTAATAAAAACTGAGAGAAACCGTCTTGTCTAATAAATCATACTTAATAGATTGACATAATGTCGGATCAGTGGCTATTAACGTCTATCACGTCGTATTACTAATTAATTTTATTACAGACATTGATTGGAATTAGCCTATTACATACAATGTATGTAAGTAGCTGAGGTCTTTGAACTTTATGTTTATCTACGTTATTAAAAATAAATCGAGATTCACATATTATAATGCAAAGCTGTTACTTGAAATTAATGTTGTTTAATGGTAGGTACGTATATTGGTAGTGAAAGTTTGTGTTTATGTTTTTATCAAATATTGAGGATCGTCGATTGACTTAGAACCCAATTTGTCTGCCAGGAAATTTAACTGACGAAATTCTATAAAGCTAAGGTTTTATTATAAAGTTTTAAAAGCAGTCGGTACGGTGCACAAAATCATAGGTGGTATTTAGATATCAATTTTCTTTCCACGGCGACGGGTTGACCATTTTCTTTTAAGTCTTTCTTTATTGCTAGCACTTTACCATTTCCACAATATCATTTCAAACTCAAATGTCATACTTACTAGTTACCTAACTTTCCCGCTGTCACAGCTACTTAGATACCTATCTACAGTGAGAACTTATCAGAAAGATGTGATTCTGTACTATTTTGGAAACGTTTTTTTTCTTCTTAGCGTATAGATGGCAAAAAAAAGTATAACTGTTTTTGGCCCAAAATACAGCTGCGCGAACTCTGCTCACTGACGCAGTCATAAGATCATTAAGTGCACTGGGGACAAAGCATGCGGCGCAGAATGGAAGGTGGGCATTGTCTGTGGGGAAGTATCGCATACCACATGATGGTATGCGAGATTGTCTTTGCTCCGGCCGACTTGGAAACGTTATTGAACACACACCTAAATAATAAAAGTCACTCCCTTTCCTGTCTATCATGCACAACCACCTACACCTTCAAGGATTTAAACGAAGTCAATGATAGAGCAGCTGTACAGGTAGCTCCGTTCTGTGTGACTGTTCCTAAATTACCATTGGCTGATAAAATTTTTGTTTTTCCTAATTATGTTAATATTAGAGTTAAGGTGAATGCGCAGTGGTAGACCGCGAAATTTAAATTTTCTTATGTTTTTTGCAATTTGTAGGTCAGTGTAAGGTTGTATCTTGATCAAAATATGATTTGCGACTATAATAGACTTGTATTTACAGAATTATAGTCATTAGAATCATTAATATATCTCTTTAAGTTAGATTTCTACCATAAACACTTTTCCATACGAGATTTGTTCTTAACGGTAGAAATCTAACTTAGAAAGATGTATTAATGATTCTAATTATTATAATTCTGTAAATACGTACCTGTTATAGTCGCGAATCATATTTTGATCAAGATACAACCTGACACTGACCTGAAAATTGCAAAAACGTAAGAAAAATTTAATTTCGCGGGCTACAACTGCACATTCACCTTAAATCGGTTCTCCCTGGTCGGACAAAAGGTTTGAGTCAAAACGACTCGAAAAGTAGAAGAAGAATAATAAAAGGCTAGTACGTCATCAGAGTACCTAAACACGCACAAAATAGTAGATTCTAAGAACAGTTTTTTGTTCTAAGCACAATAGGCCTTACAATCCCACAACTCTGCTTCTATTCCTTAGCCAAAACAAGCCGTTAAAACCTCGTCCTATACAAAGAAGTCATTCAGATAATCTAAGTTTACTATAAAACATTAATAACAGTTCCAGTTTAATATTAGTAAACATTAAACAATGTTTGCACGTTCGCGTTCGAGGAAATCTTACATAATTCATGAGCTACTCGTTGGTTTGCTTATTGATTTCGTTAACAAAAACAAACGAAGATCGTCATCGGGGACTTCGATTTAAAGATTTATGTTAAGGCTCAAATATGCATGATTGGTACCGGTTCGAACTTACGTAGATATGGAAAATACGTTTTATGCAAAAATGCAACATAGTACCGGAACTTGTTTTGAAAGAGAATCTCAACCTTTAGTATGGTATAAAATATTTTAACTGCGCATAACCCGAATGTAGACAAAACAATTGCAGTACCGACTACCTACGAGTACTTATAATTCTGGGCAGTCTTATCGCTAACAGCGATTTTTAACAAACAACCTTTTATTTGTACAAATTCGTAGGTCACGACGGCAACCTATTTTTGACCGTAGTTTACATTTTTTATTTATCTGCAGATGTAACAACGTACATGTATCGTAATTGAATATACAATGTAATAATGTTATGCCGAACGATAAACCGCAGTATTTTCAACCGTTTATCTAAACTTGCAACAGTGAAGTCTGTACCTTAAATCCATTCGACCTTCACGCTTAAGGGGACGTCACCTGACTAATGGTGCGATCAAATGCTTGGACAATCGCTTAGCTAAAGCCTTCTAATTGACACGCCACATAAATCTGTTTAAACGATGTTTGTTTTAGTTTAGCTTCTGCGTTTTACCTGTAGGTCCTTATAAACGACGTTCCATGCATCACTACTCGTAAATTCGTTAGGTTGACACCCTACGTCAATTTGCCGTGTTATAATATAGCCATTTCATACAACTGTCGAAGAATTACCGTTGTGATTTGAATACATATGCCGAAAATTTAAGTTAGTAGTCAAAAGGAATCATTTGTTGAGAAATGCTCAACAATACGAGTAAATATTCTTGACTTTACCTAGTCACATAGAATTACTTTACAGAGAGAAAATACAAAGACAAAGACAAAGACATTTATTCGTCGGATATGGTAGTACTTACAAAGTTGGTTGGTACAAATGGATAAGTTCAACACATCCGCCGCTAATAGCGGCATACGAATATTTACAACGTGAAATTAATGTATTAATGTACACGTGGGTAGGTATAAAACCTAACTTAAACTCTAATAAACAATAAAAACTCTTATAACTATGGACATATTTTATACTCTAATATACAATATCAAATAAAAACACAACAATAACAATTTTTCTATTTTACAACTAAATAAATCTAGGTACCTTATTATTACCTCTAGAAAAAAATGTATACATATATGTATTATTTACCCTTATAATCAAAAAATTCTTTTAGAGTGTAAAAATTATTTTGGAGAAGCCAATTTTTCAGTTTTTTTTTTGTAAAGATTAAATGGTAGCTCTCTTATTATTTTTGGGATATGGTTATAAATTTTAATGGACATAAGGTAGCTGTTTCTGTAGTGGAGAGTGCTATTACAAAATTGGTTTTTTAATTTGGTGGGGTCCCTTTTTGCAAATCTATTGTTTTCGGCTACTGTGGAGAAGAAGTGAGAGTTTTTCTTGACAAATATGGCTATTTCAAAAATGTAAGTAGAGGATAGAGTTAGAACCTTTAGCTTTTTAAAAATTGGTTTACAGCTCTCGTATGGAGGCGCCCCAGTTATTGCTCGTAAGCATTTTTTTTGCGCTATGAATGCTCTTTGTATGTGTGATGAGTTACCCCAAAGGAGTAAGCCGTACCTCAATACAGACGCTACGTAGCCGTGATAGGCGTTGAGTGCAGCTTCTTCGTTCGCTGTTTTGCGTAGTTCTCTTAGTGCGTATACAAATCTGTTTATTTTTTTACACAGATTTTCAATGTGTATTCCCCAATTACAGTTTTCATCTAATGTTAGACCTAAAAATTTTATAGTATTTTATTTATTAATTATTTGGTTATTATGATTTAAAATAATTTTTGGTGGATTTTGTTTGTAGTTTGCAAACTGAATGAATTTTGTTTTAGATAAATTTATTTTTAAGTTGTTTTCGTTTAGCCAATTAATTATATCGTTGATGGTTTGATTTACTTCTTGTTCATGTAATGTTTTGTTATTTTCCGGTATTATTACTGACACGTCATCTGCAAATAGTACGCACTTATGTTTTGTTATGTTTGGCAAGTCGTTAATGTATAACAGAAAGAGAAGAGGCCCAAGGATGCTTCCTTGGGGCACTCCGGACCCATTATGTCTAAATAAAGATTTATATACCATCGCAACAAGTTTATCATCAATACGGGATACTTCAACACACTGTTGTCTATTGCTGAGATAACTTTTCAGCCATTCTAACGCTGGACCTCTGATGTCGTAGCGCTCACATTTATCTAAAAGTGTATTGTGGTTAACGAGATCAAAAGCCTTGCTCATATCTAGAAAGATTACTGAAACAGAGCGTTTTTTATCTATATTATATTCTGTTATGGACCTTACTAACGAGAATGCTGCTAGAGTTGTTGACTTACCTTTTTGAAACCATTTTTGTTCTTCATTAATAAGTTTATGTTTGTTTATATATTGAACTAGACGATTATGCATTATTGTCTCATAAATTTTTGAGAATATTGGAATGAGAGTGATAGGTCTATAATTATTTTTATCTAGTGTACTCTTACTTTTATGAAGGGGCTTAACTATTGAAAATTTTAATCTATCTGGGAAAGTTCCCTCAGATAGAGATAAATTAATTGTGTGGCACAGTATTGGTGATATGATTTCGGCACATAATTTGAGTACGTGCGTAGAGATCTCATCATACCCTACTGACTTTTTATTGTTTAGAGATATTATTATACGAAAAACTTCGATATCAGAACATAGGTTCAAAAATATGCTGGAACTGTTCCTATTGGGTTGAGATGAACAGGTATTTCTTGCAGGTTGAGGTTTTATATTAGCAATATCAATAAAAAAATTATTAAAAGAGTTAGCTATTTGACTCGGATTATTTAAAATACAGCCATCGTGATCTATTGCATTTATTTGATTAAATGTTTTATGCGTGTCTGTTCTATTTTTGATGATATCCCATGTAGCTTTGTTTTTATTTTTAGATTTTAGTATGTGATTAAGGTTTGAACATTTTTTTGAGCGGAGGACGCAGGATTTTAGTATTTTATTATATTTTAAATATCTAGACCGTACATCATTATTTTTATTTTTTATGTAACACATTTTCTTAAGCTGTCTTTTATAAGCGCACGATTTCCTTATACCTTTAGTTATCCATTTGGGTGATGTATTATTAACGTAAACTTTAGTTTTTCTTAAGGGAAAACATAACTTATAGAATAGTGAGAAGTTTTCATGAAAATTATTAAAACTATCGTTTGCGTCAGTGTTTTCGAGAACATCAATCCATGACAAATTCCCAATAGCTTCCACAAATTTTTTGATGTTATCATCTGAGTAATCCCTGTTTACATTGTACCAGTATTTTAGGGCAGGTTTCCTCTCTTCAACTGGGAATGTTAATGTTTGACAAGTGTTGTGATCTGATAGGAAAACTTCGTGAGTGTTTCCAGTTGAATTTTCTATGTTACTTATAATCTGATCTAAGCAAGAAAGCTGACGTGTTGGTTTATTTATGTGTAGTCTTAAGCCATAGTTAGATATAAGATCTTTAAGTTTATTTGTATCGTTGCTTTCTTTTAAGGTATCAATATTTAGGTCCCCTGTAATGATAATGCGTTTTTTCCGTTTGAGCAATTTGTGCAATAGTAGGTCTAATTTTTCAAAGAATAGATAAGTGTTTGAATTTGGAATTCTGTAAATACAAATAACAATACATTTTAAAGACGGTATCTCTACTCCACAACATTCAAATATTTTTTCAGTACATAAATCCTTAGGTAATTCTGTGTTCTTAAAATCAAACACAGAAATCAAATACAGAAAATTCTAAGCATGTCTACCTCTTTTACCTTATGTTTAAAGCCGGCAAGAAGTAAAACAAAATACTTAAAAGATATTATTTGTTTAGGAAACGTTTTGTTTTGTATAAAAACTCTACTCACTTTTTATCGATCGACGAATCTAATTGAATCCGCGTTGTGCAAACTCAAGTGCAACTCACTTTTTTCTAATTCATTGAACGAAAAAGTTAATAATATTGTATTGAAGTAAACAATACTTCGAGAAAGTGCTCGTGGCTAAATGATAACAGCTGCACGGGTCGCTCGAAGGTTAAGCAACGTTTGCCGCGGTCGATTCATGGATGGGTGACCATCCATTACATTTTAAGACTCCTCCGTGCCTCGGAAAGCACGTTAGTCCTGGCTGTCATTTTCGTAGATCTTTGACAGTTGTTACGGGTAGTCAGAAGCCCCAAAAGTCTGACAACCAGTCTTACTAAGGGGTGTCGTGCTACCCAGTAACTGGGTCGTGGGGGTCAGATAGGCACTCCATGTAAAATACTGGTATTCAGCTGCATCCGGTTAGACTGGAAGCCGACTCGAACAAAGTTGGGAAAGGCTAGGCAGATGATGATGATAACTTCAAGAAAGAGGAAATATTGTTTGATAAACAACAAATAAATCAAATAAAATAGTGATTATGAAACCGATGCATTCTTATCTTTTTATTTATGAAATATCACGACCGATTTCGTATTACGAGATCGAAACCAGTTTTCCTCAAAAAAACGACATGAGTTTTTTGAGATGGAACGAATGCTGATCTAAGTGTGCTGTGGTACTGCATTTTGTTTTTATTTGACTACAAGATAAAACAGAAGACTATAAAACACAATGCTCATATTTTAGTAAATATTTGACAGCTAACATAATTTTATAGACATACGTCACACGTCGTAAACAGTCTCTTTAATATGTACCTACACAAGACTCTTTTACGTCTTATTACATGCTTCGTACCACTAAAGGTCTAAATATTCACCTGACCTACTATTCTATTTTCCCCAAAAAAACTTTTAAGTATTCATTTCGTGCTGTTTCGTTTTGCCTTTTTCTTAGTAATGTATTCTTGTTGTGGGCCTATCTGTGCATTTAATTGTGTCCGCCAGAATATTAGAACACTACAGAACAGTGTTACTAATTGGGTTGGTCTTATCTGTGACGCGGCGATATCTTAATTCGGTGCATTGATGGGTAAAAAGCACGCTAGTAAGGCTCCTGTTTGTTAAGGCTGATGTTCCTTGACTAAGCGATAGTTTGATAAGGATATTTGAATATAAATTGAACCTTACTGCTGTAAGTTTCGATGGTATTGCTTGATGCCAAATTATAGACGTTTTTTTTTTTGCCGCACAATATAATCATTTATTTCTGAAGATAAAAATATATACACTGACGTTTATTCAGAATTCAAATAATATTTACGTAATTTACAAACGACGCTATACCTATTTCAGTTTATGAATAGTTTTAGTTAAGCTATTTTTAACGATTTTTTAAAATTCATTAGGTAGGTATTAGTTGTTACTTATAGACTAGGTATGACATTTTGTTTCTTTCACATAAAGTTTTGAGTATGAATGTGGAAGGCTATAAGAGTAGGGGAAGACCAAATAAACAATGGATGAACGTTGTGAAATATGCTAGAAATTACTAGGGGCTATGAGGGGGGGGGGGGGAGACTGACGAGATGATGACTTATAGAGAATCATGGCAGAAAAAAACGTGTTGCGCCGGCTCTAAATAAATTGGGATAACAGCAGGAGAAGGTGAGTGACGCCATCATGACTTTTGGTTGACATGAGTGTAAAAAGTCGATTGTAAAATGTGGCTTCGCAAAGCCCGAACTTAATTATTTAAAGCATTTGTTAAAATAATACAAACGGAAATCAAAATACAAAAGGTATGAAGACGTAGACATAAAAAGAAACAATACAACTCACAACACCTGTGTTGTGAGTTGTATTGTTTCTTTCTATGTCTTCATAATTATATTACTATATTATATTAATAATTCATAAGGTTCCTAATTATGTAGCCTGCTACATAATTAGGAACCGTATGAATTCAAACTAAATCAAGTTTCGATTTGCAAAATAAGTACAGCCTGCACTTATCCGTTTACCATCAATAATTATTATTAACATATACTCCATGTTCCTGTCATACTTTAATTTGCGGAACTAGCGATACCAGTCATTACCTATTAATTAATTGCTCGTAGAACATCCAAGTTGTTATAGACGAAAAATTAATAATGCATTGGAGTTACTTGATAGATACGTTAAACAAACTTGTGCAATCAACTGCCGGTTATTATGTGTCCGTTCGTAAGCTTATTGTTTACGTGTATACTCCTGTAAGAAAACTTGTTTTAGTCCGAAAGAAAAACGACTCGCTCGTAATCGTATCTATCCACTGGTTTTTCAAGATGTTAGAGACAAAGGTCTGTGATTAAAAGAAAACGATTTAAAGAGGCTTGATCCTTGATTTATATATTATTCGAATTACAGAGGGCAGCTCTTATTGCAAACCAAGTAATATATTAATCAACCTTTGACCTAAAAACAATCTTATAATGAAATTAAGTTTCACTCGGATTTTTAATTTGGTACAGATAAATAATCCTGAGTTATATTCACATAAGCACTAAGAAGTTTTATTTGAATATTACGTTACGACAAATAAAGAAAAGCGCTGGTTTAGATGATAAAAAATACGAAAGCCATATTTAAAAAAAAAAAGTAACACGATTAAAAATAAAATTGTATGGCTTTACATCATTATTTTAACCACACATGGCCAGTTATCTTTTCATTTAAACAACTAAAAAGTTTACATTTAATTAATTACTAAGATAACTTTATCTGGGTCAGTGCACATATTTTATAGGTAAAAAAGGTTGCATTTTGTTATTGAAATTAGAAAAATAATTATGGATTATTCCACTTTGCCCCACCAGCCGCCCCACTGGTGGGGCAAAGTGGAATGTCAAAAATTTTGCAGTGGAATCTGCCCCACTAAATCGAAATAGTGGGGCAGATTCCACTGCTTTAAAATCCTGTTGGATTCTGCCCCACTAGGGTTGGCGCCTTAGAATAAACGAACAAACATTTTATTTTCGCAAATTTTGTATTTCCTAGTTGTTTCTGGAAGGATAAGGGATGTAAATCGCAGATTAATTACACGATGTGTTACAAGCATTTGTTACATGCATCGTTGGAGTAAGAATGACCAAACCATCATTTACCTACACATCATCATCATCATCATTTCAGCCGAAAGACGTCCACTGCTGGACATAGGCCTCCCCCAAGCACCTCCACTTCGACCGGTTTTGTGCTTCTCGCATCCAACAAGTTCCTGCGGCCTTCACAAGGTCGGCGGTCCACCTTGTGGGAGGCCTTCCAACGCTACGCCTTCCGGTACGCGGTCGCCACTCCAGAACCTTTCGGCCCCATCGGCCATCTGTTCTGCGAGCAATGTGCCCTGCCCACTGCCACTTAAGTTTGGCAATTCTTCGGGCTATGTCGGTTACCTTGGTTCTCCTGCGGATCTCTTCATTTCTGATTCGATCCCGCAGGGAAACTCCAAGCATAGCCCTCTCCATTGCCCTTTGGGTGACTTTCAGCCTTCTAATAAGGCCCATTGTGAGCGACCACGTTTCAGTGCCATATGTCATCACTGGCAACACGCACTGGTCAAAGACTTTCGTCTTGAGACACTGCGGTATGTGGGACGAGAAGATATTGCGAAGCTTCCCGAACGCTGCCCAGCCGAGTCGGATTCGACGATTGACCTCTTTCTCGAAGTTGGACCTACCTAACTGGACAGTTTGTCCTAGGTAAATATACTCGTCCACGACTTCGAGTGTAGCGTCTCCGATCTTCATGAGAGTGGGTGTTACATGGGCATTTGACATGACCTTCGTTTTGTCCATGTTCATTTTCAGATCCACTCTTTCAGAGGCTCTACTGAGGTCATCGAGCATTGTACTGAGGTCCTCCATAGTCTCAGCCATGACTACTATATCGTCGGAAAACCGAAGGTGAGTTATGTACTCGCCATTGATATTAATGCCAGCTCCTTTCCAGTCCAGAACCTTGAAGACATCCTTCAGAGCAGCGGTGAACAGTTTCGGAGAGATAACGTCTCCCTGTCTCACACCTCGCTGCAGAAGGATAGGTTTCGAGGTCTGGTCCTGGAGTCGGACTGACATAGTGGCGTTTTCGTACAGACACTTCAGCACCTCGATGTACCGATAGTCGATCTGGCACCGTTGAAGAGACTGCAGTACAACTCATGTCTCGATCGAATCAAAGGCTTTCTCGTAGTCCACAAACGCTAAGCAGAGAGGCAGGTTATATTCTTAAGTAGCACTTAGTGCAGCTGTTTTACCCTTATTACCAGAAGAAAAGATAACTGAATGGTTTGGATTATTCCTCTTTGCCCCACCGGTCGCCCCACTCCAGATGATGAAGGTTGGCATGATAAACTAAATAAAAAGATTTGCAAAATAGCCGCACAGAGTCCAGATGATGAAGGTTGGCATAATAAACCAAATAAAAAGATTTACAAAAAAAAAAACTCCCCAGTTTATATAATTTTATACTCGTTAATGTCTTATATGAAATATAACACTTTGCATGGTTAAATCTATGCAGAACCAGAACCTTCTGCAGAGAGGTATGAGACAGGGAGACGTTATCTCTCCCAAACTGTTCACTGCTGCACTGGAAGATGTCTTCAAGGTTCTGAACTGAAAAGGGGCTGGCATTAGCATCAATGGCGAGTACCTGTATTACTCACCTTCGGTTTGCGACGATATTGTAGTCATGGCTGAGACTATAGAACACCTCAGTACAATGCTCGATGACCTCAGTAGAGCCTCCGAAAGAGTGGGTCTCAAAATGAACTATACTGATAAGAAATGCAAATGGCCAAATGCACGTCTATTGTGTAGGTAAATGATGGTTTGGTTATTCTTACTCCAACGATGCATGTAACAAATGCTTGCAACACATCGTGTAATTAATCTGCGATTTACATCCCTTATCCTTCCAGAAACAACTAGGAAATACAAAATTTGCGAAAATAAAATGTTTGTTCGTTTATTCTAAGGCGCCAACCCTAGTGGGGCAGAATCCAACAGGATTTTAATGCAGTGGAATCTGCCCCACTATTTCGATTTAGTGGGGCAGATTCCACTGCAAAATTTTTGACATTCCACTTTGCCCCACCAGTGGGGCGGCCGGTGGGGCAAAGTGGAATAATCCATAATTATTAGGTACAGACCATTGATGATGCAAGGTTACAAAAAAAAAATTGTGTTAAAAACAAGATAATTGCTGAATCTTGTTTCTGAATAATTCCTTCGCGTTTCAGGTCAATGCAATTTAATCTTCTATGTTCCCGGCTCGTCTGGAATTTGGGTTCAATTCCTTTTTGTTTTATATAGTGTACACTAAAGTAAATAAATATGCTAACCTCTGCTGCAGGTGCAGCTGAAGTTGTTCCTTTATGAACAATTGATACTAATTCAGAAGTCAATAAAACCCAATGAGTTAATATAAATGCAGGGAAATACTCTTGCAATATACTCAATAGCCCTCTCACAGGTACATACGAACAAAGATGACACATCCGTAGGATCTTAATAATATCATCGATATAATTGTATTGTTGACGTCATCATCTTGTAAAAAAGTTAATGTTGTTTATAAAGGTTAACGAACGGGCACATTCCTGCAGTAAGCATTCCGTTTAATAGTCTTCAAAACTTACGACAAGCGATCCCTAGTTTGAAAATAGCACCTCAAGAACATAAGTCGTCTATCAGAGGGGCAATGAAAGTTCTCAGTCAGTCCTCAATCTGTCAAAAATACCTCTAATTTTCCTACATTTTTGACAAGTTTTTGACATTGATTGTCGCTGAGATGAGATTGCGACTAGATTTTGAACGTTTTTAATCACGCAAATTGACCTTCAGTATTCAGTAATTTCTCGTTTTAGTTAGTTTGAAGGCGATCAAATTCAGGTGCATACCTTAGGTGAATTTCGTTACAGAATATGCATTCTTAATACCATAATATATTTTTACTATTAAATGTCGTAATATTTTATCTCATTTTTTGTTTTTGGGTAGAAATAGGATGGTGCAGTATTTTTTTTTAATCCGAAATCTATTATCAGGGAGTCCTGGTACTTGAAACAACTATTGATGACTGTCATAAATATTACCTATCTTACGAACCAACCTCAAGATGATGGATCATTAGCTCTGAAAAAATAATGCAGTTTATAAAAGCATGATGATTTTAAAATAGCCCGTAAAAGGCTGTCATCAGCAGTGCATATTGAGCAGGCTGATTGTTAATGAGACTATGCAGTTATTGCGGCTGCTGACGAAACCTAGCCCCGTAGTACAAATATACGTAAGAATGCAATGCGCATAATCGCATGCTCCATACTAATTACTCACAGTCCACCTACATCATACATAACGTTTTAGTGGTGATGGTCAATTTGAAGCTGCTTGGTCTTACAAAGATACAAGTTGTAAGAAAATTAATCTATCAACAATTTGCGATTAAGTATGATTGTTGAAAAGTCCTAATCGCTGTATGTAATGTATTATCACCAATTATATTATTATTTATGAAAGATCATCGTTATACTAAAATTCTTAACATCATACGCTCGTAAATATCCTAATTAGGTATCTACTTAACACACTTATAACACCAATGCTATTCATTTTGTAAATTCAACAATATTCATTGCGTTATTTAAGTTATCGAGCACACGAATTTTTCAAACATATGAAACGAATCGAATTTCCTTCAAAATCGGTCGTATTTTGATAGGTATATAAAAGTGTGTTACGTAATTAATTGGGGTGCTGGTGTACAGTCACGAGCACCAATATGTCAACACTTGGCAACTTTCAATTGCGATTTTTTCGTGAAATAACGAATGCAGCGTTCAAATACGACACTACATAAACCTATAGGTTCGAAAATACTATGTTCGTAATAACATAAAATTTCATTAAAAAATAAAGGTGAAAATTGCCTTTGAATGAAGCCAAGTGTATACATACTTATAGACGTGACTGTACATAGACCATAGATTTAATGGCCCCAAAAATACTGGTTGAAGATTAAGAAGAATTGGTGATCGCAGACTGTTATTATTATCAGACCAGAATACATAAGCAGCTGGCTATCGTCTTGTGTAACCCTACAGCCATATTTTTCAAACGTGCTTTGCAAAATGTTAGACCTATTCGTCCGATCCACATTCCTACACGTAGGTACAAATACCTACGTAGAGTTTCATCCCTTGAATTGGAATAGTTGGTGTCTCCCGGCTTATTTGAATTTAGTGGACGCATAGAAAGAATTTAGCTGACGCGGGGATGGCCGATGTAGGTAAAGCTTTGGCCGAATGGTGGCCATAGTTATCTATGCCGAAGAAACTAGGGCCGTTCAAAAGCGCGTTGGGTCGACTTTATCGTCAAAGTCGCAGGAAACACCTGGATGAGGGTCGCACGGTACCTACCAGGAAGTATGTCAAAAGATACCTATGCCCATTGTCTTTGCTCTGGTAGACTCAGGGAAAAATGACACAAAATTATACTGAAATAGCTAAGAATTACCTAGGCTCCGTGTTGGTCTTGCAGTAGTTACAGTGATCAAAAAGCAAACATCATGCTTCCTCAAGCTCTCCGATTCATGTTTGATCTCGTTCCTGACGCTGAGTGATACCATAACGTCGGCCCGAATACACGATAGTCTTCTCTCCGATATTGGGCTTGGGCAATTCCACAACCGCAAAACTGGATATACAATGGGCCACACGGGCCAAGCCTCGAAAATATACCCTCGTATCTTCTGCACGCCTGTGAAAACACGGTTTCTTTAATAAAGAACATGTCAGCTGCAGTTCATGTGTGTTGAAGCTTCACGGGTAGGTCAGTCTGTAGGAGGGAATTCTCAAACTCTGGTTTTTTAAACGATACCAGCAAGTATCCCATTGCGCAGCCTATCTAAAAAATACATACGAATACATGATTATTAAAATAAAAATTGGAAATTGCGTAAGTGGAAGTGTTTATTTCCGGCTTGTCACTATTCAAATATTTTTAACCAATTGGAACTTCAAGCATCGGTCAACGTTTCACTAAGGGGCAAGAAAGCCTGGCATGAAGTAAGGTGAGGACGTCTCGCGGACGGCACGCGGACTCACGCGGATGACGCGGACTATCGCCTGCTTTAAAGTCACAGTGTGTTCTCACACACAGTCTCCATAGAATGCGCCTATTCCGAGCATTGGGTGATTCCGGGTTGAAATGATCATGGTAGAAAGAATTGCATTTTTGTAATAAACGGGCCTCTCTTTTCTTCTATCTCCCCTCGTGGAAAGCGGTGGTTGAGGTCTGCGATGGAATGAGCGTACCCAGAAGATGCTTGCGGGGTAATTGCGTACCACACTAACAGTAGAAATGGCTCTCATGTGATAGTCTCATATCGTCGCTCGCATGACTACTGTCCTATCTCATTTTTTAGCTGCTTTGGATTGGGACGGCTACAATCCTCTATTCGTGATTCATTACATTTTGTTGCCTTTTAAAATGGTTATATTTTGAGATTCAAATAACATAAAGGTACGACGCGACGGTAAGTGAAAAGTGTAAAGAATCACCAATAGAAGAGCGTAGTCGTCCTGACTCAGATCAGCCAAAAAATGTGAAAAATGAGATAGGACAGTTAGTCATGCGAGCGACGATATATATGATAGTTCAACAACATTCATTGCATTATTTACTATTATATAATATATATTTTTTTTTATCGATAATATTACACTTTTGTTTTAACATAACACCTGCCAAACTGCAAAGCAATTTGTCGGCAATAGGTCCTCGTGGATTTTGCACGACTTTTTGCTTGACTAAATACTAAAATTAAATCTAAGTTACGACTAAGACCATGACTAAAACCATGGCTCTGTGGCCAAGATTTCGTATCTGAATACAGAGTATTATAATTACCCACAAAACCATAGCTTCTACAACCACAGCTACTACACTCAGCGGCATCAGCCAACAAACGTCATGAGACCATCCCACAGTACTTAATCTGCTTTCGCGATCTATATGAAGCTACGGATTAGCAATATCCTTCAAAATGATTCAGATTGTGATTGATAGTGTGTTACGCAATTAAGTAGGGTGCTGTTCATTGTTGCTTTGTAGTTTGCTGGGTTGTGTACAATAATTTGCAGCTTATTTTTTCTGAATCGATGGTGATAATAATGAATGTAATATTTAAATAGAACACT
The DNA here is from genome assembly GCA_947508005.1 of Amphipoea lucens. Classification (NCBI taxonomy): domain Eukaryota; kingdom Metazoa; phylum Arthropoda; class Insecta; order Lepidoptera; family Noctuidae; genus Amphipoea; species Amphipoea lucens. The sequence goes on along the minus strand of OX382358.1, from coordinate 15,209,850 downwards.
ACACGGAACCGATCAGATTGCTACAGAAGCTATGGGATTGAATATCTAATTCCTCTATGGCGTCACCTTTGCTTTTTATATCTATGACAAATAACAACACCCAGGTAGGTACGCGTTTATGAAATACGATTTCACGACAGCAAATCACACTATCACACTTCACATCACACTATCACACTTCACACTTTTTTTTTTTTTTTCTTTTTTGTTTAGCCTGTACTGTCCCACTGCTGGGCAAAGGCCTCCCCCAAGTCCTTCCAGGAACTCCTTTCCCGCGCCACCTCAAACCAGCCCTCGCGGTACGCGTCTAGGTCATCTCGCCATCGCTTTCTGGGCCGACCTCGGCGGCGCCGTCCATCTTCAGGCACCCATTGTGTGGAAACTTTTGCCCAGCGGTCATCCTGCATGCGGCTGATGTGACCCGCCCAGTCCCACTTGAGCCTGGCAGCTTTCTTGCCTACGTCTATTATACCCGTTTTGGAACGCAGCATGGTGTTTCGAATTTTGTCCTGTCTTTTTACACCCAGGATGCTGCGCTCCATTGCTCTTTGGCAAACGCCAAGGCGGAACTTTTGCGACTCGGTGAGTGACCAGGTCTGAGCACCATAGGTTAGGACGGGCAAGATACACATGTCGACGAGTTTGCGCTTCAGGGAGATTGGCAGATCACCCTTCATTAGCGTCTTCATGGACCAGTAGCTTTTCCAGGCGTTTTCAATTCGGCGGTCGATTTCCCTTTCCTGCCTGTTTTCGAAAGAAACTAACTGGCCCAGGTAGATATACTCATCGACATAATGTATTTCCTGCCCATCTACCTCGACCCTACGCTTGGTGCTGTTAGTCATAAGTTGGGTTTTAGACCAATTCATCGCAAGTCCCACCTTATAGCTAGCCGTGCTCAGTTCTTGGAGCATGATCTGAAGTTCTAGAGCTGTGGGGGCAAAAAGGACTATGTCGTCGGCAAAACGGAGGTTTGTCAGCCTCTTCTTGCCGACGTCAATGCCCTTGGTTTTCCATGACACTGCCAGTGACTTAAATATCTCCTCAAGTGTGCTTGTAAACAATTTGGGAGAGAGTGGGTCACCCTGCTTAACACCCTTTTGTATTTTGAATGAAGGTCCAGCAGTATTGAGTTTAATGTTTGCGGAGCTATTGTTATAAATGTTTTTCAAGAGATCGATGTATAGCTTTTCGAGTTCCTGGTGTTCTAGGGATGTGAAGATTTCTGAGTGCTTAATACTATCGAAGGCTTTTGTGTAATCTACAAAGGCAAGATACAGTGGTTTATTAAATTCTGTGTATTTTTCAAGGATCTGGTTTAGTGTTTGAAGGTGGTCGGTTGTAGAAAAACTTGGGCGAAATCCGGCTTGTTCTGGTGACTGGTGTTTGTCCAGTTTCCCGTCTATGCGATTCTGTATCACCTTAATAAAAGCTTTATATATATGAGATGTTAGACTTATTGGGCGGTAGTTTCTGATATCGCTTTTATCACCTTTTTTATGCAGAAGAACTATATTTGAATGGCACATTGGAATAGGTACTTTTCCTGTTGTCAGTATTGTATTAAAAAGGTTGGTAAGGTGAGGCAACAATGTGGGAGAGCCAATTTTTAACGCTTCGGTAGTGACTCCATCCTCTCCAGGACTTCTGTTGTAGCGCATAGTAGTAAGTGCTTTGTGCTCTTCATAGCCACTTATTAAAGGAATGGAATCTGGGAGACTGTATTCTGTACTGATCGGGGGTGGTGAGTCATCTGAATATAATGATTCATAGAATTGGGTCGCTATTTCTATGATTTTTTGTCTATTGTGGTGTTTTATTCCGTCATTGTCTTTGAGACTATTTATCCAGGTTTTTCCCTTTGTGACTATATCACACTAATATTATAAAGGCGAAAGTATGTGAGTGTGTGTGTTTCTATGTTTGTTACTTCTTCACGCTCAAACGGCTAGACCAATTTTGATAAAATTTTGTATGACACCCTGAATTAAAATATAGGCTACTTTTTATCCTGATATTCCCACGGGATCAACGCGCGCGAAACTGCGAGGCGCAGCTAGTTTTTTATATTCTTCAAGTAAGTTACTTAGTCAATCCGCAAAGCAAGATTTAGCAACAAAAACAAAACAAAGATGCTCATTGCTCAGATTTTAATGTGACGTAACTACATCTATTCCTTACTAGAAGGCCAATTCTCGTAATTTAAAACGTTCAAAATCTAGTCGCAATCTCATCTCAGCGACAATCAATGTCAAAAACTTGTCAAATAAGTAAGGAAATTAGAGGTATTTTTGACAAATTGAGACTTAGATCAGACTGTGAACGTTCTTAATCTGTCAAGCTCCGCTAATGAGACACAATTGATTTTCTATTGTTTCGTTGCCGATCGGCAAACCGCGCCGCTTGACCGGTTAAAATTACGAGAGTTGCCCCTGTTTTCCTTGTCAATTATATTTTGTTTGATAATTGTATTTGAATAAGTAGGTAGTCATCTAGCCGAGTTATGTTGATAAACTAAAATTCTTATACTTATTTAGATTTTTTTGCTCTACAGAATAAACCTTAGCCGAGTATGTATAATTCAAAAACAGCATTTTTTTAAAAATAATTATAGGAAGTAAATAATTCTTATTAAAAGTTCTAGGAAGAAGTTTTGAGTGAACAACAGGAAAATACCTTGACTCTTCTGTTTTATGCAGCCGTGGCCTAGCCGACCAGGAAGTGCATTCAGGGCAGAAGTTCTAACCTACCGTATAACTACTTGCAGAGCCTTAGTAGGTTGGTAGGTACAGTTCCTGCATTAAAATTATGTTGTTTAAGCATATTGTTTTTTCCTCCTTGGAAGCGGAGATGGTCATGCAATATTTAAATATAAAACAGATGATTGCAGATGATAGTGATCTGATTAATGATTAAATTCCTCATAGGAAACTCAAAAAAAAAAAAAAAAATTTGGAATAGCTGTTCAACGAATTGACCAGCTATTCCAAATTTAATTTTTTTGTCATCGAATCATGAATAATATCTGTGGACATGATAGATCCATGTATGCTGTCTGTCATCTGTGGGAGCCGCATGAACCCTGTTCTCCCAGTCAGACAGGTGCCTACTGTTTTATTGAAGAAAGAAGTGATAATTTGGAAACTAATTTTCTTAAGGAGAAAGCGTCAGGGCTGGCCCGCTTAATTAAAATTTTCTTACGTTTTTTTTTGCTATTTGCAGGTCAGTATCAGGTTGAATGTTGACCTAACTTAACCGGTCAAGCGGCGCGGTTCGCCAATCGGCGACGAAACAATAGAAAATCAATTGTGTCTCATTAGCGGAGCTTGACAGATCAATATGATTCGCAACCGTTCGAAATATTTATTTATAGAATTATAATCATAAAAATCATCAACATAACTCTCTAAATGCATATCACCCTAATTATTGAACGACTATTTCATGAAATCATGACATTTGAGGCCAATTCTAATTTATGGAGTTGTATTGCTGATTCTAATAATTATAATTCTGTGACGTCAGGCATGTTTGTTACGGTCGTGAATCATATTTTATTCAACATATCTATAACCTGACACTGCAAATTGCGAAAAAACGTAAGAATACTTATTTAAAGGAGACGGGGAATTCTGGGCCCAGCAGTTAAATAGTTGAAATGGGTATTAAAAAAACCGTTATATTTTTCTAAAGGTAATTACCAAATGCAGTACCATGTTTCTATCTAGGAAGCGAGAAAAGTTAAATTAAGTTATGAAACTAAATAATCGATTGAGTACATGCCTGAATTCTATGTACCTAATCGATAGTGAAAAAATCGGTAAAATCTCGGAATATGTATGAAAATCGAGTGACAAATGCTTATCAATCTTTTCGTGGAATCGATACATAGCGATCGAGTTCCTGTAATTTTTCTTCTTTTAGCAACATTGGTCACTCAGTATAGTCTAAAGTAATCTGTGCTGTCACCGACTGACAGATGACAGGTAGAAAGTACTCTGTGACCGGCATTCGTTCGTTTTCTTTCGTTGTGAGTGCGCACGTATTTTCCATGTTTTATTAAATATCCCACGACCTTGGCTTTGTATATTATAAATTATAAAGGACTATTCGACGGATCTTGCTACTTTGAATTACCTGGCTCTCTATTTTGGACAACTGATTACGCCTATCGTTCGGATATTGACGACATGGATCGCTGTGTGAATTATACCATTGCGACTGGTCACAGTAACTCTATTGGCATAAGAGTCTTGGACGATGAGGCGATTTTATAACTTATTCATCAGTGGCGTGAATATCAGCCTGTAAGTACCTATTTAAAACGAGCTTTTAGCCTATCAAGCGAACAAAACCAGACTTATGTACCTACTGTTTACGGCCTCCAGCGTCATGTCTGTCGGCTGTCTTTTTGTTGGATAGCATATATTAAAACAATACTTACTTAATACCTAATTAGTTGATTAATTAGCCATATGAATCTATGGAACACTCATAAAAAAGGTGTAAGTAACCGTCAAGTCCCGATGGGACCGATTCGGTCCCAGGCTTTGCTGCTTTGAGGTATTGACTGTTATTGGGGCCATTTCGGTCTCGGCTGGGACGTAGCGATTTAGTTGAACATGCATTAAGATTAGGTACATGTAATGAAGCTTGATTATGGTTGAACAAGATTCAAATAGTTAATTTGTTTCAGGTTACCAGTGAAAACTATGTATGCCAAGCATGTTGGAACTTGGCCCAAGATGATTGTGGTTCTTGGGAGACGTCCGATTGAAGCCTTTTTAGATGATATTCTCATAATTATTGAAGACGAATAATACATATTTTATACATATATTGGTGTTTTATTTTACTTCCTGTTCTCCCTTTTTTAAAACGTACCTACTGCTTCTAAGTGCAGGATATTGAATGTAGAGACATGTCTTCGACTGTAGCGACTGTCCAGGGCGTGCCAAACGTATCAGAATCTTCAACACGTCACACATGGAGGCTCTCTACTTGCACTCCATGCATAAGACCTTTATACAGCCAAAACCATTCAAAAATATTTAGCAAATTACATAAAAAAAAACTACAATGTTATAATGTAACCTCACTTTTACTATATTTCATATATAACCTCACTTTTACTATATTTCATATAACTTGATTCCTGGATAGCCAAATTTCACCAAATTTTCAGTGAGGCCTTGTTATTATATCCACTTACAAATAAGACTAGTTTGATTGAGTTAACACCTGGGCCCAGGAAACTATGTAGGCTTTCCCTTTTCCTTTGCGGGTTACCTTATCGGTAAATAGAGCAGCTTAACTACACACCCCTTACTGAAACATAACAAGTTGTTTTATATTTTTCACACCGAACCAGGTGCTTGCCGATGTCTCTACTTTAACTCTTAAAAACTACTCCTTTATTAGCATATAAAACGGACATTATGTAGAACGGCACGTAAACGTTCACATTAAATGATTAAAGCGTTTCAATTACGATGTACACCACATCTCCGAGCTAATATGGTTATAGAGGACATGTTGAATTATATGTTATGTGACCACAATTTGTATGACATTGTGCCTCATTACCTCGAGAGCTTGTCAACACGACGATTATGTAGCTACTATTCAATTAACTCGTTGATTCGATGATAATTAGGGTACTATTTATTAAAAGGAGACGGCGAATTGGTATGGGAAATGGTCTATGTAGGTATGTGTTTTAGATATTTGCGCAGGTATACCTCATCTATAGGTACCCTTGATAAACATCATTACATTGCCATACAACAGCGTGATAATGGAAGGTAGTGTAGCTACGTAGTTTGTCAGATTTTTTCCAATTGTTGTATTTTTTTTTTGATTTTGTAGGAAATCGGGAGAGCTTAAAAAAAAATTAAATCTGAACCAAATCTTGGTAAAAATACAAATGTCGGTCAGTGCCTATTGACGATAAATATTGCTATGGTAATTAGTATTAAACATAGAAAAGCCTTTTAAGTATCTAATAGGACATTGCTGTGGGTTTAAACTTTGGCTACTCTATCATACGAAGACCTAAAATAGCACAGGCGTGATCGAGAAGTAACATACTCGTAACATAATCACTTAATCAGCCTTTAATGTTCCCACTGCTGGGGCACAGGCCCCCTCTCTTCGAGAGGCAGTGGGTTGTAATCTACCATGTGAGTCGAGTGCGGGTTGGTAGATATCACATGTCATCGAATTTTTGGTTCTAGGACATGCCGGTTTCCTCACGATGTTTTCCTTTACCGTTTTGAGAGCAGTGGAGTTTTTGTAATGTTTGATATTCAACGATATTAATTTTAAATAAATATACACTTGTTCTGAAACTACACTTTAACTTGTCGTTCCTTATGCGGAAATGAACGACTAAACTATCGATTTCGAATTAACATCGACAATTCAATCGCTCATGCCATAGATTATTCAACTCATGTGGACATGCAATCGAGTTTGTTGAAATCATTAACCCCTCCATTTGTACTTGGTTAATAATTAAAAGAAAGAGTTAATTATTAAATCGATCTAGAAACAGTTCTTCGAATTACTTAACGAACTTTCATTGATAGCAGACGAGTACTTTCTATACTAGTAATCCTCTAAGCAAAGTGTACAAAAAATGTTTGGTGAAAATCGACCAGTCTCGGTTCCGGATCGAATCGAAACTAGTTTAAACAGTTGACACCGCGTCACGTCGATCTTAGTGCAAGGCTGGCGGTAATTATCGATAGCCATCGTTCAATAACACGCTGACAGCCCACATGCACGCACAGAACAACACTTCATACCTTTTATTATTATTTGCATAATACACTGCCTTTAGAAAGTGTTCAAACTTGTCACAAAGTTTGACGCAGTGTTCTTTCACATTCCACAATTGAATTAAAAACTTAGAAATGAACATTGACATAGATTAAAAAGTTAAGAACGTCATTTACCAAAGACAAAGGAGCTATTTAGAACTCGTGATGAATCTTTAATAAATCTTTATGTTTTCTTAATGCACAATGTGGAACTAGGAAAAACACATCGCATAAACGATGCTTAAATGCGTAGTTTTATGATCGGGCCTTAATGAATATGGAATATAAAACGCGTACATAATAAGCGAGCCAAGATAATTTTACATCACCAAAAAGGAAAACTTAGGCCGCATAAGGTGACCTTTTTGTGCAGTAGAGGTCGCATTATAGCTGTATAACGTTATCAATAGCGACTTAATTATTGTGACTATCTTTTATTTATAGGTAATATTGGTAATGTTATTCGCGACTTTCAGGCCAAAGGACATCAATGTTTTGTTGTAATATTATTTTGAATGTGTACGCATTGTGGCTTTGTAGAATGGCATGCCCTACATTTCAGGTTTTGTTTTGTAAGTAGGTAGGTAGGCAATGGTTAGCACAAATTTTATAAATTCCTGAATTCCTCAGGATTTTTTAATTACTTGTGGTTAAAATCTGATTTGCTTGTTATTGTCTAAAATTAATAATTAGATAGGTATTTGTGTAAGTATTGAGTAGCAGTTTCAGCGTTTATTCTCTAAATATATTCGTTTTCTCTTTGGACTGTAACGTGATTGTATTATTCATTTGTTATTGTTGAACGTTGGCGTATAATAACAGATAACACAATATTGATTGTTTGGTTGTTTCATGAATGACTCTTGAAACTATTTTGTAGTCATGCAATCTGTCTTCACGAACACGTTCAACGAAACTGCATTGAAACTGTGCTTTCATTTCAATATAACCCACCTTTAATTTCCTATGAACCTTTAGCTAAGGCTCATCAAATAAATAAAAATACTTCCAAAACAAAAAAAAATAAAATATCACCTCTTGATACGAGTAGATAAGTTATGGATTTTTTACATCGTGATTGCCCATTCGTACCCAACAAATTTTTAACTTTTATAACGAGTTTTTTTTACAACCTAACAAATAGGTACTTAATCACGAAACAAAAATAAAATCCATAACTTATTTATCACATTATTCCATTACATGACGATATGGAAGAAGTGACTTCAAGTGCTTAGTTAATTAATGGGTTGTAGCGCGCATCTGTAATGGACTTAGATACTTAGGTATGTCCATCATTATAAAGGTACCATTTTCCAATAATGGTCATATTTTATGTCCATCGTTTGCGGCGAACAGTAAATTTTTCCATTGATCTTGGAGCCCCGTTTGCGAAGTCACACCACGATTATTTATTGATCATACTCATTGCTCATGATGTTTATGTAAATATCGTACGTATTGGTATAATTATGAATAAGCATGTTGTGTTGTGTAGATGGAAGAATATGGCCGTGTGTTTTATTGTTAGAGGCCATTGAGGTATATTTTTAGAAGGTTGGGCAGAATTCATGCATGTACCAGAAACATTTTTAGTTAGTTAGTAAGTATATTCATGTATTTATGTATATATATTTGTGCTTATATTTATATATAATTAGTTATATATTATATTCATAGTTTTTATAGGTTTATGCGTATCATTATATTTAAAATATTTATTCCTTAATTTTCATGATTGCACCTACCACTGTTTGTCTCTGCATCACCCAAAGGTTGACTGGTAGAAAATGCCTATGGCATTAAGTCCGCCTCTGTACATTTATGTGCTTGAAGTATTAAATAAATAAACATCCTGTATCCTAATCCCCCCCTCCTCGATCCCCTGCTTATTCTTCTTCTGTTTTAATCTCTGGCTTGTCCACTTTATGCTATGTTACTCTTTTTGACAGGTAAGTACAGTCTAGAGAAAATAAACGTTTTATGTTTTACAAAATTAAATAAAGATTTTTTTTTAATGTCCGAGTACCATGCGTGCTCGATGGGATGTATGTTGGAAGTTATAGGTTGGTAAAGATTTGTATCAACAGTAGACTCTATTAATTCGTACCTATGTTTTAAATTCAAGATAAGTTCCTCGTCTATACAAGTACCTGCCTTCCTTATTGCACTTTTCAAGCGAGCTTGAGGCGAAAAAGTAGCTGAAACTTTTGACATATATTACAATGTATGATATATTGGTACGAAAGTATACCAAACATTATTGACAAGTTAACTAAGTAAGTTCGGTAAACAATGTTTACAAGACATGATACAAACATTATTTTGTAAACTTAACACGTTTAGGCGATAAATTAGAGGAGTCTTCAGCAGATGCGCTATATGCTGCGAGCTTTGTATGCAAAGTAAATACCTTGAGGATCGATCTTAACAATGTGTCCCTTTACTGTATCGTTTTATAGTCTATTGTGACTGTAAAGTTGTTACGTTTTACGTTGATAGCTTACGCCCGGTTTCTTTATAATATTTGTTTTTTTTTTTGTTTCTAAAATGATATTTATTTCTGTAAATCGGTTATAAATACAGTTTTACACGTCAGAAAAAACTTGTGTTTTAAGACTAGATCGGTGTTTCCTTTCCGACTATGATATATGTAGTGTATCTACTATTCGAGAGTACTACCTACATAATAATATATCTGATATCTTGATATTAAGGAAGAACTTATTCGAATCAAAACCTATTGTGAGTTTATCTGAAGACCTCAGAAACTGAACATTTACGATATAATTTCGTGTTGTTGCCATTGATTGAGTTGAACGAACGATACGAGGTTTCGGATTCGAACGGAGCCCCTCTCCTTTGAGATTTTTAGGGCAGTTATAAGTAGTTAGATTCACGAATATGTACCTCATCGTTACTGCGTTTTACCTCTAGTTTTCAGATTTAAATAGTAAATTTAAAAATGTACGTCTGAAACTGCAGTTGGATAGTTGCAACACAATTTTTTACTTTACTCAACTACGTAATGGTATAAATAACCTCGCAATGTAGAGACATTGCGTGATTCTTGATCATTTTGTATTATTTTCTGCAGTGTTTGGCAATTATTGTCTGTAACAGATTGTTGAATCCTTAGCTATGACAAAGAAGTTATTAAAACAGGTTTAGGCATCTATAGCACTTGTTCGAAAGCCATCAGAGATCTGTAGCAAATCGCAAATGTTGAGCAACAAGTGGTTTAAATTGATTAACTGATTACCTGACTACTTAAATGCAAGAATGTCATTCACCTTAATTGATTTAATATGCAATAAACTACACTTGCAGTTTAATTTATTTTTATACTCATTCTATATTCGTAAGGTTGAGCTGCTTGTTTTCAAGGAGGCCTTGCCGACAATAACAAGATTCCTCAGTGACAACAAGTTAGCAGTATAACGCTATAAGCACGATCAGTATTCGCATGCAAATAAAAAGTACAAACAACATAATATGATAAACACGTTTATTCATAGTCACACACAGCCGCGTCCACGCAACAAACATTCGTACAGATTAGTTACAATAATGTATGTTATACAGATTACCTTAAAAAGATCATAACTAGATCTACCGAACACTACACGTGCCACTCTCAGAGATATTGAGATATTAGTCGTTAGCACATTACTGGTCTTGTGTTTATACTCCTATGTATTACAAAGTTATAAATAAATATTGTGCTGAGATGCACCTTATAGAAATAGTTGGAATGTTTATTGTTGAGCCGAGCCACGGCGTTTGGCAACTCGTCCCCGACCTTTCGTTTCGAACCGACATGACTCGTCTTCGGCACGACCCCTCCTAGAAAGGTCACTGTTGATCGTTCTATGGTATTCTATACCTATGTATAAACTATTCTAGAATATTAATATTATACAAAGCATTTTTACATGCGCATATCACTGGTTGGACCACGAGGTCAAGGTAACTTTAAATATTTTTGGTAATGTTACGCATCAGTCCGAGCGTCGCAAAATGACAAGCACTAGTATTGGAGGTCACGGTCGACTGCGGACCGCAACACAACTATCGTGAGGACTAGGCGAGCAGGTGCGCCAGCGCCAGCAGTGCCAGCGAGCAGGCGAGCGCGGGCGCCGCCGCCGCGCTCTGCGGCGCCACCGTCGGCTCCACCAGGTCCTCGCTGAACACGTAACTCTTCGAACCAGTATGCGACTTCAAAATCCTGTAGTTAACTTCACTCAGGGACACCTGATTTTTCACGAAGTTGTACAGCCTGTTTATGACCACGAACACGTTCCCCTTGTTATCAAACGTGAATCGATCTACCCACTGAATGTAGTTGGGATCGCGAGCGATGGTCCGTTGGCCAACGCGGAAGTCGACGGTGGTGTTCCATTCCGCAATTGTCGAATTTCCGATCAAACCGTAGAAAAGTACCCCAGTTGAATCCATCTTCATGCCGTCTGTCTGTGAGGCTTTGTTCCCGAGGTCGACGACGTAGGGACGCAGCGCCCCATTACCTTCCTGAGCGAGCGATTCGTTTTGCAGCACTGATGCGTTCAAAGCGTACAGGTGATAACTGGCCAACGGGCAGTAGTACACTTTTCTGTCCACTTTGCCTTCTTCGTTTCGGTACTGGGGTCCTAGGGCGATGCCATCAATGTTAACAGGAAGGTTGACCGTGGTGCCATTGATGCGGAAAAATGTGGCCTCGGCGACTGAAGACATTGATTGAGTGTCTCGAATTTTCCACGATTTTTTGTCACGGCGGCGGAAAACTATAATGCCTGGATCAACAGCACTATTATCCGTTATGTACGCGTAATCACCATCCCGATTGTCCACCACAATATCGTTCAAATAAGTAGTGTTAGGATTCACTGAGTCCGATGGGAATGGAATGCGTTCCATTTCATTTTTGCCGCTCTTGAGGTCGATGAGCACGAGCGATGGGGGGCATTTGGGGTCCGGGTTCTGTGTGAGAGTACCGACACGGCCGTTGTCCAGGATCCACATAATACCATTTTTATCAATTTCTATGTTTTGAACAAATTGCAAAGCGTTGCAATCCCCAACAGCGTTCTGGCTCCAGCTAGGAAACGGGCGCAGCTTGGGAGCCGTGTCCGTCGGCGTCACGGGGATGGTCGCCAGTGTGGCCGGCACTCCGTCCAGCATTCTCGGCATCGTCAGGAACAAATCGTCTTGGTAGAAGTTTATGCCAGAGATTAGAACGTTTTGGGGGATGTATTGGCTTGTATTGAGGGAGGCCTCGCGGTCTTCCGGGGATTTCCATTCGAAATCTATAGCGTTCCATTCGTATATGACTCGAAACTGTTCGCGCCTTGGCGCGGGTGGTCGCGGATGGGTGTCGTTTTGCGCGGCCGCGGCGGCGACGGCGGCGAAGAGCAGCAGCGCTAACATCGTCGGTGGGTGCGCGGCGGGACGTGTGGCGCGAGCGACGCGGCCGGAGAGACTGAAGGCGGACCCACTCTGCCGCCGACACTTCTGTGCAGAGCTGAGCCTCGCGCGTGACCACACCGCGGACGTCACCCTAACATACCAGTCAGACCCTAAACGACTTATCTTCAAGCAAGGTTTATTAAGACGGTGGACGTAAACATAAACACACTATTTATTTTTGTTAGCTTGCAGCGGTGTCGCCGCGATATAAATGTACATGTGGCTCGGAAGGGGTGCGCCAAGGTCACAAATCTCGCCCCCGGCTAGACGGAGGGTCCGCCGTCTGTTAGATGTGTTGTTAACGGTTCAGATAATCGATTCAGTCGGAAGTGTACATAGGTACCAGTGTGTGTAAGCAGAGTTCGTTACACTTGTAAAATATGAAATCGATTCTGTAACGGAAATAATAGTATATAACTGAACAATCATGCTGATTATCGTAGCTCGGCCTTGCGTTTGACTCTAATAATACCCTAATTGATTGGTTTGCTAACACAAAGTGAAATTTACAATGTAAATAAGGTAGACTATATTAAGATTCAATGTTGCGAACATTGAAATGCTTTACTTAGATACGGTACGTATGTTGATTTGATAAAGAAGTAGGGCGAAGGCGAAGACATTACCTATTATAAAAAAAAAAACAATAAGATTAAAACATTTCCTAACAACGGCAGTAGGTAATAAGTATATCAAGTCAATTTTTGATAACACTTCGTACGTAAATTAACACTTCAATACTGCCTGAATGCGAAAAGGTGTTAAGATAAGAGAGTAGGTACTCATTCAGTACTTATTAAATTAATTAGGTACCTACCTTGTTATGCACAGCATACAGTATCTCCTATATAATCATTTTCACTAGCGAACAGAAACCGGTCCATTTTTTTGTCATTTAAAATAACTACACACATCAAAAGTGTCTAGGGATCAACATATATTTTTGCAATAACTTTTCTCCTGATTGATATTAATTAAAATTTTCTTTAAGGATTCATCAAATAAAGTGTTTTCGTTTGTCACAGTAACGATAAACCAAGTCACCTTTGCATTAATAAAGAAATTTGCCATTTTCCTAATAAAGGGATTTTTGACATTTGAACCACTAACACAAAAGTTCGAAAAAAAGACTGAAATAACAGTTTTCTTTAAAATTTAATTGGGTAACTTAAACAATTAATAATCCGTGTTTCTACCGCGAACACTAACAACACAAGAACATCGGTTTGGCATACTCAAAATGAGTTCATCCAAATCACGCTGTGGAATGGCCGCCCATGTTCGTTGCAACAACAAAAAAAGGTCTTCTTGCGACTGGATACCCTCCATATTCGGCAGAGCTCTTCTCTGTAGCATATCCCATGCATGCTCAATCGGGTTCAAGTCTGGCGACTGAGCAGGCCAGGGCAGGACATTGATGTTAGCTGCGGCGAGAGTCTGTCTTACAACTCTTGCGGTGTGCGGTCGTGCATTATCATGCATTAACTGAAATAAGGGACCGATTTGCACTTGTAGAGGAACGATGACGTCTGATACAATCGTCTCAGCATAAATTTGAGCGTTGAGGTTGCCACTGATCCAAATCAACTCAGTTCTTCCGCCGATCCAAATACCCGCCCATACCATGATGGTTCCACCACTATAAGGATGGACTTCCTGGCAGGATTTTAATCGCTGTTGGCGTCCAGGGGTTCTCCAGTGTCGTATACGTCTTGTATCCGGTCTCATACCAAAACGAGACTCATCAGAAAAGCACACGAAACGCCATTGTTCTTCTGCCCAATTTCTGTGTTCAAGAGCCCATTGATATCGAATCCTACGATTGTGCATTGCTATAGGTGGTACCCGTAGCGGTCTTCGGGAATGAAGGTTCACTTCATGCAAGCGGTTTCTGACTGTTTGGTCGCTAATTAAGTTCCCTGAAGAGTGATGAAGCCTCACGGCTAACATCATGGCGGTTATTGTTGGAGCTCTTCGAGTTAAGATTTGAATGTATCGGTCTTGTCTCCGTGTGGTGCAGCGATACCGTCCTCCATGGCGCTCAGCCACGGTACCAGTGCTTCGGTAACGTGTCCAAAGTCGACTGATAACACTCTGACTTGTATTCAGAGCTAAAGCCACAGTACGTTGCCGGGAACCAGCTTCTATCATTCCCACGGCTCTGAGCATTTCTTCCCTGCTTAAATGACGTCGTCGCCGCTCCATAATAACGTTGGTTTTAATCAGTAGTAGGGAAACAGTAGCACTAATAATGTCTTCAATGCGTTGTATGTTTTTATAGGGAAAATATTGACAGCTGATTTTCATCTTTTACTCGAATTTGATTCACAGTTCCTGATTCAAATTATGAAATGCACCAAAAAGGATCCATATAAATTTATAAAATCATAAATTTATTACAAAGCCACATCTCAATCTCAAGAAATCCGCATAAAAATGCTTGATCCCTAGACACTTTTGATGTGTGTATTTTGGGATTTCAGTAGATGGAATTATAATTAGTCGTTGATTTTGTAATCACAATTGCTTTTTACGATTTTAATACAGCATATACGTATGGATTGAGGAGTCATGTGTCATATTTAAATGCGGATATGACCAATATTTAGTAGTAAATTATGCGATTTTATAGGCCTGTATTCTGGAATGGGTAGTTTAACCCTTAAAAAGTTACAAGACGTCTAAGGTGCCTCTTCAATGCAAATGTCTGAATTGAATTGACACTTTAATACTAGTAGGTATGATAGCTATAATTTTGAAAAAATGTTATGATTTAGCAGTGTTTATGCACAATCGGTACGAAAAAAGGTAGGGTTGTACTGCTGAATTTGGGATAACTACAATCATAGATATAAGTTCTATGGCTACAATGCTTTGATTTGTCATAAAAATCCAAACATTTCACGCTACGTTCTACGTTGTAGCTGCATATTCACTACTTTTTGCTGTCTTAGGATGCGAATATCGTATAATCGTGGTGGATAAGGGCTATCCCCATGACCGTGCTAAGCTAAGCTAATTCTGGTTATTTTATCTCCCAACCAGAAAGTACCTCAAAAATATGATCAACGAGAAATTCGATTGACTTATTAACCCGTCACTCAAATAGAGGTGAATAGTTAATAGAGTTACTGTTCAAACCGCAAGGGATTTACAAGGGGCTGAAGGGGCTGCCCATATTACTTTGTGAAAATGAATAGCTATTTGTTTCAGCCTGTCTCTGCATTTCTTACCATTGATTGTTTTTAGATAGATAGGTAGAAAACCATTTCTTTAGTGCACACAAAATTCATAACACAACACACAAAAGCACAATTAAATGATAACAAATTACATGAATATCCATATAAAAAAATGGCGCCAACATACAAAAATAAAAATGAAAACATACTTAAAGAAATTAAGTTACACTATGATACGCTTTAAATCAAAATAACGAATATAATATACAAAGTGCTGTGTGCATATTCTCAAGGTTGCACCAAATGGGATTCCAGCTCAGCATGTGCCAGGCAAATGTACCTGACGAAGATATTCTGCTAGATCCCTGCAGTGACATACGGACGTTGAGCAGACGACATAGATTAGTGTTTGATATTGGTTACCTGTTAAAGAACCGTAGACCGTGCTACGGATACAAGTTACGGGCGGCAGCGTAGCAAGCAGTGCTACGTTTTGGAATAGAAAGTTATGTCTGCCGGGTTACATTTTGATGCCCCTTTGCACAAGGGTATAGTTGAGGTATTCCCACAGAAATACCTCTATTGTATCGCTATTGGATCATAGACCACTTCCCATACAAATTTTAACAGTCTCCTTTATTGAACATAATTAGCAATATCCTTCAAAATTATTCAGATTGAGATTGATTGTGTGTTACGCAATGAGGTCTATGGTCAAATTATAAATTATAGGTTCCGCCCGCGATTTCGTAAAATTAACGCGGTATAAATACTTATCCCATGACATAGCGTAGTAGCAGTATCAGTGAAAGAATTTAGGTAATCTCTACACATGTAATTAATTTCACCTCTTTATAATAGATAAGATTATAAATCATTATTATTTAGATAGATATCTTTAGTAATATTTCGAAATTGATCAAAACATCAATACGAAAGGGTCGCACTCGTTAGTAACACGTTTCCGGGTCGAACATTGTAACGTAACGGACACGCACAATTCGTGTCCCGAGGATTAGGTACGTGTCTCCCCTTATTCGGGACAATACGTGCTCCAGACTTGTACAGCTATTATTACTTTTTAATTGTATTTCATTCAATACAATTCGTACTGGCTGGCTGGTAGGGGAGACATGTTTGAACCAGTATCGAATGCTCTAATTTGAATCCCTTGGGCGTTAACGGAATTGTTTTTAGGGTTCCGTAGTTAAACAAGGTACCCTTGTCACCGTCCCGCCATCCATCTGTCTGGCTGTCAAAAAGAAAGAGTAATGTAATTTTCGATGCCTTGTATACCTACTTACCTATGTAGCTTAACCTATGAACCTGTGTATGTATATACCGACTATAAGAGGGTACATTTACAGGGTGGTAGGGACATCGACGAGAAACCGGTTACCATGGATTGTGACGTGATTGTGACACTGTTGAAACTTTTCAACGGTTATTAAAAAAATATATAATATTGTTCCATACATTTTGACAGCGTAGGCATTGCACTTATCAATGAAAGCTGTTTTTTTTTTCATTTGATAACACGTGAAAAATTTTTACGCTAAGGGTAAAATCATGTGCTGAATCATGTGCTGAATTCATAGATAATAATCTCTATGGCTGAATTCAAGGTTACAGTTTGCGCCTCGATCTGTATAACATTTGGAATATCTTCATGATATCCCTACACATATTTTCTTTTGTTTTCAGGACCTTTTGTTTTTCGATTATCCCGCGACACATTCAATTTCATGTTGTTGTCAAGTGACATTGTAATAATATTATTACATTTATTTTATCCATCAGTTGAAGTAGCTACTGAAATTAACATGAAAGTGGCTTTTTGTTATTTAGAAATTATTTATATACCTACTTATTTTATTTCTGATCAGTCAACTAAAACACTAATAGTTTTTCAAGGAAACACGCGATCTTCTCAACTTAGTCGTATCATTAGGTAAGCTCTCTTTAAGGGAAGATATTTGTGTTATCAAAGATGGATTGACGGAACCATTTTGTGATATAACAAGCTTATTAAATGAGTCAGACAGGAATGACGGCGCTTCCTGAGTCATTGTAACAATCAATATTCACATTATATTGCAATAAATTAAACTTTTCAGACGCTGGGATTGAGTCATTTGAGTGAACTCGTTACAAATTATCATATTTCCAGTATGTTAATACTATATTTTTCATTACAGTCAGCCTAGGTTAGTACCTATTTATGACTATTGTGTTCAATGAGGAAATGATAATAAAATACAAGCCCTTTAGACTTCGGATTAGACTATACAATTTGCCGTTGTGGAAGCATATTGGATTCTCGCTAGGTACAATAGGTCTTAAATTTGTGGGAATCGGAACGCATCCACAAGTAAGACAGAGAATCTGTCCTCTGTGGAAGAGGGAGCGAGAGTGAACGGAAGAAAGTTTGGATGAAGGAGAGTGAACGGAAGGAGGTTAGGATCATGTAGAGTGAACAAAATTAAGTTAGGATCAAGGAAAGCTAAGAAGGACGAAGGGCGTTAGGACGATTTGTAAGACTGAAAGTTATTGAGGACAACTGTATTTTCTTCATCCATATATCACACATATTTATCTTCGTTGGTGGCGGCGGTGGTGGCATATACTCGTAGGGAAGATATATAGCTACATCGATGAATAAATTGAGACTTTTGGTTTTTAATATCTATTTAATCCATAATGTTACAGTTTTATTTTAACATAACACCTGCCAACCTGCAAAGCAATTTGTCGGCAGTAGGTTCTCGTGGATTTTACACGACTTTTTGCTTGACTAAATATTAAAATTAAATCTAAGTTAAAAATAAGACTAAAACCATGGCTTTGTAGGCAAAGATTCCGTATGTGAATACATAGAATAATAGTTATCCACAAAACCATAGATTCTACAACCACAGCTACTACACTCAGCGGCATCAGCCAACAAACGTCATGAGACCACCCCATAGTACCTAATCTGCATTCGCAATCTATTTGCCAAAAATGTAAACAAACATGAGTTTATGGAAAAATAACTTTAAATCCTACACAATAAAGTTCAGTTTACGCTACAACTTCAAACATTTTTAACTTTTTAAATAGTGCTAGTCACTGAAATCAACTCAAATACCATTAAAATAAAGTTGATATGTTTAACATGAAATGATATTAATTTGAAACAAGTTTGAACAGACTTTATAATTGGTAAGCTAACTTAGGATTAGAAGTTAGAAGTAGAACCCACGAATCTACGATATCAGCCGACCGAGGCCGCCGATCGACCGCAGCAACTATGGACACATCGACAGGTAATGTTTCCTTAGGACACTTTTTAGGTGGTTTTTACTTTTAACACGATCGATTATTCCTTCAGGTAATTCATTAATGAATGTAGGTGTAATCCATCGTCTCGTACGCTTACAATAATAAATTATGTATTTACATTAGGCACATTGTAATTTCTTTTTCTTTGCATTGTATTGTAATTTCTGTTTCTTTACAAGTCGGGTTGGGTAGTTACCTAATGTACTTTTTCTTTTTTGTGTTTTTTAGTATTACCTATGTTGTTCAAGAATCAATGTCATTTTTACTTTCATTTAAACTGGCACTGCTTAAAAAATTTTCATATTCCTTGTTCAAGCTTTGTTTAGTTCTTCTGCTCACTAACATTTTTAGAAGTCGTATTTGTAGTATTTTAATTTTATCTAGATATGTTTTAAAAGTAAGTCCATAACACATAACACACACACAAAAGTAAGTCCACACAACCCATAACTAATAATCGAGTCAGCAAGTGCATAGTACAAGGCATACAATAGTCCTTTCTTGACTTTAGGCTTCAGGGTATACAGTTTACCCAGAACTGATCGAACTTTATTACAAACCGTGTCTATGTGTATGTTCCATTCAAATTTAGTATCTATCGTCAGTCCTAGGTACCTGTATGTTTTAACATGCTCTAAATTAATACATTGACAGCTTGATTTTCCATTGTGAAGACATTCATAACTGTGACCTTTTATATTTTGATTGAATATTTTTGTTACGTGCATATGGAGAATGTATTGGCATGCACTTAGTTTTTCTTACATTAATAATAATGCCATTGTCGTGTGCCCGTTTAATTATATTGTCCAAATCTTCTTGTATTGCTTCTTCCGTGGACGTTTGGTCCTTACCACTGAATATGAGACATGTATCGTCGGCGTACATATAAGCTTTACATTTTTGATAACGTTACAAATACTATTGACGTGTACAATATAATCAATAGGCCCATAAACAGATCCGGTAGGAACACCATATTTGACAGCGCCATCCATACTTTGAACATTAGCAACACGAACTTTAATAGTTCTTTGCTCTAAGTATTGACCAAACCATCTGTTGATTGGTCGACTTATCCTACACTCATCCATAGCCTGCAACAGGCCGTCATGATCCAGGGCATCAAAGGCTTTTTTGAAGTTTATAAAAACTGCTACCACTAAGTTTTTATCATTTAGGTAATTAGTTACATCAACCGTAAATCTTGCTAGCGCCGTTGCTGTACTTCTGTTGGGTCTAAAACCACGTTGAATGTCGGTAATGATGTCGCTTTTGTCTAAGTAAGTCCTCCGTATCATATGCCCATGACAACCATACAGTACCGTTGATTATTCTGTTGACTTTATCATATATTTATTCTAAAAGCATTGTATGGTAATGCATGTGGGATTAGGCTAACTGTGGTTAAAGCCTAAGCTTATAGGAGCCATGCCAATGTATGAATCATGATTAGAGGCGCATCTATGTAGGTAGGTAGCCTACGCAACTTTGAACGCAAAGTTGAGCAAAAACATGAGGAATAATTTGCAACGCAAAAGAAATACCTATTGAGATGCATAAGTAGATAATTGTGGATTTATTTTAAGGTGAAGAAAGCGTCAGGGTAGCCCGCGAAATTCAAATTTTCTTACGATTTTTGCAATTTGAATTATAATCATAAAAACATCAATACAGCTCTCTCAGTTCATATTATCCTATTGAATGACTAAATCATGGCATTTGAGGTCAATTCTAACTCAAGGAGTTGTATTGCTGATTATATTAAATTCATATTTGTTACGGTCGCGAATCAGATTTTAATTAACACACAACCTGACACTGACCTGCAAATTGCAAAAAACGTAAGTAAATTTTAATTTCGCGGACTACCTAAACGCAACCAATGTCTAAAACGGTTTCTGAAGGGGGTGATAAGAACCGTTTTGGACCTTGGTTAGTCAGGCCTTCCTAAAGTTAGCTACGATAACCTTTCGTAGTAATATGTAGCTATCTACTTTGTAACCCTGTTACAAGCACATGAGATATCAACTTAGCCTCTGGGGTGTCCAGCACATGCGACGTCTCTTGTATTGTGGATAGGCGTTGGTAACCATTTACCATTAGGTGGACAATCACAGGTGTTTGAACAGGATTAGAAATCGCAAACTTAGAAAAGGTAGGGTTGTCCAAACAGAATGGAAACCGGTCAGTCCCCTTTACAGGGCTTGCATGGAGGCTGAACAAACCGCTGCGCATGTGTGTGCTGTACCTATGTCTATTTCCTGTTTAGAATAATATTCTATCACTTTTAAATTCAATCATTTTTCTTTAAGTACACTGTATTTTAATAATTGTTTGCTGCTCCGGACGACGTCATTCTCTGTCGCTGAAAACCAGCGCTGGGGCTCTGTCCTGCATAGGGTCGCAGCATAATGCTGAGCGATAGCCGTTTTGCGTGGATGTGACGCATGTTTCCCCCTACCTTTTTATTTTATTGTTTGTGTTTATGTTCTTTTTTGCGTCATTTTCACCGCAAATGAACGTATTTTCTTTCTTTCTTTCTTTCTTTCATGTGCTCTTTGAAGGCACAGGCGTCACCCAAATTAGGACAGAAACCCTCGGGGCACCTGGATCTTACCTATGCAAGAAAAGTTGATTTCATGTCCTGGTCTGTTATGAATATCTATATATTCATAACAGACCAGGACATGAAATCAACTTTTAGGGGGAGGTGGGCTGGTTGGAATAAACACTATGGCCCACGCACATTGGTCCGCCTGAAGGAGTAAGTGCGTAAACCAAACTTACTACTATTAATACTAATACTACTTTCTGGCTTCTCTTCTGACCATAGCATGACTCAACCACGCATAGTTGAGAGAGTAAAACAGACTAAAAAATGAGAAGTAGGTAAGCACCTATGTATAAGGACGGGCATTCAATGATATAGAAGTCAAGTTTTACATCACATAGCAGTAGGTACCTAAACATTGTTTCTTTACATCTAGGTTATACCTTCACGGAATGCGTAATAGCAGTCATCAGTAATGACTAAGCCGATGACAAATGTGCGATATTCTAAATTCAAAGAGCTTCTGACATCTCTGTGACTAAGGTTCTTCCGTATACGCGGCGCAGGAGTTGAATAATGACTAGCCAAGAATAGATCATTGTAAAATATTTTTATGAAGAAAAATATATCTAAACTAGCTTTGCCCGCGGGTTCGCTTGCGTGGATGACGGGAATTATCCCACGAGAACTTAACCGGGAGAAAAGTATCCCATGTCCTAATCCAGGTCCTGGTCTATCTGTGTGCCAAAAACAAATCCGTTCAGCCGTTTTGCAGTGAAAAGGTAACAGACAGACAGAAAGAGTTCCTACTTTCGCATTTATAGGTAATATTAGTATGGGTTAGAATGAAAAGATATTGATTCCTCATGAATTTATTTTGTTGTTGGTTTTTGACTGGGTCGTCCTTGGATATTTTACTAGCTATAAGGGTTTTGCCATTTGCATGATCAAAAACAAAAAATAAATACAATTTAGAATAGAACAAAGCTATTGATTTGGCTGCTGGTAGAGCAAGCGTAATCTAAAAATGTGAAATAATTAAAATTTTTGTCGTTATCTGTTACTTTTGCCTTATTTGTTTTGTTTGTTTTGCTATCGTTTTTATGAAAAATATTAGTAGGTAATTAATGATACTCAGATTTGATTCCATGCCTTTTTTTACTCGTGGTGCTGCCACCTATTGGCAATGTATTGAGTTATTAGTAGTGCCCTCTAGTGGGCAGTAGTGTTAATATTAACCAAGCACGTCGGATATCTAGTAGGTTAATACTTGATATTTCCAACAGATAGCAGCTATTTATATAATGTACTATACATTCAGAATTATACAAATCATTTAGAAACATTTAAATAACAATAACATTACTGAAATAAAATATAAAAAACGAAAATAAGAATAAATTAATTATGTCTTTTAAATTATTTACAGTGATTTGGTTATGAACCAGTATTTCAAACTATATCTCACATCCCGTATGGTCTAGTGGCTAGGATACCTGGCTTTCACCCAGGAGGCTCGGGTTCGATTCCCGGTACGGGAAAGTACCTTTTTTTATTTTAAAGATTTGAGTTCCCCTAGTAATCACTTGAGGGTTTGCCACGAAGTAAATATATCAGAAAAACCACCTTATTAAAATATTTGCATGGTTGTTTTTTTTCTGCCATCTATAAATAACTGCAATACTCAGAATTATCGCATATAATGCGTTGTAAAGCTAAACTATCACATTGGTCTATAAATTAATATATCCTTCAAACCATGGTAAAACTGCATTTTATTTTTGCGTGGTAAGCTGTATTTTTTTTTACTGCTGACTGTAGCGTGTCTACCCGAACAAGTGTTTAGCAGCCCTTACAAGTAAAACGAGTTGGCTGAATCAAAAGTAAGTATAAATAATTGCGGTCATGCGTGATTGCAGTAATGATTCAGTAGGCGAATTATGTTTCATGTACATTACACGCATCTCGCACCCATGCAGGTTTTTCCAGCCGGCGCCTTGCTTCGCATCGGTGCAATGGCGAAATGTCGAAACATTGAGATTTATGCACTATACCTAAGTTAAATATTCAAACAAAAAACACTCCTGAAAGATCACACAGATGAAATTGTTCTTCTTCTTCGGCGACAGGACTGTATTTCAGATCTTGTTGGCACAAACCTTCGCCATTGCACGGCGTCGTCGGTGGTAGCGCAGAGGTCACTTACAGCTGAATGTTTTGGGAGATAAGGGGCAGGATAGGAGGTGTAGCATAGTTTGCGACATAGCCAGCGTAGCCATTACGTCGAGGTAGCCCCGCTTTACCAGGTTGAAGTTACATCTTAACACTTTGAAGAAATTGTTGAGATCTTGTGTAGACTGTGTGTGTTGGGCCGCTTCCTGGTACCTACACTACACCGAGGAATTGGATTAGCAGCTGTGTGAGAAGTTGCAAACTGTGTAAGAACTCACGCTACAGAAATAGACGAGTGAGTTCAAAGAGTGCCGCAGACGGAAATAGGTAGGTTCTTTTGTTACGAATCGGGAGAGTGGCGAATCGGGATGTAGCTGTTCTTAGGCCAAAAACTTTTTGAAACATAAACATGAGACAAAAGGCATAAACAGAAGCCTGTCGATAGAGGTATTGCTGCAGTTGATCGATTATTCATCACACAATACATACATTGGCGAACATGAGAGATAAAGTAATAAAGGAAACACATGTTGATTATTTAAAATAAAACAACATGGTGGCTTTTAGCCTTCCGTACAGAAAATTCCACAAGGAAACACAATGTTATGATGTTTTTGTGACCACATACAGAACAACAATAATTCGAATCAAAACAATGGGCTGATGATAAAAATAACTTCATGACTTTGAAAGGTTTTGTTTGAAATTGAGCAGATTTAAGACTACGGAGGTCATTTAGTGAAACATGCCCAGTTCATCTTGATTCGTGGTGAAATATGGAACTAAATTCAAATATACTAAAATTAACGCAGTGTTGATCTGCCTTGGCTATCAGCGCCGCCATGATGTGTCAGGATTAACCGGTGATTCTGTTTGTTTATTATTAGAGGGGGCGCGCTCAGGTGCGTGTGTGGATATAAAATTATTTCATCGCAATAAATTTTATTGAACGTAAATATAATTATTGGGATGAACGGCATTCCGTGTTATTCACGTTTATAGTTTTAAAACTTAGGCATGAGTTCAGTCAGTTTCAAAAAGATGTATATAGGTATACATCGAAAATAATTTATTTATTTGTCTATTACTTATAACTTTATTCCACAATGTGTGGCTAAAAAAAAAACATACGTAAGTAGTGATACTTACGTATGTTTTTTTGAGTACTTGAGTAGTTACACCCGATGTGTGAACATCGGGTGTAACTACTCAAGTACTCATTGATACAGTATTATCATTTATCACAGAATACTTAAAGGTATTATGGAAAACAAAGTGTAGACATTCAAATGAGCTTCTCAAGTTCTGAGTTGAGCAATACAATTACCTACTTACTGACAAATGCTTGCACTGACTAGACTGGTCCACTCAAAACTTTCCTCAAAAGACCATTGCAGGCACTAATCTACATTGTCTTCACATGATCTGATCAAGATTAAGACTTTGACCCTTGGTTTGTTTCTTTTCAGGGGTAGTCAGATAGGAAATGTCGACTCCATTCTAGCTTATTTTTTTATAATAACTAGCTGCGCCCCGCGGTTTCACCCGCGTAAATGTCGATCCCGTGGGAATATCGGGATAAAAACTATCCTATGTCCTTTCCCGGGACTCAAACTATCTCTATACCAAATTTCATCGAAATCGGTCCAGCCGTTTTCATGTTATGTCGTGACAACGGAAAACGGGTTTCATTTTTAGGGTTCCGTAGCCAAATGGCAAAAACGGAACCCTTATGGATTCGTCATGTCTGTCTGTCTGTCTGTCTGTCTGTCTGTCTGTCCGTCCGTCCGTATGTCACAGCCACTTTTTTCCGAAACTATAAGAACTATACTGTTGAAACTTGGTAAGTAGATGTATTCTGTGAACCGCAGTAAGATTTTCACACAAAAATAGAAAAAAAACAATAAATTTTGGGGTTCCCCATACTTACAACTGAAACTCCAAAAATTTTTTTTCATCAAACCTGTACGTGTGGGGTATCTATGGATAGGTCTTCAAAAATGATATTGAGGTTTCTAATATCATTTTTTTCTGAACTGAATAGTTTGCGCGAGAGACACTTCCAAAGTGGTAAAATGTGTGTCCCCCCCCCTCTAACTTCTAAAATAAGAGAATGATAAAATTAAAAAAAAATATATAATGTACATTACCATGTAAACTTCCACCGAAAATTGGTTTGAACGAGATCTAGTAAGTAGTTTTTTTTTAATACGTCATAAATCGAATACCGCAATTTACCTTTCACAAAGTTACAACGAACTACAAGAACTTTTATATTATGTTACTTGCTGCTCCGGAACCCTTCATGGGCGAGTCCGACTCGCACTTGGCCGGTTTTATATATATAGATTATGACTTGTAAAAGTGATTCCGATTTCCTATTTACAGATTAAACAATTTAATTTCATTTCAATGAATTGTTGTCGACGTAAAAGTAGGTACATACATCTTATGTGCTGTCACAGCACAATTATTTTCTTTAAACAAAAGTTTAGTAAAAGTAGTGAGGGTTTCAGTTGTATAAATAAAACCTAGGTATCTAAAAATGTTGCCAACCTAGTTTGTGCGCTGAATTTCAGTTTAAAATAAGAATGAGTTTTTCTAGAAACGTCGAAGTAAAACAATACCTGCTATGTTTAATATTCCAGAGCTGTTTCTCCACAATTGTTTGAATAACTTTACAAATACCTTGTGCCCTAGATCTTTCGCTAATATGAATAAACACGAAAACTGGAATACCTAGTTGCCATTTCGTAAATCGTAGTGGCGGTTGCACCTTGAAATACTTAAGCAGGTAATTGTATTGTAATTCGGTACTTACTCATACCTATTAAATTTAACTGAATTATTAATTTCCCTCACATTATTACATAATACTCACTCTTATAGCTAAGAAGTATTCCTAAGGTCTATTCATGTTTCAAATTGATGTTATTTAATGTTAAACAAATATCAACTTTGTTTTAACGGTAATTGAGTTTGGTTTCAGGGTGACTAGCTAAAATACTGAAAAAGTTATAAAAATGTTTGAAGTTATAGCGTAAACTGAATTTTATTGTGTAGGAAATAAAGTTATTTTTCCATAAACTCGTATTTGTTTATATTTTTGGCAACTAAATCGCGAACGCAGCTATTCGATTGGTATATTAATTAATCCTGATACTTAGGAGTGACAAGTAAAGTTCTAACTAGCGTTCGTAATTATCGCATTAGCGTTTAAAAGTTCCTTTTACAAGTTATTTCAGTGAAAGTTTAAATATAACTGTACCTAGTAGGTACAATGAAGCTCTCTACGAGTTTACCCACCAGGAGGAATCAATTAAACCACGGTTTATGACCTATGTTCAATAATTATTCCTAGAAATCATTTTTACGTATTTTAGATATTTTCCCTTTGGCTTGTCAGCCAAATCTGACGTCTGATCTCTTCACACACAAAACTTTCCCAAGCTTCAAAAGTTTACAAAGGCAATCTGACTTCCATATAAACCGACTGTCTAAAATATTTCTTTATGATCCCCAAAAATATCGAATTTTCTTCAAAATGTTTGATTTCTCCAACATTGTTTTGTTCCAAATTCTCCCGTCACGAGAGTAATAAATACATATAACTCGGTTTTATTATTGATCTTAAACAAACAATGTGCACCTATTTTCGGAAGGGATTTGGTATGGTAAAGATTCTAAAAATAGAGGTGTATTTGTGGAGATACACTTAGCAATTAAAATTGTTAGTATTAACAGTATTAAGCGAAGAGCTGAGTTGAGGTTTGTTTGAACTTTGGAACAAACAAAGGTTTTCTGAACATACATACGTAGCTGTGTTTATTTGTCCTCGTCCAGCAATCAATGGTAGCGTCAGCAAAACCACGCGGTTCTTCGCACGTTGTTTGTTTCCGAAGCTACAGTTTTTTTTTTTTTTTTGTAATTGAAATTTATATGATTTATGCGGAAAAATTAAAGATCACGACTCTTGTATTTTATTATTTACCTACTACTCGTACGCTTCAACGGTGAATGATAGGCGTTTACAGTCAACGAAAACACACATGACCCGTTACATACCATTAGTCATTTTGAAATAATCCTGAAATTAGGCTTTGCTAAAATCTAACGGGTCGGTTTTTAACTATGGGCGAAAAATTTAATAGAATTGATTACAACATCTCAAAAAATGATAAATCCCTCCTTGCATTGTTATAATTATTATGTTAATCAATCGATCTGCCTAGCCTTTTCTCAACTATGTTGGAGCCGGCAGAAGCAAGTATTTTACCTGTAACGACTGCTTATCTCTCCTCCACATCCCAGTTCCCGTCCAACCAGTTACTGGGAAACACGACACCCTTTGGTAAGACTGGTTGTCTGACATTTTGGTTTCTAACTACCCGTAACGACTGCCAAAGATCTATGAATTACGATTGTTATAATTATGGTTAATATTATCATCATTCGCAAAATTAGATAATTATCTAAGTATTTACATAATGTATTTTATAAAGCAGTAACAATACACGAGACCATGATATAGTTTACTCCCGGAATAGCGTAATTCTGATATAAAAGTTAATTAATCATTTTAAATAATAATGTTAATCACAAAAATAACGATAAACCCAACTATTTTAATAATGTCAGGTCATAATAAAACCACGCCATCAACGTCCTATATTTAAGAGATAAATAAAGACAATTATAAGCATGTACCTAAACGTTGAATTATGTAGGGTATCTATAGTGGAATCAGTTTAATGTCTGATAAAGTATATATGTCTTCAGTTTGTAACTTCACTGACACTGTTAAGTATTCTTTAATATGCTATTGGGTGGCGCTGTCAATTAAACAGATAGCCCAACTGATGTTACGTGGTCACCACACCCTATGGATATCCGCAATTCCAGAAACATCGCAGGTGCTTGACTAATGTAGGTAGAGACAAAACTGAATTGTCGAATTCATTCATTCAGCCGAAAGACGTACACTGCTGGAAAGAGCCCCGTTCCAAGCACCACCACTTTGACCGGTTCTATGCTCCCTGCATCCAGCAAATTCCTGCGGCCTTCACAAGGTAATCGGTCCACCATGTGGGAGGCCTTACAACGCTACGTCTTCCGGTACGCGGTCGCCACTCCAAAACTTTCGGCCCCATCGGCCATCTGTTCTGCGAGCAATGTGCCCTGCCCACTGCCACTTAAGTTTGGCAATTCTTCGGGCTATGTCGGTTACCTTGGTTCTCCTGCGGATCTCTTCTTTTCTGAATTGTCTCATATGCCTGTAAGTAATTACATCGACACCCATACCTTTCAAACTGAAACACTGCAACGCTCTATGTTTATATGATGTGTGGCAACGCTGCTTGGCGGCAGTAACTATACTTGATACTTCCCCAGAAGATATCCTTCATCAAGACTAGACCTAACTTCTATTACAAATGATTTCATTCTGCACAGAAATTACTGTTTTCATAATGAGGTAAATTACAGAACTTACGTAAGATTTACGAGGTGCCATAATGTTGAGAACAATAGAAAAGCCATTTGTTTCCAAGAAACAGTAGTGGTGCAGTTTTAATTTTATGTAATAGGTATATGTAATATGTTCTTGTGACGACTAAAGACTATGCTGGAATTCTGAGACTTTTAATGACCTTGGCTGGTAGTGGCACTCCCAGCTGGTACCTACTGTACACTTTGATACCCAGTCCCACAGAAGAAAACCTTTTTGACTATTCGGTTCTAGTCCCCAATAAAAATAAGCTGGTTTAAATTAATATCAAAGGGCTATCTTGTGATTTCGGGACAACCCGAATATTTGTGGACATTATCGGAACCTCCGGTAGAGTCGTTATGGAATTGGTTTTTTGTGCGACGGGTCGCACAGTGCGCTGGATTGGAGGGTGGAAATACGACAGGACACTAGTCACTGTGAAGATGGACGGTGGACTACGGTGGAAGTGCTTAAATGAAAATACTATATTCCACTGTCCTTGAGTACTAAAGTCTACGAATCTTTGGTCAACTGGACCCACTCGCAGCCTACTGTCTTGTACCAGATCTGAATAGGAACTACCTATATTGGTTTTTTTTTAGAAATGGCATCTCGTAGTTGACCTTGAGAGGTCGCAACTACTTAACCGGACTATCCTGTGACTAAGGCTGGATCAAATTATTATTATTTAAAGCTTGATGAGACCGGCGTTTCCTATCTGACTACTCTGAGAAGAAAGGCCGAAACAAATTCAGAGATCACAGTTGGGCATTTAAAGCTACAGACTGAGAGAGAGCAGAGTCTGGGGGAACAATTTAGTAGGGGTCGTCGCGAGGGACCTCGGCGGCGAGGTCGTAATGTCGGTTTTTTGTATTTGTGCACTGTACTGGTTGCCCTATTGCTCTCCTGGAGGAGGATTATGGGGTCATTAAGTCATTAGGGTCGGTGAGACGAGAAGATGCCTTGGACAGCGCAATTTACTAATTTTGGAGGGAGTATACCTGGCGGCCTCGACAACTAGAGGGTTGCGGTGTTTGGCGGCGGTATCGAAGAAACGCTTTGAAATGCGTTTCATGAATCGCTGAATAGTGGGGATTTTGAGGTCAACATGAAAGATCTCACTTCGGACGAACCATGAGAATTTGCTGCATGAATTGAGAATGGAGTGGAGTCTGCCGAGACCGAAAGAGGCGCGCGAACGGACCGTCTTTATGTGCTTTGTGAAGGAGAGGTGATTGTCGAGGATCACACTTAGATATTTGGCTCGCTTTTCCCAAGGGATCGGTTTGGCGAACATGGTGATAGGCCGGGGGAGCGGATTTTGAGTATGGTGTGTGTGATGATGATGATGAGATGTGTATTTGTGCTGTGTGTATCTTATGATTGTTGCTTTTGAATTTCAGAATGTGCTCTCTAACTTGATCCTATTTTTGAAACAACCACCAACCAAGTCACAATAACAGAACGCTTATAAAAGCTGATAGAAAAGAAATAATAAGTCTTTGAAATGCAATCAACCCATTTATTTATAGAGTTAAGTTTAATATTTATTCACAACGACAACACTGCTTACAAAAGGCCTTAATTAAAATTATACAAGCTAACACTAAAATAAATATATATTTTATACAAGTATACAAATAAAGAATTCGTCCGCATCACTGTCAATGGGATAAGACTTATATTTAAAGGCAGTAAAATAATTAATGTCAGCTAAAATTAGCCATTTTATTGTTTATCGCGAGAAGTAATTATCTACCACAAGGTTGTACTAAGTAGGTAGTGGTAATCGAATACTTAATACTAAGTAAGTTAAGTTTCGCAGAACTGTTCTCGTTCTCACATTATTTTACCGAAGGAGGACTGATGGTTATTGGTCGAATTCGATCGAAATTCTCACTAAAACGTGCATTTGTATGTATGCTTGACGCTTTCGTTCTTAACAACACACGAAGAAGCTTCATCAATGTAAAACTCTTTTGGGAATTATGAGTGTGGTGGAGGTATCGTGACTTCTTCTCTTTCAGTTATTCTTTAATTTTTAACCGACTTCAAAAAAAGGAGGAGGTTATCAATTCGACTGTATTTTTTTTTTTTTTTTTTTTTTATGTTTGTTACCTCATAACTTGCGACTGGGTGAACCGATTTGCATGATTCTTTTTTTATTTGAAAGCTGGTGCTTCCCGTGTGGTCCCATTGTCACCATTTCAATATCTGATGATGGGATCTTAGAGAAATCGAGGGCAACCCTCAAATTTTATAGGCTCACTTATTGTTTTTCGCATATTTTATGAAGTATCTTGTGTATTTGCGTATGGTTGTCACCATCTCAGGTAGCTGGGCTGATGATGGAAGGTACAACTCCTTAAGAGTAAGAAGTTACTCGAACAGGAAAGGACTGTTTTAGTAAATTGTTTTGATGTTTGATAGGGCATTTGCCACATTTGGTCTCATGATCATCAAGTCATGATCTGATGCTGCAGTCAGGACAGTCTGCAGAGTACCTAACTCGTCGACAACTAACAGCAGATATATCGTGTTTAGGCTCATTGAAAAGGGCTCGATGTGTGGATAAACATACTGTTAATGAGGAACACCGAAGTACATAAAGACCTGATGCTGAAGCCAGGAGCATCAGAAAAAGTACAAACCTTGAAATTACAGCACCGTAGTCGTGTTTGGGCTCATTTCAAACAGGACTAAATTTTAAGTTCAATGTAATGTTGACATAAGTCTGGCCTGATGCTGCAGTCAGGATTATCAGCATCTAGTCTAAAAGCATCAGGTCAAGATTTGATGATGGGATCCTGGAGAAATCGAAGGAACTCTTCAAATATTATAGGCACACCTATAGCGATTTGGGTATTTTTTATAGTAACTCGTGCATTTGCTCTCGGAAAGCACTATTTGGTGAAGTGGAACTGATGATGAAGACCACAGATGGCCATCGGAAGTACTCAATAATTCTAAGTATTTCACGGGTTGCGATTCGATTACTTTAATATGGTTGCTAAGCAATTTATGCTCGTCACAATGTAAATGGTGATATGGAGCTGATGGTGGACCTGGAGAACTCCTCAACAATTAACTTCCCTGCATCGGGAAAAGCAATATTTTGTTTGTAAAAGGCGATAATCACTAGGCTATTGTAACTTAGATAAATGATAAGCAGACCCACTAAAAAGCGTGAAATAAAAACTTTTTAAGAAAAAAAAAACCGACTTCCAAAAAAACACTACAAAGTGAAAAATAACTTTATTTCGGAAGTCGGTGGCAAAAAACTAAAATACAGATCCAAAGACACCGACTTCCGAAATAAAGTTATTTTTCACTTTGTAGTGTTTTTTTGGAAGTCGGTTTTTTTTTTCTTAAAAAGTTTTTCGTAACTACTGTTTGGCCTTTGGGTAACTATTCAACTGCCCAGATGAGAGGCATAAACATCTAAAATACACGGAAACTACCACTAGCGTCTGTAGAGATGAAAATATTGACGCTGGCAAACATAAATTCTCCTTTGATATGTCCTAAATCTAAATATTATTGTCTGGATTCGAAACCAGAAGCAAATTCTTGAAGTTTCTGTTTTTTAGTAAATCAAACAGAAGTTGGGCCCCAGCCTAGATTCTTATCCATAGTAATGAAGTTATTGTAGAATTTCTAAGGCAACTAGGTTCGTAAATAATGCTTCGAGAAAATAATGCTCTGATTTCTAAACACTGGCGCTACGGCTTGTTAGAATTCCTAAGTATACACACTAATCTAAATTCCAACCTAACTGCTGGGTGCGGTGGACGGACTCGACCAGAATTTTTGCCCCGCTTTTAAGAATCGAAAAGCGTGAAAGGAATCGTTTGGCGCCATTTGAATTTGCCCGAAGCGTGTATTGGATACGCCAGTTAGATAATTCCTATGAAACGGGCTACGAGTCTTCCATCATCGCACCTCGTCGTATTTATTTTTTAACGTCCGCGAATATACAAGTGTAGTGGGTTTAGCGGCATTCAGCCAGTCACCGCTCAGACAACACACGGTAGACATTCGCGCCGCGCGCAAGCGAACAGTTTTCCCGCCGCAAATTGAAAAGCGCACGTTCTGAATTCAAAGTTCCTCACCAGCTGTTGGTAGCTTTTGAAATAATGCCTAAAAAGAAATAGATTTCTAGTTTTTGCTTTGATTATTACCTGGATCACGTGTAAACTGTGACTTTACGAACCACATGCTTACAGTGTCTGTGTTATCGCGTACAAAAATCCTGTGATATTATTTTGCTGTGAAACTTTTAGTTTTAAAAACTCTAGTGGGTCAAAACTTTTTAATTTGACATTTCCGGTTTCGTGAAACGTTTTTCGCGAAACAATAAACCAAAAAATTCTTTATGATAGGTCCATATATGAAGGTGAGTGTTTAAACGTTTTATAATTTATTTTTATTATGTGTTTAAATGTATGATTGTCAATAAATTGTTCAAGGCTTGTGACGAGGTCTCTGAAACATTTGTGTTGTATGTACAGACGCCAGCACATCAAGCTACCCGAAACTGTCAAATTTCCCAATCAACTTTAAACCTTTTGCTTTAGCGGTAAAGTTGAAAATATATTAAAGAATTTTGACAGATTGTAGTAGCTTGATGTGCTGGCGTATGTACAATACTGTTCATTCTGTTGTTGCCTGTCAAAAACAAACTACAAGCTACCTACTCATGGTAATGTTTGGATATTACATTAGATGCAACACTTTAAAGGATACCTCAATGTGTTAATTGACATGGTTCCTCCTTAAAATGACAGAACTTTGTTGCCGTTATAAAGCAGGAAAATTTTCATGAAAACTTCAAGTTTCATTCAAAAACCTTCACCATTCCAAAGTACACATCATGGGAATGACGAGGTCTTGGTAGTATTCAAGTGCTTAATATTTATACAAGTGAAATTATAACCTCAAACTTGTTTCGTGTATGTGTGTACACATTTATTCAATGAAAATGACGGCATTGAACGTTATTGGAGCGCTTACTGATAAACTGCTATAAGTATGTATCGACATTGCATTGCGAAAAAAGAAAACAATATTTTATCTTTTTGTAGACCGAATCTCTTCATTCTATTATGAATTTATGATGGTACAAACACTTTTAGAATCAGAAAATGATTCATTCTTTACAAAAGTGAACTATAGTTTTAATACGTGTATATATTACTACGTAACGTACTTTACGTTTTCTTATAATTTTATGCTTCTTGCACTATGACTAATGGAGATTATTCATAGATTTTCACGTGGAGAAAATTTAATTTTCCTGAAACAGCTGATTCTGTTTTGATATGGTTCACGTTTGCAACCTATGCACAGCTTTGCATTCCCTACCGAACTCATTCTCGTTCAGACTATTTGTAACAAAACATTTTAAGAATTTTGATTACCTACTACTGAAATCGTAGCTTATTTATTTTCTGTGCTTGATAACATTCTTTAGTAGGTCTTAAAGATAAGGGGTTTTGAAATCACTAATTTAAAGTGTGTGCAGTTGCTTAGTGCATGGATATATAATACTTAGTAGCATCCTGTTGACTCCTAACATGTATAATAAACCTAGATACTTACTGGGTACTCAGATATGTTTTGGTATGGTCTCTAGATTGTTATGGAAGATAGCATAAGGTTTTATCTCTTGGCCTATTTTGATTTCATATTGTAACTGATAAAGAGAGACCGTTAACATTTTAGTTAAAATAACTGAAATATGAAAACAATAAAATTACTCTTTGGTGATTTCGTGTAGGAATAAAAATTAAATTGAAGAAAATTTAGAACAGCTGTTGCTTTAGTACTTAAGTATATACTGCGTGGTAATTGCATAACACGTTATCAGTAGCAATGGCTTTCATTTTGACAGTTCAACAACATTCATTGCGTTATTTAAGTTCTTGAGCAGACACTTTTTCGAATATACGAAGCAATGGATTAACAATATCTTTCAAATTGATCCAGATTGTGATTGATAGTGTGTTACGCAATTAGGATGCTGATGCTAAACTTCAGTTTTGTTCAGTATCTGTAACACATATTGTAGAAAAAGAAGTGATAAAGACTAGGACAATATTATGGATTATGGAAAAGGTCACGTTTGATGATGTTTTTCTGACGATAGAAAAATAAATCTTCAATAAAGAAACCTCTTTTGCAAAATGGCAAATAGGAAAATTTTAAACGGGAATCATACATATATCTTGGAAAGCCTGATCAAATACGTTTTGAAAAGAATTTACGAAGGTAGATACCTAAATATTCAAATAAAAAAAACGATTAAAAAAAGTAGGAGATTTTACCTACAAGTCACTGCTCGAAGTAAATGACCCACCTATAGCGTCATGGCATTTACTTATAAACTACCAACTGTCGAATATATTGCATCACGATTTTATGTAAAAAATAAATTAACCCGAATGTCAAAGACATTTTTCAAGACGAGAATCACTCAGAAAAAAGTATATAAGATACCGGTTTTTATATTGTGAATCATCGAATCATTATATCGAATTCGCAGAGTTGACCGTTGTATTCGTCTATGTACCGTGTACCCATTCGCTATATACAATGGGCCGTTTATTTTTATGGCCTTAAATATATTCTATGGGAAAATCGACATTATTTTCTGTACGCTAAAGATAGAAATGGTATCCAAGGTTTTGGATATCAGATAGGTACTTGGTAGTCCCCTCGCATGTTTGAAAGACCTTTGCAGCGTTATTGCAATTGTTGTACCTTGCATCGAAATACGTCAATATTGCCGAATCAGGAAATGATATGCATGGAATTTAAGTTCATGTAGCGGATAATTTGGAAGTGGAATCACTAACGGTATTCAATCGCACTGGGCCCGAGTGGTAGATTACAGCCCACTCCCACTCGAAGAGAGGAAGCCTGAGTCCCAGCCGTGGGAACATTATAGGCTGATTATGCTATGTATTATGCTACAATAATACACACACATGTACAACCACACACACGTGCACATAGAACCTCATCTACCTACAGGTACTGGATACAACTTAACTCAATTAAAATTTCCGTTTTAATTACTTTATAGCTCATAATTCATAAGTTTATTCCAAAACAGATTTAAATGATTGCAAACTATAAATCTTCGTTTTCGTAGAATTCGCGCTACGTTAGTAAAATAATCATTATAAATAATTCCATTTGGACTAGACTTTTTTCTTGTATTATGTTTTTCAAATACTTAGTTTCTGTAAACAGTCCGAAACTGCAAACACATTAGATCAAGTGGATCTCAAACGTAGACTTCAGCAAATCAACGAGTTTTTTCGTTATTTTAGATTGTCTAACAAGCAAACAATATTCAAGTAGGTAATTATTTGTAGAAGCAAACCCTCACTTAGGTAATAAAAGAACCTATATTTTTTTAGACTGCTACTAGCTCAACTGTGGCTAATGAGACAATTGAATTTCTATTGTTATAATTATAAATCAAATTTTGATTTTTCAACAGTTGAGCGGTGAGCAGAGAACTGAATTATTTGTGAAATTCGTTGAATGTTCCACCTATAAACCAAACTGGGTACAACATAGAACACTGATAGCTATACCTACATATTGCATTACAAAAATAATTTGTCTTAAACATGTTTTTCAGAAATGAGTTTCATACGTACTTTCTGAATTTATCTTGGACATTACTGCCATGGGTGAAGACAAAAATCGAAAAGAAGCCTAGACTAAAGTCTGAAATCTCCTTTGCCCTGCAGTAGGATAGTAATCCGTTAAGGTAGAACAACTTGATTCTATTTCCACATGTGACTGTTCCTAAATTACCCTAGGCTGATAAAATTTTCGTTTTTCCTAATTGTGTTTAGGTCGGTTCCCCCTAATATACAATAGTATGCAAGGTACATAATAGTTTCCATTGTCGAACTCAACATTCGGCACCGAGTTCAATTGCCACATTAGTAACATGACATTCAGAATAATTCCTTTAAAATGTATTCAGCCATGTCCAAACTTCTCTATAAATCAGTAGACAATAGTGGTGTCATGTGATGCTGAAGCTGTGTCAATGAATCAACATAAGTTTGACTGACAAGTGGTTAAAGTTTCAATACTTTCAATTGTCCCACAATTAGCTACGATTGCAAAATTACGACTCTTTGTCGCCACGATTTAAAAAAAGGGTAAGCGTTCAGTTACGTAATTTCAGCCACTAGTCCCCTAGAAATAAGGTTGAAATTCTTTTATATTTAGCATTTCAACAAGTCTCATTGTGTCGTAACTCGTAATAATTCGAATCACGCTTTGCATACTTCGGTATCTCGTTCCGTACGGTAATGGCCAGCTAATCACTTGTGACATAATACCAGTGTTTTACGTTGACATAACACAGTAATTTAAATATAAAAGCAATGACGATAGCTGATGCCCCTGAACCGCAAATTAACTTTATTTCAAACTGGGCCGCCCACCACGGTTCGGTTGGAGTAGGAAGCTATAATAATAGCCATGATTATCATTATTTCGACACTCATCGGTGGTCGCTGTAATATGCTGGGAATATACTCTTCTAAATTTAAAAAAAAATTAGGTACAAACTACGCACGTAGGTAAATGCAGTTTTAGGTAGCTGTTCAAATCAAAATTCACAAATTACCTAACTAATGTTCAAAGGATGAGTGGCTTTTTACCTCAGTTTATTATGTACGTATGCAACGTGATTAATAGTTATTCTTGTAATTCAAAAAAGGTATGTTAGGTGCTGCAAGTATGAAATCGCGTCAATGAGCATCATGGTCGTTCAAGGTTGTTTAAACTAGCAATTAATACCTAGGCGATGATTAATTTCAGACTGGCTGGCTCACACGTGGCACATATGGACATGGAACACCTTGCTAGGGTTATTAAAACTATACCCGTTTAATTAGCAGACATGTTAGTTATGTTGCTAGTCAGGTACCTGCATATTAGAACGTCTTGTTTTGTAAATGTGAAAATTGTCTGTTACATGAAAATAAAAGAAAAGACGTAGCCACAAACTATAAGAATTGAAACTAAATGACAAAAAACCCACGAGAATGAAAATGTCGAAAACCCACGACAAAAAGTTTTTAAAAAACCAAACTAACAAAAGGATGAAAATGTTTAAAACGAAAAATGTTTAAAAAACCCACGGATGCATAATCAGCCTATAATGTTCCCACTGCTGGGACACAGGCCTTCTCTCTGGGAGAGGGAGTGGGCTATAATCTACCATGCGGGCCCAGTGCGGGTTGGTAGATGTCACATGCCTTCGTATTTTTGGTTTTAGGACATGCCGGTTTCACCGTTTTGAGAGCAGTTGTGATGAAATTATTTACACAAAGTAAAGCGCCTGTCTGGGTTCGAACCCACGACTTACAACTCGTAAATCGGGGTAAAAATCCCAAGAATGAAAATGGTTAAAACATTGTAGTGTTATCAACTATACCTACTTATGTTTTTTTTTTTTACAAATTTCTACTTAATAAGGATGCCTATAAGCAGATAACCGCAAGGTTGGAAGGTACCTACAGCTTTAGCGTGACTTAAGGAAACATTTGCCACAAACCACCAAACTTGTTTCCATGCTAAATATATTAAATTCCTCGTAACGAGACCAATAGGAATGGAAAATACAAAATATAAATGGTGCTTACGATACCTAATAAAGAACTGTCATCATCGCTAACCATGAATTTATTTATCTGCAACTAACATACCGTACTTGTAAAACAGTTGTACATATTTATAACTGCACCTAAAGTTTATATTTAATTAATATATTTGAAAGAGTGTGGCACGGAAAGAGTCCATCGATCGTCTGACGTCATCCTTAAATAAAAACAATACAAGTCTGTAAAAAACCTGCCTGGTGCAAAAGGCTAAAATTCAAAGAACCATGTCGAAAGATAATGATGTTTTAATCATTCTTGAAGACGAGATAAAACTATACAGGAGAGTATTACAATGGTGCAGCTGTTACTAAACCTAAGCTAGTTTTAAACTGAGCCAATGTGTGGGAGTCAGTTGACATCATATTCAATTTGAAAATTCGCAGTCATCTTTTCTTTTCTACTATTTCTCTCATTACAGTTATATTGTGAAAATGATGATTCTCAGCATGCATCAAACTATTTCGCATCCCCTTCTATCGCAGATAAAGAACTGTTTTACTAGCAGGAAGAGAATATTCTGCATGAGCCTTAATAGTGCTAAAATACCCACACTTCAGGCAATTTAAAAAGCAAGAATTTATGCAAAAAGATATGTCTGACCAAAATAACTCTCAACCACACGTGCAGTGTCAAAGGTCAAAATTCGTTTTGGATCATAATAATTGAATAACAATACCAAAGATAACTGTGTTCATACTAGTGTTATTAAACTAGATATCAACATTGATAAGTAAAAAATTTCCTCTGCCATTGGCTGCTTTATCGAAGGGTACTCATGTATAACTTTTTCCTCCATAAATGTACTTAAAAACACTTGCGGTTTTAAATACTCGTTCCCACATAATTATTCATTATATAGTGATTACAAAATATGTTACAAGTGGCAAAACTAGGATTTCGCTTCAGTCCATCCATGTGTGTCCACGCCGAGCAATCAATTTCTGTATGTGTCAGTGAGATTCCATCTAAATCACTTGTCGCAGGGTTATTATCAAAGCACAGACTTTTATCAACCGTCTCCATTTTCATACTTGAATATAACGGCATAACATGGATATGTAACGTGAAAAGAGCATATATAGTAGGTATTCTACTACATATATGCTCTTTTTAGCTGAATTCCTTCTGCACTTGGCTGTTTCTCTGCCATGCAATAGATACCATCGTTCAATCACAACGGGCGTTTCAATTAATGTCTATTGCTATTGTTGGTATGTACAATTAACTAGATATTCTTGGCAATTCACAAGCACTCGAACATTTGACCTTACGTCTATTTCATTCGACCATTCATACACAGTTATACTACAAAGTTCGGAGGAATCAATCACGTTCAAACTGACTCTGATAACCGATATCTTTGGGTTAATTTTGTATGTTTACATGCGTCAGAGTTTAACGAGTTTTTACGCGATGATTGCTCTAAATGGTATTGAAAACAGCAGACAGGCTAACCGGATGATTAAGATAATATTTTATTACTATAGAGGAATCTACTTGTTTTTCGATCAACATTGTTAATTTTGTGTGTTTTAACGCTCAGTAAATTCGATTTCTCCATGTTCATGTCTATTTAATCTTGTCTTGTATAGTCCCACTCCCACTGCCCACACGCTACCTAAACTCCTTGTCAGTTTCACCTTTTCAATATTTATTACGAGCAATAACTTTTAACTTTCAAACATTTCGATTTTCACTTTGTTTACTAACTGACTAGAAGTGTTGATATGTAATTTTTTTAAATAGAGTCACTAGACCGTGAAAATGGTCAAAATTTTACTGTGTTACTCTGTTTTTCATGTACCTAACCAAAAGAAGTCACGTATTAAACAAAACGGTTAAAACTTAGATAAAATCTCTAGAAAGTATGTATAAAGTAAGTATGTGTATAAGAATGTTATTTATTTATCACACTACAATCGATTTTCAATTTCAACTTCACAAACAGATACATATATCGCTCATTTGGAGAAACATCGACGTAAAAGTATTTTTTCCCAAAAATGAGTTAAATATAACAAAGCACTTAGAAAGCGTATTTATGTTAGGAAAGCAAAGACGTAAAAAAAAATAAAGTAGCAGTTACGTCGATGTTTCTCCAAATGAGCGATATATTAATCTCAAGACGTTGTTACATAATAGCGTGCTTAGCAACCAATGATATGAGGAGAAGACACGACTAGCAACAATAATCTTACTAAAGGTTCCCATCCCTTATCTGAGAGCTGTTGGCAGTCAGACGATTATACGTGAACAATTATGCAAGTAATCTGAAGACTTGTAGGAAATACCTACTATTATGATTTGAAAGTGTGATAAGTCATCAGCAAGTGACACCCTAGCAACAATTGAAGCATTGCCACTAGGTTGTAGTTTGTAAACTTCTCATATTAACGCAAGTCTGGATTAAAACGTTCAGTAAAGTTTCCCATGGCGGGAAGAACAGAATCGCTGCCGTCAATAGCATTTAATTTCTTAATTGCATT
The DNA here is from genome assembly GCA_947508005.1 of Amphipoea lucens. Lineage (NCBI taxonomy): Eukaryota > Metazoa > Arthropoda > Insecta > Lepidoptera > Noctuidae > Amphipoea > Amphipoea lucens. Next base: position 15,168,653 of record OX382358.1, on the reverse strand, counting down.
TACAATATCGATTTAAATTCCAACATTAGGAATGTTTACGTATTATTTATCCAACTCGGATAAAGATTAAACATACATTTTATATAACTAGTCATAAGTTCTTGTCTCAGTTTATTTAGTCATAAATCTTAAATGTGTGGGTTTTGTCAAAGTAGTAACTAATGGAGGTCTACTCTTGTATTCGATTCCAATGTGTCATGTTGTTTCATACACAAAAAAACCGTTTTAAATGCCCTAATTGAATTAGTAATTAGTGAATCATAATTCAATTATGAATGAGTCTTTACCACTTTATCGTGAACCAGTTAATTCACAAGCCAACGGTCCGTATGTGTGTTCGTGGAACGAATTCACGAATCCACGGAAATAACCTTATTCTTGAGAATAGCGGGAACAGAGAGGAGAGAGTGAAATTGCACTAATAATATAATAAAGTTCGTTGGCTTCCGTGTTCATGGACTGGATACTGTGATGGCCACACATCATGTTCCAAGAAGTGGCAGAAATTTGCGAAATTTTCCTTTGATTAAGGTCGCAAACGAAATACGTCAGTTTCCAAGTATAACTTCCGGCTTTTCTGCCAACATTTCTCTTTTACTAAAATAATAGTTGAATGATCTTATATTATGGTGATTGATATATATAGATGACACGCGTCTTTGGACGTGTTTTATGTTGTGTATCATAAAATTCTGTGCCAGAGCAAATTGGTGTCTAACATGATACATATTAATTCGCAGGCCATACATAAATATTATTATTTTTCTTGTTAACTATCAGCTAACTTTCTCGAAAACTCTCCTTCGTCGTGAGTACTCGTCAGTTTACTGAAGTCAAAGTAAAAATAACTAGCGACGAACAGGTTATTGCTGTGATTTTTAATTCTTCGTCGTAAATATAAACTGTCTACGTAATGATATTTTAGCAGCACATAAAAGTATTTTATGAGTCATAAAATATTTACAGACTCTACTAATATGAGAGGTGTTCGTTTGATAGTTTGGTGCATTTCCTTTCCAGTTAAATAGCTTTGTATGCCAATTCAGTTTGGTCAGAATGCACAGTTTATTTTATTTTTTTAAGTTTCTGAGTCTAGCTATTGTGTTCTTCAAAGCAGCTTTCACGTTACGACGGCTAACAAAGATATTTTTCGCGAATAAAAATCGCTTTATTTGTTATTGATCGAAACTCCGAAAATACTGAAATAGCGTCACGTTGTGACCACCGTTATTCGTGCTCCTTTGACTTCGATTTTGGTTTGACCGTATTCCGAACTTCACACAAATGTATGAAATGGAATCCATTATTTACATGAACGGCGAGGTTTTTTGGTAAGGTGACCCACCCAAGAGGACCGACTTGGCAATTTAGGTTACCGACGTAGTCACTTGGTGAGTGACAGTCGCTAAATTGTTTCGTACCTACTAATAAATATGTGAAAGTGTACAGTATTTTGATCTAAATAAACATGTGATTGAACTTGTCGCTAGCTGCGTCACAAAACATCTCGTTAAAAGCACATGACTGGACAAATTGGACGATGCTAACTTTGAGAGTGGTTGATTTGGACAGACAGAATTGAAACTATGATTAAATATTATGTCGCTGATGACAGATTGTAACATAGCACCGCGAGATTTTTTATACATGGAACACTTTTTAATTTTGTCATGAGCTTCATGCGTATTTTTGTCTACTACCATACTGTAGCCAGTTAAGCCAGTGCTTTTACTTCAATGACTCGACTCTCTTTTTGCTTTGACATTAGATCTGAAGGTCAATTCTCGTAATTTTAAGAAAGTTCATAGTCGGATCTCAGTCTCAATCTGTCAAAATGCCTCTAATTTCCCTACATTTGGACAAGTTTTTGACATTTGTTTGTCGCAGAGCTGAGACTGCGACTAGATTTTGAATGTTTTAAATTACGAGAATTAGCCTTCAGACTGTGAGTGTCAAGCTCCGCTAATGAGACACAATTGATTTTCTATTGTTTCGTCGCCAATGGGCGACGCGCGCCGCTTGACCGGTTAAAATTATGGGAATTGCCCTTCAGAATATCGTATAGGTACACTTTCTTAGTTATTCAACTTTTAAGAACACCTGTGATTCGGTTCATTTCATTCATGCATTAGCATTAATTAAAACAGTGAGGACGTCTTTAGAACAGTTTTTCTATGGTTTCCTTCTATGAAGGCCAATGGAAGTTAATTACATACTTAATTATTTCTTCGAAATTCGTCTTGTGGACAGTAAAAACAAAACAATAACACCTCTGTTTGGTTTTGGCAATTGTCTTTCCTAATGAAAATCAATTATATTAATGAATTTGAAAAACTCATGATACTCGTATTTATGACGATTGTTTATAACGATGCGTGACCATAGTGCTGATTAGCACGCCTCGTGTTCATAATACTATTGTACTGAGTAATCTGGATCTCTATGCAGATAGCTATGTAAATAATGCAGTAATAGCAGCCTTAATTGCATCCTTAGGTATGCCTCATCATTACCTGACCAGAGGTGAACAAAGACTTATTAACTAACTCGTGATGTGTGTAGTGTCTTGGAGTTCCTTGCGCATACGATTTAACCTCAAACATACAATGTACTTAAACCTTTTTTAAACATGTTTTAAATCATACATCAAGTTTTTGAAATAAGAACCCAACTTTGATCGAAATATAGTAGGTATTCGGAATAAAATTCCAAATACAAATAACTGATTCGAAGGGTTGAGGTCGGGCTCAGTCTTGAAATAAAACGGTTAGTTCATTCGGTATCATATTTAATTCGAAATGTTTAATTATAACAGTAAACATGATAGAACAAAACAGAGTAGAAAAACAAATAACCTGTTGATTAATTCGTTTTAAATATTTATTTGTCAATAACTAGTAAGTGTTGGTCTACGTCTGGGTAGACTATTTGTAGACTTACTTCCAATTTTCATACCATCAGCTTACAGAATGCGTTCGGAGAACATTAATAGCTGCACGTGACGTCCATATTATAATGCTTAATAGAAAATATAGCATGTCAGTGTATAGAATAGTTAAACATTAGGAATATTAATACAAGGACTGACTGATTCATAACTTTTTCTTTACTTCCTTTTGGCTTCGGCGTAGACTTCATTATTATACAGCATAGTATACCATTATGTTTTATAGCTAGGTTATGTTTTATGGGCCCGCTGGCCCGGGTTCTAGTCCATGACTGATAAGTGATAAGCTTTAGTACAATTTTGACGTGTAAAAGTGTTTTTGCAAACCTACTTCACACTATATCACACTAATATTATAAAGGCGAAAGTTTGTGAGGGTGTGTGTGTGTGTTTATATTTTTGTTACTTCTTCACGCTCAAACGGCTGGATCAATTTTGATAAAATTTTGTATCGATGTAGCTGACACCCTGGATTAACATATAGGCTACTTTTTATCTCGATAATCTCACGGGATCGACATTTACGCGGGTGAAACCGCGGGGCGCAGCTAGAACATAAATAGAATCATTTATCATTATCGTTTACATTAATGTGGGTGAAGATGGGATGAAGAGTTGATGAACCATTAAAGACATGGCTAATTTATTCACGTTCGTTACATTGTCTTTCCTAATTAAATTCAATTACTTACATTAATGAAAAATTCGTGGTAGGTACTTATGACAATTGTTATAACGATATGACGTTGTATGGGCCTGGATTCTAGTACATGACTGATAAGCTTTAGTGCACTAATGTAGGTATCTAATCAATGCTCTAATGACATAGGATGAAGAGTTTCTTGAACACTTTACCATAAACGGTAAGAGTTTATTCAATCACAGTTAGGTACTCACCTACCTAGGTACGTAATTAACCAATAAGGAATTAACTGCTTAGTCGGAATGCAATTTATAATTTCAATTATTGTTTTATTCGAGCCGCTCACCAATTCCACGAAGTCATGATATAATTTATTTTACACATATAAATATATAATATTTTAAGCAAAATAAAATGAATAATTAATTGCTCATAAAACCAGGCCCTTATTAACCCATGTTTCAATTAAACAAGTTTTAAACATTTACCCATAAAGGGTAGTGTGTAATTGAACATGTATTTTATAGAAGCAACACGAAGGCTTAAATTCTTGCCCTAAATTATGTTACTTCGAACCGGTCGAGTAGGGCAGGATCTGATAATAAATAATAGCCAAGATAAGGTCTAGGCATTGTTCCAAGTTCCCACCGGCGCCATTTATCACTCTTGTCATGTGATAAAGGTTTAACTGTCAAGTTTTTGCACCGATTAGTTATGTAGTTATTAAGTTGCTATTTTACCACAGGTGACTGCCTCGGTGGTCTTGTGGTCGCAAGCGCTACTACTGAGCATGAGGTCCTGGGTTCAAATCCCAGGTCGAGCAGTGTTATGAGGTTTTCCATTTGGAATTTCTCTGGAGCAGCTCGGAGTCTGGGTGTGTGCTCGGAGGCTGGCTCCTTATTACATTGGTGAAACGTGGGTGTACTATACATAGGTACTTACAGGTTTGCCTAATCCTTCAGGGAATACATGCTTGTTGTTACGTTATGTTTACCACAGGCTGAGTATGTACCTAAACTGTGATCATACTTGCATAGTTTATTGCGAAACATCAAAACTGGAATCTTCGTCGTAACTCATTTTACAATCGAATTTTGGCACCAGGTAGGTTATTTCACATACATTTTGATGTTATAATCTGATTGCTGCGTTTAATGCTTGGTGTTAGTGACTTCATCCCGAAAAATACTTTAAGTGTTCCAGTGAAATACATTTCATTATAAAAGCTTTAGTCCGGAAGAACATTAATCAGGCAGGTTCGGTGAAATCTTTGGAAGATCAAAGAGCTGGCTTGTATTTCGGCCAATATTTGGACTTTATATGTCAGATACATCAGTGATATCAGGCCAGCGGTATCAGTCCATGATTCAGCGTGTGACTGGAGCATTGACCCACATTCGTGCATCGCGGGACACTTGGCAGTCGCTTCGGTTTAAAATACGATCAGCCGCTGTGTCGTTGGGTGGAACGAGCCACAGCCCACCAGTGTACGGTTACTCTAAATTTGAATTATCATCCGGTGATACGCGAAACGAACATATTTCATTGGTTTTAACCACCTACCGTTCTGCTCTATAAATTGTCGCACGTGTCTAATCTTCCCAGTTTATTTTAAAGATCCCATAAATTATTGTCCTAGACGTTACATAACGTCTGAACATGTACAACTACTATAGTTGCCAATATAAAAAAATTCCGTTACTTATAAATTCACATTAATTGGTCGCCGGTCGCCGGTATCCGCCATATTGTGTCTTGAAATAATTCATGTTAATGTAATTCTGCATACAAAATGAATTTGTTCCACGTATAGCTCGAAATAACTATTCTTTTTCTTTATTTAAAAAGAGACAAATTCATCGTCATCCTATTACTCACATTTACTGGCCATCTTAGGAATTTCTGAGAAGACAAATTGTTTCTTCTCTTTTGTGCATAACTACTTACTGCTTAATACAATTATATTCCTTTGTTTTGTTATGCAGATATTACACTATTATAAATATTAAAATGATTCAAAAACAAAATAATTAATTTAATAAATGAACGCCTGCAAACTGTATTTTAATCCACATTGCTTCAGTCGTTACTCTATATATAATGCTAAAGATGATCTACACAAAAATACGAGCGGCAGAATAGCAACCCGTGTTCCACTTTCTCTACTTACATTAGACTTACTTATAGTCCACATATCTTGGGACAAAATCATAACGATAATGTGCACTTACCTTATGTAATATTTTGGCCTCAAACCGTGTAGCCGTTGTGATTTTTGCTTCAACTGCAGATATAAATTTACTTTAGTAGGTCCATATTTACCATTAAGTATTTCTTCGTAATGATTGACTTTTAAATGTCACCATCACCGCAAAAAATATTCAAGTTCTGTGGCGACAAAAAGCCTGTACTCCTAACAATATTGTTTGTCTCATCCAGTACACAACACACGACAGAGTTCAAATAGGAACAATCCGGAACACATTATGTATAATTTACGTCTATTATAATGAATTTGCAATCATCCTATAGAAATCATTTGATTGAACCGAGGCTCGACACGCGAAATCAAATTGCTGCGTACTTTTATGGTACACTTGATTGCGAAATAGAGACAGGTAACCATACAATTATGTGCCAACTTTCTCGTCGTCTCTTACACTTATAATTTTTTATCGTAAAAAAAAACTTCATGCGTAAAAAATACTCTCGAACACGAATTACAACAAGATAAGTGAAAATTTCTAAAAGCAAATTAGCATTTCAGCTTCAAATGTTGTCGACTTAATTGACAGTTAGTCCACCTAAAAGTCTGTGTACTATTTAATTAAGACTAGCCCCGCTTGTTTACATTTCTGTGGCTAACGAGGAACAGCACCTTTCTCTTCAAACAATAACACAATATTGCTAAAGAACATTATTTAGAAAGGCATCTTCTGTTGTTTTAGTGGCATTTCTACAAATCAGTTGCAGTCAGTTGCTCGAAAGCGTTTTAATGCCCGTCATACGTTCTGTTGAATGCATATAATTCCATATATACGGATTTCAGTAAAAGTAAAAGTTGGTAGACATTTATGAAAGTATTTTTAGTTTCTCACTTTTGAATGAAGCAACCGCATTGTTTCACATTTACATTCTACATGTGTTTCATGTCTTAGCACACGAGCAATCATTTTTAAATCTGTATATTCCATCGCATTAACAATATCTTTTTCTTTTGTTCCAGTGTCAACATTTCTACCCCAAACATTATGATTTACAAATGGATATTATGATAAGAGTGAAGTGCTGTCAAGAAACTAAGAACCCAAAGTGACGAAGTGCCCCGTAGGTGTCTGTTGTGCTACCGTTCCGTTGCCTTCCCCTTACCTATTTAGTGCTCAATATGTCTGACAAGACCTCGTCGTCGGTCGGCCCGAGGAGTTTCGAGACGATCTCGGAGGAGGACCTCACCGCGTCGCCGTGGGAGAAACTGTTGGGAGAGGTGAACACTGCTGTTCCTACGATAATAAAGACTAATGTGTCATGTACAAGCATCTGTCGAAGCGGTGAGGAGGTGTCTGCAAACCCTCAAGCCGAGGAGGATCTGGAGGGAAACAAGTTGAAACGATCCAAGAGCCTTAATCAGCGAAGAAATAGCAGCGGCCTTCTCAGCTCGATCCCGAGGCAGCTGAGGAACTCATTGCGAGGAGTTCGGAGCGAACCTTCGAGTGTCAAGGATGTACCCACGACCAGGAATGACAGCTCTCTTAACCTTCTTCTTAGGTGAGTCGTAGTTTCATATTGAAAATTTTATTGCAGATCAATCTCTGTGCTAAAGCGGATTTAAATCCAAGGTTCTATCGATTAATTGTTTTATGAAAGGAAAGGGTCTAGATCTTGATTTAAGTATGTACTTACTTGCAAGTTGACGTCATGCGCGAAGTTTGCAAAGAAATATTGCAAAACAAATAGGTTCACACAATTTGATACGGCTGAGTCTTAATAAAAAGGGGAAATACATAATGTAACCCAATGCTGAATTTACAATGTTTTAAATGACGAAAGATGTGTTTCATCTATGTTGACGTTTTTTCAATATCAGCAAACATAAAAATTTAATAGAAAGCAAATCAAGTGGAATCATAGAAATCTACGTTAGCAGCATAACTTTCGAGACCTCTCTATCCGCTTAGGTACGTAAAATGACATGTTATTAACGTAGTCCCGTTCAGTATAAAATTGACATTCTGAAACGATGCACGAATGACCCTTACCAAGTGCCCTTGAGCCTGTAGTTTATAATTTATTGTCACGTACCATTGGACTCCATGGAGGAATTTTCATTTGAAGACATCGCAGGTCAAGAACAAACGGCGCCTCGTGTCCACAAGGCTTCCTCTGCCTCCTCATAGCCATAATTACCATCAAGTAAAATCTTTCCACATAATTGCAACCTTCATGGTCTGAAATACGTGAGGCTTCGCACTGATTGGTCCTAGAGATGCAACTTGACCTATTGTCTATCGCTGTCTGCGCTATTTTAAGGAAAATTGATTATCTGAGACAATGTCAGGGTCTAATTAGTGCAGCGGATAAAGGTCTTCTGTAATTGAACATTTTAAAAGTCTATGAAGAAGTGATTTTTCAAATATGAACTAGGCACTTTATTCTGCGCTCGTAAGAGCTTGTCAATCTATCAACAAGCTTTCAATAAATCTACATCACACGTGATCAATATTATGAGCCTATAAAACACTGTGTAATTCGATAGTTATTTATTTGCAAATCGATAATGAAACGTCATAAAAGTCAAGAATGGGTCTTCCGTTTATAAATGTTCATCAGTTCCTAATAAAAAGATCTTTACCGATAACTTTCTCATATGCAAAATTGCGAAGGAAGCGGACGTCCTTATTTAAATACGAATTGCAGGAAACAAGGCGCCCGTGTAGACAGCCAGCCTAAAACAATGCTCCTTGCAGAACACAATGAATGAATAGACTGAACGATTGGATGGAAGTAGCGATTCAGGGCCATCCGTTTAGCGCAATCCGTGTCCTCTTATTTTTATCTCCTTGTTACGAGTTGTGAATACAAATGACTTTTCAATTGATTTAGGCTCGTCAGCGTCAGAAACAGGCGTACAAATGTATTAACATACGAATTACGTGAGGTCCATTTTAGAATTAGGTAGATACCGAAGATTTATGACCACGAAGTGTAGTTATTTGATATGATTTTTATTGGTCTTCCAAACTAACAAGAATGAAATCGCTTTATGAGATGTTATGGAAAAGTACGTCCACATTTTAGTGTCCGTTCGTGATGATCACTTGTTTATATCAGTCAGGTAGTCAAATATGGTGTAATTGATTGAAATAGTTGATTAATTACTTTAATGTAAACCAATATTAGCAATGGTTATCTATCAAACATCGCGTTATGTCTCATCATTAGGTACCATTTTCAGCCCAATTTGGCTTGGCCCACTGGCTGCTTATGATGTCCTGTTCCCCACGTGGCAATCTCTTGTGATTATGCTTGATGTCAAGCTAGTAACTATTGGAGGCAATCGTGACTCCTAGGATGGCAGTTTTCCGCAGCAGCAAAAACTTTTGAACTCAAATAACTATAATGGATTTGATGTAGATAACAGTTAAAACGGTGCTTTGTTCGCTTGCCAACATTTATTTGACTTTTAGGCCACTGCCCCTTAGAGTCACCAAAAAACGAATATACTTCGATCACATTTATTGGAGTAGCCTTTCAGAGGATCCATATAATTTAGATAAAGATAAAGTTGAGAGGTTTTTGCAGTAGGTACCTACTTTCATTAATTTGGAGGCTACTTACTCTAATGTGCTATAATATACGTGTGCGTGAATGACCCACATTTAAAAGGTGATAAAATATAAAAGTGCAGAGCTGGTACAGTTACATTATCAGGCAAAATACGTAACTGTGTTTATCAACTGATAGCTGGGTCACGAACAGTAGGTCAATGCCCCTAAACTAAAAGAATGAGTTTTCTGACATTGAGCCCATTAAAAATAAGTACCTATTTTTGAAATCAGTTGGTCTTAGAATTAGAAACATGTAACTCACGTTCAAAGTTATGAACTACGCATGGGCTATTTAAATAAAGTAATTTCGTGTAGATTATGGCAGCATAACCCTCGTTAAAATGATTTACAGCTCCGACCAACATAAATTTTAGCAGCTTGTGTCTATTCAGATTTTATTGTCACACTTCAGAATTATAACATTTACATAGAAAGCTTTGATCCAGAATATTTTTATAAATAAAATTAGCAAAAAAAAAAAAACTTGAATTCACGGCACGGTTGTACCGAGAACGTCGCGAGGCCATTCACTTCCATCGAAGTGTTCACACTTCTGCGTATTGGCCTATTGGTACGACAACTGTGTGTGTGTTGGTGCCAATATTTGCACTCCAACATTCGGCTCGTTTCCTGGCATGCCTTATCACCGGCAGACCCGACCTGGATACGGATTTCCATGCACGTTTTACAGCGAGAACTATTCGCTCTATTTAACTCGTGGTTCGAATGGAACATTGGAAATAGAACGCGAAGGATGTTGACTTTCAACAACTTTATACTGAAGACGTCAAAAGAAGTAGGGCGAAAAAACTAATTGAAATTTTATAGCGTCTATTTTTGAGAAAACGAGAAAATAAATAATAATAATAAAACACCGAGACTGCTGACCGGATTTCGCACTGCTGAACTTAGCAATACTTTCGCTCACACTGTTTTTCTTGGGTTAAATGTCGAAATATCCTGGCAAACGCACTAAAAACAGCTGATGACGCGATAATTACGAAACACTGACGTACCGTGAGGTGTCACCTGTGCAAACAAGGTTACAAGAACCTCTTAGTAACTTTGTTGTATACAAATACGTGTAGACTCTGTAAGCAATATTTCTGGGAAACTTTAGTATTAAATGAAAGACTTTGTAGCTGAATAGGTGCAAAGTAAATACCTAAGTTAAATAGAATAATGTGAATTACGTGTCTTATTATGCTTTACTTGAACAGTTAACTTTAGAACTCCTCGTTTTATTTTTCTTAGAAGGTGTTTAAGGTAGCACCTAACTAGTTATAAGAAATAATGCAACAATGTTTTGTATGAAGGATTTAGAATCAAGAAGCTAGTGGAAAATGTCGACAATGTAACATTAAATGAAATCAAAATCGTTTATTTGCATACATTTTGGTAGGTACAAAAGACGTTACATAAAATTTCAGTGCGAAGACACATTCCGCCATGTCATCATCATATCATATCATAATCAGCCTATATTGTTCCCACTGCTGGGACACAGGCCTCCTCTCAGTGAGAGGGAGTGGGCTGTAATCCACCACGCGGGCCCAGTGCGGGTTGGCCGATGTCGCATGTCTTCGAATTTTTTGGTTCTAGGACATGCCGGTTTCCTCACGATGTTTTCCTTCACCGTTTTGAGAACAGTGGTGATGAAATAATTTACACAAAGTAAAGCGCCTGTCTGGGTTCGAACCTACGACCTACAACTCGTAAGTCGCGGCCGTTACCACTGGGCCACCACTGCTCTCTCTGCCGCCATGTGATGGCATGAAAATATTTAAAAGAGGTATGGTGTAACATACAGTAATAGACAAATTAATAACAATTTAGTTTTTGCGTTAAGTAGTCTATGAATTAAAAGAACCATTTATTCAATTCAATACCAACTTGAATTTAAATGTTACACACACATTACCCAAATAGAATAAAAATATGTAGTTAACTAAATTATTGATTAACAAAGCATTAACGCCGATGCAGTTTTAATAGACAGAGATAGATTACGAGTAGAGTATGCAGGAAGGAATAAACCCTTATGATATTTTCTCGATTTTACTAATATTAATGCAAAAGGAGTATGTAGGGATCGTAGCACGTCGCGTTCTGTAGTTCCTGGCTACCCCCACGGGAAAAGACGTGAATGTATGAACTATCACTACTGTATTTACGTATGTAGTAATGTAGGCACTAATAATAACTAAAGGACAGAATGATAGTACCTATCTGATAAAGAAATAAATGCATACAGCAACAACAATACTGCCAAAACAATGTCTGTTTTTCCTCAAAGTTATTTTCAAATGACCGTCACCTAAAGAGTAAATAGTAGCGCATGTTTTCCGGGAAAAGGAGACTGCGAACACACTAAACGAAACGTTTGAAGAAGATTTTGAATAGCAATTCAATGAAAGCGGTACAATAGTATTCACTAAGCTTGGGACATCGCGCGACACTTGCCACATCGCAGTCGTAGACAACACTAATTTGCAAAACAGAATAGGTACAGGTTAAATGAATTTCTTGTGGCATTCTAAGCTGCAAACATCAGGTAGAGAAAATCAGTGACAATTAAATTTTCATTAAGCATTACTCATGCTGGACAGAACCCTTAGCAAAAAACTTACCTATAGAGGAAACCCTAACAGTTTTCCTCGTTAGATTAGCATTTAGAAACGATCGATCTTCAAATCAAAGCCTCCTTTATTTGCAGGACACTTGAGCTTCAGTTCACTTACCGGTATCTTTTCCTCATGGTCTGACATCAACAACGCGTCTATCAATATAACAAGGATTTCTTTGAAACGGTTATATTAATAATTAATATTTGTGTACATAGTAAATACCTATATTAATTATCTGTACAAGGAAGTAACTGTTTTACCTGTTTGTATACATTTTTCAATACTCCTAACGTAATAATGGAGTTGTTGGATAGGGACTGTCTTCCCTCTTTGTTCTGCAAATTACATATTTATTTTAAAATTCATGACTTCCATGAGCTAAATAAATATTATGTAAGATTAGAAATCAGCTTGAAATAATATCTGGGAAAAGTCTATCGGAAAAATCACACTAAATACAAAGTCGATGGTGACTGGAAACGTGCGTTAGAACTAGCCTAACCAAACCCACTTCATACGGTACTTATAACAACAAACAGCCTATCTCATCACATCATCATTTCAGCCGAAAGACGTCCACTGCTAGACATAGGCCTGCGGTCGAAGTGGAGGTGCTTGGGGGACAAGCACCTCCACTTCGACCGCAGTTCTATGCTTCTCTCGCATCCAACGGGTTCCAGCGGCCTTCACAAGGTCGTTCGTCCACCTTGCGGGAGGCCTTCCAAATCTACGTCTTTCAGTACGCGTTCGCCACTCCAGAACCTTTCGGCCCCATCGGCCATCTGTTCTGCGAGCAATATGCGACTTAAGTTTTCGGCCTAAAAACTATAACGACAGCCTATCTATTCTGTTAAAATGTCACCGTGAAGACTTAGGTGAAGTGAGCTATCGATAGTGTCGATCCCTAGCATCAGGTGGAATGACAGTTCACTTTAAGCTCACTTCACCTTAATTTTCACGGTGAGATTTTAACAGAATAGACCGGTAGGATTAGTTACGAATTTGCAAGCACCTAAGGATTAGAACAGTGACTGAGAGCAGTGGTGGCCCAGTGGTATCGGCCGCGACTTACGAGTTGTAGGTCGTAGGTTCGAACCCAGACAGGCGCTTTACTTTGTGTAAAATTATTTCATCACCACTGCTCTCAAAACGGTGAAGGAAAACATCGTGAGGAAACCGGCATGTCCTAGAACCAAAAATTCAAAGACATGTGACATCTACCAACCCGCACTGGGCCCGCGTGGTGGATTACGGCCCACTCCCTCTCACAGAGAGGAAGCCTGTGTCCCAGCAGTGGGAACATTATAGGCTGATGATGATGATGAAGGATTAGAAACATGACGTCTACATTTGCGTAGGTAGTTCTGTGAATTGCTTTAGTCTTGAGCCCAATAACCCAACACGATCGCTATGACGTAAAACCCATTGGAACCTAACTTGCGTGGAATTATTAAAAACAAACGCTCGTGATATTAGAATGACGTCATCATAATTGATTCAATATGGTAATGATTCGTTATAAAACAGAAGACTGAACATAATAAATATAGAGAATGATTTCAATGGATACCTAATAGTGATTAATGAAGCAGATCTGTTTCAGACGAACTATATATAACACATAGATCATGATATGGTACTAGTGATGCCTAGCATTTCTGGCAAATATTTTTCACAGGTGTGGTTGAAATCTTAAGTTTTACGATGAAAAATCGAAGATTTTCAAGAATGTAATATATTATGTACTTGCAGGAATACAATGTGCCGTTCTTTTGTTAAATGGGACCGGAATCCCAAACGATCTTACCGATACTTGCGTAGGCGCCACTCGTAGTATAGGTAGAGTATGAATATTTAGAAAAAGTATTTTAAGAGTTGAAATCGAGTCTAAAGTTACCAATAGTACAGGTTAAGAGCCCGGTAACCCGTTTCCCTCATTACTTTTACAACTAGTGCAAGATGATAAGAAATCCGATACAACTCTTGGTTTTTCCTTTCATTTCTAAAGATGTTATGGTTTATGGTACTTTAAAGGAATTTCTTAAATGTAAACCATAGCGTGTCAGAAATTGTTATTGAAGGATTATTAAAGTACTAAAAAGAGGTTAATAACCCAATATATATGCTGGTAACGGCTGGATTGACTAACTGTCGAATTTGAATTAGATTTCTTGCTATCTAGATTTCGATTTATTGGCTTTGAATGTTTTAGTTTGCAAAATTATCGAAAGTACTGGCTGGACTAGCAAAAGACAGAATTGTGTGGATAAGCGAGGGGGAGGCCTTTGCCCTGCAGTGGGAGTGGGTCAATACAGGCTAGTTACATAGATAGACAGAAAATTAGATAGATTAAAAAATTGGTAGATATACAGGCTGATTGGCCAATCACTCGGTATACCACCATTTTTTTTTGATTTTGACGTGATAGGTTACAACGGAAATACTTTCATTGTTATGTTTTATATTATTTATGTCCACAATTTGTATTCGTCATGAAAAGGACCGCTTTCTCAATATACTCAGTACTGAACACATTATGTATGATCACGTTCGAGTACACCATCAACGCTACTTTCACAAGCAGTAAAATATTATAATCATTCATTTATTTCTTGTTCAATTGGTTTTTATTAAATACCGTTTCCATTGCTTTCTACAGCTTCAAAGATATTTCATTTGTGTTTTTTGTAGCTCTCAGTATCTGCTTTTTGTTTATTATTTTCTGTAATATTGCCTTTATGGTCAATGAGTTCTTTTTCATCTAAGTATAATATTTTAAATTGTTGCTCCAGGTAGCTACGGTATTAATTTAGTTTATATATTCCGATATTCGGTGGTTATTTCTAGAGGACGAGTGGGTTCAGACATCAATTAAAATATTTTTCAACAAGCACTGTCTCTAAAATTCAGAACATCTTAAAAGTAATGACTGTTTACTTAGGCGATTCTCACACTGCCCCGCATGATGCAGCGGGATGCAGATAACGCACCCACGCGCGTGATTTTTTACATACAAATTCAATAAAAACGCACTCACGCGCGTGGAATTCCCGCACACCGCTGCGTGAAACGCAGCAGTGTGCCAATCGCCTTAGTCTGTCATTAAATGTTTGGATGCAAAACAAAGAGCAACAAAAATACAAATGTAGAACTGCGGGGTAATTGCGTAACGCACTATCAGGCTACGGCTTTCATTTTGACAGTTTAACAACATTCATTGCGTTATTTACGTTGTTGAGCACACAAATTTTTCTAACATAATGAAGCAGTGGATTATTAATATCCTTCAAAATTATCCAGATTGAGATCGATAGTGTGTTACGCAATTAGGGTGCTGTTTGGGACTTTGGTTTAAACCTAAGTTTCTTTCATTTACCGGTAAGTGGGTAGATATATTTTTTTCTGAATGAATATCCTGGAACGTGAATTGTATTTATACGAGTAACTATCTTAGTTTGTTGGATTATCAGAAGCCTTAGGTATAACAGTGTTTTGTCGATTAAACCGACAACTAAGTTACGCCACTTTATCAGTCATCAGTCACTCATCACTGTCCGTCTTTGTTATATTTTCGTAGCCTAATAAGGTAATAAACCTACTAACGAAGAGGATCTTCTGTAAATTAACATCATTAACCATCACTACTGAATAGAAAATTATGAATTTTCCCAAATGACTTCGCGCCGTATTTGTAACGTTTTTGTTGAAATAACCGTATTTTTTTGTCAACCGTCATTGTCGTTAGTTCTTATTCATTCTAACGAGTCATCCTTTTTCTACTAACTGTTAAATAATTAATTAGTCGCGTCGTTGTTAGCCCTCGTACCTACGGGTGATTTTTTGTGGCGAAGATTTTTATCGCGCTTTGGATTTTCAACTTTCGCTGTTGAGCCGAGCATTGAGAATCCAACAGAATCCATCTCAGCGCGTTAAGAAAATACTTTGTTGGATTTCCAACTCTCAGCGCTAAGCAGTGGGTTGAAAATCCAATGCGCGATAAAAAATCGCCCGGGGGCAAGAGGCCTTACTGCTGGTGTGATACACGAACATAGAAGGAAATGTTCTAGGAATTGGTATTACAAAAATAGAAGTAGTTTAAAAATAACATCTTAAAATATTGTACATTGTACTCACGATTTTTTCTACAAATCGTGCGGTGTAGTGGTAGACCATTGGAGGTACATGATTGTTAGTTTATGTTAGTACTGATCAGTGAATCATTACTAGGAAAATAATAATGATGGTGCTTTTGATTATTATGAATCTTAGGTAAGTACGTTAATGTAGTCATGATCAGGGGATCCAATTACGGTAGTGCTGACTTTATTAATATACTAAGAACAAATAACTTCTTATATGGCGATGGCGTCTATCTCGATATACGTAGGTACATGGATTATTTTTTTTTACATTGCTAACTTATTAAATACTAGGTCATAATCCGTACGCATAATACGCGCATTGACGTGGAGTTGCGGACACCAGCCCGTAGTACCTATTACTAGGTCATAATACATAATTTATAGTCCTATATATGGATATAGGGGCCTATGGTACGATACTATTGCAAATGTGTCTTTTCAATAGCCAAGGCGAATATTTTAGGGGTTGCCTTTTAAGTTTCAAAAGTTTAAAAGTAATAACTACACAAAATCAGGATTCCAGAAATATTGATTTTAAACATTTGGAATATATAATTATTACGTGAGTAGGTTCTTCAGTAGTCAATCATATTAAAGATCAATGAAGGCAAACAATTGATTGACAAGAAAAGAAGGAAGGAGCCATTTCATAACAGTTACATAATTATATCCATATAAAAAATATAAAGGATAATAATAAAGAGGGAGGTGACGTGTTTATACTGGAATAACTGTTAGCTATAATTATATTGTGTAACCGGTGCGTCATGCCGGTGAATTCGTTCCGTGTTAACAGGGACATACGAGTAGCTATAGCAAGTAGATATAAACATGAACAGTGCCTGTACCGCAATGAAGTTGACAAAGTTCCTGTCATTTCACACCATTGATAATTTGTTAAAAATAATTTAACTAATTGATATTCCACAATTGTTCGAACCCAGACAAGCACTTTACTTTGTGTATTCAATTTCATTAGCACTGCTCTCAAAACGGTGAAGAAAAACATCGTGAGGAAACCGGCATGTCCTAGAAACAAATCGAAGACATGTGTGACATCCACCAACCCGCACTGGGCACGCGTGGTCGATTATAGCCCACTCCCTTTTACAGAGAGGAGGCCTGAGTCCCAACAGTGGGAACATTATGAGCTGATTATGCTTATTATGATATTCCACCTTGGTTAAGTTCAAGTTTCTGTATAATTGTGTAAGTATATCTAGACATCTTTAAAGAAAATCATTAATAATGTAAATACTTACATCATCAAAATAAAATAAGAAGAAAAGTAACAAAAACATGATAAATTGCAAGTAATTACTTTTAATAAAGCCCCTATTATTATGTATCATAAATATATATCACAAATAAATTGTCCATTACTTAAGGGGCATAGCATGCGTATTTCATACATACGTAATATCAAAATAATTTTTAAATCAAACATATTCTTAAAGGAGTGTGTATTTATTCCGATTGGATTACAGAATATCTAGGTTCGTAAATATATATTTTGAAAGGACACTGGTATAAATACGAGATATGAGCAGTTTCAAATTTCTATAGAACACTTATTTTTCTCATTACTCGTCTTTAAATCAGTGTCTATTTAAATATTTTAAATAGACACTGATTTAAAGACGAGTATTTGGGAACCTAGATACCTATTCTGTAATCCAATCGAAATAAATACACACTACCTTAAGAATAATTATGTTTGATTTACAAATTATTTTGGTATTATGTTTGCATGAACTACGCATGCCACGCCGGCCCCTTAATATTAAAACACGTGAATTGAGCTTCGCACCGCACGGTGCGAAGCTCAATTCACGTGTTTTAATTTTAAGTTTTTTCAGTTTTGTGTTTTTGTACGGTGCGAAAAGCACCGTACAAAAACAAAAGTCCGTTATTAATCAATCTTACATAGAAGACCAGTTAAATTACAGGTAACCTTAAGTTTTTTAGGACTCGATAAGAATGAGTCATATTGCGGTTACAACGAGATTCGAGACGTTGACCTTTTTAAGATTCAATGAATTTTGACTCCATTTCTAAATTTAGACTTACCTGGAAAAGGTTCACGGTGGGAGGAAAAAGAGCGTCTTGGGAAAAAAACTGGCAGTGTTCCTGTAATATTTGATAGCAACCCTGTAATATTTGATAGCAACCCAACTATGTATCAATCAACAAAGTTAATGAAGATCTTGATTGATTTACAAACTTTTTACTTACTCTGTTTGTATTCTAAATACACAAAAATTCGATAATTTGGCTTGAAATAAAATATCATCTAGGTAGGGATGCCACTGTCGGAAATTATTGTTTCCTACTCAACGATCATTCAGCGGTCATCATTGTATTGTATGAAAATCATATAGTAGGAAAGGGTTTAGCCGTCCTTCCATAAGCTAACTGCCCCCGATAGGAACCTATATCGTAACCTATGTTATATTGTAGAGGGTACTAATAGTAGTTCATCGCGTAGATATTAGCTCTATATCTTAGGTAATTGAGGAGCTATTTGAAAAAAAGTGTCCGGAGACAACTTTTTTTCAAAGTGATATATCTCTATTGATTTCAAAGCTAGAAAAATAAAACCAATTCCAGTGTTTATGGTACACTTTACAGTTTATTTTATATAAATTTTCATGAGCCAAGCTTAAATAAAAATATTAAAAAAATGCAAATAAATTTTTTTTTTATTAATTTCTATCAGATCGAATTGAATTACCACTTTGAAAAAAATATATAATAATTGTCTATACCTTGCCTAACAGCATGCCAAGTTTCATTAAAATCCATAAGGTGCAACATGATGAAAAAAAATAATAAAAGTAAGTGGACCACCTTATGACTACTTTGTTGACGCTTTTAACTTTTAATTTTTCAATAATCTAGTATTTAATTAAATCGTATTGCATATTTGATTTTTCAATATTGGGCATGAAAGGTTTAAAAGAAAATGGAAGGGTTTTTTCTCAGTAATAGTTAAATCCATATTAATAAAAAATAGCTTTTATTAGTCATCGTCACTATTTTCATCAATCATGATCATGATCTTTATTTATAGAAAAAAACCCCGAGTTAATATTTCTGCTGGGCAAACTATATGCGATTTATATCTTGCATTTGATAAATAATATATAATTGCTGCCACGTGAGAGCAACACCCAACTGTTCGATTTCCTTTTGCACAGTTACAGCAATAACGCCTAAGGGGTCCCACACATAAACACGATACGACGTCGCGTCGTGCTACGACGCAGCATCGTTTCACCGTTTGAATGACTTATTATTATTATAAGCCTGTGTTGTCTCACTGCAGGGTCTGCAGAGCAAAGACCTCCCTTCCCTCTTTCCACTTTTCCCAGTTTGAATGATACGTCACTAATAAAACACTAAATCATATACGTCGTAACACGACGCGGCGTCGTATCGTGTTTATGTGTGGGAGCCTTAACAATAAACCTAAGGCGATATCCTACGTGGGCGACGAATACGACGCGACGCGACGCTGCGAACGCGACGAACGCGATCAACTCAACGGCATACACTGCTTGCGGCCTATATGACAGTCTGCGGCGAGACGCGACGTAACGCGTACTTGTTTTTAGAGCGACCAGACGCGACACCACGAACTACATATGAACTTTCCGTCTGTTCCCGTTGTCCCCATTCGGAACTCAATAAAAATAATTAAAATGTATTCCCGTTGTCCCCATTGACGGTTTCCTGTTAAAATTGTACTGTACCTCTCCATGATTCGAGAAGTAATGACCAAAATCACGTAGGACATTTGTCGCGTGTAGCATCGCGTCTCATTACGTCGCGTCGTATTCGTCGCTCACGCAGGACACAGCGTAACATTTTAAAAGTGCAAGTACAATCGCGACACATTAATAGCAAAACCTACAGATGTTACATTGACTACAACCCCAATGGAAAAAGCCACGAAGATATTCGGCGTTATTGCTGTAACTGTGCAAATGGAAATCGAGCAGTTGGGTGTTGCTCTCACGTGGCAGCAATTATATATTATTTATCAAATGCAAAATATAAATCGCATATAGTTCGCCCAGCAGAAATATTATCCAGTGTTTTTTCTATAAATAAAGATCATGATCATGATTGATGAAAATAGTGACGATGACTAATAAAAGCTATTTTTTATTAATATGGATTTAACTATTACTGAGAAAAAACCCTTTCATTTTCTTTTAAACCTTTCATGCCCAATATTGAAAAATCAAATATGCAATACGATTTAATTAAATACTAGATTATTGAAAAATTAAAAGTTAAAAGCGTCAACAAAGTAGTCATAAGGTGGTCCACTTACTTTTATTATTTTTTTTCATCATGTTGCACCTTACGGATTTTAATGAAACTTGGCATGCTGTTAGGCAAGGTATAGACAATTATTATATATTTTTTTCAAAGTGGTAATTCAATTCGATCTGATAGAAATTAATAAAAAAAAAATTTATTTGCATTTTTTCAATATTTTTATTTAAGCTTGGCTCATGAAAATTTATATAAAATAAACTGTAAAGTGTACCATAAACACTGGAATTGGTTTTATTTTTCTAGCTTTGAAATCAACAGAGATATATCACTTTGAAAAAAAGTCGTCTCCGGACACTTTTTTTCAAATAGCTCCTCAATTACCTAAGATATAGAGCTAATATTTACGCGATGAACTACTATTAGTACCCTCTACAATATAACATAGGTTACGATATAGGTTCCTATCGGGGGCAGTTAGCTTATAGAAGGACGGCTAAACCCTTTAAAATAATGGTGCAGTGTGATTGCTCACTTTAGCTCATTATCATAGCTCACATATTTCTGAAGTAGGTAATCGGGAAAATATGTCGTTTATCATCTAGTAATCATCTGGTACTATTATTCTATGATCAACCAGGGGAATGAGTTATTGTATTAGGCACATGTGGGCGATGTCCACGATGGCCTGGCAACCAATCCCTACTAAAGCAAGATTTGTGAACTTTGAACATAATACGTTAGTAACCACGTGAACATGGATGATACTCAACGTGAATTACATTGACATTTGCTTAGATTACTTTACTGGCAAAGAGGAAAAAACGTGCGCGGGAGTCATCGTTGTTCCAGAAAAAAATCGGTCACGTTTACTTAAAGATTTTGGTAACAATGCCATCTATCAGGGAGTAGCAGAATCTTCACAATCTCTAGTCGTTTGGGCAACGTAAAACGACAGTGAGTTTAGAACAGCTATTTCCGACTGACGTGTCACCAGACGGGCTGACTTGGCAACGGTTCCCGGCTCTATTTCATTGAGAATGAAGTTCAAATAGTCGCTAATGTCAGATCAGTGGCTAATATTGCTGGTAGAAATACATTAAATTGCGTAGCTACTGGAATTTTCCTAGGTCTAATAAATCAGGAAAGTCTGAAAGAAGATTTTTTTTAAATATATTTTGCCTTGGGTCAACTTGATGTCGCATAGCACTGACAAGTAGACAACTAGCTTAAAATAGAAAGCGGGAAATACAACGTGCAGTAAAAATAAAACTCCTGATTTATTTAACAGCTGACAAAACTTGCACGTTTAGTGGTGGCGTCTATTCGAAGTTTCGTGTTTCCGCACACATTTCGATTTGCGAGGAAATATCTTGAGTTATATTAATACCTTGTTTCTTATATCATTGGTTTTCTGAATCCGATTGAGACTCATATTCTCGGACACTATTTCCCTAATCTAGTTGCAATAAAGATAATACGAATTGATGAATGTATTAAAGATCACTTCAAAGAAACTGAAATAACTATTCTCCATTTATCTCAACGGAGACGTTGCGATGCGTACTACCCATCTACGTCACAAGTAATACATTACAACATAGGCCGTTTAAAAATTTAAAATGTCGACACAATTTCAATGTGGGTGTTCGTTTTACTATACGGTGACGTCATCAGTCACTACGTATTTGCCCAAACAGACGCAATGCTCTACGTAAGAAATAAACCGTGAAACTGGTTATAAAACGTAGATTATACCTAATGACTTTCACGGTATTATCGGGGAAATGTTCTGAACTTTGGTCATGATGATTTTGGCACAGTTTTGGATGACGTTATATAATAAGCGGATCCGAGTGGCTGTTCTAATTCGCTGATGCGACACGACAGCGCCATTCTAGTTAAATACGTTCCAGTACGCGGAATAATTAATTTGTTGTCGTAAACAAACTCCTTAGTCAACTTTGTTTGCGTTTGCAAATGTCAGGGAGGCATAAGTTCATGTACATAGGTACTTCACTAGTCAAGTAAACAGTAAACACCTACGTATTATTACCTACTTTAATGATTCAAAGTAAAAATAAAAAGCAAGCTTTATCTTTATTTGAACAAAATTCAGGTAGGTTATTTGAAAGTTATCGACCTCTGCTATGATTATATTGAACTTTAGACTGATTTAAAAAAAAAACCTCACCTCTATTATCGACACATACCTAGCTTTAAATCAACCAGTGTGTTTCATTTCACGTTGCTTTACAATTCACTAAAAGACAAATGAACATAAACATTCGCACGCTATCCTTCAACATTTGGCATCAGTAAAAATAACGCGTGAACTGACGGATGTTAAGGCCATTCAGTTTCAGTGTCACTGCAGCTAGGTACTATAAAAGAGAATGACACCTGTTTATAACCTACTTATACATATAAATGCGCAGGAGGTGACCGTCTGCTTCGGGTAATGAACTTCGAAGCCGCACTAAGGTCGAATACTCCTTTACACACGATTCAAACATCGATTATAATCTGTAATACTTAACTGCTAGTTCCGCTTGTCACAAATACATTTAAATTCTCCACAGCCGTTAGTTATGCTGTATAATGTAACATGCAATTTATGTCGCGGCCGCCGCAAAATGGAACAGCACCAGGATAATCATAAATATTTTCATTTAATGGGCAATATTTCGCAATAATCTAAATAACGCTCACTTAGATATCTTGCCAATATGATAGCTGTCTGGCTGTCTTGGCTTGCTTCTTGAAACAACTAGTAATTATTCATCGGCTAACAAAAATAAATAGAAGAAATAGCGTCGGTAAGATGGCCGATGGGTATTCTCGGCCCCGTTTCATGGAAGATGCACTAATTTACCACTAACTATGCGATGAGTGATGGGTCCTTTGGCATTTGTCAGTACCTATGGTATTGTAGGCCAATTGCCAGCTAAGGGTCACACAGTTTACTCACTTCCGCCATGTGAATAGTTTCTAAACATAGGAGCGCTTGTAATGTAACATTGTAAATATGTAGAATTGTAGATGGTAATGCTGATTTAAATAAATCAGAAGTAGGTAATCTACCAATCTGTAATCTAATACTTTTTCGACTCTTGATATATCGCTCCCTTATGTATGTTTGCCAACTAATAAATACCTAGTATCAAAATACATAGTTATATTAATATTATAAAGTAGATAGAGATAGAGCTACGACTTTTCGTAGGATAAGTATAATTTTTGCATGCATTTATAGATTTATTCAAATACTAGAACATATTATAATCAGAGATATTCGAATACAGTAAAACGGGGCTACTTTGACTTCCAGGGTTACTTTGACAAGGCCGATCACAACGCTATGACGCGTTCCCCACACCCCGCGCCTCGCGCAATATTACTCGAGGTCACGCACACTTGCTGAGCACACGTGAAAACCGATTTTGGCGCTCTGTTAAAGTAGTTCCAACGCCTGTCAAAGTAACCCTGGAAGTCAAAGTAGCCCCGTTTTGCGGTACAGATAGAGCACAGTAACTGCTCACTTTTTCCCATAACACACCTAATTGTTTTGAAACGACACCTACAATTAGTAACCATTATCCGCCCTGATTGTTAATAACTAACCCAACAGAAGGTGAAGTGTTGGCCTTAAACGATATGAACATAAATAAACATTTGTTTTATGACCCAGTGTTTGACGATATTAAACAGTTCTCAAGTTCGCCAAGTAAAAGGTTTTATTGCCAAAATGCGGAACAAACTTTCTTTGTAAACAATGGATACATATTCATTCGAAGATAATACCTAGTGAAGCAAATTCAAAAGATGAATGGAACTGGATGCCCAGATAGATGACGACATACGATTTTAACCATCTCAACACTTTACAGACACATAAAACAACAAAGAAGCAGAACAAACGTGCGATAGGGTATTTTATTTTGTACCCTGGAAGGTCACAATAAATCAGTATGTCGAATGGCGTCATTAAAATACCTAAGGATAATGTGCTGAGATTAATGTCAATATTAAATCATGAAGGCTAACTACAGGTCACGTTTTAATCGTTTGTCCTGCTATCGAAGGGACTTGGCTACAAAACAATGTATTAACCCACCAGCAGATAAGTTTTTATGAACAAAGTGTCTGTTGTCCCGTTAAGACATATGTCACAGATGTAGTTCAATTTCTGTATCAGAACTTCGACAAAATTTGTAATTCAATTATTTGTCTCTATTGCGTTGGACGTGGTTCTTCATACCAACTACAGCACGTGTTTTTCTCACGTGCTTTAGGATAGGCACGTCTCTAATATCAATTAATCAATTACATTACATTCTTAAAAAGGAGTGCTAATAATTTGACAACAATTAGTCGCCACTGCTAAAGAAGGGTGTCCTAAAACTCCAAGATCGGTCGTAAAATATGCCATTATCTCCAAGTTTGAAGTGAAGAATGACTGTATTCAACTACATCATTATTGCCCTTATTTTGGGGTCGGCGCAGCATGTCTTCTCCCCGTTATTTCAGTAGTTACTTACCCTCTTTCTAACCACATCCCCATCAAGAAGACTGTCCTACTGAATTTCGACAGTTAATTATTTCGACACGGTCGCAATGAATAACCCAGAACAAAATATTCATCCTTATTAAATAAACATTAGATAAAGACCCCACAGGAAGAATACGTTATGCTTATTCTCTGCAGGAAACAGAATGACTTAATCTAATATCCCACCGAAAGTATGCAGCTGTTACAATTACAATATACAACAGATGTTACTCATACAAAAAAAATAAAATTCAAAATGTTCCGTTGTATTAGTATTGTCTGGCCGTTCCAGACGGTATTGTAATCTACGGATTTAGATCCATGCTTCGTGAGGACCATTATGACGACGAATGTGACGTACCTACATAGTTGACATCAGCCAGAAAGTACATTCGGTACAAAATGGGTTCATTAATGGGATTTGTAGACAATTCCTAATAATTACTCCGATGACGACGACGAAACTTCACGTGAGTTTTCAAGGAGTAATGCCTTAGTCAGTGGGTTTGTCTCGCAGTTTCAAGAAGTCCGAAAGCTATCAAGCTCGTCATAAGCCAAATATTCCCGTAGGTAACACTTTTACCGCCATACTTTCTATAAGCTATCTGTAAGAATAAAAGATCATTAGGAATGAAAAATAAGTGTACAACCGTCCCAATAAGAAAGTCCTGAGAGTCCTGCCATCTTCACAATAACTGCAGGACAATTGACGTATCGCACATATGCATACATAACATAATCAGCCTATAACGTTCCCACTGCTGGGACACAGGCCTCCTCTCTGTGAGAGGGAGTGGGCCGTAATCCACTACGCGGGCCCAGTGCGGGTTGGTGGATGTCACATGTCTTCGAATATTTGGTTCTAGGACATGCCGGTTTCCTCACGATGTTTTCCTTCACCGTTTTGAGAGCTGTGGTGATGAAATAATTTACACAAAGTAAAGCGCCTGTCGGGGTTCGAACCTACGGCCTACAACTTGTAAGTCGCGGCTGATACCACTGGGCCACCACTGCTCTCACATATGCATGCTGCTAGGTAATGACATAATCCCTTCGTCGGTTCTTAACGCTCAGTAGATAATCTATTCGCAGACCACCGCACCGTCTCAGTATAAATGACGTCACCATCCCACGTCAGTCAGTGATCCCTTTCTATGGTGTGCGGCCATGGGTGCTAATTTTACGTTGTAATTGACGCCTTCGAGCTTTGTATAAGTTCACCGTAATATGGACGTAAGTAGCAATCTTGAGGTAAACAGAACACTGAATAATCTAAGACCTGACAATGTCCTAAACTTATTTCTATGATAAAACCAATTTTGTTGAGTAAACTGGACGATTTCAATAGAAGCACCTACAAAACGAGATTGCTATTTTCTAACACTAAACGCATTAACTGCTTGTAAATGTAGACCAAGCGCATAAACTTTGCGGATTTAATGTTAATGTAGCAATTGATGGCTCTATAAACATTCCCATTATCACATTACTGTAATGAAAATACGCACGAGAAAATAACAAACATTCGTTAGGCAGTAACAGCACGAACAAAAAATTAACGTTCCCCAAACTATGATTCCTCATAAAGCATTAAATCGTACTCAAGTTTGACGATCAACAAATATTGCCTTCGAAGTCAAAAAAGTCTTCAATCAACGTCCATAGTAAATAAATCCTAAAGAGCAGACTTTAATTCCGTTCACTGAAAACGCGGAGTCCAAATATTTATATGAAGATCATTCGTAAATCTTAATCAGCACCCTACAGAAAACGTGATCTATGAAGTACGCGTGCAGATGGAACTGAGCATATTTTTTGCTAAAAAAAATAGGCAAGGCGACGTCGCGACGCGCCACGGCGCCACTGGCAACGTTGGCACGGGACGCTGTATAGTGTTTGTTTGTGAACATCTTCGCATCTGTTTCATTAAACATCCGTGCGTTTCAGTATTGAACCAATTCTCATCGCAATCGGTGCGAGTGAAAAGTTCCTTCCACGTACTAATAGACACGCAGTTTTCTTAAGTCGCCATTTTAATTTTTTCCTTCTTTTTGTTATTGTTCCGAAATGACGTCGTTGACGATGTTGCGGAAAATCGTGGTTTTGTTGTTTGATATCAAAGAAGTGTTTAGTGAATCCCTCATCAACGTTCTGCTGAAAGATAGAGTGGAGAAAATTGTATAACTCAGTGAAATAAATTGAAGTTTAACAGTTCCAAAGAAAGTATTCGTCTGTGTGATAATAATTTAAGGTTAATATAACAGTCCAAGTGCGCTGCTATCGCGTTTAAATTCGATAAAGATAGTTCTACTAGTGAGTTTAAAAGGAGTGTTTGAGAGTTATTTTTGAAGGTGCAAGAGTTTGTTTAGTATTAAGTAATTAAATAAATCCAAACTTGAATTCCATACTGTTTAGAATGTCAGGATTAAAGAGATGTGTAAGTCAAGTGTCAATGCTATTGACTGGAAAGCCGATAAACTCATCGGAATCAGCATGGAGTGAAGAATTGCAAAAGTAAGTGTGTTTTAGTTAGCGACATAATTTTGTGTCGTAGTGGTTAAGGAAAAAGGGAAGCGGCCTCTGCGCTCGTAGAAAGGTGTTCAAATATTTGGCAACAAGTGATTCGCTAATTCATTGCTCCCGAAAGTTTCTTAGAATCCCTTGGCGACGGATAATGTTTTACAGATGACGCTGATTGTGTATCAAACAATGAACTCGAATAAACCCTTAGTTTACTTTTAACTCATTGAAAAACTGCAAACATTGATCCAAGAACTTAAATTTTGTTCACATTTAGTTTAATATTTTCTATTATAATATCAGTACTTTTATGTTTTGTTTTGTCTTGAACAATGAAACAGCCACAGACAATTTTAAAGACATTAAGATGAGTGCTATTTTGTCATGAATAAATTGCTGTCTGGCACTGAGAAAAGAAAAAAACTGGAGTTGGCACCGCAGTTAACAAGGCTTAAATCAACTCTCTCAAACTCACTCAAATCTAAATGATCACTGAATGCATATTTTAATGTCAAGACATTAAAATATGCATTCAGTGATCCTTTGTTAAATGCTTTGACGAAACGATATTTAATTAAGCAAGAGTTAAATCTTCTCCGAAAAAACATGTTTTCTCGTCTGGATAATCCAATCCAGGCGACCTTCACATCGCTTGATGTCATTCGTTCGCAAAGTGGGCGTGCACACGACTTCAAATACTCACGCGACGGCCAACACTCTTTAATTTAAAGGGTTAACGGTTTAAAATATTATGAAAAAAACTGACCAGTACGCTAGCATTGGAAAATATTTACATAAACACAGACCTTATAGAAATAAGGCCAATGAATAAAATTATCGACGCGCCATTACCAATTGTTTAAGGTTTCAACCATAACAGAGACAATGTTTTTGGGAGTATATTTTTAACAGATGATCTAAGAATATATTCGGTTGTGTCATTGTTAGCTTTCCATTCAGACACAAATGTCTACATTGGCACCCACATTCAAAGTGAAACCTAGTTCTTAGAAATGCCTAAGATCAACCCACTCCTTAAACATAAAAATATGTTATTTCTTGTTAATGTTGAACTTAATAACATTTAAGCCACACGATTTTCATGTCCTGCGGTTTACCTTAATAGACTTCTTGTAAATTGTTAATCGATTGTGAAAATCAAGAATTTGCCATGGATTTTATATAATTAAAGGCGTTTAAATAAGTAGTTAATCGATAAGACCACCGTCACCGGTACATTTAGCCGCGTCATTAATCAATTAGACGGTAATTATTATATCATAAATAGCCTTAAATGGTGTTCACTTACGCATTATATGTGTCACTACTTGGTTCAATATTATAGGATTAATAATGTTTACTCTTAGTTCAGCGATATCGATATAGTTAACGCCCATCTGATGTTTGTTTCGTACTAACATTTAAATGTTATTATTACTTGTGATTACTTCCAATAAAAACGTATAAGGATCTCGTTGTAGGTTCCTGATCTCTTTACGCACCTTGCTCTCGAGGAAACCAGTTTTAATATTATTGGTCGAATCCATTCTAAAAAGTTTATTGGTTGACCTGATACAAATAGAATTATACATATAACAAGGTATAGCCACACGCTGGTTAGTCAGGTAAAGATGGCATTAATTTCGAAATGCTTGCACTGTGTGTGCCTCATATAATTAAAATCATAATGGTGTTGAACGAAATTCTTTTACGCTCTGTCTGCGGTAACGGGGACGCATCCAGACGATGATGTAATAATAATTTTTCAAGGTGGTCTTTAATAATCTATGTAAATGCGACTGTGTCATAATTTGCTCTGAGTTAAAATATAGCAAACACACCTATGAACTAATGTTCACAATCTTTTAACATCTTATGATAAGTTACAAACTTCACGAAGCACCAAAAAGTTTACCTGCACTATGTCAATTCATTGTTAAAGTATTGTGCTAATATGTGAATCTTAGTCAAATATTTTCCTTTATATACCGGGTCAAATTAAATTAGCTAGCGAAACTCTGCAGATGTAATAGATATCGAAAAATAAATACGATATAAGATATTTAAATTTTAAAAAAAATTACGTTTTTTTTTTCTTAGGAGTCAAGCTGGTAATGTTGTTATACTTGAAGTATGAGTTGAGAAAATATATTTTATCGTGTTAAAATATCGATACAAATCACGTTTGTGAAGTTTACACAAAAAAAAACTGATTTTTTTAAACTGCTTTTTCAAGTAAATACACTAGCTGCGGTCTATGACTCTACCAAAAAAATCATCAAATTAATTTCTATTTTGTTTTATCCTGTTTAAATATCGATACCCATCACGTCTGTGGAGTTTCGCTAGCTCATTTAATTTGACCCTGTATGGGTTTTCGGTCATATACCTTTTTTTTTTTTTTTTTTTTTATGGATGGGAAATCATCAAATGACCCCTCCCGCTCTGGGTGGAGCGAAGGGAGTGTCAGACTCTTACTGACTAAAACCCATCCGTGTTCCTTCATATACCTAACTTGCGTTCAGGTGCAAAATGTCCAATTCTCAAAATGTCCAACGGTGTCAAAATGTCCAAAGACCCAAAATGTCCAATTGTCAAAATAATAGTAGCTGCACCTACCTCTGATAATTCCTCATTTAAATAACTACTATTTATGCAAAGTACTATTCACATCGTCATGAACAGCAAACGCAATATGTACATATTGCGTTTGAAGTTCATGACGATGTAAATTTTTAATTAAAGTATTTAATTAATAACACATGTATAGAATTGTATAAAAACATAGTTAATAATAATAGTCACCATGCAAAAATAACTTAGAGACAGAAATGAGGAAGCAAATTGATAGTATATTAAGTAGATGGTATTTGTAAAACCGTCGAGACAGTGACGCATAGATATAAGTCCACGTTTCATGAGTAAATATAATAAAAAATGTTTCAACTTTTAGTGAATTTATTTATGAAGCTACCAAAGTCGTGTCTCATCTCATAATCGTAGAAAGAAAACATATATTACTGCCATCTAAATGTTATTATTAATCGCCTTTATTCACTTAGGTATTTCTATAAACTGCTTGGAATTTGATTTGCAGTTATAACGATGAAGTTTTATTTTGCTATCAAACGTTACATTTCCAATTCTAGTATTATCCCCTAGATTGTTTTATCCTGTGTTTGAGTTATTGTATTATTATAAAATTGTTTATTTACTAAAGACTCGTTTGTCATAACTTGTAACAGCAGTTTCTCTTACATACTAAACTAATTTAATATCCACGTGTTTCTCCTCGTTGAACTGATTCTTTCCCAGCGTATCGTTAGAACTATTATCATCAAATAGATAGTCAGAATCGTATCTTCCAATTACCTCGATATATTCACATCGTGCAAAAACTGAATCGTTTAGCTAAGTATCGTAGATGTGATGTATAGCAAGCATTTATGGTTCCCAGAGAAGCACTTATTCTTTGTATTGTATGAATATATCTAATTAATCTTACACGTGAGTACATTATAAAAAATCGTGAGTACCTACGAGTTTGTTATTATTATTTATGTGTTTTTGTGATTATGAAGTCGTTAAGACTGATTCAGCTATAACAAAAACAGTGGATAATGGTCTTAATGACGAAACAGTGGTAGCCATAGCTGCTATGATTCCGAATAAAATTGATTTACAATAATGTATTTCTCGGCAAAGCAAAGTACCTCTCTACTGTAAATATAATTTAAAATGGCAAAAAAATTGTCATCATCGTATAATTAGGAACCCCTTAGAACCTTTGTTTTTTGAA
This sequence comes from Amphipoea lucens, assembly GCA_947508005.1. Taxonomy (NCBI): domain Eukaryota; kingdom Metazoa; phylum Arthropoda; class Insecta; order Lepidoptera; family Noctuidae; genus Amphipoea; species Amphipoea lucens. The sequence goes on along the minus strand of OX382358.1, from coordinate 15,137,311 downwards.
TTTTTCACGTACTGTGGAAAACGATTTGTGAAGTTTTTGCAGCACCTATTTATATTTATGATATATATTTTACAAGCTTCTGTTTCACTTGTAACATAATCCATAATACACATAAAACAAATGAATTTCAGTACTTGCAAAGATAAAAGCATGTTTTTATACGAAAAGCTTTTAAAAGATTAATGAGAGTGCTTACTTTATAGTGGTATTGTGACGGTCAGGAAAAGTGATAAAAAATCTATCTCGAGTGGTGCGTAGGCCAGTGAGCCCCATAAAACTACCCGTATTCGTTATCTCAATGATATCTATGGAAATAAGTGGCGGGTTTATGGTGACACTATCAAATGGAGTACTTGGTGGCACTCTGCATCCTAAGTGACATGGATTGATTCATTTACGTTCAGTTTAACCTTCCCGTCATACATCAGTGGTGAATAATTTTCATTTGTTTAATGAATTTCAATTTTATTAAAATGCGTAGACTGTCAATCAGGTGATAATTTAATTTGAATCAGAGTGCTTGAATGTGCTATTATGAAAACATTAATGAATCGTTGTTATTGTGTTTGATTTGTAATATAAACTTTATACTTGACTAGGTTCGTCCGAGTGGAATTTCTCACCTCATCGCAACGCATCTCATGCCCGCGCGCGCTTCGTTTTTGCTAAGCGTTCTTTCCAACTTTTTTTCTTTTTGATCGGTTCCTAAGAGTTCTAGCGTGATGTTAGCGTATAGCGTTTTTCAAAAATTAAGCTATCAAATGCAAAAATAATTTTTCAAATCCGACGTGCAGTTCTAGAGAATAGCGTGTTCAAAGTTCAAACAAACAACCAACAAAAAACCAAACAACTCTTCAGCATTATTATTAGTATTCATGTTACTTCATAAAATAGTGAACCGTGCTGATAGCAAATATAATAAAATGATCTGGAGAAAAAGAATAACAGGAGTAAGCGCCTCGTAAGAAACAATAATAATCCTTATAAGCAGAATGTAGACATCATTAACATTGATTAAAATTGCAAAGCAATTATGACATGTTAATAAAATGTGAGCAATTATAACTTCATAATATATATTATTCTCCACATTTCCAGGTATATTTACATTAATATTATTTCTTTCATCTACGTATTATTGGAAATACCATAACTTGTTATTACATGTCCGTTCATATGAACAATTATAACATCGCTCACATAAATAATTTGCATAGTTAATATTGCACTTAGGTAATCTAAACAATGTAGGTACCTTATACATGGACTTCAACAAAAAAAATATTATCTTTAAAATCTCATAATAACATGGAATAGCGGACAATCAAATAAGAGAAAAAACGCACAAAGAAGAATATTTGAAATAAAAATATATAGAACATTCAATTTTATTGCCATAAGTTCAGATACCTAAATGATGAGATCAACGCCACAATCCAATATTCCAAATAATCAAACAATGATTTCCACTCGACAGAGATAATAAAACCGCAATCAAACCAACCATAACTCATCTGTATGTTCGTCAAATATTGACACATCATTCATTTGCAATTACCATTATGAATAAGAAATACAATATAATAATAGCATTAGGTATTAACTGTTGATTAGATTTTTTTTATTAAGGGGAAAAATCCATATCATTCATATGTCACTGAAGTGTTAGGGTTGAATAGTTTTCAGTATTAATCATGTGACAAAGTTAAATAAAGTTCTTTTCTTTATTTTCAGATACCGTCAAGCCCGTTACGCAGCAAGACGCGTCCGAAAACGCGTCATCTTCAAACACGGTGACTGCAACGTCGTCCAATGGAACGTGGCCAAGCGCAGGCGCCGATACCTTCAGGACATCTTCACCACCCTCGTGGACGCGCAGTGGCGCTGGACGCTGCTGGTGTTCGCGCTCTCCTTCATCCTCTCCTGGCTGCTGTTCGCTCTCATCTGGTGGCTCATTATCTTTACCCACGGAGACCTCACCCCTCCCTCACCAAACGAAAACGTTACATTCATTCCCTGTCTCAACAATGTCAATACCTTCACCGGATGCTTCCTGTTCTCCGTGGAAACACAACACACTATCGGCTATGGCTCCAGAACCACCAACGAGGAATGCCCCGAGGCTATCTTCGTCATGTGCTTACAGAGTATTGTGGGCGTCTTCATCCAGGCTTTCATGGTAAGACACTTTAAATGTTTATTTTCTCTCCCATATTTCATTCGTTTAATTAGAAAAACCGACACGTGTCACGATGGATGATGAGAGACTACATACTTACTGTCAAAACAAATACCATTTACTGGCAATAAATCCTAATAACATTGAACTAGACTGCTACAAAAATAACGACCTATTTTTATGTTCATGTATCTTACTTAAACAAAACTATCTAATGAGTATTTTATACATAGTGTTAATGAAAAGGTTTTGAGCTCATCAAACTCAAAAAAAAAACACCCGGCTCTAAAGCTAATATGATAATTTAATATTAAAATAAACTTGGAATCAAGCCAAATGTATTCACGTAACGTACTATACGATCCAGCCAGATGTTCTCTTAAAAATCATTACAAAATTAAAAAATGATTTTATCATTAGGTGGCCATTAACTGTAGCATCATAATTAAGACCAATCCACAGCTCACGAATATGTATGTGTCAATGTATGATATTGGCAATACGTAACCTTCAGGAAGTATTACTACGAAGGCGACCAAAACACACAGTCTTGAACATGTGGTTTATCACACGCCGCACATTGCATCAATGCTGTTCTAATTTTAGGTGGGAATCGTGTTCGCAAAGATGTCTAGACCTAAAAAGCGAGCCCAGACCCTACTCTACTCCAGGAACGCTGTCATTTGCTTGCGTGATGGCCAACTGTGTCTGATGTTCCGTGTCGGAGACATGAGGAAATCCCATATTGTTGAGGCGCATATAAGAGCTCAAATAATCCGCCGCAAGGTATATTATTTCACCAAAAATGGAGACTGGTTAGTGATTGGGGACTTCAGTCAGCACGCCTAGTTACGTCTAACACGAGTTCACACTGACTCCTCTCTCTAACTTGCGGGGCGTCGAACTCTGGATACAAACACTCTAGATATACAAGTCCATAATGTGCTCTTCAGACTTCGATTCCCCAAGTTTTGGAATGCGAATTTCAGAACTTTTCTCTCTTGTCCATAGGTGGGTCTTATATTCGCGAAGCTGGCGCGTTCAAAAAAGCGTAACACCACACTCCTGTTCTCGCGAAACGCGGTTATATGTCTGAGGGACGGGGAATATTGCCTTCTATTCCGTGTTGGAGATATCCGCAAGTCGCACATACTGGAGGCGCACGTGCGTGCCCAGCTTATAAGGAAAAAGGTAACACTTAATACTTCCAATACGCTATTTGTAAAATGCATTAAGTGTTGCAACAACTAAGTTATTTGCGCGTTTATTTTGCATTCGTTTGCTATCTTATATGACCCATCTATGGACGATACAGCATGATTTAATTTTAATTTTGCTTTATTACACCTTTTACTGCTATTCGTATGATTTACTTGCTCGTTGCATAACTTTGGTTTCTATTTAAATTATGTATTTATACATTGATGAGTAGTAGTAGCTGCTCGAATTGACATTGAATAAATATTTATCGGAACTAGATTATTGGATCTTCCCATTAGCATGTATTTGTATATGCTATTTGATTACTGTTCCTGCAAACTGCTAAATATTTAGGTACCTATTCGATTAAAATGTTTTTAAATCGAATTCAATATTAACTCTGCAAAACAAATGAGTATTAATTGATTACGTCAATTGAAAATAATTGCCAATTATTTCAAAATATTGATACGAATTTTACGTTTACTATGGTTTTTGGAAAACAACTCTCTATAGTATACCCGTGGTTATAAGTATATACCTACGTAGGTCATACATAATAATATTTAGCTTAATTATGAGAAATGTGTACCGCTGGAACAAATCAAAGCATTTTGATAAACTGACTCATAACACAATAACGTGGAACAGTCAATTCAGGCAGCTACGGCTTATATAAAAAAGTATTAGTTCTTTGTAACTTTCTCCCAGAATATAAAAATAATGAGAATAAATAAATGTTTGTGTTGTCATAGTCTTAGAAATAATTTACTAATATAAAGCATGTAAAATGTCAGCAAAGAAATATTTTCATTTCCATGCCCACTCTGCTGGGAATTGAAGACAAACTTAGTGAGTGAACTGACTATCATAATTACACTAAGTTGGACAAACCAACAAATTATGATGCTTTTTTGTAGATTAGCTCGAATTTCTATTGTCATTTGAGATTTTAATAGTTGAAATGCAAATTAATAAAATCTAAAATGAAAATAATAATGATTGAGTCAGACGATCTAACGACAAATAATGCGATATCAAATCTGCTATAGTTTTGCTGCTTTTATATAAAATATTGCTACAAAAATTTCGGTTATAAGGTTATATTGCAAAAATCACGTAACGCCATTAAAAATTATAACATCACTAGACAATGTGGGCATCGTTTTTGCAACACAACTTTATGAGATTAGTTACGATTATTACTTAATGAGTTACATGCACAACGAAAGCACGAAACCTCAATTTTTATTTGGATACAATTATTCTATTACATCAGTAAGTAAGTTCAAAATACCGAGAAATACAAACCACAGAAAATTGTACCTGACCTGAAACTTCGTGCTTCCGTGATGCCCCAGAAGCCTTAAAGAATAAAAATCTAATAAATTGTTAATTTCCAAAACATAGATTACTAGAGAGGGTGAAGTCCTGCCATTCTACCAGCAAGAGTTGAAGGTTGGCGCGGATGGAGAGGAAGACAGACTGATGTTTATATGGCCGATGACCATCGTGCACAAGATCAACGAGAAGTCGCCGCTGTACAACCTGTCCGCGTCTGATATGCTGAGGGAGAGATTTGAGATCGTTGTGATGTTGGGTGAGTTTAGTCAAAGTTCTTAAGTATTCATAATCTTGTACTTATATTTCTTGCCGATGTCCTACCCATGAATGAATAAGCATTCCAAAAAGTTACGTTCTTACTTGACCTTCCGCGAAGTGAAGACGCCTTAGAATGAGAACTTAAGTTAAGTGCTACCTCTTTCTTCCAAAGGAAAGAGGTAGCACTATCCCATGCTTATACCATTCTTCTTTATCTCCTTCCCTCGTGTCGCTGTTGAAGGGCTGTCGAAGTTTTGGGCAGCCCTATCGTCACACGTGTAGGCTATTTTAATTTGCCCTGCTTCATAGAATTATGCATATCATATCAAATACGATAAATCTCTGAAAGAGTAACAGAAATTATTGCAAATCTTATCATAATAAAGAGTATTCTATTCTATCTTATGTACTATCTAACTTCTAAATAGAGTTCACGTACTTACGTGAACTATATCATACACTTGACAATCAACATCAATATGTTGATTGTCAAGTGTATGATATAGTGCTCTCGAACGGTGGAGCAAGCCAAAATATTATATTAAAATATTGCAATACCCGTCAACACCAGATGATTTTAGAAAAAACCTATCCGAACAAAGCTGTAATAAACAATGTCCTAACAACACAAACAATAATAAAACTAAACTGTAAGACCAGACAGCAACAACAGATATTTCGAAAACATTTAAAAAAAATTCAGAAACAATTTATACTTTTAAAATAGTTCCATCACCACGCGAATATAATTGTAAGTTATATTTTGAGACACTAATGTGAAGAAAGATAGCATCATTAGTTCGTACAACAGTGCACATGAAGCAGAAGATTTATGTCATAGATTCTATTCTGGAATTCTCTGTAGTCAAGTCAATATTGTTATCTACTTTATAAGGAATATTGTTTGAATGTTCTGAAGAAAAGATAGCAATCAACTTAGCATAAATAAAAACTTTCTATGCTAATGTTAAAGTTAAACTGAATTCCCTATTAGTGACACAATCCGTAGAAAGGCTCCTAAGGACTGTGAGTCATGCCTCCATTAAGAAACAGATCCGATTTCAACGTGATAGTTTATAAAGAAATAAACACGGAATTAATAAACTAAAAACCCAAATATCCTATTCACAATCTATAAGGAGCTGCATTACCTTGTTTGGTCTTATTTAATTTTATAAATAAACTTCATATAGTTGTTTTTACAATATAGTCCGTTAATTGCGTGATAACTGCCACGTGACCACCATAAATATATTATTATCATTAATATCACTGCCAAATCATATTACCAATATAAACGGCCTTCAGATCACATGTGGTTTTGGAAGGTGTTAGAAATCCCAATATGCTAAATACATATCAAGGCTTTAATTTCTAGAAGTCTCGAAAACCTGATCTCACAGAAATCTGCAAGTACTTTAATAATGACTCATTCCGTTGACATAAGCTTCTGTGTTCTGTCTGGGTTCTTCCTGGTCTTCAATGAGAAGCGTTTGAAGAATTACGGCAGCAGAATTGACAATATTATAATCAATTTTCCCTGTATGTGGTGATACCTAATGATTTTCACCACATTTTTCTTTGTAGAGCTATGAGACAATTTTCTTTTTAGGTAGTGTGTTACCTTTTCTTTAGTTACATTTCTATTCCTCCTTAGTTGTAACGATCTCGTGATAGGATGCTATTTTGTAGTCTACGTTATCTGATGTTTTTTTATTTGTATACTTTCAGAGGGTGTAATAGAGTCGACGGGTATGACCACCCAGGCTCGCAGCAGTTTCTTGCCATCTGAGATCCTGTGGGGCCATCGGTTCGAGACCATGGTCACGTTCAGGAAGGACACTGGTGAATATGAGGTGTGTTCCCTTTGTTTTTCGATTATTACCGTTATTTTTCTTTGTATTATTATGAAATATGGGAACGATATTAGAATTAGGGTCGGTTTGGTCTGGATCACCATCACAGTCATTTGCTCTGAAAATTGATATTTAAAATTAAAATAATGCAAATAAATAAATGTGGCTTTTAAAATTATCTAAGATTGAGAATTACATCGGTAAACTGTACTGATGACTCACTGATGAAATCAGTTTACATCTTTTCGGCTTATATAATACATGGTATCGATATACCCATCACATTTGCGGAGTTACGTCAGCTAATTTAATTTGACTCTGTAGATACAAACAAAATCAAGGGTGTGTGTTGGTCCATGTTCAATATCAAGCAAAATCAAGAGTGTGTGTTTGTCCATGTTCAATATCAAGCAAAATCAAGGGTGTGTGTTTGTCCATGTTCAATATCAAGCAAAATCAAGGGTGTGTGTTTGTCCATGTTCAATATCAAGCAAAATCAAGGGTGTGTGTTTGTCCATGTTCAATATCAAGCAAAATCAAGGGTGTGTGTATGTCCATGTTCAATATCATGCAAAATCGGTGGCTACAAGTATCTAATGTTTATTTAAATCAAGGGTGTATGTTTGTCCATGTTCATTATCAAGCAAAATCAAGGGTGTGTGTTTGTCCATGTTCAATATCAAGCAAAATCGGTGGCTACAAGTATCTAATGTTTATTTAAATCAAGGGTGTATGTTTGTCCATTTTCAAGATCAAGCAAAATCGGTGGCTACAAGTATCTTATGTTTATTTACTTATCCAGTACTGACATGTTTAATTAGTTTAAGAAAATGTTTACTTACAAGGAAAATCACGGCTGAACGCTTATAATAATATTATAGAAAATAAATAAAGTGCATAATTAATGGCGCCGCGTATTGGATTACTGATTTACTGCTTACATGTTTGAAATAGTAGTTATTAATTATACATTTTATTGCATAAATGCCTCCGTATGTAATTGCATTAATACGTAATTATTACGTAGATTATTAAATCAATTCACTACCTGGAACAACCTTTGTATATTGTACTATACGCGTCATATAATAAAGTACAACGCCATAACTACTCATTCCTTAGTCATTTGTTTAATACTTTATTATTACTTTAAAATATTAAGTAAAGGCCCATTTACACAGCGAAAGTTTCTTGCCTGTGGCATACAACTAAATTGAAGCAAGAAATCCCTTACACTGTCTAAACCATAGATATAGAATTCCGTAGATTGGTAATGTCAACAATCAAACGAGACCAAAAACCATTGATCTAAGTGTGCGTAAAATGTAAGTGTGTGCGTAATACATATATCTATATTTTATTTTGTTTGTTACAATAAGTACTTAAATATAATCTATTTTTCTAAGATTATGCATTTGTATGAAGCTACCTATCTTAGCTGTCGATATCAACAAAAATTAGGCTACGCAACACTAAAAAGTGAGGTTATAACTCCTTCGTATTTCTCTATTTGTTATTTCTTAAATACGGTGGTTTTAGGCATGCTAATTCATCTAAATCGTAAGTATAATAATGTTCTCATCATATTTTGCTTATAGCCGGCTTATTAGTGCATTGTTAATGCAGAAATAACGATTAAAACACATTGTAAACATACTGGTGAAACGAGTAATCCTGGGGGTTTTTCTTTTTGGAAGATTCACATCCTGGTACTGCACAAGAAACCATCGTATTATGGTTATTTAATCACAGGTTATCACTCTAGTTCGCTTAAATAATTGCCGAAACGCTCACGTAAACAGTCACCGGGGCCGGTATGGGCCGGTAGCAAATACGTGTTTGGCCCTGTTAACAGTGTCACTTTCTCTCTCTTTCTAACACAGCAAAGTTCCGTTAAAGCGGGAGCTCTCATTCACTCTCATGCCCAATCTACGGAATTCTATATCTATGGTCTAAACACTGTTTAGACGGTGCAACTGTCATTGTTGCCTCAACTTATGGTATGGCACAGTGTAAATCAGTCGTAGGGAGGCCTGAGGGTAGAACAAAGGACCTTCCGCTAACATTACCAAAAACCGGAAATAATCTAAGCCAGGTTCACCACAACCTTAACACGAATATGCAAATGGTAAAATTAAACAATTATCCGATTACTTACTTCCGAGGCTATCGACATACAACAACAATAGCTGGAAACAATATTCTGATATTCTTGTGACCTTATTTTCAATATTCCAATATTTGTTAGTGCTAACAGCCCAACAAATAGCTAGAATTAAAAGGAAACAGAAATCAATTGTACGTATTTTATTTTTTGTCCTTCAGCTTTGATGATAAAAAAATAATATGTTTATGTAAATGTTTTCATTATTATAAATCAATCAAATGGCCGTTGATAGATTAGCTTTAGAAGAGAGAGTGAGAGCGAGAGAGAAATATCCAAGTAATTCATTGTCATAGTTTTTGAAAAGTTTTGCGTGTTTGGTAATATTCTGGACTTTATTCGTTACAATTAATTTGGAAATGCTAGACTGAATAGTAGGTAATGACTGAGCGTGATTCCGCAAGAGTCCTACTATCATGCAAAAACACCAATTTATGTGCATAATCTCCATTATTGTGACCAGCAACCTAACACACTATCAATCTCAATCTGAATAATTTTGAAGGATATTGCTAATCCATTGCTTCATACCTTCGAAAAATGTGTCTGCTCAACAACGTAAAGAACGCAATGAATGGTGTTAAACTGTCAAAATGAAAGGCATTGCTGCTGTTAGTTTGTTACGCAATTACCACGCTGTATCAAAAATATCTACAGGAAAACGTAGGTTTAAATAATGGAAAACGGATTCATACAGTAATATAAAAAAAAACAGTTAGGTAAGTCCTTTTCATAAAACCAAGGTTGAAAAAGAACAATATTAACGTTATTCATAGAAAATGTCTGTTTGTAAACATTAACATTTCTTTTGTTAATATGCACTGGCTTTGGGAAAACTAATTATTTACCTACTAGAATTATTATTTTTAGGCATAACTAATTACTTATACATACGAAACATATTATGCTGCCTATTACCTACTCGTACCTAATGTTAATGTATCGTGGTTTTTCCTTATTCCATTATATTTGTTTTTCCTAAGGTATTGAAAATATATTGTTCAAAATCGTGCCCAACACGAAAGCAATTTGTTAAAGTAAACTCACATGCTTCGACGGCAAAACACCAGCCATGTTCGCAGTACAATTATCGCAATTTGTTTTTTTAGATTATTTAATTTGTTTATTTTAAAATCATTATTATAACTATTATTTTTATTTATTTTCAGGTTGATTACACCAGATTCAACAACACGTATGAAGTGGACACTCCTCTGTGTTCTTCGAAGCAACTAGATGAATTAAGAGCTACAGTTTCGACCTCACAAAAATTAGGTATGGATCATTATTATCAAAAAATGTCTATGAAATTTCATTGCCATGCAGCCTTCAATACTTTGTTATAAATATTCCAAGACTGGTTAAAGTGAACTTTATGTTTAAACTGTTTATTTTCAAAAGCCATGAACATCATTGTATCAAGCTCTAAAGAATCATTTTTGTTTCGTAAATGAGCTATAAGCTAAATTGTTACATGTTTTTTTCCAGATCGTATGCTAGGCACCATCCCGAAGACGTTCTCCGCTGACACTCTAGACCTCAGCTCCGTCGACTCCATATCCTTAGACGAACACATCGAAATCAAGATCCCCGAAGCAAGAGCCAGGGAAAACAGGTTAATGGCCCAAAACAACTTCGTTCATCACATCAATGAGAAATCCAGAAATCCAAGCCACACACATTTGGCTGTTGAAAATGGTCTAGAGCAACAGCAACATAGAAATCATAATCCGACGGAGTATAAGCATCCCCCAGAAGTGAAGGAACACATGCATAGAAGCCATAGTCACGCTAGTATGAAGAAGGTGCATGGACTGACCCCGAATGGCATCGGCCATGCGGGCAACGGTCATCATGAGCATAAGCATGATGAGCATAATAAAATAAAAAAGTGAGTGTCCTGTTCATGTTCTCTAGATCTTAGTTTAAGTGACACCTACCTACGTACGACAGCAAAGTATTCTCTCGGTGATCTGCACTTCGTTTGCCGTGATACGACTGTTTTAATATGCAATGAGTTTCGAACGCTTTTTGTGCAGTACCTACCACAAAATCACAAAACATCTGTGCCCATATCGCTCATTTGGAGAAACATCGACGTAAATGTATTTTTTCCCAAAAATGAGTTAAATATGTCAAAGCCCTTAGAAAGAGTATTTACGTTAGGAAAACAAAGACTTAAAAAAAAAGTAGCAGTTGCGTCGATGTTTCTCCCAATGAGCGATATAAATAGCAATGTCCCTAAGGCTGAGATTAATTCAATGTTTTGTTTAATTAAGTTTAATGTTCTCTTCAGTGTCTTTAACTCCATTCCTCATAACTTCCAGATCCCCAAGTGACACCCACATAGTCAAGCCGCCAGTGATCCCCATCCTGGTGACGTCACCGGCGCCCGAGCCCGCCTGACGGGCGCGCGCGCCCCCGCCCGCACTCGCGCCGCCGCGCCTGAGGAAGCCGCACGTCACCTTCTCGCCCCATACCGAGAGCATCGAGAATATACAACAACTTATTGATGAAGATTAGGAGATTCATGGTAGAAAATGGTCTGAAGTTAACGGAGAAGAATTTTTACTATTTAGTAACGTTTGCCAAAATAATGCAGGGAACTTTTAAGTGATCCTTGAGAAATTAGTAAATCGGGTCTTACCTGCACATGTGACATGGCATACTCGAAGAAGAGCTTTCCAATGCAATTTTTAAAGTATTTCGTAAAAAGACTGTGATTAACATTTAATGTCGTCTTCGTATTACCAGTGTTTAAAATTACTTAATAAATTTAAGGTTATCCAAGAGTTTGTTGATGGTCAATAATAGCAGTGTCAAATATTTAAAGTATTTATTGCTTTTGAGGTACTTATTCGTATACCAAGTTTTTTACATTAAGTACATAGTGCTAAAACTAATAACTAAGCCTTCTCAAGCGTGTGTGCCAAGACCTTAAAATTAAACGGATAATAATATATTTTTGTAACAGACAACAATTTTCTCCTTTATCATCTACTTCATCAGACATCGATGTACCAGATAGGGTTGTATTTAGACCAAGTATTTATTTAGATAATTTAGCGGATGTAGAGCGGAGACTAAACTTGTAAAAGTTAAATGACATAAAGCTTTAAAATCTTTAGTTAGTCATGTCTCCGCAGTTTGTGTGTAAGATTACGAAAACGTAGGAGTTTTACTTGATCTGTCGACAGTCAAACTAGAGATGGAATTAGAGTTATTTCTAAGAAATATTTATATTTCCAATGACGAATTTAATTCAAAATTATCAATTATTTAAACGGCCCCTGTTCACGCTAAAATCATTGTCCAGTATACCACTGTATGGTGAAATTCCAAAGAGAATGTTATTAAAGAAATTCTACATAGCTTGAGCTTTCGGATTAAATCCAAAAACTATTGAATAGTGCAAAATAATATTCTTAAGTATTTAATTGTATCCAGCCACCTACGTAACGAGTTGTGAATGTACAAGTAGCTTACTATCTAACGCTTTTTCTACATTAAAATATTGTACAAAGTACTGTTATGTGTACAACAAATATGTGATATATTTGGATACTTAAATTATTCGGACAAAAGTACTTAGAACTTGGCTGTGCACTATCGTGCGCGGTTCACTTTGTTATCGACACATTTTCCTTGTGTAACTAGAATAGCTAATTTAAATTATAAGTGTTAGTACTACTAACGCTTGCAATATGTACTGATTATAATATTTAATTATTATAAAACGATAATAACAACTCTATTATTAAAGTGTTATACACGAATCATAGTATTATTGTATAGTTCACTGAGTTGTTATGAAATTCAGGGGCCTGGAGTGGCGCGGGCGCTGCTGCCTTTTTTAATAAATTAGCCCAAAGCTTTGTCTTTTCCTGATAGAATATATCAGATCAAACAAATATAGTTGCTAGTTTATACGATACACGAGTTTTATTTCCCCCTCTCTACATCTTGTTATTAATATCCAATAATTAACATTTGTCATATTACAATATTTTCCGCATCGACATATTTCAAAAGATTTCATGCACTATTAACGTGATACCAGTAATGCATAGATAACCCTGAAATGTTTACAAGGTATTATACATCGCTACTCTACAATAGATGGCGCTGTATTAAATTTACTTTTACATTTATTGGCACTGTCATAATAGCAGTAATCTTGAATAAGTACTATCTAAATAGCATAATAATTACATTAAAAAGAGCACTTATGAAAAAATATTTCAGACAAATCTTTGAACATTAAATTAAATATTTCCACAATAGGAACAACATTTAAACTTACATATTAGGTAAAGGTTACCTACTTGGATTTAATTTGGCGGTGCTTACCTATAATTACTATACTATTTATAAAAGCTCTATAATCACTGACATTGTTGTCGACACTAACACTGAAACACATTTGCAAAATTTTGAACAAACATGCTTTACCCATCGTCTGTGAAATATCGAACATTCTGGGGGCCTAAAAAGGCCACTTTGGCAGAATCATAAAAGGATAACATTATGAATCATAATAAAAGTCATAAAATGGTCACAAACTGCCAATTCATAATATTATTTGCGAACAATTTCATATCACGCAATTCATCTGTTAGACAGTTTTGTAAAATGGTCCACAAAATATGAATTGCTTCAATGTCAAATAATATTATGAACTAGCTGTGCCCGCGACTTCGATCGCGTGGATGTTGGAACTTAACAATAATGTGTCGGTATCCTGCGAGGATACCGATTCAAATCTTTATTTTTTATTTATGCTAGTGCTTCTCTATAAACAACATTAGCTGTGAAACCATCTGGAGCGTACACAAAAAGGTTATTGGGGTTGTTTACGCGTGAAAGAGCTACGTATAGTTGACCATGGGAAAAGCATCCAATACTTAGGTCCACCCCCGCAACTCACTTCATGTTCTTCTTCTGATTCCTGGGACCTACTTAATCTCGCCTTTTTCGCATCTCGGCTACGTTGCGAAAGGTTTGTTTTTTTTTTTCTATATATTTTTTTTTTATTTTTTTTATTGCTAAATGGGCGCACTCTTGTATTATGAATTGTCGGTTTTTGACCATTTTACGACTTTTATTATGATTCATAATGTTATCCTTTTATGATTCTGCCAAAGTGGCCTTTTTAGGCACCCTGATCTCATTAAAAATATGCTGAGATTGATCGATCGAACACTGGGTCGATTTCGCATAGATACCAAACTACGCATTGCACAATACAGTTACATTTCACACTTTTTCTTTAATTTTCCTGCTACGTCGCTTTGTTGTTTCATCTTCGCTTGATGAAGAAGATTCTTCTGTAGGACTGCTGAAGTAGTTAGGAGGGTATTTAATAGAAGATGGTCTTCTTGTGAGACTGGCTCTTCGTATAGCATCAGCTACTAGCCGGTCCGCTATATTGACGAGAGGCGAACCTGGGCCTATTGACGGCAAGATGGTGGAGTTGATAGATTCCCGAAGAGTTACTTCACCAGGTAATGATGAACTGGTTGCCATGTAACCTGAAATATAGAATAAATATTCGTTAAAAAAATATGTAAAATCATTAGGTAAGATTAAATGAAAAAGTTTTCATGCATAGAGAGAAGAAGAAAATGAAGAAGGTAGACGACAGGATGCCAAAGAGCTTGTAGAAACCCAGAATTTGTGATACTATCGAGACGAGAGAAGTCTATTTGATATTCAGCAGTGACATATGAATGATTGATTCATACCAGTAGTTGTAAATGCTGTAGTAACATACATATATTTTGTCGAGCACAAAATGTGTCAAAAATTAGAAAACACACAACTTTTCCTTGAAGAGATAAATTTAATTAGCCACATGCTAAGCACAATACAAAAAAGAAATATAAGCAGGTATTGAAGGTGTTCCCAGAATCTTATCGAATAGTCCAAAGTCTTTGTGTCAAAAGATATAAGTTGCAACCTTCGATCAATATTGATTGAAGGTTGTAGGTAACAGTAAATTGGAAGACGGATTATCTGGGTCCGCTTTTTCGTAGCTTAGGTAGGTACCTATAATCTAAAGATTACTTTTACATATTTTTCTTCAAAATAGAAAAAATACTTAGTAGGTCTAATGGATAGAAAAATTGAAAATGATTCTTGATCTTTCGTTTTACGTATGTAATCCACAGTTGATTAAAGAGCTATTGTGACAAAATAATAGGTACTATTTTATTTACTTAAATCAAATTCTTGAACTCATTCACTAACAGACAACGCAAAGCCTAAACCGCTGGTACTAAAAACCTGATATTTTGCACAAGAGTTCCATAGATGTCAAAAGTGAGCATTAAGGAAGGATTTTTGGAAATTCATCCCCTAACAGGTTTAAATAGGGGATGAAAATTTGTCATTTTTTTTCGATGGGAATGCCATTGGGCACATGGTATTTTTTATTAAAAATCTCTGAAGTAGTCAGTCCATAGTCAGGGATGGTTTTATAGGAGTCTATACCAAAGAGAATTACTCGGGCGATATCTATCTTGACGGAATCACATCGAAGGAAATTGCCAAAATACAGATTCAAATAGGGCTTCGACTAGTAACCCTAATAGGAATTATGATCCATCTTATTTTAACTGCCACGAGCGAGGACACAATTACAACAATTGTCCTAAGATGCGTTGTTGTGGTACAGTACGTTATAATTCGGATAACTGCAACAGAAATCGTATCCTACGCTACGACACTAAAAGCCAACATTAAAAGTCGTTGGATTGTGAAAGAGTAAAGTTGTGAGATTAAAAAGTATTAGCAAGAAACAAATAATATTCCAAACAATTTTATTTATGAGTTCTAATAAACAACAAAGTTTCGACACCATTTTGAATTTCTTTAACTAACGTATTCTTAGTATCGAATAACAGACTGAAGGGTAGTATAGTATTTGTATACAGGGTGTTACAGAAAGGGTTATATCAATACAAACGGGTTGAAGAGTGTATCTGGTCTAGAATCTCTGTACAAAATTTCAGCTCAAAAGCAGTAACTTTGAAATGCATAATATTTTTTTATTTCAATAGTTTATTGAATTGAAATCATAACAAACGTGTCACCGCACTACGAGGGTCATTATCCATTATCTGTAGTGTGTCTGTGCGCCTAGTACACGCACATCACGCCGCCGCACGCCAGTGCAGCGCCGAGATGTCGAAATAAAAAAAAATATTAAGCATTTTCTAAGTTAATGCTTTTGAGCTGAAATTTTGTACAGATAATCTAGACCAGATACACTCTTCAACCCGTTTGTATTAATATACCCTTTCCGTAACACCCTGTATAGTAAGTGTGTATAGTATTAATATAGTATTCCTTGTAGATACTTGACTCATGAAAATTATTATGAATCAAGGAATGAAATGAGCGTGAGCGTTTTCATTTTTTTTTTTTCAGAAGTATACGCTATCGGTGGTGAAACCTTTTTCTTCTGAAAGTTTGGTGTGCAACTCGTTGATACGATATTTTTATATACATATATATAGGAAGGTATAAATATATGTATACTTATGTTTGAATGTCTGCTATAATAGGATCTATGTACCAGCTCATTCATGATTGTTACATTTGAGCCTTTAATTACCAATTAGAGCATGTGATTCAAGTGTTCTGACTTCGTTTGTTTTCAATGTGTCAATGAAATAATAGCATTTTACACTGCTGCATCAGTGTTGGTACCTTTTATCAAATTGGCGATTTTCTGTATATACCTATGCTGCAATTCTTTAGAATCTTTTATGGAAATTCTGGATGCTATACGTACATGGTGGATTACGGCCTACTCCCTCCCGTTGAGAGGAGGCTTGTGTCCCAGTAGTGGGAACATTATAGGCTGATTATGCTTATGCTGAAGGCACCACTGATCAAATTAATTAGTAGCAAGATTGGCTTCATCATCACGTTACTATTTTAAACAGATAGGTACATCCGATCACAAAACTCGTCTGTCATAACAGGAAAATATGGGAAATTGACGATTTTATTAGTAGAATATTCTCAAATTGACTTCTTACCCATAACATTCTTTTTCGTGCTGTTCATATAATTACTTATTTCGTGCAATTATGTATTAGAGTTATTGTGTATATTACAAGGACATAGACTTTACCTGGATCACAGTCAAGTTCGACGTTACCGTTCGCTGACATCACAACATAATTTCAACACACAAGCGTACAGATAAGCAGACGATAATCTTTATTAAAACGACACTCGACAAACACAGTGAACCTTCAAGAATTAATCTTCTATCACTCTATGCGTAATCACAATGGCGTGAAAAGAAAATTGGATGATTAGGATACTTATGGTCTAACATTTTGATGAAAACTTTATTATTTTATTTATAGAAGTGTCGGAGAACTGGCAAGTAACGCGTCGTAACAAATATGTATATTCCCACATGTGGCTTGATTATTGAACAATTTTTTGTACACAATCACAGCCATGAGTGTACCTTTTGTTGTAGAAGACTGCTCGGGCTGTCAGTAACACTACTGACTATTGGAACTCATCTTGACAACACTAACACAAGTGTAACCCAACTTGGGAGCTATCATACCTATCAGTTATACCAGTTGCTGACCTTCGATTAGCTGAGCTGATTGATTCATTAATTATTGTACGAAATAAAGAAGCTTTATGTAGCTATGCACCATAAAACATAAGTTTATGTACCATCTACTAGGGTGAGTTTATTAAATTATTGTGGGGAAAAGGGATTTCTTAATTCAACCGGGAGGTATGAGGTACTCCCAAGTCAAGGCAACTCATGTGCCATCACTCTTCATATAGCGTTTAAATAAAACAGTTTGCACAGAGCGCTAGAATTTCTAAGGTATCATAAATCAAACACAAATCAATGTCACCACATAAATAATTATTCATTCATTATTTACATAAAACAACACAGAACGTGACAATACATGCGTATAGTTTGTAACTATTATATACTTAGATATATACTGAACAACGATTTACAATATCAATATCTTTCTTTACACAGCTAAGTATCTACTGTAAGATCCCCTTTACACAATGTTCTTTGGACAGTCAGCACAGAAAGATGCGTCCGACTATCCTTAAAAAGATTTGTGTAATTGGGTCCTAACTATCACATTGTAGGTACATCATGAAGCAGTGAATTACATTTTTAACTTGCAACTAGTTTAATAATAAAATTGCACTTTTTACAACTGGAATGTTTTAATAAAAGACGAAAGCACAACCTGTGAGAACTCTACTGTTATTAATTTTGTTTATTTTATCTTAAAGCTGACTAGTGGCACTGGATTATTTGTAAAACATTATAAACGACTACTTAACAGCATTAATCATTTACCAGATCTTTGTTTTCATGATTCTAGATCATACTTATTATACAAAACATAACAATCTCTTACATTATAATACCCAACATCATTTTCTTGATGGACTAATTCAGATCATAACATGGTAACACTTAGTTATAATCGAGTCCTTCTTAGACCAAACAACGCCTGCTTTCAGGCTTGTATCCACAATCCTAATATTACTTAATTTTAACCTATTTTTTTAAACATATAAATATTCCCGAACAGAAATATCGTTTCTCGATTGAGTTTGACGGTGACTGATACATAATAGGCTATGTCGGCGTCGCGTAACAAGACATTTCGCGCTTCGAAATTCAAACGTAACGCTTCATCGTCAAATCTTCGGGGGCTATTACGTATCTCAACAGGATTTCTTGATTTTTCCTTCAAAATTTAGCTGTTTTAAATAATAGCTATATTTAGCTTAATTATAGGGTGACGGTAAAGTCGCCGTCGGTCTGCTCGGCTTTTGGCTCCTGTGGCTCGCGTTCAGGCATCTTCAGCATCAGCTGGTGGTCTCCGCTCTCTGTGCGACATCACAAACACAGACACAGTTACATACACATACATAAAAACGTACGCTAGTGTGCTATAGGACATACTAGTGCAGACATTTATGTATAAGTAATATTAGTTAGGTACCTATATAATTATAAAATACATAGAGCTCAGTCTTTTTTAGTTTTGAGCAAAGAGATGAATTTAGATTTGACAGTCTCTTTTACTCAGTTCTCTTTTCAGTGGCAGTTCTAGTTCTGTCACAGTATTAAAAAATAGTTTTATTTTAGGAATTATTTGCTTATTTATATGTTCTAGGACAGGTTGACTTAGTAGATACAAAAATCTTGAAATTCAAGGTATTTTAATAGCTATCCTGTTAATAAATAAACCAATATTTTCCTAAAATATTGAACACTTAACCTAGTTAAAAATTGAACGAAAATACACCAGAGAAGGTAAGATTCCTTTTAAGGTCAGGCATGAATGTTTTGTTGATAAGACATGCAAACAGAGACATGTACAATGTACATCGTATCAATCTTTGCACAATATCATAGTTACAATTTTACACTAAATTAGTAAAGATGGAAATTATCTTCAGATCTTTTGTTACATACATTTTTGTTAGTCACAATAGGAGTAAATTAAAAATAAAATTATAGAAGACAATAATGACTTATTGGAAGAGAGATATAAATATAAAAGTGCAGTGACATATTTTATTAGTAAAGTATGATCAATATCTTCTGAGGTACTTTTTTAAATAACGGTTTTACCAAACCACAGGAATTAAGAAGCATTATCCTGATTACCTATTATTTATATATATGTATAATGTCAGCAATGATTACATAGGTGATGTCAAACAAGACCGCAGCTTTAGAGTCGATGACACAAAAGATAAATAATAACTCGTTCAAAGACGCATCTACTTCACAGAAATGTACATGCAATGTAAAACTACAAACAACTGACTAATAAAATCCATAAAAAGATTTAAAAATGGAACCATTAAAATAACGATGGCGGCCATCTTGCCATGATTCAAATTGTTCGTTCCACATAACAGGCGACCGTTAAACCGATCGTCTTAAATGATCGACAAAACAAATGTATCCTGTATCAAAAAGGGGCAACAAATTGGCAAAATGATACATCCTGCTGAGATTTGATAATAATGTTCCGACGGGGTACCGCCGATGATGGGTGTAGGTAAATCGAAGGAGACCCAAAAGACCTTCACACTGATAACAGTTAGGCGGACAGAGGCGACAATAATATGCCTCAGGGGCGATGAATTGTTTATGTTATTGCTTCCGACAAAGAGGATAATATCGTCGAGACTATAAAATATAAGTAATTATATATAGGTATAGGTAGTCTATAAAGACAAAAATATATATATACCTATTATCAATCTAACAATTGATGCTCGTGTGATGTAAATACCTCTAAGTATAATTACGTTAGTTCTCAAAATTGCCTGGTCAAGATTTGTAAACAACATTCTAAACTGCAATTCTAAAACTTTGAAATATATAACTACTATTTTCCAAACTAATGAACACACTCAGTATTTGTACGTGATTCATAACATAAAGCTTCCTATTGAGCGCTTATTGACAATTTAACTAGGTATTCCTATTAAATGACGAATAATGACGTCAAAATGCAAATAATGGGTTATAGCACCTATTTAAAAGTTTATTAGCGTTATGTGCGAGCACACAATTGAGTTAAAACACGTACGAAGCAAGTAATTTAAGTAAATGATACTCAGAATAAATGTTCACACGTTTAGTGCTAACTAGTAACTTGTGATCTTATTTGCTGTTGCTAATTAAAATAACCACCTGTGTGTAGGTTACGCAGATGTTAAAGTATCATAAAGTATTAAAATACTCTGCTTTTTCAAATTCTTCAGGCATTCTTTTTACTATTCTTAACTTTAGGCTTTTGAAGATCTGTCAAGAAGGGTTTTCTGCAATAGGTATATTCATCAAAAACTATATCGGTTTTATTAACAGACAACAATTTAAATAGAATTGAAGTTACTACATGTTTTCAACCGCCTACAGCCCTACACTGACGCATAAAATACTCATGCACATAAATTAGATGAAGCTGAAACATATATTTATCAGATCTGTCACATGACTCAATAAATAAAGTCACATACTTATTCACACCTGAAGTAAACTTATGTATATACAAAAGTCAGTAAGTCTTATTACATACATACAAGATGTTAGCTACCTAGGCACCTACGTGTTATGCACATAGTGTTTGAATATATCTCTATTGTGTCTAGATATGTGACACGCTTCATAAGAGATCACGAGAACTAACGAGGCATAAATAATAACTTTATTAGAATCATATATAATATTAGAATGTAATATGAATGCTAAATCTTGCCATATAATTTTTTTTCCTCTAATTTAATCAATTATTTTCTCTATCTTTTATTTTTATCGTGTTTACACCAGTTATATTTGCATGCTATTGTCACCTCTAATTGAAGGAGCTCACTTAAAAGAACTGTTTTATGATTATAGATTTATATTGTAAATATATGGTGTATCCTTTGTAGGAGATCCCAAATAAATAAATCTCATTTAAATTAATTAACTTTTGCAGGAAGTACACATGGCAGACTGAAGTGCCTGAAACCTTTTAGATATCTCAAAATCATTGATGCATAATCTGAGCGAATATCTTTTGTATTGTTACATTTTCTTGGAATATAAAGATATCTACGAAAATATTATCTAAGATATAAGAATTAGTAACCAATTAAATTATTAATGTTTTCATTTTCCTATCTTGTTTATAAGTTTGTTATTAATAATGAGGAGGAAATTGAAGATATGAAATAATAAAATAACAGTAAACAAACATATCAGTAAATGGGTTTAAAAAATATGTAGTATGCAAAGAAACCCTTTTAACAATAAACTTTACATTATCTCGAGAAAACTAGAGCTGTCTGTTGACCCCAGATAAACAATAATATTGCAAATATAAGTATCATATCTCATATTGTATCACGCGGAACGGAAATATTGTAAGTGCAAGAAACTTGCATATAGATACAGAATTATAATATTTACTATTTGTTTAACTTATGTACCTACTCACTGCATGATTTATTGCAATTCTCGTTTAAATATAAACTACGTTATGTAGGTCGAATTGTTTGTTGCCAAACAAAGAACGGTGCTTACAATGATTGATAATAGAGATGATACAGGAACATAGTTTAACACATAAGTGTTATAGTAATATCTATTCATTTAATAATAAGCAGGTTCACTTGTAAAAATTTACGTTCGTGAGAAATATTGTGAAAACACATACCATATTTTACACCGTATCTTTAAGAAATATAAATTCCTCTACACCAAAACATGAATGAATATGCATTGTCTCAAGATTTTCCTGTCATGGTAAGAAACACAAATATCTAAGCGCTGTTAGTTAACATGGGGCACATATACCCAGCGACCACCACCAAATCTAACACCAGATTTAAGCCGGAAAAGGAACTCACCGATCGATCTACGATCTCCCTGACTGCCGTAGAACTCGTCCAGCTCCTTGGCGGAGCACAGCGGCGTGTCCACCTGCACGGTCTCCTCGAACTTGGAGTAGTCCACCTCGTACCCCTGACGCTCACGGTTGTACGTCACCAACGGGACAAACCTGTGTCCCCACATTATTTCACTAGTCGTATAACTGGAGCGAGCCTGAGTCGTCTGACCCGTAGATTCTATCGTTCCCTCCAAAATAACCACAATCTCGAACCTCTCTTGCAACACATCGGCGGCGGAAACCCCGTAGAACGGACTGTCGGCATTTATCTTATGCACCATCGTTATCGGCCAAATGAAGAACAAGTTACTGTCACAGCCATCTGCGTTTAGCTCCAGTTCCGTCTGGTAATGAGACAGTACTTCACCTTCCTTAGTCGTTCTAGATCGTATCAGCTGAGCCCGCACACTGGCTCCTATAATATGCGACTTCCTCAAGTCACCCACTCTGAACATCAAGCTCAGCTCGCCGTCTCTCTGGCACACGACGGAGTACTTGGAGAACAGAAGCGTCTGCGTTCTGTGTTTGGGGCGCGTCATCTTAGCGAACACTATGCCTACCATGAAGGCTTGAATCATCACACCCACAATACTTTGTAAACACATAATAAATATCGCTTCAGGGCATTCCTCTGTCGTCGTACGCGAACCGTAACCGATCGTGTGCTGCGTCTCAATACTAAACAGGAAGCACGAGGTGAAGTCGTATATGTTGAACACGCACGGCTTCCAGTTAGATGCTTCTTGCATGGGCGGCAGATGGTCCAACTCTAAGTCTCCGTGTGTGAATGATATCAGCCACCAGATCAATGCGAATCCCAGCCAGGATAAGATGAAGGAGAGTGTAAAAACCAGCAGTGTCCATCTCCATTGTGCGTCCACGAGAGTCGTGAACATATCCTGAAGGAATCTCAGCCGCCGCTGCGAGATCTTTGACTTGAGAATGTTGCACTCTCCATTTTTGAGAATCGCTCGCCGCCTTGTCCTCCTTGTTGCACCATATCTGTGAGATCGGCTCCTAAAACCAAACAAGATCACATTAATATGTTTATTTACGTTACACTTAAATAAGTCTGGTTAGATAACTATGTACGTGTGTTCTTGTAGATAGATATCTACCCGCTTCAGTTCTGGAAGTGTGAATGCCTAGTTCACGCTTGCATCGCCGCGGTGCGATGGCTACGACCTTCATCAATGTTAATATCGGTAATATGCTGCCACTAACATAGAGAATAGGCTTTCTAATTAACATAAACGTTTCTAATAATCACGACATTAAACAAGACATTTGGACGCATATAAACGGACAAAAGCGACACAGTACGGGATGGTATCTGTCGGAGACGGCACGGGGTGGCTGGCGTCGACGAACCTCTTGCTGCCTGTAGTGGGGTAGTAGACGCCGGGCGAGAGGTTGCCGTTGCCGGGCACATGCTTCACTTTGAGCCACTCGTCGGGCAGCAGCTGCGACTCCTCGCGGCAGGCGGGGGACTCCGGGTCGACGTGCATGGCTGGGCGGCTGGCGTGCGCTCGACTCACTGGCAGCGGACCGTGTGCGCCACCATCCCTCAGTGGGCAGCCTCCTGAAGCATCGCGCGCGATAATGTCTCGGTCACGACTGACTCTCTCGTGCCCGCCCGCACAAACGACGCGCTAAACGTTGTATAATTGTATCGCGAGATTCTATATCGGAAATTATCAGCTCGCTACGGAAAACAAATTTTTGTTAGTGCCTGCGTTGACGTTATCAGACCTACAGGGTGATATCTTGATTCAAGAAATTGCTACATGTCTGAGTGGCACAGCTACAACTCTTCACAGAATATCAAAATAATGAATTTGAGAGAGGTCGTGCTGTTTTGACTGCCTCAGCTTCAGTAACTCTGATATCTAGAACATTACTATCACTGTATTTCCTTTTATACTGTATGACAGTTTATGATATAAGATTACGAGATTGTGACATAAAATAATGAAGTCCAAACAGAGCTCAAACCACTGACATTGGTTATTAGCGTCATTAGAGATGCGCAGGCGACAAGTTAATATTTACTGTTAATAATAATTATTTATGTCCATTTGTTCGTCACTCGTTTGCATGGTCACCACACCATTTAATATTATATTTCAATATTTTCGATTGGCTAAAGGCACAATAACAAGTCCTTTGTGTATTAGTTAACAATTATTGAATTGCCTTATTTGAAGACTAATAGAAATACCTAACTTATTTCATGTGTTATTTACTATTAGAACTGCATGAAAACCGATTCCCATCATGTTTGTTCCCCACTGCCTCTGAAATTCTTGGTGAAACGAAAAGTTTCTAATATTTTCCTGGCTGACAATTACTAGTCGTCAATGTCTTCATTTTATCAGGAGTATAAGACTGTGACCCAGTTTAGATATCGGCCAAAGGATTTAGATTGTTTCCACTTTCTGACACTTGCAAGTGTTTTCGCAGCTAAATTGTGATAAAATGAATCTGTCAAGTCTTATACCACGCCCGATGAGAAAATCAGTGACTTTCCGTCGCTGCTTGAGCTACACCTTCGTGCTTTCGTGCCTAAAAGAAGCGCTTAACTTTCTTAACTAAAAACTTTTTAAAAGAAGGTAATTTAGATATAACGTAGGACTAATTGAGTGAATTTTCCGGAACAAACTTTCCACTATATGTAATTAAAGAACGATGGCGATCCTTTTCAACTTGTTTATTTATTAAAATTTCTCTTCGATACTGTGTAAGAACACAGTTTTGAGATCCAGTGGTGGCCCAGTAGTAATGGCTCCGACTTACGAGTTGTAGGTCGTGGGTTCAAACCCAGGCAGGCTCTTTGGTTTGTTTAAATAATTTCATCACCACCGCTCTCAAAACGGTGAAGGAATACATCGTGAGGAAACCGGAATGTTAAAATTATAAATTTTAAGATAGTAATATGTGACATCTACCAACCCGCACTGGTCCCGTGTGACGAATTACAGCCCACTCCCTCTCACCGAGAGGAGCCCTGTGTTCCAGCAGCGGGAACGTTATAGGCTGATTATGCTACGGTATATGTATTTCTATAAATGGACAGAATGCGTAATTCTCTATAGACTTGGCGTGGTCGTATATCTATACGACCACGCCAAGTCTATAGAGAAAAAACAGGACGTTTGAATAGCAGATGATATTCAAACGTCCTGTTTTTTCAAATACATGTGACATCCAAAACTTCCATTGGCCCTGGTGGATTATTGCCCACTTCTCACAGAGAGATTCTTCTCTCTATGACGTTCCCACTGCTGAGACACAGTTCTCTGTGTCGTCATAGGCTGATTTAGCTTTTCAATATAGTTTCACTTGCGACCTGACCCTGCTTCGCACGATTTTTATGACTTGACAAAACATAATAATATAGATTTATTTATTATATCTAAGTTAAATATTAGTGTATTAAACAAATTTATAAACCTTCCGGTAAAAAAGCTTTAAGCGATGTTGGAAACCACATCAAAATCCATTGCGCAGTGCAGGAGAACAACGCGGTCACACAGACGCAGACGAAAAGTGACTTCAATTTATTACGAGTATGTATAGATAAAGAGCTCTAGTCAAAATATTACAGATATTTCTACTGAACTTGTAAAACATAAAAATCGTTAAACATGTTTCATGTTTTGTGTATTTGCTAAATTTTATCTTACTTCCCCAGATTGCGATCGAAATTCAAATAAGAATTCTGATTATATGATATCTAGTATTGTCATGAAACAATGTAATCTTATTCCAATAAGCAGTACGTATAATATCTTTCAATAATTTATTGCATTGAAATAAAAATTACGTGTAAGTAAACACACCTCAAATTCATAATATCCGGTAAAAGAAGATTAGAAGATATAGACTTTATCCTTGTTTATGAAAACTAAGCCTAATGTTGTAGACATTATTCGATATAATTCTATTGTAACTTTTCTAGAATCAAAATCATAAGTCATTTATTCAAACTAGGCTGAGAATCAGCACTTTTTGAGCGTCAACCACAGTCCCCTAAAACTTCACCACGCAAGAAGTGACGCAACAAACTCCCCAGCAGCACAGCTGTCTGATCAGTTAGAAGAACTTGATTCTATACAATAGTAACTAATTAACATTACGGAACACAGAACCTAAATTTAATTATTTGCCATATGTCAGCTAGCATACGTTAATATACTAACAAAAACCGTTGTCAATATACATATGAACAAAATCCGTACCTAACTACCCTTGGCAAACCCCGTAGCAACCGTGTGTGCTACGGGGTTTAAAGTGCTACGAACGCCTACGCCGTAGAGGCTCCGCTTCAAACTAATTGGTTGCAAAAATACGGGTAGTTTTAATCGTTCGGCGTTACCTGAATATTGTAACACGTCAAAATATATTTTCAAGTTAATTCAACCAAGAACAATTATTTACAATTAATAAAAGGAACTGTTTAATTTCCGGAAAAACAAAAGTGTGATACCGACGCGGTATGTTGAAAGTCGATAAAATAATCAAAAAGAACAACGGAAACGTTTGATTTTGGAACGTCCTGTATTTGAAAATAAGATGGCGCTCACCCCAGCCTTTTCATTAACTAATTTGACAGCGCGCGAATTGTTAGATGCTAATGCGCATCTTTTCCCAACACTAATTTGTTGTTCTCGATCATTTTCCGATTCAAGGCCATGGAACTGTGAACTACTGATTAGAAGCTTGTTATAAGTGGAGATGACTTTTTATTATTTTGCTTTTCAGTTTATATTAAATACAATTTTGAAAAACGTAGTTTAAGAGTTACCAATGTGCTGCATGATTGTTATAATCGATAGTTGATTACAGGCACTGGTTACTATACATATTTCTCTCTGAAGTCTGTAAGAGCTTTGTGAAAAATGGACACCCTTTCAGTAAAGTTTACCGGTTTCCTACGTAGAAAGCTTATAATTTGATTTTTCCATTGATTACTAAATAATGTAATAGGTAAATCCTTCTCCATATTTTCCAACCAACCCAGCCCTACGAGAAGACCCAGCCCACATTATGTCACAAGATCTAAATACATAAATTAATCACAATTATCATATTTTGAATACAAATCCGCACAATACCATTATTGATGACAGCTTATTTACAGCGTGATTTTGAGTAGAATTAATTCACACTCCGCCTTCGTGTAAACATATTTTACACGACACATTATTGAGTTGTAAATAACGCGACAAATTAATCGTGATACAAAAATAAACACCTGTGTAGGTGACATTTGGTTATTTTTCCGTAAGCTTTGTTGTGTCGTTGCTGGGTGTAACGCCACTCCTCCATAATTTAATTATCACTGTTAATTTCGCGTTTTACGTCATCGAATTGTGACAGAGCGAATCTTGGATATGACAACGATTTAATTTGAACGTTGATTTTTAAACTCGCTGGAACGACTGAAGTGGTAAGTTTGAAGTAATAAAGAAAAACCTCAAAAATCTGTAATATGTAATGGTTGATATCAAATGTATCTTTTGGTTATCGAATACTTTATTTGACACATTGTGTAAAAATAATTAACTTTGACTGACAACCAGTCTTACCAAGGGATATCGTGTGACCCGGTAACTGGGCTGTGATTATAAAGTTGACTTTTGGAATGAAAAGAAAGAAAGAAATAAAATACGTTTATTTGCGGCAAACAGGACGCATAAAAAAAAAAAAACAAAATAACAATTTGGGAGAAAACATGCGTCACATCTACGCAAAACGCATCTTTGGAAAACCATGGCCCTCAGTTTTTGGACTTACTTCAACGAAGAATCGAAACTCTTATTAGATTTTTCATACTTCCAGATCACAGCGAGATAAATTGCCTGGAAGCGTCGCGTGCTATCAAGCCGATTGACGAACACCCGTTCAGTTAGTTGGCACTTCAACACGGTTACGGACAATCATGCACTTGAATACGTTAGCGCGTGTCATGAACCTACCTAGAGGTTAGATGTTAGGGTCGTTACATGCTTTGATGTTACTTCGCCGTATTGTGTTATTTTTATATAAGTTTCCTTACATAGCTACTTTTAATTGTAAGTAGTACTTTGTCTAAAAGTTAGAATCTTTGCTTCACATAAGATAATGCCTGTTTTCGCCCAAAGATTAAGCATAGGTGTACAGTCACGTCCAAAAGTATGTATACACTTGGCAATTTTCAATTGCGATTTTTTCGTGAAATAACGAATGCAACGTTGAAATACGACACTTAACATAAACCTATGGGTTTGAAAATAGTATTTTCGTAATAACATAAAATTTCATTCAAAAATAAAGGAGAAAATTGCCTTTGAACAAAGCCAAGTGTATACATACTTTTAGACGTGACTGTACCTACCTATATTATTAAACCCACTTTATTCAGTTATGTTTAAGTTGCATGTAATAGAGACAACAACAAAATTGATTAATAGCTAGATTGTTTTCAATTCATGTTAATTTCGTATGGTCAAACGACAGACTGTGATAATTATAATCTATCTAAGTAAGTGTATATTATACTTATAAAACAAAGTCGGGTTAGTTACACCATTTATAACTCAAGAACGGCTGGACCGATTTTGTGATAATTGATTTGTTGGATTTGTCTCCGCTCCGAATAGCAGAATAACTATTAAAAGATGGAAAAAATTCAAGAAAAAAAAAAATAATGAAGACAAGTAATCCACTTTCTCATACATTCGTTGTTATTGATTCTGAGGCGGTGTAAAGTTCACCGGGTCAGCTAGTTTGACATAATTTCGAAAGCTAAAGATTCTAGGTCTCGCAGGATTCGGATTGTAGTAATCATGAAACTCAGACTCACGAAATAATTGCTGACATTTTAAGTAAGTATTTCTGATAATCTTTACCGAAATAATTTCACTAATATCTAAAAACCCCTTTAACATAAGTAATTGGTACAAACTAACATTCCTTAGTAACATTTATGTTGTAGGTACCGTACGTACGGTAGAGGTTTTAGCCTGGGTGGCTTTCCCATGCAACCTTCACGAATATTTTATAAGTTGTTGGCATGTTTTAAAAAATAAACACCATTTCATATTTAGAAGAGAAAAAATATATTAGAGAGAAAATAATAGACAGTCAGCTCGGACAGTTGACTGGGCCCGTCTGGATTTAAAATAAGTAACAAAAGGTTTATTATAAAATACGCCTTTTACTGATTCCGGTATCGCAAGAACGCTAAGTTCTTGCAGTACCTACCCGAGACAAAAAACTAGGCCTGACAAATTCATATTTAAGAAGATAACAAGTGTTCTTAGTTTGTCTTTCCGACACAGCCTAGCTAAGCAATAGGTAGCCCTACATGCACACACGCATCTAAACGATGGCTGTGATTGGTCGCACGAGGCACTCACCTATGCACTTGTATATGATGATATAAGTATCACTTGTTCACAACACGCCCGGGACTCTGCGCCCACGTCAATTGTTTCCGGGATAAAAAGCACCGTATGTACCGACCTCTGCATTCAGTGAAACTTTATTTTGATTGTCAAGGATTGAGTAATAATAAGGATCTGAAATGTCAATGCACTTTTGCATAAAATATATAAACACTACAACACAACAGCAACACATTTTCTTAACCTAACATATTTCGTGGCTATCTGTGTGATCGTATTGTTCTCCTAAAATACTTACGCAACGGATTTTGCGGACTTATTCCGGAAGCTTTATGTATACAACACATTTTTATTTTCTTTTCCTAACTATGTTGGTGTCGACTTCCAGTCTAACCGGATGCAGATGAATCTCAGAATAATACATTAATATGAAACTTACATAATTATTAATAAAGAAATCTCGTCAAGTCGAGTCGTAACCTACACATATAATGCAAAAAATACCTATAAAATTAGCTTATTTGTGTAGTGCGTATTCTTCGCAACTGCAGGTTCAATCCTGCCCATCTAATTCGTAATTTCATCAAGTGAATTTGCTGGTTTGCTCCTAACACATTAGGTGACGGGGGGGCCTATTCTTATCCCGAAATTAAACAACTAATTCAGTCATATAATAACGTAGTTTATTATCTATTTACCAGGTACATCACTCTATATTTACTTACACTTTATAGTTATTACGGTAATCTGTTAGTGTAAACTCGTAAATCTTGTTATTTCAGACAAAATTTAAATATTTTGATGTGACGTATTTAATTTGGCTTTTATTGTTTGGATTTGTTCTAATAGCTAGATGGATCTTATAATAGGAATTCGCCACAATTAACTGCGTCAATATTGTTCTCAGCGGGTATCAGACCACACCCACAGCAACGTCACAAGTTTGAACAAAGATCAACGAATTAACTAATCCTTAATGTTAATTGCTGTTTTATTTCATGTTCATTACCTAGTTTGTTCAACAGTGTTAATTATAAGATTACCCACATTAAATAATGTTGTAATTCTAAAGGCGGGTACAGACATTGCGAGGCATACGCAGCGCACGGCGCTCATTGTATGCTTCGCAATGTGTGGACGTTCATATTCGTGGTGTCGAGGCTACTCGTTACTCGAGGAAAAGTAATATCGTGTGTTGCGAGGAGTGCTCGGCGGTGCGCGGCGCATGCCTCACAATGTCTGTATCCGCCTTTACATTTCTGTTTTATATGATTTACTTTAGTTTATCCAACGTCTGTGTGACATTGTGTTGTAATATTCGGGGAGTAGTGCCGTTCTGCTCTTGGGTTTACGAGCTTTGAAAGCTTTTATTCGTATAATGCCGTGGTCATTTACTTAACGTACCTAATCAAACGCGACAAAATTTACTGTAATAGGAACAATATTATTATGTTGAGCAATGGCTCTATAATTTAATAACTCTATTGGTCAAGCAATGGCTTGACCAATGGTTTTCCATCAGAAAAAATGTAGGTATACCATGATGGCCTATTAAATCTAGTCTTTGCTGAAGTGGTTAGCTTCCTCTATTCCTCCATTCATTCCTCCATTTATTTACATACTCAAATTAACTTTGTTGCATCTTTACATCTATACAGATAAATAAAATGTAAAAGTCTATTTGAAATATCAAAATAAAAGCTTTTTACTAAATGCATATGAAAGTATACATATACGGCTTTATAACAAAAAAAATCCGGCCAAGTTCGAGTCAGACTCGCACACGAAGGGTTCCGTACCACCGTACAATATTTAACACTACATATATAAAAAAAATCACGTTTTTTGTATGGGAGCCCCCCTTAATTTATTTTATTTTTTATTTTTAAAGTGAATATACAACTAAGTACCTATTCTGTAAATATTTCAAGCGTCTACATGTTGCCGTTATTACTATCGAGCAAAAAACGGCAAAAAATCGCGTCTATTGTATGGGAATTAATTTAAAATAAAACAAATATTTAAGGGGGGCCCTTAAATATTCATTTTATTTTAATTATTTATTATTAAAGTGAATAATTATACAACTACTTACATATTCTGTGATATTGCAAGCGTCTACCTGTTGCCGTTATTAATATTGAGCAAAATATGGCAAAAAAATCACGTTTGATGTATGCATTCTGTTTTTAGTATTTTTTGTTATAGCCGCAACAGAAATACATCATCTGTGAAAATTTCAACTGTCTAGCGGTTCATGAGATACAGCCTGGTGACAGACAGACACACAGACGGACAGTGGAGTCTTAGTAACAGGGTCCCGTTTTTATCCTTAGGTTACGGAATCCTAAAAACATTTTTTTCTATTTTGTCTGTTTGTTCCGGCTAATCTCCGAAACGGCTGAACTGATTTTGTCGGAACTTTCACTGGCAGATAGCTAATATTTTTTTATTTGATTTTGGAACAAGAATTAGGGTTCCGCACAAAAATTTAAAAATTAAAAGTGAAAAAAGGTACATCCTTTTCTATGGTGGAGTGGTACCTACAGTACCTTCTCAAAGCAACACATTATTGATTCCCGACATCCACGCGAACGAAGTCGCGGGCACAGCTAGTATTAACATCTATTTTTTTTAAAGAAAGCTGTGATTCTGCAGGGGTTCCGCCATGTTTCGATCATGGAAAATGGCTCTCGCCTCGACTCCACAACAATAACCAACATGAAGAGGCTTATATTTAAATGTATTTCCACTAAAAGACATACAGTAAATAGACCACATTTTATATTTTTTAAACCCTCTTTATTTTAGTGGCAATAGACTTTTTCAACTAGCATAGCGTAAATATTCAAATTAAAATGACCCTAAATAATTCCTATAAGTACACAAAAACTAATCGTTTTTGGTAGAATTTTTATTGCAAAACTGGGCATACAATGCAAATAGATTCGTAAGCTAATTTTACCTATGATAGCTTTTGGGAGGAGGAGGAGGAAATAAACCCTCCCAAATGCTATCTACGAGTGTAGATAGCATTTGGGAGGGTTTACTCGCGTATGCAAATCTATGATTATGTCATTGCTATTATTGGTAAGGTTAGAGTCTTAATTTTAACCAATAAATAACGGTCCGTAAAAAAATATAGGACTGAATCGTTCATAAGACAGTACGCTGACTGGTTACAAAACAGTTTCGGTCTATCGCGGATAGAACAGTTTTATCGTGACTTAAAACAAATTTTATTCAGTAAGTATATGATCACTTTGTCTGTTTGACTGTTATGTTGCAAGTGTACGCGCCATTATTGTTTTCATAGAGCGATAGCCTGTATAATAGACAGTCTTGACTCGGTCTGCGCGCAGTCCTAAGCCTGTCGTCCACGACGCTAGCCACAAGTTAGTAACGGCTCATGAGCAGTTCACCAGATTCGAATTTACCTGATTCTCGATATACCAGATTCTGAATTGACCAGATTCACAACACACTGGATTCTCCACTCACCAGATTCTTAGATTATCAGACTTTCTACTCACCAGTTTCTCGATTCACCAAATGTTATACAGTTAGGTAACAAATTGTTTACGATTTGCAATAGGTACGTTGTTTCAAATGCAGAAATAAGGCTGTAATATATTTTGTAGATAACTAGCTAGTTATTTTGCTTATCAAAATCAAATCACCAATGAGCCAGAAAGTCACAGGTATTTCAATGGCCGTCCGTATAACCCAGTCAGGGGCTTTACTTTGTGTTACCTTGTATTATTATTATACTCTCAAAACGGTTGAGGGAAACATTTTCAGGAAACCGGTATGTCCTAGAACCAAAAATTCGAAGACATGACATGACATCTACCAACCCGCACTGTGCCCGCGTGGTTGATTACGGCCTTCTACCTCTCATTGAGAGGACGCCTGTATCCCAGCAGTGGGAACATTATAGGCTGATTATGCATGCATACCGCACATGACGCAACAGATCGCGTCGTGACGAACCGCCACGCGCCATTGAAATATTTACAACTACTGTGACATTTTGGCTACTCCTTGTTTATTTCAGTTTATATCTATCAAAAAATACTTCTAATTTCCCTACAGTTTTGACATGTTTTTGACATTAATTGTCACTGAGATGATATTGCGACTAGATTTTGAACGTTTTTAATTACGAAAATTGGCCTTCCTGGTTACTCTTGTGTAGCGTCGTGGACAATGGACCTTACAAGTGCGTCAATCTTTGTTTTCTATCAGTATAATGTCCTCTGATATCATCACCTACTAAGCGTCTGACCGCGCATGTGCAAAACGTGTTGGCCTTATGTCTCCATGACATTGGTTACGGTCTATCTTTCATACTTTCTTCATGACGCAAATGAGATCAACTGCCATAGATTAGCTGTTGACCTCTGGATGTTAGAATGTACAGCCACCGATGGGGCTCTGTCTCGCTTAGGGTCGTAGCATTATGCTGAGCGATGGCCGTTTTGAGTGGATTTGACGCATATTTTTCACCAACTTGTTTTTTTTTTTGTGTTTATGTTCTTTCTCTGCATCAATTGTTTACCGCAAATAAACGTATTTTCTTTATCTTTTTCTTTTTTACAGTAGGTAATTCAACGCTAGTGTGCGGTTAAACATTATATACTGGGTGATTAGTAAATAAAAAAAACCTCTTAGTACTAACTTCGTATTATCCTAAACACAGTTATTTCTACGACTTTTACCTTGTTTATCAGCTATTTAAATCAGTCAGTCATATATTCGTTAGCCGACCATCTCTAAAATTTTATTTGGCAACGAAAGCATAACATGGAATAATTAAATGTTAAATGTTCGATCGGAATATAAATAAAATCATGTTGTGCATAAACATTACGAAAGTTAGATTAAACCGCTAATCATTGAGGTGCAACACCCTTTCGCAAAGCAAACAGAACTAGACCTGATAAGAAGTTGAACAGTCTTTATAATTCTTCCCTCTTCAACCTTTGGTAACATCTGTTAATAACGGACATCTATTGATAGTGGAAAGGTTTCTAGACGTCATTAATCAAGATTATCTACACGTATCAGTGTTTGCAGATTTCGCTGGATTTTAGAAGATTAACCTATAAACCGTAGGCTTTTCGTAGTCTACGCGTTTATTTGAAAACCTTGGACGCGTCGAAACGAAAGTGACCGAAAATACGGAAAATACTTTGAAATCGATTTATTTTACTGTTTTTGCAAGCATCGATTATTTTTTTATTCGAATAGCAATGGAGATCAATGGTTTAATTAAATTAATAACATTAAAACCTCTTTACTGGATAATATTAAAATCACACTGTAGCACTGGGCGAATTTAGACAAAATATTTTTGAAATGCCATTAAGATTTTTTTTTTCTTCTTCAGGCAAATATGGCTTTCTGTTTTTTTTTAGCCAAACCGGCCTTTGCTTACTTAAGTTAGTATGTAAAACCTTTTCTGTTTCATTAGTAATTGATTTGTTATTTCCTAAATGTCAGAGATCAGAGATAGTTTTAGAACCATTCATGAACCATTTATATTATGACAGCTTGTCCATGAATTAAAATGGACTATGTTTATGTAAAAGTAAGTCTAGAATCTAGAAAAAAATCAAACTGGTTGCTAATTTAAACGTATAATTTATAAATTTTTTTGGCATATTGATTTTACAATCTGTGATCACTTTAACTCTTACATTAAATTATTTCTTCTTAAAATTTTAAGAAAATCATCTACTTTTACAATATTTGTAAATTGTGAGCATCATATATGTAATATCTATCACATAATTTATTTATTTTACATTACTTCATTTCTTAATTTTTGAAGTGAAAACTTCTTTAGCGGCGTTGAACACTTTTTGTAATGGGTAAAAACTGTTAAACTCGCGTCAGGGCATCGCGTCAGGACACGTGACCGTCAGGAGAGATTCCCCCCCCCCCCCATCTCTTTCTACGGCGGCGCCAACCGAAGTGAACCAAGTGAGACACGATAATGGGTGGATGGATGGATGGTGATGGCGATGGCGATGGTGATGGCGATGGTGATGGTGATGGCGATGGTGATGTGATGTGATGGTGATGGTGGACGCGGACGCGGACGCGGACGCGGACGCGGACGCGGACGCGGACGCGGACGCGGATGGATAGCTGATGGCTCGACCGTCTGTGTAGTAGCCACACTGCTGTGTATTCGTAAAATTCGTGTATATAAAGTGTTTAAAAAAATGGAAATTGAACAAAGTGCATCGATTAATGAAAAAAGTGACGCAGAAATAGTGAAAAAAATTTAGTTATATTAATTCAATTAATAATTGATTTATTTCAACGTTAATATTCAAGTTTTCACTTCTGCCGGCACTCCCGGAGTGCAACCCGTCTTTTTTTTTATTTTATCCATTGTGGTATAGTAGTTTTATTCTAGGTGCGTCGACTTCACATACTGTATAATCATAATAATTATTGTACAACATTTTAAAAACGTAACGGTGGAGTTTCTTGCCCATTCTCCTCCATACCTAATCTGAAAATGCCTTTTGGAAGGGGCGAATAGAATCAATTCAATTTTTTTGTGAATTTTGACGTTCAAAAATGTCTATAGTGTGCCTATTTAAAATAAATTATTTGACTTTGACTTGATTTTAGTAGTAGGTAGGAAATAAAATACAGAATCATAGTAGGTATTCTTGAAAAACTACCCAACAGATAGATAAGCATTAAGATTACTGGTGATTCGTGACTTTGCGCGGCAAAATCAATAGCTACAAAAGCAACTAATTTGTCAAAATCATAATAAATTGACATTATCTTATTATTCGGCGATGGATTACGAGTTTATGTAGAAGATAATTATTGTAAAAACGTTCTGGATCTTTTGTCTTGAATCATTGCTACATTAGTCACTGAGTTTTAGTAGGAGTGTCGTGATTGCCCAGTGGTTAAGGCCATATGCCATATATAAGGTGCTATAAAATATCTGCCACGGCTTCAATGGGAGACAGTATTCTGTGTACCTATAGATTACAGTAGTGACGAAATGTTGTACCCCGGAATAGTTAAATCAATTTGAGAAAATAAAGTAATTAAATAAACGTTTACTCTATTCTGAATAACGTGGTTCACAAACTACGCGCGTCGTCACATTTTGCGAAATGAAATGACGGTGCGGGAACAGCTAATTACTATGGGACGGTTTCATGCAACTTCTTCTTAGCGTGTCGATAGCAATCTAAATGGACTCGGCCCAGAATTCAGCTACTTGTTTGGCGCCATCACCAGCGTCCATCAGTTCCTGTAACGTGCAGCTGACAGGACACGCAGGACACGATATTAAGTGTCCCATCGTTTGTGGAAAAGCACCACATTTGCACTCCAAGGCGGAGTCGTCTATGAATCTCCAGGTTCTGAACAGGTTTTCTTTGCTTCGGCCAACCTGGGTCCGGAGTCTGTTTAAAGGCTTCCAGATTACCCAAGGTAACTCATGTCGAGATGGGAGGTTTTCAGCGGGTGGAACGAACGGATTGGGTGAGGAAGCACTGTCTCGCCACAGCTTCAGTCTTTCTTGAGATGATTCGCCAGTGAGTGGGACGACACACTTTAAAAAACTGTTTCGGCTTTTCAGCCTGTGTGGCACAAGGATGTTGTCGTGCAAAGGGTGTCGTCTGTCGGAGACCATTTTGGCTCTTTCGCTGGAGCTTGCCACTGCTCTGCGAACCACTGGTGGCGTTATACCTGCTAGTTGATACAGCATTTGTACCGGGGTCGGTTTTAGGCCACCAGTGATGATCCAGCACGTTTCATTTAAAGCTGTATCCACTAGCTTTGCATGGGCAGAACGACTCCACACGGGGCACGCGAATTCTCCCGCAGAAAAAGATAGCGCAAGTCCACTAGTCCGCCTAACGTCAGGCGAAGCACCCCACTTGGATGAGACCAGTCCACGAAGAAGACTGTTGCGAGTGTGCACCTTCTGCTTGATGTTCTTGCAGTTTTTGCTGAATGTTAAAGACTTGTCTAGGGTAACACCAAGATATTTAGGGGAGTTACTGTGCTCGATGGACACCCCACCCCAAACGATGTTAAGTTTGCGACCCGCCTCTCTATTGCGGAGATGAAATATGCAAGACTGGGTTTTGCTCGGATTGGGCTTGAGTGAGTTAGCGAAGTAATATGTGGCTAAGTCACAAGAGCGTCTGACAAGTGGGCCTCAACCTCCTCAAAGGTGGTGGCTCGCGACGTGAGGGCAAGGTAGTCTGCATAGAGAAAGCGGGACGTGTTGGGGCTGGACGGTTGGTCGTTGGTGTAGATATTAAAAAGAAGCGGTGCTAGGACACTACCTGGAGGTAGGCCGTTTTTCTGCGCTATCCAACGACTTCTTTCCGAGAGAAGGTGGACCTGAAACCGATGATTGTAGAAAAGTTCTCGGAGTATTCGGACAAAGTTCTGATTGCTTATCAGTGTTTTTTTGAACATATAAAGCAATGGATTAGCAAAATCCTTCAAAATGATTCAGATTATGATTGATAGTGTGTTACGCAATTAGAGTGCAGTTCGGGCGAAGTGTTGTTGGGCTTTTCGAATAGAAATTTCTCTGTGGAAGCTCAGAGTTGGATTTGTAGCTACCCGGTATATGGAAAAGGCTTGAGAAGGTATGAATCCCGTTTATTACATGGAACTTACATAAAACTGGCTGAAATTTTTATGTCTGCAGCCTAACCCTCAATACGAGTACATACGTGGTTTTATGTTATGCGTGCAGTTTAACATGGGTACCTAATTAAACGATGTAGCGGTGACCATTTTTGAATGATGAACAAATGTGACAATTCTTCATTGTCCGGAAACATGTGGCAATTAGCAAAGATTAAAGGTATTAACTCCGAATTGATAAAACAAAAAGATAATGGTGACAAATAGGTCAGTACAACCTCAGCTTAGGCTGCGTTTCCACCAGAAATGAGCGAGGATGCGTAGCGAGGGATGTGTGTGAAACCAACCAATAATATTGCTTCATATTCATAGCTTGAGCTCAGCTAGTGTTGTTATTGGTTAGTTTTACGCACATCCCTCGCTATGCATCATCGCTCATTTCTGGTATAAACGGAGCCTTATACTTACTTATTTTTACAGTCCTGCGACTCATAATGAGATAAAAATGTTTGTCTTCAAATGATTTTCATTTGTTTTGAGTCACTCAAATTTACCTAAGTCGCAAATGACAGGGCGTGCTTACCATTATTATCAAATGCAACAGATATTGCGTTAACAGTACCTATATGAAAAACTTGGAATAAGTTTTCAAGAAACCTTTTACTTAAAATCGAACCCAAAACCAATTAAATACCTATGTTGGATAAAAAAAAAACTTGTTAAACTGGTCTCTATATTATACTTAATTAATATATGGAAAATCATTTCCATCCATAAGTGTGTCACCCAAATTTAATAAGTGCCTAAGTTATAAAGCTTTAGAATCCAAATATTCTTTATTATCTTAATAAAAAAATGACGATGCCTAGAATGGATGCAGGGGTAAGTTATCTTTCATGCCCCCCGGGGGCCTTTTCCACACACACTATTGTCTACGAAATTCCGTACTTAAATTTATTAGGAACCTACCTTTAAAATATTCTAAGTACTAAAATGTAACACTTAATTCAACACTGAAACTGTCTAAGAACACTGTTTACGACGCCGACGCATTTTACACTTGAATTTTACCGCACTAACACCATGTTTTAAAACACAAAAATTACATGAAAATGTATTGGAATAAATTATTTTAGTACGACACAAAGCAGTCGCAAATACACACGCGAATAACTCATTTCACAAAACTATTTCGATAAGTCAGGTTATTATCTTTATGATAAGATATCGGCGACTCAAGGATTGATTCACAGAAAACAAATTGTTGTATGTACAAACAGCTGAGTTAACGACGTTCTTGATAATAATTGCCATTAATGACAATATACAGTGATTAATGATCGTTTATAAAGTCTCTGTTGACCTAAAGAACTTCATGTGTAAGGATATATCGACACTTATCGCTTTCATTATGAAGTTGGCATTAAAGGACACACATTTTGACGACAATGATCAAGGAATTCGTTTCAATAACTCCAAAAAATCCTTGGGATGATTGTTTTCCATTTCTATGAGAATCCTTAGGAACAGGAGTTGGTCACAAGA
This sequence comes from Amphipoea lucens, assembly GCA_947508005.1. Taxonomy (NCBI): domain Eukaryota; kingdom Metazoa; phylum Arthropoda; class Insecta; order Lepidoptera; family Noctuidae; genus Amphipoea; species Amphipoea lucens. Next base: position 15,097,235 of record OX382358.1, on the reverse strand, counting down.
TTGTGAGGTCTGAACGTAAACCTAAGGTAACATTATCTTTCTTGCCTGCAGAGCGTAATTATGTATGAAAAAAATAATAATCAATGTTTTATCACTCGCGGACAAGTGAAAGTTATCTAAGACTGTTCCTGATTATTACATAGTAAAAAAATGTTCTAGAAAATCCATTGCATTTTCCTTCGGAAAATTAAGTTTTCTATCATCATCATCATTATTTCAGCCGAAAGACGTCCACTGCTGGACATAGGCCTCCCCCAAGCACCTCCACTTCGACCGGTTTTGTGCTTCTCGCATCCAACGAGTTCCTGCGGCCTTCACAAGGTCGTCGGTCCACAAGTTTTCTATACTTAGTACTTAACAACTATCATTTTCAGCTAGCAAATGCGATTTATGCTTTATAAGGAACTATTATAATTACGTACGGCGAGAAGTTGGCTTACGCAGTATTTTCAGTATTAAAGTGTCAAACAATAGTTTACCTGCAAGTATCCTGTCGGTACACAGTACTCTGTCCAATCGAACTGGCATACGTGGGTATCCTGTGAAGACTGCTAGATGGGTATATCTGCGGCGGCCTTAGGAACTCACTACCACCCAGCCCAATTCCAAGCATAGGGGTGCCAAGCATAGGTGTGTCAACCACAGAGCTGTCGAAAACACTTGTCTCATCCGTCTCCTCCTCAATGACCCCAGGCTTATAGAATATTTTGCCAGCAGACAGCCCTGGCTTAGTTTTCCCATCTTTTTGTTCTTCGTTCCGAGCTTGCATTTCATAAGACGAAGCCGCTTCCGTCATTGTTTTAAGGTTAACAATTGTCACAAAAGTGTCCTCACGTATTTTCTAATGGCAGGCATTTTAGTTAACGCGTCCTCTAACGTCATCGTGGGTTTTGTTTTAATGCGTTGTTGTTTCTTCGACATATATGGAAGTACCTGGAAAATATACATTGATTTAAGGAAATGATTATCATACTCTCGATGCAGTAAGGATTATTGAGTTAGCGGTTGGTAAACAGAGGTAGACCAACCCAACATTCAATATTCAAAAACGGCACAATGTCGAACTATTAGATGACACGTGGAAGTAGGACGGGATATCGTAATTATCGGGTGTGAAAAAGAGACAAGACAACGAAAACTTGGTTTATTAGCCAAATTTTAACGTGCCACTTGCAGGGTGTATATTACATATCTACGTTTTAGTATGTGATATCATTGATTAGGCCTTTTTTTAAATTAGTGTAAGCAGAATTTGTTTTTGATTTTATGTCGGGTAATATCTATATCTGTGACCATATCTATTCTCATACCTACGTCATATTCATAGTATACTGATCCATTAAAACAAACTAAATATTCGTACAGATCGGTGTCTAAAACTCAAGAGTTCACAAGTGTCATGTCAAATTCAATTAGCTCAGCATCTGCGTTCCTAATTACTTGTTTAATACTACGAATACTATGACGTAACACGCATGGCGCTATGTAGCCGAGTCTAGCCGTATTGCATGACGACATTATAAGAAGGATAAAAAAGAAAATTTAAATTTGGTGCGAATCAGAATGAAGATGATTGAAAATGCGGATACTACTGCCATCTGTTACCGAGTAGCAGAACTTAACAGTACTTCCAACAGTTCCAACATGTCGAGTTTCTTATTTTATTGGTATTTAAATTACAAATTGGGGATTCGAGAATTTCGAGTTTTACTCGACTACGGAAAAGCAAAAAGGAGGGTTATAATTAAAGAACCTACTTATTAGTGCTTTTTACGTAACCAAATAAGTAAAATAGAATTTTTGAATAAGTTTGGTAAAGTCAGGGAAAATTAATTGTTAAGCAAATTGATTACCAACTTTATTTTCTGTAATTAAATTGAAATCACAGCTGTCATTCTTTGACAGTTGTATGAAATGGCTATAACACGGCACATTGACGTAGGGTGTCAATTTGCTTAACAATTATTTTTCCCTGTTTGCACAAATATACACGTTTCGTCCTTGTACCCATCAGGATGTGGTCGATCTTTATACCTTACAGTTTACACAGTAAGTGTTGCTGAGTAGTGTCGGATGTTCCCTCCCACAGGACCTGCACTTATTGCGGAAAACCTCATAGAATAAAATTCCGCGCTTATCACGTTCCTTGTAAGAAGGAAGGAGGAATTGATAATGATGTTTCTTTTATTAGTTCACGCGAAGCTGTTGGAAGTTGGAACTGTAAAGGTGAGTTTGGAATCTTTTTTCTATTGAAGACGCTGGCATGTAATGTGCAGCATTTAAGTACCTCAAGAATTGTTCATAGCAATTTTCTCCCATACATCATTTTGGTTATGACTGTTACGGAAGGTCCACTTAGCACATCCAAGGAAAGCTCACCTGCTTGTTACCTCATTAATTTCGTACGCAAAATACGCGCATAGACGTGGAGTTGCGGACACCAGCCCGTATTACCTATTACCTACCTACCTCATTAATAGGTAGTAGATTTATTCACTAAGGGAATAAAGCAGTTTCTTATGTCACGAGGGAGGTTTGAATCCAGAAAGCAACGAAGGGTTCTAGAGAAGGATAGAGTTAAGACTAGAATCCTGGGTGCAGCGAGGGATTCATACTCGCCCAAGAAGAAGACACCTTTGTCCCCGAGGAGAATACTGTACTTTTCACACCTTCAGCAAGTATAAGCAATTCGATTTTCTAGTAAAAAGTTGTTTGTTTCTTTTTTTTGTATAAAAGTTTTCATATGAATTTTAGTGAAGGTTTTACAAAGCGTACCTAATTTTAAAAGACACTTAAAGCACATATTAACGATATGACATTTCCTGGTTTAATTCGACACCGTCTAGTTTTTCTTCATACCCACAGCACTGCCCTTCACAAAAGTTATGATTCATATCAAGATATTTAAAGTTTAAAGTTCGAACGCCAAGGAATAAATCGTCATCTCGCAGTAAGACCTAAAACAACCAATCAAAAGCGGCCAGTCCGTTTACTCACATTCTGCGAAGCGTATACCTGTCCATTGGTGAAGGTCGGTCTCAATTGCCGGTGTCTGTTCGGTAATTAATAAAGTACCCTGCCCCTGCCTTGTTTCATGTATTCGGTACTTAGGCCCTTGTCGAACGATGTTTGAGTTTTAACTGGATTTGGTTACTATGTTGCTACAGGAAAAATCTGAAGCGTCTCAGCTGGCAATTGGTAATACTTTAATGTTCCTCTATCTCTTTAAGGAGTACCTACTTTTATATCAAGCTAGTCCTTCCATAAAGGTCGAACATAATAAAAGCCTTATAGATATTGTTGGAAGTACCTACCTAAATGACGATTATGGAAACAAGTTACCTAATTCGGAGAAATAGATTTTATTTTTTATTACCAATACTTTTTCTTAGATGCATAATACTAACTATTTTATACTAAGTACTACCTAACTTTACGAATAAATACAAAAACAAAAGGGCACTTGGGCGTTGAAGTATTCACCCGCATCGCTGTCATCCGGAAGTGCCCAGAAGACTGGCAGCATTGCCACGTTGAATGGCAATGCTAATTCTTTGGCCAAAGAATAACCTATCCCTGTGGTCACGCGAGAAATTTCCCTATTTAGGAGACGCGCACTCAGCCCCCATGACCCGACCAAAACGGCTGAAAACTGTAGTTACCCATAAGGGTCTCAGCAGCCGTAGCAGCGGCGCCAGCAGAGCCCGCCGAGCTAGGAACATGAGAAGGCATAAGGGTATCGACACAAGTTGCGTCCCACACCAGAGGCCTACCCACTTCCAAGGCAACAACGTCATACCGTCTGATCTCTTCCCATCGCCCACGTACCAAGCCGTTTGGTTCTTGTACACCTTTGGTGACAAGGGCTCGACGAATAATATCTTTGATGTTGGCGTGCCGTGCTATGCGACCTGCGCTCTTGCAGCAGGATCAGCCATGATGCCCGAGAGAGTCGACAGCTTCATCGCAGTGACATCGATGCAGAGCAACACAAGGTGCGCCCAAGCGGAGGCACGTAGCGAGCCGAAACGATGAATGTTTAAATCTTTTGTTTTTTTGATATTTGTGTATATCTTTCCCGCGGTTAATCAGTACATAAATAAGTTTTGTTTCTTTCTTTTTTCTATCATCCCAAAAAGTCTGTTCTACTCCCAAACATGAAACTATTCACTTACTCTTAAATCTGTCTGGAGAAATGCAGTATCACTAAAATATATACAACTTATATGGTTAAAAGTGATTCGAAGTGACAAATCGTAAAAAACACGTACCAAGAACTAAATCGCCTGCGAAATCTTTCATATTTGTAAAAAACCAGAAATAAAAAAAAGTAATTAATAAAATAATTAATTATAGTAAGTATCACTTATACCTACTTACCTCCTATTAAATTTTTCCTGCACAAAACTTAGAATTTTCCGTCTTCATATAACGGTCATGTCTAGGTCTCTAGGCAAATGCACAAGTATGGCCAGGCTATTACCTAAGTAAGGTCCATGTGAAAATATAACCATGTTGAGGTTAATCACGTCATAAAATTATTGTGAGGTCTCTTATAATGGCTATGTCAGCTGACTGCAGCAAAGTCTGACTAGATAGAATTTTGATAAGATCTAGGTAATGAATTATACTGTCATTATAATATATGTCCTTCAAAGACTTAAGGGATTACAACCAGCTTCTTTTTCAGTTAAAGAAAAGTAGTTAAGCGGATAACCAAATTCCTATTTCGGAGTAGAACAGATTTCTTTTTTGGGATGATAGAAAAAATAAAGAAAGAAACTAAAAGTATTTTTTAACCACAGGAAAGACGCACACAAATACGTGCCAAAAAATAAAACAAAAGATTCAAACATGCGTCATATCCGTCTAAAACGGTCATCGGTCAGTATACTATGGGACATATTTTAAGCATGCTTATAAAGCACCCAGCACTAATCTTCCAATAGATTTGGGTAAGTAACCCAAGAGGCACATTAATCCGCTGGTCGATCGGGCTGATCGATCAGGACCAGATCCCTGGATCATAATGTGTGTGGCGCAAATTACAAAATATATGAGCAGTGAACAAGAGGCCTATAGGTAATGTTCCCACTACTGTGACACAGTATCGCCCACTCCCTCTCACAGAGAGGAGGCCCTCTCTGTGAGAGGGAGTGGGCGATAATCCACCACGCGGGCCCAGTGTGGGTTAGTGGATGTCACATGTCTTCGAGGACATGCCGGTTTCCTCACGATGTTTTCCTTCACCGTTTTACGACATTACATACACAAAGAAAAGTGCCTGCCTGGGTTCAAACTGGAGCTGATACTGCTCCCAAATACAGAGGCCTAGCAGAGATATGGAATGGTGATAGATAATGGTTCGCCCTTAAACCATCTCAATAGTAACATTACAAACGAAAACTAGCAAAACATCCCTCTTGTTTGGAGTCTTGTGCCATACCTGGGCCTTAATTCACTATGACCGCTTAACGATTCCTCACTTGGAAACCACGTCAATTCCTTGGCTATTCCCGCCAATCTCGCGTTCAATTCGTGCGGTTTCGTTCATTGTATCATAGATAATAAGGCCCCTGATACAAAAACCGAAACTAGTTTGGGAATGTTGGCTTAGATTTCCGTTTCCTTAAATATGTGCCGTGTCACAGACTTCACCGAACCAGTCATCGTTTAAAGTATCTCAACTAACATCACGAGGATCCCAACATAATGATCCATAAGTATCACTTAACTATAATAGTTCGTAATAGCAAAATGGGTTGAACTAGGGATCCTTCACACGCCACGGACGATAAATGGTTGAATTGCATCTCATTGTGCTTTAATGAACATTGCCAACCATTATGCTTGTTCAGCTGATCTTTTATTTAATAACAGGAAATTATGACAGCTATGACAAGAGAAAGCGTTATTGTTATGATTTATGGAATATATACCTATATGTATTTTGTTTTGTACTTAGTTAATTGGGTCAGCTACATGTTTTGTTTTTACCATTGGTTTCTGGATACCAAAATATCACTTACTAGCCTGCGACTTCGTCTGCGTGAATTTTCTTGTTCCCCCGACCTACCTCATCGCATCGCATCACCTGTCCACATCACTTCGTTTTCGCTTAGCGTTCTTTCGGATTTTTTTCTTTTTGCTCGGCCCCTAAGGATCAAAGCGTGATATTAAATAGCCTATAGCCTCCCTCAAGAGTTGAACTATCAAATGCAAAAAGAATTTTTCGAAACCGACTGGTAGTTCCAGAGATTACCCCTAACATACAAACAAATTTTACTTCTTTATAATTTTAGTATAGATTACCTCTTTGTAATAATAGTATAAGTAGATATCTTTACCACAGATTGATGGTCTAAGAAAACGTTATCCCTTTTGAACATAACCCTCCCTGGATTATGTTCAAAAGGGATAACGGTGGCTAGGGAGCAAGTGATCTGCCAAGCCCTCACCATTCCCTGGGGCTTAATTCCTTGTGGTAAACATGAATCAAGGGTTGCGATTTACGTTTGCTTTAGAGATATGAGTTCTGGGTTGGCGCTATTACCGGTTGGAGTTTTACGGGATTGGATTTATAGGTGTTGAGGCCCAGATGGATTGCAACCCAAAGCACTCAAACTGGGTATGAGAAAATGGCAACCCTGTAGACTTTGGTGGCTAGCAGCAGCCCTAACCGGCCACGACTTTTGGCTTAGCGGCAAGCGGCTCAGTTTCTTTTGTCTAGCCGTTGACGCTGCGAACGGTGCGTCGTTGCATGGTTCATGCATTTTGGTATACCTATTTGTTTTTACCGCTCGCCGCCCCGCGCTAAGCTGCCGCTGATACTGGCGAGCTCGTGGCCAGACCGTAAGGCCGGTAAGGCGTTCCTTTACACATAAAATAAAGCCGCTTCAATCAAATATGTCAAGAAATCAGTTCTCATAAAACGATTCGCCAGAACCTTTAGGTACGTTAAAAGTTCAAACACTCATATAAGGATGCGCTTGCATAATAAAATGACAGTAAAATTATTAATTCTTCATTTATTAAACACTTGTCAACTTTAAAGTGGGCTGTTTAAGTCTCGGAGCACAAAATTAACCTTAAAACGATTTGTAATTTGTACTTGGGCAGCAGGTGAAGTAATGGCGCAGGTGCATGTCCTCTCACTGTATCTATTATGTTTAAAATTCTATAGAAATTCGAGGTTATGTCATAATTTTATATCTATAGGTATAAATAAAGAATGTTGGGTTAGTTATTACACCATTAATAACTCAAGAACGGCTGAGCCGATTTTTATGATGTTTGACTTGTTGGATTTATCTCCGCCCTGAATAGCAGAACAACTATTAAAATAGAGAAAAAAAATTATTTAATAAAATGAAAATATTAAAAAAATGATGATGATATATGATTGATTTGTGATGATTCATTTTCTCATACATTTTGTATTGAACGGCTTTTTTGATGATATCTCGAGAACGGATTAACTGATTTCATCTATTGATTCTAAGACGGTACGAAGTTCGCCGGGCCAGCTAGTTGAGGATAAAATAACAGTTTAAAATTGTATACTGTTTGCTCAAGTCAGCGGAAACTTGTCGCAGCCTGTACCTATTTGTATTGTTCAATAGGTTTTCCTCGTTCGACAATCTTGTTAATAAAGAATGCAAAGATGAATATTGATAAGGGAGTAATCAAATCCATACTGTCCATACTAATATTACAAATGCGAAAGTTTTTCTGTCTGTTATATCGGATGCCGATGAAATTTGGCACAACGGTAAACAATGACCCAGTATGTATAGAGGACATAATTATGATTTTTATTCCAGGAGTACGTTCCGGTGGTCTAATTTTCAACCGCCACTCGAGCGAAGCCGCGGGCAAAAAATAGCAACATTTACAAAGCAGCTTTCAAGATTGTTGGAACTAACCAGCGGGGTAATTGCGTAACACACTATCAGTAGCAATGGCTTTCATTTAGACAGTTCAACAACATTCATAGCGTTATTTACGCTGTTGAAAAAACAAAATTTTCGAACATATGAAGCAATATCGTCTAAAATTATTCAGATTGTGATTGTTAATGTACAATGTATTACGCAATAAGGGTGTGCAATCTAGATGACCATAAAGCAACATACCGGAGTGCGTTTCAACAAATACCTAGTTCCTATGTTATAATGTTGGCTCCCCTGTCCTCCACTAGGAGTGTATGTATTTTGTGCCTATGTCTGTCAAGATAGTAGATATGGGAAGACGATTCTCCGGTTTTTTTTAAGATTTATAAGGTGTCCGTGTTAAAATCATGCCCAAAACATTAAGGAGTGGTGAAGAATAAGAAGTGGTATACATTGTTGCCAACATAACGGCACAGGAACTATTTGTTTAAACGCACTCACCGATAGAAAAACAACCTACACATAGAAACGTCATTTTAGGATATTGTCATATAGGTCCTTCAGTAAAACGGCTTAACAAAGTGGCCGATTTGCAGACAGGAAGTCTATATTGGGACAGGAGCCTATTAAAGTAATTGACATACAGATAGCATGCGTTAGCCAATCCCTGATTTGATTAGGTAGCCCTTCTCCCAAACATCATAAATAGATTATGATACGAGGTTTTTATAATTGGCATAGAAAGCCATAAAAATTGGAATAGAGGAGTTTCAAGCCTGGAACGAGAACTCTCTGATATTAAGGACATATTATAGAGTAATTGGAAGCTAATCAAAATGTGGTAAGTTGCGAAGAATCACAACAGTAGCTGATGAGGATTCAAGGATTGAGGAAGACGTCTGCCATGATAACGTTTACAAATGACCTATAATCACCTACACAGCGGGATAATTGCGTAACACACTATCAATAGCAATGGCTTTCATTTTGACAATCTACAAAATTCATTGCGTTATCTACGTTGTTGAGCGGACAAAGGGGTTAGAAGATTTTTGTATGGAGGGTGGCCCTAAGGTCGGCCGCCATTTTGATTTTTTTTCAGAATCGCGGTGTACAACAAAAGTTATATATTTAGATAGAGGACGCTTATACAAACAAAAAATGTTACATAACATAATATCCTAAAGCGTCAGGTTTCGGAGTTATTCACCAAAATATATGTCGAAAATAACAAGGATTTTTTTGTTTTTTTTCCCTCCAGGAAAGCATATTGAACTATTTGGGGTATAAGAAACCTTATGAAACCTTTATGGAGAAGAAACAAATGAAGAATAGACATTTTTTAAACAAATAATTAAAAACGGCTATTTATAGTTCGTTTTTTAATCCCAGAGACTAATCTGACATTTAAGTATTTTGTGTTTTCGTTTTTTTTTAGTATAGAAGTTTGACTTTACACTTGTCAGATTAGTCTCTGGGATTAAAAAACGAACTATAAATTGCCGTGTTTAATTATTTATTTAAAAAATGTCTATTCTTCATTTGTTTCTTCTCCATAAAGGTTTCATAACGTTTCTATTACCTCAATAGTTCAATATGCTTACCTGGAGGAAAAAAAAACAAAAAAATCCTTGTTGTTTTCGACTTATATTTCGGTGAATAACTCCGAAACCTGACGCTTTAGGATATTATGTTACATAACATTTTTTGTTCGTATAAGTGTCCTCTATCTAAATATATAACTTTTGTTGTGCACCGCGATTCTGAAAAAAAAATCAAAATGGCGGCTGATTTTAGGGCCAAAACCTTCAAACCCCTTTTTCGAACATATGACGCAATGTATTAACAATATCCTTCAAAATGATTCAAATTGAGATTGATAGTGTGTTAAGCAATTTTGACTTGGTCGACTGGACCCGCGGTTCCAGTTCGAGTGGGTCCAGTTGACCAAAGACTCTAGGGTGCTGTTTTAAGAAATTATAGATCTATCCCCTCCTTAAAGTTCCTACTTTATGGACTAAGGCAAGAAAGGGGCTGTTATTATTAAAATCCTGTGTTGTCCCACTGCAGGGCAAAGGCCTCCCTACTCTCTTTCCCCTTCTCTCTATATAAAGCTTCTGAGAACCAGTTCTTGTTGAAGGAGTCCAGCTCATCCCGCCATCTCCGTCTGGGCCTGCCGCGATGTCGCTTGCCATAGAGGGACCCATAGGGGGCATAGTAAGTTTGGCCCACTGGTCGTCTGACATGCGGCAGATGTAAAAGAGCTGTTATAAAATAAAATACCCCAAATGCAGGGAGTACGAGAAATATGTAGTGGTTAGCCAACATTTGTATATCTTTATGAACGACAAACCATTAACGATGACACAACTATAAGTAGCAACAAATTTTGCCCGATCTCCTAGTTCTACCGCACCGGCTCAGCCCACGAATTAATAAGGGGCCGTCCATAAACTACATCAAACTAATTTCATGATATTTGGAGCCATCCTCCGCACCCTTGTCACACACAGTGGTCATATTTGTGTAGCCCCTCCCCTGGTGTGACAGATTTTGCAATTTTAAAATTGTACCTTATAATATTGTTAGACTTGGTACCTACCCAATATTTTAAAGTTTTTAGGGACGAAACGTCACAAACTTAATGACTCGTCCGACCCCCGCGGCCCCGTTGTCACACTTTGTTAAACCCGTCCCTCCCCTTACTGTGTGACATAATTTATAGATACGGCTAAAACCACGTGATTCAACATTAACGTGCGGCGCGTGCCTGACATCTCACCTACATGCTCCACTTACTTGAGCTAATCATACGATGACTGTATTATTTACAAGTTTGCTTTTATTTGCTGTGGGAGTTAAGAAGGCAACCAGTTTTAGCTAAGTTGAAAGAAGATTCGATGTTGATCCTATATCTATAATATTACAAAGATTTCTATTTAAATGTTTGGACTCCTTCTGTGCGGACCTGGTCTGGCGAATAATACAGGTTAGGTACCATGTAACCTAGCTAGGACTCCATATATTCAATTCTGTTAATTGTTACTCTCTTTACGATTTATCCGATTGTTAACTTATATTTATCGTAACAGACTGTACCACACTTTTTTAAATAAATAAATGATTATATTATTAAAAAGGTAACATTTTTGAGTTTGTTTGGACGGGGTAATCTGATATGATTCCCAAAACTAATGGGAAGCTCGGTGGCGGATTTACACATTTGCTGCCAGTAGACTATTAAAATTTTGCCGCCCCTACCGACCTGTACAATAATGTCCCATGTCATTTGTATACTGCGTCGCCTTTTCTTCAAAATACTTAAAAATAATGTTCTCGTTCATCAGCTACGAAAAACTTGCAAAGAGATTTGTAAAGATCGGCAACTGTGATAAAATCTACGGTCGAAGCCTGAATTTGAGCATTCACTTTGTTTATTCTTTCCATAAAAACATGGTAGGTATATAATATTAATCTTTTTAATTTCAGTAAGACATTTAAAAAAAATGTTAGCCCCAAATTTGCCGCCCCTAAAATCTGCCGCCCTAGGCTCCAGCCTACTCAGCCTATCGGTAAATCCGCCACTGGGGAAGCTACAGTATTGCCAAATTTTATAGGATATATTTTATGTTAAAACAAGAAAGATTCACGCGGACGAAATCGCGGGTGGAAGCTCACAAGATATTAAGTGGCTTTATTTGAGTATAAACAAACAGGTAAGATTAATACCTATACTCAATATGTGCAATGGACTTGAAAATTGCAATGCACTCATACGCAAAAATATCCAGGAAGCTAACGCAGTAATGAATCTCGACATTTACGACACTATCGTCACAGTCTTTATAATACTGTGGTATCATAATCATTGTATTGTAGGTATGTGATCGATTTGCTTCTAGCGAAGTAGATCTGCACCCTAATTGCGTAACACAGTATCAATCATAATCCGAATCAGTTTGATGGATATTGCTGATCCATTGCTTTATATGTTCAAAAAATTAGCCTGCTCGACAACGTAAATAACGCAATGAGAATGTTTCAGTTAGTGTGGTACGAAATTACCCCTCTGTCTGTCTGCCTGTCTGTCTGTATGTTACCTTTTCACGCCTAAACCGCTGAACCGATTTATATAAAATTTAGTATAGAGACAGTTTGAGTCCCGGAAAAGGACATAGGGTAATTTTTATCCCGATATTCCCGCGGGATCGATACTTATGCGGGTGAAACTGCGGGGCGCAGCTAGTACGAATATAAATCAATGAAATTCAACACTTACTTATTTTTTTAGTGATCCTCTTCGACTTACCTGGTCTCAATGGAAACTCAAGCAATAATAAGCAATATTCTACCAAGATATTGTAGTGTTCCACAAATAGGGACGATTAAAGATGCGTTTTATGCACTTCATCATTGATTTCTATATAATGAAAGCCGCATACTTATAAATCTTCAAGAAATATCACCATTCTGGCAAATAGACCAGAGTCCAACTGATGGCTATATTACAGCCAGCGACATAACACAGTAACAGTAGCAATGGCTTTTGACGGTTAAACAACATTTATTGAGTCATTTACGTTGTTGAGCAGACAAATTTTTTGAACATATAAAGCAATGGATTAGCAATATCCTTCAAAATGATTTAGTGACAGATTTGACAGGTTCAATTTATCTTTGAACAAACCCACCGTCGTTGTTTATTTTTGACAAAAGCCTGATTCGACCAAATTATAATTCAAGGAAGTCGAATTCCTAGAGATGCTACTCGTAAATGCAAACTTGGTAGACAAATTAAACTAGACCCTGATCCTGATGAAGGTTGTTTGCAATTTAAATATTTTCGCAGAATAAACTATAACGTAGGTAAATGTCACTAAAATGGTGCCAAGTCGCAAGTTCACTGTTTGTTTGAATATGCTAATGCACCTACGTACTCCACTTTGATCTTGACTAAGATTCTGATTGATTACCTCATGAACTTAAATACTTTGAAGAATTAATGGGTATGGAATTATGGGTTCACATGATCTGACCAGGATTATGGACTTTAAAAGAGAGAGTCAGATAGGAAACGCCGACCGCTTCTAGCTTATTTTTTTTTTATAATATGACGCGTAAAAGTAGTTCCTATATATATCCTATTTACATAATAAACAATTTCATTTCATATGTAAAAAGATAACTTTACTTCTGTATCTCTAACGGGTGTTGGATTATTCGGTCAGTGGGTCGTCTTAGGGGCGGAGTCAAGAATCGAAGACTCCAAAAAGTTTCAAAGTAAATCAGCTGTTCAAAACAATGAGTAAAGACGTGATTTTCCGTCATACATCAGCTGTTGTCATAGGATAGAACTACCTACTCAATTATCGTTGTTATATTATTTGAAATTCAAATGAGACTCGCATAGCAATCACAGCAAAACCTGATATTCTGGGCTTTTAATAAAAAATATTATGCGAAAACCACCTTGAAAATGCGCAACATTTAATTTTGATCGAATATATCCTCTTTGTATACAAATGTTATGTGACGGATGGTTCACGGATGGCGCTAAAACCTGTTGTCATAGTTATTTTGTTCCTGACAAATAATTACATTTTACTAAGGTAGGTTAGAAACCGCAATTTTATAACGACGACGGTATGTTTAATACAGTAGTAGAATACCATTAGATTGAATAGAGATAGTATTAATTGTATCAACTTTGTTTATCTTGTGTTTGATCTGAAACTAACCTCTAACCAACATTCCGAACCGTAAAAATGGGGGATTCAGACATCCACTGGCTGGTAATATTTAAGTTCCTTCATGGTTTACTATTCCAGAACACACTAGTGCCCCAATATTATTCCTTTTCAGTCTAGAATCGTTGTCCCGAATTAAGTTTCATCAAAAACATTCGCGTCTTCGAAACTTACCGCGTTTATTAAACTCGAACATCTTCAGAGCTTTTCATTACACTTGCAACTTTCACAAATACTATCACATACGCTGGCAACATCGATATTTTCGGGGCGGGGTTACGTTAGGGTTGTCACTGGTACGCTATGCGTGTGCGCATCGTACGCCGGGAGAGCGTGAACTGGCCTACCAGCAACATGTATACCTCGTCGGTACCTATTCCAATTGTGAACCGCGATTATTTAACTGTCCACGCGTTCGGAAACAATTGACTGCGTTTGCTTTTAGACTGTGCAGATAAGATTTTGCATGTCCAGTTTTGTTTTTAAAAATCTAGTTTCCTTTTATGGTATTGGCGTGGGCTCGCCCATGTTTGAGGTTTATCGTTAAAATATTTTGTTTAGAAAGATAAAGCGTAAGGGTTGGGTCAATGAAAATCTCATAAGGGCTTTGAATGCTCGTATTATATGTATGTGGTGTATGTTTTTTCTAAGCTGACCTACGTTTAAACGAGATACAACCGTCTTTAAAAAAAATTAATTGCGCCATTCGCCGACTCTGCAGCCTCACCGTAAACTACCCGCAACTCAAACTTATCATTTTACGCTTACTTGCAACCACAGCTAGCAACATGGTGGTTTATAAAATGTATGCGGTAATTCTGGTGGCTTTAATTTTTCCTCTTTATTGTCAAGGTTTATTTCATCGCTGGGGGCGTCTATTACGACGACACCTGCAAGAAACTGCAAAGATATTTTCTTACTATGGACCAACACATCCTTAGTTCTAGATTAGCAACCTGCTTACTTGTTGCAACAGCAACAGCCACTCGAAACTGACACACGCCCCCGAAAATTGTGCAAGTCGCACCTATGTCTTATTGTTATCCGTCATTCTTCGACACCGACACGTCTCATTTGTCGTCTGTCTGTCAATCATTCATACAGAAACCAATACAACATGGTCTACCATTTTCCCATAATCTGTTGCTGCTTACTGAACTCTCATAAGGTCTTAATAAAGTGGTTATGTTTTTTTTTGTAATGGTTACATCAAAGATGGATGATACAGTTTGTAAGTAGCAGGTGAATAATGGCGACAATTTGTAGTTGATGTCCATTTAGGTTTTAATTACGAAATTCACTTGTTTTGTTGGTTCATTGTACGGGACATGTTAAGTTGTCAGTTAGTGTGTTAATAATGTTTTAAACCCATAAGGAGTCACCTACAATGAGATTTTCTTACACCTAGGTTCGTCTCGAAATATTGATAAGGAGGCTTGTATCCCAGCATTGGGAACGTTACATGCTGATTATGCTCATGCTTGTGCATAAAAACCACTGCATTTTAAAGATTATGCAATTTTTTTGTATGACCTCAGGGTGGCTGGAGCATCAACGCGGAACCTGTCCATGGATTGCGTGATTGCGTAACACACTATCAAACTCAATCTGAATCATTTTGAAGGACATTGATAATCCATTGCTTCCTATGTTTAAAAAATATCGGCTCAACAACGTATATAACGCAATGAATGTTGTTGAACTGTCAAAATTAAACCCATTGCTACTGATAGTGTATTACGCAATCCTCATGCTCAACTCCTCCTGCGTTAAAATTTTTCATCGGTTATTTAAAAAAAAACTTTGATGTGCCATACCATACATTTTGACCGCGTAAGTATTGCACTTTACTATGAAACAACAGATTTTTTTTTAACCAATGGAAATTTCTATACGAATAACCTTGTATACGATGTTTAGGTATGTACTTACCACTTTATAAGATAAAAAACAACGGCAAGTAAGTAAACGGCGGTAACGGTCAATTGCAGTACTTTAACTAAAGCTTCCTTGCTCGTAGTCTTTGTCATGCCCTACTGACAGGCTGGTCTGTACCTACAGTTAAGAGCAAATACTGAAGATTGGCGAACAAAGAGATTGGGTTATTGGCGACCAAGGCGAGTAGATGGGCCTTTGTTTGGCTATCAAGACGCAACACACGTTTCGACTGCAATAGATAATGTCTAGGCGAGACTATGCGTTGGCTAAGCTGCATTTGCATATTTATGTCACATTTCAAGTTAAAGTTAGACTAGGCTTGAACGTTGACAAGCTTGTAAGTTTTTGTGGATATCTACTACCTAGAACCTTGTTACTTTTTGATCTATATAAATGAAAGAAAGAAAATACGTTTAAGTATTTGTGGCAAACGTGACGCATCAAAAAACCACAAACAAAAAAAAAACAAAATAACAATTCGGGAGAAAACATGCGTCACATCTACGCAAAACGGCCATCGCTTAGCATAATGCTAAGACCCTATACGAGACAGAGCCCCAGCGTTGGTTTTCAGCGATAACCGTGATGACGTCAACCAGTGCAGCATACGATAATATACGTTTGAGGCAGGACTTAGCTCTTACTCTTCTTAGTTTCTAATTTTCGTACGCATAAACCAAGTAAGTCTGTCTGCTTCTTTTCTTAGATAGATATGTGTTTGTTTAATATGCCTACTTAATTAAGTAGGTAGCTGTCCAGTTCGAAATTATTAGGTATTAAATTAATAAAAACTTTATTGCCAAAAAGATTACAGGAGGTTTTACAGCCCCAAACTAGGCAAGCCTGTATCTTGAATAAGTACCTACCAATTCCATTTACCACCATAATACCATTACCATACCACCAAACCATTATCATTACCATATTGTATTATTCCTTTACCAGTTTTTTAAACATTTATTTTACAAAAATATCGGTAATAAACAAGTAAAATAGATTTTCTTTACATTACAAAAAAAATAAGCAAATAATATCCAAGAATAAAAATTAAAGAAAAAATAACAAACAGAGCAAAATTAATACCTAAGTAGAAATTTTAAGTTAAGTGAAGTAGGCCTATGTAAAGCCCCATTCCCCTTATGTGCATGTAGGCATCAACAATGACTATTGGTGGATAAAGTGAATTCCTATGATTTTATAAAGGCTCACCTAATACCCATACAAAAAATTGCTATTTAATTGCAATTGACAACAATTGCTTTTTTTTTTCCTAGTCACATCCCACTTGCTTCTACGCTCGCAGGTGCGAACTAAACAATCAACATATCGTTGATCACTCTTCGTAATACGTGTAACATCCTCAGCACTCAGCAGGTTGGAGTCAGCCAACATGACAAATGGATGACAGCTCGGCGTTCAAGAGCACGCCGATTATCGAATTACGTTCCCCGCGTGTCGCGTTGCTCTTTCCTCTGTCATGGCCACTGCTCTTTCCGCCTCCATAGAGTTGCCAGATGTGGGCATATGGAATTTAAAATACGAATACCTATTCTTTCATCGTTTCTGGTGAAGTTATCTCCTGTTTGGGTGAGATAAGAGGGGTGAAAGTGAGATGTTTTTATGTTGGTCTAATGTTGAAAAGTTGCCAAAATGTAAAATCATATTATACCCATTAATTCCTCATCGTACATGCTTGTAATCTGCCATAATATAATACTAACTGTAATTCTTCTTCTTCACTAGACTTGGTCGACAGATTTGCAATCAAAGTTGATAAGCTAACAATGAAAACACTGCTGCCAATTCTCTTGACAATTCAATTGTCTTCCATGTTTAACCTTTTCCACAAAGTTCGTCTCTTCTAGCATAGAAAAAACTTCTAGACCATGAAAGAGATTTGTCCAAAAGTGTATCTATACCACCAAAACATAAAAATGTACAATAATAGAAATGATCCCCACACTGGTAACACTTCGTCCGGGCTGAATATTGCATCCTGCCGGCCATGACAAAACGACCAGGATGGTGCCATGGAAGTGCCAGGAATTACAAAATGTCTACAATGTTGAGGGTTGTTGCAATCAAACTATTTTCTGGTGACCCCACTCTACTGTATTAAATTTTCAGGCTCCAATTTACTGGTTTCTACTAGGACACTAGGTAATTGATGGGGCCTGTCAGTTTTTTGACCTGTTGCTAGACACAGCCTCACCACCCAAACCCGGGATATAATAAAGCTTTAATTTTAATCGAAAGAACCCTTTCTTGCATTAAGAAAAACTCTTAAATCTTTTCTAAAGATCCTCGAAGTGATTCAAGCTTCAACATTAGGCTTGAAAGCGTTTGCATCGATATCGATGTCCCCTGGGCCCTGATAAAAACCAGCTGGACGTATCAGCAGGTCTGTGTTTTGTGGGAAAACCCAAATTAATTAAAAGAAAGAAAATACAAAACACACACAACACAAAAAAACAACAACAACAACAGACACACACAACACAACAACACACACAACAACAACAACACAACACACTACAACATTCGGTATCTAGTTAAGGTGAATGCGTAGTTGTAGCCCGCGAAATTCAATTTTTCTTACGTTTTTTGCAGTTTTCAGGTCAGTGTCAGGTTGTATCTTGATGAAAATTTGATTCGCGACTATAACAGGTACGTATTCACAGAATTATAATCATCAGAATCATTAATACATCTGTTTAAGTTAGATTTCTACCACCAACACTTTTCCATACGAGATTTGTTCTTAACGGTAGAAATCTAACTTAGAAAGATGTATTAATGATTCTAATTATTATAATTCTGTAAATACGTACCTGTTATTGTCGCGAATCATATTTTGATCAAGATACAACCTGACACTGACCTGAAAATTGCAAAAAACGTAAGAAAAATTGAATTTCGCGGGCTACAACTACCCATTCGCCTTACCGCGGCGATTTCGATAAATGTTACCTATTTATGAAAATTAGGTACCTTTTATGTAGTACTATTAAGTATTCTGTGCTTTTATTTGCTGCACGAGGAATTCATAAATTCAATAACTCGCATTATTAAAAGAGTGAGGATCTTGTGGATAAGTAATAAGAGCCGCAGGGATCGATCGAAGGTTAAGCTATGCTTGTCAGGACAGGCCAGTCCGTGGATAGGTGACCATCTATTACATACTGAGACTCCTCCGTGCCTCGGAAAGCACGTGCTCTCGGCGGTCATTCATTGATCTTTGACAGTCGCTAGTCGTTACGGGTGGTTAGAGGCCCGAAAGTCTGACAACCAGTCTTACCAATGGGTGTTACCCAGTAACTGGGTTGAGGAAGTCAGATAGGCAGTCGCTCCATGTAAAATACTGTTATTCAGCTGCATCTGGTTAGACTGGCAGCCGACCCCAACATAGTTGGAAAAGACTAGGCAGATGAATGGGTAGGTATCTACTAGATACATAAGCCACATGATTTAGATACCTATACCGCCATATAAAGTTAAGTGATGATTAATAATCAGCCCTGAAGGAATTGCTGTTCAAACAAAGCTTCTTTTGTTAGCTTGGTGACCGAGTATCTATCACTAAATTTTCAGTAAGTAGGTAAATATAACCGTACGCAAAATACGCGCATAGACGTGGAGTTGCGGACATTATTACCTACTACCTAAGTAGGTAAATATCGCTTACCCTAATACGAATCTGGTTACCTACTGGAAAATAAGAATTTTCTTGAAAAATTTGCCAGGATTAATCCAAAAGTCAATTAATTTCTTACTGTTTAGATTAAAACTATTATAGTTATCTACTGTTCACTTTTAGGCTGGCCTGATGGCTGATGAGTAGTCTAATCTTTAACACGCTATCAATCACAATCTGGATCATTTTGAAAGCTATTGCTAATTCATTGCTTCATATGTTTGAAACATTTGTCTGCTCAACAACGTAAATTACTCAATGAATGTTTTTCAACTGCAAAATTAAAGCCATTCTTACTGTTAGTGGGTTACGAAATTGCGGCTAGTAGGTGCGTGTGCAGTGGGATGGGTTGTCATTTCAGGAGTGGTGCATCCCACACCCTTGAAATGACAACCTATCCCTGGTTTATCCTGTCCACCACTATGGAATAGTACAAAGCTTCAAGAAGTATTTTAAGTACCGGCTACTAGATGTCGCTAAAAAAATTGGCGACATCTAGTAGTGAATAGTTAGAACTATAACTAAAACACATTTACATGATCAACGGTTACATGCAACTAGACCATATCACAGAGTACCTACTAATACTTATGTAGCAAGCTAGATCAGTGTTTCCTATTTGGTGGGTCGCGACTACGGTTACCATTTGGAAATTTGAAAAGTCCTCACAAAAAGCCTGACATTTCAATAAAAGTCCGGACATTTTAGCCACAAAATCCAAACATTACCTAGGTACCTACTTAGTTACAGTGGTATGGTAGGCATGGTAGCAGACGCTCGCAAGGGGAGGGGGGAGGTTTTGGGGGTGCGGGGATCAAAAAAACAAAAGTGCGCTGAAAAATATAAAACCTCAGTACAAAAATAATATTATTAAGTAAATGGAACATCAATCATATAATTACAAGCCACAACGCCAGTCATACTGGCCGTAAAGTTTTACATGCGATCTTGAGAACATCTCTAATATTTTATCTTTTTGTTCAAATATGCGCAGAGGTATAATTTATGCGGAAGGATTTATATATCAGTTGCTGCGCAGACAAGAGAGTAATCACATCATAATATACTTAAATTAATTCTACAGTTTCTTACATAAAAGTAAAATTATAGAAAATGGTTTTTCCAGAAAAAGAGAAACTAATAAATGGATGCCCGTGTAAGTTAGAACAAGTTGAAAACGGAACAGGAGCTAATTTAATTAAGCGTCGACTTTGCAGGTAAGTAAAACACTGTATCAATATCTATTTATTACTGATACCTACTTATGTTAAAAATCACACGATTTCCATGGTTCCGTTACAGGAACAGTCAAAAACGAAAATCAGGAAGAAGAAAAGTTGGTCGCGTCGTTTTTAAATCTGGCCAATTTAACTTGGAAAAGTGGAAAGAAGCCAAATATCATGTCTTTCCCGACATCATACAAGGCTTCATTGACGCTCAGTGGAGATGGACCCTCTTCTACTGCATCCTTACATACATCATCATTTGGCTAGCGTTTACAGGAATATGGTGGGTTATCTTAGAGCTGCATGGTGACTTCGAACCGGAACACATGCCACACGTTACCAACTCTTCCGACTGGGCTCCGTGTGTGAAAGAAATCTACAGCTTCACATCTTTATTCCTCTTCAGCATTGAAATCCACACGACCATCGGTTACGGAACTAGAACGATCACCCTCGAGTGTCCTTCAGCTATGTTCACAATGTGCATTGAGAGCATTATCGGAACTATAACACAATCCTTCATCGTTGGTATAGTTTTCGCCAAATTAACGAGACCCAAGAATCGAGCTCAGACGCTCTTATTTTCAAAGAATGCCATCATCAACCAAAGAGATCGTAATTTACGCTTGATATTTAGAGTCGGGAATACCAGGAAATCGAGGATCATTGCGGGCAACGTTCAAGCTTATTTGATCAGGCACAGCCCCATCGATGTGATGGATGACCAAATAAAACTAGATCTTTCCATGGATTCCAGTGAGAACATCTCATTTATGTTCCCAGTTTCTGCTGTGCACACAATAGATGAGAACAGTCCATTTTTCTCAATGTCTGCTTCTGACATATTGAAGGCAGATATGGAAATTCTAGTAGTATTTGAAGGCACTATAGAATCAACTGGACAGCCTGTCCAAGTGAAGTCAAGTTACACCACCCAAGAAATTTTATGGGGTCATCGTTTTATAGATATGGTGGAGTATCGGAAAGATAAACATGGTTTTGTGATTGATTATTCCAAGTTCGACGAAACATATTCTGTTAATACACCACTGTGTTCGGCTGAACAACTAAATATATTTTATAAAAATAATTTGAGAAAATTAAAAATGAATGTTTCCTGAAAAGTTTTCCTTTTTGTCTTATCTTGTCTTTTGTAAATGTGGATTTAAAAGGACGATTATTTGTCTAAGTTCCATTAAATCGTGATACATTATCCTCATTGCCGTCATGTGCCGTTCCAATGCTGTCACCATTAACTTTGCCACTGTTAGCTGAGCTCTACTCGTCCGCAAGTCTGTGTCGAATTTCAAAAGCAGTTTTTTGTTTTGTTCATATTGTTCCTTTAAGTATTTTTTTACGTATTCAGTCATTGTCTTCGATAATTTTGCTCACTCACTCTTAAACAGTTATCACAAACACTCTCTACATCTAACTACACGGCCAAATAAATCTATTTAAACTTCAGACCAAATAAAACGTTTAATCTGTTTTACAAACAAAAAAAAAACTGTCGTAGTGTTGCAAAATAAGTAAACTTTCAGTTCTTAGTACTAGTAGTATGAATTTGTTGCCTAAGGTGTGTCAACCTGTGATAAGATTTCAGAAGTGCACGATACAAAACATATAGGTAAAATTAATACATGTTCCAAGGTGATTCATACATTCTCATATTCTATTATCAGTTAGCGCAACTATCTAACTAGAAAAATATCCATTTAACTACATAGGTACCTAACCTACTTATAAAATTTCTCTTTTTTAGGGTTCCGTTAGTTACGTACGTCCGAATAAAAAAACGGAACCCTTATAGGATTACTCGTTGTCTGTCTGTTCATCTATCACCTAGTCAATTTGCTCCGAATCGAATGGACCGGTTAAGTCGTTGGTACACAATATGAATTTCAGCGACCCGGGTAAACACGGATGTGTAACGCAAATACATTCATTTTGATTATGGGGGTCACTTTTGGGGGGCACATAAGAAAATTTAAAAAAAAATGTTTTATAATCAGTACCTACCATTATATCAGTACTGTGAGACATAATTAACAAATGACAGAGCTTATTGTGTGGGTTTCAATTTTTTTTTTATTAAGTATTTTGAAATAAATAGTTTTAAAGTATTTTTTCTTGTAGGTATTCTCGATCGTTATGCTCGCACATTTTTAAGGCATTCTATTCAAGCTAAGTTTTTGTTCCATTTCTTGATTAGGCTATAGGTACTGTCCCACTCATAGAAATGTAAAAAACAACTTCTTTCATATATCTATGGTCCCACTGCTGGGCAAAGGCTCCCCAAGACATTAGTTTACGTTTAGAAAAAAATTCTCACTTCTGAGCCATGTCTACAAGCTGTTTTCGAGAGTCATCACGAACCGTCTCGCGCGCAGGTTTGACGACTTCCAGCCTCCCGAACAAGCCGGATTCCGTAAAGGCTTTAGCACCGTAGACCACATACATACGCTGCGACAGGTTATACAGAAGACCGAAGAGTATAACCTGCCTCTCTGCTTAGCGTTTGTGGACTACGAGAAAGCCTTTGATTCGATCGAGACATGGGCTGTACTGCAGTCTCTTCAACGGTGGCAGATCGACTATCGGTACATCGAGGTGCTGAAGTGTCTGTACGAAAACGCCACTATGTCAGTTCGACTCCAGGACCAGACCTCGAAACCTATCCTTCTGCAGCGAGGTGTGAGACAGGGAGACGTTATCTCTCCGAAACTGTTCACCGCTGCCCTGGAGGATGTCTTCAAGGTTCTGGACTGGAAAGGAGCTGGCATTAACATCGATTGCGAGTACATAACTCACCTTCGGTTTGCCGACGATATAGTAGCCATGGCTGAGACTATGAAGGACCTCAGTACAGTGCTAGATGACCTCAGTAAAGCCTCTGAAAGAGTGGGTCTGAAAATGAACATGGACAAAACGAAGGTCATGTCAAATGCCCATGTAACACCCACTCTCATGAAGATCGGAGACGCTACACTCGAAGTCGTGGACGAGTATATTTACCTAGGACAAACTGTCCAGTTAGGTAGGTCCAACTTCGAGAAAGAGGTCAATCGTCGAATCTGACTCGGCTGGGCAGCGTTCGGGAAGCTACGCAACATCTTCTCGTCCCACATACCGCAGTGTCTCAAGACGAAGGTCTTTGACCAGTGCGTGTTGCCAGTGATGACATATGGCACTGAAACGTCATCATCATCATCATCATCATCATCGGCCTATAATGTTCCCACTGCTGGGACACAGGCCTCCTCTCTGTGAGAGGGAGTGGGCCGTAATCCACCACGCGGGCCCAGTGCGGGTTGGTAGATGTCACATGTCTTTGAATTTTTGGTTCTAGGACATGCCGGTTTCCTCACGATGTTTTCCTTCACCGTTTTGAGAGCAGTGGTGATGAAATAATTTTACACAAAGTAAAGCGCCTGTCTGGGTTCGAACCTACGACCTACAACTCGTAAATCGCGGTCGATACCACTGGGCCACCACTGCTCTCACTGAAACGTGGTCGCTCACAATGGGCCTTATTAGAAGGCTGAAAGTCACCCATAGGGCAATGGAGAGGGCTATGCTTGGAGTTTCCCTGCGGGATCGAATCAGAAATGAAGAGATCCGCAGGAGAACCAAGGTAACCGACAGAGCCCGAAGAATTGCCAAACTTAAGTGGCAGTGGGCAGGGCACATTGCTCGCAGAACAGATGGCCGATGGGGCCGAAAGGTTCTGGAGTGGCGACCGCGTACCGGAAGGCGTAGCGTTGGAAGGCCACGACAAGGTGGACCGACGACCTTGTGAAGGCCGCAGGAGCTCGTTGAATGCGAGAAGCACAGGACCGGTCGAAGTGGAGGTGCTTGGGGGAGGCCTATGTCCAGCAATGGACGTCTTTCGGCTGAAATGATGATGATGATGATGATAGAAAAAAATTTGCTGCGCCAAACATTTGAATGTGCCTGTGCACTTAAATCACTTCCGGGTAACATCCATGATTCTGGTTTTGGCGCGCAGGTATTTTGTGTTCCTTTTCTTTGTTTGAGTGGGTCTCTTATAATTTATCTAAGTTACAATAGCCTAATGTCAACTTGCTCATCGCCTTTTGCAAAATATTGCTTTACCCGATGCAGGGACGTTAATTGTTGAGGAGTTCTCCTGTTATTTCACCATCAGCTCCATTTCACCATTCGCATTGTGACGAGCATAAATTGCTTAGCAACTATATTAAAGTAATCGAATCGCAACCCGTGAAATACTTATTATTGAGTAGTTCCGGTGGCCATCTGTTATGTTCATCATCAGTTCCACTTCACGAAATGGTGGTTTCCGAGAGCAAATGCACGAGCTACTATAAAAAAAATACCCAAATCGCTATAAGTGTGCCTATAATATTCGAAGAGTTCCTTCGATAACCTCATCCCTTTTGAAGTTGGTTAAAAACAAATGTAAGTGGTATTATTAAATAAATAAATAAAATAAACATCCAGACGACAGTTTAAAATTGTAAATCGAGAACAACTTTATTAGTTAAGACATAAAGTTTCTTTTGCATTGTCAATGGACGTAAATAGACGTCTTGAAAGAAACAACACTGATTAGCAGTGTGTCCCTGTCGCACAATGTGGGCAAAGTTTCAGTGTTCATGATTGATCTAAGTACTAAAATTAAATAGACCCAAATAAGATAAGACCCAAACCCAGACCCAGATGACCCCAATGAGATAGATCTAATATTATCTAGAAGTCATACTTTGTGTACGAAAATTAAAAATTATTAGGAAATGGAATTCGTTTACCTACGACCAATGACTATACCTTTGCCTGCGACTGTCTAAGTAAACATTAATAATTATTTGCCTGCTTTGAATCATGCGCGGTCCGAGGGGGGGGGGGGGTCGTGGGGGTCATGACCCCCCGAAAATCATTCAAGCTGTCAAGAGTCTGAATGATTTACTTGCCTTACTAACTTAAAACTGTACTTGAGCCACGAAAACCCCGATTGGCATATTCAAAAACATTAAGAAAATCGCCAACATGGGGACTGCCGACCGAAGTAAAAATTTAAAACGATGAAATGACAGTGGGTTTTTTAACGCGCCTAAAAATATTTTCCTTTAAAAAGCCTGTTATGAAAATATAGAATCCAGGATTCGAGAGCGAGCGAAGCAAACTCAGGATATTGGGCACCCCGCTCGTACGTAAGGTTGAAAGGCTTATAGGTAAGGCCAGATTCCAAAACTTAAACTGCTGTTTAAGCTTTTCGTCATAATTCTATTAAGTAGGTTCTCTTTTTGTGTGATGGGTAAAAGAAAACAGAGACTATTCAAGGTGGGGTGCTAAAATTTTCACGCTCGGTCTTGCAATTTACGTTGGTTCTTGAGCTTTTCTTCAAAAGTCGACAAAGCAAGTAATTCCTAGTCCTTTTGGAATGATCGAAAGAAAATCGAACCTATCCGAGAGAGTACAAAATTTTCGAGCTCGCTTCGCTCGCTCTTGTATTTTAGATTCTGATAGCTGCATGAGCTTGCCTGCATAAGTCGACAATGTTACTCCTATTTCTACTTGAAAATATAAAACAAACCCTAATCAAACAGAGGCGGGTTCTTAAAATTTTCGAGCTCGCTTCGCTCGCTCTCCCCACCCTACACAATCTACCGTTCTAATAAATACGACCAATTTGGCAGCATTTAAGTATTTAAAAGCTGCGTTCCTGAATAGCATAAGTAATGTGGAGCTGGAGGTGTACACGTAACCTTAACATATAATCACGCCTTTAATCTCCAAAGGGTTGGAAAGGGGTGTACCTTCATATAGTACTTACACCCACATTTCGCCAGATGTCATAGAGGGCAAGCCTACTGCCGCCAACCGGGCACAAATCCAGACTCCAGGCTGCTTCTGAGAAATTTCTGATGGAACAACCCTTTAACACTTTACCCGACCTAGGAATCGAACCCAGCTAGGACCTCATGCTTAGCAGTAACGCTTGCGACCACTAGACCAACGAGGAGATGTACCTCCCTTAAAATATTTCTCGGCACCCATGATGACCCCCCCCAAAATCTTGGGCTGCGACCGCGCCTGCTTTGAATATTGTGTTTTTAAGTACTTAGAAATGTTATTAATTAATATATATACTACCGAATATTATATAATGGATTCAAAATGATTCAGTTTGTGATTCATAGTGTGTTACGCAATTAGGGTACCGGCTGTTCCCATGGGATAATTTCCGATCTCCACGCGGGGTCGCGGGCGAAGAAATACAGGGTAAAGGCACGTACAGGGTCCCATTAAAATAGATGGACCACACAGCGATCAGTACCTACATGACTACTTACATCAAACCAAAGATACCCAAGTAAAAAAAAAACACTGATTAAAGTGATTTTATTTGGACCTAAAATAATAAATTGCCGGCACATTAGTTGATTTTACGTTAGCTTATTATTTTTCTTGTACGAGTATCTAATGCGTTTTTCTTAAACTTATATTTTTTACCATCGTGCTTATTTTGGTGGTCTGAATGATTTCTAAAAGTTAGTCCATCTATTTTAATGCGACCTTATATTATATGTTGTACACTTTTAGAAGTGCACAACGTTTAAAAATATTAATCGCAGTTAACGTACACGATATTCGCAGTTGTAGCTCTAGAGAAATGCTCACCATCAAAATTGTGAACGAAACCAACTAACAACGCCATCTATCCAGTTATGAAGTAAACGAAGAGGAGTTAACTAACAACGCTGTCTATCGAGGCTCGTAGCAAACTGAGGATACCCATCTGGAGGAAAAATCTATTCTACAATAACATAATAAAGAACTTCATAAAATAGTTTAAATTAAATTACCTTGTTTAACTTCACAGACGTTCATATAACTAGTGTAACCTTAGAATATTCCTTTGTCTAAGAGTGTAACACTACCAACAACCGTGACGAATATTTCAGCGAGGGCAAAAAAAAACCGCCAAAAGCTGTCAACTAGCCTAATAGAATGTATAGAATCATCGTTTCACAAAAAGTATTTTAAAAATAAACCTTATGCTATTTTATTAGTCTACACTCTTTGATATCAGAAATAGTTACTTATAAAAAAGTTGGCATCCCCAGTTAGTGCTTGGCTCCTATAAGCTCACCACTGCCACTGACTAAGTACTTTCTTATAAATCTGTAAACAAATCATCAAGGACAGTACAATACTAATTCCATGATCTGACGATAATTTTACATCCTATTTTAATGGATAGCTAACATTACAAGTATTCAATTTCAATATTAGTAATTATTTCTCTATAGCAGCCCCATCATCGAATGACGTTCATTATTGCCAACATACAGAACAAAAAATAAAAAATGACAAAATTGTGCTGTCATTTTTCTGTCCATCGAATCAATCACTGTTGATTTTCTAAAACAAAAGTTTATTATTGCGTTCCATAGGAAAAGATGTTTCGAGCTAATAATTTTGATAAGTTGCTTGGTGAGTAACAAAAATGTAATGTGCTTTGTTACGCATCATCGCGTACGTCCACAACAATAATTACAACTTCGTTGTCACAATTTTACTGGGCAGTTTTCCCTGATTAGCATTTAGCTTTCTTTATTTTTCTTCCGAAATAGTCTAGTTTTATAATAAGCTTATTCTTTGCGGATATGACTTACAAGCTCTTACGGAAATCAACAATACACATCCCATTATCAATACCTATACTGATTACCATTATAAAATGGTGAAATAATTTGTTCTAGATAAAGCTACAAGTAATCTACGCCTGGATCCCGATTGGCCGACTATCCTACAAATATGTGATTTGATTAGACAGAATGATTGTTCGTAAGTAATTTACTGACTAACCATCATAAATATTTAGAAAAGGTCAAAACATTATTTACCTAATTAAGTCTTCTATCATGAATGACCCCTAAATTCCTGGTAGAAAGCTATAGGTACTTATTTCAATTTGTAAAACTTTTCATTACAATATTTTCTTTAGTTAATCAGAACCGAATAGTATTCTGGTCTGCTATGTGGTTTCTCAGAATATGTTTTTATGATTACTAATCAGTCATTGACACTACTTTGTATACAACTTACAGATATAGTGCATTACATATTTTGCTCATTATAAATTATATTTACTGGATGAAAAAAAAATTAAGATAGTTTTTATGTCTATCAAACACTTTAAGAGACTTAAGATTAATAAATAATACTTATAGAGATTCAATTAACTGAATAAGTCGTCATGTCTGTTCAATAGTATCCTGTGTCTCACAATATGATAACAGAATGTAAATTGTTGAACTATGAAGAGACTATTATTATGAGGTTGTGTAAGAATAGGTCTCACAACGAAAGTAGTCATACTGATTTACATTCAGGTGTTATCGCATTGTATACAGCTACTGCCTTATGTGACTCATCTGAAATGATACATCACAGTATGACGATAGTCCTGTTGTTACTTTAACACACTCAGCGCCAACAGTCATGGGCTGAAAGTCATAATCGTGTCGTTTTTTGTTTATTGAAAAATGGCTTCTGCTGTAGTTGTGTATAGTGAACTATACACAAGCCTGTGCACATAAGGTACCTGGATGTATCATTAAAGATACACCGGTTTGGGAAAAGAGGTACCTCGGTGTATGATTAGTTCCTAAGTTCACATGTGGAAGCAATAAATATATTGAGTACAGTTAAGTATACCGGCACTGAGTGTGTTACCCATAAAGTAGAATGATTTTGCATGTCCAAATATAAATGCTTATTACTTGTGCCCAGTTGATGGCAGTAGGCTCGGCCCCCTATTACATAGGACTTAAACATATCTGGTGAAATGTGGGTGTTCTATAGGTACAGCGCAGAGGTGTGCCTATAGAACGCCCACATTTCATTCAACATTTCTTCGGGAAAACAGTAATGATATAAATGCTTGTTACAGACCAAAATATGCAGTGACAGCAGTCAAAAAGAAACTGTACTCATCAAATCCGCACCAGGCTATGTTTGCTCTGCTCACCCTTGAGAGTATTGTCAAAAATTGTGGTAAGCAAGCTTATTTATTTACTACACTCATTTTTATATAATTAAACAATGCTGGAACTTATTACTGTGCATAAATTAATATTGTCATTATTAACTACACAAATTCTCATTATAACGACCAACGTTGTTCAGTTTTTAATAATGCAATTTTTAATTATTATGTAAATAAGTCCACAAAATGAACTGAATATGCAATTAAGATAACACAGTTATGAAAATGAGGTCATTATCTTTATTAATAAGAGTACAATGACATGGAATTCCTTTTCTTTCCCTGTTTCATGAACTAAGGGAATATGACGGGCATAAACTATAATTATTATTACTATAAATACTGGGTACAAAAAGAATTGAGTATGTATAAAGGGCTTGAGGGCATTGATATATATGCTTGAGGGTCTAATAAAATTCTTGTCTAACAGGAAGTTCAGTGAAGAAGCAGTGAATTTCCACTTATTAAAACGAGATATTTATCTTCACTAACACTACAATATGACCCAATTTCCTAATTGGTCTAACTTAATTGATTGCAGAAGGATAACTTTTAAGTTTTCCTTTTACATTCAATTATATGATTGTTACAGCCAAAGTAATAAATCCGGATATTATATATATTATCTAGCCATTATTCATAATGTCTACTCAATTTAGGTAAAGTGATAATTGACACAGAATTTATCACATTAACTAGCAATTTTATATAATATCTTCGAAGACTTGGATAATGTAATGACTTGTGTATGTGATAATGTGTGTTGTTTATTACATTATCCAAGTCTTCAGTAAAGTTTCTTTCTTAGGTAAAGATTATAAAATGATATTTCAATTTGCCTTAAGCATACCTAACTATATGTGTAGCAATATTATACTGCTGGATACTACTACCCGGCCCAGGAGCGCGGAGGACGCGGTCACTGAAAGGAGGCTGCCACAGGCAGCGAGTCAGGCTCTCTGGTTCTTGTTTGGTGGTCTATGCTTTTTGACAGTGTTGCTTGTAGAAACACTATCTGTCAGCCATTCGGTGTAATCTGGTATCTCATAAATTCTTTAATTTGTTTAGTGATGATTTTGTTTCTCTGATTGTAATTTTACTATGGTTGATAATTCTTTTCATAATTCATGTGAATTAAATAACAGAATTATTTAATAATCTAAAAACTATTTAGATTATTAAATAATTCTGTTATTTAATTGTGATTTCACTTCTGTCCTAACAATACTATTATTTGAAAAGTAATAATTATTATAATATTTATTTTAAGAATTAAAATAACATTGTTATAAAGTTATTTAACTTTAATTTATAAAGTTTTAAAGCTCACTAGCCATAAAACAAAATTTATTGAAGAGCGGGAAAGGTAACAAGTCAGTTAGACCATATTTATTACTTTGGCTAACTTTGACCCACTATTATGAATAATATCCGGATAAAGTGATTAATTTATCACATTGTCTAGTCAATTTTGCTATTATAATTACCAGTCATTATGTATAATAGCTATTTAATCACTATGACTGTAACATATACATACAATCAGAAATTTACATATTAAAACTGTTATAAAATATTTATGTTGTGACCCATAAGGCCCTTGAGCTATTTCGCGCTACTTCCGATCCAAATCCGAATTAAAGATTCGACTTCAATCCGAATTGACAGGCCTGATGGTCTAGTGGTTAGTGACCCTGACTGCTATGCCGGAGGTCGTGGGTTCGATTCCCACCCAGGACAAATGTTTGTGTGATGAGCACGATCATTTGTTCTGTGTCTGGGTGTAATTTATCTATAATATGTATGTATTTAGAAATATATAAGTATGTTTATCAGTTGTCTAGTACCCATAACACAAGCTCTGCTTAGCTTGGGACTAGATGGCGTTGTGTGATAGTTGTGGAATATTATTATTATATTATATTAATTAGGCATGTTCTAAATTCTGACGGATAGAGTTCGGATCTAGTGCGAAACCCCTCCTACAAATAGGACTATGGTCACTTCAGACTGGCATTTCTCGGATTTAGATCGAACGTAGTGCGAAACCGCCCTTAGGCCCTGTACACATGGCAAAATAAACGCCGAGCGCAAAGGCACACAACCACCGCTTTTCTTGTTACTGTTATTAATTGAAAGTGTTTTCTTTTGTTTGGCCTATATCTGTCCCACTGCTTGGCAAACGACTCCCCTTTTTCCTTCCAAACCTCCCTGTCTTGCGCGATCTCTGGCCATGTTGGCCCTGCAAACGTTACCAGAGGGGAAATTCACGTAATTTCAAGAACGTTCACAGTCTGATCTCAGTCTCAATCTGTCAAAAATACCTCAAATTTCGCTACATTATGGCAAGCCGAGATGAGACTGTGACTAGATTTTGAACGATTTAATCTACGAGAATTGGCCTTCTGCTCGTCACACGGTTTTTGCCGTGTGTAAAGTGTTTTAAAACGAATAAAAGAAAAAAAAACATAATTATATTTCCTGGACCATTTAATTTCATAAGTAGGAAATGATAATATTATCAACTCAACTCATATAACATGGAATCTGATACCAATATTGCCAATCGTCTGTTTACATTTACATACTACCTCATTGAATAATTCACAGGTGTTGTTTCACATATTAAATAATATATATTATTTTATCAGGTTCTGGAGTCCATGATGAAGTGACATCTAAAGCATTCTGTGAAATGCTCCGTGATCTGGTGAAGACTACACAGCATGACAACCTTCGCAGCAAGATCCTCGAACTGATACAAGCTTGGGCCTTTGCATTCCGAAACTCACCCAAATACAGATCAGTTCAGGTAATACAAGAATAATCTTACAGTTATTTTTTTTTTTTTTTTTATTTGAAATGGGCTTGCTCTTGACTCTAGCCTAGGTCAAAGGTGACAGAGACAAAGTCGACGATGGAGCGAGCTTACCCAGAAGAAGCCTGTTCACTCTCACTTTAAAGAGATTCGGGTTGTATGCGCTCGGAAAAACAGACGCAGGTAGAGAGCTCCACTCTTTTGCTGTGTGCATTATAAACGACATTTGCAAACGCTTAGTGCGAATTGGTGGAACAGCAACCAGGTAGGGATGGTAACTTGCAGTGCGCCTGGATGTCCGAAGGTAGAAGGGGGCCGGTGGAATGAGGTCGTGGAGTTCTTGGGCACATTCACCGAAGTACAGTCTGTAGAAGACCGACAGGCAGGCAACCTTGCGGCGATGAGCCAAGCTGTGAAGCTTGGCATCCACCAGTTTTACGTCGCCAATGAGCCTCTTAGCTCTGCGTTCCACCGAGTCAAGCGCGGCAAGTTGGTATTTCGCTGAGCCATCCCAAAGGTGGCTGCAATACTCCATGCAGGATCGGACTTGTGCTTTGTATAGGGTTAAAAGCTGTCCAGGCGTAAAGTATCGTTTCACCCTATTTAGGATGCCCAGCTTCTTGGCCGCAGTTTGGGCTTTGTACTCGATGGTGGCGCCGAAGTTGAGACTAGATGTCAACTCCATGCCTAGAAGCTCGAGCCGATCAGTTACAGGAACAGATGTACCCCGAAAAGTAGGAGTCTGGTCAAAACGACTCTATTCCTATTACTAAATAGAAGAAAGGTAAACAGGGCCTTTTTGGCGAAACTTCATAGACTTTATGAGCGTCTTTCTATCTCATGGGTTCCCAACAGGTGCCCCCCCCCCCCTCCCTAGGGAGCCGTCGAGTGACCGATGGGGGCACGGCTGCTCCAAAAATAAACTACCTACCTAGATATTTATTAAATTTTGTTTTCTTGGCATTAGAAAAGGTTAAGGCTAGATTCTAAAACCCAGGTGCTGCATGAGCTGCAGCATTTCTGCATAAGTCGGCAAAATTTGTTTTTCTATTTATGTAAGTATGAATGTTCAAAGGATAACCGAACGCAAAGAAGCGTTCAGAAACGGGGTGCTTAAGTCTGGATTCTTCTGCATAACTGGATAAAGTAACCCTTTTTCTGTTTGAATGATCAAAAAAAACTAACCTATTCGAGGGGCACAAAGATTTTCGTACTACCTATTTTAAGCTTTTCACCCAAGATCGACAAAGTAACACGGGGGCGTAGCTACAAATAAGTAATAAGTCGGGCGTAGTGATTTTAACAAAAAAAAAAAACAATTTCGTCAAATCATTACACATTATTAAAGTAAACAACTGATGACGGAGGCAACGCTCCGGTGCCGCTCGTTACTTGAAATGATCAATCTGTTTTTGTGAAGTTTCAGTAGTTAATTTAATAAAAAAGAGCCCTGTATATTTACCGCCGTGGTAGCCTGCAGGATTACTTACAAAACAGTACATTACCAGTATGACCTTTTCAACGTCATAGGTACTTTTTAGGGTCCCGTACCCGAAGGATGCCCACGGAACCTAAGCCTCCGCTGTCCGTCGGTCTATCAGCGGGCTGTATCTCATGAACTGTAATAGGTTACAGACAATTGAAATTTTCATAGAGTATTTCTATTGCCGCTATAACAAAAAATACAATAAAGTTGAAAAATGAAAGGGGTTTTCACTCTAAATACAAGCACCTTTTTTCAGCGTTTTTACTGACTGACCTATGGAAAAGGTAAACATCTCTTAGTAGGCCAAACCAATTATTTATTGCTTGTGTTTACAAACTGGCCTTTGCAGTACAGTGGAACAATATCATTCTGGTTTAATTTTTTTACTTACCATGATATAAAATATAATCTTTAACTTATACCTGCCTGCATCTGGACTTGTTTATTTTTTTATTTATAAATACACCAATAAATTGCATTTATTGAACACAGATCATTATAAAATACTTAGATACCTATAAAATTGTACATGGAAACATTTACTCAACTTCAATGTGAAGAAAATCCTATCAGAACAAATTATTCTCAACTCAATTATTTGCTCAACATGCCGAAAATCAAATAAGAAACTGCTAACTTGTGATAGGTAGCTGAATAAAATAAGAATTTTCAGTAGATGTAAATTGTCACAGTTCACTGAACGTTTTTGTATCCCATTCCAAGGTTGAACAACGTAAGTTCTTTGCATTATTGATCTAGCCACACCTATAATTCAATTATGTCGGGCTTTCATGTCATTGCCACATTAAATACTGTAGTCTATTGTAAAGTGTAAACTACCTATCTGTTCTTCTGGCCCCAAGTTTACAAATAAAAAAACATGAGAAGAACTGACGCCCATGCACGTAAGCGCTCATTTAATTCAATCTAATCAGCTGGTCTGCACTGGGCTGTACATTCAAATAATTGTTCTGTTTACAGTAGGTAGGTCACATGTCAATGTCCTGTGGAGTGATTTTATCTATATTTATGTATTACCCAGATTGCCCTTCTATACATACCTACCTACTATCCTATTTTGTGCTTCTATACTTATTGTCAGTTAGTGTATCTACATAACTACGTTTCTTTATAACAATGCAATGTTTATCTTGTTAAAAAAGTTATTTTTAATCAATTACATTACTCATTCAAAACAACCGCTTTTTCAACCTGTTTCTTAATCCAAACGGGCGCACATGCCGTATATCTGTACTGTAGACAGGTATCTGTTGCGTACATACCTAGATATTATAGTATAGGTATACCTGCGAATGCCGCGTCACATGTTATCAGTCAGACGCAGTATGAATCATAATCTCGCGAAACAACATAAACAGTTAGGTAGCAACTCTTTTGTGCTAGCTATCGACGTTTCTTTTCTAAGCCTCTGTGATAAACGATTTAAATAAAGGAAAATGTTAAAATATTGTATAAACCAAGTGCAGTGGTAATGTTAGGCAGTCGTGAGTTGTTTCTGTCATAATAATTGTTTCTAGTGTGATTCTGCTTAGTCATACTTAGTGAAGTTTTTACTGTGTTTCATGAAAATGTTTTTTTGTGAATAGGACACTGTGAACATTTTGAAGGCTGAGTGTTACAAGTTCCCTATCCTCAAGGAGTCTGACGCTATGTTCTCTGCTGATACCGCCCCGGAGTGGGCAGACGGAGAAGTTTGTCACAGGTATGTATTGTATACATATCAACCAAACTTCATATCACTGAATAATATTGACCACATATTATTTCTTGTACAAAAAATATTACATTATTTTGAAACAATTTACGAATGCTTATTGTCCAGTAAAGTAACAAGAGTTGGTTAATTTTCCTTAAGTAACTCCTGCTTACCTCAATTTTCCTATATAAAACAGATTCAAGGATTTGAACCTTGAAACAGGCCATTCCACTAGCTATAAGGTATACATATTTTTTATATAGCTATTTCTTTTGTTGCAAAACAGATGTCGCGTGGCGTTTTCGTTGATGGTGCGTCGACATCACTGTCGCGCTTGCGGTCAAGTTTTTTGCCAGCAGTGTAGTGCCAAGCAATCTACCTTGCCCAAGTTTGGAATTGAAAAGGAAGTAAGAATAAGAAAGAAGAATAATATCAATTATTGTGTAACCTAGACCTTATGCAATATACCTAGAATGGGTGTATTTGTAAGCTCAGTGGCTTCTCATACATAGGTGATAGTAAAAGATGTGAGAGGATCCATGGTTTGTTGTGTTTCCCAGTAACTGGGTTGTGTCACTGTTTAGACTGGAAAGCGACCCCAACATAGTTGAGAAAAGGCTAGGCAGATGAAGAATTTTTGGTTTCTCAACATTTTACGGCACAAACACTTTCCTTTATTATGAGTCCATTCAAAACACCATTCTAGCTGTGTTGCGTTGCAAGTGTAGACCAGCTCTATACTTCTGTCAGGATATTTAAACAGCAGTTTGTTGACAGGTGCGTGTATGTGATGCTTGCTATGACAAAGTGAGCCGGCCCCCACCAGCATCTACGAAGCTGGAGATTGTAGACACCTCCAGCGACTATGGACCTACTGCACAGCCACAGGTTAGTTTTATTACTATTAGCACAAAGCTTATGATAAGGTTAATGTCTTGTTGTGTCTTATACAAATATTACTTATACAATATTGTGAATTTGAAAACAGCACCAGAATATTCTGCATGCATATGCAAACATAGCATTTTGTTTAATATACTGTTAGAAAATCTATTAGTTTCAATCATTCCTAGTTTAAAATGCACTCAAAATAATGAAACGTATAACAACATTTAGATTGCAAAATTTTTGGGTAAGTAAACATACACGATGATTACATTACATTTGAAAAAAAAGAAACAATTTGCACTTAAAAATACTTTATTCATAAACTAAAATGAAATAATATCACTATCCGTCGTAAGAATCACCCGGCATTTCACCACCAGGCACCAACATTGCAATATTGTTACCATTCAAAAGAATTTGGTCTAGTTTGGTTATTTTTCTTCCCTCTGGCGTTGATTCATACTCTGTGACGTCATCCAGAAGCATGTTTACGAAATCATCGAAACCTTGCAAGGTTCCGACCATTTCTTTGTCGTTTTTCATGATGATATGGATCCGAGAGCCTATACACTTGTCCACAAGTTCAAGAGGCAACAACGTGTTAGGATTTGGGAGTGAAGCTTGCGCCATTTTAAGATATAACGTGTTTAAATTAAGATAAACTACGTTTCAAATCGATAATCCAGAAAACAAATTACAAAATTAGTAGTTTTTTGTTGATTCACGGAAAAACAGTCACGCTACTTTTTTTTATTCAAGATTGACTTAAGCGGTTTCGTTTGGAAATGTGAGAGTTCAGAGCATGCGTTGCAGTTACTTGATGCGAATAATAAATAATAGTAAAATGTATGTTCTTTTTAGATTTAATTTTCAGTCACAAGTGCGATAGTCGGTTATTATTATGCTGTTGTCTTTTATTCGCAATTTTAAATACGGTTATTAAACTTGTACACAAATTTTACCGGGTTTGTCGTTTAGTTTCCGAACGGTCGGGATAGTTACCACACCTAAAAAATAAAATCGGCAAAAGGGTAATTGTGGTTACGGTTACTGCAATACTTCCGTAAATTCAACAATAATAAAATAGTTATAAAACAACCCTTCCTTTTCTTAATAAAATACAATTTATGTGAATAGTTAGTTAATCATTTGATTTAGTGTTTCCCTAGTGTAAATAATTGTGTTAAAAGTGTGTTTAGCATTTTAATGTTAGTAAAATAATATCCTAACATAAAGTAATTATTAATGCGAAAGTAAGTCTGTTTGTTTGTCACCTTTTCACGCCTTAACTACTGAACCGGTCATCCTGAAAATTTTCATATACGTTTTCAGGTGTACAGAAACGGACATAGGGTACCTTTCATGTCGAAAAAAAGTGCTGTTCCCGAGGAAAACAACAATAACGTTATTATGATAGATGGCACCACGTGTATTGTTGTTGTCCTCGGGAACAGCATTTTTTTTTTCGAGATGAAAGGTACTCTAAGTCCGTTTCTGTACACTTGACAAAGTATATGCAAAATTTCAGGGTGACCGGTTCAGTGGTTTAGGCGTGAAAAGGTAACAAACACAAACTTACTTTTAGTTAGGATAGGATTTCACGCGGACGAAGTCGCGGGCAACAGCTGGTATACTATGAAAGTGAATAAAATAAATATATATTCATGTTGTGGTAAACCTAGATTTAGGAAATCTATTTTTGGAAAACATCAATGGCTTTCTGTCTAATAGTTTTCCCGTCATATCACTAAGCTTTGGTTTTAGCACTTCTTCATGGTAATAGACTAACATTTAAAATTAATAAAATTATTATTAAAAATAAAAAATCTAAGAAAATATTATTTTATACTACTCGATCATTTTTTATACTGTTTAGGGGTAAATAGAAATGGCTTATGGCAATACTAAACGTCATGTTTGAAAGTTTGTTCTCGTTCATTTGAAAATAACGAATAGTTTGAAAACGATCGGACAATAATTTGTTTTGTTTTGCGTAGATCACAATTTTGTGGAAGAAATGGCTAAAAATGTGACGAACTTTCGTGGTGAAATTTATTATTTCACTCCAAACGGCAAACTGCATATCAAGGACGAGCCTGT
The DNA here is from genome assembly GCA_947508005.1 of Amphipoea lucens. Taxonomy (NCBI): domain Eukaryota; kingdom Metazoa; phylum Arthropoda; class Insecta; order Lepidoptera; family Noctuidae; genus Amphipoea; species Amphipoea lucens. The sequence goes on along the minus strand of OX382358.1, from coordinate 15,058,692 downwards.
AACCCCTATTGAAGAGGATTTCGGCGATCATAATAACCTGGATTACTCATTTGAACATGATTTTGGTAATATGAGAAAATCTATGTCTATGAACGACATTACTGCGCTCCGAGAGGATCTAGTGAAGCTCGACTTCCACTATAAAGAAGATGTATACCACAGACATCGCAAGCCATCCGGTGCTCCTCTAGAGTTGTCAAGAACTAGATTTGTGTCAATGGCCGAATCTATTTACCATTTCCAAAGGGATACTCCTGGTCGTTTTCATTCGAAGCGACCTGAGATATTCCGATCTCAAAGACCCAATGGGCCATCAGGTCTCACTGTGCCTCAATCACCTATGCTGCGATCTAAGACACGCTTGAGACCCTCGCATATTTTATCTCAGCAAGAGAGAGAAGAAATGGAGCTAGAAGAAATCAGGAAACACAAAATTAAAGCAAATCCTATTCCAAAGTCTGTATTAGAAGGCTCTATAAACCTGCCTGAAGTGCCAAAGAAGCCCATAACCATCCCGGAGCCTTTCAAGCTAACAGAAATTCAAAAGAAAGCAGCACAATCTTCCGATGGTAATCATCAATTTAAGGCTCGGCCAGCCCCTAAACACATACTTGAGAAGCCTCACATACCTGTTAAACCTCCAGTACATGTTACCAAACCCATTAGCCCCAAATTCCGCTACAAAAGAACAAACTCTGCTGATCAAATAAGAAGTGATAATCTGCTATTAATGAAATCACAAAACAAACCTAAAGAAGAACATCATCTTAGAATGGGTCCAATTAAACCTGAGCCATTTTCATTTGAAAAAAGGGATGAAGAACTGAAACGTCGTAGAGAAGAAAGAATCAAGCGCCAAATTGAGGAGGAGCGCAAACAGGCTAGTTCGTTTAAAGCACAACCTGTCCCTGGAGCAGTTAAGAAACGCATGCACTGCACCGCTCTTAAAGGGGGCTCCTCAACCACATCATTAGAAAACAAAGAGAATTTTAAGTTTGAAGCCAAGCCACCAGTGGTACTTTACAAAGAACCGTTTAAACCTGTGCTTCAGTCAGTGCATCAAATTAAAGCTGCTCCATTTGCACTCACAACAGAAAAGCGTGCAGCTGAAAGAGAGAAGTTTGATAAACAATTGAAAGAAAAGGAAGAGGAACAAGAAAGACTGAGACAGTTGAAGGAGAAAGAACATGAAGAGGCTGATGAAAGAGCGAAGGTTCAGTTGAGAGCAAAGTTGATACATCATGCTAAACCAGTCCCTAAAGCTGTAACTGCACCATTTGTTCCAGAAAGATCTGTCGCCCCCCTCACTGTGCCACAAACACCTCAGTTTGTTCGACGCCTCAAACAACATTAATACTATACTATCCCATTAATATTCAATTTAAAACTTCAACAAATACTTTTAACTCTCTGTTTAGATATTCTTTAAACTGACTGCTATCATGTTTTGAATTTATATTACTTATTACTATTTCATTATTGTACTGACATTGTAATTTTTAGTTGATAATGACATAATATTAGGATATTTTTAATTTCTCATTAGGGTTTATATGGTATTTAAGTTGATATTTAGATTTTCTGTATAATAAACAATATCTTAACTCTAAATATTGTTTTATTTGACTTGGTCTAACCTCAATGTAGTGATACTGATTACTTTCAAGATAACATCAATTGAGTTCAATTTAAGTGTGTCTGAGTCACATATACGCACATTAGACATTATTTTTATCATCATCTATACACCTTGTGTTGTCATCTGACATGCTGAGTGAAATCTTTTTGGCATTATAATTCATTGTTTTGTTTTTTTTTTAGTTTTAAGGTTATTTATTTGCTGTACCTAAGCCAATAAACTTTTTTTTATTTCTTTCTCTTCTTTTCTTTTCTTTACAACCTTCTTAAGATATAGACATGAGATGCATGATTATATTCAATATTTTTTTTGGAGTGTGCCCAGCAGTGGACGTCCTGAATGATGATGCATTTTAGTATCAAGAGGATCTGAATATAAAATCATGCCTGATAGGTACTGCGTAGGGATAGGCGGAGTCATAAAGGGAACCACATTTTGCAAGTCATAGGGCAGAGCATTTCATTTTGCAAGGATTTGAATCAATTAGTCAATACTAAAGATTTGCTATAATAGTACATTACTGCAGCGGCCAGCAAAAGAGCGGTCTATCAATGCCTAGTTGTGGGCCAAGGCTTGTATAGTACTTTTCTCAAATAATGCGCGGAAATTAAAACTGAGTAGGTAGTACCTAGCCAGAACTTTTTTGTCAAATAATATTAGGTACTTTTCAAAATCAATGACGAAAAACTAATAACAGTGTTCATTTGTTTTTTTTTTTACTAAACTAATCTATCTACAGGCGAAACGCACTGGAGGCAAGACTGCAGAAGAATTACAAGAGGAAGAAGAACTGCAGTTGGCGCTTGCTCTCAGCCAGTCAGAGGCCGAACAGAAAGAAAAGGAACGCAAGTCGCGTCATCATATCGCGCCTGACCCTGCACCGCACCATCCTACATGTGAGTATAATATGCTGTGTTCATTGTAAACCTAACTAGCTTTTACCCGCGTGGAAGACGGATGTTAACCCTCGGGAACATACTACTGAGATAAGAAGAATAAGAATAATTTTTATTCATAAGTTCTCATAAAAAAGTTACATCATTACAAAGTTAGGTACATATTAATATTATGAAGAAAATATTAAACTATGCCTAAAATAAAAAGTAGGTATTTCATAGACGACTTCCCATAGGTACAAAATCGCCCAGTCTCCTTTCGTCGAAATCCGTTCGAAATTAGTATGGGTGTGGGCAACCCAAATCTGCGTCATTCACACTGCAATATTATAAGTACTTAGTAAGTAATAACAACATAGCAATCATCCATAACATAGATTGTTTGTAAATTGTCTTATAATATATGGAATGTGATAGGACAGGTTCATAAACAGGTGAGATACCTGGGAGACAGGTTTATCCTATTCCATAGATTTCAGGTTTATTTTCCTATTTCGGGTAGGATTCAATTATTATATATCTCTAGTTTAAGGGTGTAAATAAATTATTTTAATGAATAATTTCAATGCTACTATTATCTTTAAAAGTAGAGATAATGGACACAGAAAGCTGTGTCCATTGAAAATGCATTGACTTTGATAATTCTAAAACAATTATCTAACTCTCTCTGCACGCAAAGAGATAGATTCTAACTTTGTAACATAACACAACATCACGCCTGTAATCCTCGACGGGTTGGGCAGAGGTGATTTAGTGTTCTATGTAATAGGGGGCAAGCCTATTGCTATCAATCGGGCACAAACCTAGACTCCAGACTGCTACTGAGAATTGGGTTTTTTAATCAATCATGAATTTCTTAGTAGTAATCCAGACCCTGGATCCAATGTTGTAGTTTGATAATCGAAGATTGGCACATAAAATATTAACATTAAATATATTCCAGTATCTCCAACGCCTTCGTCCGTGAGTGCGTCCCCGGAACACAGCACGCAAGCCAACTCAGAGCTGTCGCGGTACCTCGACCGCAACTACTGGGAACAGCGGATATCTCGCGACAACACCGTGGCGCCCACCGCGCCCACGCCTACCGCACACGCATCCGATGTTACTGAGGTATTTATTTTGCTACTAGCTGCGCCCCGCGGTTTCACCCGCGTAAATGTCGATCCCGTGGGAATATCGGGATAAAAAGTAGCCTATGTCCTTTCCCGGGACTCAAACTATCTCTATACCAAATTTCATCTAAATCGGTTCAGCGGTTTGAGCGTGAAGAAGTAACAAACATATAAACACACACACTCACAAACTTTCGCCTTTATAATATTAGTGTGACAAACCGTGTGCACGGTGGCGATGGATTGCCCGATGGGATTTCGCATCGGCAATATTCTCAGGAGCCTTAGAGGGATGAGTTTCCGAAAAATTTTAAGTACAACTTACTTTTACTTTAAATAGAAGTTTATCAACTTCCATGTTTCTAACTTCATCTACATATTTAACCCATATAGGGGATTTATTTTCAATAATCATTCCTTAGTGCTTACATTCGTTTTATAAGGAACTTTTGTGCAAAATTTCATGCGTCATGACCCAGCGGTTTTGGACGTGAGTTGTCCACTGGTATATTGGGTGGAAAGAAGTAGGGACCCACTTGATGGTGCGTATTATTCGCCACTATTGGAAATCTGCATTATTTGTATCTTATGCCTGTAGTTACAACTAACTACACAGAAACCCAAGAACGCTACATTCTATGATGATTCTAATATACTCATTTCTATTCGGCAATGTTGAGGGTGCTCCGGTTGACTACATTACGCATTTATTTTAGTTTATCCTCGTTATAATATATTATTGACAACTTCGAATATGCGTCATAGTGAATTTAATCTATTCTTTTTAATTTATTGAGATACGTTTTTACGCCTCGACCGCAATCCGCAATACAACAAGTTGTCATTCTTTGATGTGACGTAATAGATAAAAAGTTTCCTACCTCGTTCCTTGCGTATATGACTAAACTTTGTTAATTCTAGAAATAATGTTTGCAGGAATTCCCGAAGCCTTCTACTACAAAGGCTCAAGATGACGACGCCGAGGACAAAGAAATTGATGAATTCGTGGAGTCACTGAAATCTCAAGTTGAAATATTTGTTAACAGAATGAAGAGCAACTCTTCACGGTATGATAGTGATGATTTAAAACATTTACAGAACATTAAAAATACTTTGTTGGAGATGTATGATCAGTAATAACTTCTTGTTTTTTCAGAGGACGTTCCATCGCCAATGATACATCTGTTCAGACCCTTTTCATGAATATCACGGCCATGCATTCACGTCTGCTGCGCTACATTCAGCAACAAGATGACAAGCGAGTCTATTTAGAGAGTTTGCAGGTACGCAAACCAACCTTTTTATAACAAAGACAATAAGAAACTAAATAAAACCTACATCCTTTAAACCCAGGATTCTGGTTAGAATTCCCTGGCAGTGTTATTGGGATTTCCCATAAGAAAATGCTCAGTAAACAGCACAGTCTGGATTCGTGCCGTAGACTCGCATTACATACTTGGGACTAAAACATACCTGGCGAATTGTGTTACTATTATACCTATGCCTTCCCTTCAGAGTATACAAACATGATGTTTGGTAAAACATAATACAGCATAACATTAGGCAGAGGCCTATAGTACACCTGCATTTCGAAAGTTATATTCCCATGTAACAAGGGACAGTCCTATAAGATTATGTAAAACCTACAAAAATAATATAATAATAAAGGAAATAATAATAACTTTATTGATACAAATCCTTACAATAGGCATATCTAGATAAGGTTCACAATAAATAAATAAGGCGCACAAAAGTTGAAACCCTGACTCCTAAACTAGGAAAACCTGTGACTTAGGAGTCAGTGTTCTACTGCCACTTGGACACTATACACTCTTATGGAAATTCAGAGCTGTTTAGCTGATATTATACAAAAAGATTATATTATTATGTAAAGATTTGAAAAACAAATAAAAGTAAAATTAAATTAAAAAGTTTAATTAAGATTAAAAGTAAAATGAATGTGTAGTTGATTCAGTAGGTATGTGTGACCGGGAATCTTGTGTTTTGTGAGTGTGTGTGTGTGTGACTGGGAGTGTGTTGTGTGAGTGTGATTTGACGAGGCTATGTATGTGAAAGTGGTGGTGTCGAGTGTAAGACTGTGTTTGTGTTAGTATGAGCTTGGTGTCTTTTGTTTTATTAAAGAATGTTGGTTACTGTATTACGTGTTATTGTATGGAATGTACGAGTTATGATATAAAATAACTTTTCCAGGACAAAGTAACTCAAATCCGCGACAGTCGTGCTGCTCTCGATACGTTACGTGCCGAGCACGCGGCGCGCCTGGCGGCTGCAGCTGAGGCTGCCGAGCGACAGAGGCAGATGCAGATGGCCGCCAAGCTACAGGCCATGAGGAAGAAGAAACACGAGTACTTACAGTACCAGAGACAGTTGGCTTTACAAAGAGTTCAGGTACCTACACAACACTAATCATATTTTTAAATTTTTTTTTTTAGTTATTAGTGATTTTTTCTAATTGAAACAATTTTTTTCAGGAACAAGAAAGAGAAATGCAGATGAGACAAGAACAACAGAAGCATCAATACTTGATGAATGCCAACAACTTTTATATGCCCGGCGTGTCCATGCCCGGAGTATCCATGCCCGGCGTTTCCATGCAACAGTACCAGGGCGGTTATTCGAACCAGCCTATTTACGCAAACACACAGTTTCATCAGCAAATGATGGCCGCCCAGGCAGCGCAGGCGCAAGCACAAGCCACTACCGATGGCAATGTGCCGGTGCCTGTGCCGGGCCAAGCCCAAATGACCACAGCTAATATGCCGATGAACATGAACCCAATGGGAACTATTCAGTCTATGCCACAGCTGACAAACACGTTCCCTGCGTTGTCGCCGCCTGGCGCTGCTATCAACCAGACTCCCGTCAGCGCCCAGCCGTCCATGAACCAGTCCAACTTACGACCCAATCTAGCTCAACAATTAACACCACTTCAGCAACAAATGATGTTACAGCAAATGCATCAGATGCGCATGCCAGTACAACCTGGCATGCATCAAATTGTGCCACAGACTATTGCCAATGGCATGCCAGGACCAAGCATTCCACAACAGAATGGACAGAATCCACAGTTACCAAAGCAAAATTTGCCAAACCAGCCTCAGCAGCAACCTAATGCTATGATGCCTCAAATGTCTGTCGGCCAACAAAATATAGGTCAGCAAAATATGAGTCAACAATTAATGAATACCAATCCAATGCTTGGACTACAAATGCAGAACATGAGAATGCCTCTTATGCAAGGCAACCAACCAAATACTAATCAGCAAGTTCCAGTTTCTGGATATCAGAACATGACCATCCCTCAAGTCAATACTCAACAACCAGGATCTCAAGCTCCAAATATGCAAATGCAGTCACAAATGCAAATGCCTGGACAAGTAATGCCCATGCAGGGTCAGCAAATGATGCAAGGACAAACTATGCCTGGACAGCCTCAAGGCATGCAGATGAACAATAATATATCACAAGCAGGCCAAAATTTACCTCCTCAGGGCCAGGTTCCCCAAACCCAAGCCCAACAGATGCCACCGCAACAACATCTTCATCAGCAGCAGATGCCACTTAATCAACAAATGTCTATGTCTGGTCAGGGAATGCAGCAACCAGGCCAACAAATGATGCAAGGGCAACAAATTCAACATCAAAGTCAATTGATTAACCAAGGTCAAACACCACAAGGTCAAATACCGCAAGGCTCTTTGCCGCTTGGTCAATTACCTACACAACAGCAAATGAATCAAGGACAGATGTCCACTAGTCTCCAAGGCCAACAAATGATTCAAGGTCAATTACAACAGCCTGTGAATCAAAGTCAGATGCAGATGGGTCATCAGATGCAAATGGCACCTGTTCAGCAGATGCAACAGGGCCCATCAATGCAAGGGCAGGTGCCCCAGGGAATGCCTCAACAACAAATGCAACAGCAAGTGCAGCCTGGGCAACAAAACATACCAGGACAACAGAAAATGCAGCAGCCGAATGTGCCGCAAGGACAGTTACCACCCGGTACCAACAACCAACAGGCGCAAACACCCGGCAAGCCTGAACAAAACAATAACACTGCGGAACTAATAAGTTTCGATTGAGAATGACGGTTCCAACATTGAGAGATCTCTGCAAATGAATGACTGGAAATAATAATACTTGTTCTAATATTACGTAATATTAAACTATATGCAATAATTATTATGCACTTAGATATCGTGCTATGTTGTGAGTTTTAAAACCAAAATATTGTCATGTATAGATAAATTTGAGATTTTATAGAGGATACTATTGAATGCCTTTACTTATAAACGTTGTAAATGTGAGATAAGGTGTAAAATTTATAGTCCATTATTATTGACAAGGGTTTTGAAGGAGAGGTTCCCAGCATTTTTGCATTTTGAAAAAGTAAAATAATATTGTAACTTTTATAAGTAAAGCGGTTCTCAAGCTTTTTAATTATCACAAAATAGTTAGCAATTATTTATATTACCATTAAGATAGTTCCAGATCAAAATTTGGTAGCAAATATGACACAATCATACGAATTATAGTATAATCTATCCCATTAAATCATTTGCTGTAGTTGATCCTTTTAGTTAGAAAAGCCTTGTAATCTATGTAAATGCAAATATGTATAAACTATTCGTCGTTCGTAAATGTAGTTTATTTAGATATTAATATAAATGAGAAATTCTAATATTTTATGTTTAAATATCTTCATTGATGTGGTAATTGTTTTGTTATAATATTTTAAGTTATATGATGTATAATACGACGTAACAATAAAAGCAAGAAAATATACTTGTATTTATTTAACAAACCTTATCAATCAACATCGGCCTCACATGAAAGTAAGACACCACTGAGAGACCGCAACTTCCAATAAATCCCATTAAATGACTATTTCAAATGTCAATCAATAAGATTATATTCAACCCTCGAACTCCAACCCAACCCTCAACCCTCTTTGTGTTCAGTATATGTCACGCTCGCGAATCATATTTTGTTCAACATAAATACGAGTATATTGCAAAAAGCGTGAGAAAAATAAATAATTTTGCGGGCTACTTAGCGCATCGGTTAAGCGCGAACCACACAGCGGGTTATCATAGTTACTTTACTCTTTGCGGGCTATGTACTATTAAGTATTCTGTGCTATGATGAAGCATGTTTACATACTTTGAGATACAGCAAACTATAGAGCTAAAGCCAGCTCTGCTAAACCAACTACCTGAAATATGTGGGCTAGGTATAAGCTGTGTACCTACGCGTCACCTCTTGCCCCAGCCCATGTCAAGCTAAGTCAATCCTTAGGCTGCCTTTCCGTCACGAGATGTACCGATGATGCATAGCGAGAGATGTTTGTGAACCAATTTTAACATCATCTCTGGTGGAAAGGCAACCTAAGAACTCTTCGCAGTGTGGCCTGCGTTTAGTACTGGCAGGACGCCTGTTCTTCCCAACTAAGTTCAATCGGGAACATTCTGTGCATCACACATCTTAGTAATAAGTAACGATTATAGCGCTCTAATAAATAGGAGGGCTTGGGTGGCTAACGTGGACTGGTTACCAAGAACTGTGACCCCTGCCTGATCAATGTTTTATTTATATATGTTACCGGCCAAACCCGATTTCAGGACAAACTAGTTTAGCCTATAATAGGCTAAACTAGTTCCGTCGACATAGGATGCAAGGGCGAGCGAAGGGCACCCCGAGGTTCGGTTTGGTTAGGTTACTTTAAACCCTTTACACAAAAATAGGGGCCCCGCGAAGCGGGGCTCCGTCGACATAAGATCCAAGGGCGAGCTTAGGGCACCCCCTATCGCGTATAGGAAGAACTAGTTTAGCCTAGGCTAAACTAGTTTGTCCTGAAATCGGGTTTGGCCGGTAACATATACACGGATAACAGTGGCGTAGCGTACCCTGGCAGGGCCCCGTATAAAAAGTTTGGGGGCCCTTAGGAAGGGTAAAGATTTCTCACAAAAGAAAAAAAATGTTTCCATAAAATCAAAAGAAATATTTATATTTATTCATCATAATTACCTATCTGTTACTTTTTCCAAAATGTTTACAAACAATTCAAATTAAATATCACACTCTCCTTGCCTTTTTTTCGGCAAACTGATTTATTAAATCATTTATAGCTGATTTGCTTTTTTGACTTTTGTCATTATCATTAGTGAAATAAAAAAAATTTGGGAAGTTTTTATTAATTTTTGCTTAAGCACGTTGGGGGTTGGGGGCCCCCGTGGCCGGGGGCCCCGTAAAATTGATACGGCAGATACGGCGGTAGCTACGCCCCTGACAGATAAATGGCAGGGGGTGACTTGTACACTCAATAACGGGCCCCCGGAAATGGTCGCTAGCACATAGTGACGTAGCAACAAGGGGGCAACATGTCCTGAGGTGCTTAAGAAGAGTGGAGAGGTATTCCACGGCTATCAGGACAAACCCGGAAGTACGGTCAAGATCCCTACCAGCATCTTACTGGAATACTTCCTTCCTCCGAGCACGTTTGCTCTTGCGAATCTCCACTCAAGCCGTCCAATAAAGGCAAGAATGAGGTGGGAGCTCTGTTCCTCGTCATTTTTCACTCCAGCCGGCCAATAAAGGCAAGCCTGAGGTACGGAACAAGACTTCTCCCGGGAGATAAGGTCCGTGGGGTTACTTCTGCCCAACAGCTCGCCACTTGCTGCCCTGCGGGTTTCTGTATCTCTCTTATAATGTTGTTATGAATTTTAATCTAACATCGATAAATCCCTAAATAGATACACACATTATGGGTAACTATTTCGTACATGACTTACCTGCGCAAACTCACCACTACTGAACTCGTCAAGGCTCATTTTTCGTGGCGCGTATTATACGGGCAAGAATTTATGAAACACCTTGCGCCTTGTCCTTAAAACCGTTCTAAGGACAAGGCGCAAGGCGTTTCATAAATTCTTACTCATTTTATAAGAGGTAATGCGTAATGAATAGTCACACTAATCACATCACACTTAATCACACTAATATAAAGGCAAATGTTTGTGAGTATGTGTGTGTGTGTGTGTTTATATGTTTGTTACTTCTTCACGCTCAAACGGCTGGACCAATTTTGATAACATTTTGTATGGAGGTAGCTGACACCCTGGATTAACATGTATATAGACTATTTTTATCCCAATATTCCCACGGAATCGAATTCAAATTCAAATTCTTTATTGAGAACTAAGTGTACATAATTACGAAGATGTTAACAATAGGTGTAGGTAGGTTCTTAGAACTTAGTTGCATAAAATTTGACAGGCATTGCAATTTTATCAATTAAAAAAGTGTAAGTACATACTCATTGTTGCAGTTATACAGTATACATTATATTATAACTTATGCGGTTGAAACCACGAGGCGCAGCTAGCTTATACATAAATATTCTTTTCAGAGTCGATTGAATATGATGATGCTGATCAACAAACTAATCGAGAATGCCTACCTTTATTTTTGATATTTTGTTGAACGCACCAATAAAATGGCGGGAAATGTGAATAATTTTTTTTTGGCAACTGGTGAATAATTGAATTCAGCTGATTGCTGATTGCTATTCTATTCTATTTTATTTTTAATAAATGGCAAATAAAAGAATAGAATAGCATTCAGCAATCAGCTGAATTCAATTATTCACCAGTTGCCAAAAAAAAAAGATTGTCAATCAGCGTGTGTCAAAAACTCAAAACTGTCAAACTGTCGACAGCAGTGTGTCAAACTGCCAATCTCGAACTTTATGCCGGTAGATTTTGTTGATTTGATTTTTTATAAATAATTTACTTTGTTTAACTGGGTGTTATGTTAAATATTAAGTGAAATGGAGGATGATAACCAAGATGGACCATTTACCGTGTGGCAAATGTTTAATGCACCGACTATGGTGCTGTTTAACAACTTGGAGCATGCAGCTGATGGTTTGGATAGACTACTAACTTCTATTCTGAAGTTATCAGGGTACCTATGGCTCTAGAAATATTTCTCACCTACTTAATTTCAAGCTATATCTTTATATTATTTTATCAGTATGCAAGTGTTTTGTTTACAGTCTTGATAATAATTGTGACGTGGTTTGGTTACAGAGACTTCTCCGAAGTTTTAGTCCCCCGGGCTGGTACCTCGAAGTATCCAGACTCGTATTATCATGCGTTCAACACATGGCTTGTTGGCAGATTATTTTATGTGTGGTCTGTGGAGGAGTTGAGCAGGTAATTGTAACATTTAATAGAACTTTTAACAGTGGCTCACACATTTCACTTTATGAAAATGGTTTCAGTTCCAATCTCCAATAAGTACACATCGACGGTTCCCCGGCTATTTGATCTAAGCGACATTTTTTTGTGAAATTGAGTTATATACGTAATTGGAATCAGCGAATTTTTTGGATTCCAATTATGTATATAACTCAATTTCGCAAAAAATGTTGCTTAGATCTAATAGCCGGGGAACCGTTGATATGATTTCTAGTAGACAGTGGTTCATATAGTGTTCTCAGCATTTGCATAAGATAAATAAATAAATAAACCTGAATGGTACTAAGAGCATGCATAAAGTTTGTACATTCTTATCATTACATGGGGAATTTTTACTGGTTTAGGACAACTAAGGGCCGGCCTTTTAGCAGACACCTATACTTTTAGCAGTTGGCAATTTATGATGTACCTAAGTTAACTTTATTTTTCAGGATACATGCAACAAGCAAGGATGCTCAACTGAAAATTTTAAACATACTGTGTATGAATGCTGCATCTTTTTACAACAGTTTACATTCTGAATATGTTTCTGTACTAACAAAGTTAGTCCAGTATTACAAAGAGAATCCAAATGACCAGTCAAGAGGACTGTTACTAGAAAACTTTAAATCTGAACAAATTGAAATTCCTAATGTGCAACTTAATTTAGAACCTATTTATGTTAATGTTAAAGATATGCAAACATGCAAAAAGTTGATAGATTTAACATTGCAGCTTCTTGCAGAGAGTCTACCAGCAAATTCTATTTATATAAATAAACACAAAACAGAGTATAGTAAGTTGTTTAATGAAATTCTATACATGCTCGAACATTACAGTGTAGATTTAAAATTCACCTCACTAAAGTTTTTCATTACTTTGATAAGTAATTATGAACAAATAGGCATATGTACCTTCTACCAATGTTTCCCATCTGTTTATCTTGAATTGGTTTATTCTATAGAAGCCATGTCGAAGTCATTAAATGTATACCATGAAAAAGGTGAAATTGATGCAATGGACTTGGATGGTTTTAATAGACTGATGTGCACTTTCATTAAAATTAATAAAGAAAGTCCTGAAAAAGAAAACAACGAAATTCTTTTGAATATTTGTACTGTTATTCTAATGACAAAGAGCAATAAAATATTTAATAATGATTTAAAATTGGAATGCTTGTCTTTGAGCAAAGACTTTGATTTTCCAAGAGATCTAATAGATGTCTCGAATATGGATGCAAGTGAAATAGATGTGTTGAAAGAGAACTACTGTAAAAATATACTGGCGCATATAAGATCAGAGTTGCAAGGAAATGGCCTCCTTGATTTGAAAGGAAGTTGGTATTTCAAGCAAGTACTGAATGTAATAAAGTCAATAAAGAGCTGTGAAGACAATAAAATAGATATATTTTTAATAAGTTACCATATGAAGAGATCTCTGTCTTGCTTGGGTATATTGCAACAAGTTGCTATACAATGCGAAACACTGCAAGACAAGAGCAAAATAGTAATATTGTTAAAAGAAGACATCCATATAATTTGGGGATCATTACTGAAACTTATTGGATATAATAAGAGCATTATTCTAGGAGACAGTAACTGCACTAGATTATTCATGGACATAATGCTGAGTACAGTAATCCTCTATCAAACTCCATCAAGAGATGATAGTAACAGAATTCTTCAACTATTATGTCTACAAACTTCACCACAGTTTTCTGAACATAGTTTGGGGTACAGTGATAACATTAAATCAATTATCTTGAAGTATATGTTGCTCATTAAACTTGTTCTAAAAGTAAAACCAAGTGATTCATGGGACAGAATCATTTCTAATTTGGGTAATGGTTTCCTCAAAAATAAAACTGCCAATATCTATAAAGAGGTAAGTCTCAATAAGGGTTGAAGATTCTTCACGGTGATTCCTCACGGTTGCAGTTTAGCTCGCTACTTCAATGTCACCTCCATGGAAAACAAATGCATGCTCATAGACTCGCACGCACATGCCAGGCATCGAGGTAAACCCCAAGCTGCCCACGATGTATCGCAGTGACATATCCTTCGGCATGTGTGCGTGTGTGTATTAGCATGCACTTGTTTTACATGGTGACATTGAGGTAGCGAGCTATGAGCTGTGAGGTATCACAGTGAGGAATCTTCGGCATGTAGTTACCCTTAGAAGCATGATTTCTGCACAAATTAATTTTCTACATACAAAAGAGTAAATACCTAATAAATTTTATTTTCCAGATTATACCATTGTGTCCACTCTTGATGTTGAACAAAATATTCTCTGCAAGTAAACTTATAGGGGACTTGCTTATGCCAGCCTTTCTGACAAAAGACTGTCATATTCAAAAAGAAGTTGTTTCGGTCTTACCAGCTATTGCCTGTATGTCACTAGGAACCTATGAAATCGTCATTAGCATACCAAAATATTGTTTTGGACAGTCCATTTTCGCAAACAATGCTCTAGATCTTTTACTAATATGTTCTAAATGTCATAAGTTAGACACAAATCAATACGGTGAAGAGTTTTTGACGACCGTCAATCAAAATAAAATGGTGGTATACTCTGAGAGCAACCCATATACTCCTAGTCAACATTCTACTATTACAAGCCTGAAGAGTTTATTTGCAAAGTTCTTGAACTGGAAACAGTATGCAGATTTGGAAAACAGTGGCTACTGGGACTTGTTTGCTAGGCTCTGTCATCACTATTATGTGCTTAATTATGGAGTTCCTGCAGATCTTTTGAATGAAGATAACAGTCAACATGTTCTCAAGTCTTTCAAACTGTTCATTGATGATAATTCCGTGAGTAATTAATGCAACATTGATGTAAACATAACAATTTTTGTAAATGTGTATTTTTTAAAATCAATTTTGTTTCAGGTTGATGATGATTCTGAATGGAATTCTCATAAGGATTCAGCTTTTAGTTTATGTGTGAACGTACTAGTCCAGTCCACAAGGGCCAGTTTAGAGAACAATGACAACACACAACAGACCAACACATTGAATCTCATAAAGGACTTTGGATTATGTTCCAATGGAAAAGTGATTTTGCCAGTGACAAAGCTTTTCGTTTACTTTATAATGCATCCACAGTGCTCTCTTGGGCCGAAAGCCGTAGTTAGTCTTAGAGATGTTTGTGAGCTGCACGGGTACACGCCTAATCAAGTCTACCATCGGTATAAAAAGGACTACTGCAAACTCTTTGTTGAATGCAGCTTATACAGTGGGAAGGACTTTGCTATATCACTTCTGAAAGTTGTCAGGGCGTTTGGCTTCTTTGGATACAGAGATTTCATTTCAAAGGATGTGCATCACTTCTTACCATACTTGATGCCTTACTCTGTAACTATAAAAGAAGTTCCTTCAATGATTGAAGAAATTGCGTCCCTTGTACAGTGCTCAGTTTCAGACTTCTTGATCGAAAGATTCCCTCATATTTACGTTCACGTTTATTTGAACGAGTCCAAGGAAGTTGAGAAGAAATGCCTTGATATTATTGGGAAGCTGACAAAGACCTCTGTATTGAACTTGATAAAGAGACATTTTCGAGTGATATTGACAGAATTTCTGCTACAGTATTGCTGTAATTCGGAAAAAGTGTTGAATGCTTGCCGATATCTGGCTTGTCACGATCCTGATGTCGCGACTCCTACTGGAAGTATGAGTATGAGCACATCACAAATAGCAGACTTTTTGAATCCGAAGTTTTTAGGTGTCCTGGCGTATTTTGATCACAAGCTGGTTAACGCGAAAGTTGCGCTTTCGGTGAAACGAAAAGCATTGAAAAGTTTTCCTGATATCATGCAATTGATGGGCGTAAAGTATTTGACGCCTCTGAGATTCAAGGTCTTAGCTACTTTGAGGTCTGCTCTCCAATTGGCGAAAGAATTTCCAAAGATATTGGCGGAGGCATGGGGCGCGTTTATCCATAACATCGATACGATATCTCTAGGACCTCTTATGTCCAATTTGGCCGTATCACTGCTGCAACAATTAGACTACGCGCCTCAAGAAATAAACAAAATATTCCAATATCTTGTTTTGAGCAATGAGAATTTGTTGAGCTCTCATATCTCAGATCTTTTCTTCTTAGAAGATACAAAGATATCGGATAAAATAAAGATGGTTATAAAGAGGCATGTTAAGAGAACTCAGCCTGATGGGTTCTTAGACAAGATAAAGTGGTACTTACAGCATCTGAACCATGATATACCCAGCATTAAGGCGTATGCGTTTTCCCACTTGGACAAGTTATTAAAAAGTGATAGATCTGAGATACATAAGGCGATATTTGGTGGAAAAAATATAGACCCTATAATAGTGGAGCTCATAGATTCTTTGCTTTTAGGTGAGTATCTGGTTTCTCAACTCAACTCAACTCAAAGCATTTATTTCAATTAAACCATTACAGGCACTTTTGAATTGTCAAAATTAAGTAGTCGGTCAGTTAGTCAGAAAGTTGAAGCTAGTTGCCCATTCCAAAGCATAGATCTCTATGGAGAAGAATGGGCAAGAAACTCCATGTACACTCTTTTAAAACAAGATATTACAAAATCCTGAGTACATTATTCTTGTTGCTTCTATATGTGAGAACAATGTAAAAAAAAAACACACAAATGAAGAAACAATACAAGAAATAAGATTAAAAATAAGCCTTGGCAGTTAAGAGATGACCAGTCTCAACCGACGGCGCCCGTTCACGAACATGACGCGTGGATCAGCACCATCCAGCTCAACCATTTTGTAGGGAACCGAATGATCCAACACACGCGCCACCATCAGTGAGACATTTAAGTGAGCATGACACATTCTCAACTGCCATGCTCTTTCAAGTCAACATCAAAAAATCCTAATAAACGGATCTTAAGTTATGTTACCATTTCTTATGTTAAGCCTTACAATATGACTCATATTTCCGGTTTGATGTAACTTATTTCCGATTTTAATTAAAGTAACTTTGCCTGCTGCATATAGACAACTCAAGCTGCCTTTTTAGTTCCTCATATACACTTACATTTACTTGAACATCATCAATTGTTTCCCAGGTTGCAAAGATCCAGACTCCAAAGTAAGTCTATCAAGCGGGGCGTGCCTCGGTCAGCTGGGCGCTATCGAGGCCGGTCACCTACCCCGTCAGTATGTACAACCCGATAGATCGCCGTTCGCATTCTCTATAGGAGATGACTGCTTTGCTGCCACTGCGTTAGTTGAACTGTCTCGGGCGTTCCAGTATGAGAAGGATACTATGGTAGGTGGTATAATATATCTGTGAAGTGAGTTTTTAAGCCCGTCGCTATTATACAAAGTAACAAGAGAAAAGCTTCTCTTAAATTACGCCAGAACTCTCAGTTTTCAGTTTGCTAACTACCTTCGTAGGTTCGTACGTCTAGTTAGGAGGCGTCCAACGTTGCGTTTGTCGATTTACGATCTCCACTCAAAGCCTCGTTTGATCAAACAGCCCTTAGCTCGTAAGCAATATAGGTTACACTAGTTCTAATCTTTCGAACAAACACTGTTTACTGCACAGCATCAACATCGTAAATAACCAACACATAATATGATCTGTTTCAGAATATGGATTGTTACGCTTTAACGATTCAAGAGATATTGAAAATTTACGACATATCACCAACTGGCAGCAAGAAAGATGTATGGGAGAGTTTTCCAGAACACATGCATCAGATTATGCATCCTCTACTAAGTTCCAGGTACGTTCAGCAACTGTATTCTCTTGTTGATATTAGGCTGTCTTCTTGTCAGATGACGAATTCAATTATCTTGTAAATGCACTTTGTGTTAAATTATATTTTTAATTTTTAGATACACCTTGGCGTATCCCTCGCAGCCGAAAAAAGCCCATCCTTTATTTGGGTCCACTTACGCTACTACGTTTTTAGAGTGGGCACACAAGTAAGTTCTTTTATTTATTCATTTTTTTTTTAAATCAAATCAATCTGCCTAGCCATTTCGCAACTATGTTAGAACTTCATTTTTATCCCATTTGTACATTTAAATAAAATATTACAATGTTTTTCCATATTATTTTACAGCTGGGCAGGCCAACTGATTCCACTTATCGAATCAGAAAGCATTCGGGAACTTCTGCGCACAGTGCACCCAAGTATGCGGCGTGACGTCAGAACTCTGTTCCTCTTCCTACCCTACGTGTTGTTGCATGCTGTCAAGTCCACGAATAATTCACAGTACATACAAGACGAAATTTTGGCTGTCATAGGTATGATCTCAACTCTAGTAATTCAATACCAAAATAAAATATTTTTCAAATACTCCAATCCAAATAAGAAAAAGTAGTAATACAATACAAATCCAATTACCAGAATACATATAAGTAATATGAACACAAATAGGTAAGCGCTATTCCTCGCTATCTCCTACTATGTTGTGCCCGATAGGGTCCATAATTGTTTCAACAATTTTAAGCCTACCAAGTGTTTTACCAACATTATGAAATGCAATAAAGAATTGAGAATTGAATTTGAGAATACACTGGCTTTTAGTTGTTTTTCTCAATAACGAAATATTTAATTGTTGTTTATTAAATTCAGGTCTAGAGAACTTTGAAATGGAAAATGCAGTAACAATAGAAAGAAGTAGATATAAAATGCTGCGACACATTCGAATGACTCCTAGCATCAACTCAGTTCAAACTGAGGAAGGCAACCAGGTAAGGCATTAATTAATGAAAATCTGGTTAAGTAAGGCCTAATTTGAACCTTATAGTCAAGTAGCCTTGGTTTAATTTAGGATGACCAAACCATTGAGACTGACGTAAATACTATGTTTGTTCTTTTGTTTTTATGATTGTTTGTTTGGAACTTTCAGAGCAAATGTAGTAAAACAATTTACACCTTACTGGACTTCTTGAACAGATGGCTTCTGGAGTGGTGTCACTCAAAGCAGCGTCCAATGGAAAATGACAATTACAAGTAAGTACGAAAATTCCGACTAGGCTCAATAATACAGAATCATAGTTGGTGGTCCATAGTGTAATTTACATTTTTAATGTTTGTGTTATCTTGTTGAACAGTTAAGTTCATTTTTGTTAAGTCGTTCAAGTGCGACGGTTTCACCTGTGCCGCAGACCTTTTGAATTTAATCAAAATGTTAATACAGCTATTATTTTATTCATAATATTATTATTATATTCAACTTCGTAGAGCAATATCATCATTTTTGGATAAATTCGACAAGCTAACGATAGCTCGCGGGAATTTCGTTTGCGGCGAGTTAGAACGGGCGCTACAGTACATAGAGTTGTACATGGATGAGAGAAAGGATAAAATGCAAGTACAACTGCCGTTCTTAGCCGAGATATACGCCTTGTTGGATGAACCGGATTCTGTGGCTGGTGAGAAATATGTATTTTATTTTAAAATAGCTATGCCACTACTGCTCCACTCGTATCTGATCTATGTATAAAGTTTTATTAAAAATCTCGTCCATGGGCTTCTGCTCTCGAGTTTAAAAACACTAAAAGACAGACAGAGTAAGAATTCTTGCTACTCTAAACCGCTGGACTTGACGCGGTACAAGCTTATTCATTCTTATACACTATCATTTTACAACTCACGCCTGCGCGTCATGCGACTCTTATGTTATTGTATTAAGCTATAAAACAAGTTTTTCAGGTATACTGTCAATGAAGAGGTCTGAGCCTTCACTAAAAGAGTTGATCTTGGCTCAAGTAGTGACTGGACGGTTGCAAGATGCTGCACTTTGCTACGAACGTTTAGCACAGGAAGGCCAGTTAGATCGACACAGTTTGCAGGTAAGTTAATGTAATTTAGATGATAAATCATCAAACCGATTAAAAAAAATCATGTTGAAACTGATAAAAAATCATGTTGTTTTCCGATTCGAATGATTTGAAGTGGTGGTGCAATTACAGGCAAACGAGACAATTCAGCTTTGTCTCTATTAAAGCAACGCTGCTGCAATGGTCTTGGCAGTGCAGATATCTATAGTCGGTAACGAATTACCATCAGGTGGCCTGTAAGATTCCCACTCAGTAACATACAAATAATTAAAAAAAAAATTGTTAGCCCTGTAACAGAAAAGTCATTGCGTTTTGAATGGCTTGATATACAAGCATCACTGTCATTTTCGAATATGTGTGTATGATGTTGATAATTATGTGGTCCTTATAAAAGTCCCAATCCCTAAACAAAAATACTTCAATATAAACTTCCAGGGCATGATCGACTGCTACCTAGGTCTGGACCAGCCATTCACCGCGTACCGGTTACTGAGCGAACATGATGACGAAGACGGTATGATGGAGTTGTCAGCTGAACCTTTATGGCGGCTTGGACGGTTCGATGATTTGGAAGAGCTTTGCAAGAAACCCGTTGTAAGTAAATACCATCAAACACATTTTTATAAAAGACTAGCTGCGGCCCGCGGTTTCACCCGCATAAGTTTCGATCCCGTGAGAATATCGGGATAAAAACTATCTTATGTCCTTCCCCGGGATGCAATCTATCTTTCTGCCAAATTTTATCGAAATACGTTCAGTGGTTGAGGCGTGAAAAGGTAACATACAGACAGACAGACAGACAGAGTTACTTTCGAATTTATAATATTAGTATGGATAGAGATTTATTTGGTAACTAACAATAACTTGCTACAAAAACATATAACACAGTAGTCCTAAAAACCAATTGCTGATTTTTGGGACCAGTGTGTAATTGTCTGATCGCGAGACATGCCCAAAAGGAGATGGCGAAACACACTAGCTAGACTCTTTAAAAAATTGGCGCCAGGTAGACTGTAAGAAATAAGGATTAGTGGAAGAAGCCAAAATAGGCTATTGTCCTGCAGTAGACTAAAAGTTAATATAAAAATCTTTCCCAGCCAAATGACCTTATTATCATTTTTGTTAAAATACCTACCTTTTAAAATGTTATAGCCCTAAAAGTACAAACTTGCTTACTTTATGTTCTTTATAATTGATTTGTATTTTCTGTAGCCACCTTCAAACGAAAACTGGGGTCTCCTTATGGGTCGAACCTTGCTCGCCTACCGCCAACAAGATCACGACGCTTTCCTCATATCCTGTAAAGATACCACAAGTAGACTGCTTGCTCAAATGGACGCCGAGAGCAAAGGAGAGAACGCTTTGAGGAGCGGCTACCAAAGTGTGCTCGGACTTCATATTATTACGGAAACTAGTCATGCTGAGGAGGTGCTGCAAAGGTAAAATATTCTCTATTTCATGCGTAATAAGCTTCATGGGGTCAATTTGATTTATAATAATAATAATAATAACATTTACCTCAGAACAATGTCCATATTTCACAACACATACATTTTACAAAAACATCAAAAATAAAACAAACAAAAACAACGCACACAAAAAGAAAAGCAGATAAAAACAGTTAAGGACACATTACACACATTTGCATGCATTTTATGCATGTGAGATAAAAACATAATCACTAAAACTTTGTTGGTGTAGATAAAATTATTGATTCTCAGGACCCATTTCCATTCTTAGACCTTCCGTTTCTGACTGAACTACGTTTTATCAAGCGTCTAACATAGTTTGAATATAAGTAGTGTGTCCAAAAAACTCACCAAACATTGATGTTCAAAATTATATTTTTTCTTTAGACTAAAAGAATTTCGAGACGGCGATCGGCAAAGCACAGAGATGGTGAACCAGTTACTGGACGAGTGGAGACGGCGACTGTCCGTCGTACAGTCTGACGTTAGGACTATAGAGCCGCTGCTACGGCTTAGGAGAATACTGCTGCAACAGTCACAGGTTAATATTTTAGGGAATGTCAGACATAGTGACGTCATTGATCATTGTCCTGCCAAAATTTAAAACATAATAGTAATTTTTGTTACTGGTTTTATATAACATAACATAAACGGCCTATAACGTTTCTACTGCTGGAATACAGGCCTCCTCTCAGTGAGAGGGAGTGGGCCGCAATCCAGTACGCGTGCTGCACTAGTGCAGGTTGGTAGATGTCGCATGTCTTCGAATGTTTGGTTCTAGGATATGCCGGTTTCCTCACAAAGTAAAGCGCCTGTCTGGGTTCGAACCTACGACCTACAACTCGTTAGTCGCGGCCGTGACCACTGGGCCACCACTGCTCACTAGTGGTTTTAACACGTTTTAATTAAAGAATTTAAATAGAAATAATATTTGGAGTCTGTCTAGCATGTCTTATATTATTCATCTCTTTCTAGACATAATCACTTCACTTTCATCCTCAATACTGGTTTAATGACATATCCATCATTCCTCTGCAACACATAGCATTATCGATCTGAAAAAAAAAAAACATAAATAACCTTTATGTATCCTAATTTTAAACATATGGTTTTAGCAACTTCTAGAGCCAACACATCCGTTGACAGCGAGTCGATTGAAAGCATGCATCGGAGACCTCTGGTTGCAAAGCGCAAAGCATGCCAGAAAAGCTGGAATATTCCAACAGGTAAAAACCATTTGTTATTTATGAATACAAATACTTATATTTATGCCATCACTTGGCATATGTATTTGTACAAATATTCGCGTTACTTTTCGAAGGAACACATATGCCAAGTAAAGTGACGCAATTGTAGAATTAGAAAATTATGCTCCTTTGGAAAAAAAAACCTTCGTAGGTTGTGGGACAGCATTCTGTTTGACCACTAATCGGTCATGATGCTCCAGTGGGTAATAACAGCCGTTATTTGATCTTAAGACAGCAAGACACTGTTTGATTTGGTTATAATTTTAATATGAAACAGCTACATACACCTTTAGCATAAATAATCCTTTCTTCTTTCAGTCCTACATGTACGTTCTCAATGCGGAAGAATATCAACCGGAGGAATTGTTCATAGAGAAGTCCAAAATGTATTGGGCGCGCGGTCAGCACGAACATGCGTTTACTACGCTACGACGAGGCTTGGATGATACGTACCCTATGCTGGAACAACTCAATAATGATCAGAGGTTTGTGAAGTAGTAATTGTGGTCAAGTTACAAGCATTAAGAATTCAGTTCTGATTTGCTTCTTTGCAAAAAGCATAATAAAATAATAGTTTTTAAAGCAGCAATAGTGATATTTACATTGGTTAGTCTTTAATGTTAGCAAAGTATTTTCGACCTCGTAATTGCTTTACCACTCTAATTTTGAATATCACTTGCAGGCTTGCAGCTCATAAAAAGTCAAGGCCTATTTTTGACATTAATAAAACTAATTATTAACTGGGAGTTTATGTTAAAAGTGGTAGAGCAATTACAAGGTTGACTATACGAAACACCGTTTAGGGAAAATATCGTTTTTTTATATACTGTTTGCAGAAAAATATGTGCCAAAGCAAAATTACTAATAGCCAAGTATAACGATGAAACCACAAATGTCGATGTGGACGTCAATATTGGATATTACAAGGAGTCTGTAGAAGTCTTCAAACAGTGGGAGAAGAGCTTGGTAAGTTGAACATTTCTAAGTTCGGTCCTGGGTGATTCCTAAGTTATCGAACTGTAGCTGTTTGACGAATAAAAATGTTAATCCTAAGACTGGCGTAGGAGTTGCCCGTCAATAGCTCTGTTTCGGCTGCTGCCGCTGTGTATTGGGTTTTATGGACTTCGAAATAATGAACGATAGGTACTGGTATAAATCTGTTGTATTAAGTATACGAGACGACGACTGACGCCCCTGGTGGCGAAGTGGAGACGCGCGCGCAGCCGGGTTCGCGGTGTGCCTGCGTGGGAACGGCGGTAGTAAATCCTGCCGTGCGGCATCTGGCAGCGGCGGGGCCGTAACAAGCATTCTTGTTTCCCCACTTGCGTGTAAGTGTAGCCTCTGTTGGAGATAGATCCAATAAATAAATACTGGGTATAGTTGGGCTGTGGATATTGTGTTGTACTTCGTAGCACGACCATGAACGCATTCATTATAACTTTTGATGGTAATAAAATCCTTTTAATTTATACTATTTTATACCACTAATTACACATTTTATACCTCTCAATTATCCTAGATATATAGGTCGTGCTGGGAAGATTCCTTCCCAGCACGACCTGTATATCTATAAATTAAAAGGATTTTATTACCATCAGAAGTTGTAATGAATGCGTTCATGGTCGTGCTACGAAGTACAACACTGGATATTAACGAAAAGTAAACAAGTTTTGAGAAACCGGAGGGTACTTACTGTCACTGGCAACCTTCAGAATCCCACTGCTGGGCAACCCCCCCCCCCGAACAACACATGACTTAATGGATGAACCTCTTAAATACCTCAAGTTGAACTCAATTTCCTTTACCTAGGTTTGCCTCGGAGCGTATTACGAGAAAGTGAGCAGTGGTGAAGGCACCAGTACGAGCACTATGTGGTCGCGACGTCTATACGCACTGAACAGCTACGGCAAGGCGCTGCAGTATGGACATAAGTATCTGTACCAGAGCATGCCGCGGATGCTGTCTATTTGGTATGTTGTTTAGTCCTTAACATAACCCTTGCTAGCAAAGTACTTGATTGTGCCTCGTACCGTAGACCTCGTAATTGCTTTACCACTATTGGCAACAATTCCCAGAAAATTTATACTTCACTAAGGTTGAAACGTATCTAACTGTCACATAGACAAATAGACCTTGTCGTTTTATGACGTGCAAGTGATATTCAACCTTAGGGTCATAAAGCAATTGCTAGCTCGACTATACATTCCTTAACCTGACAAGTTAGATGCATGTTCTACATTATAATGGTCATTTTACCCTATCATTGTGTACATGTTCCTATTTTATTTGCGACTTAGGTTGGACGTCGAAGTAACATCTACAGACACAAGCGCCCACTCAGTGCTAGCACAAATGACCGAGATCATCAAGACATACTCAGAGAGATTACCACTGTACCTTTATCTCACAGCATTCTCGCAGATCGTATCGAGAATCTGCCATCCAGTGAAAGAGGTAATACCATTATCGCAACGCTGAATGCGTCGTGAAAATAATCTTGAAGTGCAGATGTGTTAATCTGTGACGATAAACGCTAATTAATGTGTAAACGGTGTATGACGACGACGCAACGGTTCAAATATGACACGTTATTTACTTTATATTTTACTGATAGAAATATTACATACTAGCTGCGACCCGCGGTTTCACCTGCGTAAATGTCAATCCCGTGGGACAAACACGCGCAAACGGCTGGGCCAATTTTGATAAAATTTTGTATGGAGGTAGCCACTCTTATTTAACATAAATAGTCTACTTTTTATCCCGATATTCCCACGGGATCGACATTTACGCGGGTAAAACCGCGGGGCGCAGCTAGTAGATGCATATATGTATGTAACCTTCATCTTCCAGGTATACCTCCAACTAAAAGCCATAATAGTAAAACTAATATTGGCGTACCCCCAACACACTCTATGGATGATGATGAGCGTCATCAAGTCGAGCTATGCACAACGTATCAAGCGCTGTGCCGACGTGTTCGCAGACCCTAGGCTTAAGGAACCGCGCATTTTGAAGCTCATCAGTGATTTTACTCAACTCGCTGAGAAGTTGATCGAGCTGTGCAATAAGCCGATAGCTGGAAGCTCTACGGTAAGTTGGAATATGCTGAAACAGATATTGATGTCTAATTAGCATGCATTTGTTTTACATGGAGGGGACATCGAGGTATCGAACTAAGCCGCGATCGCGTGTATCATAGTGAGGCATCTTCGGCATGTTGCAACCCTTAGGTATTTCTCAGTTTAATCGTGTTGTTGATGGGTTTATTCCCGGTCGTCCCCGCCCCGTCGTCGTCCCCACTGGGCACGATTGGGAAAAAAAGTTTCGTTCCTTCTCACTTCCCCAGTGGTGATGATTGGAACTTTTTATTTCCCACTCGTTCCTCTACAGGGTGTTACAGAAAGGGTATATCAATACAAACGGGTTGAAGAGTGTATCTGGTCTAGAATATCCGTACAAAATTTCAGCTCAAAAGCAGTAACTTTGAAAATGCTTAATATTTTTTTATGATAGATACAATTATTGTAGTACATCCTGTACTACAATAATTGTATCTATAATGTATATTCAGCTAACAAACCTTGCTTACCTTAAGCAATAGCGGTGGTCGCACGCCCCATCACCTTTCTTGCTTTTGAGCTGGCTTTTTGAGAAACTAACAGATACCAATCAAATATACCTTTACGAAGATAAAGGTGGACCTATTTTGATGAAAAACGATTCATCTTTTATTTAATGACGTCATCATAACCCTTCATCTTTACAGACCACAACAGTATCAACTCTAGTCAGATCGTTACCCCGGCTCCTGGCCGCCGATAACTTCAGCCACGTAATGATGCCATTCCAAGAGTTCTGTAAGATAGTGCTACCTTCCAAGGCGGCGCGACAAGAGCGCATAGACTTCAACATACCCACTGAACCACCGGTGTATATCGCTGGTATTGAAGAGAACATTAGTATACTGCCTTCGTTGCAGAAACCTAGAAAGGTTACTTTGAAAGGTAATGTTTTTTCACCAATAAATGAGTGTTTCCTGACTCTTAGTGTGTGTTTTAAACTTGCTGACGTCGACTGTTATACACTTGTATAGTCCCTCGTAATTGCTTTACCACTATTGACAACAATTCCCAGAAAATTTAAACTTCACTAAGGTTGAAATGTATGTAACTGTCACATAGACAAATAGACCTTGTCGTTTTATGACGTGCAAGTGACATTCAACCTTTTACCCAATTCTGAAACGGCGGATTTAATAGTTTCCTCAAAGAAGAACCTGACAAGTGACGGTAATCATACAACATGCCAATTGATTTGTACTATTTTCTTTCAGGTTCCGATGGAAAATCCTACATAATAATGCTGAAACCCCGCGACGATCTTCGCAAGGACTACCGTCTGATGGAGTTTAACGGAGTCGTGAATCGTTTCCTACAGGATGCGCCCGAAACTCGGCGCAGGCGCCTGTATATACGTACTTATAGTGTGCTGCCTTTGAACGAGGAGTGTGGTCTCATTGAGTGGGTGCCTAATCTAGTTGGATTGAGGCCGATATTGATGCACATTTATAAGCAGAAAGGTAAGAAAAGAAAAGTTTTTAAAACTGTAAGTCGGAAAAGTCACATAACTACTTACTAATATAATATTACTAGCCAAGAGAACCAAGCCAAGACAATTATGTTGCTATATAGCATTACTTGATTTTCTATTTACACTTTAGGCATTCACACGAGCAACCGCGAGTTGAAAGAGATGATGTGCGCGAACAAAGACCCGGTGGAAAAGAAAAGGCGTATTTATGAACAACAGTTACTCCCGCGTCATCCGCCTGTCTTCCAGGAGTGGTTCCGAAGAGTGTTCTCTGATCCTTACGGATGGTAAATATGGACATGTGTATTATAATATTAGTAGTAGTAGTGGTGGTAGAGATCGTATCGTAGTTGCGTTTCATAAGGGGACTACAGGACGTAAACGCAAAAAACGCAAGTTTTATAACGCCTAAAAGTATATGACCGACTACAGTAAACAAAATCAGAAAAATATATGATATTCTTCAGGATATATGCTAGGCAGATAGTGTTGTTGAAAACATGATACAACTAATTTGATACGATAGAAAAAAATCATGAAGATACCTCTAAAAATTTATTTTGACAATAAAAACCATAATAATATACATACAATCATTCTGATTTTTTGTCAGATTATTCTACAAGCAACCTACTAAAGCACTGGTGTTTTAATTTTTTAATCCAAACGATAGATTTTTTGTAAATAGATAGTTGCTTCATATTTTGCAATAAATTAGCAGCATTGCGTCATCGCACTTCTCTTTCTTTTCTATACAGTCCGACAGTGAAAGCGCTTTAGGTCATGTAGCCCCTTTAAAAAAAATATATAACGTGCTCACGCTTTTAGATCAGGAATAGAAATATCCGTTGCAGGTAATGCAAATAAATATTTGTTCCGCGTGGGAATCGAACGACCTCTAGTGCAGAAGGCAAACTGTCATTGCGCAAATCGAGACTTCTAATTCACTGCAAATGATTTTGCCATACTTTGAGTTTTCTTGTGTATTTTTTCTGCAGGTATCAGGCAAGATCTGCTTACATCAGAACTACTGCTGTAATGTCAATGGTTGGATACATCTTGGGTAAGTTTTTTGTATATGTTATATATTCTTTATATATCACTATTTTGTCACCAATTACTGATTTTTTAACCGACTTTAAAAAAGGAGGTTCTGTATTCGACCCGTATGTATGTATGTTTGTATGTCCGCGATTATCTCAAAAACTACTGAACCGATTTTGATAATTCTTTCATTACTGTGATCTACATACTTTCAGGAAGGTTTTAGTATAATAATACATTAGGTAACTATTCTTATGTACGAAGTTATATGCATAAATGTACTGCATCTCTGGCATTTCTATGGGAATTTTGATGATTCTTCAAGTCGTGTCTTCAATTCTTCAATGCACTAGTGTTAATTGAATTGATGTGGGGTAGGTACAACTAAAAAGTGAAAAATAAAAACTTTTTTACAAAAAAAACAACCGACTTCAAAAAAAAACACTACGAAGTGAAAAATAACTTTAATTTCGGAAGTCGGTGTCAAAAAACGAAAATGCGGAACCAACGACACCGACTTCCGAAATTAAAGTTATTTTTCACTTTGTAGTGTTTTTTTTTGAAGTCGGTTGTTTTTTTTGTAAAAAAGTTTTTAGTTTTAATCCTTGATATTCCACCAGGTTTAGGCGACCGACACGGTGAGAACATATCCTTCGACTCAACGAACGGCGACACGGTTCACGTAGACTTCAACTGTTTGTTCAACAAAGGAGAAGCATTCGAATGGCCGGAGCGAGTGCCCTTCCGTCTCACACACAATATGGAAGCAGCTATGGGACCGCTCAGACATGAGGGGATGTTTAGGTAAGAATTACAACTTACATCCACTATGGATCAGCGCAAACAGTGCAGTAAATGCTCGAGCATTTTCTTTGAGTGAAAATATGAGCGAGCATGCTCGAAGACACGCTACGGATCCTCCGGATGCCGTATCTTTTGCAAGCTATTTTAAACTCTATTTTGGTTGTGATAAAGTTATCACTAAAAAACTGCACGTAGTAGTTACCGCAAAAAGACAGTGATAAAAGCCATTTTCCACTTAGAGGTATCTATTGGGGTATATTATATTGTATAGTCGTAAAAGGGATAAGAAGCCTATGGCATTAAGTCCAACTCTGTAAACCGTGTTCTTAACGAGGATGCGCTAAGGTAGAATCATCAATACAACTCTCTCTGTTAGAATTTGCCTCGAATGTCATGATTTCATGAAATAGTCATTCAATAGCCAACTTAAACTTTGATTTTAACGTTAGATTTTTATTGATGATTTTAATGATTATAACTCTATACATTCATAGGGTCGAGAGTCATACTTTGATTGATCAACATACAACCTGATACTGACCAGAATATTGCAATAAGCGTAACGGCCTGGCCACGAACTCGCCGCTGTAGCGCGGGGCGGAGAGCGGTAATAACAAACATACCAAAATGTATGACATGAACCATGCCACGACGCATCGTTCGTAGCGTCAACGCTAGACAAAAGAAACCGCGCTACTTGCCGCGCCGCTTGCCGCTAACCCAAAACTCGTGGCTGGGGGGTAAGAGAGTTTGAATTTCGCAGGCATCCTTAGTGCTTCGCCTTTACAAAAAAAAAAGATATATAACCCGAAAGGTATTTAAAGTATCACTAACGACTGTTACAAATCTAATGTAAGTATACTCATTGCGCGTCAACCAATAGCAAGTACCAACATGACTTGAAAATCCGATTGTCAATCAAACTTTTATGTAGTTTTTACCTTCCAGCTTTTTTGTTACTACGATAGATACAACGAAAAGACTTAATGATGTAACCTCAGTGGTAACCTTTTCTGTTATTTTTGACTAGCTAAAGAGATAGATAATTATTTAAATTGTATAATACAATAAGATGTTCGAGTCCTTGGTAACAGTATAATGTAGAATCGTAGCGACAAAAAAAGTGACAAACATAAATTATTTACTAATTGCACCTTTTTAAATAAAAATCTAGATAACGAAGTGTTTTTGTTGTGATGTTTATCGAAAGTGATTACTTATTATCTTTCAATATACCAATCCAGTTTAATAATGTATAAAATCAATAATTCTTTCTAGGCGTATTTTTTTTTTCATTCATATCTTCCGAAGGCACGGAAGGACTTGCATGGTTTCAAAAAATACCCAATATTAAATAACACGAGCAATATTATTCCATTAGAAAATAATCAAAACTGAATTACCTATTTCCAACACGTGATAGATAACCCATTGTTTTCTATAACTTGTTTATGGAAACGTGTCATAATTTACAAGAAAATGATTACTTATTAAGTATTACATTTGTGATTTGTATTCGGTAAATCAATAAGTAAAAGCAGATAAAAATAGTATAATATACCGTAAAACGGGGCTACTTTGAACAGGTTTTGGAGGTTTTTGGATTGTAACTTTTTTTTTACGGCTGGAATTTCA
The DNA here is from genome assembly GCA_947508005.1 of Amphipoea lucens. Taxonomy (NCBI): domain Eukaryota; kingdom Metazoa; phylum Arthropoda; class Insecta; order Lepidoptera; family Noctuidae; genus Amphipoea; species Amphipoea lucens. The sequence goes on along the minus strand of OX382358.1, from coordinate 15,028,192 downwards.
CTTTTTTTTACGCCAACAGAACAATGTGTCCTTTGGTTATCAGATCTATGGCAAATTTAAAACCTACCACCCCCCTAACTCCCTACTTTTTTTAATTTAATCAATGTCAAAGTAACCCCAGAAGTGGGGTTTCTTTGACAGGGCATTGAAATGCAACTGACGTCAAAGATAGTAAAAAGCATGGGTTACTTTGACATCATTTTGACCAAAAAAACTATTATTTTATTGAAAACTACATGGATTTAAATGAAAACAAATATTTTTACAATTAAATTATTCTTTATTAACGCAAGTATCACAATATTTGTACCGAAGGTACTGTTAATGTCACTTGATCAGTCTCTTAAGTAATAATTAATATAATTGAGATCAATTTAAACAAGATAGGTAACAATCAACTTTGGCAATATTATAGGTAATTAATGGGTTAATAATATTATAAGTAATTAACAATCAACTTTGGCAATAAGCAAGAAACAATTAGTAGAGTCGTCCTCACACACCACACATTCGTATGACGGCCCTTATTGCACATCCCACACACCCAGTTTTTACAGGTAATGCCCAGTCAACAGAATGGCGGTAGAACCTATAGGTACCCCGGTATATAGGTACCCCGCGCTTCGCGCAATATTACTCGAGGTCACGCACACTTGCTGAGCACACGTGAATACCGATTTTGGCGCTCTGTCAAAGTAGCCCCAAAATCTGTCAAAGTAACCCTGGAAGTCAAAGTAGCCCCGTTTTACTGTAGTGTTTGTAGTGGTCACCATAGATAAGATTTTTGATTTGTTGTCACAGTCATTGCATCTAAAAATTGCCGACACTATAAATACAATAGTCATATAATTATGTCGTTCTCACGAGGTTACGCACGCAACTATGTATAGCTACGTTAATACGGAAGTCAAATAGGTTTTTAATATAGTTTTAATATTATAGGAATCCCCTTTTTCACTAGAGGTTTTTATAGGACCATAACTGTACAGAATATGGAATAGCACGATTGTATATTTTGTTTATACCTGACAAAGCCTGTGTCCGTTGTTATTTCTCATCGTAAAAAATTACGAACTTCCATACAAACTTTCATTCCCTAACCCCTTTAGGGCATGAATTTTCAAAATCCTTCCTTACGCTTGTGCAATTCATGTTTCTACGCTATGCGTTATCTGTCAGTGAATGAATGTAAGATTTTTATAAAGTAGATAAGACATACCTAAATAACCCAAAAGCTTATATATTATGAACTTTAGTTAGTTTGCTGAGCTGTCCATAGTTTGTTTTCATTCCTCTTTTTTTCTTCTCAGCATCCACAAATAACGCAACTAAATGTCCTGAAACCATACAGTTATTTTTTTTTTTAATTTAATTTCTCATTAAAAGCCTGTGGTGTCGTACTAAAGGGGAAAGGCCTCCCTGCTGTCTTTCCACTTCTCTCTATTCAAAGCTTCTAAGAACCATCACCCCAATTGCGTAACACACTTTCTTTCATAATCTGAAGCATTTTTAAGGAAACTCCTAATTCACTACTTTAATGTTTATAAAAATCGTAGCTCGACAACGTAAATACCGCAATAAATGTTGTTGAATTGCATTGCCATTGTAAGTGTGTTACGCAAACCCCACAGTTCTTAAAATAAAATGGTATTAAATTTCCATAAATCATTTAGGAAAAGTTGCGAGGCAGTGATGCGAGCCCTCCGGGCTCAAACCGCAGCGCTGATGTCTGTTATCGAACCATTTGTGTACGATCCCTTGGTGTCGTGGGGACGCGTTCGACCCGTCGACTGCGGCGAGCGGACCAATGAACAGGCGTTACAGCATTTACTGCATATCAAGCAACGACTTAACGGGATGGTAAGGGCGTTTTAAAACATTTTAAGGGCTTTAGGCCCAATATCTGAGAAACTGGGGCCTATATAATAAAACCTACAGGGGACAGATGACAGCCATGACAGGCGACAATCTGAATTTTACAAATTTATTTAACAGCAATGTGTAAATTTTTATAGTTTTTGTCAAATATGTCGTATTTTCAGTTATATTAAATAGAGCTTACAACCCGATCATACTAAAATTTATACCTTTTTGTTTTTTTAACAAACACTCGTATATGTTCCCCTGGAGACCATGTTATGCTACGATGATCGAGTTCAAAAGACAGCATGTATATATGACAAGCACTAATATAAATCATTGTTAGTTAAGCCGTAATGAAGGTTCAAACAAACTAACATCTGTCTATATGAACCTGTATCAATTTTCGTTGAAAACAAACAATACAATACTTAATTTTATCGATTGACGAATAGCGCCATTATTTCGAGTACGTGGTCGAAATTAAATACCGTGTTTAATGTACATGCGATGTGAATCTATTGTTTTCTCTTATAATAATATTATTTATCTGTCATACAATTCGAAAATACTGTATTGTTTCTTTTAAATAGGTGTTAGTACGAGACGGTTTGTAACAGAGTTTTAATGTATTTTCTTTATTTTCCAAGGTGAGAACAAAGAACAAGCAGTTATCGCTATCCTTGTCTCCTGAAGGTCAAGTGGAACATCTCATAGTGGAGGCGACCAGCATTCACAATCTCTGCCAAATGTACATCGGATGGGGGCCGTTCTTGTAAAGATTATTACTGAAGTACAACTTCTAGTTGATACATTTCACGAGCGTGCATCAACCATTGCAATTTAAACCTTGTGTCGATGACTTAAAATCACATGGCGCGTGATCTTGATTTGCACCGACTATACCAATAATATGCCTCAATTAACTGTGATTATTAAAGTTATAAGCTTTACACATTTTGTAAGAGTACCTAGAGTTTACTTAAGCCAAATGTTAGTTACAGTACCACCGTAAATATTGTTGATATATTTTTACTTTGTTATGTATTTTGTATGATTTATTCTTACCTCCGCATCCCTCCTGAAAAAGCCTGTGGTGTTTATCTTTGTACCGACACCGCATCAGCTCTGACGACAAATGAAGGAGCGATATTACTGTACCTACCTATAAAAAAATAAATAAAAACTATAAAAAAAAAAAAAAACGACTTATAAAAAAAACACTACAAAGTGAAAAATATCTTTAATTTCGCAGGTCGTTGTCTCCGGTTTTGTAATAGAATCAACATACACAAATTGGATTAAATACGTATTATTAAAGTTAACTTAAAAACTACCAAAGCAAACTTAGTAAAAAAATATTTAACCGAATTGATAACCTCCTCCTTTTTTGAAGTCGGTTAAGAATTCATATGGGACCACATCGCGAGCTTCTTTTACTAAAGGAAAAAGTAACCTTCGAAATCGGTCAACAATTAATGAAAATATCGTTGAACATACATAAAATACAAAACATACAGACGAACATAGAAACTCCTGCTTTTTTGAAGTCGGTTAAAAATAAACCAGCACCTTAGTGCTGTTCTATTTTTGTTATAATTAAATTATCCTAAATGGACCTATACTCTATTCATTATAACATTAGAAAAAAGAGGCTCGCAGATGCAGGAGTACGAAACCTTTGATTTTCAAGTTAAGTTCAAACAATTTTAATAAATAATGTATGTGCTTTTTTTGTAAGTAACAATGTATGGCATACAATAAAGCATATTCTATCTATCTACTCGTCACGATGCTTATACAGGGTGTTACAGAAAGGGTATATCAATACAAACGGGTTGAAGAGTGTATCTGGTCTAGAATCTCTGTACAAAATTTCAGCTCAAAAACAGTAACTTTGAAAATGACTAATATTTTTTTATTTCGATAGTTTATTAAATTGAAATCATAACAAACATGTCACCGCACTACGAGGGTCATTATCCATTATCTGTAGTGTGTCTGTGCGCCTAGTACACGCACATCACGCCGCCGCGCGCCAGTGCAGCGCCGTGATGTCGAAATAAAAAAATATTAAGCATTTTCAAAGTTAATGCTTTTGAGCTGAAATTTTGTACAGAGATTCTAGGCCAAATACACTCTTCAACCCGTTTGTATTGATATACCCTTTCTGTAACACCCTGTATAGGTACATGAAATTAAACAATTTTTAGTAACAATCAGTTTATTAAAAACAACTTTATATAAACCGACAAAATAAAAAAAACATGTGCTGCCACAACATATGAAGAAAATAGGTAACATTTTAGATTTGATAGAGTTATAGTGATATGAAAAACGTTCCCGGTACTGTCCGCCCCTGCTTCTTTTAGATTTTAAACATTGACACGACCATATTTTATGTAAAAACTAAATAATAATAAATGAAAACCTTGTAATTTCAGATGGTAGATAGGTTAAATAAGTTCAATCAAGTGTGACTGCTGTTATTTAAATTGATTATATTTAACTCCACGTCAATCTTGACTGTAATAATGTTTGTTGTACTTTTATTACAAAGTGTGCCCCTAAAAGAGCCTTTTTTAACTTCTGTCTAATGCTATAGTAAATGGACTATAGACTATTGAGATTGCTAAGAAATCTGTGTGACGAACGTCGCCATAAGACAAGTAAATATAAGGGCCTGTGCACACCACGTTATTTAAACGCGCCATAGACGCGCGTTTTAGAAACGTACAGAAGGTCTACAGGCTGCGTCTGACTCGCGTGCGTATCGCGTCTGTATCGCTACAAACGCGCATCAACGGCGCGTTTAAAAAACGTGGTGTGCACAGGCCCTTACTTAAATGTCATAAAGAATTAGCACAGAGAAGAGAAGCATTGTTAGACTACATCAATTATGGAAACTAATTGGTGTATCAGCAATACATCACGTAAACAATCGAGAACATCTAGAAACAATTTCTGAAAAGAAAAATACAATATGTATTACTAGCTGCACCCTGCGGTTTCACCCGCATAAGTTTCGATCCCGTAGGAATATCGGGATAAAGAGTAGCCTATTTGTTAATCCAGGGTGTCAGCTACCTTGATAACTTTTTTTTATCAAAATTGGTCCAGCCGTTTGAGCGTGAAGAAGTAACAAACATATAAACATACACTCACAAACTTTCGCCTTTATAATATTAGTGTGATTTTCATACTGTCAAATCTAAACATCAATACTAACAATATGTGTATCATCTGCAATCTTCGTCTGTTTGCAATGTAAAAATAACAGCTTTTTACTAAATGCATATGAAAGTATACAGGGTGTTACAGAAAGGGTATATCAATACAAACGGGTTGAAGAGTGTACCTGGTCTAGAATCTCTGTACAAAATTTCAGCTCAAAAGCATTAACTTTGAAAATGCTTAATATTTTTTTATTTCGACATCACGACGCTGCACTGGCGCGCGGCGGCGTGATGTGCGTGTACTAGGCGCACAGACACACTACAGATAATGGATAATGACCCTCGTAGTGCGGTGACACGTTTGTTATGATTTCAATTTAATAAACTATTGAAATAAAAAAAATATTAAGCATTTTCAAAGTTACTGCTTTTGAGCTGAAATTTTGTACAGAGATTCTAGACCAGATACACTCTTCAACCTGTTTGTATTGATATACCCTTTCCGTAACACCCTGTATACGGTAGATATTTACAACATTAAAAAAAAATTATGTCTGTCTGTTTGTTCCGGTTAATCTCCGAAACGGTTGGACCGATTTTGACGGCAGTTTCGCTGGCAGATAGCTAATGTTATAAGGAGTAACTTAGGCTACCTTTATTAATACAAAGTGTAAAAAAATTTACCTTAAAAACTTTAAGAGGTGCTTTAGACCATCGAACTGAACAACTTTCACTATGGGACCAACTCCGAAATCACGAAAAAAAAATCTGCTGTTTCATACAAAAGTTCAATACCTACTCGGCCAAAATGTATGAAACAGCTCATTTTTTTTTCGTGATTTCGGAGTTGGTCCCATAGTGAAAGTTGTTCAGTTCGATGGTCTAAAGCACCTCTTAAAGTTTTTAAGGTTAATTTTTTTACACCTTATACAGGGTGTTACAGAAAGGGTATATCAATACAAACGGGTTGAAGAGAGTATCTGGTCTAGAATCTCTGTACAAAATTTCAGCTCAAAAGCATTAACTTTGAAAATGCCTAGCATTTTTTTATTTCGACGTCACGGCGCTGCACTGGCGCGCGGCGGCGTGATGTGCGTGTACTAGGCGCACAGACACACAACAGATAATGGATAATGACCCTCGTAGTGCGGTGACATGTTTGTTATGATTTCAATTTAATAAACTATCGAAAAAAAAAATATTAAGCATTTTCAAAGTTACTGCTTTTGAGCTGAAATTTTGTATGAAGATTCTAGACCAGATACACTCTTCAACCCGTTTGTATTGATATACCCTTTCAGTAACACCCTGTATAGACAAAGAATTAGGGTTTGCCGCAATAAAATTAAAACCCATGAAATCCAATTTGTTTTCCGACAGCACGTGCACGAAGTCGCGGGCACAGCTAGTAATCAAATAAGCATAATCAGCCTATAATGTTCCCACTGCTAGGACACAGGCCTCCTCTCGGTGAGAAGGAGTGGGCCGTAATCCACCACGCGGGCCATCGACATGTGACATCTACCAACCCGCAATCAAATAAATCTACATGGAAACATACCTACTTAAAAACTTATGAAGTTATGAAATATCGATTTATTCCGGTCTGATCCCCTGAACCCCCCTCCACCCCCCTGGATCCCCTGCTAGTTCTTCTTCTGTTTTAATCTCTGTCTTATCCACTTTATCTAGGTTACTCTTTTTGACAGGTAAGTCAAGAGAAAATGATGTCAAATGATGTTTCATGTTTATCGCGCTATACCATAGGCACTGAAACGCTATTACAGCAAACACATTTTAATATAAGCCATTTTCAGCGCAAATACATAAATAAACAGTCATGTTTCTTGCTTAAGGTGAATGCGCAGCAGTAGCCCGCGAAATTCAATTTTTCTTACGTTTTTTGCAATGTTTAGGTCATTGTCAGGTTGTATCTTGATTAAAATATGATTCGCGACTATAACAGGTACGTATTTACAGAATTATAATAATTAGAATCATTAATACATCTTTTTAAGTTAGATTTCTACCGTTAAGAACAAATCTCGTATGGAAAAGTGTTTATGGTAGAAATCTAACTCAAAGAGATATATTAATGATTCTAATGACTATAATTCTGTAAATACATGTCTATTATAGTCGCAAATCATATTTTGATCAAGATACAACCTGACACTGACCTACAAATTGCAAAAAACGTAAGAAAATTTAAATTTCGCGGTCTACCACTGCGCATTCACCTTAAACACGTACTTCCGAGTTGAGTAATGAGTTTCCCAACGGCATATAGGTAAATCACTTGGCAGGTGCGACATATAAAGAGTATTGTTCATTGCCTATTGTGGTACATTCTCGCTCGATTGAATATCTGTCGAAGACTTTTCTTTGCGTGTTACAAAGTAAATTACTTATTTATTTCGCGGCCACTGCATGCGACCTTGTTTTGTTTCCTAGGTCGTTATGATTGGGATTAGGTATCATTTATTTATTGCTCCCATTATTTTATGATCATGACTATAATAGAAAATATTATCGGCCAGTGGTAGAATAATCCAGTAAAATCTAGATTCAAGTTGCGAAAAGATATTAATTAAATATAGTACCTACTCTTTGGTATTAACTTTACTGTTATTTTGATACCTACTCATTGTTTCAATAAATGTAAATATCAGGAATTAATCATACCGTAATTGTTCCGCGTGAAGGGAGATCACGTTTTATTTAAAACATTGTTGCCTATGTACCTAATGATTAAGTTTCTGTTTGTCTGGTTTTACACCAAAGAAAAATAATTGTTATTCTATTTTGTTTTTTGTTTGAAATGGATTCGCTTTTGACTCTAGTCTAGGTCAGAGGTGACAGAGACAAAGTCGACGATGGAGTGAACTTACCCACCAGAAGAAGCCTGTTCTTTGAAGAGATTCGGGTTGTATGCGCTCGGAAACAGACGCAGGTAGAGAGTTCCACTCTTTTGCTGTGCGCATTATAAAGGACATTTAAAAACGCTGAGTGCGAATTGGTGGAATAGAAAGAAAGAAAAAAGTTTATTTGGACAAAGTTCGTGAAACACAAAATACAAAATTAATTTAAAAAAAAATTGTTTCAGACAACAATAGTACCTATATGACTGTGCCTCACGGCTCAACTAGGTAGGTAGGGATGGTAACTTACAGTGCGTCTGGATGTCCGAAGGTAGAAGGGGGCCGGTGGAATGAGGTCGTGGAGTTCTTGGGCACGCTCACCGAAGTACAGTCTGTAGAAGACCGACAAGCAGGCAAGGTGAAGCCTGGCATCCACCAGTTTTAAGTCGCCAATGAGCCTCTTAGCTCTGCGTTCCACCGAGTCAAGCTCAGCAAGTTGGTATTACGCTGAGCTATCCCAAAGGTGGCTGCAATACTCCATGGATCTAAATTATAATGATTTATTTTACACATGCTGATTTTGAAGTCATCATCTTTCCATAGGCTACATAGGTAATCAAACCCTCTTTAATAAATAAAGATTAAAAAATAAAACTATATAATTAGGTATGTAGGTATTTTATATTTATTTAGATTTAGCATCGTTCATATAGGTACACTACAGAGATTACGGGAAGCAATAGAAAATAAAGAACTAAATGTAATAAACAATATGCTTAGGTAAATACAGCTTTTTCCTATCATTACCTGGTGAACAATCTTAAAATATAGCAGTTAAATTATTTGTATAAAACAAATACAAAGCAAAGGGTATTCACATAAAACCTCCACAAGGTAAATTACCTACCTGCCCACTATATCTTAGACTAGCTTCTACCCGCGCCTTCGTCCGCGTGAAATTTCATATAGGTATCCTTATTACACTCTGCAATACTGTAGCTTTCCATTAGTAAAATAATTTTCGAAATCTGATCAGTAGGTACCTAGTTCCGAAGATAACCCCTACATACAAAATCACAAATTTTTCCTCTTTATAATATTAGTAATATAGGTAGACCGTACCTATATCTATCATATTTGTGTGATGTGCAGGTAGATTATGAAGGTGTTGTGTCGATACTTGCCTTCGGTCATCTTGAGATAAGTAGGTAGTTATTACGAGATGGCTAGTAATATCAACCCCGCGTGGCCGTGGACCCAAGCAACGAAATAATTTCGCAAGGTATACATTTATAGAGTAGGCACGTATTTGTGCGAAGCAATCTAATCGCTGATAGCTGAACGGATGATAAATATTCGAGCTCGTTCATTGTGAATTCTTCACGCGTTTTGGGTGACCCTTCCCTCTAGGATTGTCCTCAACGCTTTGTGGATCATTTATTTTTGTCAACCTTCATAACATCTCGATACCGATACTTACATAAATAAAATATTTTCTACCCATCGCACTCTTTTTGGCTTTGACAGAAGCAACACATTTGCCGAGTTATAAATATTTAAGAAACATTAATCATGTATTATGGAAGGGTTGTAAATGTTGTAATAATGAAGTCATGTGCACACAGATAGGCTAAGTATTGTAATACTTCACCAATACGAAATACGAAAAGCAAAGAACTCTTCTCTTTACCTATCTCGTACTCTTGAGCGATTATACCTATTAAAAATACTTATATGAAAGGCTGACCTGTTGTTTTAAAAGGGAAATAAGAAGGGAGAGTAGGTAGGTACACATCAAACAACTCTTTGTATTAGCTTCATGTTTTATGGAAACATTTTACCTCGGTCCGGTCGACCTAGTATCGTTTAGCGCTGCGCGTGTAGGTAGCTCGGTTGACAGGCAATATCCGGATGATCCATTGTTCACCTCATTGCGGATTCTGAACGGCGATGCGGTCTGGCCTCTCTCATTCAGCTCTTGCTTCAGTGCCGAGGAAATAAGAAAAACTGCAAATAAGAGAAACGCATTTTAGATTGAGCCGGATAGAATCACAGAGGTTAAAATCCATTTGTAGAGAATTTCTATATCTCGTACATTCGCCTGACCGGACCCCGATCAGTTGATAGGGGTCCGGTCAGGCGAATGTGGACCCTTTTTTTGCAGGTATTCGATAAAAACTATTTGTGGGATGCGTGACGCAAATATTCGTTCGTTATATTCCCACGGAGAGATGGAAATCATGATGCTTGTTTGCCATTTAGGGGTAAGTAGGTTGATAATTATGTTGAATTTCATTTTGAAACTGTTGTTGTAAAAATTGCAACCTGTAATAGCATAATCTTAATGCAATCCTGAATGTTTGAGGGCCATACGTGCCAATCCAGTTAACCTTTTAACCGCTTACGTCGGATTAATCCGACAAATATTTTCGTGCCCATTCCGCCAGAATCGTATATATACGACCAAATAACACATCTCGTTTAATCTGTATTATTATTATATCATCACAGCTCGTTTCATCGGTATTTATTTTACGTTTTTTTTTTTTTTTCTCGTGCGCTGGGGGCACGACAACTGATATAAAGTCGGGCGGTTAAAAGGTTAATTGATAATTGTAGCTATAGATTTATGTCTAGGTATATCTTTTCAAAACGATTTTTTCACTTTACATAGTGGAAGTCTTATCTTTAAGAGCTAAGTAGTGGAACCTACTCAGGTTCCGTGCGCTCTACCTAACTTAGCCAGTTCAGCTGAGCTTGAACACAGCCTCGTGTATTTATATTCTTACTTAACGTAATAAGTAGGTATAATAAGTTGTAGGTACCTGCATATTTACAATTGTCTCGTATTTTAGCCAAGTCAGTTGTATGCAGATGTTAGCTACCTGAACTGGGATCGATAGAGGAGCCTTAATTAAATCAAATTGCAGGTGGTACAGACAGCAACTAAAGTAGGTTAACACTATCCAGAGATTCAGAAGAGATTTATGAATGAAAACTTGCTCATTATCTTGTAGAAAACTTATCTACTACTATTAACGTATAAGTATCTAACATAACTTCACGCCTGTTCTCCCGAAAGGATTAGGCAGACGTGTTTAAGTACATAGAGATACTTAGTACACCCACATTTCGCTAGTTATGTTTAAGTCCCATATGGGGCGAGCTCATTGCCATCAACCGGGCATAAATACCTATAAACTCCGGGCTGCTACTGATCTAGGTCAGTCAGTCTGCCTAGCGTTTTCCCAACTATGTTGGGGTCGGCTTTCAGTCAAACCGGATGCAGCTGAATACCAGTATTTTACATGGAACGACTGCCCTATCTGACCTCCACAACCCAGTTACTTACTGGGTAATACGATACCCGTTGGTAAGACTGGTTGTCAGACTTTCGGCCTTCTGACGACTCGTGACGACTGTACTGCTACTAATCTAGGTATTAGGTAGATCCTTATGTCATATGAGATATTTAAAACAATTATCTCCCAGGCTCTATGATCAATATTCCAAAAGTATCAGCTACTTTCTACCTGCAATGATTGTGTAGAATATATACTGGTACTTTATTCTGCTACTCCATGTATTGTAAAAACAAGATACCTAAGCAAAAAAGGTAAGTTATAGTGTGTAGTTTTTATTCGACGTTTTTGTTGTAAAGCAATAGCAAAAGTTGGGGAAATACCTTCCTACCTACCTACATGTTCTTCATATCGTCATAACTAACCTGTGAAAAACACAAAAAATAAAACAAAAAATAGTATTGCATGATTTTATCAAGTGGAAGATCTAAATTTGCTGAGTCATCGACCCACCACTTTTGGCAAAATAATCAACTTTAATTAAATAAAACTGGTACTTACTTGGGTAAGTTAGAGCAGGAACTTAATATGCTTGGCTCACTTGGAAATAGGTAGTTGGGAAAGCTTTAATAGTTAAAAACTCATGTATCAGTTAAGTACCTATTAAAATGCATATCGACGGTGTAGTATCAATATCTAATAACTACAAAATCATGATTTTACAGGAGGCGAAAAAAACGTTTCGTTTCTATAGTTTTTAATATTTTAATAAAAAGGTTACCTACTTACTTATATTAAACAAATAGTAGGAAACGTCGTCGTCGATTCAAGACCTTATGTCTTTGCAAATATGAGCTATTTCATATTTTACCTACGAATATGCAATAAAGTGAAAATCGCTAAAATGTTAGTTATTAGATATTGACACTTCACCGTCGTTACAGGACCTAATATATGTACCTACTGTGTGTACCTAACTACCTAATGAAGCGGCCTTGATGAAAACCCGAGAAATATGAATAAGTACTTATGTAATGCTCTGTCAGAGGTGATTAGTGCCTGATGATTTTAAATAAATAATTGTGTGAATTGGTTACACGCGTGCGATATGCGTCGGGTTACGGGTCAACGCGGGTTGGCGTCACTGCTTCAGAGATGAAATAAAATTAATTTATGTTAAGTATTACCTACAATTACAACCATAGCATAATTTGCAAATCTAGTAATACGACTTAATAAGGGTGATCTAATGCTTCGAAAAAAAAAAAGTAGTAGGTAGTAAATAAAAGAAAAAAACTTAAGCCCATTGGAGAAAAACTGGAAGTTAAAATCATGGCTACCTGTATTTTCCAGAGGCCTATATTTTTCTAGGACACTTACTGGATTAGAACAAACTGAAATCACACAATATTAGTTATACGTAGTTATAGATTATTCACCGAGGGGATAAAGAAGTGTCTTGTTACTGGCGCTATATTGAATCCCGAGCGCAACGAAGCATTCGAATTCTAGAGTGCAGCGAAGGATTCAAGCTCGCCCAAGACGAAGATACCTCTATCCCTGTGGAGGCTGGAGACTACTTTTCGCACCTATTGCGAGGTAATAAAAACCTATTCGATTTTAGAATTAGTAGTTTTGCAGTTTCATATACTTACTATTGTATCTGAAAGAATGCGTTCTCGACACCTGTGCAGTTTGATACAAACGAATATGTGTTTTGCGAATTTGATCTTTATTAGCTAAGTATTGACATCTGTCAGTTCGATAAACCTGCCAGGCACCTGTCAGAAACGCATTCTTTCGACGGCCGGACTGTAAGTGCACAATCACTTTTGACGACAATTTTCGGATGTATCAACTTCACGTTAGACTTTTGAGTCCAGAGACGTCACTTTTCAAATGTTAGATAAACACAACAAGAAAATTGTGTAATTTAACTAAAGGGGTTAGAAGATTTTTGTATGGAGGGTGGCCCTAAGGTCGGCCGCCATTTTGATTTTTTTTCAGAATCGCGGTGTACAACAAAAGTTATATATTTAGATAGAGGATGCTTATACAAACAAAAAATGTTATATAACATAATATCCTAAAGCGTCAGGTTTCGGAGTTATTCACCGAAATATAAGTCGAAAACAACAAGGATTTTTTTGTTTTTTTTCCCTCCAGGAAAGCATATTGAACTATTGGGGTAATAGAAACGTTATGAAACCTTTATGGAGAAGAAACAAATGAAGAATAGACATTTTTTAAACAAATAATTAAAAACGGCTATTTATAGTTCGTTTTTTAATCCCAGAGACTAACCTGACATTTAAGTCTTTTGTGTTTTCGTTTTTTTTTAGCATAGAAGTTTGACTTTACACTTGTCAGATTAGTCTCTGGGATTAAAAAACGAACTATAAATTGCCGTGTTTAATTATTTATTTAAAAAATGTCTATTCTTCATTTGTTTCTTCTCCATAAAGGTTTCATAACGTTTCTATTACCTCAATAGTCCAATATGCTTACCTGGAGGGAAAAAAAACAAAAAAATCCTTGTTGTTTTCGACTTATATTTCGGTGAATAACTCCGAAACCTGACGCTTAGGATATTATGTTATGTAACATTTTTTGTTCGTATAAGTGTCCTCTATCTAAATATATAACTTTTGTTGTGCACCGCGATTCTGAAAAAAAATCAAAATGGCGGCTGATTTTAGGGCCAAAACCTTCAAACCCCTTTATGATTTTTAATTTGGAACCGGTTTATTGATCGTTGATGATTGAAAAAATGGAATGAATAATGAATGTAAATTAATGAATGGAAGGAATGGTTTAGAAACTGGATGCTGGACTATGTATGGTAGTCATGTAATATTTTATTCCTTACGCTTCATTTTTATTTTAATATAATTATTTAAAAAGATTCCCAAGTCCATATCTGATAGACTAGATGGACCGACGACTTTAAAAAGATGGCTTGGGTGGACTGGATCTGCAAGGCGGAAGAGAGGGTGTTGTAGCGCAGCCTAGGAGAGGCATATGTCCAGCAGTGGACTGCCATAGCCCGAGTTGATTAATAATTAAGTAGGTAGGTACCTATAAGTATCAAGAATGTTTTTTTTTTTTTTAACAAAGATTCTTTCATAAATTCACCAGGGATGCGTTAGTGTCACGATTAGGGTAGAGGTAGACAGCGAAATTCAAATTGAAATGTGCAGCTTGACCAGTAGAAAAACATACCGGTAGTCCTCAGTTTAAAATGAGGTACCTACTGATTTATGAAGACAGTCCAAATAGTTCTATAGCACTGAACTAACACTCTTTGAAATTCAATGAGGGAGACACTTCTTATACCAACCTACGTAGGTATAGCCGACTAACTTTTCGTGACTGGTTTCCAGACTTTGTGCTCTGAGACCCGAACTTTTTCGTGGAACTGCAACTTTCAAGGATCCCTCCTACAGACACAGCCTGTAACAAAACAGCTGAAGGTAGGTAAAAATAACAAAAGTGGGGAGTGTAAGGAATAAAACAATTTTATAAAAAAAAAACATCTGACTTCGAAAAAAAAAAAACTTTTTATTTTTTACTTTTTAGTTGTACCTACCCCAAATTCGTATTTAATAACACTAAGTACTTGCTATGGAAATATCAGTGACAAGAAGTTATTAAAACATAATTATAACATCATCAATAAATACTAACCCCCTTATTCATAATCCTATTTTATCTCTATTTTAGCTAAAATAGGTTTATAGAACGTTTGTCTTTATCTGTCACGTTGTCATTTCTGTGTGTAAGAAAGAGACAAACCCCATTTTAACTAAAATAGGTTTGATAAGTTTTATGAATAAGGGGGTAAGTGGAAAATATAGGTAGGTGGAAGCTAATTTGAAAAGTACCTGAGCAAAGTTCATCTGTTCAAAAAATAATTTTTGAAATCGATCCACAAACTCCGGAAATATCGCGTACCATATAAGGTAAGTGCGTCTAATAAGGGCCAGTTGCAAATAAGGTCCATCTTTTCAAACTGCCCGCGTTTAATACTTAAACTAAAGCAAATACCGCGCGGCCCCTTCCTACTAACCAATCACCAAAGCGCACCTACGTTCATAGCATTTGCGCCGGCCATTTTGTCAGTGACTCTGTGTGTAACCTCATGGGCGGTCGACGTCACTCAGTTTATAAAATATTTTATAAACTGAGTGACGTCGATTTTGGTAATAAAACCCGGTCGTAATCAACCAACTGTGCAATAGCAAAGTAAAAATACTTTCAGAACTTGTATTGCTGGGGTAAGCTACAAAAATCATTGCTTTTTTTTCTCGATTTTGTTTGTTTTTCTCAGGACATATCTAAGTACCTAACAAGGTCCACTGTGTTGTCTCCAAATAAGGGCCGGTCCTTATTAGGTTATTTAAATTATTATTGGATAAAAAGGTGCCATTGTTTAATTTATATACATTTATTTTGATTATATTTATGTTGATTACTGAATATAATATAATATATATTAAATACACACTGCATAAATGTGCATCTTTATCTTTTAATCTTTAGGTGCAGTGATTGTCATATTTGTTATTTTCAAAGACCTAAAAAGGTCCAGATTATGATTGAAGAAGTGTAATACCTAATAAGGTCCAAGGACTAAGACTGAAAAAATGACTAATTAATAATATTTTGTGATTTTGTTTAAAAGAGTTAATAAAAATCTGCTAAAAACTATAATTTTTTTCATTTACAACTAGAAAATAGATTAGTTAATACTTATATTCATTTCCTAAGACTTTTTAAGGGCCACAATACTAATTTATATGAATTTACGTTTCCTTATTCGAATGCCACGAACCAATAGTAGTTTAAAGCCATTGCTATCTAAAGATATGGTGTTTCTGGTATAAAACGCCTAATGTCTTGCAGTTAAATTATGGTCCTTATTATGAGCCCTAGTGCCCAATAAAGGCCATAAACAAGCTTTTAAAAAACTTGTTTTGTCAATAACTGGAAAAAGATACCTCGTTTTTATAAAATATTTTCTCTTCAAATAAAAACAGTTGATTTGATCATGATTTTATACAAATTAAAACGTTTCCCAAAATTGATTTATAAGGTTTTCCAAAAACCCGGCCCTTATTAGAAACAATTACCTTATAAAAAAAAGCCGTTGAATTGAACCTCCTACTTTTTGAAGTCGGTTAAAAATAATGTTGTTAGGTACTGTTAGCCTGTATCATCTTACTGCTGGGCAAAGGCTTGTCCCCATGACATCCAGTGCTTGCAATCTAGGGCTAACGTGAACCATTGGACATGTTTTGTCCAGCTCGTCCCGCCATCTTATACTCGGTCTTCCGCGACGCCTTCTACCTGTCTCGGGGCTCCACATAGTGATTATTTTGGCCAGAATAAAATAATACCATTCAAAAATAGATACGCTTTAATGAAAGAAAAACTTCGTAGAAATCTAATTTACAGTACAAAAGGTTTCGTTATTTGACCGCGAAACAAATGCATTGCAACACAATCGCAGCTCGATTGATAGTGCCTTAACCTCTATCATAATAAATACCTAATTGACTTTGAAATAAATTGATTATTACTTCCTTATAAGTGTAGGTACAGAATTTTATATCTTTAGATATAGGTATCCAATTGAAACATTAGTACCTACTGGTAGGGAAGCATATTTGCGAAAATCGGCTATGGATGCTACAATAATATATTAAGTCCGCCTTTGTACCTTCTCTTCTTCTTCTCTACCAGTCAACCAAGGGTGGTGAAGAGATTAGATGGCAGGTGCTTTGGAAGGTTTCCTTTAGATTGTGTTGAAAATTCAGAGGAGTGACTTACCTACCCCTGAGGCTAATAAGCAGCAAATAATTATCTACCTATCTCAATAAACAGCAAATAATTACCTATCTCATAATGTAAGAGTGAGTCATTATAACATCACTAGTTCGTCAGTGATATTGCAGCATCCATAAATAGACGTGTTTACTGTTTATAATGACGAGTGTGTGACAAGGGATTTCCACAGCTGAAAACTATCAGCAATTTTGATAAATATAGCATATATGTAGGTATTTCTAGATTCTGTATATTGAATAAATAAGATCACGTAAAGTATTAGATTTATTTATTTCTAACACACAATTTAACACTAAAATATATATATTTTATAAAATATAAAAAAACCGGCCAAGTGCGAGTCGGACTCGCGCACCGAGGGTTCCGTACAAACCTGTAGGTATATAAGTAAAAGTTCACCCATTACGACAATCGAGTCACAGTTATGGTATTTTTATTGCAAAATGAAATCCATAACATTACAATACGGAAAGCTGGAGGAGCATAAATTAAAGACAAAGGTCGCTTTATCGTTTCAGTAATCCTTTATTTTATATTAACACATATAATTTATTTATCTTTTGATTGCGTTGACATAGACGTTTGATTTTGTTACAAGAACTGAGTATTTGATATGAATTTCAATTTAATACCTCTACGCGTTCATGAGGAAAGTGGTAGTAAGTTTAAAATTATTGAAAATATTTTTATTATATGATGTAACTAAAATTTTACGGTTTTCGCAATTTTTCCTTTATCTGTGCTATAAGACGTGGCTTCGTACCAAATTTCAAGATTCTGAGTTCACGGGAAGTACCCTGTAGGTTTTGATTCCCTTGCGAGTGTCGAAAATTTACGGCATAAACGGCTGTATTTTTTGATTGCGTTGGCTTAGAAGTTTGATTTTTTCACAGCTCTAAGGGACAGTAGACCTGAGTATTTGATATAAATTCCAGCTTGATGCCTCCACGAGTTCCTGAGAAAAAGGGTCTTGACAGACAGACAGACGGACGGACGGACGGACAACAAAGTGATCCTATAAGGGTTCCGTTTTTTCCTTTCGAGGTACGGAACCCTAAAAAAGGAAAAAATAAAAAAGGCAGGAGCTCATTGGGGATCAAAAAATACATGAAAGTATTAATTATAGGTAATTAGCACATTATTTCAGCACTTCTTTTGGTGATCAATCTTTTTATGGCGCCTTATTTTTGTCACTACACTAAGTGGAATCACAAACCGTAACTGCCGAACTGGGAAATTAACTCATTGCGAGATTGTTGTCAGTCTGCCATCAGGCAGTTTGTATAACGTCGTTGTCGAATGCGCTGGTTAAAAAGTTCGCGACGCATGCGCGGTTGCTGATAAAAAGGCGGGAAAACTTTGTTTATAAGTAGATTAATTTATTATCTGTAGTGTTAAATTCGAATTAGGAATTTCATTAATTGGAACATTTATTTGGAAAATGGAGTGCAGATTTTAGTGGAGTTCTGTGATACTATTTAATAATATTCCTGAAATATTGTTGTTATTGCATTTAAAATAAATTAAACAAAGGTGAGTACATAAGATTATGCAGTTCCGTTTTACCTTATCCTTGTCGCATCTCTGATAAGAAATATAATTAGGGACTGTAATTAGGGGCCTGTAATTAGGGACTGCCAAAATATTGCAGTTTTTAAAAGAAGAGTGAAAGAACACTATCTCTCCACCCTATCATAGTTGTGTATGTATTCTTATTTACATTCTAGTGTTATTTATTTTAGAAGTATGTATGTTTATTTGTATGTATGTAAGTATATTCTTGTATTATTTGTTTAGTTTTATTAAGTGAATTGTTTTTTAGGTTTTATGTATTTTTTTTGTCTCCTTTACTCTTTAACACGTTGTCTACATCTCTTTATTTCTTGTCCTATCGCAGGTATGCTGGAAGAGATTTCTTATGAAATAAGCATCACCTTTGTACCTATTTTTCTGTTCTGTTTTTTCTTGTCTGTTTATATATGTGTGTACATAAATGGTAAATAAATAAAATATAAATAGGAAAATAATAAGCCGAAGTTTTAATTTGTTCGCTTAGGTCAGTCAAAGTTCAGAGGGTTCAAACTATTTTTGACATTTTTATCATTTTAATATTTGTGATTTTTAAATGTTTTTGATCAACTGAGACTTACTTTAATTGTAGTTAAAGAAAACTAAGTTCAGGCTCTCGTAATGATTTGATTGAATAGTGAATTTACGCACCTACCTACAATAAAAAAATTAAGTAAGTATTCCTCAAATACGTAGTACGTACGACGTATTAGTAGCATTAAAGCATTTTTGAGTCAGGGTAGCCTGCAAAATTCATTTTTTTTTATGTTTTATGCAATTTTCTGGTTAGTATTAGGTTGTAGGTTTATCAAGTATGTGTCTACAGAATTATAATAATTAACATCATCCCTGCTAGGCTACTTTAGCGCGTCACCCTTAAGCTGGAAGAATTAATTGCATGTTAATTGATAACTGTATTCTTTATGTGAAAATAAGTTAGGCGTTAGTTATGTCAAACTGCAGGGGCTCTACGAACCAACGCACTACGCTGCTACGAATCTACGCACTACGCTGCTACGAACCTACGCACTACGCTGCTACGAACCTACGCACTACGCCGTTACGAAGCGTAGCAGTGTAGTGCGTACAAAAATGTTATAAAACATGTTTGTATAAAATGCTGTAGGTATAATGTACTCGTTTTGACCATTTATTAAATGAAAAAAATACTTATAAATTCCTTCCTATGAGCAATTTACTGTTTTGAGTGAAGTAATTTAAAGTTAAGAATTAATTAAATTGTTTTTTTTATTTGATGTAAATGTGAAGTTATAATGAGTTTTTTGTTTAACTACTTATTGTGTGGGTAAAAACCCCTATAGTAAGCAACTATTTAATAATAAGTAAAAGGCTCTGTAGGCGAACATCTCTGTTTTTTTCATATAAATCGTAAGCACGAGGCCTATCATATAATTGTCACCAACATTAATATAACTGTTACAGTTTTCTAGATTAGCTAGGTACTTGATTTATTGATTATCTGCATGTGATTGCTGTGATTTTCAAATCCTATAGTGAGTTGTGGCGACTTTTAATAATCTTTTATTTTTAGTTCTATGGCTAAAGACTCCTTCATTTCTTCTGTTCACAATCTTGCTAAGTTCAAGCTAAGTAGAAGAGTTTCAAACAAGCCATCAAACTTATCATTGGCAGCGACTCTGGTCGATGTCTTGAGCAACGAGACCAATCAATCTTACTAGATACGTCTCTTTGGGGTTGTAATCAATTACTAATTTGCGTCCTTTTGAGTTTGGTATTATCTATTCATTTTCTTCTATTATTTTCATTTCGATGGACTAGAATATCAAACATATTGTATGCACCTATGCACAAATAGTCCTTGTGTAGGTATACTCAGTTCCCAGTAGGTACGGTCAGCATCAAAAGTTGATTAACACTTCAGTTTTTTTAGTCTTAGTTATTGAGCAAAATATTTGTTCAAAATTGCAGCAGAATAATTTTTTTTAGAATATATACTCTTGACTATTATGTGAAAAGCTAAAAATCAGTTTATTGAAAAAAGTTGTTGTCAATTTAATAACATGTAAAAATGATAGTGTTAATCTACTTTTGATGCTGACTGTACTCAATTAATAGGTAGGTGTTATGGTTTTACCTAATGGTAAAAATATGTTTATATAAGATATGATAGATACAATCATGATTTGTTTTGGGGTAAGCAGAATAATTATCGAAGATTGAAGTTGGTCTAATAGAGAAGTTACACATTCACACAATCATTTGATAAAATCTGTGAAAAATAACCTGAGATTGTTCAAGTATAGTCCATTATAAACGCAATATCAGAACATCGTGCTATCAGATCTAGATCTGATCGGATTGCGATTAATTAATATTCTTACTTTCCTTGCCTTTGTCAGTAGTTGAAACTGATTGTACTTAGTAAGTCGGTAAAGCGGAACGTTTGAACCCTGTGAAAATTTTGTGATTTACTTAAAAATATGAGAAGGCGTTTTAGACCTAGACGATGCTTGTAAGTTTATTCGACATCTTTTGACCAACCCACCCCAAAAAGGAAAATGACCATAAATCGAATGCACTATACTCTTTCGTAGACAATTTATAGATATTATAAAGATTTTTTAATTCGGTTTTGACAAAATGCCAAACATACTCAGAGAAATGTATGGTGAAATAAGGTTATGAAATATAATTATTAAATAAAATACTACTAAATTAATAATAAAATACTACTACTACTAAAATATTAATACTAATTACGTTTTCGTGCAGTACCTAAGATTTTATCTTTGTTGCAGTTCGAGAATGAGAATGCTGAAGTTACCGAATCCGAAGAGATTAATTATCGGTCTCTTCCCTATACTGGAATGGTCGAGGACTTACGACGCAGCTACAGGGGTAGGGGACTTAATAGCCGGTATCACGATCGCCCTTACATTGGTACCGCAGTCGATTGCGTACGCCTCACTTGCCGGACTTGATCCTCAGGTACTGTATCTAGCTAGTACAGTTGACAAAATTCACGCTTGATTAGCGGTGGCATCAATCGTTCTACATGAACGGACACGTAGTACGTCAAAGGCCATGACCAAGGTGATGATCGGATTTATGGAGGGAACCGTGTTTATAAGTTTGATAAACGTCCCTATGTATGTAGGTATATGTATAGGATAGAGGAGTGTAGTATATCATGCGAACGAGGAAGTAAATGTCCAATGAAATTCAGTTGAACTTACAGGAATACGATGTTTGAAACATTTTACGTTAATTTCTTTGGGAAAATGAGTTGATGTAAATTTTTCCCTAAGATATTTCCTGTAGCCTTAATTATTAATGACCTATCCGGAAGTAATGATCCGGCCTTTTCCAATGTCACGGTTTGTAAGAAAACATCGCGAAAGTTTTGTTCATAATGTTCTATGTTTGCAATAAACATGTGAGTTTGTGACGTGTAGTTTGTAGTTTGATATTAGTACCAATGTATATACGAAAAAAACTAAAACCCGACTACTGAAAAGGATGAAACAAGAAAGTACCTTCCCGTGGTCGCATGCTACCGCATGTTATGTATGTTAGTACCCTCTTTTTTGCTTCGCCGTAGACGGCTAAAAATGAAATGGAATGTAACACGATCGTGGCGATTTATTGATTGGTAGACATGACTTTGAAACTTCAATTCTAACTTGCATAAAAATCATATAACAATTATTGATCGTCATTATTAATAAATTGTGGCGCAGTAGCAATTACTAACCTATACATTACGAAGGTAGTATCGATTTGATTAGACCGCAGTTTGACTGCAAATATGTTTCGGAGTTCACGCGTCATTGATTACAACTGGTCAACGCAGAACTTTTACAATAACCTAATCAAACATTACACAAGAAAGCATTCACTGCGTTAACGCATACTATCGCGGCCCTTCATTCATTGATAGCATCCGCTGTTTTATAATGCAGCTATTGGCCAACTTATTGTCATTTCGGTAAAGGAATATACAAAGGCACACAATAGAGGCTACTTCAATAAACTGTTTAACAAAGGTAAACGTAAAAGTTATCGAGGTTTACTGTGAAGTTCATTTTCTGATCAATCTTTAATATTCAAAACATAATAAATTGAAAAATGTATCGCTCCATATACCTCCAGCTTCGCGCGAGTTTTCTTTGATTATGTGTTAGTTTGTAATGTATTATACACATAAGAAAACCTTCCGGAATCAAGTCTCTAAATTATGGTGAAAATCGCATCAAATCCGTTGTGTGACTTAGAAGAACAACGAATATCGCACAGACAGACACGAAAAGCGACTTTAAATTCATAATGTGTATATATATAGTTATGAAATGCGTTTAATATTAAAACAATAAGGAATTGTATTAGCTTGCCTTCACCTAGAGACCTTAACATTAAACTGTCCACTTCTCTTCACGTTTGTAGACGTCTTCGGCCTTGGCAGCCCCCTCTCGCAAGGGCTAGTACTTTCTGCTAGCTCCAGCAATCGGTTACGGTTCACTATCGATGAATTTATGTATGTGGGTGGGCAGCTTACTAAGGGTAGCACTGGTAACAGACCGGGATCGCCACTCAATGTGCTAATAGCCAGAATATACTTACAGATTTGTTTTTGAACAAGATAGCCGTTTTTAGCTCTACTGATTAAATTAATTCAATTGCACGAATGGTTTAAAATACGAAAGAAAAAAAAAATGGTTAATTTAAGTTGACTATACTTAAATACTATCTAAAATTTTCAAAACATCGAGATCTACATTATATGTAATAACAGCAAACAGGATCTATTGGGGCAATCTCATCTTTTGTTGAATTATTATTACGTTTGTCATTTTGGATTTCGACAATTATTTATTCAAATTAAAATTTTACTGTCTCCTCCAAGGCCTCACAACAACATAAAAATTAATTTAAAGGAATCATCCTGTTTCAAGTTTGACGTCATGCATAATTTGATAATAATTACCATGAACCAAGGTTTAAAAAAAAAAAACGAAAACTGTGGTTAACTTCAAGATTATAGTTTGAATTTGTTATGCAGGTGGTGTCAACGTGAATCTTAATCTTAAAATTATACATGCACGGGGCGCGTGCTGCGAGTGGATATTAATATTTAAATTCCAAGCTGTGGGTTTCATAGAGAGCAAGTTTGTGTCTAGGTTTAAGTCATGTTTCAATAAGACCGAGTTGACTGGGAAGAACAGTGGTCCAGTGGTAACGGCCACGACTTACGAGTAGTAACGAAAGTTCAAACCCAGACAGGCGCTTTACTTTGTGTATATTATTTCACCACCACTGTTATCAAAACGGTAAAGGAAAAACATCGTGAGGAAACCGGCATGTCCTAAAACCAAAAAATTCGAAGACGTGACTTGTACCAACCCGCATTGGGCCCGCGTGGTGGATTATGGCCCACTCCCTCAAAGTATCCGAAGTATCGAAGTATCCGTTTCACACAGAGAGGAGGCCTGTGTCCTAGCAGTGGAAATATTATAGGCTGATTATTATTTGAGTTGACTTGGGACAGTTTCGCATGTCAAGTATTGTTATTTTTTTATATAACTTGTTATTTGTTTAAAAATAAACAACATGAAACATGTACAACATGAAATATGTATGTGTAATCGCAGCTAATGTAAAAGTTATGTTATTACGGCTGTAGGAAACGGATACTTTGTCCTACCTACTCAATTCCCTGAAGTAATCTTCTGTACGTTTCAGAGATTAATTACCACTCGACGCGAAATAAGTAGGTATCTCGTAATTTATGATTCACAGAAACGTGTGCATTATTGTACTTAGATATTTATATAATGTTATAAATACGTACTTAGTCTTCTTCTTCGTGCCGCTCGGGTACGAGTTTATCAGATCTTGTTGGCCCGGCACGAGTTTTTCAGATCTTGTTGGCCCTAAACTTCGCCACTTCCGCGGCGTCGTCTTCGGTAGCAGCGTAAAGGTCACTTTGACTGCTAGTTTTGGGACACAGAGGGCAGGATAGGGGGTGGAGCATAGTAAAATAATCAGATACAAAACGGGGAAAAATTTTAAGAAACACTTGGATCGCTACATTGAAATTTAAAGTATTCCTTCAGATTAACGATAAGTAATAATATTTTATTTGTATAAAACAATGTTTATTACCTAGTAGCTTACCTTGAGCATTTGCATTATTTATCAGGAAATAAATTCGTTTGTGATCGACTACCTACTGTTACTTACACGTGTGGGCAAACTGTCTTTTTGTGAAACAAAATTGATTTGACATTAGCAAAGGTTTTTCATACATAACTCATAATGATTGGCGTAAGTACGAGTATGCTCATCACTCGTAATGAATTGTCGGAAATGAAAGCTGCATCGTTCATTTTTTTTAAATTCACTGTGAAGAACACAGTAGCTACGCTACGAGTACCTATTGATTTGCTTACAATTTTTTAAAATCAAACAATGAGATTTTTTTTTCCTGAGAACACGCAGCGTCACTATGTAGGGAACCTGCTACACAGGTATGTCGAATTTGAACTTATATGTCTTTTATTGGGGTAGGTACCTATTTTACGACACTGTAACCATATACAGGGTGTCCGGTAATTAATGGGTAACCTCTTAAGGGGTCATTGTACTTATCATTATGAACAACTTTTGCTATGGGACCAAACTTGTAATCGCGAAAAAAAATCTGCTGTGTAAATGTAGGGAACATTTATGTTCGTATAACTCGTCAAAATGTAGGGAACAGCTAATTCTTTTTTCGCGATTTCAGATTTGGTCCCATAGTAAAAGTTGTTCATAATGATAAGTACAATGGCCCCTTAAGTGGTTATCCATTAATTACCGGATGCCCTGTATATCATACATTATTATCGAATCACAATCGAATTGTCATTTAAAATATTTGGACAAACATGTCTTGTTTGCTTAATGAAATGCACAATGCCATATGTCTTGGTGAAAAACAATAACTGAAAAGTCATTTGTTTAAGATACAGTCGAGTTCTTTAATATCTGAGCATTTTCATGAATTAAAAATATAAAGGCAATTGTAAGTTTCATGTCACAAACTGTAAGCAATCTGTGACATCATAAATATGTGACTATATTATATCAATAATATTGCTACAGACAAAGACTCTAAAAATTGTGCGCAATCCCTTGTTCATATTATTTAGCGCAGTTAGGTTCACAAATATCTATGCAATTATTTTTCTATGAAAAATATCTTGACAATTTGACATGTCTCGCATTTTTGTCATAAATTCTTTGAACAATCTCTTTACAGAAGTATTTATACAATATTGTAATCTTTTTCTTTGAAACATATTCAATTTGAATTCGTCAGTTATGACATCCTTCAACGGCAACATTGCATTATTTTATACAGATATTTACGAATCCTAGGTTGCACCAAATTTATTGAAATCTAGAGTATTTAGATATTTATGTTCCGAAGAGTACTCAGATATTTTTGACAGTCAGATTTTTTGACAGTTTATATGATAACATTTTATTGATGTCTAAGTTTGTAATATAACTATATGATCATTTTAACGCTTACCATATTTTAAAACATTGTCACTGCCAATTATATTAATGAACTCGACTGTACCTACAGAATAATAAGCATCCGTAGCAACGATTGATGCCGGCTGTAAAACAATCTTATCACTGTCGGCGATTTATGTTTGAATATACACAAATCAAGATATTGTGATTATGCTCAGGATCTTGATAAACATTGAACCCGTTTTTGATAGATGTTATGCATGATACCATAGCTTATAAGTATGTTAGTACAGCGGCATGCGACCACGGGAAGGAACTTTCTTGTTTCATCCTTTTCAGTAGTCGGGTTTTAGTTTTTAAACTTATTTTTTATTACCATCTGTCAACTGCTTTACACCGAATAGTCTTCTAAAACCAAATATAATTATTAAAATAGATTCAATTAAAATTAATTGAGGTTAAACTTACCACTCTTCTAGATTTAATTAGAGCAACCATTGTTATTTTAGCAGAAACGTTTGTCACAGATTAATTAGTAATTAAGTAATTGATTTATATTTAAAAAAATACCAGCTTATTACAGCCTCACTGCAGGGCAAAGGCTACATCTCCCACCACGCTTGCTCAAGACGGGTAGGCGATTTCAGACTTAAATAACTACGTCTACGAGTAGGTTTCCTCACGATATTTTTCTTTAGATTTATATTAGTTTATCTTTTATTTTTCAGTATGGCCTGTACTCGTCTTTCATGGGCCCATTCTTGTACGCCATTATGGGTACCACTCCACAGGTGAACCTCGGGCCGTCGGCGTTAATATCTCTCCTCACATTTACATACACAAATGGTACCAACCCCGACTTCGCCATACTTTTGTGTTTCATGGCTGGCATCGTTCAACTTGTGGCCGGTATAGCACAACTTGGTAAGAGTTCTTGTGTTGTTTATCTCTCTGTTATTTAATGTGAACTGTTGCTGAAATGCTTAACAGAGTTGAGTTGAATGTCCATGATAAAGGTTTTTCTTTATCAAGAATTCTTGAATGGTACAAGACGGTAAAAACTTCAAGTTGGGAATTTTTTGTAAGTACGTGATTTGTTTTTAAAATCACAGCTTACAGTTTTTACCGTCTTAACTTTGTTGGAGAAAAAAAGACGTTTATTGGCATACATACAAATAAGCCACCTTAAAAGTATTAAAAAAACACTTAGGTACCTATGCCAGATGGGCTTCAAATAAGCATGTTGTCAGATGGCAACGGTATGAAAGAGCCCTAAGTTAGGTGTGGATAGCGAATAATATCACTTTAAAATAGGTATAAACTATAAGTTAGGAGAAAATGTTGACTACAAAATTAAAAATGTATCCATTGATTCTAGGTTTCCTGGTGGAATTTATATCTCTACCAGTAGTATCAGGGTTCACATCTGCGGCAGCGTTAACGATAGCGTCGTCACAAGTCAAAGGGTTGCTCGGTCTGCGGTACAGCGCAGACAGGTTTGTGAACACTTGGGCGAACTTCTTCAAGCATGTGAAGAAAACGCGCTTGGCAGACAGCATGCTCAGCTTAGGGTGCTGCGTCGTGCTCACAGGAATGAAGGTATAATACTGTTTATTTAATACCAATAAATATAACTGCGCGCTTTTATTTCAGTATTTATTGAAATGTCGCCTAGTTTAAAGTGAAAACGGACATAACACCCGGTCTCTGGAACGAAAATCAACGAACCTGTCAAAGTTAAACTCATGTCAGGTGATCTCATTGGCTGTTGATAATTTCGTCAACCAATCACTGCAGTTGACAAACGTTAACGTTGAGCCAATTTTTTCGATTAAGCCCTTCCTGTCCACATACAATATGACCTTATTTTGATCAAAATAAAGGACGTATGCTTCACCGAGACAAACACATTCAATTTCCTAGCCTCTTCTCAACTGTGTTGGGGTCGGCTTCCAGCCTAACGTTTAAATATGTTGTCGGTACACACTAGATATTATGTTAACTAAAAACCAAACTTGGCTAATGAAAATAGAGGAGGTTCTACGTTGACCCTTTTAGATTGAATCATACATAAGTGTTTGTTGTTTATCAGAACCCGTGAACTTGTTCGTTCACTTTTTCCGAAAGTTCTCTGAAGTGAGACCATTCTTTCTTACAATAGATTACTGCAACATAGTCCGTCTGCCTAGCCTTTTCTCATAGAAGTATAATATCTTATATCTGTGCCTTTTCCTAACTATGTTGAGGTCGGCTTCCAGTCTAACCGGATGCAGCTGAATACCAGTATTTTACATGGATCGACTGCCTATCTGATCTCCACAACCCAGTTACTGGGTATCACTATACACCTTGGTATTAAGACTGGTTGTCAGACTTTCGGGCTTTTCACACACACATTATAAGATTAAAATCCAATTTCAACTGGTAGATAAACAAGCTATTCAATACGACACGCCATTACAAATAAAATAACAATAAATTGCTGAAACAATCCTTCCAACCGCCAAACTTTTATAAATAACCTTTTTAGGCAGAAAACAAATATTTTATTACTTGTAACAGTTGTAACGCGAAAGATAACGTTTGTAGACGGTCGCCTAACTAAATGTACCCTTTTGTGTTACCCGACAACGTGTTTACAAGGCTCTGTCGTGTCAGTTAGAAAAAGTTTCTGTGTTCTAGATCTATTGATTGAATACAGACCTTTTTATGGATGTTTCTTTTTTCTATCTTAGTTAAACAAAGAAGACTGTTGAAGTAAACTCATCTTGCATTGAATGCAGAACACAGGTTGGCATTGCTTATTCTCTTTTCTAACTTTAGAGTACTTTATTGGTGGAAAATATTAAAGTTGGCGTCCTACTGATTAATTATATTTTTCATTTCTCGTGTCCTCAACAAACTCATGACAAGGTTGTCCAGGCCACAAGGAGAACATATACTAGTAACCCTGGGTGTAGACATTCCCACCTAAGTACCTGCCGGTAAACGCAGAGGCTCTTTTAATCACCCTCTATAAATTAATGAGTCAATAATATAATCGAGTCATAGCCTTGATCAAGGCTAATTTTGAGCTTTCTCAAAAAGCTGAACCAAAGCCATAATTTAGCTCTTATACCCTGTCCAGTAGGTTAACCGTTTCTTTCCAGCTGCCTTAGAACGTAAATATTCCAGATTACGTAAAAGTTAACTTTAAAATGCGTAATAAAATAAATATATAAACTGCTTATAAGTATATAATCTTATTAAATTATCTTATTTATGACTTCTTACAGACATTATAATACCGTACGTGTATCAGTTTTGACAAAAAAAAAAATATGATGAGTATTAAATTACATATTTTTTTTTACAGCTGAATGGGCCCGCTCTTGACCTCGTTCACGCCTGATGGAAAGCGATGGATGAGGTCTATGATGGGACGAGCGTGCCCAGAAGATGCCTAATGCACTGGAACTCCATCGTACGAGTTCCAATGCCTTAGGCATCTTCGATTACATTCGATCTCATCACTTAGTACGATAGAGTTATTGTACTAAGTGATGAGTGGGATCGAATGTAATCGCTTCAAATGAATATATCGAATATAATCATTTTATATTACTTATAGGTAAATTTGTATATAAAAACCTTGCATCCACTCAAAAATCAATAAAATATATAAATTATTTGCCAGGATACGGATTTGCCACCAAAAACAAGATGTTAATGTTTTATTTCGATTTTAAAACTTTCGTAAAATGTTATGCATTAAAAAATGTGTGTTTTAATATGTAGTAAACCCCATATTTATGTGTATACACTACAACACAATTGATACGGTAAACCACTGGATATTTTATTTTTTCGCTTATTTCTGCTATAAAACCTGCAAAATTTAAACTAAAGTAAACAAAGCGGCTAATTTATATTGTTTCGTATTTAATAATAATAAATACAGACATTTTTTTTTTTTTTTTTTAATCTTTATTTTTTTTTATAAATTTAGGGGCTTTTGTCCATTAAGGATATGCCAACCCCATCATACCTTATAACAAAGTAAATTCACTTTAAAGACAAAAGGAAAAAAAAGCTTACATTATAGTACCTAATACTAAGAAAGTAGCTGCTTACTGCTGAACGACTAATACTAAACTACATAATTTTTTAGCTGCCTTTGATTTAGGGTTTGCTAAAATGCTTTGAATCAGACCTACATCCAGCCTATTTAACTTTAATTCGTTCAGAAGCAAGTCGCGTTCATCTTTGTTCCGGACACACTCCATCAGAAAATGTTGAACATCTTCGATTTTATTACAAATTAAACAATTAGGAGAATCAGACTTTTTCATTAAGAAAGCAAACTTTGCTGATGGATAGTGTCCGGATCTAAGTCTAAGGGCTATTTTAACATATTTTCTACTTAAGTTAATGCCATCAAACCAAGGGACACGAGGAAGCTCACCCTGTATGGTCTTATACCATATGCCTTTATCTATAGATTTGCTATCAAATAATAGTTTCCAATCATCAAAACATACCGATTTAAATCTAGGAACTAATTCCCAATGATCTGGTAAGTAGTTAATTACCCTGCCTTGTACTGCCGCCAACTTAGCTATACGGTCAGCTTCCTCGTTCCCTTTCAGACCAACATGTGCTGGAACCCATTGCAACTTGAAGTCTATACCCCTTTCATTAATAATAATAATAGCTTTTAGGATATCATAGGCTATCGTTGCACCTCTGCGACCAGAGGCGCAACGAGCCACATGTTGCAAGGCACTCTTGCTATCGGAAAAAATTACAATTTTATTCAAGTTAAGATTCATTCCGTAAGATAAGGCCTGATATATTGCAATAAGTTCCAGCGTCATTATTGATACTTCACAACCGATTTTAAATCCTACTTTATGTTGTAAGGCACTGTCATAGAATCCAGCTCCTAGGCCCAGATTACTTTTAGACCCATCGGTAAATATTCTGTGCCAGCCATTATAACTCTCGTTTAATTCCGCGATGACATTATTCACTAATATATTAGGGTCATAACAAGTTTTAGAACATTTAATACTCTCAAGATTTACACAAATTATCTTTTCAATATCAATTCCTGTAACCCATAGGTCTAAATCAAACATACTAAGAATACGGACAGAATTAACATTAAATTGGCAAACATCCCTATAAGTTTTCACAAGCAAAGGTTTTCTCTTGTTTTCCCAATACCTTACATTACAAAGAGCACTTAGTTCTGAAATATTACTAGCAGTTACATTATTGGCCCACGAAATTAATTTCAAACTATATTTATATGCCAAGTATTGCCTTCTCAAGCATAACGGTATTATATTTAACTCGCTTTCCATTACGTGAATCGGTGAACTTTTAATAAAACCCCCTATTATCCTTAAGGCCTGGTTTTGCAATTTATCTAACTTCAGAGTATGTGTTTTCGCACTACAATCATAAATAAAACAACCGTAATCTATTCGGCTTCTAATTAACGCGATATACAGTCTGCGCATGTGAATTGTATGCATTCCAAAGGAGCTACCAGCGAGCACTTTTAATATATTTAAAAGTTTTGAGCATTTTTCAACTATTTCATTTATGTGTTTGCCCCAACGAAGACTTCTATCCAACCACATACCCAAGTATTTGACGCATTCCGAGAAACCCAAATTATATCCATATATCTTTAATGTGGGTAGTATTCTTCTACGACCCCTACTAAAAACACAGTAATTTGATTTACTAGGAGATAATTCTAAACCCAGTTCACCTAACAACATAACTATGGAATCGAGAGCACTTTGCATATATCTTTCACATTTATAGATATCCTTGTCTTTAATATACAGAACATAATCGTCTGCATATTGCGACAAGACTACATTAAGTGGCAATTGGCCTATGCGATAAGTTATTAAATTAAAAATTAAAGGAGATAGAGGATCTCCCTGAGCTAAGCCTCTATTGGTCCATCTGGTAAGTATTGAGTCACTATTATTATTTAACTTAATTTTTAACCGTCTTTCACTTAAAAATGACCATAAGTAATTACAAAACTTTGATCCTACTTCTAGTTGGTCCAACATGTTTATGGCTACATCAACAGACACATTATTATAGGCATTTTCAATATCTAGGAAAGATGCTAGAGTTGGAATGTTGTTAGAGAATCCTATTTGTACATATGTAACCAAACGAGTAATTGCGTCCAAACAGGAGTGAGATTTCCTGAAACCAACAGTATGAGATGAAAGAATACCTTTCTTTTCTGTGAACCACTCCAAACGTTTAAACAACATTAAGTGAAAAACCTTACAAATACATGAAATTAAAGAGATAGGTCGAAGCTTCATTTCAAGGCTATTATTATTGGGTTTAGGTATAGGAATTACTTGTATATTTCGCCATTGATCTGGTACAATACCAGAACTGAAAATTTTATTATATATGTCAAGTAAAAATAATTTGGCTACATCAGGTAAATTATAAAGCATGGAATGTGAAATCGCGTCCTCGCCCGGTGCTGAATCTTTTTTTTTAAGACAGGATTCTAACTCCTGAATACTGAAATTGCACTCCAAAGTTTCATTAATTGAAATAAAGTTGGGCATAGAATTTAAAACATAATCGGGAGTAAGTGAATGCAGCAATTTCTTTTGTTTATCCGGAGGGGGGTAACTTTTTGTTTGCCTGAAACCTTTTATCCATCTCATGCGCCGCCACATCTCAGGTGCCGAAACTACTTGATCAATGGAGTCGCAAAGTTTTTGCCAACCTAATGACCTGGCTTTGCTTATTAATTTTTGTGCTTCTTTTGTTTTTTCTTCTAGCTTACTTAAATTATCTGGCGTAGGGTTACGACGAAACTGAGACAAAGCAAGTCTCCTCTGTGCAACTACCCCAGACAATTCTGTGTTCCAATAATCTTTTGGCTTAAATTCATTTGTGGGGTTAAAACAACATTTAATATATGGAATATGTTTATCTCCCGCATAATTAATTAGGTTTACAAAAAAATTGTACATCTCTTGTAGATTATTATTATTGTTAAAAGAATGAAAATTGTTTGATAATGTTTTACGATATTCCACCCAATCAGCCCTTTTATAATTTCGTTTTTTTGTAGTACTAAAACTATTTGCAATATTAATTGACATTTTAATGATTAAGTGATCACTACCGATATTTTCGTTGAAAACTTGCCAGTCGAATTTTATCGCGATATCAGACGATACAAATGTGACATCTGGCGAAGTTTGTTGCAGATTCCCATTAACCAATTTAACCCGCGTAGCCATCCCATTATTAAGATAAGCGAATGAATTATCTAGTGCTGAATCCATAATTTGTATACCTCTTGTATCAGATTTTACCGACCAGTTGGTGTGATGTCCGTTAAAATCTCCCGCTATTATAGTTGATTTGGTAAACGATGCAAAAATTTCATCCCAATGAGATTGTTGGGTGTGCACAGAGGAAGGACAATAAACACTTACAACATGTTCTAAGTCTTTACAATTCACTAATTTTACACAAACAATTTCAATTCCCGAATTAGAAACATAAATTGGATTCAAACAAGATTGGATGGACTTATGTACCAATATTGAAACGCCCCCGTAGGAATCAACTCTATCGGATCTATAAACATTATAACCATTAATACTAAGGTGAATTTCATTATTTAGCCACGTTTCACTAAGTATAGCTATATGTATTTTTTCTTGGTTTAAAAGCTCCCTAAATGATGTTAATTTGGGACGTAAACTTTGTGCGTTCCATTGAAATATGTTTATACGTATACTATCTTGAACATTATTACCCATTTATAAAACTAAAAACCTTTTCAATGAACTCACCCTTAGAAAACATAAGCACTAATATCTTCGAAAATTCCTCCCAAATCATTTTTAAAACCGCGACCACTTTAACCTCTAATTTATCATCTGACATAAAAAAATACTTCATTTTTAAAAATAGTTTAGTAAAATCAAATCTATGCCGTAGCTGTTCATCCTGCTGGTTATCCTTTTCTCCCTCTTCTATCTGCGTTATTCCAATTTCTTCCTCCACTACATGTTCTGACACAGGGTGCGCTACTTCTGTTCTCTGCTTAGCCTTCCGGGATTTATTAGATTGAGCTGATGCGGTCTTACTAAATCTTGGTTCTACAATCGCCTCATTAGTGCATTCCATTGAGTTTATATTCCTTGACATTGACCTTGGTTCTTGATGTACTGTAGTTTTAGCGACTATGTCACTATATGTTTCCAAACCTCTTACTGTACTTGTAGTAAGAGAATGACTATGTGAAGTTTGAGATAAACCCGCAGTCTTGTCGCGATTCTCCGTAAAAGATTGAAGAGCTCTTCGGTAAGGTACCTGTTCCTTACTCATGATTATCCTAATTTGCTTTTCTTTGAAAAATGAGGGACATGTTTTATCTAAAACAAAATGTGGACCTTTGCAATTTAAGCACTTAAATTCTTTTATGTCGCAGTTTTCATGCTTACCTCCACATTTTGGACATAACTTCTTTTTTGTTGGGCAAAACTTAATTACATGCCCGAACTGCCAACACCCTGAACATTGAGTCACAGGGAACACGTACGCCTCCACTTTAAAGCGACAGTCGAAAGCGTATATGTGTGGTGGTAAGACGTTTCCCTTAAAACAAACCCTTACAGTCTCACTGTCGGTCCATTTACCCTCTGCGTTCAATCTTTTAAGACGGTTAATAGAAATAATTTCGGTCTCACTTTCTACTAAATTCAGTAGCTCTTTTTCACTAAATTCAATGTCTACTCCTTTTACAATTCCATAGGATAATGACAGTTCATTCACCTTCTGACACCTGAAACCCATCTCTTTCAACTTTTGACAATCTAGTAACTTATTGGCCTCCTCCTCTTCATTAAACTGAAGTAGTACTTTGTTGAAACTTTTATATTTAATTCTGCTGATCCCCTTGATGTTCTCGGATCTAAGAAGTTTAGCCAAAGCCATTTGTTTAGGCAAACTTTCCAATGAAGTAATACAAACTTCATAAATATTAATATCTTTCATCTGGTCATTCTGCTTTTTATTTTGATCTACCCTCTTGTTACCTTGTATTTCTATAGAATCACTTCGAATAAATCTCTTAGGCTTCCTTCTAACTACAGTAATAAAATCATCTTCCGCACTATTATCATCTTCTCTCTCTTTTCTCTTCATCACATTTCTACTCCCTTCTTCACAAGTATTTTCAACATCGACATTATCAATTTGTTTTTCCTCACGTTCTCGTTGATAACTAGCGCAAAACTCCGAATCACTGACATCTTCTCCATCATCGATACTTTCCTCCATTATAAACAACCAACGTAGGTACACGTAAAATATTTAATCACTCGGCAGAAACAACAAAACGCGTGCGCTTTGCGCGCGATTCACCGGGCGAATAAATACAGACATAAAATAAAGAAATCGCACCATTTTTTATTCTACAGCAAACATAGATAATTAATCGATAAGTACTACAAACAAATTAAAGTGTAAATAATCGAAATGTTACGTTGCTGCAATCCCTAGTTCCATCTATCAAAAAACGGTTTACAATAGGTAAAGCGTTTTATAGGGATAGGGTATAATCCTTAAACCTGATAAAGCCTATAATTCAAGCATTATAAATTCTCAACTAAGTCCTAAATGCCTTCTAATTACCGTTTACATAGTTCGGAACATATATTATTAGTATTTATGAGGCATTACGTGAGCACACTCACTTACGACAAGTTGGACTGTTTATTTGTTAATTTCGTCGATAATTCAATACGACACGTTCCGTCGCGGTGAGCGAGGAGCGACCAACGACGGAGCCGCAACTTGGCAAACTCCGTTACAAAGTAAATACTGAGTCTGATTGTCGCCTCGGCACATACACGGTTTACTAGAAACAGAATTGGGATAGCATCCCTTGTTACTGGTTATTTGATCTGTTGGATATTGCTACGGAATATTAATCGTCTTTAATTTAAGGAAGATTAGGTATTATCTTAAACTCCAGTGAAATTCAATGTGAACGAGGCATGGGAAGAAATTACATAATATTAAGTAATATCAAAATTTCCTTGCTAATCCACGTGCTACGAATTATCGCACGTAGCACTTACCATAAAGACAATATTTTTATATTTATTAGGTAATATTCATTTATTTATCGTAGTTTTGAAAGCTGTTACTAACAAATTAGCTAATAATACCGGAATTAGCACGAGCGTCGCGCCACACAGAAAATTCTCGTAGAGGAAAATCTTCTAAGTTTGAACCTATGAAGTTGCCCGTTTGATTGAAGTTGTCTCTATGCCCGGATACCTACTACTCCGGTCGTATATCGGGAGATCTGTGCAAGACCTGAGGGGCAATTCTCGTAATTTTAGGAACGTTTACAGTCTGATCTCAGCCTCAATCTGTCAAAAATACCTCTAATTTCCCTACATTTTGACAAGCTTTTGACATTTGTTTGTCGCCGAGATGAGACCGCGACTAGATTTTGAACGTTTTAAATTACGAGAATTGGCCTACTGATTATTCCGTCAACTATGGACAGTAGACAGTATAATGACAGTAACAAGTTAGGTAGATGGACAAACTTTTCAAGAACAGCATGTTCTTTTTTGACGTACCTCTCACTAAAGTCTCCCTGCGTTTATACAAAGATTCACCATCTTTTTTGATTTAATAAGTTACTGTTTTCATTTCTTTTAACCCTCTCAGTGAATTAAATTTAGTTACGAAAGATACGAAAAAAGTTACGAAAAATAATAGTACTGTATTTGGATACTATCGATAGTTACTCGCTTTCCCTATAACTTGTCAAGGCCAGACGATGTTGCGATATATATTTATACGACAAGATAAAATGACAATAGTACGGTTATCTAATTGACTGCTGGAAGGACTGTGTAAATTAAAATGGACAGCTACAATTATTGTATGGCATTGGTTGGTGTGATAGCAGAAATACTACAAAACTATCTATAATCTGTTATAGGTATACTATGTAAAAAGTATATATTTCTCTCTTTGATTTTATTTTGCGTTTTTTGATCTCACGCTGATGCAGGAGGCAATGTATATTTTAAGCGCTATAATTATTTTGGTTAAATTCAGTTAGTTTTCCAGTTATGTAATAATCACTATGTATTATCCTTCACTCTGAAAATGTTTCAATTCCGACCCCCAAGATACAGGCAAATGCCTGTTCTTGAACAATCTAAAAATTTGAAACTCTAAGGTAATATAATTGATATTTCCAGCATGTTGTACCTTGAATAAGGTTCAGTTTGACTGGTAATTTCAGTCCAAAGTAAAGAAAAATAAATTAATCTACCTAGCTTTTTCCCAACCATGTTGGGGTCGGCTTCCAGTCTAATCGGATGCAGCTGAACACCAGTACTTTACATGGAGAGACCGCCTATCTCACTGTGGAGGTGCCCTGAGTAAAATGATACCCCATAGTAAAACTGGTTGTCAGACTTTTGGGCATCTGACGACCCATAACGACTGTCGAAGATCCAAGAATGATAGCCGAGACCAATAGCTTAATTTGCTTTCCGAAGCACGGAGGGGTCTCGATAAGTAATAAAAAAGTAAAGGAAAATATCTTACCATTTTCCAAACATCTGATCTTAAAAGTATTGCTATAAATACATAAGAAGGATCCTTGCAGATCACTGCGCCGAAGTGATCTGCAAGGATCCTTCTTATGTATTTATTTAAGCTTTTTTGATCTATTCGCATTGGAAAAAGAAAAAATTGTTTTTTCTAGCCGCTATAATTTTGAGAGAATCGTCTGAATTCATCGTGGTAGATCGCCTGGCAGATTCACTCGTGCAAATAAAACCGATAAACTTTTATCAAAGTTAATCATGAAGAAGGCAGGCTTTTATTTTATTATTTTGGGATAAAGAGAAACTTCTCCGGAAGATGAACCGACGGCTGATTAAATCCCTTCTAATTTTGCATTAACTCACCTAAGTCGACCTATTAACGTGGGAACTATTATCTAAATCCATGATACGACTACACAAGTTATATCATAATTTACTGTTGCTTATTTAAAGGAATAAGTTCATAAATAAATCAATTATTCGTAGCTGTTCGGATACGAATCAAATTAAATGAAAGTCAAATGCAAACATGATTTATTCAAGCTTGGTTGTAACTTACGTACACAGCCGAAATCTTCTATCGACTGAGATTAATATATAATTCACTTTAGACATACTCCGACCGATGTATCTAAAGTTTAATTTGGTACTAATTTTCACAGCTGCCAGAGATTACTCCATAGTAGGTAATCTTGTAACACAGTTTGGGATATAAAATAGAGCTTCAATATTAAGCCTCTCCTAGAGGTAATCGATATCTTACATAAATTATATGCCTACATCACGCGATTATATTGAATTTGGGAATAATATTATGTTATAAACCTACATAGATAATACTATCCGAATTATATTATCAATCAGGTATGATTCTGTAAAGCCAAGGTCGTTACAAACGTATGTATATCCAATTACCTATAACTATTATGAATTCCTAGAGTTAAACTAGAGCTAGACAATTTCATTACCGTTCGTCTTAACATTCTTAATCAGTTCAAAAACATTTTTACGACTGCAATAATTATGGAAATATATTCCGTTTCTTAAAACTTGTAAGTGCAGAAGAAACCTGAAGTTGGAACGATTTTAAATATGAAATGAATTTCTCTAAGGAACGGCGAGGTTAAAGAATAATAATTTTGTTTTAATATTAGGGAGAATATAGAAAGATATAAAGCTGGGTTTTGTAAGTCAGATGTTCGGAATCTTTTTGTTCTACAGGTCAAAGTTTTCAAACTTAATGTCCCGTTGTGGTTTAGGTTTCATTGTGTTCAAAATGAAATTGATAACTTCAAAGTACTTCCCAAATTTTCAGTGAGGAAA
Source organism: Amphipoea lucens (assembly GCA_947508005.1). Classification (NCBI taxonomy): domain Eukaryota; kingdom Metazoa; phylum Arthropoda; class Insecta; order Lepidoptera; family Noctuidae; genus Amphipoea; species Amphipoea lucens. The sequence goes on along the minus strand of OX382358.1, from coordinate 14,989,097 downwards.
AGATCTTGTTTCTGTAGACTTTAGAGGTCACGCAAATGCGTAGTAAATGTGGTACTTACATCCACCATACTACAGTTACCATTTAGGTAACTGTGGTATGGTGGATGTAGGTATTGCTGTTAGGAAGACATTTGAGCACTTTACGTGGTCTTTATGTACAATATTTATAAGTTTCCCTATAATTTCAGGCTTTAAAAGACATCAAAATAAAGGATAAGGCAGCGGACGAGAAGGGTTGCCGTAAAGCGAAAATAATGAAGAAAGCGCTGTGGCTCGCCGGCGTGGGTCGAAATGCCGTGGTCGTGTGTCTGGCGTCGGTGATAGCCTTCTTCTTGCATGAAGATAAAAACGACCCTTTCCTTCTCACTGGTAAGTCCGGTTTTCCAAGAACTGACTAGGTTTTATGACACAGAAAACGCACAATGCAACATACAATCTCATTTGAATCATTCCGTTGTCATCACGCACTAATCCAAATCACGACACGATACATGTAGGAAGGACAAGATGAATTTCGTCGTGGTATTGAACCTTGACTCTGCTATGTTATGATATTTTTTTTTTGCTGACTGTACCTTCCAATATTGCACAGAGATTGGACCTGCTATGAAGATTTGGGTGTAAACTTTGGGCTATATTCCTGCATAGGTACTTGTTAACTGTACATTCAGGTAGTTCGGTATTGCTAGAAATAAACGTTAATTCAATATTTTTTTTCTTCATAATTTGTTCTTTAGTTGGCGTATTCGTTCGGCCACTGCCTTCGCGACCTTGGCCTTTCAAGAGCAAAACAAACGCAGCGATTGTCGTCAGGCCTAGTTTTGCAATTAATTGACGTCCAGATACAGGGCATTTTTATATTTTTATTTATTTTTGTACTTGAGATAAACCGGACGCCCTTGAATTGCAGAAGTATTGCAGGAATAGGTAGTTATATTAAGAACGGTTTGAGTTACTTTTTCATCTTTTTTTACTGTGTCAGTCAGCGACTAAGTGTTATTAAGGAAACGTTAAAGGTACTAATGGATTTTCCCGGAAGAGCTATAAACGGGTATGACGTCTTAGAGTAATACAATTTTATCGGTACACATGCGAAGGGTGTTGCTTACGAACATAATTATAGGAAAGATAGTGCTGTCAAGTTGATCAGAAGACTCGATAGCAGAGTACCTATTCATGTTTTAGTACCTTTTTTACTGCCATAGCCTGGACAGTTTTGTTCTATACAATGGAGTGTAGATAATGGAGAATCATGTAGATACCATTATTGTTAATTCATAATTTATTGATAATTAAGATGATAAATAAGTAGCTGTTCGTCCTAAATGTAACTCTAGATTTTTCACTCTTTTAATAATCCATGTCTTTTACTTGTGCTTTATGATTAACTACAATTACGTTTACTGCCTCCTTAGTCGCAAGCGCTATTGCTGAGCATGAGTTCTTGAGTTCGATTCCCATGTCGGGCGAACTATTTTTGTGTTTTTCTATCCGGAATTTCTCAGTAGCATCCCGGAATCTGGATTTGTACCCGGTTGATGGCAATAGCCTCGTCTCTTATTACACTTAAACATAACTAGCGAAATGGGGGTCTACTTATATGTACACCTCCGCCTAACCCGTTGGGGATTACAGGCGTGATGATATGTATTATGTTTCTAACTGTAATTACTTTTCTATAATTTCCAGGTAACATAACGGCAGGGTTGCCGCAAGTCCGTCCGCCTGCATTTCACACGACTTTAGACAATACTACATATACGGCTGGCGATATGTTTTCGTATCTCGGCTCAGGATTGGCTGTCGTACCTCTTGTGGCTATACTATCCAACGTTGCTATTGCTAAGGCTTTTGGTAAGTCGAATTTAAATTTATTGTAAAATAGCATTAATTTTGCTTTAAATATTAGGTAGGTATGTGTCTTTCAGGATTTTATAATGGAAACTGTATAAAGCACCCAAGAGCGCGGTATCAGTTTCTCCAAACGTAGAACCTAGTTTTACGAAAAGTGTGAATGTTTTTCTCAGGGATATAAAAAGAAAAATAAGTAAACAAATAATGCCGTAGGTACTGTGCCGACTTACAAACCTACTGTAGTCTTTCTTTCGCCAAGAGGTTACGTTACGACTATCAACGTAATACAAGCACGTAACTTCTATAGAATATAATGGTTACAACCTACCAAGCTGTCTAATTAGTAAATACGCACGTCACTCCTGTGTTCTGCTTCTGATGTCAAAGACGCGCATTTTTACACTCTCATTTCGTCGACAGGGAATCCAATGGAGTTTTATGTACAAAATTGTAGCTATCCCCTATCAGTTTGGCCGTCGTGATAATAGCAGCAAAAGCGCCGGAACGGAAGCAATAATGAATTTTCGTTTCCCGTCGAGCCTCTAAGGTGATAATTAAATAGCAATGTTCTCGTTTTGCGTTGTTCTACTGTTATTTGTGTTCTCAATCCGAGTACGTTTATTCGTTCCGTTGCGCTTTCATTGTCACTTGGACATTCCAATTTCCCACACCAATAAACCGCTAAATATTTACTTTTATTGCAAGTCTCCGTAACTACAGATGTCCAAATAATTTGGTGACAAAAGGGTTCAGAGAGATTTTGATCAATCTAATTTCAACATGTTTTTTATTTATCTTTCACACAATTGCACGTCTGACTCAGTTTGTTTTTGAATGCTACTCTTAAATTTTCTTTTAAAATATTTAAATTCCCCGAACCAATCCAATAGTATTTACCTACTCCAAGCAAATACATTTCAGTAATTTGACAATACAAGCCATGAAGCGTTGAAATCCTTACAGTAAACATAAACGTGATGCGTTTGCTATACGGTTTTAACAAAAGGGATGTCCGTCGATTCACGTCAGTTAAAAGCCAATGTGAAATTTATTCAAAAACCCATGCAATTTCAACTGCCAAGCAAAAATGTATGCGAGATTGTTTACCCAGTGACGTTTCGTTTTTACTGCATATAGGTATGTACCGGCGGAGACCGAGTTGACAGATTTACCAACATTTCAATATGATTAAAGTCATTATTTGCAGATTTTTAACGTGATTTTAGAATTCTAGGAATGCGTGTTACTCGTCTGTGGTAAGTATTTATTTTGTTTGTGTGCAGAGTTAAAAGCTGAACACTTGGCGTGATAGTGATTTAAAACTGTTTTTGAAGTGTAAACTTCTTTAGCGGCGTTGCACACTTTTTTGTAATGGGTAAAAAATGTTAAACTCGCGTCAGGACATCGCGTCAGGACACGTGACCGTCAGGAGAGACTACACAGGGGAGAACTCCTAACTACTAAGTATCCCCCTCTCTTTCTACGGCGGCGCCAACCGAAGTGAACCAAGTGACACACGACAATGGATGGATGGATGGATGGATGGAGTGGACGTGGACGTGGACGTGGACGAACGAGTTATATTAATTCAATTAATAATTGATTTATTTCAACGTTAATATTCAAGTTTTCACTTCTGCCGGCACTCCCGCAACCCGTCTTTTTTTTTTACAATTTCTATTCGTTTTTAAAAGTTCTATTTAAAAGTTTTAAAATTATACAACGTGGTAGAGACATCGACGCACAATCTGTTCCATACATTTTGACTGCGTAGGTATTGCTCTTTTGTAGGAAAAACTGTTTTTTTCACAGTGGCGTCCAGAATTTGAATCCATGGTAACAGGTTGCGCGTCGATGCGCTCGACACCCTGTATACAGGGTGTTACAGAAAGGGTATATCAATACAAACGGGTTGAAGAGTGTATCTGGTCTAGAATCTCTGTACAAAATTTCAGCTCAAAAGCATTAACTTTGAAAATGCTTAATATTTTTTTATTTCGACATCACGGCGCTGCACTGGCGCGCGGCGGCGTGATGTGCGTATACTAGGCGCACAGACACACTAATGATAATGGATAATGACCCTCGTAGTGCGGTGACACGTTTTTTATGATTTCAATTTAATAAACTATCGAAATAAAAAAATATTAAGCGTTTTCAAAGTTACTGCTTTTGAGCTGAAATTTTGTACAGAGATTCTAGACCAGATACACTCTTCAACCCGTTCGTATTGATATATCCTTTCCGTAACACCCTGTATACATATAAGTTATTATAATCAATTAGCAGCCCGTATCTAAACGTCTTACATGTACCTACTCTGCCGCAGTGCATTTCGTAGTCATTGTTTTGATAAAAACATCTTTATTATTTAGGACCTGCCGAAAATTAAATGTTGCTTTCTAGAAAGTAGAAACAGCTCTCAAGCACGGTTTTAAACTTTAAAGTACTCTCAACTTCAATTTGATAAGTTTTGATAGTTTTATAACTTTCAATGTTGAAATTAGTTTAATGATAGCAATAGATTGGTACAGTTAAGCCGATAGCTAGTTAAAAACCATTTAAATAAGTGGGAGAATATTGTAAATCAACTTTAGTGAACTTGTTCTAGAACTATGCTCAAAATTGGATGAGCTAATCGAGTTTATAAACAAATTGCTACCTTAAATTACAAACTTGACTTGTTTATGATAACAATTACTGAATTTATGCTTGCACGTTGAAAATTATACGTGCGGAGGTGTTATTGGATTAGCGTTGTCGGCTTATGAGCACGACTCCTTAGGTGAACCCTGATGTCGTGACATTGCGACTTGTCTGAGATAGCTTACACAAACTTTACTTTAATTTATTCTGTTCCATGGCAAACAATTCATATTTAATATTTTCATTGTTGACTATGTGAGATATGAATGGAAAATGCTTTTGTGAAATATTTTAACAATACTAGCTGAACCAATGTTTCATGCTTCTTCAATTTTTAGGAAGGAGCATTGTACGCTTTAAAAATATTCACATCAATACCTTTATTTATGTTTAACTATTTGTATGTTTACCCATTCACAACTGCGTACGTTGATCTCGAACAACTAATCACAATAATAAACAGTGACACAGCGTTTGCGCCATTAAAACAAGTCCCGATGCTTTGACAAAGTTGATAACTCGATCATATTTCAGCTAAAGGGAAAGCTGTGGACGCGACACAAGAGATTGTAGCTTTGGGCGTGTGCAACATAGTCAGCGCTTTCTTCCAGTCCATACCAGTGAACGGCTCGTTTTCAAGAAGCGCTGTAAGCGATGCCTCTGGAGTCAGGACGCCTGGGTCTGGAATCTATACGGGTACGTACTTAGATCGTAGAAATTGCCGTAATGTGGTATTTGTTACAATAGCATATTACTTAAATAGAATTTTGTAAAAAATAACGTAGCGTAGCTTATTGAAAGGATAAATGTGTTCAATGTAATGTAGTACATTTATTACATAGATCTGTTGTAGATTCTATTAGGATTACTGGGGATTCATGTAGTAATTAAGCTGGTTTATATGTCTGATTTATTGGGTTTCAGTACTTGCTATGATTTGTTGCCATTGTAATAGAGATCTAAAGCCTACAACTTTATTCACACGTTATGACAAATTTATGGTGAATTAACGCGTGTGCTAAAAGGTCAATCTTTATAAAAGTTACTTAGCGTTGGCACATACTTTGGCTAAAGCTACGGTTTTCTAGATGAGTGGTGACCGCCATATGCGGCCGTAACGTCCGAATAATGAGTGTTTTTTGACAGCTTAATGTCAAATACTGGTGAAAATTACAGAATTTCACGACGTCCGTTATAAATATGACTGAAACGCTCTTCTAGGAAACCATAGCTTTAGCGTTATTCCTGAGTAGAGTCGGGAACATGTTTAAGAGAAAGTATAAGAACGAAATAAGTACCTAACGTTTATAGATCTCGGCTTGATTCCCAAACTATTATGGATTACTTGTCTTAATTTTAATCGAAGGAGATACTAAAGTCCGCGATGGGCACGTTTTTTATAAGACTGCAATTTATAGCCTGCTGTAAATCACTAGCTTTAGGTAAATACTGACATCTGCAGATCGATCTCTTGCTTCCAGCAATAAAGAATGAAGTGACGTAAGTTTTTTGTTGTTCGATATGGGTTTCGAGTGAAAGAAATAAACAAGTAATAAACTCGACATCAATCTTGTTTCCTCGATCTCTGTCTATTTACGACTTTCTTTGTTTCAATTTATTTTGTGACAATTTATTAGCAGTTAACTCTGTTATGTTTTGTCGACGACTTCGGGCTCTTATCATCGTGACGGCTCTTTTCCGTGTTTGGTGGCCTCTTGACTACTTGCGACACAGTTTTAAGTGCAATAGACAACTTTGATTTTCTGAAAAAATCGGATATAAAATGGTCTGTTCTTCATTTCCCTCTGGTTTTACAGTAAAGTTGAAGTGGGAACAAACTTTTGTCATAGTACTCTAGGTAGAACTGTAATTTCATGCATCGTGTGCGCGAACGTCCGGGTTCGTTAGTGATTGCATTAGGTCCTGATATGATAGAATTGAGTCTGCCTTTATCGAGCAGTTCCATCGAGTTATAATTGAACATTTTCTATCAGAAAATCTTAATTACCCTGTTCGACCTAACTAACGAAACCATGACCGCAGGAATTGGGTTACGAAAGTAGTTCATTCTAGATCAATGAAGCGGTTTTATAACTTTGCTAGAAATGTTTTTAATGAAACCTTCAAAATGTAGTGTTGTTATTATAAGGGTTACAAATTTTCATTTGAAAAAGTTGCCTGGAAAGTGGACTGGTTGGTTAAATACTAAAAAGCTTTGTTAAAATGGACTAATAATAATAATCAGTGGACTGAGATATAAAGATGACATTTTAGTGGCAATTTTACAGTTCCTTCTCGCTATCTTCGTCTTCGCTTCAGAGCTAAGATACCACTTGGTTTATCGTTTCCATTTTATATTATATCTCGATTTTTCGTCGCGAATAATTTTTTAACATTGTTTGGCGTATGTTATAACGACAGTGTTTTTTTTATGATATCCCAACTAGCACACTAGTGGAAATAGCAGCCTATTTTGCAACTTTTAGCTGTACAGTAGCGCTTTAGGGGTTCAGAAAGTGGTTTTAAGTTCTACTATTGCTTCCGTAACTGCTCATAGCTGTAAATATCACTAGGGGTAGCAGAAACTGAACCAAATGCAACTCTAGGTTTTATAAGAGTTAATTTTACAACCCATTTGCCGTCTATAGCTTTAAAAGAGAGTTAAAACATGTATGTTAAAGCTTAAAGCTGCTAAAAAGCTTCTATTGCCGCTGCTGTACGCTTCAGAACTGCATAAAGACTTTAATTGCAGAATTTTTAACGGAACTATATAAAAGATATATTTATCACTGTTCTGCCACTGAAAGTTTCTTTGAAGAAGTGATTTGTTCTTTTGCGCAGATTTAAGTAGGAATTTGATCGACTATTTTACTAATAGCGACATTAAGGCTTCACAATAGAAGCAGGAGAGTAATGGACATTTCCTACTCATTTGGATAATTCTGCTATTTTTATTGGAGAAATCAGAATATAATAAAATATTTAAGCCAGTTTAAAAGAAATATGGATCTGAATGCATGGAAAGGTCAGACGGAGAGTTTATCAGAATATGCAGAAATTAAAAAGGCAACTGTGTGTGAGAATTCTGTAATTGAAATATTAAATAACACGTAAGTTTTTTTTAACTCAATTACGTGAGAGTAATTTAGCTTTTATTTATAAAACTCTATTTATTTAATTTATTCTTTAAGGGATTCATTGGAAACAAACAAAAATAATGCGCCAAGTTCGAGTTCAATAAACACAAGCGAGGGTCCCGTAGATTTTGTTTTCTCAATTACTGATAACGGGCCAGTTACAGAGGAAAAGTAAGTTATAGCTTGGTGTGGCATATTATAAAAATAAACTAAAATTCTTTGCGTAATTTATTGTTTCTTTTTTCTAGACTGGATTCGAACAGCGATACTGAATATAAATTAGAGTATGTCGAATGTGAATGAAAATGGATCTGTCGCGAGCAAATACGAATTAGGGCGCAGAAACACAAATGTAGTCAAGTAGCTTTGAAAGACATTTCAAATTTTAAACCAAATTACTCCTAACGCTATGCCTAAAGATCCACGCTCACTACTTGGTACCTACACCAAGAGAAATTACAATAAAATCGTCGATCCAGGTGAATACTGGCAGCAGGAGTCGAATCTTCTATTGTACATAATTTTTTACTTTTTTTGTTCGGCCAGTGTAACACTCCATGTTTTTCCCACTTAGATGGACAGATGCAAAGTTCTTGTTTATTTTGTTGTTCATTATAAGTTTGAATTATTTTGAAAGGCATTCTGAAAACATGGTAAGACATAGTAAGTGTTAAACAATTGAAAGAGCGAAAAATATAGAAGCAGCTACAAATTATCATCGTATTTTAGGGTTTTCAACGAGTTCTACGGATCTCTACACAAATAACTATTAGTGTGGTTCGATATCTGCAGTAAGTACGAAATAAAAGTGATTGTAAAGACTTGAACTGCATTAGTGGTACAGGTATTACTTGGACCTTCAGAAGAGTGAAACTTAGCGCTTTGACGCGCAGAGAGGAATTATTAAGGTTGAAGTTGCAAGTTAAAGCTGCTTCTCATAGACGACATGTTTACAAGACAATTATTTATCATTACTTGAGAAATTTATAGGTTTTTATCGTAATTTGTAGTAAAATATAACTAAATATAGAACCAGCAACTTACTAAATACAAATGTAGTCAAGTATGTAATTTCAATATCGTGTAGGTATGTGATATTATAACGTTTATATAATAATATTTTACATATTTTACGATATTCTGAGGTAATTATTGAGGCGCGTTAAAAATACTCCAATAATATCAACTATATGCTCGATAAACTGATCTGCGTTTGTAGCCACTTGCATATAATACAAAATTTAGCTCAAAAACACTTCACTTATTATTTATTTGTATTCAGTAATGTCTGACTCAGGAACAACAGATGTATTTAATAAATGAGAGACAAGGTGAATGATCAGTGATCCTTTATTCGTTCAGTTAAACCTGTCATTCATTCAATCAATAAGCGCCACAAGAGCTTTAGTGTGGTGTTAATTATTAGCTGTAGCTCATGTAGCGCTTTTATGCCACTATTATGAAGTTCTAATGGAACTATAGATTGCAAAAAGTTGTGCCCCTTTGGCTCCAAAGCGGCTGCATAAGGTCTGTAGTGCACGCTCAGGCGCTTGAGCTTGGCGCCTTTGGGAATAATCGGATTAGCTCCAAAGCTCTTAAGCAGCAGTTTGTGCTAGTTGGGATAAGTAGTATCAATACAATGGTATTATGATTTTAATCGAATATTATTGTAATGTAATGATGTTTACTATGGTTGTTTATGAATTTATTCATATTCAGTGTCTCTGTTTCAACTGTCTACTGGTTCATTATGAGCAGTGGTGGCCGCGACTTAAGAGTTCCAACCCAGACAGGCGGTTTACTTTGTGTAAATAATTTCATCACCACTGCTCTCAAAACGGTGAAGGAAAACATCGCGAGGAAACCGGCATGTCCTAGAACCAAAAAATCGAAGACATGAGACATCTACCAATCCGCACTAGGCCTGCGTGGTGGATTATGGCCCACTCCCTTTCACTGAGCCTGTGTCCCAGCAGTGGGAAAATTATAAGCTGATTACGACTGGTTCATCAGTTCATTCTAAATTCGTCCTTGTTGGATTAATAAGTATGAAACATAGAAGATAGAACTAAAAACGTTGCTCTGAATATGGACTCGTGTAAAGTAACGTTTACTGAGCGTTAAAACGTTTTGCACGTTAGCCAAACGTGATAAAACATTATTTCACGGTTCAAACGTAAAAAGCTGTGTTTTAGTACCTACACAAGTGGTAGCATCGCCCATTTAGTTTTTTAAACGCTTTGCCATCATAATTTTTAGTTTGCCGACTCTTTGAACGTAGCTGTAACTGATATGGATTTATTTACATTGCTGCTTTACCAACAAAATATGTTTTCTGTACACACTAGATATGCTAACTAAAAACCAAACTTGGCTAATGAAAATAGAGGAGGTTCAATGTTGTCCCTTGAAGATTGAATCATAAACGTTCGTTATCAGAACTCGTGAACTTATTTCGTCCGTTCGCTTTTCCGAGTTTCCTGAAATCAGACAATTCTTTCTTTGTTTTTAAATAGATAACTGCGACATAGTCCGTCTGCCAAGCCTTTTCCCAACTATGTTACGGTCGGGTTCCAGTCTTAACGGATGCAGTTGAATACCAGTACTTTACACTAGCTGCGCCCCGCGGTTTCACCCGCATTAGTTGCGATCCCATGGGAATATCGGGATAAATACTATCCTATGTCCTTTCCCGGGACTCAAACTATCTCTATACCAAATTTCATCTTAATCGGTTCAGCGGTTTAAGTGTGAAGAGGTATCGGACAGACACGCTTTCGCATTTATAATACTAGCAGCGCCCCGCGGCTTCACCCGCATAAGTTTCCCGTGGGAATATCGGTATAAAAATTATCCTATGTCAAAATTTCATCTAAATTGGTTCAGCGGTTTAAGCGTGAAGAGGTAACAGACAGACACACACACTTTCGCATTTATAATGTTACTGTGGACTATGGATTATTATGGATAGAGCGACTGCCTATCTGACTTCCACAACTCAAATACTGGGTAACACGATATCCCTTGTTAAGACTTTTGGGCTTCTGACTACCCGTAATTATTGTCAAAGATCTACGAATGACAGCCGGGACCAACCAACGGCTTAACGAGGTTTCCAAGGCACGGAGGGATCTCGTATAAATTCAATCTCCTAGTATTGTATAATTGCATAGCACATGTGTGAGTACTATGTACACACTATAAAGCTACCATTTACTGGGTACGTCTTTCATTGACTTGAATGTGCTCTGGCGGCTGAGAGTATGTCATGCTCACTCAAATGTCTCGCTGATGGTGGCGCATGTGTTGGATCATTTAGCTCCCTTCAAAATGGTTGAGCTGAATGGTGCTGATGCATGCGTCATGTTCGTGAACGGGTGCCGTCAGTAGGGACTGGTCATCTCTTTGCTGCCATGGCTTATTTTAATTTATTATTTGAATTGTTGTTTTTTCTCATCTTTTCATTATGGACGCTTTTAACGTTCTGCATCGTTCTCACATGTATAATTTTTAACATGAATGATGTAACCAAGACTTTGTAACCACATTATTTTGATTTAAAAGAGTGTCCATGGAATTTCTTGCCCGTTCTTCTCCATAGGTACCTACGCTTTGGAATGGGCTACTAGCTTCATTTTTTTTGACTGACTAACTTCTTGACAATTCAAAAGTGCCTGTTAATGGTTTAATTGAAATAAATGCTTTGAGTTTGAGTTATGTAACCCATTCTCGGAACGATCGCGGCAATCGTAGCTTAACCTTCGATCGACCCGTGCAGCTATTATTATTTAGCCACGAGCTCCTGCAACATAGTGATATCCTAAATCCAGCGTCGGAGCATCCCCGCCTTGCCGAGGTCAAAGATCGTGTGTCGCATTATGTCAACCTGCAAACTTGCTCTGTTTCGACTTTACATTATTCAGGGTGTTCCCAATGAATATTTACTCGCCCCAATTGAATCTCAATAGAGTTTTGTTAGTCCGACATTAACATTGCGGCTTGGATTATTTGGGGAATCGGAGTGATCTCGACTGGGGTAAATATGTATTTTTTGGTGGTTTAAATAGGTGTGTGAGTTAAGAAAACATCCTAGTTTAAGCCAGTTCAGTTTTATCTAAAAATATCTATTACTGCCGACAAGAAGGCTGTGTAAAATTTTAATAAAATTATTTATCATATAGGTACTTGCCTACCCCAACAAAATGTTAACGATAACATTTCAAAATGCAAATGATTGCAGAAAGTAAAATGGAATTAACAACAAAACATTGAAGCGTCATGAATTTGCTTATTTACACAAAGAGCAAAGTTACTCACAAATGTAAATGTATCTCTAATCGGTTGAATAATTAAGAGATTACAAGAGAGATCCAATAAATGATGCATATTATCGTTAACTATCGTTCTAAAACTGCTTCAGAGAAATCCTTCTAGTATTCGTCGAATCTAAAACAACTCCGCGTGATTTGTGGCTTGTCTCTTGTTTGCAAAATCCCAGCTTTTAATCTTAGGATTAGTTTTAACAGAAATGGGGTATTTGAAGTAAGACAAATGTAAATCCAGGGACATAAATCATTTTTACCATGTGCGACAACAGCGTGGAGTTATGTAGAGGGTACTTCATAAATCTAAAAGTTTGCATCGTAGTTTACTGTCACAGCCAAGTTTCCGTGGTTTTACAATTTCAAATATACGTCTGAAATATCAGGAGGCTCCCTTTATATGTCTGTCAGGTGGATTTGTGGGTCCATTGTGTTGAATGCACTCACCTTTTTGGCGATTTTTGCCGATACTTATGATTTCGATTCGAAGCTTTTGGTTTGGTTTATGTCGTGACTGTTTGACTTGTATTATCATTCTATTGCATGCAGTCATATTATTATCTTTTTAGGCTTTTCTTTTTATTCATAACTACTTAAGTGCAATTTACTTGTTTAATTTTTGCATTATTTTGTTGTTATTCGGCATTTCATGCAATGATTGTTGTCCATTTCTTTGTTCTGACTTTGCCTTTTTATTACTAATGCACTTTTTCAGTAACATTAAGTTCCAGAAAAATTACATGTTCGAAACAATTATCATCAATCACCTTTTCATGTTACTAGAGCAATTTGCGAACTATTTGTATACAGAAACCAAACCGAGAGGTTATTTCTCATTTAGTGTCGCATCTCTTGATTGTAATCGTAATAATAGTTCTGCAATTAACGTTCGTGTTAATCTCTCAATAGATCCTGTATTAATTGGCGGACTATACAGGTGTGTTGAAACAGGGACGCTTGTACTTAGTACCCGTGAATTATTGATATTAATTGTTACAACCATTTGTGGTCTGGTTTAATAGGACCGGGCTTAGATACCTTCGTTACCCTGATAATTATGTTCCTTGACATAATAATTGACTGTTTCCAGTGATAGAGACCAAAACAAAAGCCGTACGCAGAACGCTTTCCCGTAAATAAATTCATGTACGAATGAATAAATCAGATATTCAATACAGTTTACTTTGAACAAGGTTGAAATTCCTTAGATGCGTGACTGTTCGATGTAGTTTCCCCGAAAGTTTGATGATACGAGATTCTAGGTAATGCACGTGCCTGTACTTCCAGATAACTCGTGCAGAAGTTATCGTTATGGTTAAAAGATGTAATAACTCACGTCGAATTTTTGGCTCGAGAGACTGCTGAGAATATGTCATTGCTTTCACGGGATTTATGAAAACTTTACGAGTTTACTTAATAAACTGTCGATCAAAGGGTTAAGCCTTTTTTATTTTAAATTGACTGTATTAAGGACTATTTTTGAACGGTTAGACCCTTCGAGTCGCTGTTAGATAAAGTTTTAAGGCTTTCAGATCTCTATTATTTTTGTATTATATTCCTAACGTTTTTTTAATCATCTTTTTGATTCGGAAAAAATGAGCCGTTTGTCCTAACTTTATGGGTAAACCTGCCTAAGTGTCTATGTATTAAACTAACATATTTATATCAATATTCAGGTATAATAGTAATACTGACCCTAGTATTACTGACGCCATATTTCTTCTTCATCCCGCGTGCCGCCCTCGCATCGGTCATCGTATGCGCTGTCCTACAAATGGTCGATTATAGCATCATCAAGAAACTCTGGAAAACTAGTAGTGAGTATAAATGAATGCTGTTATAATGGTTTTCTTTTTTTAAGTTGACTGAAACTAATTTTCTACACCCACGTCATCTTTACGCCTCTTTGCTAACATACATATACAGGGTGAATTTTGCAAGTGGGCGTGGATGGCCAAATCCGAAACTATGAGGAATAGCGAAAAGTACTCAAAGGACTCGCGGGCTCGATTTTGATGAAAACTAAAACTGCATCATTGGATTTTTGAAAAATCAATATTTCTGGCCAGGAATCGAACCTGTTGATTTTGAAAAAAAAAAGCACACACTGTATTATTACACCTTTCGATAGTGTCGCTAATAAGGATCAAATTCTGGGAAGTAATGACATTCGGCAAACTAAAGGAAAGAGCTCATTTTTATCATAATACTTTTTTATTTTCTTATGATACCTACCTATTAAACCTTAACTGATTAATTGTTCAAAATTATGACAATTGTTTTTGAATACATAGCTGGATTCGACGTCTCAAGGATTGTACTGCAATTAAAAATTTGAATTTAGAACATAATTTTGTGAAGGTGACTGCGCTACGAGTGTTTCGGTAGTAAAAATATTGAGCATCATTTCGAACAAGGTATGAAAAAAGAAGCAGTTTATTAAAATTCAACATTTTCCTTAAGTTTGCCGTATATCATTACTTCCCAGAATTTGATCCTTATTAGGGACACTATCGAATGGTGTAATAATACAGTGTGTGTTTTTTTTTTAAAATCAACAGGTTCGATTCCTGGCTAGAAATATTGATTTTTCAAAAATCCAATGACGCAATTTTAGTTTTTATCAAAATCGAGCCCGCGACTCCTTTGAGTACTTTTCGCTATTCCTCATAGTTCAGAATTTGGCCATCCACGCCCACTTGAAAAATTCACCCTGTATAGGACTAGCTGCCCGGCGCGACTTCGTTCGCGTGGTGTCCTACTCCTTCCCCTACCCTACTCCTGCCCTAATCCTACACCTACCCTACTCCTACCCTACCCCTTCCCTGCTCCTACCCTACTCCTACTGTACCCCTCTCCTACCCCTTCCCTACTCCTACTGTACCCCTCTCCTACCATACTCCTACCCTACCCCTTCCCTACTCCTACCGTACCCCTCTCATACCTTACTCCTACCTTACTCAGTTACTCCTACTCTACTGGTACCCTACTCCTACCGTACCCCTACCCTACTCCTATTCTACCCCGACCATTTTAATTTCGTAATATCTTTTGAATGTCCGATTTCAATAATTCAAAAAGTAATCAACAGGTATTAATACAGTCTTGGATAAGAAACAACTTATTTGGATAAGAATTAATAACAAGGTATGGGTATCATGGTCTGATTTTTATCGGCATTTCTATCAACTTTTAAAATGTAAAAAAGTAGTTATAGTGACATAACTACAATAGTTGGAATTAAAAAATTTCTAAGGATCTCTAATTTTTTCTAGTACTAAATATAGCCTATGTTACTCAAGGATAATGTAGCTATCTAACGGCAAAAGAATTTTTGAAATCGGTCCAGTAGTTTTTAAGTTTATTCGTTACATACAAAAATACAAATCTTTCCTCTTTATAATATTAGTGTAGAAAAAAAATAAAAATATTATAGTAAGTATAGATAGATTAGTATAGATATAGATTGTATTATAATTTGTGTAAGTATAGCATAATCAGCCTATAATGTTCCCACTGCTGGGACACAGGCATCCTTTCTTCGAGAGGGAGTGGGCTGTAATCTACCACGCGGGCGGAGCACAGTCCGGATTGGTAGTTGTCACATGCCTTCGAATTTTTTGTTCTGAGGAAACCAGCGGGTTTCCTCACGATGTTTTCCTTCACTGTTTTGAAAGCAGTGGTGATGAAATTATTTACACAAAGCAAATCGTCTGTTTGGGTGCGAACCCACGATCTACAACTCGCAAATCGGGGCCGTTACCACTGGGCTACCATTGCTCCTTTGTGTATAGTCGACCTCGTAATTGCTTTGCCACCCTGAGGTTGAATGTCACTTGCAAGTCATAAAACGACAAGTTCTACCTATTCGTCTACGTGACAGTAATATAGTTTCAACCTTAGCGAAGTTTTAATTAGGTTGAAATTAAAAAGTCAAAAGCTTAGAGCAATAACGGGGTCGACTATACCTAAGCAATACAATCATATATTTGAAATCCTTGCCTTATTCACATTGGCTTTAAAAGAAACATTTTTGAAGTGAAAACTTCTTTAGCGGCGTTGCACACTTTTTTGTAATGGGTAAAAAATGTTAAACTCGCGTCAGAACATCGCGTCAGGACACGTGACCGTCAGGAGAGACTACACAGGGGAGAACTACTACTCCTAACTACTAAGTATCCCCCTCTCTTTCTACGGCGGCGCCAACCGAAGTGAACCAAGTGTCACACGACAGTGGATGGATGGATGGATGGATGTGGATGTGGATGTGGGTGTGGGTGCGGGTGTGGGTGTGGGTGTATGGATGGATGGATGGACAGGTGATGGCTCGACTGTCTGTGTAGTACCTACACTGCTGTGTATTCGTATAATTCGTGTATATAGTGTTTAAAATATGGAAATTGAACAAAGTGCATCTATTAATGAAAAAAGTGACGCAGAAATAGTGAAAAAAATGAGTTATATTAATTCAATTAATAATTGATTTATTTCAACGTTAATATTCAAGTTTTCAGTTCTGCAGGCACTCCCGGAGTGCAACCCGTCTTTTTTTTTAATTTGGTATACGCACAGGAAATACAAAAATTTATACAAAACGACATTAAATCTAGCAAAATCTTGCAGATAATAAAAAAAATAATAAATAAGATCATTAAAACTTTTAAGTTTTTGTCTAATATATGTAATTATAATATCTAATAATGATTAAAATCAACAAAGTATTGAAACAACAAAAAAAAAAAGGACGACCGAAAGATCTGTACGAGGCCGAAAAGGCTCCTATCTCGGCCATGATGCTGCGATATTTGAAAAAAAAAAAACCTGGTTAAAACAAAATCTAAGGCCATGAAAAGACAATTTCACAGCAACGCCTTTCAACGTGCAACACTTAAGAAACGTTTGGAATAATTTGAATAAGGGGAAAATTAAATATTTACCTACTATCGTATTCCATTAAATTCTATTTTCGTATTCAGTCAGGTACTTGGGAGACCCCTTGTAATCCCACTAAAGATTATAATGTTATTCCACTTGGTGATAGACAAAGTTCAAGAGTTGCCAAGTTTCACTTATTGTCGTCGTGTTATTTCGTGTTTCTTGACCTTCATTTTGGAAGTGTTAGAAAAATACTACGGACTTGGTAAACTTTGTTAAGTATCTATGATGGTAGGTGATAAGATTCGAAGTTTTAAGACTGATTAGTGCATCTGTGATGTTTCGCAAAATGAATATTGAATATAAATATGAAATATCAATCTGTCTAGCCTTTTTCTAACTATATTTGGGGCGGCTTCTCATTGGCGTATCTAGGGATTCTTTCTAGGGGGGGCCTGGCCCCTAACCTTTTTTTTTTACCCTCCGTCCGGGAAGAACGGAGGGTTATGATATCGGACACCTTTTTTTTTCTCGCTGTGGAGATCCTCATGGACTTCTTTTATCGTGGGGGTGACAGAGGGGCATGCCGGACTCTTACCGGCTAAAACCACCGCGGTGTTGCACCTGTACCTATGGCCGGGGTGCGGGATTCGCTTAAGCATTCACCGCTCTCCCCCGACAGGCCTCGACCCGCTGTTTCTCAGCTTCCCACCTCCCCGTGCGCCCATTCCTATAATGGCCGCACCCACTCTCGAGTGGCACGCGTGGAACACTGCAGCGCCAACTCGGGCCTGTCTGGTCGGACGACAGACGCCCCTAGTCCGCCGACCGCAGGCCACCTCTCATGAAGGTCGTAGATCGTTTTGCACCCTACTCGGGCGCCCAGTGCATCTCCTGCGGGAGGGGAGAGAGGATGTGGCTTCTCTCTCCCGCTCGGCCGCCTCCTTTGCAGACATGACATCCTCGCAAAAGGAGGCAACACCGTTCCATGCGCTCCCGGTCTCGACCATCGATTGAACGACAGCCGGGAGCGAGAGATCGCTCCCACCTATTGCCGCGATGAGGTCACGGCGCAGCCCTGCCCAAGCTGGGCACTCTTCCAACGTGTGCTGCACCGTATCTCAGGGCAAGCCGCACAGTGGTGACATACCGGCGTCTGCTCCCGACCATGATATCGGACACCTACCGACTAAAACCCCACTATTGCGTGCCACTTCTTTGAGCCCGACTGCTCGAGCGGGCGGCGACTCGGCCCTAATTTTGCCGCCCGCAGGCCCCTTCTTATAGTGGTCGGAAATCGTTAAGCACCCTTCGACGCCCAGCTGCTCTTCTGGTGCGGGTGGAATGAGAGGTATGCTCTCTCTCCCTTTCCGCCGCCTCCTTTGCATGCATCAACTCCTCGCAAAAGAGGCCGCAGCTTCCCACGCGTTTTCGCATCCGACCATGGACTGAACCACCGCCGAAAATGACAGATCACCCGCACCAAGTGTCGCGACGAGGACTGTTGGGCCCAAGCTGTACTCCTCCAACGTATGTAACGCCGTGTCCTCGTGGCAGTCCACACAGTGATGACAAGCAGGTGTCCGCTCCCGTCCTATCCGACGCAGGTATTTCCCGAAACATCCGTGTCCAGTAAGCACCTGCGTCAGCCGGAAGCGCAGGGTGCCATGCTGCCTCTCCAGCCATTCTTCCATAACAGGCCTTACCGCCACTATTGTGGCGAGCTCCCACCTGGGTTGCGCAAGTCGCTCCCTCCATTCAGCCACTAGGATCTGACGGGAGCTCAGTCCTTCGTGGATTGAATTCCCGAGGAACCGGAGGCTGACCACGAGCAAGCTCCGCCTTCCGCCAGCGATATAGGGATTCATGGATTTTCGAGTCCAGATCCCAGGGCGTTGATCCGGCCAGGAGAGTTGCTGCCTCGTAGGAGATCGTACGGTATCCTCTCTCTTATCACCCTAACAGCTATCGCTCTTTGCGGCCTTAGCAATATTGCAACGTTGCGGGCCGTCAGAGTGTCCGCCCACACGGGCGCCCCATACAGGGCCATGGACTTCACAATCCCCACTTACAGTATCCGGCAGGAGGCGTTGCCCCCCCCCCCCCCCCCAAATTAGGCAGCAGTTTTGATGAGCGTTGCAGCTCATCAACCTGGGGACCAGCCGCTGAATGTGCGGTCCGAAGTCCCACCGGCTGTCGATGACAAGTCCTAGGTACTTCATCGTCGACTCGACACCGATGCGGGCGCCTCCTACCGCTATGTGTAAATCGCGTGGTGGCTTGTTCCGATGCCCATGGAAATAGAGGATCTCAGATTTGTGCAAAGCCACCTCGAGAGCCAGACACCGGATGATGATGATGGGGCTCCCTTTTCCGCACTTAGACTCCCATTTGGTCCGTTGTGCATGGCCCAGACGCCGGATCCTTCCAACTACCTGCTCAATCACTGCCGTGGCCTGTATGGCCGATTGCCGAAGCGTTTGCTCCCGGGCCGTCTAATCATAATAATACTCTAGCTTATTTCGTTGCTCATTAATAGATTCTATTATTTTTGTGATTTCAAAAGTAACTAAATGGAATGTATTATGTAGTTAATAATAAGTTTGTGTGTGTTTGAGTTTGTGTCTTGGTGGTAGATTATTTATTTGGTTGCTTTTGTGCGACTGCGAAGTTATATTATGTACCTAAGTATCCAGCTTAAAATTTCGAAAAGGTCCGCAAACATCCTAGGGTGGGCCTGAGACCATTCTAGGGTGGGCACGGCCCACCCGGCCCCCGCCCTATATACGCCAAAGCGGCTTCTAGTCTAACTGGATCCAGTTGCATACTAGTATTTTACATGGAGCGACTACCTATCTGATCTCCACAACCCAGTTGCCGGGTAATACGATACCCCTTGGTAAGACTGGTTGTCAGATATTCGAGCTTCTGACTACCCGTAACGATTATCAAAGATCCACGAATGAGACCCCGGACCAACCGAGGCACGGAGAGGTCTTGGTATGTAAAGACGGTCACCCATCCACAGTCCAACCGCAGCAAGCAACCATTCTTAACCGATCTATCGACCCGTGCAGCTATTACTTAGCCACAAGCGCCTCAATTGAATGAATAGCATAATAATTTGTATAGAATAGAAATATCCAGCGGAGTAATTGCATAACACATCAATAGGAATGGCTTTCAACAACATTCATTGCGTTTTTACATTGTTGAGCAGACAAATTTTTCGAACATATGAAGCAATGGGTTAGCAGTATCTTTCAAAATGATTCAGATTATGATTGATAGGGTGTTGCGCAATTGGGGTGCTGGTAACGTACCTACAGTGAAATTTACAAAAAGGCCATTCTTATAGTGTCAAGTAAATCTGGCAATATCAGTATTTGCTACCCTCAAACTCAAAGCATTTATTTCAATGAAACCATTTACAGGAACTTTTGAGTTGTCAAAGAGTCGGTCAGTCAGTCAGAAACTTCAAGCCAGTTGCCCATTCCAAAACATAGATCTCTATGGAGAAGAACGGGCAAGAAACTCCGCGGACACTCTTTTAAATCAAGATATTACAAAATCCTGGGTATTATTCTTGTTCCTACTTTATGTGAGTACAATTTAAAAAAAAAAATGAAGAAACAATTCAAAATATGTATAAGGTTAAAAATAAACCCAGGCAGTTACGAATAAGCCCTGGCAATGAAGAGATAACCAGTCTCAATTGAAAATGTATCATAATCACAATTTGAGATATTAAAAAAAAACACTTCTGCTAATTTTTTTTCGACGTCAGATGAACCTACGCAGCTTTCCTGAGACGTGTCTTAAATAAGTAAATTTTCTTTCACGATAAAATTCCTCCAGACCGTATTTCGGCCACGGCGGCCAATCTCAACGGAGACTAGCCTTCGGCGCGGGAGATGTTATAAAACCCATCATGATAACGAAGACAAAGAAGTATCAGTTTAATGAATGCTTTGAGGATATTGTTACGAATACCTAAACTAAGCTTATCTCTAAGCCGACGTTCGCACGGACGTAAAAATATCGCGTCGCGATTTTATCGCGCACTGGATTTTCAACCCTCGGTGTTGAGCAGAGCATTGAGAATCCAACAGAGCGCATCCCAGCTTGTCAAAAAAACACACTGTTATATTTTTAAATCTCGGCGCTAAGTAGCGCGTTTAAAATCCAGACCGCGAAAAAAATTCGCCGCGGGGAAAACGCGCCCGTGACTACCGAGGCTAACCGCACACGCCACGCGTATTTAACCTAGGAAGCTGACAAAATTAAGAACTGATGTAATTACGTTCATTAAGGTCCCCTCAGCGGTACAGGAAGAAGTTTTTAATATAGGAGTATGCGTAAATTCGTTGTCACGCCTACAGGCTTAAGCTGTTTTAATTAAAATGTGGGCTCAAATGAATAAGCTCATGTATGTTGTTAATGATATTTTTGCATAACGTTTATTACTTCGTGTTGCAAAGGATGGGATGTTATTTTGTGTAAGCTTTTCGGTTCTATATCCGTTTTCCAGCAGCAACATTATTATTATTATTGTAGTTTTCTGCTGGAGGGCTGGATCTTATTTCTCTCAGAATTCTTACTTGTCAGGGTTTAAACGTCATGCCATATTCTCTAGTATTATTATCAGGACTGGGTCAAACCCTGCATAGACTTGTTAGATTTTAAATATTCCTATGCATTAGCATTGTCAATGTTTTCATTTATGGTCGTATTGTCGTCACCACATTGTACAGGGCGGCATGGACATCAACGCGCAACCAATACCATAGATTCAGTACATGATTTTGACCCCCACGGTTTAGTAGGTTTTTAATTTAAAAAAAAATTGGTTGTTCCATACACTGACCGCGTAGGTATTGCACTTTTCGATGAAACAGCAGGTTTATTTTTCAGAGAATCATGTGCTAAATTCATGGTTACAGTTTGGGCGTCATTGTTGTCACCCTTTGTATTTAAATACAACCTTTTGTAGCAGAAAAAAGAGTACCCAAGTACTATAATAGTTTTGTAGTAAAATTTTAGCCGGGCCTCTCTCGGAAATATTTCCACAGCCTTCTATAAATCCTTTAGTGACAAAGAAAAAATATCAATGAGCACAAAATAAGCAAATGGATCGTATGTATAATAAATTTCAGCTAGGCTTTTCATGGAACAATTTTCACTATTTAATCAAATTATTTTATACTCTAGCCCCCTTACTAATAAACGTTGTATAGCGTCTGTATAGTTACACAACGCTTTGTCTTCTTCTTTCGAAAGTTAAATTACTGACGACTGAAAGAGAGGAATCGTTGTGTACTATGCAGACGCTATAGAACGTTTATTAGTAAGGGGGTTAGTATATTCTTTATTCCTTTTGACAAGTTTTGGGAAGACATTAAAAATAATACCTGCCTTTAGGTCCAGGTCTTTATGAATAAACCGTAACCTTTCGTTGTAGGATACTTCTCTATTTATCTTTTCTTTCTCTCATATTATACGAGTAAAAAAACTTAAACCTGACTACTGAAAAATCACGCTCTAAAAAGTATGTAACAAGAAGACATTCTCATCTGAGATTGTTATGTACAAACTATTCAATATTTATCATCTATTAAATAAATAACTTACATCGTACACGATTTTAATGTTTTTAATGCATATTTAGAGTGACGTTCAGAGGATAGCCGTGGTCATAAATGCCTTTTTGTAGTGTTTTGCTAGGGTAGGTGGCATACGACGAAGTTTTTTTTTTTAGTTTATGACTTTATGTCCTATAGAGGGCGCCATATTTAATGTAACGTCACATAGCCTATAACCATCGCACGATCAAGACGCTTCCAAAAATACCTTATTTGTCAAATTATGATAAGCAGTTTAGAAGTTATGAGGGAACACATGAACGTACATACGTACATACCCACAAACATACAAATCAAATCACATAGTCAAAATCATAACCCTTCTTTTTGCTTCGCCGTAATTAGGTAAAAATAACTCATGCCATGTCGTGGGAAAAACATCAGCCCATCAGCAAAGGCGCGCCCGTCCCTCTCACCGAGAGGAGGACTGTATCCCAGCAGTGGGAACGTTGTGGGCTGATTTGGTGAGCGCCCGTGGTGGCCATTCAAGGGCCAACGTCGTCTTCTTATCTTTACTTAGATATAGACGTACCTATAAACCTGACATTACAATAATATGCTCGCAGGAATGGACCTTATCCCTTTGCTGGGCACATTCCTGTGCTGTCTGTTCTTGGGCGTTGAGATTGGTCTGTGCTGTGGCGTGGGCATCGATGCGCTGCTAATGCTGTACTACCATTCACGGCCTCCGCTAGACGTGCAGTATGTTGATGTAAGTAAAATAATAATGTTCTAGTCGGTAACATAATATCTATTCATTTTGACAGTTGAATAACATTAATTGCGTTATTTACGTTGTTGAGCAGACAAATTTTTCGAACATCTGAAGCAATTTAGGTTTAGCAGTATCCTTCAAAATTATTTAGATTTTGATTCCTGTGGTTCAGAAGTCTGAGAGTAGGTAGACCTGCTCGCAGATTTCTGTATTCTTGTACTTTAGAGTCTCGTTATGTAACCAATTAATCGTTTGTAGAGGACAATCATAGTTGTTTCATGTAAACAATTGAGGTTCAACAATTTCTTGTACATTAGAGGGCCAACTACTAAATCCCATCACAATGGAATGCCTGTACCTAAGTACAAAATCAATGAATGAGTAGGTAATTTTGTTTGGGCTTTGTTACCTTGCTGGTGAATAAAGTCAGCACCTATGCCAGGAGTTTAGTATGTAGGGACACTGAAGACGTAAGTACGTAATGATATAAGCTACGGTTTCCTAGACGAGCGGTGGCCGCCACATAGCGTCCGCAATTTACCTTTAAATGACGTCACTGAAACGGTATTTATGAAAGTATGTTGGTGTGTTTTCCTAGAGAGCGGTTTTAAGTTACACCCCGCTGCCTAAAGATTTAAATCGCTAGATTTGCCCTCACAGTACTTTGTGACTGATGCATTATTATACAGGAAGAATTTTTTTAATAACCATCCAAATTTTTACAGGGTGTTCTACCCATGAATATGAACAACTTTCACTATGAGACCAACTCTGAAATCACGAACAAAAAAATCAGCTGTTTCATACATTTTGGTCAATTAGGTAAGTATTGAACTTTTGTATGAAACAGCTGATTTTTTTTCGTGATTTCAGAGTTGGTCCCATAGTGAAAGTTGTTCATATTCATGGGTAGAACAGCCTGTAAAAATTTGGATGGTGATGAAAAAATGTTCCTGTATAGCGATTCCATGACAATCAAGTCAAGTAAATGCGTCATTGTGTGTCAGAAGTGTCAAAACGAAGCAGAACCGAGACTATCTTTTGACGCGGTAGGGCGTATCTAACGATTTAATTCTGTGCCGTTGTCAAAATTTTCATGAGAGTCGTCACCGCGGCCGTTAAATGCGGTCACCGCTTTTTCAGGAAACCTTACCTTAAATGGGACAGTGTTGCTGCGTATCGAGATGCTATTTGCGTCAAACCACAAACTCAAATTCTATACGTCAGCAAGCAACAAATACACTGCATTAATTACTAAATGACAAGTTCGTCACTCAAATCCACCATTATTATTCAGCCACTCAAATTCGTATATGAAGCTAATTATCATTACTCTTCAGCAAAGTCTTCTATTTTCTTCCTCAAAGAGTTGCGCTACTAAATAACCCTGAATAAAGCTAAAGCGTTTGAACTTAGTTTTGGTGTGAAAAGGCATCTCCGTACATAACGTGCAACTTTGCACTAAGTTTGAATAAAATTCTATCAAATGTGAGTCAAGCATGCATACTGAAAGTTTCCTCTCAGCTTCCTATATTACGTGTGTAAATTTTAAGCTACTCTATAGAATTTTAAAGCAGGTATTTAGTTACGTGTGTAACTACGTTGTGTATTTACTGAAATGTGTTTACATCGTTCAACTTTGGTGAAAATACTTTGTCCGTCGTTTTACTGTAGGTACTTATTAGAAAATAGTTTTAAATAAAATACTCATTTCCCTAATAAAGCATGTTTCTTGATTTCGATCGATTTCGCAAACAGGATTATCCCATATTTTTCACCAAATCGAAAGTGTTCACAACTTCACATTATTACAGTTCGTAACACCTTTAGGGTACAGATTGCTTTTACAGAATCCACAGTTATAATAAGTGGTTTTGTGAATGTTGTTAAAGCCTCGCGAAATGTTAATGCTTGGTAGAAGGATTATTTTAAACTAGCAGCGCCCCGCGGTTCACCCGCATAAGTTTCCCGTGGGAATATCGGGATGAAAACTATCCTATGTCCTTTCCCGGGACTCAAACTATCTCTACACCAAATTTCATCTAAATCGGTTCAGCGGTTTAAGCGTGAAGAGGTAACAGACAGACACACTTTCGCATTTATAATATTTGTATGGATGGATCGATCAGTATGATGTTATTATATCCATCTATCTCGTATTTTCTCTTAAGCTACGGTGTCTTAGAAGAGCGGTACCGCCACATAACGGCCGCAGTGACTGTCATGAAAAATATGGCAGCGGGATTTGACTTTTCGGTATCAAAACACACCAACTTACTTTGACATATCATTCGTCATTCGCCGGTAAATTGCAGACGATATGTGGCGGCCACCGCTCCTAGTCCGCACAGCGATATTTCACCACGCGATTTTTATTCTCGCGTTTTTATTCCGTGATCGGAATTACATCTAGTACGCATTGCGAGTAAAATTTCGTACGTATTTTGTCAGTTCGATGCAGTTCCCGGCTGAGAGGAACGTCTAAAATGGACATCAGAAAAATTTTGATTTACCTGATATGACATCAGCTTGTCAGTAGCGCTGTCAGTGCACGACTGAGCGAAACGCGCGATTTTTTTTCGCAGTGCGGCAATAGTCATACTACTTACAAAACATTCATGCGGGAATAAAGCGCGTTCAATTTGCATCAAATCACAGAATTTTCCGCGCGAATTTTATAACGTCAGTGCTATTCTCAGTGCTCAGTGCTACTCCTATAGTATTGAAAGTGTTACAGAATTACGAGGAAAAATCGCGCGGTGAAATATCGTAGTGCGGACTAGGCCTAATGCCGACACACATAAAAGCGGTGAGACGCGTCGCAACGCAAAACTTCGGGCAATCCCTTGAAAGATTCTTCGGGTGTTTCGCGATGTGACGGACATCACAACGCTTTTATGAGTAACGGCCTCAACACAACATCCAAAGTTTAATTAACACTACTTATTTAATTAACAGAACGGCAGCCTCCCGCCACACTACGCAATACATCCCGTAGGTGGTCTTCACTTCGCGGGCGCCGAGCGCGTTCGGAACAAACTCTTCATGCTACAACTAAAAGCCCAACCAACTGACACCCCAGTCACTACAATACATACCATAAGCAATGTCCCAGAGAGTGTAGTCCCTACAAGTGGATATTGGAACGTGCCCAGTACGAACGGAGCGGCCACGTCTGCTCCTCATAGTGACAGGAGAAAAAATGACCTCGAATCTAGTGGCGTTAAGACTGCGAACTTACTTTTGGTCTACTGCGACGCGTTGTACAGATTGGACTACACTTTTCTTCAGGTACGCCTTTAACATTTTATTTCAAACTTAAAAATAATACTGTTACTTTTATGTTTTACCAGCCAGCACTATACAAATGGTTTAAAGTTACCAAAAGTTACACATACTGTTTATAGAGATAAACTTCATCCCCATGAGAAGTACCTATAGTTTGTTTCAAAAGTATCTGGTGGAACTGTAAATAATCGCTGTTTATGTTAAAATCTTACGCATGTCACTCAGCGATGGGAATTAGTAACACATTTATATGTATTTTTCTCAAACATGCTTGGAAATTTAAGCATTGTTTTGACAACCTTCTTCAAGATAAATCGAAATTTCTGTACTGGCCAAATACATACGAGCAGCGGCCGGCAAAAGTTGTATGAAAATCCATATCTGTCGTGGTTTAGCGGCTAAATAAATTACATAGTACACTCATATCTGTCGTGTAATTTAAAAATTGAACGATCTTTTACTCCGAAACATGGTAACCAAGGAGGTAACTTATCAAAGGTTTTATTTAAATTTCGAACTGGCTTGAAAATATAATGCTGTTTATTGAAAAAAAAAAAACAAATGAACACTGTAATGCGGGAAAAAATATTGTTGTTCGTTGTTTGTCATTGATTTTGAAAAGTAATTGTATTTGAAAAAAAAGTTCTGCCTAGGTACTACTTAGTTTTAATTTCCTCGCATTATTTGAGAAAAGTACTATAAAAGCCGTGGCCACAACTAGGCATTGATGGACTTACGTATGTGTGCCTCGGCTTCGCCTCGGCCCACGTTTACACGTTCGTCCATCATTGCCTCTTTTGCTGGCCGCTGCAGTAATGTACTAAGTCTAGAAGGTTTCACCTTATATCTCACCACTTTCTTCAAAAATGTTTGTTTGAATTAAATTGTAATTCAAAAATCGTCGATGAAAGTTTCGGTTAGGTTAGCTTAGGTTATAAGATTAACTTTGATTGTCAAATGAAAAACATTTTTAAGGTGATTGAAAATTAAAATTCCGGCGCTCAAGTCATGAAATAATCAAATCAAAGCGAGTGCTTGGATTTGATTATTTCATTTGATTTCATTTGTGAGTGACACTATAAATTAACATCCGCAGGAACGTTTTCTGATCCATTTGTTTTAGTTTTCATGAAATACTTTTGGGACAGACTATATCTGTTTCTGCACCAAAGCTTTCAGACAAGAACCTAAAATAGTTCCCCTAAGACACTCATCTGAGTTCTTGACTATAACATTACACCGTTCGTTACATCTATCGACACAATGATTACTGAGTCCATGTTCCACATGTTGGTAAGTACGTGTGGTAAATCAAGATTTTCATTATTGATATTAATATAATAATCGATTTCTCGATATATTTAGTATGCTCCATAATAGGGTAGAGCGAAGGAAATTGATTTCTGATGGCTTGAACCTACGTACCTTTTATTAATAGTTATTTCGCGTTTATAGAAACAGCCAACGTCAGGCAACCACAGATATAGATACACCTAGATAACGCAAGAGCAACTACTTCGCATGCCCAGCTTACGTACAAAAATCGTAAGCCGCCACTTTCGCGCTCAGTCCTGTGTACTGCTGGCTGGGTGAGCGTGAGCGCTGGCGCTAGGCCACGGGGGTGGGGCGAGACGGGTGCCGCACGCGGCGGCGTCTTTGAATCGATTTGATTTTCCCCATCACTAAATAGTGCTTGTGACGTCATAGTTGGTAGGTAGTCAAATATGGCACGCTTGGTTTTCATACAGAGCGTGATAGTTACGTTATCTAGGTCTATTTATATCTGTGCAGGCAACCTTTTGATCTTTCAAATCGTGCTATTCATTCGCGAATATTCTTACTGAATGTTGAGCATCATCATTACCATTATGTAAGATGTTACGACCGCGGGTGGGCCTTAGCCTGGTCAAGTATACAGGATGAATTTTTCAAGTGGGCGTGGATGGCCAAATCCGAAACTATGAGGACTAGCGAAAAATACTCAAAGGAGTCGCGGGCTCGATTTTGATGAAAACTAAAACTGCGTCATTGGATTTTTGAAAAATCAATATTTCTAGCCAGGAATCGAACCTGTTGATTTTGAAAAAAAAAACACACCCTGTATTATTACACCATTCGATAGTGTCGCTAATAAGGATTGAATTCTGGGAAGTAATGACATACGGCAAACTAAAGGAAAGAGCTCATTTTTAACAAAATACTTATTTTATTGTTCTTATGTTACCTACCTTATCATCATCATCTGCCTAGCCTTTTCCCAACTATGTTGGGATCGGCTTCCAGTCTAACCGGATGCAGCTGAATACCAGTATTTTACACGGAGTGACTGCCTATCTGACCTCCACAACCCAGTTACTGGGTAATACGATACCCCTTCCCTTCCCCTTGGTAAGACTGGTTGTCAGACCTTCGTAACGACTGTCAAAGATCCAGGAATGACAGCCAGGACCAACGGTTTAACGTGCTTTCCGAAGCATGAAGGGGTCTCGGTATGTTAAGATAGTCACCCATCCACAGACCAACCGCGGCAAGTATAGCTTTTTATAGTTTTTTTTTTTCAAAATCAACAGGTTCGATTCCTGGCTAGAAATATTGATTTTTCAAAAATCCAATGATGCAGTTTTAGTTTTCATCAAAATCGAGCCCGCGACTCCTTTCAGTACTTTTCGCTATTCCTCATAGTTTAGAATTTGGCCATCCACGCCCACTTGGAAAATTCACCCTGTATATCTCCAACGCGACTTATTTCCGGCTTTTTCTTTTCAATTTCTTACTCCAACAGTTCTTAAATCTTCGTCTGCGGCATCCAACCATCAGATGGTCAATTCCCGTAACTAGAAACGTTTAAAATCTAGTCGCAATCTCATCTCAGCGACAATCAATGTCAAAAACTTGTAAAAAATGTGGGGAAGTTACAGGCATTTTTAACAGACTGAGACTGAGATCAGTCTGAGCTGTCTGAGATTGGGTCATCCTCAACTTCTTCGGCTATCTTTGCTACCAAGTAAACGTTTGAGTGCTCTGGTCTCGTCCATTCCTGCGACAATATTTCCTCCCCATCGAAGACGTCCTATTTTAATAGTTTTAATAATAATTAGGTACCTAAAATTAGGATCGTCGTGCATACAGTGTTAAGTATGATGACATTAATTTAAATAAATTAAATCATTAGTCCACATAAGCCACAAATGTACCCTTTTAGCCTGTGTTATGCAAAACATGTTAGTAGTAACGATCACATAATGTTCAGTGTCGGGTCACTGGCTAGGCTAGGCGTCATTTAACCATTCATTACGGCCAAATGGCTAGCTCATGTTTTACTGCTAATGGTCATCTATTTAAGTGGCATTCGATTTTTTTTTTCTACTAAGCTTACCTGTTTAATGTAACATAACACCCCGTCGTTTTTGCGTCGGGGGTTAAAAATCAATTGTCATAATATTGTGATTTGTTTTAGGCGTGACTAGTATCTTCCCGTGACTTCATTCGCGTGAAATTTCGGTCCCCGAGCCATTTCTTCGTTTTCGCTGAACCTTCTTTCTGACTTTATTTATTTTTGCTCGGCTCCTAAGGGTTGTACCGTAATGTGAAATAGCCTATAACCTTCTTCGAGAATTGGCCTATCAAATGTAAACAGCTTTTTTTCAAATCTGACTGGCAGTTCTAGAGATTAGCGCGTTTAAACAAACAAACTCTTCAGCGTTATTAGTATAGGTAGATATCATTTAAAAATCCCCAAAGATAGTACCTACACATACTCGTAAATATGAAGAGGTTCCCAATACAATAGGTAGGTACAGATTATTATGGATGTAAGTTTTGTATCAGCTCGAGTTAAATGTCTACTCAACACGAGAACAACGATTGTTGCCTGATTTTTTGTTAATAACTCACTCATAGATTCGACAATACTACGACTTAACCGCCATTTTCATGCTTAGCAAGCATAATAACCTTTTTTTAACAGTTAATTTGTCATAAAAAGACATTAACGTATTTAGGAGCAAACAACTTCCGTGTCGCGTTATAAGGGCGGAGAAGCAAATTCTTATGATTGTTCATATTAATTGTGTTTACTTTTAATTAATGTACTGGCCCGTTACTGTTACTTGGCGAATGAATTAAATTACATTTCATTAAGTGTAATTCACTTTAGACAAGGAACGTGGGTTGATTATTTTAAAAATCTAATTTAGGGAAGAGATTCTGGTATGGACACATTGACAGTATGCGCCCTTTTAGTCGTGAATGTGGGTCTCCGCGTCTGTGTTTTAGACAGTTTTAAGGTCAGAGCTATAGAATCGATTTAGCTAAAATGTTAGGGTAGATACCTACATAGGTCATTCGACAAAGATGTAAATTTTGATACCGAAAAATTATTATGGTAGCACTTGGATGGAGCACGGTGCATTGCAATCCTGGTTTAAACGGAAAAGTAATAATCTTCTATCTTCTTCTATATATAAATGATTAAACTTATAACATCCCTCTGTATCCGTCGGGGATTAAACATAAAATGCTTTTCGTTGCTAGGCCTATTACTAAGTTTCCCGAAAAATGTACAAATTCGGGAAGAACTGAAAGACCAATTTTCTATAGAATTTTTGTGTGAACTTAAGACCATAACTCATGATTCGAACGGTTGGAACACAAATAGAACAGTTCCGATATTTGTAATCAGAATCATGCCGAAACGGATTACCTACTTAAGGGGATGCGCTAGCGTAACACGCGAAATTAAAACTTTCTTACGTTTTTTGCAATTTGCAGGTCAGTGTCAGGTTGTATATTGATTAAAATATGATTCGCGAATAACAAATATGGCTTTACACAATTGTAATCATAAGAATCAGCAATACAACTCCCTAAGTTAGAATTGGCCTCAAATGTAATTAATCAACATACAACCTGTAAATTTAAAAAAAAAACATAAGAAAGTTTGAAGTTCGCGGGCGTACCCTGACGTTTTCGCCTTAACACAAACCCTCTTATTCATAAAACTTATCAAACCTATTTTAGTTAAAATGGGGTTTGTCTCTTTCTTACACACAGAAATGACAACGTGACAGATAAAGACAAACGTTCTATAAACCTATTTTAGCTAAAATAGAGATAAAATAGGATTATGAATAAGGGGGAAAGTATTTAGAACTAATGTAAGTAGTAGATTCTCTGGGGATACCAAAATTTACGTGTATGAAGAAGTGCGCAAAATGAAGGAAATGAAAATAATATGAAATAAAGGCACGTGTAAAACTATGAAATATTTATCCAAAGTCTTTAGGGTAAATGTTGTTTATGAGACCCATTCCGATCGACGCCATATAAAATTTGTTTTGGAAAGGATATGTGAACCCTGCAAGGCTCGCTGACGATATTACACGTTTATCGTGTGTGGTCAAGCGGATGCTCCATATTCTATTTTCGGGAGTGTTATCACGAAATTGTCCTTTCCGGCACAGACTTCAGACGAAACCTTTGCAAAATCACATAACTTCCTGTAACTTTTTAAAAAACCGAAATATAATAGAGCATGTTTAGGTAAGCGTACCTACATAATGTACAGCCTATACAATTTTCCCACTGCTGGGACACAGCC
Source organism: Amphipoea lucens (assembly GCA_947508005.1). Lineage (NCBI taxonomy): Eukaryota > Metazoa > Arthropoda > Insecta > Lepidoptera > Noctuidae > Amphipoea > Amphipoea lucens. Next base: position 14,957,019 of record OX382358.1, on the reverse strand, counting down.
CTCCTCTCTGTGAGAGGGAGTGGGCCGTAATTTACCATGCGGCCCCAGTGCGGGTTGGTAGAAGTCGAATGTCTTCGATTTTGTTTTGGTCCTAGGACGTGCCGGTTTCTTCACAATGTTTTTCTTCACCGTTTTGAGAACAGTGGTGATGGAATAATTTACACAAATTAAAGCCCCTGTTTGGGTTCGAACCTATACGATCTACAACTCGTAAGTCGCAGCCGTTATCACTGGGCCACCACTGCCCTCGGTAAGCATAATGCATGCAATTATAATGTTAATATACTTCACATGCGGCACGGCGGCGGCGTCACAAAAAATAAAATGGTTTTTGATAAACAAGACACCGATTTTGAAAACAAATCGTATTTTGCCAAATTGGTAATATCAACTACGAAGGTACTAAACTGAGGTGCTCAGGTAGTTAATGAACTTTGTTAAAAAAATTGTTAACAAAAATAATCACGTTTTTGTTCATTTTAAGCGGAAAAGACACTGACGTTGTTATTTTATTTCCATTAAATGAAAAGCAACATATCAAAAAATCAATAGGAAATACAAACATCAGTCAAGAAAACACAAAATGTTTTTCGTGTATCTAAATTGGAATTATCAGTATCCTTTGTGAAAGAAAATAGGGAATAAAAAGGGTCGGTATCACGTACTTACATAGGCAGGTAATATCTACGGACTTTTTGATGTTATAAAGTTGATTCACAAAGTAGTGTTTTGAGAAACTTGAAGTCACTTTTGCCTATAAACTATTTACTTGTTGTGAAAGTAACATTATGCTTCAAGAGTTAGGTAGATTATGTTCGCATCATGTGAAACCAACCTGATCTTTTATTTATTCACACAGCATCGTCTGAGCACGTTTAGATGCCTACCTATGTAAGCAAGCATATCATAAAAGCTTATACTTATCTATAAAAAAACCAACATGGACTTGGCCAGTCCGAGTTGGACTCGCACACGAAGGTTTCCACAAGGAAAAAAAAAACACGTTTCTTGTATGTCCCCTAAATTTTAAACTTTATTTTATTTTTATTATTTGTTGTCGTTGTGGGAATAGAAATACACACTGAAAATATCAACTGTCTACTTATTAAGGTTCATGAGACACAACCCGCTGATAGACAAATGGACGGACATGGAAGGCTTAGTAATAGGGTAACGTTGGCACTTTTTGGGTGCGGGACTGTAAAAAGTACAAGCCTTAATGATCTGCTGATGATTGATGAGGAATGAATTAAGGCAATTAAAATATCTAATCTACACGAACAAGGCATATTTCAACATTGGAATGATGATACAATTATCAGTATAATGACTTATTAGTATAATTTCTCAATACATATCATTAGGTTCAGTACCTATAATGACTTATTAGTATAATTTCTCAATACATATCATTAGGTTCAGTACCTATAATGACTTATTAGTATAATTACTCAATACTCATGTCTATGTAAGTATGTAGGTTATCGACGCGCTAAGAAGAAGATAAATCATTAATGTGCCTTATACAATGTAGATATGGGACGTGTCTATAGAGCATAAAAAATAAAAACAAGGACACAAGGGAACAACCTTAGACGGAGCGTGTAAAAAGTTAGATGAACATTTTATGGAGGATGCGCTAAGGTATAGCCCGCGAAATTCTCATTAAAATCATCAGTACAACCCGAATCCCCCGAAGCGAACTTGTAATCGGGAAAAGAAGCGAACTCCTAATCGTGAAAAGAAGCGACCTTGTAATCGGGAAAAGAAGCGACCTTCTAATCGTGAAAAGAAATGACCTTGTAATCGGGAAAAGAAGCGACCTTCTAATCATGAAAAGAAGCGATCATGTAATCGCCAAACGAAGCGATCATGTAATCGCGAAAAGAGAAGCGACCATGTAATCGCGAAAAGAGAAGCAACCATGTGATCGCAAAAAGAAGCGACCATATCATCGCGAAAAGAAGCGACCATCTAATGGATAAAGAAGCAACCTTGTAATCGTGAAGAAAAGAAGCGACCTTGTAATCGTGAAGAAAAGAAGCGACCTTGTAATCGTGAAGAAAAGAAGCGACCTTGTAATCATGAACACAAGCGACCTTCTAATCGCTAAAAGAAGCGACCTTAATGTAATCGAGAAACGAAGTGATCAAGTAATCGCGAAAAGAAGCGACCTTGTAATTGCCAAACGAAGCGACCTTGTAATCGCCAAAACAAACGAAAATGTAATCGAGAAATAAAGTGACCTTATTATCTCGAAAAGAAGCGAGCTTGTAATTGTTAGAGGGTTTGCACTGATGATTTTCATGATTATAATTCTGTAAAGTCATATTTGTTACGGTCGTCAATTATATTTTAATCAACATACAACCTGACACTGACCTGCAAATTACAAAAAACTAAGAAAATGTTTACGGTGGAACGGTACAAGTTCTTAACACGAGATCAGCTGTATACTGACCAAAGAGAATTATTGATAATGACTAATAATGAGTCAATAGAACAACATGTGTTAGACTAGCGGAAATTGTCCAAGACTTGTGAGTTTGGCTTGTTTGGCGTTTGGTGGCTTGGCTTGTCCTGGTTTTTTGTCCTTACTTTATTTCACTCACTGCTAACTAGATTCTATTGTACCTACTTTATTAATCACCGGCTGCGCCATGTAAGGTTATGCGAAACGTGAATCAAACAACAATATATCAATAGTTGGTATATCTGACATATATTAGGTATGTTATATATCTTGTGAACGTTATTGAAATGAAAATATACCAAATAATTTTATATGATACTAGCTGCGCCCCGCGGTTTCACCCGCATAAATTTCGATCCCGTGGGAATATCGGGATAAAAACTATCCTATGTCAGAAATTTCATCTAAATCGGTTCAGTGGTTTGGGCGTGAAAAGGTAACATACACACAGACAGACAGACAGAGTTACTTTCGAATTTATAATATTAGTATGGATGAGACGCACCCTTACCAATGTACCTACCCACTTATGAATATCATCAAAAGATACCTAACTAAACCAGGGTATATAAAATTAGCATCAATTTAATATTCCATTGACCGCAAACCGCAACGTCAAATCACATGCAATGTTGATGTGTTGACCGCAGTGCGAGTTAAAACGAGCAATAGGCGCGCAACTTGCAACGAATACAATTAATATTAATTGTTAACTATTCGTATGTAATTATTTATCGTTTGGATATTAAACCCGTTGTTCACGCGAACGCTTCAAAAGTGGTTGTTTTCATTCAATTTTACCTCTGGCTGAAGTCGATGTTATCCAAAAGTACGTGGCGCGGTGTTGTATCCGTTGTGTATGTGCATAATTTAATTTCATAATTTTATGTACAAAGTTGTAACAACTTTTATGGATGTTACTTGTTGGTCGGTGGTGTGTTATAGGGTCATTATGCTTGTTCTACTGATGTGCGCCGGATCGATTAAAAGTATCGGAAACTGCTCGAAACGAGGCGCGTTACTTACTGTTTAATATTATGAGGTTGATAAAAATAGTTCAACTTTTAAAGTATCGGATCGATGCCGCACTATAAAGGACTTAGTTATATATGTAGTTAAAATCCTGAATCTTAGCAAAGCCTACTAAAGAGTATACAATTGCTGCACCTGTTCCACTGCTGACGAGGAAGCGACTAGCTATCAAATATTTTCTCGCTTAAGAAACATACAAATGATTGTAGGTCCCGTGTCAGTAAAAGAGGTACATAAAATAGTTGGTTGCCGACTGTTCACACCTTCGCCATGTTGCCGGCGAGTACTCGTTTCGCGAGTAGAACTCTCGCTGAGAGACTCAGAATTGGTACGCTCACACTCAATGACTATACAACTTGCTCACACTGATATAATCGCTTGTCGCCGTCGCGTACTCGCTGCTCGTTGCTCGCCAACTCTTTTTAGGGTTCCGTACCTCAAAAGGAAAAACGGAACCCTTATAAGATCACTTCGTTGTCCGTCTGTCTGTCCGTTGGTCAAGACACTTTTTCTCAGGAACACGTGGAGTTATCAAATTGAAATTAACATCAAATACTCAGGGCTGCAATCCTTTGAAGCAGTGAAAAATACAAACTTAAAGTTTTTTTTACAATAACTAAATTATCTCACTATCGCATTTTATGTTAATATTTTTTTAGCTTTAGATTACGTAGGGATTTTATTCAGTAAGCCATTGTAGCTTGGATTATAAAGACAGAATACAAGATTATCTGCATTATATATTTATGGATTCAACGATGAACTATATGCGAGCTTGTTAAAATAATATTTAAGACTTTGTATGAATTTGCGAAGGAAAGCTAAATAATAAGAATTTTAAACGTTCTTTATAAAGCCACGGTTGAACGTAGGTCATTTCTCAATATGAGGTGTGTTAGAATGATGAATGACCACGATGTTATACTGAATGGCGGGATCTGGGAATACTTACTATTTATAAAACTTATTAGTAGGTGCTACAGTTGCTCTCCCGAGTTGGAAACAAAGCTTGTTCTGAGCTTTATTTGTTTACAGTGCTGAAAACAAAGTCGGCAATTTTGTTAATTTTATGTTCACGTCATATTTTTAACGGGTATTTAGTAAACAAAGCTTTAGAATAATTAAATCGATTTAATTATTCTAAAGCTTTTTTTTTAAATCTACAGTTTCATATTCATTGCCAAACATAATCATAATACCATCAGCAGTGGATCAAACTCAAACTCAAAGCATTTATTTAAATTAAACCAATTACAGGCACTTTTGAATTGTCAAGGGGTCGGTCAGTCAGAAAGATGAAGCTAGTTGCCCATTCCAAAGCGTAGGTACCTATGGAGAAGAACGGGCAAGAAACTCCATGGACACTCTTTTAAATCAAAATAATATGGTTATAAAGTCTTGATTACATCATTCATGTTAAAAATTATACATGTGAGAACGATGCAGAACGTTAAAAGCGTCTATAACGAAAAGATGAGAAAAAAACAACAATTCAAATACCTATTAAATTAAAATAAAATAAGCCATGGCAGCAAAGAGATGACCAGTCCCTACTGACGGATGTTGGAGCAGCTATGGTTGTAATTATGCGTATCCGAATTTTGACCATGATAATAATCTATTATAATAACGGGCGTAAAAATACGTCATATAATACACACCATTTTTTTAAACTGGGCCATATCTGGGTACCTTCAGGTTAGGGAGATAAGGTCAAAGTTCCAAGGTTTTTTGATGTTTTTTCACGAAAACAAGTTTTAATTATAACATAACTTTAAATACTCCCACAAATCCCTCACCGTTGCATGCACTCATAACAATGTTTTGCGTGGGTTACATTGTTTAAACAGCGAATTTTCACACAAAAAATAAAACTGGATTTTTGCATTTTGTTTAATGTACAGTAGACGCAGAGTGACTTCATGATGGGTCTTTTTACACCCTGTAGGTATATAGGCTGTATTTCCGGAAAGGTTAGGTAGATATGTAGCTTTAGTTGTTTTAGTAATAAGTAACAGATCATTTTTTCATTCTTCATCATACGTTTTGTTCCAGAGTATGAAAATGTTAGTGCAAGACTGGTCTCGGACGGGTCGTGTGATATGGTGTAACACGCGGCAGTCGGTTAAAGATCAACTCAGCAGCGTCATAACTGAGCCCATATTCTGTGACAGCACTCAGTTGAAATCCTTTCTCAGAGGTAAGTGATACTGGTTATAAAAACTATCATACTCATTGACGTGTGCATACTTCCCATTCTCACATATGGTGGTCAAACAAGGTCTTTGACAAATCAGCAGAGGTCCACGCTCGAGGTTTGCCAGAGGGTTATGGAACGGAGTATTCTGGGTATCAAACTAACAGACCGGGTTAGGAATACGACCATCCGTTTCATCACAAAGATAACTGATGTCACTAGGAAAGGTGAAACGCTAAAATGGAACTGGGCTGGACACATCTGCCGCATGTCAGACGAACAGTGGGCCAAACTTACGACCCAATGAGTACCTCTTAATGGCAAACGACATCGTGGCAGGCCCAGACGGAGATAGCGGGATGAGCTGGACTCCTTCAACAAGAACTGGTTCTTAGCAGCTTTGAACAGAGAGAGGTGGAAAGAGAGTAGGGAGGCCTTTGCCCTACAGTGGGACGTCACAGGCTAATAATAATAATACTAGTAAGAATAGTTAGGTAGTACGTAAGCTAGTTACTTAACGTTTCAAGTATTTTCACAAAGATACTATAGTTTATAAGTTGTTATGACTATCCAAGCACCGGAAAAATACTTCTTCTCATACAGAGGCAACGTATTAGGTACATAACTTTTCTGAAATAAGTCTGTGTAACTTTATGATTATGTGACGTTGATAATTCAATGTTTTATCATGATTAATCTTATAATGTGATCTAAATACTTAGGTAACTTTAATGTTTTAGCTTCACAGCGTTTTCCATTTTCCAACAGAACAGTTTTGCGGTAACTTTGAGAACTTACTTAGTAACTTTTGGGCTTTTAGATAATCATCTTTAAATGTAAGAAAGTCTCTTTTGAACACACTTAAATAGAAATAGAAAATATTTTATTGTCCAGGTAATACAGTCAGCAGTCGATCTATTCTGTAAAATCACACCGTGAAAACTTATGTGAAGTGAGCTGTCAAATTGTGCCCATGCTTAGCATCCGGTGGAATAAAAGCTCACTTCAAACTCACCTCTCATAAATCACGATGAGTTTTTTATAGAATAGGTTCACAGCTTACCCCCAAGTTGAGACGACATGAGTAGCTTACATCATTACCTATATTTTATAGAAACATAACGTAATTATTGATTCTAAATTCCCGATGTTTTATCCAATGAACCGTTTAAAATACTAAAACAGTTTAGCATTTCAATAGAACTTCCACTATTAATCAGTAACGCATGAGTTTCATCTAACAAATGAAACGTAGCGTTTCGAAATATTAATGTGTGGAACATAAAATGAAAGCGCTATGTTATGGAATTGCTTTGATTAAGACTGTGTGAAATGTTAACTATGTATATTGTAGGAATGTACCAATAATTGTGCTTGTTAACTTAAACCGATTTAAAACTGTAAAGGTTTTTTCAGAATGGAAATACAGTCAAGGAAATTCATTGTTTAAATTGACACACTACGTCAATTAGCCGTGTTATAGCCATTTCATGCAACTTACAAAGAATGAGTGTTGTAATATGAATATACGGACCATTTAAGTTGGTAGTCAAGTAGTCAATTTCTCCGATTTTACATAGGTAGATTCTATCAGACTTGTTAATGGCCCCGTCGTAAAAGTTAGTGAGAAAACTTATTGCATCAGTGTTACATGAGGTGACGATAAGTTTAGGGTCACTTCCGTGAGCCGCTTATACATATATCGAAAGATTATGGCCCTCTAGTCCCTATATCTTGTAATTCGTATTTTTTTACTTTCATTGAAGGACTGGTACCTGATGCTATCACGGTGTGTAAAATAAATTATGCATTTTCATGGGACAAGATCATCTTTCGTGATACCCTTATAATGATTTTTGCTATCATCATCTACCTAGCCTTTTCCCAACTATGTTGGGGTCGGCTTCTAGTCTAACCGGATGCAGCTGAATAGCAGTATTTCACATGGAGCGACCGCCTATCTGATCTCCACAACTCAGTTACTGGGTAATACGATACCCCTTGGTAAGACTGGTTGTCAGACTTTCGGGCTTCTGACGACCCGTAACGACTGTCAAAGATCCACGAATGACAGCCGGGACCAAAGGCATTACGTGCTTTCCGAGGCACGGCGGGGTCTTGGTATATAAAGATGGTCACCCATCTACGGACCAACCGCGGCAAGCATAGCTTAACCTGATTGATCGGCCCTTGCGGCTGTTATTACTTAGGCACAAGCTCCTCTTCATTCATTTTGCTATCAATATAATTAAAATAATTGAGATATTCTATTTGCACGGATCATTTCTGACAAAATGTAACATAACATCACGCCTTATTAAGTTATGTTTAAAAGTCCCATGTAATAGGGGTCGACCCTATTGCCATCAACTGGGCATAAATCCAGATACCTAGCTCCTACTAAGACCTCATGCTCAGCCGAAACGCTTGCGACCAACAACGCAGTGAAATTTTAAAACTTTTATCATCATAAATATCCCAAAAAATCTGACATTCCCATGCCATAACATGAAACTTTTTAAAGCCCAATAAACATTCCTCATTACTTGGCAGTTGGACGTGACATATTGATAGTGCAGTATGGTTTATTAAGCATTATTGGAATCACGCCAATCGGTGGTTTAATATGCAATCACAATAATTCGTTTGGCGGACAAATTATTTCGATTGCGTTCCACAATATAGTGCGACATTCAATTTACAATTTGCCATTATTGTTGCAGGTACGGAGGAAGCACAGACTACTAGTAATGATACGGCTTTTTAGTTTTTAGATACTATTTAATATTAAGGAATTTTGAATACCGTAAATCGTATTATACGAACAAAATTAGAAAAAATAATGGCATTCAATGCGGTCATGCCATGAATTCATGATAAAGCGTTTTGTGTATCCACGGGAGTAAAATAAAAAAGCGGTGATAATTATTTCCTCCACCATAAACACACGTAGCGAATCGTACGCATCACGACATCTTTTACAATGGGTAAAATATGTTCTGATGCGTATATATGAGTCGCTGCATTCTTGTCGGTGACTATTGTTAAGTTTGTGCTCAGAAAACCCCATTTACATGATGCAGGTTTGTTGCATGCAATAAAATTGAAGCAAAAAACTACTTGAATTGTCTAAACAGTGTTTAGTTTAGACGATGCAACTTTTATTTTTGCTTAAACTTATGGCATACCACAGATAATTAAATCGCACCGTCTAAATCAGGCTTCAGAAACTACTACGTATAGGTACTACAGTTTATTATTCTCAGAGAATTTTAATGCCTTGAATTAATTTAGGAATTCTGTTGGTTCATTCTTCATCTCTAAATGCGTCGTCGATATACGTATGATGTAAAAAAAAAAACTGCTTAAACCTCCAAGCGATCGCCTAATTAAGCAGTCTCCTTGTAAGCGCTCACTGGTTTAGATGATTTTATTTGTTGCCTTTTTGAGAGCAATTTGGAAATTAAAGTCTACTAGCTGCGCCCCACGGTTTCACCCGCATAAGTTTCGATCCCGTAAGGAATATACGGATAAAAGTAGCCTATATGTTAATCCAGGGTGTCAGCTACCTCCATACAAAATTTTATCAAAATTGGTCCAGCCATTTGAGCATGAAGAAGTAACAAACATATAAACACACACACATTCACAAACGTTCGCCTTTATAATATCAGTGTGATGTTAACCAAAATATCGCTTTGTTAAAACTCTCTGACAATGTCTGATTGTGATATTTATAAGGACTATTGTATAATTTTCTAATGCTTATAATAATATGTGAAAACTGAAGATGTCCCCGAGAATGGCAAATATATTCTTTTGATTATTTTATAGTATTAAAAATATTGAATGCAAACTAAACTGTGATTGAATTTATAATTTAGATGTAGCAATTTAATTATGGATTGTCATAAAAGTAAATAGTTTAAGGCGATTTGTTTTTACTAGATAGTTTTTTAAAAAAACAGTAAAGAACTCTGTACATACTAGATGTTGTGTTTATTTACACCTATAACCTATAAATGCAATAAATATTGGGAACATGGATACACTTACAATCAACGGCACGATACATTAACTCCTTTCCTTTTTTTGTAAAGTCTATACGAGTCGTAAATAGACGAATGTACATAACCTATAAAAAAAAATAACCATTGCACTAACCAGCCTCTTATTACAAATTTAAGAGAAGAAGAATTTTTAACTCCTCAACTAAAAAGCGGTAAGTGTACAGGTCATTATTTGCTTAGCTTTCCCAACTATGTTGAAGTTGGTTTCCAGTTTAACCGGATGCAGCTGAGAACCAGTGACATGGATCGACTGGCTATCTGACTTCCACAACCCAGATAGGTACTGGGTGACACCCACACCCCTTAGTAAGACTGGTTGTCAGTTGTCGACTTTCGTGCTACTGAATACCCGTAACGACTGTCAAATGATTACGACAGTAGGGACCAACGGATTAACGTACTTTCCGAGGCACGGAGGGATCTCGGTATGTTACTACACATGGCTATTAGAGGCGGTACCAAAATTTAAATCACCCTTTCATTGTTCTAGACCCAGCGGTTAAAGCTGTGCGACTTAGTAAGTGAATTTAAAATTTGTGGTATTTGAAGATCTAGGAATCGTCCATGAACTATCGGGGGGAAGAGTCTATCGTTCGATGCTACAATCGCCGTAGCGCGGCGTAGCGCAGAGTTGCGCAAAGTTGCACGGCGTAGCGCGTCGAAGCGAGGCGTAGCTTCGTAGAATTAGATATAGTAATATGGATAGTTGGGTACTCTGCTTCAAAGATAGTTTCCATTCTCAAGCGGTATTGCTACGTATTGACCTTGAATTTTCGCACTGTTAGCCTGTTTGTCACTTGCTATTGTGATACAGTCAGTATCATTAAAATATTAAGAATCAGCGGCGTAGAAAATAATGCAATTCATATTCATATTTTTTTATTGTGAATAGATTTTACGAGCCAATAATAATAACAAGCAATAAGCATAGTAATTTCTTAATCCAAAGAATGTAATAATATCTTATTACAAAATCAATTTCATATCAACATGGTGTCCAACACTATAAATGTCAACATTTTTAAGTTATGGGGGATAATGTTATCGAAGAAGTTACAACCATGAAAGCGGGTGTAATATATTTAGGTATTTTATTCGCTATCTTAGCCTGTGTGTACGATGAAGAAAAGATATATTACGATGTAAACGACGGACCCACATGCGCGATTACAATAAAGTTTATACTGATGATTTGAACCTGCTTGTTTTGTATAATGAAGCTTTTTAAACAGTCGTTGGTGGACATAAACCAATATAATCATGAAAGCACTACTGCGACATTCGGCCGTAACAATTTTACTGAGTAGGTATACTCCTAAAAACAAAAAAAAAAAAATGTTTGGATACGGTCCGTAAGTATCTTTTTATAAGGAGATTGATTCTACGATTATGTTACCCTCTCACTGAGAAATTTCGGAAGTCGGTGTCGTTGATTTCGCATTTTCGTTTTTTGACACCGACTTCCGAAATTAAAGTTATTTTTCACTTTGTAGTATTTTTTTTGAAGTTGGTTATTTTTTTTTGAAAAAAGTTTTTATTTTTAACCGACTTTAAAAAAGGAGGTTCTGTATTCGACCCGTATGTATGTATGTATGTATGTATGTATGTATGTATGTATGTATGTTTGTATGTCCGCGATTATCTCAAAAACTACTGAACCGATTTTGATAATTCTTTCATTAGTGTGATCTACATACTTTCAGGAAGGTTTTAGTATATAACACATTAGGTAATTATACTTATGTACGAAGTTATATGCATAAATGTACTGCATCTCCGGCATTTCTATGCGAATTTTAATGATTCTTCGAGTTATGTCTTCAATTCTTCAATGCAATAGTGTTAACTAATTGAATTTATGTGGGGTAGGTACAACTAAAAAGTGAAAAATAAAAACTTTTTTACAAAAAAAACAACCGACTTCAAAAAAAAAAAACACTACAAAGTGAAAAATAACTTTAATTTCGGAAGTCGGTGTCAAAAAACGAAAATGCGGAACCAAAGACACCGACTTCCGAAATTAAAGTTATTTTTCACTTTGTAGTGTTTTTTTTTTTTGAAGTCGGTTGTTTTTCACTTTTTAGTTGTAACTAGCCCACACAAATTCAATTAACACTAATGCATTGAAGAATTGAAGACACTGAATAGAAGAATCATCAAAATTCGCATAGAAATGCCGGAGATGCAGTACATTTATGCATATAACTTCGTACATAAGAATAATTACCTAATGTATTATATACTAAAACCTTCCTGACAGTATGTAGATAACATTAGTGAAAGAATCATCAAAATCGGTTCATTAATTTACGAGAAAATCGCGTGCATACAAACATACATACATACATACGGTTCGAATACAGAACCTCCTTTTTTGAAGTCGGTTAAAAATAGGTATCTTTTCAATATTTAGCAGATGTTTAGTGTTGGTAATAAGTAAAGTGGTAGTACAGGACCTGTATACATTCAGTCAAAAAGTATCGGGAATGGATGATTTGTTTATGGTTACAATTTTGTTTGTTGTTTTTTTTTTTTTGTTGTTGTTAGATTGGCACAACTGTTATCCATTTTGGCGCGGAGTTTGAGTTGCATCTTTCGTTTAGATCTGACGAGCTCCGCTAATGAAACACAATTGATTTTCTATTGCTTCGTCGCCAATAGGCGTCGCGCGGTGCTTGACCAGTTAACCGGTCAAGCGGCGCGCGTCGCCCATTGGCGACGAAACAATATCAATTGTGTCTCATTAGCGGAGCTTTACAGATTAAGATAACCTTGAAACTTAATTTTAGTCACTATCATTGTCACAAAAAAAAATTGTAAACGGTTAAACAAAATTTTCTTGCTTATGTATAAAAGATTTTTCTTTGAGTTTTAATCGCACACTCCTACGTTTTCCAATGTACCGGCGACTCCACATATCTACCAACTACATATAAATTGTTTTTATCAATAACATTTTTTTAACTCAAAATATTTTAACAACCTTATCAAGTTATTATTTAATCAATTTGTTTCTTCAGTCGTTTACCTAAGAAAATCAATTTCTTGTTGTTTATTTAGTTTCAATACTTAGACTTGACATTTGTGACTTGTTTTGATGGATACGCTAAAAGGAAGAAATTTTATTATGGAAGTTGAAATGTTATTAAACTTTTTATTGTTAGTTGGTTGTGTGTTCGGCCTAGGTCCAGTGTATGATGTGGACCATGCGCCTGGACTATTTGTAAAATATATCAAAAAATTTAACAAAACTTACGAAGATCTCCACGACCTGCTTATCCATTATGAATCGTTTAAACAACAGTTAATTAAAATAAATACATACAACAGCGTCACTTCTTCATCTACTGATATTAACGAATATACTGATTATACTGATAAGGAAAAGATACAGCTTATTACAACGAAAACAGTAAGTACCTTACCTGTTCAATTAACATGGCCTGCGCAGTGCGCATTTGTGCTTCTCTTTAAATTTGGACTTCTTCAAAACTATTACACAAATAAGGCAAAATGATCTTATAACTCAACCGTGCTTGTTAAGAAGGTGTTGATACAGTAACATTTTTATTTTTAATAATATTCGTCATACTTTCTTTAACAGCCTAATAATTGTTTCTTTGCGTATATACAAATATATAATTTATTTAAGTAAACTTTGTTTTCAGCGAGAGTATCAGGAAAAGTCTACTAGAAAATATTTACAAGCTAAGGCAATCATTGACTTGATTGTATAAGTCACGAAACATATATATTTGTATCTGTAAGTAATATAAACTCATATTATTAGTGTCTGATGTAAGATAATTAACAGGAAGAAGGAATGCAGCGTCAACATTGTCAGTTATTTTAGTGCAGCATTGACACATTCTAGTTTGGGAAAATTCATAAATAACATTAAAACTATTCGTTTATATAAAACAAGGTTTTACTCAAACGCTGCTCCTGTGGCCTTTTTTTTTACGAAATTGAATCAATTACTATGTCGTGTCGTAATCCACCAACCCGCACTGGGCCCGCGTGGTGGATTATGGCCCATTCCCTCTCACTGAGAGGAGGCCTGTGTCCCAGCAGTGGGAACATTATAGGCTGATTATGATGATTATGACTATGTCGTGATTTTGAAACTGAACTTATTTCAGTGTTTTTGTGTCAAAAGGCAACTGTTTGCTACGCAAACTGCAACAGGGGTTGATAGAAACAGCAATTCGGATGTTGTGGTGACTTAATTGCGGAGGTTTCATAAAACTAAGGGCTGAATTATTGTAGGCTGTTGATGGACACATGCGAAAATACAGTCGAAAAAAAAGGTCGAGAATAAAGGACGTAAGGTGTGGAGTGACCGGGGATTCGTATAGTAAGATTTACTCTTTGGGATTGTTTGAAAAAAAATACCTACCTACAAGCGAACATAGCAGGAATATAGTACGAGTACCTATGTAGTGCATTCACATACAAGTATTAGTATTCTATGCTTTTATAATTTATAACGTGACATCCACGTGCACATAAAATGTATGAAAACAGTGTTTTCAAAATTTTAAGGTGAATTTCACGTATTTAATACTAGCTGTGCCCCGCAGTTTCACCCGCATAAGTGTCGATCCCGTGGGGATATCAGGATAAAAAGTAGCCTGTAGCCTTATGGTGTACATAATAAAGAGTATTCTATTCTATTCCTATATGTTAACCAGGGTGTCAGCTACCTCCATACAAAATTTTATCAAAATTGGTTCAGCCGTTTGAGTGTGAAGAAGTAACAAACATATAAACACACACACACACACTCACAAACTTTCGCCTTTATAATATTAGTGTGATGTGATTGTGATTTTTTCCCTGTGTTATCGTGATGCTGTGACGTGAACGTGGACGTTGACGCCCACATATCGTCACGTATCATAGCCAATATGGTCGGGATCTGAGATTTCGAGACTCATATCATAATCAGCCATAGAAATGTAAAAATATCTATGTAATCAGCCTATAATGTTCCCACTGCTGGGACACAGGCCTCCTCTCTATTAGAGGGTGTGGGCCATAATCCACCACGCGGACCCAGTGCGGGTTGGCAGATGTCACATGTCTTCGAATTTTTGGTTCTAGGACATGCCGGTTTGCTCACGATGATTTCCTTCACCGTTTTTGAGAGCAGTGGTGATGATATAATTTACACAAAGTAAAGCGCCTGTCTGGGTTCGAACCTACGATCTCCAACTCGTATGTCGTGGCCGATACCACTGGGCCACCGCTGCTCTCCAGATAAGTTTTCGAGACTAAAATGCATTATTTCAAAATGTAGGTGAAGTCTAGATCTCGAAAATCTCAAAAACGAGATCTCGCCTGTTTTATGGACGAGATCTTGAATGGCCAATCTTGACTTGCGATTGCATTCCCTCCATAAATATAGCTAAGTAGTGCCACGTGATATTACTTCCGCATCCTGGCTTCAAACAAGAAAAGTTTTTTCTCGTATTTATAATTAAGTATATCTATTTATTAAAGTAAGAAAATCACAGATAAATAAAAACGTATTCATACCACATGCACCGTATTACGTAAACATCAAACAACAAAATCAAAAGGACCCTATATAATCGTGTTTGCATCTCCATGCATAAATTTTGGGGTGCCACAAGGCAGTTGTTGGGTCCATTTTAGAACCATAAGTACCTACTACGTACGATTTATAGAGAAGCTGCAGCCCTTGCATGTTTCCAACTACAAAGATATTTTATGAATACTGATTAAAAAGGATTATCGGTTAGACCTCACAGTGTACCTGTAGAGCAGGATGCGATTGCCAAGTCTCCTGGTATAATTTGTGCCTGAAACGATTTTTACAATTTCCAAGGAATGTTAAATGCAAGAGACAATCCAGGCGTAAAGACTGCGTACATTCTTCGACAACTTACAAGGAAAAAATTAGGTCCAAATAACAGGGCTCAAATCGCTAAGATTAGTTGTTTCAGTCATCGGTAAACGATAAAATATTAGTTTACTCCCGTCAAACAACGAGACCAGCACCCTTATTGCGTAACACACTATCAATCGGAATCAGAATCATTTCGAAGCCAATTGCTAATCCATTGCTTCATAAGTTCGAAAAAGTTTGTCTGCTCAACACGTAAATAACGCAATGAATGTTGTTGAACGGTCAAAATGAAACCGATTCCGATTGATAAAGTGTTACGCAATTGCCCTGCGGGTTGTAAGTGCGTAATACATACAATAATTATACGTTATACCTTGTTATGCCAAATTAGTATACACAAACAAGCCTATTACAAAAGCAGTAAAACATGTTTGTACCTATACACTTTATAAACGCATTCGACTTTAGAAAACGTCTTTATTTATTTAGTTTGGTTACGGTTAAAACAAATTTAGAAAACATGAAAACACTTACAATTCAAGTGTTTGTTTCACTCGGTATAGTCACAAGTGTATGGGGACTCGATATTGAATATTATGATTTGAATAAAGCACCAGAGATGTTCAGGATATTTGTGAGGGACTACAATAAAGTTTATACAGACGTCACTGATTTGTTGATGCACTATGAAGTCTTCAAGAGCAATTTGCAATCCATAAACGAACACAACAGGCTACATAAAGGCTTCTCGAAGATTTATATGGATAAATACGCTGATCTGACATCAGGAGAAGTGCAGGCAGAATAAGATGATTAAAACGTAAGTAGGTACTAGTAGGTTCAGAAATGTGTTTGTTTTGAGTTTGGTGTATTTTTATGTTGTGCAGATTCTGTGAAGAGGCTACAAGGCTTCCCTTTGATTCCATTCGAGATTTTGTATTAATGATAGTAGTAGTGGATCCGATTTCATTAGAACCCAAGGCTTGGCACGCGACGATATGGCAAGAGACCGGAAGCTATGTCTTTATTTCCATGGAAAGTGGGTAGGCCTTTAATGTGGGACGTAACGTGTATCGATAGTCTTGCGCCATCCCATATTCCTGGATCGGCATGCTGCGCTGGCGCTGCTGCTGCGGCTGCGGAAAACCTCAAGCGGTGTTAATATAATAACCTTATCGGAACTTATATTTTTGAGTCGTTTGGGGTTGAAACCCTCGGGCCGTGGGGTCCGAGTGCTTATGGTCTTTTTAAGGAAATTTCAAAACGGCTGGTTGACACTTCCCGTGACCCAAGGGCAGGCTTTTACCTTGGCCAAAGGCTAATCATTGCCATACAACGTGGTAATGCCGCCAGTCTCTTGGGTACATTACCAGTCGACAGCGATGCGGATGTATTTTTCGACGCTATATTTTAGTTTGTGTATAGCTTTAGTTAAGTTAGGATTTATTTTTAATAATTATTTAGGTATAAGTTATTATTTTTTTGTGTTAAATTGTAAAATAGGTTAAGTATGTGTTTTTGTAACATCCATTTGCTAAAAAAAATTAAAACACGGTGATGAGAAAATCGTCAAGGAAAGACGAACACCATATTCACATTTTGAAACGGTCAATGCGCAGTGTGACTATTTCAAAATGTATCAATCAAATTGGAACTCAAAGGATTTAGTTCAAATAAACAAATTACAGGCACTTTTGAATTATCAAGGGGTCGGTAAGTCAGAAAGATGAAGCTAGTTGCCCAAGAACGGGCAAGAAATTCCACAGACACTCTTTTAAATCATAAAATTGTTACAAAATATTGGTTACATCATTCATGTTAAAATTATTGTACATGTGAGAACGATGTAGAAAGAAAGCGTCCGTTATAAAAAAAGATAAAAACGATTCAGAAATTAAAATAAGCCGTGGCAGCTAAGAGATGACCAATTACCTTACAGCAAGACAATTTGCAGTTTTTCTCACGTTTTTTTTTTTTGTAATACCAGTATATGTGCATATAATTATGTGCTTTAATTTCAGCTCCGAATATCAAGATAATGACAGGGTCGCAAACAGCATCTAACAGAAAATTAAAATACTTAAGAGTGTTTCCATACAACAATAAAATACATGAGATTATGCAGTGACGTAACAACAGTTATTTGAATAATAGTTTCAAGAAGTCGGATAGAAAATAATGTAAACATAGAGCCAAGAAGAGGCTGTCTGTTGAAGTAATTATTACCTTTGAGTTCATTTTATGTTTCAGCTATTGTATTGCATCTCCCTGAAATTGGTCATACGAATATTGAATATTAAACAATTCACAATTTTATATCGTTTCTTATTTTACTATAGGGATGCATGAAGAGGCCTCCTCGTGAAGCACAGTTTGTTCCACCAGTTACTCAACTGAACCAAGAGCTCGGCGTTTCCTGGACAGTCACACCCAACACCTTATTTGACTGGCCAATTCTTCCCTTGCGGTGGTAGAGCTAACGCCCGCCTGGTTTGCCACCACCCTCTCATCGGAGTCCGGCGTCAAGTAGCCTGCTGTGTTTCGTCGATGCGTGGGAGTTCCAGTGCCTTAGGCATCTTCTGGGCACGCTCGTTCCATCATAGACTTCATCCATCGCTTCCATCAAGCGTGATCGAGGTCAAGAGCGAGCCCATATAGCAATAAAAAAAAAATAACTATATTCTTTGACTGCAAAATATTATAATGAATTATAATAGGGATACTGAAAGTATTGACAATAAGCCTTGAACTGGTGAAAGAGCATGGCACATTTATTGTTGATGTAACTCATAACGCTGACCGATGACCTGGTGAAGCCCGTAGGAATCGGCTGAATGCGAGAAGAACAGAATCCGTCTAAATGGCGGTGCTTGGGGGAGGCCTATGTCCAGCAGTGAACATTTATCAGCTAAAATGATGAAGATTATGATAGACTCATGACGTGAACCTCGTGACAGCCGAAAAAGAAAAAGATAACATATTGCCTTGCTTGGTTCCTGAGGATGTCAACATGTGGGGTGTACGCTCAGCGATTATTATGCTGATAGTAGCTACATCCATCATTATGCTTAAAGAAAATAAAATTTAAGCGGGCAACGCACGCCGTAAGGTTCTTCACACCCATTAATATTATTATTATAATAAAATACGATCACACTTCCCAGCTCAGATTTGTTGTGGTCATAAACGTCACCTTAAATAATTATTTAGCTATAGTCTGAATGCTAATAATAAGCGAGAAGCCCAGACAAGCCTATATAAGCGAAATTTTAATCAAGTGTCACCAAATAGCAGCTGCGCTGATCATATCCAAGATGCGTTCCGTCAGTGTAGTGTTAATACTTGTAGTGGTCGTGGTCGCAATAGCGGCAGCATATTCCTCTAACGGAAAAGAGTATTATGATTTGAAAGATGCCCCAGCCCTGTTCGAGCAGTTCATAAGAGACTACAACAGACATTACAAGGATATCGCGGACAAATATGCACATTTCCAGGCCTTCGTAGTGAGTTTGGCGAAGAGCAACAAGCTGAATTTCGAGAGCCCTACTGCTAGTTTCGGTATCAATCAATTCGCTGATTACACCGAAGAAGAGAAGAAAGGCATGTTTGGATTGGGACATAACAGTGAGTGACACTTTTTTAGAAGTTCATATAAAAATCGCCTCGTTGCAGTTGCTTCGTTGGTCTAGTGGTCGCAAGCGCTACTGGTTGACGGCAATAGGCTGGCGAGCCCGTATTATATGGGCCTTAAACATAACTGGCAAATTGTGGGTGTACTCTATAGTACAAGAAGGGTAGGCTAAGGGGGTAGGGGGGGACACATGCGTGATGTTATGTGTATTAATCTGTCATATTTAAAGACAGTTTTAAGAAAAAAAATGGACTCAAAAGATTGTGATTGACTCAAAGGACGATTACGAAATATTGTGTCAAATAGTAACTTCTATAAATACTTTTCTTTTTTTCAGACAAGTAACATCATTTTGCTGGGAGTGTGATAACGGTGATAAATAAGTGACGTGTAGGTATATAAAAATGTAACATTTCGATTAAAATAGATACATTTAAGTATTGTTTTTGTGCGTACATACTGTTATAAATTGGTAATAAATGAATGCATTTATTTTACTTGTGTTTGTTGATTTACCTAAGGAATATTATATATTTTATTCGTCATATCAGTTTTACGTAGGTACTTCATAATCGTCTTACAATAGTAGTGTTAAATATTATAAGAAATGACCCTAATAATATTTTACACTGTAACACCAATCATGGCGGTCTAATGCAATCATGACTCGTCTTAGTGACAGAGACCGAGCTATAACTGACCGATAGCACCATCCCTTTTTCGCAATGAAATCATGATAGAATTAATACTTCGTAATACGGCCCCTGTTCTTTAAGAATTGTAGTGCTAAAATCATCATTATTAAAATATTTAATCGATTATTACTGTTATTCTGTTAAAAAGCCTTTGGAAACGTGAATTCAAACTCAATTTCAAAGCATTTATTTCTATTAAACCAACTATCTACAGGCATTTTTGAATTGTCATGCATGGACTCGGTCTATCAGAAAGATGAAGCTAGTTGCCCATTTCAAAGCGTAGTACGTTCCTATGGAAAAGAAACTCCATGGACACTCTTTAAAATCTAAATATTTTCATAACAGATTGGTTATGTCATTCATGTTAAAATTACAAACAGGTACAGGATGTAAAATAGAACTGTCATACACTCGTTGTCTACACATTTTGTACAATTAACTATGTAACATTAAGAGGTTAAACGAAAAAAAAACGCAAGTTTTAGAAACAATAAAAGTATATGATCGACTACAGCTGTAAACAAAATCAGAAAAAAATATATGATATTCTTCAGGATATTTGTGCTATCTTCAGGATAGAATCTTGGAATCTTGGATCTTGTGCTAGGTTGATAGTGTGTTGAAAACATAATACAACTAATTTAATACGATAGAAAAAAAAACATGAAGATACCTCTAAAAACTTTCTTTTTACAATAAAAACCATACTAATATACCTACATACAATCATTA
Organism: Amphipoea lucens; assembly: GCA_947508005.1. Lineage (NCBI taxonomy): Eukaryota > Metazoa > Arthropoda > Insecta > Lepidoptera > Noctuidae > Amphipoea > Amphipoea lucens. Next base: position 14,936,311 of record OX382358.1, on the reverse strand, counting down.
TGATTTTTTGTCAGATTATTCTACAAGCAACATACTGAAGCACTAGTATTTTAATTTTTTAGTCCAAATAATAGATTTTTTGTAAATAGATAATTGCTTCATATTTTGCAGTAAATTACCAGTGTTGTGTCATCGCGCTTCTCTTTCTTTTCTATGCAGTCCGACAGTGACCGCGCTTTAGGTCATGTAGTCCCCTTAAGCAAAAACGGCAGCATGCATTATAATACATGCAAAGCATTGCTCTCATTGGTAGGTAAAGGAGTTGTGGGGGTATTTAAAGTTAGGTTATAATATTTAAAACTCGTATTCGTGAGAAAAAGTCATAAAAGTTGGCCTTCAATAACTCTGTAACCAGAAGGTTCCAAGGTATGGCCAAATTGATCACGATCGATGGAAAGTGTAAGTTGACTTTCGGCTCCGTTAAGCATTTTTAATATTTTTTTTAACATCCGTTATATCATGTCAGAACGATGTAGAAAGACGTGCACGTTAAAAGCGTCCAGAATAAAAAAAAAAAAACAAAATAAAATACTTAGTTCAAATAAGCGATGGCAGCTCAAAAATGACCAGTCCCTACTGACGGCGCCCATCCACGAACATGACGTATGGATCAGCACCATTTACTCACCATCGTTGAGATATTTAAGTGAGCATAGCATACTCTTAACTGCCAGGGCACATTCAAGTCAATGAAAGACGTGGCCAGTAAATATTTCTTTATATTACATAGTGTGTGTTCTTTATATTACCTACTCCTCACACTACACTCACAGCACTTACCTACATGTGAAATTTGATTTTCGACATGAGCGTTATCTACGAAAACGGAAGGTATGGTGGAATTGGTGTACAGTCCGACCGTGCGTCGAGAGAATGCGTTCCAGACATCTGTCAGTGCTACAATTCTAGTAACTAATAAAGATCAAAATTGCCAAACGCATTCTCACGTCAGCCGACTGAAGTGTGTGTAAATTAGTATAGCGTAGATTCAGTTGTTTTCCACAAAGTGTCACGGGCACAGCGATAAAGGGGGCAGGTATTTGTGCTGTTTTACAACCTCCACTCGGACGAAGTCGCGGGCCAAAGCCCTTCTAAATAGAATTAAATTAACCTATTTAACATTAAAAAAAACGGACATGTGCGGGTAGGACTCGCAGTCTGAGTGCGTTTATGCTCTACAAGGAATTTTACTGTCCGGCAGTCCGATTTTTTACGGTCCCATATGGCACGCCATAATTTTTTTTTTTAAAAAAAAAAAGAAAAAAAAATATCGGACTAACTAGTTGGACAGTAAAATTCCTTGTAGGGCACAAACGCCCTGAGGGTTTCGTCTCAAAGCGGTGTCCTGCTGCCCGAATTTACTTAACTTTGCCGTTGAAGAAAATGTTCTCCAATACATTGTTCTACATCACGATCGATTCTCTAACTGTAAATGTAAGTTTGTAATAGCAAAAGTGAATATTTAAATATAATTATTTAAAATTTTTAAATAATATTAATTTAAATTAAAAAAAATATATTATTTATTGATTTTAATTATTATTTTTTGTTATTATTTAATTTTAAATGATTAATTTTTTTATTATTTTATTTTTAAAATTGATTTCTTATTTATTATTGATTTATTAAGTTTGTAACAATAAGTTACCTAATTCGTATTAACATTATTCACTTTAAAATTAGTATTTTACAAGTTATTATTCTTTTATGTAATGCTTAGAGCAAATAAAATTCATAACACTGGCAACACCGCACGGCGGAAGACACAATCATCCGAATTATACCATCCCACCCATACAAGATTACATGCTCTGTGACCCATACTATAAATAGGCATAATTTATTCATTCCGAACTGCTCACACTAGTTGTGGTCGTAACGGCAAAGACAGTAATAATTATTATTGAGTCATACTGGCCCTATATAAAGCGACATTATAATCAAGTGTCAACAAGTAGCAGCTGTGCTAACAAAGAAACAAGTTTCCTATTGCGTGCGTTAGAGATGCGTTCCGTCAGTGTAGTGTTGATACTTGTAGCGATCGCAATGGCGAGCGCGGCACCTACTTCAGACAAACCACATTACGACGTGAGCAACGCGAAAGCCTTGTTCGAGGACTTCATAAAGGAGCACAACAGGACTTACAAGGATGACGCGGATAAAGACTCACACTACCATGCCTTTGTCGCGAGTTTGGAAAAAATCAATAAGCTGAATGCCGAGAGCACTAGTGCTACTTTCGGCATCAACAAATTCGCTGATTACACCGAGGATGAGAGGAAGAACATGTTTGGATTGAGAAGTGAGTCACATTTTGGAATTTCATATAAAAATAAACGCAGTTTCGACATAAATATTGACATACTCTGACACAATATTTAATATTGTTAATGACGTCACTTCTATGATTTTGCATTATGCACCGTACCACAGGAAGTTAAAGTTGTTATTTGTCTGTACGTTTACAATAACAAAGACTGAATAGATTACATTATCATCAGGAAACCATTCGTTTTGCAACTTGTTAGGGTTTTTAAACTAACATTGTAAGCCCGAGCTACAAACTAACCTCTATGTTCGATTGCTTGACATTTTGTACAAAGAGGTCAACTCTTACATTTTAATCGAGCGGCGGCCTTGGAATCTGGTCTTTTAATCCAATATAGAATATTGATTCAAATTGTCATTCTAAAGCCATTGTAAAATGGTGTGGATTTTGAAAATCAGGGTATAATAAGGGTTATTTTCTGGAATTATAATTATTGTGTGAAAATAGGTATTATTTTAATAATTTGGTTATTTTGATACCTACAGCAATATTTATCAATAATGACCACATGTCATTTGTGGTTTTATGTTTCAATTACAATAATAATTATAATGAAATAAAGGACTATAATAATTAAAAAAAATCTTTTCTTTCTTTTCAGAACCGCAGAACTAAATTCGCTAGAAGTGTGATAACTTGATAAGTAACGTGTATAAAAATGTATAATTTTGAATAAAATAAATATATAAGTACCTATTGTTTTTGTACTCTTTTAAATTCGTATTTATAGTTGCATTTGTTTATTTGCCTACACAAAAAATAGTAATAAATATGTACCTAATCTATCTATACTAGATACTAATATAAAGCTAAAAAGTTTGTTTGAACGCGCTAATATCTGGAACTACTGGTCGGCTTTGAAAAAATCTTTTTGCATTTGATAGCCGAGTTCTTGAGGAAGGCTACTTGTCATCACGCTTGGACTCTTAGGAGCCGTGCAAAACCACTTCGCGAGCAGAATCTAGTAATATAATAAAATTAAGTAATATTATGCTGACAACACGTGTGTGTGTGTGTGTGTGTTTATATGTTTGATACTTCTTCAGGCTCAAACGGCTAAACCAATTTTGATAAAATTTTGTATGGAGGTAGCTGACACCCTCGATTAACATATAGGCTACTTTTTATCACGATATTCCCACGGGATCGACATTTACGCGGGTGAAACCGCGGGGCGCAGCTAGTGTTACAATATTTTGGTGTATTCCCGTTCGTCCCATCGACTTCGTCCCCTTAAGGAGCCCTTAGAAAACAAACACGAAATTCGGAAAGCATTTATTGTATTTAAAACAATACAACATTTCTACACACAGAGATATTATTATATATGTCTTGTAGCTTAATTGGTAATGGTATGTTATCATTTTAAATGCTTAATCCCGTACGTCCCACGACGGGGACGAAGTCGGTGGGACGAACGGGAATACACCAATATTTTGACACCTGTTTTACTTGCACAGGTATTCCCCTTATGATCATCCTCCGCCCTAGGTTTCTTCTCGGGGCTCTGTCTTTACCACGGACCTGCTCCATATTTGCGTAATACACTTTCAATCAATATCTGGACCATTTTGAAGGATATTCCTAATCCAATGCTTCGTGTGTTCGAAAATTTGTCCGCTCAACAACGGAAATAACGCAATGAATGTTGTTGAAGTGTCAAAATGAAAGCCCAATTACATTGCGGGATAAAAGTAACCTCAGCATACCATCAGCTGGCTTAGGCGCAAAACGTCTCTTTCGCAAAATGTCCCCTGGTCGTAAAACGTCTCTTTCGCAGAATGTCTCTTTCGTAAAATGTCTCTTTCGCAGAATGTCTCTTTCGCAGAATGTCTCTTTCGCAAAATGTCGCGCCAGGGACTTAAGAATAAAATTTTGATTTTCAAAACAAAAAATCATTTAAATTATAGTGCAATTATGATGGTAAAATTTTGGTACTTAAATTTACTTAAGAATGTATTCCAAATAAATAAAAAAATATTTAGATACAGTAAAAAATAATATTTTGGTACAATTTATAGTTCAGTGATGGCAACATTTATAATAATATGTGAGGGTAGTTAGAAAAAATGTATGTGTCATTCATTATTGCCGAGCTGTGCCAAAATTTATTTATTTGACATTTTAATATTAAATATATATTTTTTAATCATTTTAAAAATGGTATAAAAAATATTTTCATTTGCAATACTTAGTTAATGTTTAGTACTATTAGTAATAGCTCCTATTATATTATCTGTGGATATGTTTACTAACAGTATTGATTCCTTTGATCTAAATTTTGAATGTGTGTAAAATGTTTGATACCTATTGATATTGTTTTTATTTGGAATACATACTTAAGTAAATTTAAGTACCAAAATTTTAACATCATAATTGCACTATAATTTTAATAAATGATTTTTTGTTTTGAAAATCAAAATTTTATTCTTAAGTCCCTGGCGCGACATTTTGAGAAAGAGACATTCTGCGAAAGAGACATTCTGCGAAAGAGACATTTTACGAAAGAGACATTCTGCGAAAGAGACGTTTTACGACCAGGGGACATTTTGCGAAAGAGACGTTTTGCGCCTGAGCCCATCAGCTATTGACGTGTTATAAATAAAAAAGTAAAATAACAAAGTTTTACACTCCCAAAGCAAAACTAACTTGTCTAGATTAATGTCGTGAAGACGGGAGGTTATTCTAGAGGCGGTTATAAATTACAAAAAATCTTAGGGAAAATTGTATATTTGGCGAATAAGCAGGACAAAAAGGTAACATACCTAAGCATACCTATTACCAATATAAGAAATAGGAAATAATATAAGGTGTTTTTGTTTTGGAACAAGCTATGACCGCGACTCCGCTCGCGTACATACGAGTAAAAGCTGTTAGTTTTACGGTGAAGAAATAAAAACTAATTCTCATAAGATTTTTTTGGTTGAAGATAACAATTTTACTGAAGACGAAAAAGTTAAACGCTTTCATATTTTTAACTACAAACTCAGTCTATTTTTCAACTACCTGTGCCCGCAACTTCGTTCGTGTCCATGTCGGGAAACAAATTGGATTTCATGGGTTTTATTTTTTATGCACGGAACCCTAATTCATTTTGCAATATAAAAGTAGCCTAAGTTACTTCTCCATGACATCAGCTATCTGCCGTTGAAATTCCTGTCAAAATCGGTCTAGCCGTTTCCGAGATTAGCCGGAACAAACAAACAGACAGACAGAAAAAAAATGAACAAAAGATGATCATTTTTAACCGACTTAAAAGGAAGAGGAAGGTATGCTTTCGATGATTACTTACCTACATTCATTACCACAATTTGAAGATTGAGAGCCGCTGGCGCAGCACAGACATGGCGCTATACTGCTTATAACCTGATTTATTCATCTGATAAGTTAAATGGTTATCCTTTCATTCAACAAGTATTATCGATATTAAATATTAATTGTACTTTTAAAAGGACATTATTTGAAATATGCTATTAATCATTTCTTGGTAGTATTGTACTTACTTATTTGTGTGGCATTATTGAAACTTCTTCTTCTTAAAATAGCATCGGGGGGTCACGTCAGCCCCATGTATATAGTGACCGCTGGGCAGCAGTTTCCACAAAGTGGGTGCCTGAGGATGGGCAGCGCCGCCCCAAATCTGGCCCAGGAAGAGGCGGCGAGATGACCTAGACACGTACCTCAAGGGTTGGATTGAGGTGGCTCTGGAAAAGGATGCCTGTAAGGATTTGGGGAAGGCCTTTGCTCAGCAGTGAGCCGGTGTAGGCGAACTAAAAAAACAAAAATAAAACTTCTAGAACAGTATCGAAGAAAAATTGTAGGGCACGAATATCTAATAACGATACAAAATAGCACGCATTTAGTTTTACTGACCATGAATCATTAGTTATTGCATGTTGCACATCTGTGTGAGTAAGGTTATGTGTCTACTGTATGTCGTTGATAACTCGTTTTCCTGTAGTTACCTACTTACCTAAGTGCGTTTGTCCACCGCAGCCGTCACCGGGACGTCACGTCACCGAGAACGAGCATGGCTTTGAAGTAGCGATTCATACATTTATTATGGTGTGTCCACTGCACGTCCGTCTACCGAACGCCGCGCCGTCATCTTATCTGCCGAAGTTTCAAGTAGTTCGGTGGACCGTTGGAACTCGAACCAAAATTGTGACGGGCCGATGTACCAGCAATGCTAAACACGTTTGATCTTGTTCACACATAGCCGTTGCACAGGCGCCGTTCGCCTGCCTTTTGTGTTGTCTATCATAACATACTGAATAGCCGAGTTCTATCGTGGTGGACAAAATGATCGCCATCACTGGGACGTCACGTTCGGTTCGAATAATCTCATTTCTTGGTGACGTCCCGATGACGGCTGCGGGGGACAAACGCTCAAATTGTTTTGGTTTACAATTAATTGTAACTTGTATGTAAGTAAGTACTGATTCTTACTATAATTTAGAATCAACAAGTATAATAGCACTTCTGTATGTTGCATTGATAACAAGCACGGCTCCTAATCTTGAGGACTTCTTTACCAATTTCAATTTCAAACGAAGTGTAATCGAGTCTTACACGTTATTATTTTCGTTACATTGTTGCTTAATGTCATACGTGTATTTTTAGGGTTCCGTACCTCGAAAGAACAAAACGGAACCTGCTTACGCAAGCCAGCAATATAAAAATTTTGGTATCATGTATCCAAACGCGTCTCACATATTGAGGGTAGAATTCATATTGGACCACAGTATTGAGCCAATCATATTCCGGCTTCCTTTCCATTCCTACCCCCATACCGCAAAAAGGTGCTACACCGCAACACCAATGAGAAGCGTTTCCGCCGCAGTGACTTGACAGAGGTCGCCATGAGGATTCGCACTGTTCTCTTCAAGCAGTCAACCGCATAACACCGCTTTAACTCAACCGCTGTACCATCATTATAATATAAACTATTTAACGTGTTGGCCGACACAAAGTGACACAAAGTGACAAGTGTGAAGTGAACGCGTGCCCACCACGTCGGCAGTCGTTGCACCAACCTCACATCCAGAGATCCCAAGTAAGTCATATTCTTCCCATACTTTCATTTTGCTCAATTTTCTGTGTCGTCCAACATTCGCTCCAGCATAAAAATTATTTTCCTGCTAAATTACACAACGCTTATTGGTCCTTCGAAAAGCCGCTATCCAACTTCACCATAAGTTTTTTGGTCCTTCGAGCCGGATTCATAGAATCAGCATTCATAGGTCTCATACCTAGGATTTAGGTCAAATACCTAAATTCGTAAAACCGCCATATTGAACGCATACTGACGTTCTTACATTCCCCGCTAGGTACATTATTCATTGGGAACTACTGTACCAACTTAATAGTTCGCCTGTTGAATTGAAATAGCATAGGTAATTATTAAAACCGCCAATTATCGTAAGTTAGTTCGGAAAACTTGCCTACAACATAAACTCAACCGCAAATAATTTCTTACACCCGCTTATGATAAAAAAAAAAAAAAAATATTCTTGAAGTCTACCCACTAGACCTAAATTATTTTATCCGCTGTATTTTCTAGAACAAGAACCCTTATAGGATCACTTTGTTATCCGTCCGTCCGTCCGTCTGTCTGTCTGACTGTCAGGACCCTTTTTCTCAGGAACGCGTGGAGGTATCAAGCTGGAATTTATATCAAATACTTAGGTCTACTGTCCCTTAGAGCTGTGAAAAAATAAAACTTCTAAGCCAACGCAATCAAAAGATACAGCCGTTTATGCCGCAAATTTCCGCAAATTTTCAACACTAGCAGGGTACTTCCCGTAAGCTCAGAATCTTGAAATTTGGTACGAAGCAACGTCTTATAGCACAAATAATGGAATAATAGCGAAAACCGTAAATTTTTAGTTACATCATATAATAAAAATATTTTAAACAGGTTTGTACGGAACCCTCGGTGCGCGAGTCCGACTCGCACTTGGCCGGTTTTTTTACTATCAAGAATATCAAGCTACCTATTAGGAGTTGAAGTGTGTTTGGGGACATGGGTGGATATTCTACCTGTCTCCTCTTACGCGTATCAAAGGTGAAGTTGTGAACGAACAACGGAAGTGACACTCCAACTTGCAGTTACTATTGTTATAATTGTTACACACGTATAATATGAGGTACGCACGACGACGGCACATCAAACTATACATTTCCAGTAGGTATAAGCTGACTCCTCATTGTACGAAAACCCATACAATGCGAGGTCAGCTAATACTGGAAATGTATAGCATGTTATGTCGTCGTGTGTACAGTATTTAGAAAATATAACTAATTAAGCTATTGAGGGCAAAACACACTAATGAAATACCTAATTCTAGTCCTTGTCCCGCGACGGTCGACATCCAAAGTGGATATTTAACATAAAGTCTGAAAAGAAAAAATATGCACGTACCTACACGTGTGAGAATAAACTGTTAGGTAAGTGTTTTAACGCCAAGAAACATGAAAACTTTCGATTTAAGTATTTCTTTCTAACTTCTGCCCGAGAAGGCTTGAAGCCTGAAGGCTGCGGGTGTCGACGTCAGTACACGATGCGTCTCAAACGGACAACTGTACGTCGGTCGTTTGCTCTCGCGTCACCAGTCTTGAATCTCTGTAAGTACGAGTATATAAAACTACAAACATAGCAGACAGGGAACTTATTTATGGAACTTTTATAAAAATGTGTCTGTTATTTTAGTATATTGTGGTATCGACATCCCCGCGAACGAAGTCGCGGGCTGTCGCTAGTCGTTTGATATAATGCTTAGAGCGTAGATAATAGTCAACACTTATGGCAAATAAATAAAATTGATTTGACTGAGCGTAAATAAAATGACATGGGCAACAATGCACAGCGGAAAAATCAATTATCCGAATCATCCTACCCGTATTATAAATTGGCATAATAATCATATATTCATTCCATAATGCTCACACTTGTGTAGTAATACACGTCAACATATATAATAATAATTATCATTAAGTCATACTGGACCTATACATATAAGCGACAACAAATAGCTGCTGTGCTAACAAAGAAACAAGTTTCTTCTCGCGTTAAAAATGCGTTCCGTCAGTGTAGTGTTAATACTTGTAGTGGTCGTGGTCGCAATAGCGACAGCATATTCTTCTAACGAAAAAGAGTATTATGATTTGGAAGATGCCCCAGCCCTATTCGAGCAGTTCATAAGAGACTACAACAGACATTACAAGGATATCGCGGACGAATATGTACATTTCCAGGCCTTCGTAGTGAGTTTGGCGAAGAGCAACAAGCTGAATTTCGAGAGCCCTACTGCTAGTTTCGGTATCAATCAATTCTCTGATTACACCGAAGAAGAGATGAAACGCATGTTTGGATTGGGATATAACAGTGAGTGACACTTTTTTAGAAGTTCATATAAAAATCGCCTCGTTGCAGTTGCTTATGATACAGCAATATTTATCAATAATGACCACATGTGATTTGTGGTTTTATGTTTCAATTACAATAACAGTAATAATTTAAAAAAAAAATCTTATCTTTTTTTTCAGAACCGCGGAACTAAATTCGCTAGAAGTGTGATAACTTGATAAGTAACGTGTATAAAAATGTATAATTTTGAATAAAATAAATATATAAGTACCTATTGTTTTTGTACTCTTTTAAATTCGTATTTATAGTTGCATTTGTTTATTTGCCTACCCAAAAAATAGTAATAAATATGTACCTAATCTATCTATACTACTAATATAAAGCTAAAAAGTTTGTTTGAACGCGCTAATATCTGGAACTACCTACTGGTCGGCTTTGAAAAAATCTTTGCATTTGATAACCCAGTTCTTGAGGAAGGCTACTTATCATCACGCTTGGACTCTTAGGAGCCGAGCAAAACCACTTCGCGAGCAGATTCTAGTAATATAAAAATTTGAAGTAATATTATGCTGACAACAAGTGTGTGAGGGTGTGTGTTTATATGTTTGTTACTTCTTCACGCTCAAACGGCTGGACCAATTTTGATAAAAATTTGTATGGAGGTAGCTGACACCCTCGATTAACATATAAGCTACTTTTTATCCTGATATTCCCATGGGATCGACATTTACGCGGTTGAAACCGCGGGGCGCAGCTAGTGTTACAATATTTTGACACCTGTTTTACTTGGCACAGGTATTCCTTATGATCATCCTCCGCCCTAGGTTTCTTCTCGGAGGCTCTGTCTTTACCACGGACCTGCTCCACATTTGCGTAATACACTTTCAATCAATATCTGGACCATTTTGAAAGATATTGCTAATCCAATGCTTCGTGTGTTCGAAAATTTGTCCGCTCAACAACGGAAATAACGCAATGAATGTTGTTGAAGTGACAAAATGAAAGCCGTTGCTACTGATAGTGTGTTACGCAATTACCCTGCGGGATAAAAGTAACCTCAGCATACCATCAGCTATTAACGTGTTATAAATAAAAAAGGTAAAATAAAAAAGTTTTATACTCGCAAAGCAAAACTAACTTGTCTAGATTAACGTCGTGAAGACAGCTAGGAGGTTATTCTAGAGGCGGTTATAAATTGCAAAAGATCTTAGGGAAAATTGTATATTTTGCGAATAAGCAGGACAAAAAGGTAACTTACCTAAGCATACCTATTACGAACATAAGAAATAGGAAATAATGTGAGGTGTTTTTGTTTTGGAACAAGCTATGACCGCGACTCCGCTCGCGTACATAAAAGCTGTTAGTTTTACGGTGAAGAAATGAAAACTAAATCTCATAAGATTTTTTTGGTTGAAGATAACAATTTTACTGAAGACGAAAAAGTTTAACGCTTTCATATTTTTAACTACAAACTCAGTTTATTTTTCAACTACCTGTGCCCGCAACTTCGTTCGTGTCCATGTCGGAAAACAAATTGGATTTCACGGGTTTTATTTTTTTTTGCACGGAACCCTAATTCATTTTCCAATATGAAAGTAGTCTAAGTTACTTCTCCATGACATCAGCTATCTGCCGTTGAAATTCCGTCAAAATCGGTCTAGCCGTTTCCGAGATTAGCCGGAACAAACAGACAGAAAAAAAAAGATTTTTTGTTATCAGTACCGTATATATAACTTTCATATGCATTTGGTAAACAGCTGTTATTTTGCCATTACAAACAGATACTTCAATTTTATTTATTTGTATGTAGGTAAGTATGTATCTAGATCACAAGCCATCTCAGTCCACTAGCTACATCACGTCATGGTTATCTTAATCGTTAGTTATGTATTCATGACCGGTTGCTCTAGTTAATTAGTAAATACCGATCATGAATACATAAAATCAATCAAGGATATAATCGATTATTTCATAAATCTGTGGGCAAATAACAATTAATACTCGTAAAACCAAAGCGAAAGGCTTGTAGAGATAAACCATTTCAAAGATCTACGCCCCTTCACTGCTTGTTGCATACACATTTCAAATGTTTGTTTAGAAATTTTAGTGGAGGGGTGTGCAGTTTTATAATGTTTTATCTCTACTGTTGTGTATACTGTAGCAACAGTCAGATGTTTCGTGCTGCGTGCACAAAGCGCCAATGAGCGGGGTTCGATGCATTCTGGCATCATTCTGATATTAATAGTCCTTCAGACAGAATTTCGAGAGAGATCAGGCGCAAAACCAACAGCTTAACGTGCTTTCCGAGGCACGGGGGTATCAAACCGCCAACTTCTAAACTATGGGCTGTTACTAGGAAATTTCTAATGGTAAAACGCAATAATACTTTGCCCGACCTGGGAATCGAACCCAAAACCCCACGCTCAGCAGTCACGCATGCGACCACGAGACCAACGCGCAACGGGGCAGTCATGGGTGAGTCAGTGGTGAACATTCTATGACAGAGTCAAAGACAGGAATGGCTGTCGTAATTTCGTCGTAATGATAGCTTATGAACAAAATAACATTATACATAGGTAAGTGTTAAAATGAAGTCAGCGTTCTTTATACTGCTTCTTGGATACGCATCTATCTATTGCCAATTTGTAGTTACGAGCTTGCAGAGTCCCGCGGGAATACTGCTCACGAAATCGTCTTCATTCTCATATAAACTAGTACCTATACCTATTATCTTATTTCTTACAAACTTTGTTGCTCCTTTATATTTTGAATATTACATGAAGTTATAAAAAAACTTCGGTTTGAGCGACTCCAAGCTCCAATGATATGAATAAGTAGGTAAGAAGACTCACAATGGGGGCAAAACTATGTTTGTATATATTTAAGCAACTTCGCATAGGTAGGTATCGAGTATCTCGCTCGAACAAAAGATGATCATTTTTAACCGACTTAAAAGGAAGAGGAAGGTATGCTTTCGATGATTACTTACCTACATTCTTTACCACAATTTGAAGATTGAGAGCCGCTGGCGCAGCACAAACATGGCGCTATACTGCTTACAACCCGACTTATTCATCCATTATAGGTACAAGTACTATCGATATTAAATATGAATTATACTTTTAAAAGGACATTATTTGAAATATGCTATTAATCATTTCTTGGTAGTATTGTACATACTTATTTGTGTGGCATTATTGAAACTTCTTCTTCTTAAAATAGCATCGGGGGGTCACGTCAGCCCCATGTATATAGTGACCGCTGGGCAGCAGTTTCCACAAAGTGGGTGCCTGAGGATGGGCAGCGCCGCCCCAAATCTGGCCCAGCAAGAGGCGGCGAGATGACCTAGACACGTACCTCAAGGGTTGGATCGAGGTGGCTCTGGAAAAGGATGCCTGTAAGGATTTGGGGAAAGCTTTTGCTCAGCAGTGAGCCGGTGTAGGCGAACTAAAAAAACAAAAAAAAAACTTCTAGAACAGTATCGAAGAAGAATTGTAGGGCACGAATATCTAATAACGATACAAAATAGCACGCATTTAGTTTTACTGACCATGAATCATTAGTTATTGCATGTTGCACATCTGTGTGAGTAAGGTTAGGTGTCTACTGTATGTCGTTGATAACTTGTTTTCCTGTAGGTACCTACTTACCTAAGCGCTCCTGCACACGATGCCGTCACCGCGCCGCCGCCGCGCCGCCACCGCGCGTGTTCCCTCTGTTTCATTCATTTCATTACCGGCCGCGGTTCGAACGCGTAATGGAATGAATGAAACAGAGGGAACGCGCGGTGGCGGCGCGGCGGCGGCGCGGTGGCGGGCTTCGCGCGACTCGTATCTACAGTATAGTGGCGCGGCGGCGGCGCGGCGACGGCGCGGTGATGGCATCGTGTGCAGGAGCGCTAAGTGCGTTTGTCCACCGCAGTCGTCACCGGGACGTCACGTCACCGAGAACGAGCATGGCTTTGAAGTAGCGATTCATACATTTACTATGTTGTGTCCACTGCACGTCCGTCTACCGAACGCCGCGCCGACATCCTGGCTGCTGAGTGCTGAAGTTTCAAGTAGTTCGGCGGACCGTTGGAACTCGAACCAAAATTGTGACGGGCCGATGTGCCGGCAATACTAAACACGTTTGATCTTGTTCACACATAGCCGTTGCACAGGCGCCGTTCACCTGCTTTTTGTGTTATCTATCATAACATACTGAATAGCCGAGTTCGATCGTGGTAGACAAATGATCGCCGTCACTGGGACGTCACGTTCGGTTCAAATAGGTAATCTCATTTCTTGATGACTTCCCGATGACGGCTGCGGGGGACAAACGCTCTCATTGTTTTTGTTTACAATTAATTATAACTTGTATATAAGTAAGTACTGATTCTTACTATAATTTAGAATCAAAAAGTATAATAGCACTTCTGTATGTTGCATTGATAACAAGCACGGCTCCTAATCTTGAGGACTTCTTTACCAATTTCAATTTCAAACGAAGTGTAATCGAGTCTTTCACGTTATTATTTTCGTTATATTGTTGCTTAATGTCATACGTGTATTTTTAAGGTTATGTACCTCGAAAGAACAAAACGGAACCCTTATAGGATCACTTTGTTGTCCGTCCGTCCGTCCGTCTGTCAGTCTGTCAGGACCTTTTTTCTCAGGAACGCGTGGAGGTATCAAGCTAATACTGGAAATGCCCATACAATACGAGGTCAGCTAATACTGGAAATGTTATGTCGTCGTGTGTACAGTATTTAGAACATGTGTATAACTAATTAAACTAGTGAGGGCAAAACACACTAATGAAAATACCTAATTCTAGTCCTTGTCCCGCGACGGTCGACATCCAAAGTGGACATTTAACATAAAGTCTGAAAAAGAAAATATGCACGTACCTACACGTGTGAGAATAAACTGTTAGGTAAGTGTTTTAACGCCAAGAAACATGAAAACTTTCGATTTAAGTATTTCTTTCTAACTTCTGCCCGAGAAGGCTTGAAGCCTGAAGGCTGCGGGTGTCGACGTCAGTACACGATGCGTCTCAAACGGACAACTGTACGTCGGTCGTTTGCTCTCGCGTCACCAGTCTTGAATCTCTGTAAGTACGAGTATATAAAACTACAAACATAGCAGACAGGGAACTTATTTATGGAACTTTTATAAAAATGTGTCTGTTATTTTAGTATATTGTGGTATCGACATCCACGCGAATGAAGTCGCGGGCTGTCGCTAGTCGTTTGATATAATGCTTAGAGCGTAGATAATAGTCAACACTTATGGCAAATAAATAAAATTGATTTGATTGAGCGTAAATAAAATGACATGGGCAACAATGCAGAGCGGAAAAATCAATTATCTGAATCATCCTACCCGTACTATAAATTGGCGTAATAATCATATATTCATTCCATAATGCTCACACTTGTGTGGTCATAAACGTCAACATATATAATATTAATTATCATTAAGTCATACTGGACCTATATAAGCGACAACAAATAGCTGCTGTGCTAACAAAGAAACAAGTTTCTCATCGAGTTAAAAATGCGTTCTGTCAGTGTAGTGTTGATAGTTGCGGTGGCCGCAATGGCGAGCGCGGCCCCTGCTTCGGACAAACCACATTACGACGTGAGCAAGGCGAAAGCCTTGTTCGAGGACTTCATAAAGAAGTACGATAGAAAATACAAGGATGACGCGGATAAAGATGCACATTACCAAGCCTTTGTCAAGAATTTGGAACTGATCAATAAGTCGAATGCCGCGAGCACTTCTGCTACTTTCGACATCAACAAGTTCGCTGATTACACCGATGCAGAGAAGAAGAACCTGTTTGGATTGATAAGTGAGTAAAGTTTTGGAAATTCATATACCTAAGTAAATAATAATATATTGACAACTCTGACACAATAGTTAATGTTATCGATGATTAATTTTATGATTCTTTATTATGCAACGTATCACAGGAATTTAGAGTTGTTAGTTGCTAGTGCATCTATACATACATATAATAAAATAGTAACGACGTCAAAACTGTATAAATTTATTTATTTATTTAGGTTAGCCAACAATTGTTTACACAATACATTAAAAAAATTACATTACATTAATAAATTGAATATTTTTACCAAAAAACAATTGCTAGGAAGTCTGGGAACGATTCTGATCAATGCTATTGTAAGTAAAAAATGGTAGATAGGTTATAAACGCTCCGCAAGTTGCACGTCAGAACTTTGCTAATTAGCCTAGCTAAGTATTGTCGTGTCTCTTTTCCGCTCCCGATAATTACAACATGTCGTCCTACTTCCACGTATCATATAATAGTATGACATTGCGCTGTTTTTAACAGAGTTCAAAAAGGAGTTCTCAATTTGACTTGGTTTTTGTATGTTTGTTACGTGATATCTCCAGAAATTCTAAATTGATTTCAAAAATTCTTTCTTTAATGGATAGGGTATGCCCCAAGGGTAGTCGTATAAAAATTTTATTAACTTTACTTTAATAGTTTTTCAGTTAGGTTCAATAATACGTATTTTTGCGACTTAGTTTATATTGATGATGTTATAATGACTTTCTGTCACTGATATTTACATAGCAAGTAGTGGTATACGAATTTGTGTGGGATAAGTAAAACTAAAAGTGAAAAATAAAAACTTTTTACAAAAAAAAAATAACCTGAAAATATAACTAATTTCGGAAGTTGGTGGCAAACAACGAAAATGCGAACCCAACGACACTGACTTCCGGAATTAGTTATTTTTTCACTTTGTAGTGTCTTTTTTGGAAGTCGGTTGTCTTTTCTTTTGTAAAGAAGTATTTACAAGATCGAGTGTTGGGTAGGTAACCCGTCTATCTCTTTTAACTTATTACATCTTTGATTCTGATGCCGATAGTAAAGTTTTTAGAATTTTGTCCGTTTGTCTGGATGTTTCTTTCGGATTGGCGCAAAAACGGCTGAGTGGATTTGGATGAAAGCCACACAGTTCGCTTATTACGTGGGCATAAGATACTTTCAATCCCGGTAGTACGTTTCCGTCGGATATTTTCCGACATTCGCGCGGGTGAAGCAGCGGGCAAAAACTAGTCTACAAAAAAAAGACGGAAATGATTACATTATTATCAGGAAACCATTCGTTTAGCAACTTATAGTTTGTTGACAAAAATTATAAGCCCGAGTTCAGAACTAATCTCGATGTTCCTTTGCTTGACCTTTTGAACAAAGAGCTGGCTCTTATATTTTAATCGAACGGCGGCCTTGGAATGTGGTCTTTTAATCCAATAAAGAATTTTGATTCAAATTATTCAAAAGACATTGTAAGATGGCTTGGTTTTTGAAATTTAGGGTTAGGTTAGGGTTAGGGGGTTATTTTCTGAAATTGTAATTATTGAGTGAAAATAGGTATTATTTTAATAACTTGGGAATTTTTATACTTGCAACAATATTTATCAATAATAAGCATGTGATTTGTAGTTTTATGTTTCAATTACAATAATAGTAACAATGTTAAAAAAAACGCTTTCTTTCTTTTCAGTACCGGACAACTAAATTCGCTGGAAACTAACAACTGCTGCTAGCGTAACTTGATAAGTAACGCGTACAAAAATATATAATACATACACCTATTGTTTTTGTGTTCCTTTAAATTGGTATTAAATGTAAAGATTAAAACTTGCATTTGCTTATTTGCCTACCCAAAGAAAGAGTAATAAATCTATATAAATAAAAATGAAATGTTGTCCGTTGGCGAATTCGTCGTTTGGCGAATGAGTCGTCACACGCGTCACACCTTGTCGTCCTCACTGTAATGTTGACGATCGGGAAAAAAATGTTCCATTCATCCAGTGTTGACGAACGTGAATTCTTTTTAATTATTCCCGATCAGTAACATCACTATCGTTAACACTGTTGACCAAATAAAGATTTTTGAAAAAAAAAAAAACCGAATATCGAGTACCTATCTCGCTCGAACAGAAGATCATGATGATGCAGAATAACTATTAAAACATAGGAAAAAACCACAAAAAAAAAAGAACTGAGACGGTAAGAAGTTCGCCGGGTTATTTAGTTATATTATAAAATAACTTCGTTATAAATGCATGTGAATTGCCTTTGGTGGAATTTCGGAATTTATGCTTGTAGCCCTGTTCAATAAATAACATTATTTTAAAAGGACAATGGATAAATTTGAAGTGTGACGTACCAAAAAAAAATGACAGCAGCATTATGAACTATATCTGTGTTTATTTAGTATAGCTATATTGGTTCCCAAACTCAAGTTGAACATGTCGAGAAAGCTTACCACTTGTAACAGTCTACAAACAAAAAAAAACGGCTTGAAAATATAATTTCCGATAAGGTATATTTTCGCAGCTTGAGGCAGCCGCAGCAGCAGCGCCAGCACAACATGCCGAGCCAGGAGGATGGAATGGCGCAAGTGTACACACGTAGGGTCCCACACTAAAGGCCTACCCACCTACCATGGAAATATAAAGATATACCGAACCTAACCTTTTTTTTTTTTTAACGTGGAGAAATGCTCATGCATTCTGCACTACCACGGGGAGATAGTACAGTTATGTGGGACTCCAACCCACTAAAACTCCTCGGTGTCCTCCTCTGCCGCTTACGGCGGGAACACGGGCACGCGTTAGCACTCATCCGTGAACCTGCCGCGGCTGTCCGTCGCCGGACCCACCTCTCGGGAGTATTCCCCATCACCGGCGCACCAGAACACATAGCACGCCGTGACCACCCCAGGGACCAAACCAGCACATGAGCGCCAGACGACCCCGTGTCTGGCACCCTTGGTCCCCCTGCGACGGGTCAGGTCATTGGCCCCGCCGCCTGCCAATTTTCGGCCGCAGAGGATAGGGAGAGCGGCTAACGTCATACCAACACTCCTCTTCCTCTGCGGCCCCACCGCGTCCGCCATCAGACGGTGGCGACCTCGTCAAGGCCGCGGAAGGTAGGGAGAGCGGCGCACCGCAATACCGGCACTTCTCTCCCGCCGCGGCCTCCAACCCTCAGCCGCGATGCCTCCGATACGACATCGCGGCCCGCCTCAGCTGCGATGGCGCTCAAGCGGCACCGCAACCTACTCATTGGGCGCTACGTCGTCGGCTTACCGGCAAAAACCCTGACGAGCGACCTCTCCTCGGGGTCCTCTTCGCTTCACCGTGGGTGTCCAAGCCACGGCTACTGAGCCCCCCCGCCTCGACAATGCGGGAACCCACCGGGGGGGAACCTAACCTTTTTTTTTTTTTTTTTTGTTTCCGGGATGGAAAATCCTCATGGATGTCCGCCGCTCTGGGGCGGGCGGCGGGGTCTGTCAGACTCTTACTGACTAAAAACCACCCCGGTGTTCCATCTCACACCTACGCCAGGGGTCGCGGGAACGTACGATCCTTCCGCAACCCCCGGCTAGTGCCAGCCCGCCGCTGCAGGCCTCCTCAGGTCAGGGGGGGGAGTGAGGTGTCTGACTCCCCCCGCGACGTCTAAGAGAGAGGGGCGCGCGTGGAACACTACGCGCCGCCACCTCGGATCCTAGTGTATGGGGGGCTACAGACGTCCCCGAGTCCGTCGCCCCTGGACCCATTTAGGGGGGCTGGAAGAGCGCATTGTCCGCCCTCCGCCGACGCCCGGTGCGCCTGCTGCGGGCCGGGTGAGTGGACGAGATCTCCCTCTCCCTTTCCGCAGCCTCCTTCTGCGAGACGACGACTTCGCAGAAGGAAACCACCGCGTCCCAGGACTCTTCGCTGCCGACCATCGACTCGACCACGGCCGGCAGCGACAGGTCACCGCCTACTTCTGAGATGAGGGCACGGCGCGGCTCCTCCCAAGCGGCACACTCTGCCAGCGTATGCCATGCCGTGTCCTCCCGGCAGTCGACGCAGTGGTGACACCGGGCGTCCGGCTCTCTGTTTATGCGACACAGGTACTTCCCGAAGCAACCATGCCCCGAGAGCACCTGCGTCACCCGAAACGACAGGGAGCCGTGCCTCCTCGGGGGGAACCTAACCTTTTTTTTTTTTTTTTTTTTTTACGTGGAGAAATGCTCATGCATTCTGCACTACCACGGGGAGATAGTGCAGTTATGTGGGACTCCAACCCACTAAAACTCCACGGTGTCCTCCTCTGCCGCTTACGGCGGGAACACGGGCACGCGTTAGCACTCATCCGTGAACCCGCCGCGGCTGTCCGTCACCGGACCCTCCTCTGGGGAGTATTCCCCATCTCCGGCGCACTAGAACACATAGCACGCCGTGACCACCCCAGGGACCAAACCAGCACATGGGCGCCAGACGACCCCGTGTCTGGGCACCCTTGGTCGGGGGAACCCAACCTTTTTTTTTTTTTTTTTTTAATTTTTTTTTTTAACGTGGAGAAATGCTCATGCATTCTGCACTACCACGGGGAGATAGTGCAGTTATGTGGGACTCAAACCCACTAAAACTCCACGGTGTCCTCCTCTGCCGCTTACGACGGGAACACGGGCACGCGTTAGCACTCATCCGTGAACCCGCCGCGGCTGTCCGTCACCGGACCCTCCTCTGGGGAGTATTCCCCATCTCCGGCGCACTAGAACACATAGCACGCCGTGACCACCCCAGGGACCAAACCAGCACATGGGCGCCAGACGACCCCGTGTCTGGGCACCCTTGGTCCCCCTGCGACGGGTCAGGTCATTGGCCCCGCCGCCTGCCAATTTTCGGCCGCAGAGGATAGGGAGAGCGGCCAACGTCATACCAACACTCCTCTTCCTCTGCGGCCCCACCGCGTCCGCCATCGGACGGTGGCGACCCCGTCAAGGCCGCGGAAGGTAGGGAGAGCGGCGCACCGCAATACCGGCACTCCTCTCCCACCGCGGCCTCCAACCCTCAGCCGCGATGCCTCCGATACGACATCGCGGCCCGCCTCAGATGCGATGTCGCTCAAGCGGCACCGCAACCTACTTGTTGGCCGCTACGTCGTCGGCTTACCGGCAAAAGCCCTGACGAGCGGCCCCTCCTCGGGTTCCACTTCGCTTCACCGTGGGTGTCCAAGCCACGGCTACTGAGCCCCCCCGCCTCGACAATGCGGGAACCCACCGGGGGGGGGGGGGGAACCTAACCTAACCTAACCTAACGGTTAGGGTTAGGGGGTTATTTTCTGAAATTGTAATTATTGAGTGAAAATAGGTATTATTTTAATAACTTGGGAATTTTTATACCCGCAGCAATATTTATCAATAATAAGCATGTGATTTGTAGTTTTATGTTTCAATTACAATAATAGTAACAATGTTAAAAAAAAAGACGGGTTGCACTCCGGGAGTGCCGGCAGAAGTGAAAACTTGAATATTAATGTTGAAATAAATCAATTATTAATTGAATATATAACTAAGTTTTTTTCACTATTTCTGCGTCACTTTTTTCATTAATCGATGCACTTTGTTCAATTTCCATTTTTTGAAACACTTTATTAAATATACACGAATTTTACGAATACACAGCAGTGTGGCTACTACACAGACGGTCGAACCATCAGCTGTCCATCCACGTCCGCGTCCGTGTCCGCGTCCACCATCACATCACATCACCATCACCATCGCCACCACCATCGCCATCGCCATCTCCATCACCATCGCCATCACCAACACATCACCATCGCCATCGCCATCACCATCGCCATCGCCATCACCATCGCCATCGCCATCACCATAGCCATCGCCATCACCATCACCATCCATCCATCCATTATTGTGTCTCACTTGGTTCACTTCGGTTGACGCCGCCGTAGAAAGAGATGGGGGGGGGGAATCTCTCCTGACGGTCACGTGTCCTGACGCGCCTGACGCGAGTTTAACATTTTTTACCCATTACAAAAAGTGTTCAACGCCGCTAAAGAAGTTTTCACTTCAAAAAACGCTTTCTTTCTTTTCAGTACCGGACAACTAAATTCGCTGGAAACTAACAACTGCTGCTAGCGTAACTTGATAAGTAACGCGTACAAAAATATATAATACATACACCTATTGTTTTTGTGTTCCTTTAAATTGGTATTAAATGTAAAGATTAAAACTTGCATTTGCTTATTTGCCTACCCAAAGAAAGAGTAATAAATCTATATAAATAAAAATGAAATGTTGTCCGTTGGCGAATTTTACTGATGAGTCGTCACACACGTCACACCTTGTCGTCCTCACTGTAATGTTGACGATCGGGAAAAAAATGTTCCATTCATCCAGTGTTGACGAACGTGAATTCTTTTTAATTATTCCCGATCAGTAACATCACTATCGTTAACACTGTTGACCAAATAAAGATTTTTGAAAAAAAGAAACCGAATATCGAGTACCTATCTCGCTCGAACAGAAGATCATGATGATGCAGAATAACTATTAAAACATAGGAAAAAACCACAAAAAAAAGAACTGAGACGGTAAGAAGTTCGCCGGGTTAGTTAGTTATATTATAAAATAACTTCGTTATAAATGCATGTGAATTGCCTTTGGTGGAATTTCGGAATTTATGCTTGTAGCCCTGTTCAATAAATAACATTATTTTAAAAGGACAATGGATAAATTTGAAGTGCGACGTACCAAAAAAAAAAGACAGCAGCATTATTTATTTAGTATAGCTATATTGGTTCCCAAACTCAAGTTGAACATGTCGAGAAAGCTTACCACTTGTAACAGTCTACAAACAAAAAAAAACGGCTTGAAAATATAATTTCCGATAAGGTTATTATATTTTCGCAGCTTGAGGCAGCCGCAGCAGCAGCGCCAGCACAACATGCCGAGCCAGGAGGATGGAATGGCGCAAGTGTACACACGTAGGGTCCCACACTAAAGGCCTACCCACCTACCATGGAAATAAAGATATACCGTCCGGTCTCTTGCCATCGTCGCGTGCCAAGCCATTGGGTTCTCGACGGCTTGCCGGGTAAAGCCTGGGTCCTGGCCTCGAGGGCTCTCGGACCTCGACTGGAGGCGCTCTTAAGCGCATGTATGCGAGAGGCCAGAAGACGGGGAAGCTGGTCCTCATTCAGAAGTCAAGGCGCCCTGCGGACTCTCCGTCCGCATACCGGCCCATAGTGCTGCTCGTCGAGATTGGCCAGCTCTTTGAGAGAGTGATTGCAGGCCGCCTCTTCGGGCACTTAGTGAGGACTGGGCCGGATCTTGTGGATAGCCAGTTTGGCTTCCGCAAGGGGTGCTCGACCGTGGACGCCATCATGCGCGTGAGAGCCCTCACGACGGGGGACGCGGTGTCCCGGGGTGGGGTCGTCGTGGCGGTGTCACTCGACATCGCCAACGCATTTAACACCCTGTCCTGGAGCTGTATTGGGGAGGCACTCCGGTATCACCGGGTGCCAACCTACCTCCGTCGAGTAGTCGGGGCGTATTTGACGGACAAAGCCGTCATCTACCCCGGGCGCGACGGGGAGTAGAACCGGCGAGAGATGACGTGCGGTGTCCCACAGGGATCGGTTCTGGGGCGCTCCTGTAGGACATCAGTTACGACTGGTTGCTGTGGGCCGACCTTCCTGATGGCGTCAGCGTGGTTTGCTACTCTGACGACACGCTGGTCCTGGCGCAGGGGAGGTCGCATCAGGCGGCGGCCGACGCGATGACACGCGGGGTTGCGATAGTCGTGGAAAGGATCCGGCGGTTGAGTCTCGAGGTGGCATTGCACAAGTCCGACGCCATGTCTTTCCATGGGCCCCTGAACGGGCCACCATCGGGATCCCAACTAATGGTAGGAGGGGTTCACATCGACGTCGAGACAACGATGAAATACCTGGGTCTCGTTCTCGACAGCCGGTGGAACTTCTTCACTTGGCCGGTTTTTTTTTTATCAAGCTACCTATAGAGGCATAGGAGTTGAAGTGTGTTTGGGGACATGGGTGGATATTCTACCTGTCTCCTCTTACGCGTATCAAAGGTGAAGTTGTGAACGAACAACGGAAGTGACACTCCAACTTGCAGTTACTATTGTTATAATTGTTACACACGTATAATATGAGGTACGCACGACGACGGCACATCAAACTATACATTTCCAGTAGGTATAAGCTGACTCCTCATTGTACGAAAACCCATACAATGCGAGGTCAGCTAATACTGGAAATGTATAGCATGATATGTCGTCGTGTGTACAGTATTTAGAAAATATAACTAATTAAGCTATTGAGGGCAAAACACACTAATGAAATACCTAATTCTAGTCCTTGTCCTGCGCCGGTCGACATCCAAAGAGGACATTTAACATAAAGTCTGAAAAAGAAAATATGCACGTACCTACACGTGTGAGAATAAACTGTTAGGTAAGTGTTTTAACGCCAAGAAACATGAAAACTTTCGATTTAAGTATTTCTTTCTAACTTCTGCCCGAGAAGGCTTGAAGCCTGAAGGCTGCGGGTGTCGACGTCAGTACACGATGCGTCTCAAACGGACAACTGTACGTCGGTCGTTTGCTCTCGCGTCACCAGTCTTGGATCTCTGTAAGTACAAGTATATAAAACTACAAACATAGCAGACAGGGAACTTAATTATGGAGCTTTTATAAAAATGTGTCTGTTATTTTAGTATATTGTGGTATCGACATCCACGCGAATGAAGTCGCGGGCTGTCGCTAGTCGTTTGATATAATGCTTAGAGCGTAGATAATAGTAAACACTTAT
This sequence comes from Amphipoea lucens, assembly GCA_947508005.1. Classification (NCBI taxonomy): domain Eukaryota; kingdom Metazoa; phylum Arthropoda; class Insecta; order Lepidoptera; family Noctuidae; genus Amphipoea; species Amphipoea lucens. The sequence continues at coordinate 14,911,958 of OX382358.1, read as the reverse complement.
GGCAAATAAATAAAATTGATTTGATTGAGCGTAAATAAAATGACATGGGCAACAATGCAGAGCGGAAAAATCAATTATCCGAATCATCCTACTCGTACTATAAATTGGCATAATAATCATATATTCATTCCATAATGCTCACACTTGTGTGGTCATAAACGTCAACATATATAATATTAATTATCATTAAGTCATACTGGTCCTATATAAGCGACAACAAATAGCTGCTGTGCTAACAAAGAAACAAGTTTCTTATCGAGTTAAAAATGCGTTCTGTCAGTGTAGTGTTGATAGTTGTGGTGGCCGCAATGGCGAGCGCAGCCCCTGCTTCGGACAAACCACATTACGACTTGAGCAATGCGAAAGCCTTGTTCGAGGACTTCATGAAGAAGTACGACAGGAAATACAAGGATGACGCAGATAAAGATGCACATTACCAAGCCTTTGTCAAGACTTTGGAACTGATCAATAAGTCGAATGCCGCGAGCACTTCTGCTACTTTCGACATCAACAAGTTCGCTGATTACACCGATGCAGAGAAGAAGAACCTGTTTGGAGTGATAAGTAAGTAAAGTTTTGGAAATTCATATACCTAAGTAAATAATAATATATTGACAACTCTGACACAATAGTTAATGTTATCGATGATTAATTTTATGATTCTTTATTATGCACCGTATCACAGGAATTTAGAGTTGTTAGTTGCTAGTGCATCTATACATACATATAATAAAATAGTAACGACGTCAAAACTGTATAAATTTATTTATTTATTTAGGTTAGCCAACAATTGTTTACACAATACATTAAAAAAATACATTACATTACATTAATAAATTAAATATTTTTACCAAAAAACAATTGCTAGGAAGTCTGGGAACGATTCTGATCAATGCTATTGTAAGTAAAAAATGGTAGATAGGTTATAAACGCTCCGCAAGTTGCACGTCAGAACTTTGCTAATTAGCCTAGCTAAGTATTGTCGCGTCTCTTTTCCGCTCCCGATAATTACAACATCCTACTTCCACGTATCATATAATAGTATGACATTGCGCTGTTTTTAACAGAGTTCAAAAAGGAGGAGGTTCTCAATTTGACTTGGTTTTTGTATGTTTGTTACGTGATATCTCCAGAAATTCTAAATTGATTTCAAAAATTCTTTCTTTAATGGATAGGGTATGCTCCAAGGGTAGTCGTATAAAATTTTTATTAACTTTAATAGTTTTTCAGTTAGCTTCAATAATACGTATTTTTGCGACTTAGTTTATATTGATGATGTTATAATGACTTTCTGTCACTGATATTTACATAGCAAGTAGTGGTATACGAATTTGTGTGGGATAAGTAAAACTAAAAGTGAAAAATAAAAACTTTTTACAAAAAAAAAAAATAACCTGAAAATATAACTAATTTCGGAAGTTGGTGGCAAACAACGAAAATGCGAACCCAACGACACTGACTTCCGGAATTAGTTCTTTTTTCACTTTGTAGTGTCTTTTTTGGAAGTCGGTTGTCTTTTCTTTTGTAAAGAAGTATTTTGAAGATCGAATGTTGGGTAGGTAACCCGTCTATCTCTTTTTACTTATTACATCTTTGATTCTGATGCCGATAGTAAAGTTTTTAGAATTTTGTCCGTTTGTCTGGATGTTTCTTTCGGATTGGCGCAAAACGGCTGAGAGGATTTGGATGAAAGCCACACAGTTCGCTTATAACGTGGGCACAAGATACTTTCAATCCCGGTAGTACGTTTCCGTCGGATGTTTTCCGACATTCGCGCGGGTGAAGCAGCGGGCAAAAACTAGTCTACAAAAAAAAGACGGAAATGATTACATTATTATCAGGAAACCATTCGTTTAGCAACTTATAGTTTGTTGACAAACATTATAAGCCCGTGTTCAAAATAATCTCGATGTTCCTTTGCTTGACCTTTTGAACAAAGAGCTGGCTCTTATATTTTAATCGAACGGCGGCCTTGGAATGTGGTCTTTTAATCCAATAAAGAATTTTGATTCAAATTATTCAAAAGATATCGTAAAATGGTTTGGATTTTGAAATTTAGGGTTAGGTTAGGGTTAGGGGGTTATTTTCTGAAATTGTAATTATTGAGTACTATTTTAATAACTTGGGATTTTTTATACCTGCAGCAATATTTCTCAATAATAAGCACATGATTTGATTTGTAGTTTTATGTTTCAATTACAATAATAGTAACAATGTTAAAAAAACGCTTTCTTTCTTTTCAGTACCGGACAACTAAATTCGCTGGAAACTAACAACTGCTGCTAGCGTAACTTGATAAGTAACGCGTACAAAAATATATAATAAATACACCCATTGTTTTTGTGTTCCTTTAAATTGGTATTAAATGTAAAGATTAAAACTTGCATTTGCTTATTTGCCTACCCAAAGAAAGAGTAATAAATCTATATAAATAAAAATGAAATGTTGTCCGTTGGCGAATTTTACTGATGAGTCGTCACACGCGTCACACCTTGTCGTCCTCACTGTAATGTTGACGATCGGGAAAAAAATGTTCCATTCATCCAGTGTTGACGAACGTGAATTCTTTTTAATTATTCCCGATCAGTAACATCACTATCGTTAACACTGTTGACCAAATAAAGATTTTTGAAAAAAAAAAACCGAATATCGAGTACCTATCTCGCTCGAACAGAAGATCATGATGATGCAGAATAACTATTAAAACATAGGAAAAAACCACGAAAAAAAAGAACTGAGACGGTAAGAAGTTCGCTGGGTTAGTTAGTTATATTATAAAATAACTTCATTATAAATGCGTGTGAATTGCCTTTGGTGGAATTTCGGAATTTATGCTTGTAGCCCTGTTCAATAAATAACATTCTTTTAAAAGGACAATGGATAAATTTGAAGAGCGACGTACCAAAAAAAAAAAATGACAGCAGCATTATGAACTATATCTGTGTTTTTTTTTTTTTTTCTTAATTAATTACCGCGGACTTGGTGGTCCGCGCCCTACATACATTACACATTATTTATTTGTTTACAGAATTTTAATACTTATGCTAGGAAACAGTTACAAAACTCCCACATCGGACACATCCTTACAATTAGTGGCTTATATAACTAACTTAAAATCTACGTGAGTCCATCCTACAATTTTTTTTTTTTTTTTTTTAATGATATATAGACAGTACAGTAGGCTGCAAAAGTGCATGGGTAGTACAGAAACAAAATCGTATGAAGCGAGAAATGACGCCATCTAGCGTAAAACCAGTTAACGACTAACAAAATTTAATTATGCTGTTATTAGATGGCGTTGCTTTGCTTTATATGATAAAATATTTTTGCAGTTTCTTCTTGTCTCTTAAAACATTCAAACAATTTATAATTAATAGTTTCTTTTAAAGAAAATTGATCCTAATTATTAACCTACTATGTTAAAATTGAATATCAATTTATAAGTAGGTAGGTATCTGATTTTCTAAGTTTTAGTTTTCAAACTTGAGAGGGTAGGTTAAATATGGATTTATAAATAATTGGTAGGTGGTATGAATAATACTTAGATCGAAGATTTATGACAGCTCAATTGATCGTTCGCTAAGTTCATTTCGATTACCTCGTTCGAGTGCCTTTTGTTCAGTTTTTATTTATGATCAGGCGGATTACTTATTTTACCAAAACGAGCACGAGTTATAATATTGATTTCGTTACAAGAGCTCAAATAATTGCTTTGAATAATCAAGCCAAAAACTTGTCAGAAATGGCCAGAGACCGGTGTAAACGTAAGTAGTTTTATTTTTACACTTTTATATTAAAAACTGCATTATTTTTTTGTTACTATACTACATAATAATCATTATTGGGTATTATATATTTCTGTTTTATTGTTGCAGAGAAAAACAATTGTTCTTTGAGTACGACGATTTGAAGAGGAGGGTTCTTTGAAACACCATCAAAGAACTGGTAGACCACGACTTATAAAACACATTTCAGCATCAAACCATGATACGGCAGTATGAAGAAAATGGATTTCTGCCGCCGAACCACTATGCTGGTTTATTTGACACAAGTTTTGACACGGAGCCGCGTCAAAACTTGTGCCGCGGAGGCATGCTGTGAAACCCTTGCTCACGGAAAACCATAAAAGGGCAAGATTACAGTTCACTTTGGATCACATAAACTTCGATTGGAGTAATGTCATCTTTACAGATGAAAAAACTTTTAAGTCCAGTGAACACGGACGCTTATGTTTGTGGCGTCGAAATAATACGCGATACACAAGTGGTCACGTAGCTACGAGCTAAATAATTATACTTAGATAATATTATTTATATTGACTGGAGACCTGGTTATGTGTGTATAAACTATAACTTACGTATTTTTAATAATTTAAAAAGTTATGAACACTTTAAGTTTAAACAACATCGTTTTTAGTTTTTTATGTTGCCTACTAACCATTTGATATGTTTTTGTGCAATTTTGGAGTTATTAGCCTACTTATTTAGTATCCATTTAATCCGTTTGACCTTTGTAATAAAATAACCTGGTCTCCTGTTTGTTTTTATTGAGGTTACATAAGCTTCAATCCTCTTTCCGATTTTGGAAACGAATACTTAAGCTATCGCCTCAATAACTTCATAATATTATAATGTTATACCTATAATATTTAATAAACTGACTATTAAATTTGAATAATAAACTGTAAGAAATAAACCTCTATAATTTTTTATAATGCCTTTTTTTGCGAGCTCACAAGGCGAGCCTGTTTACCTGCGATGAATCTGCTCTTTTTTCCTGTTGCTAAGTAACTACCTACCAATTCGAATATTAAATTAATTATTAAAATACCCACTCGTTAGCTTAATAAATATATTCCTATCGGTTTCTATTATTATTTTTATCATTTAAGCTACGTATGCTGGTAATTGTAATGTAATAATTAGATAAATGTATTAGCCTTGTAATTCCTTCGTTTCTTCCTAACTCCTTACTTACGTTTCGTAAATTAGTCATAGTTGTGAAGAAACCAACGCCATCTAGTTTATTTTCGAAAACTTGAATTCAAACGTTCACGGGAAAATAGACACTAAGGTACCCATGCAATTTTGCTGGCGACTGTACATGCAAATATATACACTTGTTCATTATTTAATCAGGCATTTCTTAATTATTGGTACAATATTGGTTAATGGTTATTATTATTATTATTATTTTTTTTTTTAATTATACATCACATTACAGTTTGTTATCAAGTATCTTATACATTCTTATTTTAGTGTTACACGTTTAATATCTATTGTTATATATTTTACAGTTTGTGCTTACAGTTAAATTTTATATATAGGTTCTACACATTTACTACTTATTTTAAGTTTATACATATTAATTTCCTAGTTTTACAAAGTTTTAATTATTTTACGGGTATTGCAGTGTTGGTTAGGGTTTGTTAGTTTTAGATTGGATTGGGTTGTGGGTTTGTTAGGTGGTGTTTAAGTGGTTAGTTGAGGTTTGCTGTCCAGGGACTTCGCTAGCCTGAGCAAAGCTTCCACAACAACTGCGTCTCGGTGCTGCATGGCCATCTTCAGGTTGTAATCGATGACCATTTTAGTCGGCGCACCCATCGCTCTCTTTGCGAAACGGGCCGTGGCGTCGTCGGCGTCGTCGGTCGCAAAACGCAACTGACCGTGTGTCTCGACACCGCCACTACCGCGTGGGAGATGCTGTCGTGGATTTTGAGCCTCCTGGACTTTGTGTTGATGATGATTACGCTGTCGTAGGTCAACCCCTGAGCCTCGTGTATGGTTAACGTGCGCGACCCTTCACCGGAGCCGTATCCCTGGCTTATAAGAGAAGTTTTCTCCCCTTGCGTGTGAACCAGGAATAGGGTGTTTTGTGCGGTGCTCGGTATTTGCGCTCCCGTAAAACCTTTCACCTTCAGGGAGTGGACCTGCGACAGCGACGACTTGGAGGAGTATATACCGGAGTATAATATCTCGCTCAGTGCAAACGCCACGTCCATCGGATTGCGGTGCGTACAAAGCAACTCCTGGGTGATGCCAGCCACCGAGTCTGGACGGGTATACCTTAACTCGAAAAGGTTCTGTCTGTCCAAAAATGGAAGCTGGTTCACGTCCCCGATGAGGACAATCTCGCTTGCTCCGGACAACTTTACTACTCTCCGGACAACTATATCTGTGTTTATTTAGTATAGCTATATTGGTTCCCAAACTCAAGTTGAACATGTCGAGAAAGCTTACCACTTGTAACAGTCTACAAACAAAAAAAAAACGGCTTGAAAATATAATTTCCGATAAGGTTATTATATTTTCGCAGCTTGAGGCAGCCGCAGCAGCAGCGCCAGCACAACATGCCTAGCCAGGAGGATGGAATGGCGCAAGTGTACACACATAGGGTCCCACACTAAAGGCCTACCCACCTACCATGGAAATAAAGATATACCGAACCTAACCTTTTTTTTTTTTTTAACGTGGAGAAATGCTCATGCATTCTGCACTACCACGGGGAGATAGTACAGTTATGTGGGACTCCAACCCACTAAAACTCCTCGGTGTCCTCCTCTGCCGCTTACGGCGGGAACACGGGCACGCGTTAGCACTCATCCGTGAACCTGCCGCGGCTGTCCGTCACCGGACCCACCTCTGGGGAGTATTCCCCATCACCGGCGCACCAGAACACATAGCACGCCGTGACCACCCCAGGGACCAAACCAGCACATGAGCGCCAGACGACCCCGTGTCTGGCACCCTTGGTCCCCCTGCGACGGGTCAGGTCATTGGCCCCGCCGCCTGCCAATTTTCGGCCGCAGAGGATAGGGAGAGCGGCCAACGTCATACCAACACTCCTTTTCCTCTGCGGCCCCACCGCGTCCGCCATCAGATGGTGGCGACCCCGTCAAGGCCGCGGAAGGTAGGGAGAGCGGCGCACCGCAATACCGGCACTTCTCTCCCGCCGCGGCCTCCAACCCTCAGCCGCGATGCCTCCGATACGACATCGCGGCCCGCCTCAGCTGCGATGGCGCTCAAGCGGCACCGCAACCTACTCATTGGGCGCTACGTCGTCGGCTTACCGGCAAAAGCCCTGACGAGCGACCCCTCCTCGGGGTCCTCTTCGCTTCACCGTGGGTGTCCAAGCCACGGCTACTGAGCCCCCCCGCCTCGACAATGCGGGAACCCACCGGGGGGGAACCTAACCGTTTTTTTTTTTTTTGTTTCCGGGATGGAAAATCCTCATGGATGTCTGCCGCTCTGGGGCGGGCGGCGGGGTCTGTCAGACTCTTACTGACTAAAAACCACCCCGGTGTTCCATCTCACACCTACGCCAGGGGTCGCGGGAACGTACGATCCTTCCGCAACCCCCGGCTAGTGCCGGCCCGCCGCTGCAGGCCTCCTCAGATCAGGGGGGGGAGTGAGGTGTTTGACTCCCCCCGCGACGTCTAAGAGAGAGGGGCGCGCGTGGAACACTACGCGCCGCCACCTCGGATTCTAGTGTATGGGGGGCTACAGACGTCCCCGAGACCGTCGCCCCTGGACCCATTTAGGGGGGCTGGAAGAGCGCGTTGTCCGCCCTCCGCCGACGCCCGGTGCGCCTGCTGCGGGCCGGGTGAGTGGACGAGATCTCCCTCTCCCTTTCTGCAGCCTCCTTCTGCGAGACGACGACTTCGCAGAAGGAAACCACCGCGTCCCAGGACTCTTCGCTGCCGACCATCGACTCGACCACGGCCGGCAGTGACAGGTCACCGCCTACTTCTGAGATGAGGGCACGGCGCGGCTCCTCCCAAGCGGCACACTCTGCCAGCGTATGCCATGCCGTGTCCTCCCGGCAGTCGACGCAGTGGTGACACCGGGCGTCCGGCTCCCTGTTTATGCGACACAGGTACTTCCCGAAGCAACCATGCCCCGAGAGCACCTGCGTCACCCGAAACGACAGGGAGCCGTGCCTCCTTGGGGGGAACCTAACCTTTTTTTTTTTTTTTTTTTTTTTTTATTTTATTTTATTTTATTTTTTAACGTGGAGAAATGCTCATGCATTCTGCACTACCACGGGGAGATAGTGCAGTTATGTGGGACTCCAACCCACTAAAACTCCACGGTGTCCTCCTCTGCCGCTTACGGCGGGAACACGGGCACGCGTTAGCACTCATCCGTGAACCCGCCGCGGCTGTCCGTCACCGGACCCTCCTCTGGGGAGTATTCCCCATCACAGGCGCACCAGAACACATCGCACGCCGTGACCACCCCAGGGACCAAACCAGCACATGGGCGCCAGACGACCCCGTGTCTGGGCACCCTTGGTCCCCCTGCGACGGGTCAGGTCATTGGCCCCGCCGCCTGCCAATTTTCGGCCGCAGAGGATAGGGAGAGCGGCCAACATCATACCAACACTCCTCTTCCTCTGCGGCCCCACCGCGTCCGCCATCGGACGGTGGCGACCCCGTCAAGGCCGCGGAAGGTAGGGAGAGCGGCGCACCGCAATACCGGCACTCCTCTCCCACCGCGGCCTCCAACCCTCAGCCGCGATGCCTCCGATACGACATCGCGGCCCGCCTCAGCTGCGATGTCGCTCAAGTGGCACCGCAACCTACTTGTTGGCCGCTACGTCGTCGGCTTACCGGCAAAAGCCCTGACGAGCGGCCCCTCCTCGGGTTCCACTTCGCTTCACCGTGGGTGTCCAAGCCACGGCTACTGAGCCCCCCCGCCTCGACAATGCGGGAACCCACCGGGGGGGAGGGGGGAACCTAACCTAACCTAACGGTTAGGGTTAGGGGGTTATTTTCTGAAATTGTAATTATTGAGTGAAAATAGGTATTATTTTAATAACTTGGGAATTTTTATACCCGCAGCAATATTTATCAATAATAAGCATGTGATTTGTAGTTTTATGTTTCAATTACAATAATAGTAACAATGTTAAAAAAACGCTTTCTTTCTTTTCAGTACCGGACAACTAAATTCGCTGGAAACTAACAACTGCTGCTAGCGTAACTTGATAAGTAACGCGTACAAAAATATATAATACATACACCTATTGTTTTTGTGTTCCTTTAAATTGGTATTAAATGTAAAGATTAAAACTTGCATTTGCTTATTTGCCTACCCAAAGAAAGAGTAATAAATCTATATAAATAAAAATGAAATGTTGTCCGTTGGCGAATTCGTCGTTTGGCGAATGAGTCGTCACACGCGTCACACCTTGTCGTCCTCACTGTAATGTTGACGATCGGGAAAAAAATGTTCCATTCATCCAGTGTTGACGAACGTGAATTCTTTTTAATTATTCCCGATCAGTAACATCACTATCGTTAACACTGTTGACCAAATAAAGATTTTTGAAAAAAAAAAAAACCGAATATCGAGTACCTATCTCGCTCGAACAGAAGATCATGATGATGCAGAATAACTATTAAAACATAGGAAAAAACCACAAAAAAAAAAGAACTGAGACGGTAAGAAGTTCGCCGGGTTATTTAGTTATATTATAAAATAACTTCGTTATAAATGCATGTGAATTGCCTTTGGTGGAATTTCGGAATTTATGCTTGTAGCCCTGTTCAATAAATAACATTATTTTAAAAGGACAATCGATAAATTTGAAGTGCGACGTACCAAAAAAAAATGACAGCAGCATTATGAACTATATCTGTGTTTATTTAGTATAGCTATATTGGTTCCCAAACTCAAGTTGAACATGTCGAGAAAGCTTACCACTTGTAACAGTCTACAAACAAAAAAAAACGGCTTGAAAATATAATTTCCGATAAGGTTATTATATTTTCGCAGCTTGAGGCAGCCGCAGCAGCAGCGCCAGCACAACATGCCGAGGCAGGAGGATGGAATGGCGCAAGTGTACACACGTAGGGTCCCACACTAAAGGCCTACCCACCTACCATGGAAATAAAGATATACCGTCCTGTCTCTTGCCATCGTCGCGTGCCAAGCCATTGGATTTTCGACGGCTTGCCGGGTAAAGCCTGGGTCCTGGCCTCGAGGGCTCTCGGACCTCGACTGGAGGCGCTCTTAAGCGCATGTATGCGAGAGGCCAGAAGACGGGGAAGCTGGTCCTCATTCAGAAGTCAAGGCGCCCTGCGGACTCTCCGTCCGCATACCGGCCCATAGTGCTGCTCGACGAGATTGGCAAGCTCTTTAAGAGAGTGATTGCAGGCCGCCTCTTCGGGCACTTAGTGAGGACTGGGCCGGATCTTGTGGATAGCCAGTTTGGCTTCCGCAAGGGGTGCTCGACCGTGGACACCATCATGCGCGTGAGAGCCCTCACGACGGGGGACGCGGTGTCCCGGGGTGGGGTCGTCGTCGTGGCGGTGTCACTCGACATCGCCAACGCATTTAACACCCTGTCCTGGAGCTGTATTGGGGAGGCACTCCGGTATCACCGGGTGCCAACCTACCTCCGTCGAGTAGTCGGGGCGTATTTGACGGACAAAGCCGTCATCTACCCCGGGCGCGACGGGGAGTAGAACCGGCGAGAGATGACGTGCGGTGTCCCACAGGGATCGGTTCTGGGGCGCTCCTGTAGGACATCAGTTACGACTGGTTGCTGTGGGCCGACCTTCCTGATGGCGTCAGCGTGGTTTGCTACTCTGACGTCACGCTGGTCCTGGCGCAGGGGAGGTCGCATCAGGCGGCGGCCGACGCGATGACACGCGGGGTTGCGATAGTCGTGGAAAGGATCCGGCGGTTGAGTCTCGAGGTGGCATTGCACAAGTCCGACGCCATGTCTTTCCATGGGCCCCTGAACGGGCCACCATCGGGATCCCAACTAATGGTAGGAGGGGTTCACATCGACAGCCGGTGGGACTTCTTCACTTGGCCGGTTTTTTTTTTATCAAGCTACCTATAGAGGCATAGGAGTTGAAGTGTGTTTGGGGACGTGGGTGGATATTCTACTTGTCTCCTCTTACGCGTATCAAAGGTGAAGTTGTGAACGAACAACGGAAGTGACACTCCAACTTGCAGTTACTATTGTTATAATTGTTACACACGTATAATATGAGGTACGCACGACGACGGCACATCAAACTATACATTTCCAGTAGGTATAAGCTGACTCCTCATTGTACGAAAACCCATACAATGCGAGGTCGGCTAATACTGGAAATGTATAGCATGATATGTCGTCGTGTGTACAGTATTTAGAACATATGTATAACTAATTAAACTAGTGAGGGCAAAACACACTAATGAAATACCTAATTCTAGTCTTTGTCCCGCGACGGTCGACATCTAAAGTGGACATTTAACATAGTCTGAAAAAGAAAATATGCACGTACCTACACGAGTGAGAATAAACTGTTAGGTAAGTGTTTTAATGCCAAGAAACATGAAAACTTTCGATTTAAGTATTTCTTTCTAACTTCTGCCCGAGAAGGCTTGAAGCCTGAAGGCTGCGGGTGTCGACGTCAGTACACGATGCGTCTCAAACGGACAACTGTACGTTGGTCGTTTGCTCTCGCGTCGTCACCAGTCTTGAATCTCTGTAAGTACGAGTAACTATATAAAACTACAAACATAGCAGACAAAGAACTTATTTATGGAACTTTTATAAAAATGTGTCTGTTATTTTACTTTATTAAATAGGAACAACAAACAGCTACATTATGCAATATTACAAACAGAAAAAACATAAATTAGTAAAGTAATAATGTAACCCACAACGCTGTTCACGGATTACCATTAAAAAAAATCTTAGTCACTAGGAGGCGAACTGTTCATGCATGAGAGTTACCCTAAATATTACAAAAACTATTAAATGAAAAAAGAAAAGAAAACAGTATTTTTAAAACAACAAACAATTTGTCTAAGAGTTCAAGTGTCTCATACAATAGGCTACGAAACCTTTTCAAAGAGCATGTAAATATGTCTGTGTTCGAACACTTCATTGTAGGTTGCTGCCATTCGCCGAACTGGCGAACGTAGACCAGTGTTAGATCGGCAGGTACCTACTACAAAGAGTTTGCCTGCACGCACCTGCCGTCTATGGATAGTTCTGGGGACTGCATAGCACAATACGTTGTTTAAATCATTACAATTAAAATTGCCATTAACAATGTTATACAATGTCATTGCATCCAATTGTTTACGTCTAGAGCTGAGCGTCAAAAGCTTGTACTTACTAAGCAACTGGTTGTACGGCAGATACGTTTTATGACACCTGTAGTGCATTGCACGAAGAAATCTACGTTGGACATTTTCTATCATGTCAATGTATTTGCCATAGTACGGGTTGCAGATGGATACGGCATATTCGAGCTGGGAACGGACTAGGGTTTTATACAGACAGAGGTACGAAGAGGTCCGCTTAAAGTCATGCGTGGATCTCATTATAAATCCGTACATTTTATATGCTTTATTTACAACTAGCTTCTGCCCGCGACTTCGTCCGCGTAAAATTCGTACTTTCCTCTAAAAATTTCGAAAATGTATGTAATGCATCTTTATCATTTATTTAGATAAATAAGTATTCGGGCCAATTTTTTAGTTTATAGGTCAAAGGAATCAGATTTTTCAAATAAAATGTATCCCCGCTTTTCACCCCCACAGGGGTGACATTTTGAAAAATCGTTCGTGATTTGTTCATAACTTGACTCAAAGACCATACCCATTTTCGAGTTAATGGATGCAAGCAGTAATATCCTTCCCTTAAACTTTATTACTTGCCATTTCCCACCTTGGTAGGAGTCGATTTTTGAAAAACCCTAAAACTCATACTTGTTTTATTTTTTGTTTTAGTAGTACCGAGTTTCGAGTTAATCCGACAGCGGGTTACACATTTTTCTAACCTATCAACTTTGTCACCCCCTAAATCATCTGTCAGGGGTTTTTTTAAACTAAAAGTGACAATCTTTCTTATTTACTGACCCAAATATTGCCAAGTATCATGTTTATTAAACAAATAAATAAGATTTTTCATATAAACTGTATCACCGCTTTTCACCCCCACAGGGGTGGAATTTCGTAAAATCGTTTGGGATGTGTTCATTACTTGACTCAAAGATTATTTGTACCAAGTTTCGAATTAATGAAACCATGCAGTAAAATCCTCCCATGCAAAATTAACTACCCCTTTTCACCCCGTTAAGGGTAGATTTCCGAAAAACCCCGATACACGTTATTCTTTATTTATGGTCTTAGGTATAAATACCGAGTTTCGAGTAAATCGGACCACGCGTTAAAATTCTTCCATACAAATTTTGACGCCCCCAATCCCCCTTTAGGAGGTAGTTTAGAAAAACAAAAATTTCCAAACTTCATAATTTATTTATACTTCTAAGTATTCGTGCCAAGTTTCATGTTTATTAACCAAATGAATAAGATTTTTCATATACACTGTATTCCCGCTTTTCACCCCCATAGGGGTGGAATTACGAAAAATTGTTTGAGATGTGTTCATTACTTGACTCAAAGTTTATTTATACGAATTGTTGAGTTAATTAAGCCACGCATTAAAATCCTTCCCTGTATGATTAACTACCCCTTTCCACCCCGTTAGGGGTAGATTTTTGGGAAACCCTGCTACACGTTATTCTTTGTTTTTGGTCTTAAGTATAAATACTGAGTTTCGAGGTAATCGGACCACGCGTTAAAATTGTTCCATACAAATTTTGATGCCCCCAACCCCCCTTTAGGCGGTAGTTTATAAAAACCAAAAATGCCAAACTTCATAATTTACTTAGATTAATATTCGTGCCAAGTTTCATGTTTATTAACCAAATACACACATCAAAAGTGTCTAGGGATCAAGCATTTTTATGCGGATTTCTTGAGATTGAGATGTGGCTTTGTAATAAATTTATGATTTTATAAATTTATATGGATCCTTTTTGGTGCATTTCATAATTTGAATCAGGAACTGTGAATCAAATTCGAGTAAAAGATGAAAATCAGCTGTCAATATTTTCCCTATAAAAACATACAACGCATTGAAGACATTATTAGTGCTACTGTTTCCCTACTACTGATTAAAACCAACGTTATTATGGAGCGGCGACGTCATTTAAGCAGGGAAGAAATGCTCAGAGCCGTGGGAATGATAGAAGCTGGTTCCCGGCAACGTACTGTGGCTTTAGCTCTGAATACAAGTCAGAGTGTAATCAGTCGACTTTGGACACGTTACCGAAGCACTGGTACCGTGGCTGAGCGCCATGGAGGACGGTATCGCTGCACCACACGGAGACAAGACCGATATATTCAAATCTTAACTCGAAGAGCTCCAACAATAACCGCCATGATGTTAGCCGTGAGGCTTCATCACTCTTCAGGGAACTTAATTAGCGACCAAACAGTCAGAAACCGCTTGCATGAAGTGAACCTTCATTCCCGAAGACCGCTACGGGTGCCACCTATAGCAATGCACAATCGTAGGATTCGATATCAATGGGCTCTTGAACACAGAAATTGGGCAGAAGAACAATGGCGTTTCGTGTGCTTTTCTGATGAGTCTCGTTTTGGTATGAGACCGGATACAAGACGTATACGACACTGGAGAACCCCTGGACGCCAACAGCGATTAAAATCCTGCCAGGAAGTCCATCCTTATAGTGGTGGAACCATCATGGTATGGGCGGGTATTTGGATCGGCGGAAGAACTGAGTTGATTTGGATCAGAGGCAACCTCAACGCTCAAATTTATGCTGAGACGATTGTATCAGACGTCATCGTTCCTCTACAAGTGCAAATCGGTCCCTTATTTCAGTTAATGCATGATAATGCACGACCGCACACCGCAAGAGTTGTAAGACAGACTCTCGCCGCAGCTAACATCAATGTCCTGCCCTGGCCTGCTCAGTCGCCAGACTTGAACCCGATTGAGCATGCATGGGATATGCTACAGAGAAGAGCTCTGCCGAATATGGAGGGTATCCAGTCGCAAGAAGACCTTTTTTTGTTGTTGCAACGAACATGGGCGGTCATTCCACAGCGTGATTTGGATGAACTCATTTTGAGTATGCCAAACCGATGTTCTTGTGTTGTTAGTGTTCGCGGTAGAAACACGGATTATTAATTGTTTAAGTTACCCAATAAAATTTTAAAGAAAACTGTTATTTCAGTCTTTTTTTCGAACTTTTGTGTTAGTGGTTCAAATGTCAAAAATCCCTTTATTAGGAAAATGGCAAATTTCTTTATTAACCCTATTCTTTGCACTGTATACAATTTGATACGTTGTTCTTTTAAAAAATCTAGGCACAAACTTAGAAATATTTTTAAAACTTTTATCATTTGTGGGGAAGCAAAATATTATCAAATTTCTACCAAACATGTTGTTTCACTATTAGCAACACTGAGAAAGCAGTAGAACCCAAGATGGCGAACAGAGCGAACGCGTCTGCACATCGCAAGGTAAGAAAAAATCATTTTAAATTGTATTTTGCAATAATATTAACCGTAAGTGACATAATTTGAGTAGCTTAGAATATTTTACTAGTCGGTATTCTATTTTGACTGATCAAAATCGATTGTAAATATATTTTATTCACTGGTTTTTTCGAGTGTATCAGATGTGATACATTGCCAGATAACCAATATTATAGATATTTTTAACTATGTATCTAATATATGACATCGCCAGAGGTGTGAATTAGTATTTATATTTTATCATTGCAGGTAGTTGGTCAACTAACTAAGCAGCAACAAAACAGAGCTCGACAACTTGTGGCTCTTGTACCGAAGCCGGGAGCAAAATCTGATTTGGATGAAAGTGAATCATCGGGAGATGAACTCCAGTATTACGCAGGCCCAGCGAACTCCGACAGTAGTTCATCACCGCTCTCATTACCATCTTCGATAGAAAACCTCCATCTATTATCAGATGATGATACTGAGATAAATGATATTGCCGCGTCAACGTCTTTGGTGCCATACCAACAATCGTTGCCGATAACCAATCCTTGTTCGCCATCAATTTTATCGCCATACGTGTCTGCAAGTAGACAGCTGCATTCTTTTGAGACCACACCATTGTCTCCAGTGCCATCGACATCATGTCAAGTAAATTACAACAAAGACCAAGGAAGAAAAATTCCTGTGACTTGCCCAAACCTAATCAAACAATACAACACTAATATGGGTGGAGTAGACCTAGCAGATATGCTGGTTGCTCTGTATCGTACGCCGTTCCGAGGCCATCGCTGGTATTTGCCAATCTTCTCACAAATGCTAGATATCTGCGTAAATAATGCCTGGCTTTTATATCGGCGTGATACTCGTATGAAAGCTAGACATGATACCAAAAAACAGAAGTCACTAAAAACATTTACCATAGAAATATTAGAAAGCCTACGCAAATTTGAGCGAACCAAGACGAGCGATATCGGTAGACTCTCTTCCAGCTCAATAGCTACGATACAGAAACCAGTAGTGGAAAGACCCCCAGATGCTGTGCGATATGACCAGATTGGTCACTATCCCAAAATAATAATTACCAGGGGAAGGTGTATGTACTGCACAAAAGGACAGACGAAATTCTTTTGTCAAAAATGTGAAATACGGTTGTGTTTATTGCCCGATCGTAATTGTTTTTTAGAGTACCACACTAAGAAGTAAAAATTAGTAATTACTATTAAAAAGAATCTCTTGAGACTGATATGTATACGTACGTAATAAGTAATAATTTATAAAATTGATCTCATTTTATTGATAAATAAGACTCACTAATTAGGTAAGACTTAAAGGCTGATTGTTGAGACCGATAATTATGTTGATTTTTAGAAGTTTTCTATTATGCTTGTTGATTAAGAAAAAGAGTTTGTATTATTTTTATTTTTCCTTTTCTTGACAATGTGTCAAATATGATACATCGTATTTTTTCTATTGTTTGTTATGAACATGGTAATGTGCCTAATGTGATACATACAATAAAACGTAAACTAAACAATTATATATTTTTTTATTATTTTTTGCCCTTCCAGTGATCACCTAGGAACACAATAATGTCATTTTTTTTCAAAAAAATTGAAAAAAAAATCTCTGCCAAGTATAGGGTTAATGCAAAGGTGACTTGGTTTATCGTTACTGTGACAAACGAAAACACTTTATTTGATGAATCCTTAAAGAAAATTTTAATTAATATCAATCAGGAGAAAAGTTATTGCAAAAATATATGTTGATCCCTAGACACTTTTGATGTGTGTAAATAAGATTTTTCATATAAAATGTATCCCCGCTTTTCACCCCCACAGGGGTGGAATTTCGTAAAATCGTTTGGGATTTGTTCATTACTTGACTCAAAGATTATTTATACCAATTTTCGAGTTAATCAAACCACGCAGTAAAATCCTCCCATGTAAAATTAACTACCCTTTCTCACACAGTTAAGGGTAGATTTTCGAAAAACCCTGATACACGTTATTCTTTATTTTTAGTCCTTAGTATAAATACTGAGTTTCGAGTTAATCGCACAGCGCGTTAAAATTCTTCCATACAAATTTTGACACCCCCCAATACCTCTTTAGGGGGTAGTTTAGAAAAACGAAAAATGCCAAACTTCGTTTTTTACTTAGATAAGTATTCGTGCAAAGTTTCAAGGTTATTAACTCGAGGAATAAGATTTTTCATACAATCAAAATCCCCCCTTTTCACCCCCTTAAAGGTTGAATTTCCAAAAACCCCTTCTTACTGGATACCTACTCTTCACAAAGAACACACCCTCCAAAATTCATGTCCCTCGGACCAGCGGTTTAGGCTGTGCGTTGATATCTCAGTCAGGTCGTTCATCCCCCTTTGGGGGTGAAATTATCAAAAACGCTGAGACACGTGTAAATTAATTTTCAATCGTGAGCCTAAACACAAAATTTGAAGTTCCTAACTTTTAAACTGACGGACTTTCATACACAACTTCATCCCCCTTTTTAGCCCTTTAGGGGTGGAATTATCAAAAACGCTGAGACACGTATGAATTAATTTTCAATCGTCAGCCTAAACACAAAATTTGAAGATCTTAACTTTAAAACTGAGGGACTTTCATACAAACTTTCATCCCCTATTTGACTCCCTTAGGGGTTGAATTTCGAAAAATCCTTCCTTATTCCTCGTCTACGTTATAAAGGGAACCATTGTGTAAAATTTCAGCTTTCTAGGTCTAAGGGTTTGGGCTGGGCGTTGATGAGTCAGTCAGTCAGTCAGTCAGTCAGTCAGGCCTTTTGTTTTTATTTATATAGATTTGATCTATATGCAAATCCAAGCAGAGTTTCGAGTCAAGCAATATACCAAGATCACGAACCGAGTTTATTTTATTCAATAAAATATTACACAATGAGTATGAAAACCTTATGATGTTTTTATTTTTGGTGAAAGGAGACGGCGAGTTCTGGGCCCAGCAGTTAACTAGTTGAAATGGGTATTAAAAAAACCGTTATATTTTTCTAAAGGTAATCACCAAATACGGGCTAGCGCTCATCTGGCGAAGCGCAACGCAGCGCGGTCGTCATCTAGGAAGCGAGAAAAGTTAAATTAAGTTATGAAACTAAATAATCGATTAAGTACATGCCTGAATTCTAAGTAATCGATAGTGAATAAATCGGTAAAATCTCAGAATATGTATGAAAATCGAGTGACAAATGCTTATCAATCTTTTCGTGGAATCGATTCATAGCGAGTCGAGTGAATCCTGTAATTTTCCTTCTGTTAGCAACATTGGTCACTCAGTATAGTCTAATAAGTAATCTGTGCTGTCACCGACTGACAGATGACAGGTAGAAAAAAACCATGCCGGCACCTATAAAAAAGTACTCTGTGACCGGCACTCGTTCGTTTTCTTTCGTTGTAAGTGCGCACGTATTTTCCATGTTTTATTGAATATCCCACGACCTTGGCTTTGTATATTATAAAGGACTATTCGACGGATCTTGCTACTTTGAATTACCTGGCTCTCTATTTTGGACAACTGATTACGCCTATCGTTCAGATATTGACGACATGGATCGCTGTGTGAATTGTACCATTGCGACTGGTCGCAGTAACTCTATTGGCAGAAGAGTCTTGGACGATGAGGCGATTTTATAACTTATTCATCAGTGGCGTGAATATCAGCCTGTAAGTACCTATTTAAAACGAGCTTTTAGCCTATCAAGCGAACAAAACCAGACTTATGTACCTACTGTTTACGGCCTCCAGCGTCATGTCTGTCGGCTGTCTTTTTGTTGGATAGCATATATTAAAACAATACTTACTTAATACCTAATTAGTTGATTAATTAGCCATATGAATCTATGGAACACTCATAAAAAAGGTGTAAGTAACCGTCAAGTCCCGATGGGACCGATTCGGTTCCAAGCTTTGCTGCTTTGAGGTATTGACTGTTATTGGGGCCATTTCGGTCTCGGCTGGGACGTAGCGATTTAGTTAAACATGCATTAGGATTAGGTACATGTAATGAAGCTTGATTATGGTTGAACAAGATTCAAATAGTTAATTTTTTTCAGGTTACCAGTGAAAACTATGTATGCCAAGCATGTTGGAACTTGGCCCAAGATGATTGTGGTTCTTGGGAGACGTCCGATTGAAGCCTTTTTAGATGATATTCTCATAATTATTGAAGACGAATAATAAATATTTTATACATATATTGGTGTTTTATTTTACTTTCTATTCTCCCTTTTTTAAAATGTACCGTACCTACTGCTTCTAAGTGCAGGATATTGGATGTAGAGATATGTCTTCGACAGTAGCGACTGTCCAGGGCGTGCCAAACGTGTCAGGATCTTCAACACGTCACACATGGAGGCTCTCTACTTGCACTCCATGCATAAAACCATTATACAGCCAAAACCATTCAAAAATATTTCACAAATTACATAAAAAAACTATAATGTTATAATGTAACCTCACTTTTACTATATTTCATATATAACCTCACTTTTACAATATTTCATATAACTTGATTCCTGAATAGCCAAATTTCACCAAATTTTCAGTGAGGCCTTGTTATTATATCCACTTACAAATAAGGCTAGTTTGATTGAGTTAACACCTGGGCCCAGGAAACTATGTAGTCTTTCCCTTCTCCTTTAGGTAGTTGCACTTGGGAATGCTCAGATGGAGCTTACTAGTGTAATAATAGTCCGTGAGTCAATCCAAGTCCTCTTGGAGAAGATAGCAATCCTGAATGCTATGAACATGAATGAATGTTATCTATATAAATAAAAACAAAAGGCCTGACTGACTGACTGACTGACTGACTCATCAACGCCCAGCCCAAACCCTTAGACCTAGAAAGCTGAAATTTTACACAATGGTTCCCTTTATAACGTAGACGAGGAATAAGGAAGAATTTTTCGAAATTCAACCCCTAAGGGAGTCAAATAGGGGATGAAAGTTTGTATGAAAGTCCCTCAGTTTTAAAGTTAAGATCTTCAAATTTTGTGTTTAGGCTGACGATTGAAAATTAATTCATACGTGTCTCAGCGTTTTTGATAATTCCACCCCTAAAGGGCTAAAAAGGGGGATGAAGTTGTGTATGAAAGTCCGTCAGTTTAAAAGTTAGGAACTTCAAATTTTGTGTTTAGGCTCACGATTGAAAATTAATTTACACGTGTCTCAGCGTTTTTGATAATTTCACCCCCAAAGGGGGATGAACGACCTGACTGAGATATCAACGCACAGCCTAAACCGCTGGTCCGAGGGACATGAATTTTGGAGGGTGTGTTCTTTGTGAAGAGTAGGTATCCAGTAAGAAGGGGTTTTTGGAAATTCAACCTTTAAGGGGGTGAAAAGGGGGGATTTTGATTGTATGAAAAATCTTATTCCTCGAGTTAATAACCTTGAAACTTTGCACGAATACTTATCTAAGTAAAAAACGAAGTTTGGCATTTTTCGTTTTTCTAAACTACCCCCTAAAGAGGTATTGGGGGGTGTCAAAATTTGTATGGAAGAATTTTAACGCGCTGTGCGATTAACTCGAAACTCAGTATTTATACTAAGGACTAAAAATAAAGAATAACGTGTATCAGGGTTTTTCGAAAATCTACCCTTAACTGTGTGAGAAAGGGTAGTTAATTTTACATGGGAGGATTTTACTGCGTGGTTTGATTAACTCGAAAATTGGTATAAATAATCTTTGAGTCAAGTAATGAACAAATCCCAAACGATTTTACGAAATTCCACCCCTGTGGGGGTGAAAAGCGGGGATACATTTTATATGAAAAATCTTATTTATTTGGTTAATAAACATGAAACTTGGCACGAATATTAATCTAAGTAAATTATGAAGTTTGGCATTTTTGGTTTTTATAAACTACCGCCTAAAGGGGGGTTGGGGGCATCAAAATTTGTATGGAACAATTTTAACGCGTGGTCCGATTACCTCGAAACTCAGTATTTATACTTAAGACCAAAAACAAAGAATAACGTGTAGCAGGGTTTCCCAAAAATCTACCCCTAACGGGGTGGAAAGGGGTAGTTAATTATACAGGGAAGGATTTTAATGCGTGGCTTAATTAACTCAACAATTCGTATAAATAAACTTTGAGTCAAGTAATGAACACATCTCAAACAATTTTTCGTAATTCCACCCCTATGGGGGTGAAAAGCGGGAATACAGTGTATATGAAAAATCTTATTCATTTGGTTAATAAACATGAAACTTGGCACGAATACTTAGAAGTATAAATAAATTATGAAGTTTGGAAATTTTTGTTTTTCTAAACTACCTCCTAAAGGGGGATTGGGGGCGTCAAAATTTGTATGGAAGAATTTTAACGCGTGGTCCGATTTACTCGAAACTCGGTATTTATACCTAAGACCATAAATAAAGAATAACGTGTATCGGGGTTTTTCGGAAATCTACCCTTAACGGGGTGAAAAGGAGTAGTTAATTTTGCATGGGAGGATTTTACTGCATGGTTTCATTAATTCGAAACTTGGTACAAATAATCTTTGAGTCAAGTAATGAACACATCCCAAACGATTTTACGAAATTCCACCCCTGTGGGGGTGAAAAGCGGTGATACAGTTTATATGAAAAATCTTATTTATTTGTTTAATAAACATGATACTTGGCAATATTTGGGTCAGTAAATAAGAAAGATTGTCACTTTTAGTTAAAAAAAACCCCTGACAGATGATTTAGGGGGTGACAAAGTTGATAGGTTAGAAAAATGTGTAACCCGCTGTCGGATTAACTCGAAACTCGGTACTACTAAAACAAAAAATAAAACAAGTATGAGTTTTAGGGTTTTTCAAAAATCGACTCCTACCAAGGTGGGAAATGGCAAGTAATAAAGTTTAAGGGAAGGATATTACTGCTTGCATCCATTAACTCGAAAATGGGTATGGTCTTTGAGTCAAGTTATGAACAAATCACGAACGATTTTTCAAAATGTCACCCCTGTGGGGGTGAAAAGCGGGGATACAGTTTATTTGAAAAATCTGATTCCTTTGACCTATAAACTAAAAAATTGGCCCGAATACTTATTTATCTAAATAAATGATAAAGATGCATTACATACATTTTCGAAATTTTTAGAGGAAAGTACGAATTTTACGCGGACGAAGTCGCGGGCAGAAGCTAGTTTTAGTATATTATGGTATCGACGTACACGCGAATGAAGTCGCGGGCTGTCGCTAGTCGTTTGATATAATGCTTAGAGCGTAGATAATAGTCAACACTTATGGCAAATAAATAAAATTGATTTGATTGAGCGTAAATAAAATGACATGGGCAACAATGAAGAGCGGAAAAATCAATTATCCGAATCATCCTACCCGTACTATAAATTGGCATAATAATCATATATTCATTCCATAATGCTCACACTTGTGTGGTCATAAACGTAAACATATACAAATATTAACTATCATTAAGTCATACTGGACCTATATAAGCGACAACAAATAGCTGCTGTGCTAACAAAGAAACAAGTTTCTTATCGCGTTAAAAATGCGTTCTGTCAGTGTAGTGTTGATAGTTTTCGTAGCCGCAATGGCGAGCGCGGCCCCTGCTTCGGACAAACCACATTACGACGTGAGCAATGCGAAAGCCTTGTTCGAGGACTTCATGAAGAAGTACGACAGGAATTACGAGGATGACGCGGATAAAGATGCACATTACCAAGCCTTTGTCAAGACTTTGGAAGAGATCAATAACTTGAATGCCAAGAGCACTTTTGCTGGTTCTGCTACTTACGACATCAACAAGTTCGCTGATTACACCGAAGCGGAGAAGAAGAACCTGTTTGGATTGAGAAGTGAGTGATGTTTTGGAAATTTATATACCTAAGTAAAAATATTGAAATACTCTGACACAATAGTCAACGTTATCGATGACTAATTTTATGATTCTTTATTATGCACCGTATCACAGGAATTTAGAGTCGTTAGTTGCCAGTGCGTCTATACATACATATAATAAAATAGTAACGACGTCAAAACTGTATAAATTGAATATTTTTACCAAAAAACAATTGCTAGGAAGTCTGGGAACGATTCTGATCAATGATGTTGTAAGTAAAAAATGGTAGATAGGTTATAAACGCTCCGCAAGTTGCACGTCAGAACTTTGCTAATTAGCCTAGCTAAGTATTGTCTTATCTCTTTTCCGCTCCCGATAATTACAACATGCCGTCCTACTTCCACGTATCATATAATAGTATGACATTGCGCTGTTTTTAACTGAGTTCAAAAAGGAGGAGGTTCTCAATTTGACTTGGTTTTTGTATGTTTGTTACGCGATATCTCCAGAAATTCTAAATTGATTTCAAAAATTCTTTCTTTAATGGATAGGGTATGCCCCAAGGGTAGTCGTATATAAATTTTATTAACTTTACTTAAATGGTTTTTCAGTTAGGTTCAATAGTACGTATTTTTGCGACTTATTTTATATTGATGATGTTATAATGACTTCCTGTCACTGATATTTACATAGCAAGTAGTGGTATACGAATTTATGTGGGATAAGTAAAACTAAAAGTGAAAAATAAAAACTTTTTTACAAAAAAAAAACAACCTGATAATATAACTAATTTCGGAAGTTGGTGGCAAACAACGAAAATGCGAACCCAACGACACTGACTTCCGGAATTAGTTATTTTTTCAATTTGTAGTATCTTTTTTGGAAGTAGGTTATGTTTTCTTTTGTAAGAAAGTATTTAGAAGATTGAATGTTGTGTAGGTAACCCGTCTATCTCTTTTTACTTATTACATCTTTGATTCTGATGCCGATAATAAAGCTTTTAGAATTTTTTTCCGTTTGCCTGGATGTTTCTTCCGGATTGGCGCAAAACGGCTGACAGGATTTGGATGAAAGCCACACAGTTCGCTTATAACGTGGGCATAAGATGCTTTCAATCCCGGTAGTACGTTTCCGTCGGATATTTTCCGAAATTCGCGCGGATGAAGCAGCGGGCAAAAGCTAGTCTACAAAAAAAAGACGGAAATGATTACATTATTATCAGGAAACCATTCGTTTAGCAACTATAGTTTGTTGACAAAAATTATAAGCCCGAGTTCAAAATAATCTCGATGTTCCTTTGCTTGACCTTTTGAAAAAAGAGCTGGCTCTTATATTTTAATCGAACGGCAGCCTTGGAATGTGGTCTTTTAATCCAATAAAGAATTTTGATTCAAATTATTCAAAAGATATTGTAAAATGGTTTGGATTTTGAAATTTAGGGTTAGGTTAGGGGGTTATTTTCTGAAATTGTAATTATTGAGTGAAAATAGGTACTTTTTTAATAACTTGGGAATTTTTATACTGCAGCAATATTTATCAATAATAAGCACATGTGATTTGTAGTTTTATGTTTCAATTACAATAATAGTAACAATGTTAAAAAAACGCTTTCTTTCTTTTCAGTACCGGACAACTAAATTCGCTGGAAACTAACAACTGCTGCTAGCGTAACTTGATAAGTAACGCGTACAAAAATATATAATACATACACCTATTGTTTTTGTGTTCCTTTAAATTGGTATTAAATGTAAAGATTAAAACTTGCATTTGCTTATTTGTCTACCCAAAGAAAGAGTAATAAATCTATATAAATAAAAATGATATGTTGTCCGTTGGCGAATTTTACCGATGAGTCGTCACACACGTCACACCTTGTCGTCCTCACTATAATGTTGACGATCGGGAAAAAAAGTTCCATTCATCCAGTGTTGACGAACGTGAATTCTTTTTAATTTTTCCCGATCAGTAACATCACTATCGTTAACACTGTTGACCAAATAAAGGATTTTGAAAAAAAAAAAAAAAATCGAATATCAAATACCTATCTCGCTCGAACAGAAGATCATGATGATGCAGAATAGCTATTAAAACATAGGAAAAAACCACAAAAAAAAAAGAACTGAGGCGGTAAGAAGTTCGACGGGTTAGTTATTAAATATTATAAAATAACTTATGCATGTGAATTGACTGGTGAAATTTCGGAATTTATGGTTGTAGCCCTGTTCAATAAATAACATTATTTTGAAAGGACAATGGATAAATTTGAAGTGCGACGTACCAAAAAAAAAAAAGACTGCAGCATTATGAACTATATCTGTGTTTTATGTATAAATTCGATTGCTTTATTTTATTTCAATTAGCTGTATTGGTCCCCAAACTCAAGTTGAACATGTCGAGAAAGCCACTACTTGTAACAGCCTACAAACAAGAAAACGGCTCGAAAATATAATTTCCGATAAGATTATTGTATTTTCGCCGCTTGAGGTTTCCGCAGCCGCAGCAGCAGCGCCAGCACAACATGCCGAGCCAGGAGGATGGAATGGCGCAAGAGTATCGACACACGTAGGGTACCACACTAAAGGCCTACTCACTTTCCATGGAAATAAAGATATACCGTCCGGTCTCTTGCCATCGTCGCGTGCCAAGCCATTGGGTTCTCGACGGCTTGCCGGGTAAAGCCTGGGTCCTGGCCTCGAGGGCTCTCGGGCCTTGACTCGAGACACTCTTAAGTGCATGTATGGAAAGAGGCCATAAAACCATATGCTATTTCATATTAGGTATTCATTTAAATTTTTCTTCGATACTGGTCTAGAAGTAAAAATGCCATATAAATAAGTACAAATCTACCAAGAATTGAGTAAAGGAACATTTCAAAATAATGTCATTCCGAAAGTACAAATGAACGATACTATAATGAACATTTAACTTATCAGATGAAAAAAATCAGGCTAGATATGAATAGTATAGCGCCATGTCTGTGCTTCGCCAGCGGTTCTCAGCCTTCAAACTGTATTAAAGAATGAGTAGGCGAGTAATCATCGAAAGCATAACCTCCTCCTTTTTTGAAGTTGGTTAAAAACAATCATCTTTTATTTTGGAGAGCATCGAGCGAGTAACTGGATATATTTTGCTTCAATTATGAAATTTATGTCCATAGGTACAATGTTTTGCTCCTATTACGAGTCTGCATACCCACTTACCTAGTCAGAGAGCAGTGGTGGCACAGTGGTAACAGCCGCGACGTACGAGTTGCTGTAGGTCGTAGGTTTAAACCCAGACAGGCGCTTTACTTTGTGTAAATTATTTCATAACCACTGCTCTCAAAACGGCGGGTGAAGGAAAACATCGTGAGGAAACCAGTATGTCCTAGAACCAAAAATTCGAAGATATGTGACATCTACCAATCCGTACTGGGCCCGTGGGAACATTATGCTGTACCTATTCATGTCATTGTAGCTAGGAGCCGTTCTACCTGAGATACAGGTTTATTCCTAGTTCAGGTAGAACCCAATTATTTTTTACCTATCTCTAGTTTAAGGCCCTATTTTGTAAATATTTATGTAAATCAATTATTTCTATAAACAATTTCAATTAAAATTTTCAATGCGAAGAGTTTTTTATAACTGCATACAATTTGTAATATGTAAAATATAAAGGAGCAACATAGTTTGTAAGAAATAAGATAGTATACAAGTTTATTATGAGAATGAAGACGAGTTCGTGAGCAGTATTCCCGCGGGCCTCTGCAGGCTCGTAACTACAAATTGGCAATAGATAGATGCGTATCCAAGAAGCGGTATAAGAAATGCTGACAATCGTTTATTTTTTTCGCTTCATTTTTACACTTATAATGTAATTTGCTTCATAAGTTAACTATATGCATACAAAGTGGAGTTGACAATACAATAGACCATGAATCATTAGTTATTCTATGTTGCATATTATCTGTGTATGAGTAAGGTACTGCATGTGGTTGATAACTCGCTTTTGCTGTAGGTACCTATATGTTGTTGTATACTACTAATATACTGTTAGTTTACAACAACATTAACATTAACATTTTATACTTACTAATAAATTATTATTTGCCTTTGCGTATTGATTCTTACTTTAATTTAAAATCAGCAAGTGTAGTAGGCTCATGGCTAAATAATAACAGCCGCACGGGTCAATCAAAGGTTAGGCTACGGTTGCCCAGGTTGGTCCGTGGATGTGTGTGGGTGACCATTCATAACATACCTACCGAGACCTCTATCAACTCGGAAAGGAGTCGTCACTGTATCAACTCGAGCCATTCAGTATTCTTTGTATGAAACTCCCTACTGCAACACACACTACTCGGAATCGTAAGGTAATCGCCTCGCCCCGGGACAAGCTCACGAACCCCGGTGCAGTGCGTGGTCAACTTGCAGTTCCCGCGCTTATGGCTCGTCTTCCCCGCCCTTACGTCTCTCCGTACCCGAGCTTACGTCTCTTTGTTCACTCTTGCCGCTCTCACTCTTCCCGGCCTGCCTGCAGCACCATCAACCAGCGGTCGGCCAGCCGTAAGCGCGGCGTCGCCTAGCCGTAGCCGAGTCGACGTATTGGAGCTTCTGATCCGCTTTGGCTACGTGCTTACGTTAGGTTGACGCCTGTTTGACGGCGGCGAGGCGAAAGGCGATACGGTGACGATCCCTTTCTGAGTTGATATGTGTGCTATGACCTTAAGCCGTTGGTCCCGCCTGTCATTCGTATATTTTTGACAGTCGTTGTAGGGAGTCAGTAACTGGGTAGTGGAGGTCAGATAGGCAGCCTCACCGTGTAAAATCCTGGTATTCAGCTGCATCCGGTTAGACTGAAAGCCGACCCCAACATAGTTGGGAAAAGGCTAAGTAGTTTGATCGAAGAGTAGTAGGCTCCTGTATAGAAAGTGCATTGATAACGAGCACGGCTTCTAATCTTGAGGACTTCTTTACCGATTTCAAACGAAATGTAATTAAAATTATTAATTTTTAAATAGTAGTCCTAATTAATTGTTTCGAGTTACATTAATTTTTTCTTAATGTCGTAAGTGTATTGTTTTATTATTAATTAGTGACCTATAGAGGCCTATAAGTTGAGTTGCATATAGTGGACATCTAACGTAAAGTCTCAATAGTAAATACCTACATGGGTAAAGGGAAGAAATCGGATATCTATGCGAAGAAACATTAAAACTTTCGATTTATTTCTTATATTACACCAAAAAGTAATGTTCCCGTCGAGTATACAACGTAAGCCATAAAAATAACAACCAAGGACCTAGTTGATTGTTGAAAAACAAAATGCTACGTTTTATTTGAGCCGACAACAGTACGCGGGGTAAATTGAAACGCGGGTTGGGGGACAGGAATTGGCAAGTTTGAGCACCACGCTGAACCATTCCGGGGATTTGTCGGACCCTCGTAAAATGCTCTTCGGAAACGGGCAGAGTTCCCGGAGGTTTATC
The DNA here is from genome assembly GCA_947508005.1 of Amphipoea lucens. Taxonomy (NCBI): domain Eukaryota; kingdom Metazoa; phylum Arthropoda; class Insecta; order Lepidoptera; family Noctuidae; genus Amphipoea; species Amphipoea lucens. Next base: position 14,883,316 of record OX382358.1, on the reverse strand, counting down.
TTATTTTGAAAAGCCTCCGCACGGAAAGATGACGCGGCGGTTACGAGAGCGCCCGGCGGTCGTTCGAAATGCGTTATGGAAAATTCTCGTGATGTGAGCACTCGGTTAACTCCTTGGTAAGTCAGTAATGGTTTTTGTCTGACGCGGTTATTGACGGAGACTTGATCCTATTTAATGATTTGCGTGATGAACTGTGACAAAGAAAATGATTAGGTTGGCTTGCTTGGAGTAAGGTCTTGATCTCAAGAGATATGGAAAACTCTTCAGCTTCACAATTTCGGAAATAATCAGGTTTTAAAACATTGAATATCTTTTTAAGAATGTCATATAGGTTATTCTTTTTAGCGTGTCTATGGCAAAAATAAAACGAACGAAAAAATATATAATTTTTTAAATTTCTTTTTCCTAAAATTCAGCAGCGCAAATACCGTTCGCTGACGCAGCCATTCGGTCCTCACGTATGTATAGAGGTAAACTCTAATATTTAAGCTTGATTCGCCTAGTGTTGTAGTTTCGATAAATTTATTTTTCGAGTACTGTTTCACAATACATTTGGGAAATGGGATTTTGCAGTGCGTCTCGACGTAATGACGGCTTGCCACGTGACTTTGCTCCGAATACAACGTCTTTCCTTTGTTACTATCTCAATTGTAGAACAGAAACGTCGAAAACCTGACAATACTCAGCTATTATTAAACAACATTACGGTATGGTTCGGTGCTCACACAAATTAGGTTCCTTTATGTAATTAATTTAGATATAAACTGCCTCAGCAGTTTATAATAACATCGTAATTTTATGTTGTCAGGAGATTTAAGAAATGTACAGTCAACAAAAGAGATAAGTATGCAGGATCGTCGGATATAGTTGAAGTTTAGTAAGAAACCAATGGATGTTCTCGAATAAAATTTAATTATATTAATAGAAAACAAACAGCTCATTTATCAAATTAAATTTCAGTCGACAACATCCATCGGTTTCTTACTAAACTTCAACTATATCCGACGATCCTGCATACTTATCTCTTTTATTGACTGTACAAATAAAAAATTGAGAGAAAGCCTTTTAAATGTCGGTAAACAAAATAAAGTATTCTTAGCTCTGTGATCTCGAAACCGTAAGCAAAAGCGTGGCACGTTCCCTGGCTTTACCCTTTGTCTGCCAGGGACGATGTTTTATGCAACAACATTTTCTCATTTTGAACTCCAGTTAGCGTCTTTTTCAACAAAAGTCTTTAATTATGACAAACATCAGTCTTTCCTATGCGGCAGCATGCTACGGGTAATATCAGAGTTCGCATGCGGGAGATATCTTCTATCTATCTTTAACTGGGACGTTGGCCCCAGTGTCCCAAAATACATCGTTGTAAAGTCAGGGAAATTAATTCTTAAGAAAATTGACTACTAATTGAAATTGTCTGTATATTTAAATCATAAATCTGAAGCCCAAAAGTCGGACAACCAGTCTTACCAAGGGGTATCGTATTACCCAGTAACTGGGTTGTGGAGGTCAGATAGGCAGTCGCTCCATGTAAAATACTGGTATTCAGCTGCATCCGCTTCGAATGGAAGCCGACCCCAACATAGTTGGGAAAAGGCTATGCAGATTATGATTCAAATCATAACATTGATTCATTGACAACTGTATGGAATGGTTATTGAGCGGCAACGGCAGATTGAGCGGTGGCAATTTACTTAACAAAACAAATGTTTTGTTACGCTTGCGACTTTTAGACCAATGAGCAGTCCAAATGGACTGCTCATTGGTCTAAAAGTCGCAAGCGCTACTACTGGGCATGAAGTCCTGGGTTCGAGTCCCGGGTCGGGCAAAGTGTTATTCGGTTTTTCCGTCTGGAATTTCTCAATAGCAACCCAGAGTCTGGATTGATTGAGCCCGGTGGATAACAATAGGCTGCATGCCGGTGGATAACATGCACAGACTGCGGATCGCCAAGCGTTGTGTGGGACGCCCCCAACGACCATACCGTTGGACGCCCCCGGCTAGATGGACCGACGACCTAAAAAAGGTGGTTGGGACATGGATGCGGATGGCGGAGGACAGGGTGTTGTGGCGCATCATGGGAGAGAGCTATGTCTAGCAGTGGACTGTGATAGGCTGAGTTGATTGATTGAAACATAAATGGCGAAATATAGGTGTACTATATGTACACCTTTGCCAAAGCCTTCGGGGAACACACGCGTATTTTTATGATATGTTAAATTTCCCTGACTATAAATTCAAAGTTCTTGTTACTAAGCTTCACGCATCATTGTCACGGGTAGCCAGCGGGGACATGTTCTCCTAACGAGGGTAGCACAGCGATCTCCAAGTCATGTAGTACATACACCCGCAGGGTTACCGTGTTAAAGTGCGATCCAAGTTACTGAGTAGCCTTTGTGTTACCGTCAAATGTAGCACGTGGACTGTATACAGTGTATGTAGACGTGTTTGCGATTTAAATACAAAAGATTTAGGAAAAAATGAAATTTGCATGCCTCAAGGCGTAATATGGTTGATCTATGCTCTATTTTTTTTTTAACAACTTTATGTAATTACCCATATTAGCAAATAAAAGATTTTGAATTTGAATTTGAAAAAAATGCAGAGCAGTGGTGGCCCAACGGCGCGACTTACGAGTAATAGGTCGTAGGTTCAAACACAGGCTTTATTTTGTGTAAATAATTTCATCATTACTGCTCTCAAAACGGTGAAGGAAAACATCGTGAGGAAACCGGCATATCCTAGAATAAAAATATCGAAAACATGTGGCATCTACCAAAAAGCACTGGTCCTGCGTGGTGAATTACGGCCCGCTCCCGCTCACCAGAAGGAGGCCTGTGTCCTAGCAGTGGGAACAATATAGGCTGATTATGTATTATATAAGGATTTTTTTTTAATACACCTAGGTGTATTAAAACATTTTAAAATTACCTAGGTACTTAAATAGGGAATGAAAGGAGGTAATACAATACGGCACGTGGAAGGTTTGGATTTCGTAATCAATAACGACTTTTAATATATGTAAGGGCAATTTACACTTTATCAGAATTATATTTTCGAGTCGTTTGGGATTGAAACCCTCGGGCCATGAGGTCCGAGTGCTCATGGTCTTTTTAAGGAAATTTCAAAACGGCTGGTTGACACTTCCCGTGACCCAAGGACTGGCTTTTACCTTGGCCAAAGGCTGAGCATTGCCATACAACGTGGTAATGCCGCCAGTCTCTTGGGTACTTTACCAGTCGACAGCGATGCGGATGAATTTTTCGACGCTATTTTAGTTTGTGTATAGTTTTAGTTAAGTTAGGTTTTAATTTTGTTATTTTTGTTAATTAAAGATATATGTACCTATTATTCAGTATACTTATATTATACTAGCTGCGCCCCGCGGTTTCACCCGCGTAAGTTTCGATCCTGTGGGAATATCGGGATAAAAACTATCCTATGTCCTTTCCCGGGACTCAAACTATCTCTATACCAAATTTCATCGAAATCGGTTCAGTAGTTTAGGCGTGAAGAAAAGACAGACAGACAGACAGAGTTACTTTCGCATTTATAATATTAGTTTGGATTTGGATAAATAAAAGAAGTAAGTACCTTTATCAGAAGAGGTCTTGTTGTCCTCTGAAGCGTGGGTATGCGGGCGAGGAGTTGTAAGTAAATTAATGTCAATAATATTCTCAACTAGCGCGACTTCGTAAGCGTGATGTGTTTTGTTCCCCTGACCCACCCTGTCGCAAGGCATCGTCTGCCCGCGCTATTACTTTGTTTTAGCTTTGCATCCAACTTTTTCTTTTTGCTGGCGTGATGCTAAGTAGCCTTCCTCATGAATTGGGCTATCAAAATCAACAAAATTTTTTCGGAACCGACTGGCAGTTTCAGAGATTAGCACGTTCAAACAAACAAACAAAAAAAAAAACTCTTTAGCTTTATTATTCTTATAATCATCTATCTTTATAATCGTAAGTTTCTGATCACATTAGGGAATGAACAATAATGTAAACGACGTTCCATTGAGTAAGTGAGGCGCGAGCGCAAATCAATCAACTCATTGCATTGCAAGGGTAATCACAACGATCACCATTATCACAGGCGCCATAAATCAATGCCGGCTTCGAACCTTCTCCGCGATCTTTTCTTTGACGGGGAGCCGCCTCCTCAGTACTCGGGGTTACGTCAAGTTGACAGCTTTCAAAATCGTTCTAAAATCATTTCTGAAGAGTTACCTACAGTTTGATATTAAAGTACAAATTGTATCTGTTAAGGTAGCATGTTTTCTAAAAAACTAAACTGAAACCTTATAAACCTAAATAAAGCAAAGTCAATTCACAACTATCGTACTTTAACAAAACTCATAAAGTTCCACGAAATTAGAAAACTACCACATACAAGCACACAAGTCTGTGACGCAAGTAAGTACGTCACAATTCTCAGGTTGGCAACGCTTGTCGAGTCGTGAAGACGTGCAGTCTGGCTATAATGAAGACGCCGTTTAATTAACTTCAGAGATGCCGCGGCCCTCGAACTTGGGCGTTTGCTGAAGAAATAATAATGAGCCGACAGCCGCCACGCTTCACTGCACGCCAAGTGTGAAAACTGTGAACTACTTTTATTTTCTTAGGAAATTAATGGACTTTTTGGCCTGACACGCGCCGAATGTTTTGTTTTTTATTATTATTTAAGTATGTATTTATTCTAAATCTGTAGTAACAGTAACATACATAAAGTCTGCCACACTGCAATAGATTACATATTTTGAGTTTTGAAAATGAATTTGCTTGTGTAAATAACAGTAAATAAACTATAATAAATATATGTACAGTCGACATATAAGCATTTTCGCCAACGACTTGAGGCTTGTGACAAACATATCTATCGACATATTGAGAGATAATGTTTTTGAAGAACTCTTTTAAGTTGGTCATGCAAGATCAGTTTTGGGGGTTGCTCATTCACGAACGTTGGTACTAGATACCTTCCTGTGCGCTTACGAAAGTGGTTGTAGGGGTGCAGACCGAAATGAAACTTGAAAATATGTTTAACTTCTTTTAATTAAAATATAAATAAAAAATACACTTCTTAGCTCGTTACTTCATCTTGCTCGCCTTTAATCGCAATCTTTTCAAATCTGAAACTCACTCGTGTTTTAAGTTTTTTTTTTAAATAGCTACAGACCATACAGATAATATCAATTAAAAATAAATTAAATTAATTAATTTTCAGGTAGAAGTGTTATTATTGTCAGAGCATTAGTTTTTGGCATACTTGCAGACATTTTGTTTAAGACATTCTTGGCTCAAAGTCTACACATAAACAATACATATTTACTATGCTCACGCAACATTCAAAAGCGATTTTCTCCTAAAGTATTGATAGAAATGTTATGGTGTTACGAACATAGGGTTTTAGAAACCAAAGAAATAGGTCGTTTCTCAAAGCTGTCATCATTATTTCACGACAAAATCACTTTTGAATTTTTCTCGTAACTGTACTTTGGTACGTTGTTTTCCCACTTATTTCCAAGCAGCCTGCTATAAATAACTTCTAATTCGAAGATAATTAAAGCCTTTTAAGTTAGGGGGGCTTAGTTAGCTATAAGCGCCTTACCAACCTACCGATAATATTAATAAACAAACAATGGGAGTTAAGTTACAAAATACAACAAACGTGGCGTTTGTTCTCTTTGTTACGGCTTCATTATAACATAAAGAGTTCGTAACGCGTTGTTACTTCAAAATATATTTACAAGTCAGATTTTAAGCTTCATTAGACCGTGTTACCAGTGATGTAACATAATATGTTAATTTAGAAGCCTGGGTGTTTTAGAAGCTAGTCTCCAAAACTCCTTGCGGACAACTTAAACACCCAGGCTTCGGAGTTGAAAGCTGGCGAGTGCCAATGCTAATCGCATTACGATTCATAGTAGCCCGCGAAATTTAAAGTTTCTTACGTTTTTTGCAATTTGTAGGTCCAATCCTATTGGTTGATATTTCATGAAATAATTATTCAATAGGATTACCTATATTGAACTTAGAGGGTTGTATTGATGATTTTAATAATTATAATTCTGTAAAGTTCAATTCGTTACGCTCGCGAGTCATATTTTAATCAATATACAACATTATACTAGAGCTTTCCCCTTAACTTGGACAACACATTATTACTTTGAAAGAAGACATTCAAGCCCAAGGTAATGAATTCTTGAGTCTACCTACTGTGAATGTGATGTAGATTTGTAAACTATTTTCTATTTTATTAAATAAGTATCTGGTACTTGTTGACAAGCCAACTCTGTCCTCCCATACCTATTAACACTGTAATTAAAAACATTTGTAAATAATTTGAAACATTGTAAAAGCCAATTATTTTTAAAAGAGTAACCGTGAAGTTTCTTGCAATTTCTTCTTCTTCTTCATGGGAAATGACCAAACTTAAATCACAGCAAAACTTTTTGTTTCACATAAACCTATGATAGGTTTATGTGAAACACAAAAAATATAAGTGATTTTAACTGGCCTTTACTTTACCCTGCAGTAGAGATATTTCATCATGAAAAACATGAATTATTTATTAATAACAATTTACTTTCAATAATTACTCAAAAATAATAGTTAATTAAATGTCAATAAACTGTTTTGTAAATTGTGTACCATTTATGCAAATCTCGGACACCGATAGTGACTCAGTGTATGAATAATAGTTTTGTTTAACACCGATAAGCACGAATGACAACAATACATTGTGTAAATAACTATATAAATACCGGTTAAATAAATATGCAACTGTCGCGATGAACTAAATACCCGGAATATTTAAACAATGCGATAACTGTTCAGCGACACACGTGCTACAGGATGATTCATTCTACATATGTTCTATTATTAACATTAAGTAGTTTATTTAAATATGACCTTAGTTTTCTTTCGTTTTCTTAATAATTTTCACGAAAACTAGTCTAGCCAGTCAAAAAGAAATCAGTTTAACAACTGGTCAAGTAGCGGTATCTGGTATACAGGCTGAATTTTCTAAGTGGGCGTGGATGACCAAATCCGAAGCTATGAGGAATAGCGAAAAGTACTCAAAGGAGTCACGTGCTCGATTTTTATGAAAACTAAAACTGCATCATTGGATTTTTGAAAAATCAATATTTCTAGCCAGGAATCGAACCCGTTGATTTTGAAAAAAAAATACACACGCACCGTATTATTACACAATTCAATAGTGTCGCTAATAAGGATCGAATTCTGGGAAGTAATGACATACGGCAAACTAAAGGAAAGTGTTGGATTAATTGATGTAACTATGAGGAATACCTAATAGTTTCGGATTTGGCCATCCACACCCACTTGAAAAATTCACCCTGTATACATACATAAATATGATAAGTCCAAAAACCTGATTTTACACTATGAGCATAATGCATACAATTCGGATTTCGGATTCGGATTTTGGATTCGGATTTCGGATTCGGATCAAACTGTTACATGTACTTACAGCAGCAGGAGACTTAGAAAGAATAGAGCAAACAAAAAACAGTTTAAAAAATGAGTATGAGTGATGTAAAAACAGAAAAAAAAAAACTAATTTTGGACATATTACGTATATACCAAACTCCAAAGATATTACGCATGCAAATGTATTGATTTTACCGACCGTAATAAATAAGTTTAGATTTCCGAAAAAAACTATGTAAAACTAAGTTATTTCTGCGGTTGTGACAGAAAATCCAAACTAATATTATAAATGCGAAAGTAACTCTGTCTGTCTGTCTGTCTTTTCTTCACGCCTAAACTACTGAACCGATTTCGATGAAATTTGGTATAGAGATTGTTTGAGTCCCGGGAAAGGACATAGGATAGTTTTTGTCCCGATATTCCCACGGGATCGAAACTTACGCGGGTGAAACCGCGGGGCGCAGCTAGTATTACATATTTCAAAAGCAATGAACTCATATAGCAAAGGAATCATCATAATCGTTTTGATTATGGGATCCTATACAGGCATACCTGCATACTATTTTATTTTTCGTGCCAATACATATATGGGGAGTGCCATAAATAGGGACGAAAAATAAAAAAAATAACGCAGATGATTGATTGATAGTTTTTTTAATAGCTTTTCCATTTTCATCGATAGTGTAGTCTCCGAGTAAAATGCTTGTGCCATATCCAGCCAGACAGACTGACATGCTGACAGACGGACTTGACGAAATTATAAGGGTTTCGTTTTTGCCACTTCGCTACGGAACCCTCATCATCAGCCTATAATGTTCCCACTGCTGGGACACAGGCCTCCTCTCTGTGAGAGGGAGTGGGCCGTAATCCACCACGCGGGCCCAGTGCGGGTTGGTAGATGTCACATGTCTTTGAATTTTTGGTTCTAGGACATGCCGGTTTCCTCACGATGTTTTCCTTCACCGTTTTGAGAGCAGTGGTGATGAAATAATTTTACAAAAAGTAAAGCGCCTGTCTGGGTTCGAACCTACGACCTACAACTCGTAAGTCGCGGCCGATACCACTGGGCCACCACTGCTCTCCGTAGGTAGTATATTTCACAGAATTAATTTCCATCTTTCTGAATACTAAAACTACATTAGTGACAAAATAATTTAATTTCAAACATTTCTGTGGTCATATTTATGTAAGTACAGTGAGCATCAAAAGTGAAGACATTTGACATTTTTTTTTTGACATTTTGGAATTCCAACAGTTACTTTTTCTCACAGCATGTACAGAATAGTTCCTGCATTTTCTCCTCCACCTATAAGTACTGTTATTAGCTACCAAGTTATCTTTCAAAACTTTGTTGTACAACGATTACTGAATACTAACTTTAGAAGCTAACGGTACCTTTCATGTTTATAAAGTGCACTGAAATTATTTTTTTATTTATTAAAAGAACTTTGAACTTCTTAGTGTAATGAGAGATGTCTACGTTTATTTAATTATATTATTAAAGCGTTGCAAATGTTTTACTTTGATGTACAAAGAAAACTCAAGAAGTGCTCTCGACTTGGCAAAGTAAGTATGTACCTCCATACCTATGTACTTAAAAAATATTGTGTTTACATATCTCATAATCCGCATTCACGATTTATTTGCCAAAAATGTAAACAAATATGAGTGTATGGAAAAATAACTTTAAATCCTACACCATAAAGTTCAGTTTACGCTACAACTTCAAACATTTTTATATCTTTTTCAATTATAGTGCTAGTCACTTTGAAATCAACTTGATTCCCATTAAGGGGATTACATGACCTAAAGCGCGGTCACTGTCGGACTGCATAGAAAAGAAAGAGAAGCGCGATGACACAACCCTGGTAATTTATTGCAAAATATGAAGCAATTATCTATTTACAAAAAATCGATTGTTTAGACTAAAAAATTAAAGCACCAGTGCTTTTATTATGTTGCTTGTAGAATAATCGGACAACAAATCAGAATGATTGTATATTATATTAGTATAGTTTTTATTGTAAAAAGAAAGTTTTTAGAGGTACCTATCTTCATGATTTTTTTCTATCATATCAAATTAGTTGTATTATGTTTGCAATACACCGATACACTATCTAACTAGCATATATCCTGAAGAATATCATATATGTATTTTCTGTTTTTGTTTACTGTAGTCGATCATATACTTTTAGGCATTATAAAACTTGCGTTTAGGTCCAGTAGTCCCCTTAAAATAAAGTTGATATTTGTTTAACTTTAAATAATATTATTTTGAAACATAAGTTTGTATAGACTTTACATAAAGTCACGCCTTCTTCCCATGGGGTTAGGCAGAAACCACAGAATGTCTCCTGCTACTGAAAGTTATTTGCTAAGTATCGCCTACAACAGTGGAAGAGCGCTTATGTCCTTTGGTTCAAATAGGTTTTCATTTTTACCGACTTCACAAAAAGGAGGAGGTACTATGTTCGGATGTTTGTATGTTTTTTTTTTTTTGTATGTTTGTTCATCGAATACTCCGCCAATTGTCGACGGGTTTTCAAAATTATTTTTTTGTTCGAAAGTAGATAGTTCGGAGGTGGCCCCACTGTCACCAAGTTAGGATCTGATGATGGGATCTTAGAGAAATCGAGGGCAACCCTAAAATTTTATAGGCTCACTTATTGTTTTTCGCATATTTTATGAAGTATCTTGTGTATTTGCGTATGGTTGTCACCATCTCAGACAGCTGGGCTGATAATGGAAGGTACAACTCCTTAACAGTAAGAAGTTACTCGAACAGGCAAGGACTGTTTTAGTAAATTGTTTTGATGTTTGATAGGGCATTTGCCACATTTGGTCTCATGACCATCAAGTCATGACCTGATGCTGCAGTCAGGATAGTCTGCAGAGTACCTAACTCCTCGACAACTAACAGCAGATATATCGTGTTTAGGCTCATTGAAAAGGGCTCGATGTGTGGATAAACGTACTGTTAATGAGGAACACCGAAGTACATAGAGACCTGATGCTGAAGCCAGGAGCATCAGAAAAAGTACAAACCTTGAAATTACAGCACCGTAGTCGTGTTTGGGCTCATTTTAAACAGGACTAAATTATAAGTTCAATGCAATGTTGACATAAGTCTGGCCTGATGCTGCAGCCAGGATTATCAGCATCTAGTCTAAAAACATCAGGTCAGGATTTGATGATGGGATCCTGGAGAAATCGAAGGAACTCTTCAAATATTATAGGCACACCTATAGCGATTTGGGTATTTTTTATAGTAACTCGTGCATTTGCTCTCGGAAAGCACCATTTGGTGAAGTGGAACTGATGATGAAGACCACAGATGGCCACCGGAACTACTCAATAATATCTAAGTATTTCACGAGTTGCGATTCGATTACTTTAATATGGTTGCTAAGCAATTTATGCTCGTCACAATGTGAATGGTGATATGGAGCTGATGGTGGACCTGGAGAACTCCTCAACAATTAACTTCCCTGCATCGGGAAAAGCAATATTTTGTTTGTAAAAGGCGATGAGCACTAGGCTATTGTAACTTAGATAAATTATAAGCAGATCCACTAAAAAGCGTGAAATAAAAACTTTTTAAGAAAAAAAAACTACTTCCAAAAAAAAACAATACAAAGTAAAAAATAACTTTAATTTCGGACGTCGGTGGCAAAAAACTAAAATACAGATCCAAAGACACCGACTTCCGAAATAAGTTATTTTTCACTTTGTAGTGTTTTTTTGGAAGTCGGTTTTTTTTTCTTAAAAAGTTTTTTATCATTTTATTTATCATAGGTAAATATTATATTTTTTTTATAATATATATATTATTTTATAATAAATATTATATTTATTATATATATTTCGTGAATGTTAGAACTATACAGGCCTTGTAGACTGCAGATTTGTAGACCATTTAGACGCCAGCACATCAAGCTACCCGAAACTTTAAAACTTTTTCAATCAACATCTTATACCTTAGCTATAAAGTCGAAAATCGATTAAAGAAATTTGACAGATTGAAGTCGCTTGATGTGCGTCTGTACAATAAATGTGTGTAATAAAATATTTTGATTATGATGTCAGAAAAATCTGTTCATAGAAACAAGTGTCATAAAATGTATCACCATAAGTACTAATTACAAGAAATTGTTCCATATTTTTGAACAAATAAATTATACTAGTATACTTATGGTGTGATCCTTTTACCTACTTCGTTAACGTTCATACATTTTTATTTTACTTTAGTGTAGGTGCTTAAATATTATTTTATATAAATGAGTAAGAATTTGTTTTTGCAACGCGGTTTTCCTGTTATGTTAAGTTTTAGTGGACATTAACCAGGGTTATCGTTGAGGTATTACTGGAAATGAATAATAAATACAGTACTATGTTTATTATAAATTTTTAGGGTTCCGTACCCAAAAGATGCCGACGGGACACTATTGCCTCCGCTGTCCGTCCGTCTGTCTGTCTACCTGTCTGTCAGTTTTCAAAGAGTGTGTATTTCTAGCAAAAAATAATAAAAATAAAGTTAAACATTAAAGGGAGACCCCCTTTAATGTTTACAAGAAACGTGTTTTTTTGAGCGTTTTTGGGTTGTGGTACGGATCCTTCAGTGCGAGTCAGACTCGCACTTTGCCAGTTTCTTGTCATTCCACAACGAGCCATACAAGACAGCATATAACCCCGGTTGATGACTGCTTAAACAGTAAAAGATAGTCATTTGTCTAAACATATTTTTAGGTAGGGACAGTTTTATCTCATGAAGCGACGCGCGCTTTACTTGTGTTAACCAAGAGTGCGCAAACACACTGTGAATGTGTGCGTAAAGACAGAGGGTACTGAGAGCGTCAGCACATAACACACACATACACATTTCCGACTTCGCCCGAGACTCGGACGGTATCGAGAGCTCCTGCCCTTACACACATAATGTACAGCGTGTTTGCACACTTGTTAACCCATAGATATCCGAGAGATATGCCTTCACTGTATATTTGTTCAAGTTCAAGTGTCGCCACATTTTCCCACTCCGGAAACTCCCACAAAAACAAAAGAAATAGATACGGCACACATGATCAAATTGGGCGGCTTTTTTGGCACACACACAAGAAAATAAGCGTAACACTTTTGTGCTATCTTATTGCACACATGCTCAAAAGGGGCGGGCACTAGAAAGTATAGACACAGTCACGGAATGCACACATGCAACTCTAGCATCAACTAGGGAAGATGGGTTAATATAAATATTTGATCGATAAAAATATCGATAGATATCAACTACAAAAAAGAGGAGTGTTTTTGGGTGTATTTTGTATTATTTATTTTTCCTGCTTTCAACGTGGTATATTAATAAAAAACCAATAAAACCAAATCACGTAATAATATAATATATTTGTTTGCAAATGACATTTAAGTAAATAAGTAGTTTCTTTAGTTTCTCTCTTACGTAAAATTAAAACTATTTAACTATCGATCATAAAACAACAATTCAAATAACCTATTGAACATTTAATAAAAAAACGTTTATTAAAATAAACAGGTTCTTAATAATTAATTAAAATCTAGCCTATAAGACGAACAAGCAATTTTAATCTAAATTTTTTACATAATAATTATTACCCGAATGCTGCGAAGCCCAAAAGGAGGGTTTTTTAACCTTTTAACCGCTTACGTCGGAATAATCCAACAAATATTTTCGTGTCCATTCCGCCAGAGTCGTATATATACAACCAAATAACACAGCTCGTTTAATCTGTATTATTATTACATCATCACAGCTCGTTTCATCGGTATTTATTGTTCGTTTTTTTTTTTTTGTCGGGCGCTGGGGGCACGACAACTGATATAAAGTCCGGCGGTTAAAAGGTTAAAACTTAGAATAGTGTTGATTATTGGTACTTTACAAAAGTACAGAACAAATTACAGATTGGTTTGAGGGAAACCAATTATTTTTCCTGCCTGTTGCATCTATCCATTTATTTTTAATTTCTGGATCTTTCGGGAAACTGAAAAAAATAATTATTAATTCTTGTAAAATTACAATTTATCGATAGCAATATCTCAGCGCTACGCATCACTAATGCATCATTTGACACGATCCATGTCAAATGACGTTGCTAGGCAATTTTCTCATGTCATCACAATAATATTTCACAACGAAATATTTGTAAAATTCTTAAATAATATAATTAGTGCAGTGATTTTTTACTTACCGGTGGTAGGACACGCCGCTTGTCTTAAGGTTTGTTGTGACTGATCTATTTTTGCAAATAAGGACGGAAAAATTCGGCATTTTGTAAAAATACGAAATGACACCACACGTTTCGATACAAACATATGACTACGGCGCTTACTGCCGTCGCGCAACTCGCGCATCTAACATACGCCCAGATTACAAGTTATGGCCATGGTATTATATAATTGTACCATGGTTATGGCCTTTTATAGAGGCGACGTGCGCCACGCCTCCATGCCATATCCCTCGATATCCGTGTGTTAACCACAAGTAAAGCGCGCGTTGCTTCGTGAGCTTAACATACTGTACTTGATTACAGAAATCTGATAAGTCTTTGCAAAGTGAATTCTTTACTCAATTTGTTTTAAAATATTTTCCAACGTTAATAAAACCGACTGAAGTAGTCTCAAGAATTTTCTTTAGTCGTAACTGATATCTTATCCAAAATCACTACTGTCTACTTTAATTAAGGACAAGAATTTTAATGAGGATTATCTGAGCCAAAAAAACCTTTGCTAAATATTCAAACATTTCAAGAAATTCTGCTGAGAAGCTGATAGTGTTGCCAAAAGTTCGTCGCTGTTAAAACTTTATGATAATTAGTGAGTCGCTGGAGCTAATTCAAAGATCAAGCCGCAGATAGCAGTTCGTCGCCAGATGTAATATTGTAGCCTCGTGTAACACTCGAGAATCTCCACGACTGTAACTGAACAAATAAGTTTCAAACTTAATTGAGGCTTCTCTGGAACCGCGTTTAGTTTTACTCAATCATCATTCTCCTGCCCTTATCGCAATTTACATAATCATACATAATCAGCCTATAACATTCCCACTGCTGGGATACAGGCCTCCTCTCTGTGAGAGGGAATGGGCCGTAATCCAACACGTGGGCCCAGTGCGGGTTGGTAGATGTCACATGTCTTCGAATTTTTGGTTCTAGGACATGCCGGTTTCCTCACGATGTTTTCCTTCATCGTTTTCCCAATTTATTTTTACTCAATATAATCTTGATATAGACTGGGTTAGTACTTAGTTGACACATTCGAATTAAACTAAGAAACATTTCTAATTTGAGGTTTCATTGCCATTGCACTTAACAGCTATAGTTTGTTATTAAATCGCAGTGCTACAACGTTACCTAATGACGAACCGACAGTGCCAACATAATGTGAATAATTTCGAAAAGCGTAATTTTTCCACGATTACGCTGCCACTAAATCTTCGGAACTCGTTAATCGAAGTTTCTGCAAGTACTTGGTGGCTGACGCCAACTGCCTTTGGCACAGCCCCGCCTCTGCGCGACGCCAATTTAAATGATAAAACTCGGATCCCTCAAAGGATAAAATTCAGATTATTCCGCCCAAAACTAAATTAAAAATCTCCTTTTCAAAAAAGTGGGGCCAGCCATCGTGCCTAGATACACTCGGCCTTTATGACCTAAACATTTTTAATTACGAAGCGGTATTTGCTTCAATAAACATCAATTTAGTTTTGGTTTTAAGTGAGTTTGTTTAAATCAAAGCATATCGTATAAAATAATTTAACTGTACTGAAATGTAGGGTATTACCGCTTCATCTACTTCAAACATATGAGTAATTAGTTTGATAAAACATGAATAATCAATTAATGTTATGAATCTGTTTTTCATTTTGATATTAACTTTGTTATCTCGTTCTCGTGTTACTGTGATGATATTACTTTTTGTTAGGAATGGTCTCGGTGGTCTACAGCTTTGTGTTTTTAGCCGTTTTGCTAATAAAGGTAAGCCACCGGTGCATAAGAAATGTTAAAGGGAATATTTTAACAGTCACAGCTAATTGATTTCAATGTAGGGGGTAGGGGTTGATTAAAATTGTATGGTATACCACTTGCAAAAGAGTATGTAACTTATATGACATTTAGTTAAATGAATAAAGGAAATAATTTTCGTTTTCAAGTTCCACATTTTTTAATCTGTATCCATTAAGGAAATTATACATATTTCAATTTTATTTAATTCCATACAAACGATTTATTTTTGCAAAATATCTATCTGAATCTATTAATTCATCTATCTTATTCAAATCCATACAAAAGCGAGCGCAAACTGCAAAATCTACATGTGTTCTTGGCACCTTCATTTCAATAGTTCTATTCACGCCACCATACCGTCTGTAAAACTCTTGAATTCAAATGTTACTGTTTTCGGAATAAGTTCACGTAGAATTTTAAAATTCATACAGACAGACGAATGCTAGAGTATATAAAGTAGGTATTGATCTAGGTACATAGGTACACTACGCGCATGGAGTTTTAAAACCTAGTTTTGCCGCAGAGGTAGTTAAGGAACCCCTCTCTCTGTAAAAAAGATGGATCCGACACGTTTCAACCAGATATCTAATCGTAAAAAGTTAGAAGTACTTACTTAGGTTTTCTCGATGTAATTTGAAAAGTTGAAATGCCTAGTTGAAATAAATACTTCGTTTTAAAGTTATCGTATTTTATCGTAGTTTTAAAAGGAGCTATGTTAATTTTAATCGAACAAGTGAAAAGAGCTATCGCTCTTTTCATTCTTCATCATTCCTAAGTGGCTCATGCGTTAAGAGGATGGTCATGATCTCCAATCAAAGCTTGTGACATTTATGACCTTTTTACAGTCTATATGGAAGGCCATTTTCAGTCCTGCATGATTAAATCACATGTCATTTGTTTAACATAGACAATGATAATAAGATTATAATCTTTTCATAAAATAAAAACGAAATCCTGTTCGTTGGTAAGCGCATCACTTGAGAACAGCTGGAGCCATTTGACTGTTTCTTATTTTAGTATGTTCGTAACAGCCCGCAGTAGGTTTTTACTTCTTTAAAATTTGAAAAGTTTCCCTAAAAATATTAAATTCGGTAAAAACAGAACGTCCTTTTTGTATAAGTTTTTTGTATGAAAGAAAGAAAATACGTTTATTTGTGGTAAACATGACGCCAAAAGAACATAAACACAAAAAAAAGACAAAAGCACTCCGGGAGTGCCGACACAAGTGGGTACTTGAACAATTACGTGTGTATTTTTTTAATCTTCATATAAACAAAACACAAACAGAATACTTTGCCATCACTCACTGAAATATCGGAAACACATTAAAACCGAGTACATCCCGAGGACAGCCGAACACATCCGAAGCGGTGTCAGTTACGGTTATAGGGGCGCGAATTCAATGGTTTTTTCCCAACTCAAAAAATGGCCAACGCGTCTAAAGAAGACGCCTCTTCAAAAATGAATGAATTATTGAAAATTGGACAGGGGAACATCTGTCGGGTGAGCTAGTGGTAGGTATATAAGGATTATAAAGTAGTAGGTACTCCAGAGATATGCCAGAGGGCGTACATATGCTTGTAATTAAATTGGTGCCTATAACATGATATTTCCTTTCTAGCTTTGTATATTTCTGCTCTTCTGAATAATAACTTAGGCAGCACCAACACCCTAATTATGAGGGGTAGTCACCCCCTCTACCTGCATAGCTAAAAGGCGAAAATGTACACTTTTTGTATAGTTTGTGGTGACACAAGAGTGGTTATAGGAACAGGAATTTATCAATACTTCGCCTGCACGTAGGTTTGTAAACAAAATATATTTTATTTTAAACTAATATATCAGCAATACAATTACCATAATCAAACATTTAATGTAAATTGCATAGTAGATATTGTGCAATGAATTAACCGTCAACTAGCAATAATTGGTGTATCATTAATTGGTCATCAATTGTATATAGTAGCTGGTACCTATGATTGTGTTATATTGATGGAGGGAGACATTGATTTTATCATTGCACAAGCTTCTGCCCGTGACTTAGTCCGCGTGAAATTTCACCCTCCGCCCATTCACCCTCTTAGGGGTGGAATTTCGAAAAACCCTTTCTTAGTGGATACCTACTCTTCATAAAGAACACACCCTCCAAATTTCATGTATCTAGAACCAGCGGTTTAGGCTGTGCGTTGATATATCAGTCAGTCAGGACTTTGAATTTTATATATATAGATTGTGTGGTTTAGGAGTACAATACAGGGTCAAATAAAATTAGCTAGCGAAACTCTGCATACGTGATGCGATATCTAAACATAACATAACATAATCAGCCTATAATGTTCCCACTGTTGGGACACAGGCCTCCTCTCGGTGTGAGGGAGTGGGCCGTAATCGACCACGCGGGCCCAGTGCGGGTTGGCAGACGTCACATGTCTTCGAATTTTTGGTTCTAGGACATGCCGGTTTTCTCACGATGTTTTCCTTCACCGTTTTGAGAGCAGTGGTGATGAAGTTATTTACACAAAGTAAAGCGCCTGTCTGGGTTCGAACCTACGACACACCTCGTAAGTTGCGGCCACCATTGACCTCTTACTGATATCTAAACACGAAAAATAATAAAAAAGATTCGATGTTTTTTTTATGGTAACATTCTTACGTCCACAAAATATAAAATAACCTATATTATAACTATTATTAGATTTTTAACTTTATCGCTAAAGCATAAAGTTCAAAGTTGATTGGGAAAATTTGACAGTTTCGGGTAGCTTGATGTGCTGGCGTCTGTACCCACACTGGGACACAGGCCTCCTCTCTTTTGAGAGGCAGTAGGCTGTAATCTACCACGCCGGCCCAGCGCGGGTTATTAGCTGTCACTTGTCTTCGAAGTTTTAGTTCAAGGACACGCCGATTTCCTTACGATGTCTTTCTTCACAGTTTTGAGAGCAATTTACACAAAGTAAGGCGCCTGTCTGGGTTCAAACCCACCACCTACAACTCGCAAGTCAGGGCCGTCACCATTGGGCTTCCATTGCTCTACCATTATTGTAAGTGCCGCTGTAAAGAATTGAATACTGTTAGTGATCCCACTTCCAAATTATCCGCTACATGAACTTAAATTCCACGCATATGAGTGGGTTCTATGCAATCGATTTAGTATCGAATATCAATCGATATCACCAAAGACAACAGCTTACTAATATAATTCAAACATTGCTTACCTCACCAGTCTTTTAGTCTCGATGCCTACTTTTGTGATTACGTAAAATAATTAAAAGTTATTTCAAGACCTGCAATGCAGATGTCAGTGAGTGAGCGATCTCCGCATCGGGAATGGCTTTGGGAGCATTAAAAACGAGTGAATTACATATTGTTCTTCCGTCACATATATTTAATTTGTCACACGCATTTATCTTACCTTGGGCCGTGTAGGATTTATGTAATTGTTAAGTGGAGAACTATTTATGGTGTAATGGAAGATAGGTATTGGACTTATTTAAACTTAGTAATACCTTTTCTAAGAGGTAGATTGCTACATTGAGCAGTGGTGGACCAGTGATAATGGTCTTACGCTTTGAAAGTCGTAAGTTCGAACCCAGACAGGTGCTTTACTTTGTGTAAATTATTTCATCACCATTGCTCTCAAAACGGTGAACGAAAACATCGTGAGAAAACCGGCATGTTCTAGAACCAACAATTCGAAGACATGTGACATCGACCTATCCGCACTGGGCCCGCGTGGTGGATTACAGCCCACTCCCTCCCGAAGAGAGGAGACTGTGTCCCAACAGTGGGAACGTTATAGGCTGTTGTTATGTAGATTGCTACAGGGGTAATCTATTTTTCTATATCTAATACTAGCTGCACCCCGCGATTTTACCCGCGTACAAGATGATCCTGTGGGAATATCGGGATAAAAAGTAGCCTATATGTTAATCCAGGGTGTCAGCTACCTCCATACAAAATTTTATCAAATTCGGTCCAGCCGTTTGAGCGTGAAGAAGTAACAAACATATAAACACACACACTCACAAACTTTCGCCTTTATAATATTAGTGTGATAACTATCCTGTATTGTCCCCCTGCAGGGCAAAGGATTTCCTCTCCGTTCCTCACACAATTCTGTCTTTTGCTAGTACCGGCCAGTCCTTTTGGTAGGAGTCAGGATCGTCCAGCCATCTTCGCCTTGGCCTGCCGCGATGGCGTCGTGCGTTTTGTGGGACCCAACCGTTGGTTCTTTTAGCCCATTTGTCATCTGCCATGCAGCGGACATGTCCAGCCCAGGATTAATCTACCTATTGAT
This sequence comes from Amphipoea lucens, assembly GCA_947508005.1. Classification (NCBI taxonomy): domain Eukaryota; kingdom Metazoa; phylum Arthropoda; class Insecta; order Lepidoptera; family Noctuidae; genus Amphipoea; species Amphipoea lucens. The sequence goes on along the minus strand of OX382358.1, from coordinate 14,863,535 downwards.
ATCTCTCGGACGGAAGCACTGTCCTATCCTAGTCTTCCCATCTTTAAGAAAAAAAAAATTATTAAGTACAGAATTTTTGCTTCCTAAATTGAATTTTATTTTAGTAATCTATTGCGACTTAGGCTTATATCTCACTAAGACACCTTCCTTAGGTCCTTAGACTTAATTGTGCAACCAGGATGCATGACGCTCATATTTACAACAAAAGATGCATGATTTATACTTACCTATAATTGTTATTCTACAACACAATCAGTATAGGTACCTCTGTTTCACTCAAACATTCCCAGCATTTTGCACGATCTCAACAAAACCAACGCTGGAAGTGCCATGCAAATAACACGATCGGATAAAAGATCTAAATATTGTACCAACTGTAACAGGTTGCCGGTCCATCGGAGTACATCGAAACAATCTGTTTCGAACTGACGCTCACTACTTCCGCAGCTTTGTAAAGTAATTGATACATCTGTGTTTATCTTTTCCTGGATCGGTGGGAGAATCAATATGGTTACAATGTTTCAAGGAATTAATGATGTGGGAATCTTTTTAGGAAAATAAATGTCTACAGACATAAGCGCAGGTATAGTCTATGGATCTGGTGCCATAGGTATCGATCATGCACGTCAGAGTGTATAATATACCATGGTACAATTATATACTTTAATATACTAGCTTTTGCCCGCGGGGATTTTGTTGGCAACTCCAACAAACTATATTTTTTATAATTAATTTCCTGTTCTTTATGTCAAACTGCTGTCATTTCAGTCTGCAATAAAATCCGCTCCACTCACGTAACGCCATAAAGCCTGCCTTTTTATTTCTGCTTCCACACCATAGATATATGAAAGAAGGAGATATGCCCGGTAGTTGAAAATGTATCAGAACCCGATGTCGCTAGGTTTGCCCCACCGCCGCGCCACTACTACAGATGTAGTTTAGTAAAAGCAATAGATACAAAGTCGCGCACACTCTTGCAATTCATAAATCAGAACGTACTACACAATCAATTATAAACCTTAACTCATCAAACACAGCGTGCATTTTACCATGCACCGTACAACTCACTCACACAAAAACATCTATCGCTATCGTTGTGCTGTGCAAAAGCAATTTATTTTACACATACGCTAGTGATTGACTAAATCGGAAAGTTATCGACTCTTTAATTCATTATTGTACTAAGAAAAATAAAGGGTCATGAAAATAAAATAAATAAAAAACTATATGTCCAGAACATATTATTATATTATAAATCAATAAAAAGTAGCTAAAAAAATTATTGAAGTTAATAAAAAAAATTAACTTTATTTTTCATTTTCTCAAGGGCCTTCCAACCATTTAAACGTCATCTTTTCAGGTTCGGGTTTCGGGTTCCCAATTTTACTTATTTTTTTAATGCCAATCGGGACTTTATGTACACTCACATTATATGACGTGAAGTGTCCGGTTCTAAAGTACTTTAATCTCGAAGAAAAATGGCCATAGAAAATGCTTTCCGCAACAAAATAGCTTAATTCACGTTAATTCTCGGCCCTACTAAATTGTGATAGGAGTTTTTTCAAAATAGCTCATTTCTAGAACATTTTGTATGGAAATTTTGTTAATACGTATTAAAATGGCTTATTTCTAATCTGGTATCACAGGTTATTTTGGAGGGTTGAAAGATAGCTTTAATATCTGGAAGTGGATCCGCAAATATATTTTTATACATTGGCAACACTTTTTATTTGACTACGGCCAATTAAAAAAATATTAAACGTCATGTGTCACCTTGCTGTCAACTTCTCAATACTTTCATGTCAAGGCTGAGTGTCAAGGTGAAAAATATTTTCTTGTATCGTTGCTCGTTGGTGTTTTTGTTGCTAATCCGAATAATTCTGAGTAAATAACGGTGCATAATGGCAGATAAGACCGTGGAGGAGTTAAATTCAGGCACCAGAAAAAGGAAATCAGGACACAAAATGGCTTATTTCTTAGGAGTGCTGAAACAAAACATCTTATTTCTTGGAGTTTGCGACTAAATGGCTTATTTCCTTAAATCATATGATAATAACTCATAATTTAGAGTATTAAAAAAAATATATACACTGTGAAACGATCTATTAACGTACCTAGATTATGTACATAGAAGTTTGTTACTAAAAATATTCATATATGAAAAGTTTTCGTATTTTTCTTGGTCCTGAAAAAAATGACCATACAGAAATAAGCCATTTTGAAAAGTCACTCCTCTTCTATAAACCGGGTTAAAATGATTGACAAATTGAAAAATTAACTATAATAGCAATATATTCGTTGAGCAATCGACGTTGTTGTCGATAGCCTACGTTAGTGGACATTCATAACCACATCACTATCTCGCCGCAAGACACAGCGGCTGTACTATGCGACGCTCGGCGACAATGAAATATCGTTTTGTAATTTTTACATTGCTTGCTGTTCACTTAACGACATACTGAGTGGCTAGTGGTTAAGAAGCAATGTATTTGCTGCAAAAATAGTACAGCCGCTGCGATATTTGAAAACAAAAATAACGTAGTAAAAGCAAGAAATATTTTACGCTTTGTTGTTTTTCATGATTTTAAAGACAAATACAGTAAAATACTTTTACTTATATATGGTAAGTGATTCCACGAGATACAAGGATTTTATTTTGACTTCGTTTTTTACAGGAAACCACTGAACAACTCGGCATTTTTATATTTTATCACGATCACAGTCAAAAGCGCACTAGTTCGCGGAGACGGCCATTCGCCTAGTACAAGCGCATGTTGCTCATGACGCGTGGACACAGACACGCCCCCTTGCCACTTCTCCTGTTTTTTACATTTCTATGTTCCACACCATCAAATACCTCAAGAACCTGCCCTGCTGCAATACTCCAACAGATTGCGGAAAGCACCATACGTGTTAATTCAGGCTATAAACTATCTGTGTGCCACACATCGAGGTAATAATGTAAGTAAATATTACCTCAATGCACCATTGAGGTAATATTTACACATTCAAATCCATTCAGTCATTTTTGCGCCAGTCTAGAACATACACCAGACAGGTTACAAGTTTATTTAGACTATATTATTATAATAATATGCATAGATTATGTTCAACAAAATATCTACATTAGAAGAACTAATTAAATTACAAAAAGAAAATAATACAGAAACGTATTTGATTTAAAATTATCTACCAACATAGTATACTCTGCGCATCAGACCCCGCACGAAATAATATACTTGCCGCGAATATAGTTTATAGTTTAATTAACTGACGATGTTATTAAATCTTATTAACCAAACAATTATTCCCTTTACATTTCAAATACCCAATTAAATTCTATATACGAGAGTAAATTCGAATATAAATTCTATTTGCTAAAACTCTCTAGGTACCTACACATAATGATGACGCGTTTGTGCCAACAAAGGAGGCATTCAAATAGGTTTGAATTCAATCATAATTCGGATCAGTGTCAGACCTTACAAATAGAAGGCGGGTAGTATTTGTACAGTTCGCACACATTATAAGAAGATGTAGAAGGTACATTTAACCTAAGCGCACATTATAGCGCCTCATCATGATCATCATCATTTCAGCCGAAAGACGTCCACTGCTGGACATACGCCTCCCCTAAGCACCTCGTGGAAGGCCTTCCAATGCTACGTCTTCCGGTACGCGGTCGCCACTCCAGAACCTTTCGGCCCCATCGGCCATCTGTTCTGCGAGCAATGTGCCCTGCCTACTGCCACTATAGCGCCTCGCATTGCAGAAATACGCCAAAGCACATTAGGAGCAGTGACGCGCCGCGCCGCAACGCAGTAGATAATTGTTTCAGACAGATTCAAATTTCGAATTTGAACATTTTGTATGGACCGTCGCACACACAGGCGGGCCATTGCATTGCATTAGCCGCAAAAATACGTGCGTTGCGCTGTAGCCTGGCTGTAGTTCTAGCTCAAAGCCTTTATTTCAATTAAACCATTTACAGGCACTTTTGGATTGTCAAAATGTTGGTCAGTTAGTTGGAAAGTTGAAGCTAGTGTGCATACAAAATGTACTTACTATAAGGAGGATTTTCGTAAGGCGTTGCGATGCGGCCGAATATGCGCAAGCCTTTAATGAGATCTCGGAATAACAAAAGAAAAACGATGTAAAATGTGGATAAACATTGTTTCGTCTCGGTCTGCAATCACGAATGGATTTGCACGCTCACGTTATTTTATGTTTTAACGGTTTTTATTATATTTTTATTCCAATAAGCACGTGTTTTTGTAAGTCTAATTCATTTTTAAAAAATTCTTTGTTCTTTGTAGCAATATTTTTTTTCGAAAAGTTTCTTTTTCTGTGGCATGTTGATGACAGAACTTTTTGTTTTTCTTTATCTTTTTTTGATGGTTTGATCTCATTGTAACACATGAACATGTCACCCTCATAGGAAACCTTTGTTACGTGCATTAGTTGTTGCATAAATCGTCATCGTCGTCAATGGATTTTCTTTTTTTTTACTGAGCACTTAGCAATGTGCTAGCCTACAATTTGTTTATTTCTCTACGTTAGAGCCTAAAAAATCGGATTAAACCTTCTCTCACATATTTTCGTGGTTCCCGTCACGCCAACACCTACGAAAGGCTGGATCTTTGCCAGCGGGGACCGCGCTGTTTGAAGTACCGACGTGCATTTACTAGATTTATTAGATAAGATTTATATTGAAAAGTGTACGTATCTCCTTCTTTCTTGCATTCCCAGGCATATTGCCAGGGATTGGTTTGCTTAGAAGAATTGGGGAGCTCGTTAGATATTGTAACCTTCAAATTCTGTCTCTGCAGTACCCGTTTTTAACCGACTTCTAAAAAAGGAGGAGGTTCTCAATTCGAATGTTTGTATTTTTTTTTGAAGTGAAAACTTCTTTAGCGGCGTTGCACACTTTTTGTAATGGGGAAAAAATGTTAAACTCGCGTCAGGACATCGCGTCAGGACACGTGACCGTCAGGAGAGATTCCCCCGCCCCCCCCCCTCTTTCTACGGCGGCGGCGCCAACCGAAGTGAACCAAGTGAGACACGATAATGGATGGATGGATGGATGGATGGATGGACGGACGGACGGACGGGCGGACGGACGGACGGTGACGGTGACGGTGACGGGCGGACGGTGACGGTGACGGTGACGGTGACGGTGATGGTGACGGTGACGGTGACGGTGACGGTGATGGTGTCGGTGACGGTGGCAGTGACGGTGACGGTGACGGTGACGATGTCGGTGACGGTGTCGGTGACGGTGACGGTGACGGTGACGGTGACGGTGACGGTGATGGTGACGGTGACGGTGACGGTGACGGTGTCGGTGACGGTGGCAGTGACGGTGACGGTGACGTTGACGGTGACGGTGACGGTGTCGGTGACGGTGACGGTGACGGTGACGGTGACGGTGACGGTGACGGTGACGGTGACGGTGATGGTGACGGTGACGGTGACGGTGACGGTGACGGTGATGGTGGACGTGGATGTGGATGGATGGATAGACAGCTGATGGCTCGACCGTCTGTGTAGTAGCCACACTGCTGTGTATTCGTAAAATTCGTGTATATAAAGTGTTAAAATTGCACAAAGTGTTGTGAAATTGAACAAAGTGCATCGATTAATAAAAAAAGTGACGCAGAAATAGTGAAAAAAAATTAGTTATATTAATTCAATTCATAATTGATTTATTTCAACGTTAATATTCAAGTTTTCACTTCTGCCGGCACTCCCGGAGTGCAACCCGTCTTTTTTTTTTTATGTTTGTTCGCGCATAACTCCGTTGCTTGCCAACCGATTTGAAAAATTATTTTTATTTTTTGTTGGAAAGGGTATACTTCCCAAATGGTCCCATGAAAATTTTATCGAAATCGGACGAGCGGTTTTTGAAAAATCAACAAAAATCTAAAAATGTATCTACATTGTCTACATTAACGATCTTTTTGTTTACTTTTTTGTAGGGTAGGTACAACTAAAAAGTGAAAAATAAAAACTTTTTTACAAAAAAAAAAACAACCGACTTCAAAAAAAAAAACACTACAAAGTGATAAATAACTTTAATTTCGGAAGTCGGTGTCAAAAAACGAAAATGCGGAACCAACGACGCCGACTTCCGAAATTAAAGTTATTTATCACTTTGTAGTGTTTTTTTTTGAAGTCGGTTGTTTTTTTTTTGTAATAAAGTTTTTATTCCAATCCAGTAAGTAGGTAGGAGTTTCGTCGATAAAATAATGTACAAAACAAAAAAAAACTGCTCTAGGTAGACCACCGTGGGATCCCTTCTTTTCGCATAATGTTCTTTTTCCTAATATACTTTGGCATAACTATTTTGGCATAATTTGTTTTGTCATAATAATACTTTGCCATTTTTTTTGGCATACAGTTTATGTTGGCATAATTATTTTGAAGGCTAATGTGTTTTGGCATAAATTTAATTCGCATAATACTAAACGACTTCAGGGGCACCCCAAGGTTCGGTTTGGTTGGGTTCCTTTAAACCCCGCAGACAGAAATGGGAGCCCCGCGCAGCGGGGCTCCGTCGACCTGACGTCGTTAGAGATAAAACGAGCATGCTAAATGTATGCTTTAGAATGTTATGCTTAATCATTATTATGATTAGAGAAATTATGCTTAAAAAAAATTATGCGTAAGCTGTTATGCGTAAATAATGTTATGAGAAAATATAATTAGGAGAAACAAAAGTATGCCAAGTTATATTAGGTCTTAAAATTTTATGCAAATGGATAGGGAACCGACCACCGTGCACCGGCAAGAAAAAGTGCCCGTTGTCCACCCAGATGAACTAAGCAGGTGGACCACAACCGAATCCTGTAAAAATCATCTACCTATGTCGTAGATATCATACCATCTAATCATTTGATCGATATAATTTATTGAGGACTAGCAGGGTAATTGCGTAACACACTATCAATAGCAATGGCTTTAATTTTGACAGTTCAATAACATTAATTGCGTTATTTACGTTGTTAATCAGATATACTTTTCGAACATATAAAGCAACGGATTAGTTATATCCTTCAAAATAATTCAGATTGTGAATGATAGTGTGTAACGCAATTGTAATGTGTGTAAGCCGTTGGTCCCAGCTGTCATTCGTCGATTTTTGGCAGTCGTTACGGGTATTCAGAAGCCCGAAAGTCTGACAATCAGTCTTACCAAGGGGTATCATATTGCCCACTAACTGGGTTGTGTAGGTCAGATAGGCAGTCGCTCCATGTAAAATACTGATATTCAGCTGCATCCGGTTAGACTGGAAGCCGACCCCAACATACTTAGTTGGGAAAAGGCTAGGCAGATGATGATTGTGTAACGCAATTAGGATGCTGATAATGTTATTCATACTAACTGCTTACACCACTAACGTGACATTTTGGCAGCACATGGAAAACATTGTTGGTCCTGAGCTGTACAGATTAAAACCCATAAAAGATTTAAATCAAAGGATTGACGCGGCCTAGGCTCGCGTGATGTATTCATTTAAAAAAATCTCTAGTAAAATGTCACTGAAAAAACAGGTCTTTGTTTGTTAAAAAGTACCTCCAATGAATGGTGACAGTTGGTACTTTTGCAAGTCAGGAGTGCCGCGACCAATATATCAGGTTCACTTTAAAAATCCGTTGGAATAATCTGGTTTCTTTTTGCCATTTTCAGATAAACATGAAAACTCCATCGAGGTAAGTATGGTTGTTGTATTCACAACTTTTATTCAGAAAAAAATATTAACGTACGTAATCGCTTCCTTTACTGTGAAATTATGTGGTTAGGGGAAGCTTAGATCATACTTTATATGGCATGTTATGACTACAGTTGTTTTTTTCATTCCCCGATTCTTTACATTATTTTGGTATCTTTGTTTTCTCAATTATTTTAGCGTGAGTGGTTGAAAATGTTATTATCAGCTGTAATTTCAGATATTCTGTGTAGGTACCTTTACTTTTTCAGTATCTGAAATGGAAGGCAAGGAAAACCTTGGTTTCTTTCAAGATTTCTCACGAGATTAGCCAATTTTCGGCGTATTTTAACATTTTGGTAACTGGCAAGATTCATGCAGTCTCGACTGAATTTAGAATTGTTTAACCCGTGTGATATTTTCCCAAAATAAAGGCTTGAATAGAAGAGTAGCCGCGTAGCTTTGGTACGTAAGTAAATATAAACAAGAATATTAATTTAGGGCGGAATCGGGAGGAGGTTAATTAAAACACTTTCCCGCAACTCCAAAGGGATTGTCTTCTAAGTATTTTGGCAACACAAAGCTTTAATAGATTCGATTATAAATTTAAATTTCATGGCTTAGAAGAAAAAGACGTGAATAGAGGAGAAACAGTCTTGGAATTATAATTATTCATTTAAAGCCTCCCACGTTTATTGCTGACTGGAGCCTGTTTTCTAGGAATTTCGTTCGTCTACGCTTTTAGTTTTTATAATGAAAGCTTTAAATGAAAGGAAACAAGTGTGTGAGTGTGTTGTGACGCAGTCTGGGGGAGGCCCATGTCCAGCAGTGGACTGCGATAGGCTGAGTTGATGGGTTTGATTTGAAAGAAATGATGTAAAAATTAGGGATTCGGGATTGGAACTGTGCCCAATAAATAAGATGGATTGTGTACTCGTACCTATTATGTCTTATTGAGACCTAATTCTAATAATATTAGCAAATAAATATGACAACTTGCTTCTACCCTGGGAATACTAAATGCGGCAGGAACAATAAATTAGTCCTGTTTTTGTTGCTTTTACTGATCTTTATCAGCCGTTTGTGTCACTGTAGTCTGGGCCACTAAATGCTTGATTTAAAAACGGCAAGGGACACTTCCGTAATTATCTACAAACTAATTTGCAAGCCAACGAAACTACCGCCTGGTTAAAGAGCACAATGTGAACATGCAAAAACTTTAATTATCTTACCGCTTTGCAAGCATGCCGTAACAATTTAAAAAATAATTTGTTTGTGGATGTAAACAAGAAGCAGAGATACACCACGCCGCACTTTATGCATTCATACGCGAATGTAACAGAAAAATCTCGGTTTAATATACATAATGTAGTCATATTTACATAAATACGTAGGAGTCCCGTCTTATCGCGGGGCATCGGACTCTCGAAACGCGCGCGACACGCGGCTTCGCTATGAAATCTGCATAAATTTGCAGTTTTCTTGTTGTTATACACGATTTATGATGTGGAAAATTGTTTATTTATTGCTATTTTTCTTTATAGCATGTATATTTCAACGTTATGAAAGTTTACTTCTCTGTCTGCGGCTTTATTTGAGTCAACTGTGGACACCGGAGATGAGGCTGCTTGTTTTTATTTTCAGCAGAAAAATGGGGAATATGAATAGTGTATGTTATTGAACCGATTTTGAGAAACGAGGTGTTATCGAATATGGTGACGCATTTGTTCGCCGCTCTACATGGTAATATTTTTCCGTCTGGTTTTGAAGTTGCCTTTTAAAAGCAAGCTAGCTTTCAAGTTTATCTTTTATTTCAAGTTCTAGAAACCTGGAAAAATATTTTTGTGACGCTGTATAACTTTGAGTTCCACAATTTGTCTTTCACGTAGCTTCCGTAATAATCCAGAGATCCTCATCTAAGTGACAAATAATTGAATTATACAGGTCTGCACAAAGGTTCTGCGACGAAAGTAACTTTCATTTGTTCATAACGTGACATTACACGTACATTTTCTTAAACCCTCATAATGTTACCAGCGTTTGTGTAATAAAAGAATAATAAGGAACAGAGATGGGAGGTATGGTGGTATAATGTCAGAGCTTCAGCGTTTAATCTACGCACTTAGGAGTATGATTGTGGGTACGGCACTTTATTTCTACACGCCAGGTAGTCGGGTCCTGTAGGAATGGTTACGTGAATAAATGGTCTCAATTCCGAGCCTGGATAGAATCATAGCGGTCGGTAGTGGCCGACGTAATTTTATTATAGGAGGGTATGTGTGAGCAATGAATATAGTACATAATATGCTTAGCCCGTGAGAAAATTGTGTATATTTGATGTTGTAGCAAATGTAAAACTAAATATTACGAATTTATGATGTCTTTTTGACTTGTTATCAGTCGCTTTTTAGGTCGAATATTGAGCAGATTCTTAAGGACATTTTAACTCGTAAAAACACACGTATCAGATTTTATAATGTGGCTTAAATCAAACTCAACTTAATGATTTTCTTACTATATAACAATGGGAGTACCTATATGTATAACAAAGTTTGTAGGTCATGGCTCTTCAACTGAACAAAATTGTAATAGCATAACAATAAGAGACTATTATTATTGTCCATATTTTCACGTAAAATCAACGCTGAAGCAAACAATAGGTAATAATTTTGATGTTACAGAGACGTTGCGAGTTGGGCTTATCTTAACAATAGAATTTACGATTTAATTGTCTTATGTAAAGGCTGATAACAATGACATTAAGAGAAACGACCGAAGGTCTAAATTGAACGTTTTCCATTAAATATTGATTGTTATTAATGTATTTATTTTGACATACCTATTGTTTGGACATATTGTTGTTTTGATCAATAATATCGATGAAAATGATAATCAGAATTGATCATACTTATCAAATCCATGAAGAAAATGGTGACTTAGATGTTTATTACAAAAGGAATCGAGCGCCCGATGAGATTTCTCATCGGCGAAAATGGCGAACTTCCATACAAACTGTCATTCCCCATTTAACGCCTTTAGGGGATTAAATTTTCAAACATCCCAGCGCTGTAGGCTGTGCGCTGCAGTCCGTTAGTAAATTTAATTATTTTATTAAGAAGACGGTTGCGCACTTCAACGATTTTCCGAAATCTCTGTATTTAATATTTATGTTAGCATTTTTGTGTACACTTTCGAATAGACCTACTGATGATGTTAGGGGTCAACGTTGACTGCTGATGCGTTGCCCAACTTAGCGACATTGTAGAAAATCTTATCTGCCGAACCGTTTTTCTGATTACTGCATCGAGACTTGATCTACCTTTAAAATCAGAACGTGGAAATGCCTGGCTGCAGTAATAAATAGGTATGGTTGTAGTATTTACCAGAAAAGACTCTTTCACTTTGTTTTATTAGGTACTGTCGTCGTCTTTTAAAACTTGAAGTACGTACACTTATAGGTACTTACGAGCACGTACCTAATTCTAAGCGAGACTTTTACGTTTATCCAATTACAGATGAGTATTCAATGTTTTTCTATGAGTATTTTTCTTTCAAGTCAGTACGTTTATTCGTGTATAAATAAAAGTTTTCGACGACTTCATTTAACTTGAATAATAGGGTTGGATATAAAAGAACTTTTGATAGTTTTACAGAGTTTTAATGAAATTAGTTATTTGCTGAAGCTATTGCAGAACATTTTACAAAAGGTTGGTTTTCAAATAAAATGCTGGTTTATTCAACTTGAATTGTGATTTTAGTTTTCAATGATTTTGCTCTTTTGTTTTAAAAAGAAAGAGATAAAGCTTCGAAGAAAGAAAAAGCTTTGGAAACATAGCTTCTTAAATTAAAACAGGGGAATTGGAACGGAATAGTTTGCTGCACCGGACGACGTCATTACGTCAGCGCCGGCTGTCGCTGAAAACCAGCGCTGGGGCTCTGTCCTGCATAGGGTCGCAGCATAATGCTGACCGATAGCCGTTTTGCGTGGATGTGACGCATGTTTCCTCCTACCTTTTTTTTTTTTTTGTGTTTATGTTCTTTTTGCGTCATTTTCACCGCAAATAAACGAATTTTCTTTCTTTCTTTCTTTCTTCTAGGTGAGACTAATGAGAATTTCTAAGAGCTGATAGTATTAGCCAAATAGGCTGCATGCTACTCTGAGGATGCCATGTGGAGAGGCGAAACACGTGTCGTCTCTCCTATCATATCGGGTTAGATTGTATGTTGCTTTTATATACTACCTTGTAATCGCTGCATAATCAGACTATTATGTTCCCACTGCTGGGAGGCCTCCTCTCTGTGAGAGAGAGTGGGCCATAATCCACCAATCCGGGCCCAATGCGAGTTGGTGGATGTCACAGGTCTTCGAGTTTTTGGTTGTCGAATGTTCTGCATGTGTATAATTTTGCAGGCCTGAAGTAGTTTCTGCTTCCAACCTTAGTAAAGTAATACTGTAATTGGAATTGTGTACGCCAGAATGAAGATATTGAAGTTATTAATTAGAATATAGAGCCTGAAAACCATAGAGATTTCTCCCCTTTTCAATCAGCATAAAAACTTCATGAAACAATTTGCATCATTTATTCCCCAATGGAAGTCGAAGCCAATAAATTATCATAATTGTTTTTAGAAGCAGCTAGAAGGATGCTATATATTTCGTTTATTATTTACAACCATTTTCAATGGGCTGAAACAACGAGTGTAAATCAGAAGGACGGAGGTACAACGGAGATTTATTACATTTCTTTAGAGTCCCCCAGGAGGAATACAGGATACCTTTCTATTACGTACTTTCTGATTGTGTATTTGTTTTCTCATTTGTAACAATTACAAAAGCTGGCAAGAAACGGGATAGAGTTGTTGTGAAGTTGTGTACAGTGAAACTTTGTTTGATTTTGGTGTTTAGTAGATTTAAACGTTGCTTTTGGGAACAGGAAATTTGGATTTTACATAGCATCACGCCTAAAATTACCCGAAGGGTTTAACCACATTTCACCCGTTATGTTTTTATTTATTTATTAAGGTACACCAACAGCTTCTATGTACTTATACATTTTCTTAAGTACTATAATCACAAGTCTCAGTCTTACACAGTCGCCAATTGCAGGTTTACCAGCAATCTCGGAAATAAGTGATTAATATGTTTTGGTCCCAAGTTGGGGCGAGCCTATTGCCAACAACCGGGCACAAATCCAGATTCCGGGCTGTTACTGAGAAAAAATTCCGGATGGAAAATCTCAATAGCACTTTGCCCGATCTGGGAATCGAAGCCAGGATCTCATGCTCGGCAGTAGCGCTTGCAGCCATTGGATCACCGAGGCAGTCAGATAATTTGTCACTATGTTTGACGTGCTAGCGGCTAGGAGTAACCTACTCAAGTTTGCCCCAATGTCACGAGCCGCACGTATTATTATTAACCTTATTACAGTATCGGAGGATATATTTGGGCAAAACCTGCCGAGAATTATTCAAAAGTCACAATAATTAATCATTGTTGCCGCATTTCATTAAAATTTCCTAAGGAGTCTGTGCAAATTGGCTTCAGCCCCTCGTACACCTTCTAAAGGACCGGGACCTCATAGTCCAAAGATATGTAAAAAAATCATTGATCATCAATCATTGATTTTATTATCAATGATTAATTTATCATTCATTCATCTTTTTTTTATTAAATTTTAAGTGTTTTTATATTCTAATATTTAAAATATAATTTATGTGTATTTAGTTAAATAAAGGAAATAATAATTAATGAAAAGGGTCTGTTAGTATGAACTTTGTTGCAATATATATATGGCAAGTGATTTTATTTTATTTTTTGTAAAGGCATAGACAATTGACATTGTGACTTATAACATCGCCTTGGATGATTCTATAAAGGTGTTATAATTGTGGTTTAAATAAATAAATGTCTTGTTTATACCTTTTTGTTGGGAATTTTGTCGTAGTTGGGACTTTCTTTTTCCTTTAAATTATTTTGGGGTTGCTCAGGAGCAGCGCTTGTGACCAATGAGACAGATTTCGATTTTAAAAGGGAATAAATGCATTATTCTTTGGCAATAGCATGCGTTCTCAACTTGCAAGCCATGTCTATTCTGTGCACTAAGTTTAGTGTGCAACTCCTGCTCATTGAAGCATACCTACGTGTATTGAAAACAACGGATGTATGATTCACAACTTCACACAACCATTTTTATTAAAATCAAATACATAAAGCTTTCCTTTCAACAAACTCAAACAAAGAACGCCGACGCAATAACAGAACAAAAGCATCAAAACACCTTGCTCCCACAACGATAGCTTACAAGTATCAAAACACCTCGCTCCCACAACGATAGCTTACAACGTCTATTTACAAATCCATTTAGTTCAATATTCGCGTGAACAATATTTTCCGTTGTCAATTGTCACCATACCGCACCGTGTTATTGAATTATGACTATCTAAACACGGTACTATTGGAAAGCGAGACCATAAATTCGGGGGAGAGTTGTTCCCGATAATTTATGTACTTAGAAACTTGGAAACGTCCGTACACAGACTTATTCATGTTCCCCCTAAGTTAATCACTTGACACAGCAGGGAATTCATAAACACGCTTAACGGAAATTGGCTATATAATAAGGAATCAATGGGCGGAAACTCGCGGTTCGCTGTTTGATCTGCGCCTGATTTTCGAATATGTCATAAGGTAAACGCGGGTGAAGTCGACAGTGACCCAGAAGTCGTCAAATTGTCTAAAAACATCAATATCTTTTTCTACTAAACATTTAACTGGCTTATTTTTATGGCAACATATTTTTGATAACATATTGCACAATTAAAATAAAACACTGAGTTTTAACTTTAATGGTGGCTGAGATATCACGGTTAAAAAGTGTGTCCCACAATTTTTTCATTTTTTTGCAAGTTTAGCTGCTAAATGTCAAACTCGGCACGTAGTTTTGTGTTTTGATTTACGAACCTTCTGTGGGGTATGTGGTAAGTCTGATTGTTTGATGAATTAGTTAAGTTAATTTGCTAATGATATAACTTGAAGTTTAGAACACTTTTATCATAAAAGTATATTTTTTTTAACGTGACATCTATTGGTACTTAAAAATTCCTACTTGACCCAAATCTCGTCATTTTAAGTACTTTTTTGACGATTACTGGGACACGCTTAATACTTGCCTCTAAACTCGTCATATTGTAAATATTTTCAACTTTATTGCTAAAGCATAAGGTTCAAAGTTGATTGGGAAAATTTGACAGTTTCGGGTAGCTTGATGTGCTGACGTCTGTACAAAGATAATAAGGTTTGGGCTACATTCGATGATAAAACTGTGTTTCTCTTAGGGGCTGTCTCCACGAGCGAGAGAATCGCGGCAATATTATCGTCGGCCCCTTAAGCTGTTTTCGCTTCGCTTACTTGAGTAAGCGTGCTCTGCTTAGTTGTCGCGTCATTGGGCTCGCTTCGCTACCTCGGCCCGAAACTGTGCTCGCGCGTCACTAGTGATAGAGCTCGCTTCGCTCGCTCTTGTCATGTGTAAGTGCGTTCGGCTCACTCGTGTCGAAGGTGGGCTCGCTTCGCTTGCTGGTTTAAGAAGCTGTTAAGATTAGCAAGAGAAGTAAGTCCATCTTCTGATTAAGCGAGCTCATCGTGTAATTAAGCGTGCTCATCGTGTAATTAAGCGTGCTTTGCTTATTTGTATCTACGAGGGGCTCGCTTCGCACGCTGTATCGTAGGCTCGCTCCACTCGTTCGGCCCGTAAAAAGTATTCTCAATTCTAACCTAAACTGCCTTACTGGGAAAGCTATAATAATGAGCTGTAATAAGCCCTGGATAATTGATGGTAGTTTTTCAACAGTACCTCACTCAGGTCGAGTGTGGATATTACAGTTCCAATCAAATACTCACATATACAGGAATATTTTTTTATCACCATCCAAATTTGTACAGGGTGTTCTACCCATGAATATGAAAAACTTTCAATATGGAATCAACTCTGAAATCACGAAAAAAAATCAGCTGTTTCATACATTTTGGTCAAGTAGGTATTAAACTTTTGTATTAAACAGCTGATTTTTTTTCGTGATTTCAGAGTTGGTCCCATAGTGAAAGTTGTTCATATTCATGGGCAGAACACCCTGTATAAATTTGGATGGTGATAAAAAATCTTCCTGTATCAAGGTGTCTTCTACTAAGTCTTTTGCCGTTGAATCTTCCTAATGTTCTCGTAATCTTCACACATACTTGCACGATGACAGGTCGGGGCGCCGTCCATTAATAACATGGCGATTGGCGATGATTTTAGGTACTACCCTAGTTTTTGAATTCGCTCATAAGTATATTTTGTAGGCTTATTGTGTTTCTTATGATTTAAAACTTTCTTTGGTTGGCTTTTGGCTGGGCTGATACTAGTCGGAGGTGCGGCGAATGTACAAGTATCTCCCGGGCGCCGGACTCATGGTACTAGAAGGAACAGTGAGATTTTAGTCGGTAGGAGTCCGACATAACCCTCAGTTCTTCCCAGACGGAGGGTATCCATGAGGATTTCCCCACGAAAAAAAAGGCTCATTGCATTTAATATACCTTTCACCGTATGTGATATTTTGCAGTTCTAAGCAGATTTGCGGTCTATATGAGACGATATCTTTAACTTTTATGCTACTTGCTGCAGATTTTCCTAAGTTTACTGATTTTGCCGTAGCTATTGTATTTGCTTAGTACTAGGCTTTTTTTGAGGCTCATTGAATTCTTTTTGATGCAAGCTTACTTTTATTGAGATATTTTTCATTTTTGGCCAGACTAACGGCCGATATGAGATGACATATTTTGAAATTATTTTGCTATTGTCAACTTCAAATGCATGTTTAACTCGGCCAATATTTCTGTTGATTCTCTTTAGGCCCTAGAAGTGCTGTGTCAATTCTTGACAATGGCACCTAGTAGCTAAAAATTTGTTTGCGAATTAAAATTTCGACGCATAGTAAAAAGGAGGGTCGGGCCCACTGCACTTGCGATGTGACGTCAAACACAAATTAGATCCTGCTTCAAAATTGGTACAATTATTACCCATATATTGTATGCTCAATCATTACCGAAGCATTCTCGTAGTTATAAGCGGCTGAAATATTAAATGTTATTGTCGGTCAGACATATTGAATTTACCACTGAGTGCAGTGACGATTTCACGTCAACAGGCCTAAAACACAAAGTGACAGTGAAATAAAATTTATTATTACTTAGAACTTCTGAGACCATTTCTTCAGCTGTTTTTAGGGTTCCGTAGTCAACTAGGAACCCTTATAGTTTCGCCATGTCTGTCTGTCCGTCCGTCCGTCCGTCCGTCCGTCTGTCCGTCCTCGCTTAATCTCTGTGACCGTTAGCACTAGAAAGCTGAAATTTGGTACCAATATGTATATCAATCACGCCGACAAAGTGGTAAAATAAAAATTGGAAAAAAATGTTTTATTAGGGTAGCCCCCCTATATGTAAAGTGGGAAGTGATTTTTTTTTTAATTTCAACCCTAACGTGTGATATATTGTTGGAAAGGTATTTAAAAATGAATATGGGTTTACTAAAATCATTTTTTGATAATGTCAATAATTTCGGAAATAATCGCTCCAAAAGTAAAAAACAATGTGTCCCCCCCCCCTCTAACTTTTGAACCATAAGTTTAGAAAATATGAAAAAAATCTGAAAAGTAGAACTTTATAAGGACTTTCTAGGAAAATTATTTTGAACTTGATAGAAACAACAGTTTTTGTACAAAAAAGACAAAAGTTGTACAAAATCATTTCTGGAATAAGTTCGTAGTATAATCGTATATGCAAGCATTTTTTTTTAACTTCGTTTACATATTTTATTATCCTGAACGTATCTTTTTACAAACAAAAAAAGAATTATTAAAATTGGTACTCGCAATCCAATTACCACCGAAAACTTCTGGCACGTCTATGTACTAATTAGTAACCCAATTCCCCGAGAGATGGCGCTGTAGGTACGTATTACATTGGGTCGGTTATTATCGAATTGTACGTGGGAACACTTATTGTGACGGACGGGAAACTACGGAACCCTACACTGAGCGTGGCCCGACACGCTCTTGGCCGGTTTTTAAAGTTGTAAAAAATCTAGTTTTATAAATTTTAATAAAAATATATTAACTACCAATTGGCGAAAATAAAAGAAAGGTGACCTTAAACAAGTATTACCTACAATGACAAAAAACCTCTGCGAGTGTTATCATAACTATTTTTTACCTACATAGTTCTAAGATCAGGTTTTTTTAATGTATACAACTTAATGTTTTTACTTAAAAAAAAGCTGAAGGAATGGTCTTAGCGATTCAGCGCAATAGTAAAAAATGATTAGGAGGTCTTCCCCGACCAGGGTAATACATTTTTTTCGTTGGCCGGCCATTTTGGGATTTGGGCCTAATATGGCTGATTTATTTATTTATTTATATACTTTATTGTACACCACAAAATACAGAACATCAAAAAAAACATTAAACACTTAATATACAATGGGCTCCTTTATTCTGATAAAAAACTGATTCTGTGATTCGGACATCATAATTTTTTAAGCTAAAATATATTAGAATTTACCTACCTAGTCTGATTTCTTGCGATTTGGTTTTCTACCTACCTTTTGTTTCTTAGACTTGCCACTCATATGAAATACAATCACAATGCGTTTTAATGTGTAATCATCTTGAACTCTACGTTCAAGGCCTTAAAGTTCAAGTTAGCATCAAAAATTGACGACTACTGGGTCCTTTTGATGAGTAATAGTACAAATCTGGCGAGTACTGGTACAAATCGCCCTTTTTGCACATTTGCTTAAATAAGTATTTATTATCACTAAAAATTACAAAAATAAACAACTTATTTAGAATAACGGATAATTTTTCTATTTCATCATGCAAAAAGTTTCATTCTAAATGAAATACTTCTCACGCAGCAGTTCTTCAAAGTCAGTGAATATCAAAACCCGACGAGTATTGGTACATTTACCTTATGTATACATGGTAGTTATGAAGTGGTTAAAGTATTGGAAGTTTGTAGCGAGCGCTTGTTATCTGATGTCTTTTGATGAAAGGAACTGGCTTATTGGAGAGGCGGTTGAGTTATGGGTTTTTATAGAAATCATTGACATGCTATTGACAATTTGTTGGATGATTTAACATTGAGCACGATATTTTTAGTTCCTATTAAGAGTGTGTTGATAAAGACAACTTGGAAAATATACACAGACGCGCAAACTGTAACCATGAGTTCAGCACATGATTCTAGACCTCTTAGGACTGAGTTCACTATTATTCAAGCCGCCGGTTAGGTATTTAAACAGTTGGTGTATGTCAAATTTCTGATTAATCAGTTCTATATTTAAAATTTCCTTAGGAAATTTGACATAAACCAACTGTTTAAATACCTAATCGGTGAATGATGTTGAACTCAGGCCTTATTTTGAAGCTTCTAAGCGGACGAGAGTTCTAACTTTAGTTTGACTCAGAAGACAATTCAATCGAAACATGAATTGCTGAAATTGCCTTAGCCAACGCTATAAATAAAGCACACAGGAGCAAAGCAATAAAATCCACTGTTACCAACGACAATTCAGACTATTCTTAGATAGTTGTTTTAAGGAACCATCGAAGCAGAAAATAAACCGCATCAACTCTTTGTGTTCCGAAACCACTTAAACACTGTTAAGTCCAGACAGATCCAACATTGCCACAACAAACTTAATAGCCCTTTCTTCCCGGATAATAAATAAACGGTGTTATGAAAGAGTGTTAAAATCTCTGCGTAAAAACGAGCTGCCGTGAAATGATGCAAAAACAGGCAAAATATATAAAAATGTAAAAGCATGTCTTATTAAAAAGATTTTTGCCTAATAGCTTCCTCCTACGTGGCCGTTCTGTATTAAAAATAGCCACTGCACAAAGTACCTAGTAATGAGAGTTTGAAATACCATAGGTAATTTCTGCGGGCTATCAGCTTGGTAAACGGAATTAAAAGTCCTAATAATCCTATGTGCATTTTGTACTTGGGCATGGTTTTCTTTTATTGATTCAGTCACTGCAACGGAAAGAGAGTCGAAAGGGATCGCAGAATTTTCAATATTTTTCGGAATCTGATTAGCGTAGGTAGGTATTATACAGGAAGAAAGAAATAACCATGAATTGAGCATATGATTCTAGAGCGTAGCGCACTTTTCTATGAAACAGCTAATTTCTTTTTGTTAACTGACGAAACATTTCTACGCTGAATTAAGCATATTAATCATTAGCTGAATTAAGCATATTAATCATTAGCTGAATTAAGCATATTAATCAAAATTATGCTGAATTCATGGTTACAGTTTGCGCACTTTTTATTTTTTCCTGCATACATAATCTACTTAAGCTCAACCAATCGCAGTAATAACTAATGGCTTTATCAAACGAAGATAAAAGCTTGACCATTAAAAAATCCTACAACGATTTCCCGGCTGTCATTATTATTAATTAAACAAATCGATTTCGCGTCTGTACTCGGACGTTATCCGTCGACTGGTCGCGTCATTAATCATCACATAATATATTGTTAGGCTCCTGAAGAGCCTCATCGGTTTTACGAACGGGGACATTAATTATTTTCCCTTTTTCAAATTGAGTTGCTAAGTACGCAAGGAACATCTCTATTTATTACATTTAGGTTATAACATTATTAGATGTAAGTATGTTCCAAATGTGGTTAAGTAACAACAGCCGCACGGGTCGATCGATTAGGTTAAGCTACGCTTGCCGCGGTTGGTCCGTGGATGGGTGACCATCTGTACATACCAAGACCCCTCCGTGCCTCGGAAAGCATGTTAAGCCGTTGGTCTTAGCTGTCAGTCGTTACGGGTCGTCAGAAGCTCGAAAGTCTGACAACCAGTCTTCCCAAGGGGTATCGTATATTACCCAGTAACTGGTTGTGGAGGTCAGATAGGCAGTCGCTCTATGTAAAATACTGGTATTCAGTTGCATCTGGTTAGGAGAAGCCGACCCCAATATAGTTGGGAAAAGGCTAGTTAAATGATGATGTTGCAAATGGGAAAGAGGAAGCGGTTGATGATTGATTACTGAAATGGGATGATTACTACGGATGATTAGCACAAACGGTGTATTAATTGAGAGATTGAAGATTTCTCTTAACATTTAACATAAAGCATAAGCATTTTAAAAAAAGAAGACTAAGGAAAACATTCTGATGTTGAAATTCTTCGATCGGCTTTTCACGATGACCGTTCTCCAGCACACGGTCAATCATGTCCCACTTGCTGGAATGTCCCAAGTATCTACTCAACATCTGGCTCAAACTCAAAGCTTTTATTTCAAACTAGCTGCGCCCCGCGGTTTCGGTAAATGTCGATCCCGTGGGAATATCGGGATAAAAAGTAGCCTATATGTTTATCCAGAGTGTCAGCTACCTCCATACAAAATTAAATCAAATTTAGTCCAGCCGTTTGAGCGTGAAGAAGTAACAAAGATATACACACACACTCACAAACTTTGGCCTTTATAACATTAGTGTGATAAATCAATTATAGGCATTTTTGTGTCAAGGAGTCGGTCAGTCAGAAAGATAAAGCTAGTTGCCCATTCCAAAGCGTACTGGGTACCTATGGAGAAGAAACTCCACGGACACTCGTTTAAATCAAAAATATTATTACAAAATATTGGTTAGGTCCATCATTAATGTTGAAATTGTATATGTAAGAACGATGAAGAAATACGTGCACGTTAAAAGCGTCTGTTATAAAAAAGATAAAAACAAAAAAAAAACTATGCAGAAATTATAATACATGTGTGCTCAATTTCATCGAAATCCGTTCAGCCGTGATTGAGAAACAAACATACAAACTTGCATATTTATATTACATCATTATATTTGTAGAATGTATAATAGGTAAATTACAACCGCGACCGCGTATTTGATGCCAAACACGATTATTTAAACTGTTTGATGAATTAAATCCAATTTTTATTTACAGAGCTTTCCTAAATCTGAGTAATTAATTAGTCTGTATCAGTGAGCAAAGGCATGATTAACTCAACGGTTTTTGTTCGTCATTCGACCGTTATAAGCTTATTTAATTACTCATCTTACATCATTTACCTTTAAAGGTCATTGTTTATTGAAGGGTCGCTTTTGGGTATTATTTTGAGGTTGAAATGAAGATCAAAATGATTTCATATCATAAATATACTAGCTTTTGCCTGCAGCTTTGCCCGTTTGGATGTCAGAAAATAATGAAAATATCCCACGGGAACGTATTACAGGGATTGAAAGTATCCTATGTGTTAATCCAGGTTATAAAATATCTGTGCAGGTTGGATTGGCGAAGAAACGCCAGAATGGATTATATTATAATATAATCCATTCTGGCGTTTCTTCGCCAATCCTGATACACAAACGGACAAAAAATCAATCCATACTTAATATTATAAATTCGAAAGTAACTCTGTTTGTCTGTCTGTATGTTACCTTTTCACACCTAAACCGCTGAACCGATTTAGATGATATTTGGTATAGAGATAGTTTGAGTCCTGGGAAAGGACATAAGATACTTTTTATCCCGATATTCCCACGGAATCGACACTATTGCGGGTGAAACCGCGGGGCGCAGGTAGTAAACTATATTTTCGACATTAGACTCGTTCCCACAATTTGTACATACAGTTTTGACTTCGTTACTATTTTATTTATTATATGAATACCTTTGTTTTACCTTTGTTTACCTACATGTTGAAAATACATATCGGGCACTATCTGTTTTTTTTTACAAATATTAAAATTTTTCCTGTTCCTGTTGTGTTTCCTATTATTAAACAAACATACAGTAAAAATATTTTGAAAAAACGTGAATATCAAATAACATTTCCCGAATAATTCTCTAGCATGCACCATTCATATTTTATAATTTGCTAAAAGGAAAACTGCAGGTTTCGTCCAGTAAATTCTGGAAAATAAAACAACATATTCAAAACACTGTTTTACATAGTCTTTGTTGCTATTTTGCTTCATAATTTAGAATGAGGAACTCGTAGTTGCACGCTCACACACGAGCGACTTTATCTGAAGTCAGTAAACGTTAACCATAGTCCAACCAATGTTACAGCAGCAGAAAAAAATTTACATTTTTCATAGAGGAATCATGTTGTAAAATTAATACAGGTTGAAATTGAAAACATGCGACAAATCGGAATGGGAGATTGTACTCATCATTATGAACAACTTTTACTATGGGACCAAACCTGGAATCGCGAAAATAAAATCAGCTGCTTCCTACATTTTGACGAGTTATGCGAACATAAATGTAGGGAACAGCTGATTTTATTTTCGCGATTACAGATTTGGTCCCATAGTAAAAGTTGTTCATAATGTTGAGTACAATCTCCCATTTCGATTTGTCGCATGTTTTCAATTTCACCCTGTATAAAACAACATGACAACTTCACGATATCACAGTGAGTAATGCATTAATATTGTTGGAGTGCAAGGAAAGAGCCTCTACAACTGACGATAGTGGATCATAAACGGTATCGTAAGATGCTAAGGGCTGCTACACACTTCTTCAGGTTAGCATAGATTTGGCACAGCCGGCCAAAATAATGCTATTGAATGATAGGTACTTTGACATCCTAATTGTAGTCTTTTATACTTTGACATCTTACTCTTTGACACTTAGTCTGACATTAAATTATATTTTGACATCTTAAATAAATTGTGTGTTTATGATACTATTTTTAACCTACACATGACCTCAAATTGTAATTTCAGTTTGTAATCATGCAATCATTAATGTTAGACAGGCAGGATAGATAAATCATTTTATCATTTTAATGTTTAATGTTAATACTAACCGAATAATCTCGGTCCTGTAAGTACGTACCTAATATTTGCACGCCACATTATTGGCAGAATGTGATGATACCATTGACTAATCTTAAGACCATAATAACATACCATATTCTGACAAATAAATGATTATGATTCAATCGAATGTATATTATGCTTCCTGGCTGCGCGGAATCCTGCCGAAATATGCCGACTTGAACAAGTGTATAGCACGCCTAATGTCGAGAGCTCCGACAAAAAGTCTATCGTCTGCAACCTGCCTTACAAGCATTCATAAATCAAGTAGAACGAATAGGTAGCCCTGATGTAAGATATCTACTTACAATAGCATTGTCATAGCCCATTACGTATAAGTAGGCATTATTTAGCGAAATGTATTGCTGCCAGAAATCTCTTTACAAGATTACGCGTTTGTATGAAAATTAAAGATAAAATGGGATGTCGCTGAACCGGCCTGTAATTCTTGCTAAGTGAATGATTTATACCCTTGCCTATATTGTTAACTTTTCCTTCTCAGTTTTGCCTTTCAATACAGTTTTTTTTTTATTTCAAAAGAAAAAAAAGACCTTTCTGTGTGATTACATTTTGATAAAATGTTGAGTGCTTTTGTGTTTGGTGATTACTAATTTTTTATGGTTGAACAAGAAAATAAATAAATTATAAATAAATAAAATACTTTTTACCGATATCATTAGTTATAATATTTTTTCTACTGGACAGACTCAACTTTGTGATTCAGGTGTAAAAATCATGTAAGATCGAAAAAAATTACCTACTTTCAAAATAAAATTTTCTGTAATTAGTTTAACTCATTTTATATTAATTTACTAATCACACTATCACACTAATATTATAAAGGCGAAAGTTTGTGTGTGTGTATGTGTGTGTGTGTGTTTATATGTTTGTTACTTCTTCACGCCTAAACCACTGAACCGATTTAGATGAAATTTGGTATAGAGATAGTTTGAGTCCCGGAAAAAGACATAGGATAGTTTTTATCCCGATATTCCCACGGGATCGAGTCTTATGCGGGTGAAACCGCAGGGCGCAGCTAGTTTAATAATATTTTTGCATGCCTAATATAAGGTAGATTATACAAAGATCACTCATTTTTACTGTTACATCTTATTTACTGTACGTACAGTCTAGGTATGCAAATAATTATAACTTTAGCTTCTCTACATTACTGAAGCAATGGTATATTTGTACAAAACAATAGTACGTTGATAAAAAAAAAAAAAGACGGGTTGCACTCCGGGAGTGCCGGCAGAAGTGAAAACTTGAATATTAACGTTGAAATAAATCAATTATTAATTGAATTAATATAACTCATTTTTTTCACTATTTCTGCGTCCCTTTTTAGGGTTCCGTAGCCAAATGGCAAAAAACGGAACCCTTATGGATTCGTCATGTCTGTCTGTCTGTCTGTCTCTCCGTCCGTCCGTAAGTCACAGCCACTTTTTTCCGAAACTATAAGAACTATACTGTTGAAACTTGGTAAGTAGATGTATTCTGTGAACCGCAGTAAGATTTTCACACAAAAATAGAAAAAAAAACAATAAATTTTGGGGTATACTTACAACTGAAACTCCAAAAATTTTTTTTCATCAAACCTGTACGTGTGGGGTATCTATGGATAGGTCTTCAAAAATGATATTGAGGTTTCTAATATCATTTTTTTCTGAAGTGAATAGTTTGCGCGAGAGACACTTCCAAAGTGGTAAAATGTGTGTCCCCCCCCCTCTAACTTCTAAAATAAGAGAATGATAAAATTAAAAAAATATATATAATGTACATTACCATGTAAACTTCCACCGAAAATTGGTTTGAACGAGATCTAGTAAGTAGTTTTTTTTTAATACGTCATAAATCGAAAACCGCAATTTACCTTTCACAAAGTTACAACGAACTACAAGAACTTTTATATTATGTTACTTGCTGCTACGGAACCCTTCATGGGCGAGTCCGACTCGCACTTGGCCGGTTTTTTTCATTAATAGATGCACTTTGTTCAATTTCCATATTTTAAACACTTTATATACACGAATGTTACGAATACACAGCAGTGTGTCCACGTCCACTTCGACTTCCACTTCGACTTCCATTTCGACTTCCATTTCGACTTCCACTTAGACTTCCACTTCGACTTCCACTTCGACTTCTACTTCGACTTCCACTTCTACTTCGACTTCGACTTCCACTTCGACTTCCACTTCGACTTCGACTTCTACTTCGACTTCCACTTCGACTTCGACTTCTACTTCGACTTCTGCTTCTACTTCGACTTCGATTTCCACTTCGACTTCGACTTCGACTTCCACTTCCACTTCCACTCCATCCATCCATCCATTGTCGTGTGTCACTAAACTTGGTTCACTTCGGTTGGCGCCGCCGTAGAAAGAAAGGGGGGGGGGAAATCTCTCCTGACGGTCACGTGTCCTGACGCGATGTCCTGACGCAAGTTTAACATTTTTTACCCATTACAAAAAGTGTGCAACGCCGCCAAAGAAGTTTTCACTTAAAAAAAAACTCAACCCTGAATGTTGCACATCAAAGGTCGTAGACAAACGCAAACCATAAACTTACTCACACAAAGAACCTAGACGTAGCTCGTTACATTTAAGATCTCTTTGTACAAAATAAACTCTTGTTTGTTAATTTGTTCAGGGCTTACAGCCGTCACGGACTAATCATGGTGGCGCCGTATCGACGTCACCCGACTAGTGACGGGGTAAGCCGTCAGGTCATGGTCAACAAGGTTAATGAAAGTATGCGGTGACACTATTACTTCGCCGCCCATACACTTCTATGGGCGGCAAAGTAATAGTGTCCGGACGTTAGAGTGCGTAAACTGAGATTAAATGTTTGTACAGGCTTTGGCTGCCGAGGTAGGTGCAATTGATCTTACGCTTTGCGATTGCTGGGGGCCAGTTCCATCTCTTTCCCAGACTGAAGTATGAACTAGAACACTAATTGTGTTTATCCTATCTATACTATCCATACTAATATTATAAATTCGAAAGTACTCGTAACTCTTTCTGTCTGTCTGTCTGTATGTTACCTTTTCACGCCTAAACCACTGAACGGATTTAGATAAAATTTAGCAAAGAGATAGATTGCATCCCGGGAAAGGACATAGGATAGTTTTTATCCCAGAAATCATCCTTCAAGGGGGTGAAAAGGGGGGTGGAAGTTTGTATGGGGAATCAATAACCGTTGAACCGATTTTGATGAAATTTGATATGGAGATAGTTTGAAATGTAGGGAAGGATATACAGGGTGACTGGAAATTAGTGGCGGAGCCGTTAAGGGGAGGTAGTCTAGGGTTTTTCCGACAGATATCACTATGAGACCTACCGTCCTTACTTAACCCTTTCCAAGATATTCCTACTTAAAGAGATAGTAATAAATCCTAAAAAAAAGTGATTTTGGCCTACTTTTTTTTGTTTTGCAACAAAGATATTCTAAATAAGTAATATTAATTGTAAAATTTCCGCTACTGTCATTATTTTATGCAAAAACTGCTAAACAAAAAGTAGGAATATCTTGGAAAGGGTTAAGTAAGGACGGTAGGTCTCATAGTGATATCTGTCGGAATAACCCTAGACTACCTCCCCTTAACGGCTCCGCCACTAATTTCCAGTCACCCTGTAGAATAGTTTTTATCCTTGAAATTATCGCTTAAGAGTGTAAAAAGGGGGGTGGAGATTTGTAAAGGGAATCAATAAAAAAGGACTATAATACTTTTATCGCGGGTGAAACCGCGGGGCAAAGCTAGTAATATTATAAACGCAAAATTTTGTGAGGTTGGATGGATGTTTGTTATTCTTTCTTCGAAAAACTACTGCACGGATATGGATAAAAGTTGGCACACAGATAGTTTATAATCAGAATTAACACATAGTGTACTTTTTATCCCATTATTCCCACGGGATCGAAACCGTTGGACACTGCTAGTGCTAGTATCTACCTATTCTAGTGTTTAAATTGGATTAAAATAATGCTGGGTAAGAGGTGGTGGTTTTTTTTAAATAACAGTATCAAATATACAGGTAAAGAGGTACTTTACCTGTATATTTGATACCGTTATTTTACCTTCACGGTGGAGTTACTGGTAGATACTACAAAGGAGGCTGTAGGTAACGATCAATTGCTTCACATTTTTAATACATAATTTAGGTAAACCTCAATGAATGTGTCCTCGAGAAAGTGCCCCTTAAAATAAGGAAAACCTTGCTTCAGGGGGCATTTTCTTGGGAACACATAAAACCCTGATTGATCCCAAATACACATGTCTGAGACGACTGATTCTACCACTTCCGACTCGTGAATAAAATATGAATGGCGTTGATTGACATAAGTAGGGCACGCAAATCTTTTTAAGAGTATAATTTACCTTTTTACAAATAGATCAGTCTCCACATCCTTATCTTTGTTTTGTAAGTACAGAATCAAAATAACTGTACATAATATACATATATAAGCGATGCTATATATAATATTGATATAAATCAAACATTACCTAATAACATAACAGTAGGTAATGTTTGTATATAGTATATACATATAATATGAATAATATTAATATTACTAACTTTTGCCCGCGATTTCGCCCGCGTGGAGGTCGGAAATAACTCCACGGGAACGTACTACCGGGATTAAAATTATCTTAAGTTAATCCCGCACCACACTATTATACATAATCAGAATCATTTTGAAGGAAATATCCTATTAATAGCAATAGATTAGCAATAGCTAATCCATTGCTTTGTATGTTCCAAAAAAATGTCTGCTCAACAACGTAAATAACGCAATGAATGTTGTTCAACTGTCAAAATGATAGCCATTGCGACCGAGAATATGTTACGTAATTATCAGTGTGACAAATTTCATCCAATATTCGTTCAGCCCTTATTGTGTGATTGAGTAACAAACATCCAAACATAAAAACTTTCACATATGACATGTATCTACCTAAATTACATGTCATATCTCATAGAAATAAAACATTCAGAATTGCTATTGCATCGTAGAAAAACCAATGACGCTATGACGATGACAAGTGGCGGGTTATATGTTATATTATTGCTATTTCTTTACAACATGTCATAAAAATTGGACGATACTAGTGGATATTGTATTTTCGTTTACGTCAGTAATAATGTTTTTATGATAGCAAACTAGTGTTTATAGCTGTATTATTGTCTCTAAAATGATATATTTGGCCCGATCATTTAAGTACAGACGCCAGCACATTAAGCTACTACAATCTGTCAAAATTTGTTTGATAGATTTTCAACTTTATCGCTAAAGCATAAGGTTCAAAGTTGATTGGGAAAATTTGACAGATCCGGGAAATTTGATGTGTACAAACGTTATATATTTAGTTTGCATTGGCTTTAATATATTACGTATTTGATGTTTACTTAGTTGTGAAGCATTTTCATGTCAGCCGACAGACGTCCACTGCTGGATATAATAATATGTAGGTCTCCTCCAAGCATCGCCACTTCGACCAGCGGGGTAATTGCGTAACATACTAACAGTAGCAATGGCTTTTATTTTGTCAGTTCAACAACATTCATTGCGTTATTTACGTTGATGAGCAGACAAATTTTTTGAACATATGAAGCAATGGATTAGCAATATCCTTCAAAATTATTCAAATTGTAGTTGAAAGTATGTTACACAATTAGGGCGCAACTGTTCTGGGTTTCTCGTATTCGGCCTTCAAAAGGTTGGTCTACCTCGTAAGAGGCTTGTTGTGAAGCATGTTTAGTAATTAATGAGGCGCACTAATAAATTCAATTTTACACACTTGTATAGTATAGGCATTAGACCAACACAGTTTAAAAACCAAACAGTTTTTAAATTGTCCAGATAATAGAATATTTAAGTAAGATAATAATTACTTCGGCCTTATTAACGAGTTCCATATGTACAGTCGAGTGCAGACTAAAAAGACAAATTGGGAGTGCTGAACTACCCATGAGAAGTTAATTAACTGACTACGACATAATATCTACTCACGGCTTGATTATCAGGCTTTAGCTTATTTATTCGAAACAAATTGTACCGCCGGTAAAATTGTTGTCATAGAAAAATATGACATAATGGAAGTTTTCATTCATCATTATCGTTTCAGCCGAAAGACGTCCACTGCTGGACATAGGCTTGTCCCAAGCTCCGCCACTTCGACCGGTCTTGTACTTCCCGCATCCTGCGGATTCCTGCGGCCTTCACAAGATCATCGGTCCACCGTGTGGGAGGCCTTCCAACGCTACGTCTTCCGATACGCGGTCTCCACTCCAGAACCTTTCGGTCCCATCGGGCAGAATGGCAGTTTAGTAGAAAAAAAAACATAGGTATTAAAACAAAAGACTAACGTCAGCCTCTGTCTACTTATGTAATAAATGTGATGGAATCGATATGTATGCACTGCCGAAGGCCACATAAATCAGCATCAGAATTGCATTTGTCTTCAAGCAGGCACTTTATTTATGGCCAAAGGAATTACTTTTTGAACTTGATTCATACAACTTGCAGTTTACACGGGACTTTAAGGAGTTGCCCAAACGTAGGGCGACGTAAAACGCTCAGTTTTTTGCCGCAGTTAGGCGACAAAAAACTACAGACTTTCAAAGAAGTGACTTATAAAAAAATATTTCATAAAAATAAAATAGTTTCAGTATAATGATAATAAAGGGAATTATTTATTTATTTTATTTAAAATTTGCTTCTAAACCTGAAACGGAGTCTTTTTTGGCTTCACATTTTCACTGTTTCCTTTTCACTTTCGCCTTTGACTGTTCACCAAAGATCTTTTAACTGTTGCAAAAAATACATGAAACACGCCGCTATATACTCTCAGAAGAATTTATAAAACCACATGAAAATATTTTGGGCAGAACAAAAGCAACTTATACCTAGCAACGCTTTATCTTAAAGAACCCTTTCTGAAAAAAAGTAAGGTTATTGTTCATTGTAACAGATTTATATTTTCCCTTTTATAAAAGCCGTTAACTCCGCTAGAGAAATTAAAAAATAACAATAACGATAGATACTTTCTGTTGGGTTGGAACACAAAGGTTCTCTGTAAATGCGTCCCATTTTGCAGTGGGAATTTTAATTAAAATTAAACGAGTTTGAGGTTTCGGGTTTTTGTCACCCGCTTTGGAGTTAAGTAGCGTTTGACGGGTTAGGGATTTTTTTAAAGTAAATCCTTTAAATTTATGAGCAATCTTTTTATTTTTAATCCTATCGTAATTTACGCTCGTGATTTTTAGTTTTTAAGAACTAACGTTGTTCTTTTTGTTCCTAAGTAAAGTCAAAGGGAATTAAATGAATTGCTTATCAATTTGACCACCAACTTAAATTGTCAGTACATTCTAATCAAATCTGTCATTCTTCGACAGTTGTATGAAATGGCTATAACACGACAAATTGACGGATAGTGTCTACTTGGTGAATAATCGTTTCCCCTGACTGTAAGGTCATGACAAAATAGTCACGTGCCTGAACATGTCATAATGTAGGTACCTATTAACATCTTCTATTTACTTATAGTTGTATATAGGTACCTACCTATATATAACTATAAGTAAATAGAAGATCTTAAATGCACACATCATTAGGATTTTCCAGATAACTGTTATTTCCAAGATACAAATCATAATAATTCTTTGTCCTAGTTGATGGAGGTACTGCCCAGACTTAAAACTAAACATAATTCAATGAGGTCTTCATTAAATATAACGACTTTATTTATGTGTGAATATAAGGGACATTTTCCTCATTGCTTCTTTACAAAACAAACGTCTTAGACTAAGAGTTAGTCATTAGTACAAGGTTGTTAGTTATTACGATTCATACAACGTACCTAAATCGCAGTAGCTTTGATGAATGTACTAGAACAACAAATTCGTGAAAGATATTTTAAGGGAAAATTTTTTTGGTTAACACATAAATAACACACTCCTTTGGAGAAATATCGACGTAAATGTATTTTTCCCCAAAAATTAGTTAAATATGACATAGAACTTAGAAAGCGTATTACGTTAGGAAAGCAAAGACGTAAAAAAAAAAGTAGCAGTTACGTCGATGTTTCTCCAAATGAGCGATATATACAATTTCACAACACACATAACATCACTATACAGCGTCAGGTACATTTGCCTGACACATGCTGAGCTGGACTCCCATTTGGTGCAAACTTGAGACGCACACCGCACTGTGTAACTAATTAACTATGTTTCGTTGTTAATTTTATTTTAAGTATTCGTCATAGTATCACTTTTATTTAGATATGTATGTGTTTCCTTTTTTTTTGTTTTTGTATCGGCACTTTGTTTTTATATTATGTTCATGTGGGTAATTGGTTATCATCTAATGTTGTACTTTTGTGTGTTGTGCTGTCTTTTGAGTGCGCCAAATAAATGGTTTATCAATCTATCTATCACGTCTTGTTTCACCTAAGGGTTGGGCAGGGGTGTACCTATCGTACACCCACCTTTCGCCAGTTATGTTTAAGTCCTATATACAGCATATACGGGATGGCAGGATCATTGACGCGCAAACTGTAACAATGGATTCAGCACAATATGATTCTGGACACCCTACTGCGTTAAAATGTTTCGTCGGTTATTAAAAAAAAAACCGAGTGTGCTTATGACCACACGACTGAAGTGAAACTTCAAACGTATTTGGCTATGAGAGGAAGAGAGAAAGAAAATGTGCGCGCGCACTGCATTCTCTTGCTTATATCCCCCACTCAACTCACGTTCGCCTCGCCCGATCACACTTTTCGTAACGTGTTCGCCAGTTTACTCCCCAAGTCAAGCGCGCGTAAAGAAGTTTCACTTCAAAAATTTGCTGTTCCCTACATTTTAACCGTGTAAGTATTGCACTTTTGTATGAATCAGCAGTCTTTTTTTATAACCGCGAGAATTTTCTTAAATTTCGCTCTAAAAGGTTCAAAATCATGTGCTGAATTCATGGTTACAGTTTGTGCGTCGATGTTCCTGTCAACCTGTACAGTTTCGTGCCTTCGTCAATGTGTTTTAGACTTTAATCAAGATAAGAATCCACGATCTCAAACTTAAGAGAATAACGAGATAATCTTTTGAATCGAATATTTCCTTCAATGGAAACACAATTCACTTCAAACCGGACTACTAACAAGCTTTTAATGAAAATGTAAAAGTAATTATAGTTTCATACAAACTTACGAGCAATTAATTCACGCCTGGCTCCCACTTGCCTAATGGAAATGCATTCAAATTGAAGTTTTTAGAGCTATTCAAAATCACGGTATTTCTATAACTCAGCTGAGTTTTTGTTAGCAAACTGATCCGTGGACTTTGTGGAGGATTTTAATGAAATTCGAGACCGTGTCGAGTCCCGTTCAGTGTCGTTTCAAAATTATTAAACTAAGTTAAAGTTTCAGTTGAAACTTGTGCGATGTTACATTTTAAAAAGTTGTATGAAAAATGATTCTGTTGTACGGATAGATTTAAAGTAGAAATATTTTACTCTATGTTTATTTTATGTTATGTTCTGTGTGAGGAAACTTTTGTGGTATAATTTACTTTGTTTATACTTACCTACATATATCTTAATTATTTAGAGTACCTACTTACGCGTGCTGAAATAATGTATAATTAATGTATGTATAAGAAAGGACACAAAATGTACTAGTCTTGACTGGGATATACAGGGGTTTTTAAAAATGTGGATTAAGAATAACTTCAAAATATTTTGTTGAACTGAAACAGCCTTAATTTAGTTAATGTATTATTTTCTAAATAGTTATAAATACAACATTTCCCGTAATTAACACACACCACCAAACACTCCAATAAAAATATTATGTTGTAATCGTAATACATACACTGAATTTTAACTATTAATTATGTATAAAACATTGTTTTTTTATTAAATTAGTTATCTGAGTGTGGGAGAAAATTGTGTTTACATTACACTTAACCGTTAATTATAATAGAGTAAACACATTGAGGCTTGTTTGGCTTTTTGGGATGCATGAAGAAGCCTCATCGTGTTCCGCCAGTTACTCAACTGAACCGAGCGCTCGGCGCTTCCTGGACACACCCAACATCTTATTTGACTGGCCAAATTCTTCCCTTGTGATAGGGCTAACGCCCGCCTGGTTTGCGACCAACCTCCCACCAGAGTCCGGCTTCAAGCAGCCTGCTGTGTTTCTTCGATGCGTGGGAGTTCCAGTGCCTTAGGTATCTTTTGGGCACGTTCGTTCCATCATTGACCTCATCCATCGCTTTCTATCAAGCGTGATCGTGGTCAAGAGCGGGCTCATAGCGGGCCCATTCAGATAAAAAAAAAACAAACTATATTATTTCAATGTTAAAATACCTTTTAAAATTTCGTCCCGATTCGCCCCTGCATCTCTATCAACCCCGTTTGACGGCTTAAATTCCCTCGTCACTTTTGTCTTTGAGGCCTGATTTTTCAAGGAATAAGTAAATTGTACCATATTAGGGTCCGTTCACACAGACCGGCTCGGAGAGGAGAGCAGATTTTTATCACGTTGAAAACAGAGTTTTTAGCATTTGTAGTAAGGTTTATTTTTGCATGTGCACTGCTTTTGTCATTAAGAATGCTTGAACGCGCTTGGTGTGAAATAATAAGAGGAGCTGACCGGCTCCGATCGCGTACTTTTTCTCGTTCGCGCAGCTGTTCGGCTCCGATTGCATGCTCTTTCTCGCTCGCGCAGCCGATCGGCTCCGATTGCGTGCTCTTTCTCGCTCGCGCAGCAGATCGGCTCCGATTGCGTGCTCTTTCTCGCTCGCGCAGTCGATCGGCTCCGATTGCGTGCTCTTTCTCGCTCGCGCAGCCAATCGGCTCCGATTGCGTGCACGCCGCCACAAAACTTGGACTGCGTGGAATACTGGTACTGCCTTTGTAGGGTATCCACCCGGCTCCGAGCGCATCCGACCGGCTGCGAGTGCATCCGACCGGCTCCGAGCGCATCCGACCGGCTGCGAGTGCATCCGACCGGCTGCGAGCGCATCCGACCGGCTCCGAGCGCATCCGCTTTCAGATAGCTTCCAGCCGGTCTATGTGAAATAGTTGGCGGCTCCGCTCCGACCAACTCCAAGCGTATACGATCCGGTCTGTGTGAAAAGAAAAATGCGCGCCGATGCTCTCCGAGCCGGTCTGTGTGAACGGACCCTTAGAGTTAACCAGAATAGCCCCGCTATAGACGGATATCAGTATTCTTAATCAGGCACATATTCTCACTTTTACGAGTCACATGAAGGGACACTAAACTGGCAGATTGACTCGTAAGTGTTACCATTCCGTTTTATTCTCGTCAAATTACCCGAAATTTCGCCTCTATTCTTGGTTCCATAGAAGGTATTTATGTAACTATTACACTACCAATTTCTATCTAAGCACCTGCCATATGAGGAGCAATGGTGGCCCAGTAGTAACGGCTGCGATTTACGAGTTGTAGGCCGTAGGTTCGAACCCAGACCCGTTTTGTGTAAATTATTTCATCATCACTGCTCTCAAAAACGGTGAAGGAAAATTTCGTGAGGAAACATGTGACATCGACCAACCCGCACTGGGCCCACCTGGTGGATTACGGCCCACTCCCTCTCACCGAGATGCGGCCCGTGTCCCAGTAGTGGGAACAATAGGCTGATTATGCTACCTAACCTGCCATATAATTTAGGGAAAATAATGTATTTTGCATTTCAAAATTATCGTCAGACGAGTATGCTTATAAATATGAAATCTTATCTCCTTGTAACAGTTCTAAATTCGACGTCACACCATTTTCTTAATTCCAAGTACTGCTTACATATAAAACGAAGTAGGTGTTGACGTAGAGACAGCAATCTTATAAGTTATTGCTTGACATATTTTTACTCTGTGACATCAAAAGGTAATGAGAAAATTTCCTGGTACCTACATATTAGATACATATTGCTTTGAACTCGTACGCCGAATATCGTAATGATACCTACATCTACCAAGAATATCTATTACAAACCTAACAAATCCTAGCGTTTACGGTTCGCAATAAAGCGAACTGCTCTAAAGATTGCACACGATTTAGACTTGATTTAGATTGAGAACTATTGAGTGAAATGCGAGTCCCAGTTAAATGTGAGGTAGGTATGAGAAGGCCATTGTGAGCCCGGTAACGGAGGCATCCGACCAAATTGTGCCGAATGTGGAGATAAGTGAAATTTATGTGTAATGATATCGACTCCTGGCCTTTATATCAGTATGTTTGCTTCGATGGCGCGACTAGATACGCCCTAATTTATGGCGGTTGACAATTTGTATTAAATTGACCAGATAATGTGAGAGTATATCATGTCAGTAGGTATTCCTATATTGCTCTACACTAGTTATTGGCTACGAGTTAATTAGAATTTCAAATAGCTCTATTGTAGGTCTGAATTTTATCGGCTATTGCTGGTTGTCATAAATATCATGTTTTAATAGTGCATAATGTATCGCGGTACCGTTGTTGTGTTTTATGTAAAGTTTTGCTAAATGGGTCAGTGTGATTTTACATAATTACATTTATTATATTACCTACTTACTCCAGGCTGAAATAGTATTACGTCACACTGCCTAATCTGTATTATAGCTAAAAAAAATTGAACAAACTGGCTATATCAAATCTCACTGTAAACTAACTCCATTCAGCAACAAAACAACACAAGAGATTAAAAACGTAAATTGAAGAAATAATAATATCTGGGAAGTCAATGAGTTTGGCGTGCAGCCAGCAATTACGACAGCTACCCTACAGAACGAACTTACGCAATACTAAGTTTGTGTGAAACACAAATAAATGAACTTTATAGGAGGAGCTATTCCTGTCTCCCCTGGTGAATTAAAAGGTCGTTATTCCGTGTTCCAGCCACCTGCTACACTTTGTAAATCTCGCTAATTATTATTGCAAGTCTTGTTTCATAAGCAGTGTATTAATAAATAATATTACGTTTATTATCAACGTAAGTCTGCTTAGTTTTGAGAGCTTTTCATATGTGAGAATTTCTTCGTGTAAGAATATGCTATGTAAAACTTAGTTAGTCTGCAAGAAAAATTAATTTCACATCTATTTCAGCTATAACCCTGGTTTGGAATTGTGCCCAAAAAGGGGCGATATTCTCCACACCTATCTCATGAAGTTTAATACTGTCATCAGCGAGCGATTGTAGTAAGATAATACGTATGTCTACATACTCTTTAGTGGAAAATTCGTGTTATAGCACTGACATGCATTTGAGGCTTGCAAACGCATGATCTAGCTAGACGTATCACCCACGTCACGTTATTTTCAAGGTTACGGACCCAATGGGTGCCAACGCCCCAACGGGACCCTATTACTAACCCTCCGCTGTCCGTCCGTCTGTCCATTCCTTCCGTCCATCCGCCCGTCTGTCTGTCAGCGGGACGTCGGGCGTTATCTCATGAACCGTAATACGTATACGGTTGAAATTTTCACAGTGTATGTATTTTTGTTGCCTCTATAACAAAAAATAATAAAATAAAACAAAGTTAAAAATAAAATGGGATCGCCATGCAAGAAACGTGTTTTTTTCGGCGTTTTTTGCCTTGTGGTACGGAACCTCTCGTGTGCGAGTCCGACTCGCACTTGGCCACTTTTTCCGAACAGGATACCAAGAGAGTGCAGTCGGTTTTTCTCGAATTATATTTGCTACTGAGGAAAACAGGTACTTGGATGGACTAAACGAGACACAAGGAAAGAAGAAATCCGTCGCAGTCGTCCGTGTTTCTAGGGCATGCGAATAATTTAGAAGGTACCCTATATTTAATTTCACCAATACCTTCGCATAAAACCAAAATCAATTACATGGCATTTTGAAGTAAAAAAAAAGGTCTGTAAGTGCACTTGCGTTCTTTCTGAACAACAGTGAACGCAACTGAACCGTCACACTCTGGTCGGTGACGCTAAATCGGGTATACTCAGCTCCAGCTGGTTGGTGGCACTGAATCGCGTATACCTACTTGGCTACCTTCGTAAGTTTTCACTTCTATCATCGATTACTATACACTTAAGTATACAGAGTGTCCCTGGAAGTATGGATCAAATCGAATAGGGACGTGGGCAAGGTCATTTCCGAACTTTTTAGCAAAAAATAAAAAAAAACCTAAAAAAAGAAAATACTAAAAAAAAGAGAAGAAAAATCGAAGTCGTGAAAACTAATAGGGCTATCAATTTATTTTTTTAGATAGCCCTGATAATATTTTTTTATGATTAGGTATTTTCTTTGAGCACTAAGCGAAATGATTGAAAAAAAATTAAAATCGGTCATAACTTTTGAACCGTAAAAAAATTCACTGACATTCTCAGGGTTAAAAAGTTTGGAAATGACCTTGCCCACGCCCCTTTTCGATTTGATCCATACTTCCAGGGACAGCCTGTATATCGAGTGTAGTGCTTCTGACCAGACCATGCCCCACTTGCTGGACTGTCCTAAGTGTCCGTTCACCTGCATTTCGGAAGACCTAAAGAATATCACTGATGTCGAAATCAACGTGGCCCCTACTGGGCTCAAACTATATAAGAAAAAACAACAGCAAGCAAGTGTACAGTCACCAAAAGAGATTAGTAACCAGGGTCGTCGGATATAGTTGAAGTTTAGTAAGAAACCGATGAATATTTTCGAATAAAATTAAATTTGATAACTGACCTGTTTGTTTTTTATTAATTAAATTAAATTTTATTTGAACACATCCATCGGTTTCTTACTAAACTTCAACTATATCCGACGACCCTGGTTACTTATCTCCTTTGGCGACGTTTGGTGACCGTGCCATCGAATCGCAAAGAAGAAGACTTCTATCATAAGCACAAACCCTCACTGGAGATTAATTTTTCTGGACTATTATTTAAAACATAGCCTTTATGTTATCACTTAGTTATATATTGTAATTTATACCTAAAACGAAATTATACACAATATAATATTGTTGTCGCACGCCGCCGGTTCGAGCCCATCCGTCAGGTAATACCGTCGTTATGCGGTGTCTCGGTTAAGCCACTTGTTTTCATTTATGGCCAAATGGGCCTCATTACAGCATAGAGCGAAGTGCTGTACGCCATTACACCTTAAAACGAACATTACTCTTGGTTTCGTCTTCGCTCCAAACTTTTACTTTGGCGTAACGCGGTAATTTGAATTTATTTTTAAAATTTTTAAATATGTCTAGAGTTGTTTATGGTTTTGGGGGGTTTAATCCGTGAGGCGTATCCGTGAGGCGTGTCTACTTTAATTAGGCAAATATCGGTAATTTAATAGTTATCGAAAAGTAAAATGTAGGTAAGTATTTTTTTTTTCAAACAAATGCGGATTTTTGTGTCAATAACCGGCGATTATTGAGACGATTGACCTTTGAAAAAGATTCTAGCAATTCACCCGAGGCTAGCTTCAATGTAACAATGACCCCGCGATAATCAACTGACTAAATAAACGCCTACTTACTATGAGAATCATGTTCTCTTTTATGAGGATCCCAGATGACTATAGTCCGCGCGGAACTAGTTGGCCGCTGAGGTGGGGACAGGGGTGAAGCGGCGGTTCGCAACGCACGTACGCAGAAATGCACCCCCGCCACCTCTGTCCCACCGCTCACATACCTAAGGCGCGGCCAACTAGTTCCGCGCGGACTGTAGTAGGTGGACTACAAAAGCGATGTGGACTGCAACTACCTAGATAAACATCACCAACTTAGCCCAAGTCACACGGACGTTAAAATATCGCGGCGGGATTTTATCACGCACTGGATTTTAAACTTTCGGTGTTCAGCCGACCATTGAGAATCCAACAGAGCGCATCCCAGCGCGTCAAAAACACACTGTTGGATCTTTAACTCTCGGTGCCAACCAGACCGTTGAAAATCCAGTGCGGGAAAAATATCGTCTCGGGAGAAAATCGCCTGTGCGAGCCTGGGCTTACTGTCATCAGATGGCAGTGATGCTCCATTATTCGCAATATAAAGCCAAGATATTTAAAAGCAGAGACACAAGGAACATTGTACCGCGTGTGCTTACTAACGATCGCTCCCAAGCAGAGTGCCGCAAGAAAAAAAGGGGGTATCACGTTCAATCCATATCAGAATAACAGTGTTCCCAAAACTTCTCGTACAACTCAATAACAACGTTAAGAAAAGTTCACATTTCTTCATCTGAAACTTTAATGGTTATTTCCTTCGAACGTTTCAGTTTGAAGTTGGTGCCCGTTGTGCCCAATGAAAAGAAACCCATTATGGCACATTTTAAATTCTCATTTGAATGTTTTGGTGTTGCTGAAAGGTGTAGCCGGCTCACTGATTATGCTAACGATAATGTGATGCTACTGAATTAAGCTGTCGCGGACCGCAAGTGTTATGGGGGTATAAATAAGGTATATTATCTTTTGCCTTGTCTCTTCTCAAGTTATGTGGATAATATGCTGGATTTTGTAATTTAGAAGGTGAATAAATAGTGTTTAGGTGGGTATTTAATTCGCAAACAGTGCATGGATGTTATTGATTGGTACTTTTATAATTCTCTTATGATGTAAGATAAAGATACCATTATTCATCGTATTTGTGAAGCTTCAAAACAGCTGAATATCTACATACCAAAAATGAAATATTACCTATTATGCCAAAACTTCCTAATTTCATACGGACTACGCAGAGTCAGTAACAAAATGTCTTAAGTCCTAAGTGAGTTATGTAGTACCTAAGAAACAGCAGAAATTACCTATCAGATACTTTGTAATAGTAGTTAATTTCGCATTAAATGTATAAATAGTTATGAAATGTTATAAACGTTCTAACAAGTCATAAAATAAATAGAAACAGTTTTGTTACTACTATACCCGTGTGTAGACTTTAGGCAGATATGAAATGAGATTAAAATGGAATAAACCTTTAAAACAGTGGGTCGTTTGCTTAAACGTTATGTGCATTACCTGCACGCGCGGGTGTTTTCAACTAAATATTCAGCATAATCCCCTAATGTTCCACTGAAACATGAACCAAACATAATAAAAATGGATTGTTGAGAAGCTTTTATCGAATATCTACTACACTTAGTAAGTAATAACAGTTTGTGTTAGTTCCTAGCTAAGTAAGCAATTAGTAAGTTATCAGAAAAGTAAAAGAAAAAAGAACCGTTCGACCCAATGACGGAAAGTTTTTAACCTTTTGAACGCCATTGTCACATATATGTGACAAACGAAATCTTACCCTGAACGCCAACGTCACAAATATATGACAAAATACACGTCGGTCGTCGTCGTCGAATATTATGAAATAAACAATTTAATCATTACTTTTTTGTGTTTTTATTTCTATAATTTAAAAGTTTAAGCTTTCGGCTATATTGTATTGCATGAAACTTATATAAATAAACCACCAATATCGGGAAATTTGTTGTTATAAGTGTGTGTTGTTAAAGTGGCCTGGCGTCAGGGGTACGGCGATACGTTTATACTCTGGCGTTCAAAAGGTTAAAAAAGAACACCGAGATTGAAAACCGCAGAGAATATTTTTTGCAGCATACCTAAATCTAAAAGTTTATTTGCCAGTTTTTTACTCAGTCATGCACAAACGGCTGCAGCGATTTCGATGAAACTTGGCACTAAAGTGAATCATAAACTAAACTTCATATCTACTGGTATTCTTAACCGTAATATCTGCAGTAATGATAAAATTCTATTGCGAATAAAGCAAATACGGTGCAATAAAAAATTGGTAGTTTATATTTTAAAAGCATGTTGCTACTACATGTGGCCAACTCGAATGTATACAACATCTTTTTTGGCCACCATTTTCATTTTGATATCCACTATTTATTTAAAATGCGGAAAATTCGTTATGCACAATTTGAAAGACCATGACTACCACATTATTAACTTCAGTCATTTTAATCCAACGTTCCTAAACGGAT
This sequence comes from Amphipoea lucens, assembly GCA_947508005.1. Classification (NCBI taxonomy): domain Eukaryota; kingdom Metazoa; phylum Arthropoda; class Insecta; order Lepidoptera; family Noctuidae; genus Amphipoea; species Amphipoea lucens. The sequence goes on along the minus strand of OX382358.1, from coordinate 14,821,985 downwards.
TGAAAAACAAGCCAATTTATTTCAACAGTACGGGTGACAATCCCATTTTGATCACAAAGGATTTGTAAAGAAACAAAGTATTTACTATTGTGGAGAAAAACAACATTTGTGGACCGACCCAGGATCCCCTAAATAATTATTTTTTCTGACTGGTTAGGTGAAGTAATTGCACCATTTTTCCTTGAAGAAGGTACAGGATAATAGGTATGTGCTACAGCTACTACGTTCAATTAATCCCCAAATTATTCAGATTCGACAGCCCCTGAATTTTTCTGTGGGGTTATCTAAAGGGACGTGTCGTGGTAAATTCTTAGCACTAACCCTTTGTGACTCTTATATTGGAATACGCCTAATAATGTATGCGAAAATTTGGTGAAAAACACGACGAAAAGTGATCGCGTTTTAAACCGCCAAAAAGGTAGAGATTTGACGAATGTTATTTTTCTTAAAAAATTGCCTAGCCTAATAATGGGAAAACATCTAGTATTTTTTTAATATAGGTATAATAAAAATAATCTTAAGTTGTTACCTTCAAATAGGCCGAAAAACCGGCCACAAATTCAGACTCCGGGCTGCTTCTGAGAAATTCCAGATGAAAAACCTAATAACACTTTGCCCGACCAGAGAATCGAACGCAGGACCTCACGCTCACCACTAAACCAACGAGGTAGTTCATTATTATTAATAGTTATTAGTTATAACCATTAAGCATATAACGCTTTATTTTCATAATAACGCTCCACAAAATCTCATTTGCGCAGATATTATTATTCAAAATGACAGCCTACGCATTGAATACTTTATTAAAAGCTAAAACAGCTCTCCAGCACCTCGTTTTTATTTAGATACGGGTAAATTAGGTTCATTTATATTTATTAGTGGAAGTAGAGATGATGAAAGCGTCAGCTGTTTGTCATTTCCAGTAAGTTTTAGGAGTCGTAAAACGTTAAATGGATTTCTTGGTTTATAATTAGGCTAGGTCTTTTTCAGCCATCTAAACGTGAGACAAAAATGCATGTAAAATTTTTATGTTTGAGAACAGGTACGAGCAGGCGGAGCTGGGGGATTTTGGGTGCATGAAAAAGCCTCCTCGTATAGCGCAGTTTGTTCCGCCAGTTACTCACCTAAACCAAGCGCTCGGCGCATCCTGGACAGTTACACCCAACACCTTATTTGATTGGCCAATTCTTCCCTTGTGGTAGGGCTAATGCCCGCCTGGTTTGCGACCACCCTCCCACCGGAGTTCGGCGTCAAGCAGCCTGTTCTACTTCGTCGATGCGTGGGAATGCCTTAGGCATCTTCTGGGCACGCTCGTTCCATCATAGACTTCGTCCATTGCTTACCATCAGGCGTGATCGACTCAAGAGCGGGCCTATTCAGTCATAAAAAATTCAAGTTTTAAATTCAAATATATTTTTGTAGAACATAAGTAGGTGAGCATTGGTGGCCTAGTGGTATAGCGTTTATTACCGTTGGATCCCGTTTTTTGATCCCGTTTTTTAGGTATTACCGATGGATCCCGTTTGCTATTTCCGTTGAATCCCATATTATAACAACATGTGTACATTTCAGAAGAAAAGTGATTTACCTTTATCAAACACTAAAAAGAGATTATTTTTAGTGGGTTACCCGGAACCGAACTAGTTAGATTAGGTTAATTATTGAAAAAAAAACAATGTTAGGTTAGGTTAGGTTAAAACTGTGACCTCTACGCACGAGCCGAGCGAGCGAAGCGAGCGGTGCCGCGGCAGCGGCCGGCGAGTGCCAGAAACGACTAGATTATATATAAAATGAGTTGTTTGTGAAATAAATAGTATACGAAACGTTGGTTGTAAACTAAAAATTTGTCAATGGAGTTTTGGTGAAACATTAGTGAACCCCTCATTTTATTATAAATAATTTTGTTGTTGAAAGTACCCGCATTCATATTTTTTTAAGCATTCGGGATCCAACGGAAATACTTTTCGGGATTCAACGACAATAAAACGTAATTATCTTGCATTTTTTAAATTCGGGATCCAACGGAAATACATAATAATGTTTTGCGGGATCCAACGCCAAAAATATTAAAATGGGATTCAAAAACGGGATCCAACGGTAATAAATCGTGGTATAGGCCCCGACGTACGAGTTTCAGGTCGTCGGTTCGAACTAAGCTGTAGATTACAGCGCTCAAACAGAGGAGGCATATGACCCAGCAGTTAAACATTATAGGCTGATTATGCTAAGTACCTAAACAAAAAGTATAGCAGCAATATTCAATATTCAAGCAACAACTATCTTTTTGTAATAACCATATTCATTGCTAAGCGTGGTTGGTGATAATGTCATCTTTACTTTTTGACTTTCTAACAGATTACGCGTGTTCATAACTAGTACAGTCAGCATCAAAAGTCGATTAACACTATCATTTTTACATGTTATTAAATTGACAACAACTTTTTTCAATAAACTGATTTTTAGCTTTTCACATAATAGACAAGAGTATACATATATTCTAAAAAAAATCTACTGCTGCAATTTTGAACCAATATTTTGCTCAATAACTAAGATTAAAAAAACTGAAGTGTTAATCAACTTTTGATGCTGACCGTACTTCAACCTCAACTCTTCACTAATGGTTTTAGTGGAAGAGACACCACAATTTTGCTATTCTCACGGATAGACCATCAAACGCAGATTGATCAGAGTAAGTATTTTGTTTTGACGGTGGAAGAAAATTTAAACAAAAATATTTACAACAAAATAAAGGTTGCGGCGCGTCTAAAAGTTTATAGAGGTATGATGAACAGGGTGTAAAGTTCACTCAGCCTCTATATAGAAGGAAGGATCCGCCGACTAGGCAGGTGTCGTGTCTGGCGGGAAACTGCCCGATGATTCATGTTGGGCCGTTGTATACATAATTATACGATAGTTGCGCGGTAAACTTTGCTTGCGACATGCAGGATTTCGCGTGACGTCAGTACGACGCGTAGATACCGCCACAGGTTTAACGACACCAAACTTACAAGAGTTGATTTTAGAACGATTTTGACAGCTGTCAAATAAACGTAACCCCAAAGAAAAGATCCCGAAGCTGGTTCGAAGCCGGCATTAATTTATGGCGCCTGCGATAATGGTAATCATTGAGACTACCCTTGCAATGCAGTGAGTTAATAATTTGCGCTCGCAACTCACCTACTCGGTGGAACGTTGTTTACATTATTGTGCATTCCCTAATGTGATCAGAGACTTGTGAGTATTCAGAATATTATTTACTTTCATTTACTTACATCTCCTCGCCCGCATACCCACGCATAAGAGACAATAAGATAAGACCTCTTCTGATAAAGGCCACGTAATGCCTTTAGGTAATATTTACAAACAAAAAAACTTTTTCTACTCAGACATTCCAGTGTTCTCAGACTGTTTTCTAACACTGATTAATGATGATAATGCTTGGCATTTCCAGCAGCTTTGGCGTCAACGTTTCTCACACGATGTGTGATATCTTTTAGTTCACTGCTCACACAACAGATGGCACTGCTTGCACTAGCTTTGCTTTAATTAATGAATGACTGTGTGGAACTGCGGATGAAGAGATTTTTACTTTTTCATTTTAACTAGATGAGCTGTTGTTGTACAAGAAATTACTGTTATAATAGTAATGTAATGATAGCTACTGGAACTAAAATTTTAGAAAATCTGTTAAACGTAAACGTTCCTTTTTTTTGTTAACCTTTTTTGAGAATGAGTTGGAAGATTTTATACGAAAAGGATAGATACTATTGACAGTAACTTAGAACCTGGCACCGTATGCCGAGAATCACAGAACATGAATCTCGAAAAACTGAAATTTACCGGCAAAAAATTCACAATTCCCTGGGCGCAAAACTCCGATTGGGTAATATGTGCAAATAGAATTGACGCCTGGAGCGGGTCCAACGTGGTCCAGTTTATTGCTACCTAAATCTTTATTAGATCTTCTTGCTCTTAGTTCTAGAAGGTTCTATCACGATAGATTAGAAGTCATTACATTCTCATTGGATTATGAACGGATTTTTTATTACCGATATAGGGGCTGTGTTTTAATCGGCTTGGCAAGTTCGCATTGATATTGGTTTTTAGATTAGGTTTTTTCGTATATTGTTTGCAACAAAATTGGTATTAATTGTAAGTTTCAGATTTTTAAGGCGCTGCCGTAAAACACCGTAGAACGCTCAGTTTTTTGTCGCACAGTTAGGCGTATTGGTACATATTACAAGCCAGAAAAAAATGTGTGTATTGAAAATATCCAAAGAAAAGACTTATTAAAAAATATTTTATAAAAATAAAACAGTTTCATGATGAAACAATCGTAAAACAGAGCTCAGAAATAATATTTTTTGTCGCATGATAAAATTCTCAAAATTTTAACGGAGACTGTCATATTGTATGTATAATGATAATAAAGGGAAATCAATCAACTAAATAAAGTCTGACAACCAGTCTTACCAATGGGTATCGTATTACCCAGTAACTGGGTTGTGGAGGTCAGATAGGCAGTCGCTCCATGTAAAATACTGGTATTCAGCTGCATCCGGTTGGACTGGAAGCCGACCCCAACATAGTTGGGAAAAGGTTAGGCAGATGATGATGAATCAACTAAATAAATTACTAAAAACTATTCCATTGAGCCGTGCATTTATTTTTTAATTTTGTTAAAACTGCAAATTATTTTTATTTTGGTGGTCATTCGATCGCATCAAACGCATCGGTGTTTTGAATCTTATTTGTTGTGGTGATGCGCTATTGTCCTTTAGGTACCTAAAAATTTGCTTCTTTATACCGGTCCTTAACGCAACACCCGTGATTAAATTGTTACACCGATTCAATGTTGGTTTTTCTCATAGAAAAAGCCGAAGAAGAAGGGACGAGTATTGGTTATCACGTTTACTCAATTTATTCAGCCTAATGCCTGGAGAAGCACATAACCGGTCGAAGTGGAGGTGCTTGGGGAAGGCCTATGTCCAGCAGTGGACGTCTTTCGGTTGAAATGATGATGATGATGATGAATGCCTGGAATGCACATGCCTGTAACTTGCACAAAAGTATCTAATTGGTTAATACCATAATGCATACTTTTGTGCAAGTTACAGGAATTATTCCGGGCAAGCACTCGAATTGCGCAGCACACTTTATTTTTCAATCCGAAGGATATCGAAGGAAATTACAAATCCATCGCCTCCTAATGTTTGAAATAATAACGCAATGAATGTTGCTGATTTGTCAAAAGGAAAGGCAATTACCCCCTGCATAAGTTAAGCAATTACCCCCTAGTATTCTTAAAATAATTTCGGGTCGAAGATGACTTAAGAAGTAAAATTAATGTCAAATACCTACCACAATGGGACTTGCAAGTTTTGAACCCGCAAACTTCTTAAAACATTTGGGTCAGGGAAAGGATCATGAGTGTAGAAGTTTCTATCAAACTATTTTCCTTACGCACAACTTCAAAACAGCGACAATTTCATTCCGTCCCAATACCTCCGACCACAAGCACATCAGTGTGTTACTCTAAGTGCATTTTAAAATAAAATTGAGCGTACGGAAATCCTTCCCTTTCATGTTTCCCTTCTTTCGCTTAAGAAAAGGTTCGTTATACATTAACTGAATCGGGTCGAACCCTTTTCGAGACTTCTATTTTGCGAAGCAAATAAAAACAAAGGAAAAACGCATTGCATTGAGCTCCTCTTTGGTTTTATTCAAATGGTGTCCCATCACTTTGTACATGTTCAATAGAAGATCGTTGCATCAAGTTACACTAAAGTGGAAACCCCTTTTTTGTAATTATGTCGTTATTGTGAGCGGTGGTAGTCCATTGAGCATGGATGGCTCAGTGGTATCGGCCCCGACTTACGAGTTGTAGCTCGTGAGTTCGAACAGGCTCGCACTTTACTTTGTGTATTTAATTTTATCACCACTGCTCTCAAAATGGCGAAGAAAAACATCGTGAGGAAACCGGCATGTTCTAGAACCATAAATTCGAAAACATGTGTTACGTCCACCAACCCGTACTGGGCCCGCGTGGTGGATTATAGCCTGTGTCCCAAGTTCCCATCAGTGGAAACATTATAGACTAATTATGCATTATTATAAACCACATAAAACTAAAAGGACAAACACATTTCAATCTAATGTAAGTACAATCTTCTTTTCCTCTCATCGCACTAGGCGATCTCTTACAGACAAACTTTGCATGAACTGCAAAAAAGGAGATACCACGTTACTCAACAACAACATCATCGTTCATCGTTCGTTCGTTCATTCGTTCGTTCGTCATCATCGTTGCTCTCAACAATTTCATTCGAGTTATTAAAACAGGTAAGAATTTGATTCGGAGATAATAAACTAATAATTAGATATTAATAATATTTTCATCCCACCATCTCGGAAAGAGTATTTTTAATCTTCAATATCTGAGTGGAAAAGCCGTTTTTATTCTCTAGAGGATAAAGTAAATTGAATTTAGAACATCGTGTGCACTAAGTTTGTGAATTAAAAAAAACATTAAACCAATTTACTGCTACCTCTATGGTGCCGAATATATCATACAACTTTTTTTTAATTTGTTAAAAACTTAGACTCGGAACCTTCTTGGTGTTCTTTTTTCAATTTGCTTTGTACGCGGTTCTTTACGCGGCATTTTTTCACGTCATTGTTAAACCTTATATTAAAAACAAGAAACTTGAAAACAAGTGAAAAAACTAAAATGAGTGATTCTAGCGACGAGGAAGTTTGCTTGACGCCAACAGAATTGACTGAAACTGTTAATAATGCGCAAATGAGCTTTCTCCCTCAACAATCACGCGAGAAGTATTTAAAACAGTACGATATGTTCAAAATAACTGTAGCAACGTTACTTTAAAATTTTCTTAATTATACCTTAGTATTATTTTGTTATAATTTAAAGATTATTCTGTAATACTTACCTGTCATAATGTAGTAATTAATACCTAAACTGAAATAAAAGTGTACCTATCTTGTGATTGTAAACGTTTTTTTTTTTGCATTTAGTCATTTCCTCGCTGAGGTGGAATGAAAAGTTACGTGTTGCACTCGAGTGCAAAGATTTTTCACCTCGTGCTCTTTTGATTCCCTCGCTAACGCTCAGGATTCTAATTTTGAATCACTCGCTGCGCTCGTGATTCAATTTTAGAATCCTTCGCTTGCTCGGTCATCAAAATTGAACACGCGGTTAAAAAGCAACTTTGCACTCTTGTATAACAAATAACTATTAATTATTACATTATTATTTAATATAATATTTAACAACTTTAAATGACTAGCTGCGCGCGTCTCGATCCCGTGGGAATAACGGGAAAAGTAAAGTGAAACATACAAAAATTCAAATCTTTTCTCTTTGTAATAATAATGAAATCGTCCAACTGCTGTTGTTCATTAATAATATTGTTTTATAAAAAAGGTAACAAGTTATGTAAGCCATATCGAAAAAACGAGGTAGGTATATACTAATTAAAGTGGAAAAAGATTGTATGCAGCGGAGATGAGAACGTTGAGATGGATGTGTGGAGTGACGAAAATGGATAAAGTAAGAAATGAGTATAAGAGGAAGTTTGAAAGTGGCGCCAGTGACAGAAAAGTTGAAAAGAAATCGATTGGCTTGGTATGTTCCTAATGGGCATGTGATGAGAAGGGACGAAGCGCATGTGACTATATAAGTGATAAATATACATGTTGATGGATGGAGAGTGAGAGGAAAGCCGAAGAAAAGATGGATGGATTGTGTGAGGAATGATATGAAAGAGAAGGGAGTGAATGATAGCGTGACGGTTGACAGGGGAGAATGAAAGACGAAAACGTGTTGCGCAGACACCAAGGAAGATGATGATGATGATACTAATTAAAGTGCTTACAAATTCGCAAATTAAAACACTCCTTAAATTAACTTTAATTTTCATAATGTAGTAAAAACGAATTGTAAAAACTTGAGTTCTATATTGAGCAAGTGTAAGTAGTACCTAACAATAAAACTTCTATTGTGTCTTGTTCAGTGTCCTTCAATGTATTAATTTCGACAGAAACGGATGCCTACTCAATTTGTCAAGATTAATCAATCAAGCCTGACTAACGAAGGGAAACTGAACTAACTTAATTAGCACAAATACGTTGTGTGTAGTTTGACTTGTCACTGTTCCAAATATTAGTAAACTAGCAGCGCCCCGCGGTTTCACCCGCATTAGTTTTGATCCCGTGGAATATCCTATGCCCTTTCCAAAATTTCATCTGAATCGGTTCAGCGGTTTAAGCGTGAAGAGGTAATCGACAGACAGATACACTTTCGCATTTATAATATTACCTAGCTGACCCGGCGAACTTCGTACCGCCTCAGAATTAAATAATGTGACAAAGTTCAATAGACACGTGGCGCCATCTATTATCATAATACAATATTTTCAATACATTTTGATCACGTAGGTATTGTACTTTCCTATAAATCGGTTGCCTTTTTTTTAATTTATCAGACGAGAAATTTCTACGCTAGGGGTTTAGAATCACGTGTGTGTGTGTGTATTCATGGTTAAAGTTTGGGCGTCGATGATCCTGCCACCCTATGTTATATGAAATCGCTTCCAGGAATATCACAAGAGGTGACTAATGAACTGTGACGATACCTGTATAATAGGGCAATGTTGAACTATCTTCATGAGTTCATTGTTCAGCCATGGAGATACTTAGGTACAGATATCTATATTGGAGACAATTCGCGCGACTTACCTACTTGTTGTCATTGGTTCTTCAAAAGTAAGAGGAATTTATCCAGTTATTCCGTTTATCCACCCTAAGGTGGATACGCGGAAACGCATGTCCGAGAATCCACTTTAAGCCTATAAATTTTGTTTATCCAACTAGGCATTTATAGGTAAATGAGGAGATCCGCAGAAGAACCAAGGTAACCGACATACCTAGCTCGAAGAATTGCCAAACTTAAGTGGCAGTGGGCAGGGCACATTGCTCGCAGAACAGATGGCCGATGGGGCCGAAAGGTTCTATCTGGAGTGGCGACCGCGTACCGGAAGGCGTAGCGTTAGAAAGCCTCCCACAAGGTGGACCGACGACCTTGTGAAGGCCGCAAGAACCAGTTGGATGTGAGAAGCACAGAACCGGTCGAAGTGGAGGTGCTTGGGGGATGCCTATGTCCAGCAGTGGACGTCTTTCGACTGAAATGATGGTAAAGGAAACCAAGGTGAAGAAACCTTCATGTCCTAGAACCAAAAAACTCAAGGGCGTGTGACATCGACCAACTCTCGCTGAGCTCGCATGGTGGATTATTCCCCTCTCACAGAGAGTGTGTCCCAGTAGTGGGAAAATTATTAGGCTAATTTAAAGGAACTGGCATGTAGCCGATATCAAATACAAAATAAGCTGTAAAACTTACTTTCCCTAGTCAGGAGGTTTCCCTTTTCCTTATCCATAAACGGTTGGTTTAAACATATATTTCTCATCAAATTAAGGCTAAAGTGTGGCATAAATCCTATCCTACTTCCTACTACTCCTACTAATATTAATATTATAAATGCGAAAGTTTGTAAGGATGGATAGATGGATGTGTGTTACTCTTTCACGCAAATACTACTGAACGGATTTGAATGAAATTTGGCACACAGATAGTTTATAACCAGGATTAACACATAGGGTACTTTTTATCCTGATATTTCTACGAGATCGAAATTTATGCGGGTGAAACCGCGGGGTGCTGCTAGTATAGAATATATCTATTTAATGGAGGCGTGGAAGTGAACATTAACGGAATATAATTATGTGGCCCAATAAAATCGGAGTTCGGCACACTTTACGACTGTCTCATAAACGGATTTAATTATCTTACTTGTGTGCTGACGTAATAATAACGAAATTTATTACAGTCTCTGCTTACATATTTATTATTTGTATACATATTTGATGTTCATATAACTGTTTACAGTGCTCAAATAAGCCTTTGATTGTATCCAGTCTTTTGTGACCTTTTGCCTCCTTCAAGTACTGTAATATACCTAAATGTATATAGGTATTTTCGAGACATGCTTATTGCTGTTATTGTTGCTTCCGTTAAATAATACCTATCGTGCATTATCAGCCTATAATGTTCCCACTGCTGGGACACAGTACCTCTCTGTGAGAGGCAGTGGGCCATAATTCACCACGAGGGCCCAGTGCGGGTTGTTGGATGTCGCATGTCTTCGAAGTTTTGGTTCTAGGACATGCTAGTTTCCTCACAATGTTTTCCTTCATCGTTTTGAAAGCAGTGGTGATGATATAAATCACACAAAGTAAAGTGCATGCCTGGGTTCAAACCCACGACCTAAAACTCGTAAGTCGGTGCCGTTACCACTGGGCCACGTTACCACACGTATCGTGTTTGTATGTAAATTTTCTTGTTTAACTTGCACCCAGAGAAGCAATAGCTGTATTTTTAGGAACATTCGCGTTCTAATCTCAGTTGTATCAGTTTCAATCTGCCAAAAATACATATAATTTTCCTACATTTTTGACAAGTTTTTGAAATTGGTTGTAACTGACATGAGATTGCGACTAGAATTGGAACGTTTTTAATTATGAAATGTGGCTTTCTGATCATGTAACATGCTTGCACACCCAAACATATGCATGTGATCCTGTTCTGCTGTAGGAACATTATACAGGGTGTTATGGAAAGGGTATATCAATACAAACGGGTTGAAGAGTGTATCTGGTCTAGAATCTCTGTACAAAATTTCAGCTCAAAAGCAGGAACTTTGAAAATGCTTAATATTTTTTTATTTCGATAGTTTATTAAATTGAAATCATAACAAACGTGTCACCGCACTACGAGGGTCATTATCCATTATCTGTAGTGTGTCTGTGCGCCTGTGTATCTGTACGCGCCAGTGCAGCGCCGTGATGTCGAAATAAAAAAAAATATTAAGCAATTTCAAAGTTAATGCTTTTGAGCTGAAATTTTGTACAGAGATTCTAGAACAGATACACTCTTCAACCCGTTTGTATTGATATACCCTTTCCGTAACACCCTGTATATTTTGCTGAGTCTTGAAAAAAAAAACCAAGTTTAATTAATAACAAATAACTTAAAACTACTTATTAAATACATTCACGACTAACCCACAGCAAATAGCCACCAAATAATTACGTAAGTAATAGCACGTAATTAAGTAAACATGACATTTCATACACACGATATATCGAGCAAATTAATAAAGCTAATATACAGAAATACCGCGTCGCTCAGTGCTTGCGGTTTTAATTCAGGGGTTAATTAAATATGTCCTCTATACAGCGCTTTCAAGGAGAATCCTGAATATGTAGACATACCGTAATCATTCGATTCATTTTCATGTCAAACTGTTTTTCGCATGATCACAGAATAGGTTTCGGAATGCAATCAGTTTGTTTGAACGAAATGTGTCGATTACACTGCATCCGTGTCATGATTCGGTTTAATTCAAAACTATGATAATAGGCTTAAATAATTTTAATTGAGTATTTATGGAAAATTCTAACAATATAACTAGGTACGACTTTGTTTTCAGCTTAGCCGTATTATTTATTTATTTATATATACTTTATTATCAGTGATCGGAGTAGGTAGATTGATTTTTGGTACTTGTATCATAAATGCCCACAGAAAGAATAACATGGATAAGCCATTTTCCCGGAAAGTAATTCCGGTATTTCAAGATCCAATTAAATATTGTTAATTATATGTTGGTAGTGATATTACTGCTACTCAATTCAAAATTTAAAGGAAGGTATCAAAACTAAATTAATTTATTATTTATCTGTTGAATAATAAAAACAATCGAATTCCGATCAAAGCATTAACACTTTGACAGCCAAGCATTTTATTTATTTAGTAGTGTAGTGTGTCACGTAGTACGTGATCCGCTGTCAAAGTGTTAATGTCCATATTATATACGTTTCGGATCAATGACCCCAGTTCAATCTACCTATTCCGATCACTGTTTATTATACACCAAAAAAATACATAATATAAAAAATACATCAAACACTACAAAATAATGGGCGGCCTTAGTGGCCTTATCGCCGTATTTACATAATAAAGTTATGGGGACCTCATAAAGTAGGATTGGGTGACCATTCATAAACCCGACACCTATCCTTCATGAAAGGTCTGTCCAATTTGTTACAACACACCAAACTAATCCCTGCTCCTGCTATAGTTAATATTACGGTTCACCCCGGTCTACTTCGAATATCTCTTGCAAGTTTTCAAACAATACATATTTACAGAAATACTCTATGTATCTACTTGACAAATGTTACAACTCCACACATTTGCGTACTAAAACAAGTGACGCGTGTATAATAAAGAATAAACAATATGGAGCCAAGTTTTTGAGATGTGGAGCGACACACGCGACATTAGCCTCACTCTGCAAATAAAGAAGAGAAAAAAATATTGCGTCGGAATACGCGCAGTTAAACATTATACTTGGTAACATGACATATAAGAGTTGGGGAGTTAGAGTGAACTTCGCAATACACTTACTGAGGGGGCTAAGTTCGCAGAATTTGACCTCTTAGTCGGCTCTCTTCTCCAAATAACGCGATGTGTCGGAAAGCCTAGCTCCCCGCCCCTCCCTCTGCGGGGAACCCATGAGGAAGTTTCTACCTAGCTTTAAAGTTAATTAAGTGTCGCTTCCCCACTCCGCCATGTTTTGTAAGATGTGTGGCACTCCGGAAAGACTAGATTGGCAGTTTAGCTGCCTCCTCGTCGACTCGACTTCAACTTCTGCATAATTGTGTAAGCAGTCCGTCTAAACTGTCCAACTAAGTGCGGCATTTAACAAAGTAATTGTATCAACATTTTGAAACATTTATTACTGTCATATAATTCAAATAGCTTAAAACAAAGTTTATAATTGTTACAAATCACTTTGACATTGTCTAAATTGTCATTAGGAGCGAGATCAGTATTAACACAAATATCAGTAGCTATAGGCAAACCGCTTAATTGAGTCCTTGCCTGCGGGGTATAGGGGCGCGGGGGTAGGACGTGAACGGAGACCGAGGTGCGGGCGGCGGCGGGCGCCCTTAGCGTGATACACAAGAGGCGAAATGTGCACTGGACAGTTCTTAAGATATATGACATCGCAATGGTGTGGTGGTGATTTTTTTAGAAAATTAATTGATGAATTTACAAAGTTATGTGAAACAACTATGTGTAGGTAACAAATAAAATATTAGGCAATAGGCTTATGTACCTACTATATATCATATGCAAGATTTATCAGAATTATAAATCAATCATTTATGTCCATATCAAAATACACTGGAACTTGATTCTTCACTTTCGAAACAGCCATCTTCAGAATCATCTGAAGCATCCTGCATCTTAATAATAAAATCAACAACATCATCTAGAACTCTGTCATATTTGCAGTATTCGACCTCGGCTTTAATTACATGGATAACACAATGCTCCCTCTTCTCTACGGAATATCCAGCAAATAATCCCTCCAACATATTTTTTTTTGGTCTAAATTAGAGTCCATAATTTTTTTATGCTAACTGTCATTTATGATTACCCCAGACCAACTCAACTGGGTGGTATGGAGGCAAACGCAAAACTTCATGTCCGTTTCTTTTCAAAAACTCGTCAGTTTTGTAAATATGTTCTGTAAATACGTCTTGCAACACACAATGGCTTTTGATTAATTTAAATAAGTCATCTTTTCTAAGTTTATCATCAAAAGGCACGTCATGTCGTCATAGCCAAAATGCATAGCTGGCTTGCTAGAAGCCATAGTCGGCTTTTCTCGAACCGAATGATAAGCTACGTTATCGATTACTATGACAGAATTTGGTGGTATATTAGGCATGAGTTTTCATTGATCCATTTACTGAAATTCACGAAATTCATAGAATCGTGATAATCACCTGTTTTATATTTGGATTTAAATATCACAAGTGCTCCGTCTACAAATCCAGTTTGGCTTCCACAATGTACTATGATCAAACGGTCTCCTTTACCGATATAAGACAGCACGCCGCTGGCGACGTAGACGAAACCTATTGTACTACTGGGAATAAAAAATGTAAAGCCTTTTTCGCGTATGACAGCTGACAAATAAAATGAGCTCGGCCATAACCAGCTATTGTCTAGGCTTTAGGCTGTAAAAAATGAGACGTACAAACGCTAAAGGTGAAAAAGCGAGTAAATAAAGCATAACAGTCGGGCTAGAGGTGAAAAATCACTGACAAACCATACAAAAATCATTCAAGTTAACGGCATACAACGATCCGCACTTCGGTCGCTCGTGACCTGTGACTCGCCCATTTTTCCTCCCCGGAGCGACAGCTAGGCCTCTGTGAAAACAAGCAAAAATGGAACGGAAAAAGAAAAGCCAACCGCGCTCCACTGATATTGAAAACGAGAACAAGCACTCTGTGATTCTTGCAACACACAATAGTTTGTGTTAACTGAGCTTCAAGTAGACTTACGATACTCCATACCAGGTTACACACGAGCTCTTTGTCATGTGAGTATCGTTTTATTTTATCGATAGTTTGAACAGTACTCAGGCACATTATTTGTGATTTGAAGTCTCATTTGTTACCCTTTGTAAACGTTTTTCTCAGTTTTTCTTTATTAGAATTTGATCGAATGAATACAGCCAAATTCAAAGCTTTTTCAAACATAAAATAATCAAATTGAAACTTTTTTTTAGCCTAGGTATATGGTGTCCCACTGCTGTGCAAAGGCCTCCCCTTTTTCTTTTCGAACCTGATGTCTTGTGCAATTTCTGGCCATGTCACACCACCTTCGCCATGGTCTACCTCGACGGCGATGCCTTCAAGCGTACAGTGAGTCACGATCTTTGCTGATCAAATAGAAACTGAAAAAAAAGTGATAAAGTTGTATTTTTGTGTTCCGTATTCATAATCAGGGTTCCACAAAACTCCACACTGATTAATCAATGCTAATTAAACCAGAACAGCCAAAAACATGTATTCTTTATTACCGTTCGCACCCTTTTCCCCTTCGTGATGGAACACATTAAGACAATCGGGCTGAACATTTTTTCCGAGGGCAGAACGTAGTAAGTACGCGTATTAGTGATACGGGGTACGTAGGGTTATCTCGGGAAATCCGACATCTCCGGCGGATGCTGCCTCAGTCTGTACCCTGATAAGTACCCCTACCGCGATACAAGTGAATAGATACGATTTTGGGTATTTCTGTATTTGTTGGAATTAGGCGATATTGCGGCTCGGCACTTATAACAAGGCAGTTGAAGTTTTGGGGTCAATTCGCTTGTTCTCATTTTACGATTTAGTAGGTATCTAATAGCAATTATGACAAATACATAATAGAGAAACGAACCTTTTTTAGGGTTCCGTACCCAAAGGGTACCAACGCGACCCTATTACTAAGCTGCTGCTGTCCGTCCACCCGTCCGTCCGTCCGTCTGCCCGTCTGTCTGTCAGTGGGCTGTATCACATGAAACGTAAGAGGTAGACAGTTGTAATTTTCACAGAGTTTGTATTTCTATTGCCGCTATAATAACAAATAAAATAAAATCTAGAAAAATTAAAGGGGGTCTCCATACAAGAAACGTGTTTTTTTTCGGCGTTTTTTGCCTTGTGGCACGGAATCCTTCTTGTGCGCGTCCGACTCGCACTTGGCCGCTCCTTTAATTTACCAAGCGACTTACCAAGAATGGAAATTGAAACAAAGGTCATTTCGCTTATAAAACTAAAATAGATGCGAATCAATATTATTAAGATAGACATAAATCAAACATCCAATTCATTATTTTGAAAGTATTACAAAATGAAGTAGTGTTTCTCGATATTGTTGTACTTGAAACAAATTAATTTAAATAACAAACAACGTAAAAAAGCGGCTACAAAAGTTATAATTCAAAGGGCTTCGTGAAACAAAAGTTCGACTATTTAGTCGTAAGTTCGTAACGAAATTCAATGAAAATGTAGAACACGAATTATAATAGTTTCATGGCGGGGCGCTAACGAATTTGGGTCGGAAAAATTTGTTGAAAGATCTTAATTAATAAAATTTAATACAAGTAATAATATTCTAACAATTATAACGACCCTGTTCCCGATGCGTCTTTACTAAATGTACCTTGTGGGAACGCCAGTGACGTCACGGACCTCGCCGACGTCGGGTATAATTAGGAGATCACATTTTCGAGTGACTACCGCTAAATGTACCTTACCAAGACACCGCTACTCGGGTATATTAAGTAGCACCTGTTTAAAATGAATCATTACTAAATACCTACCTATACCTTATTTCAATAATGGTGAAATTGGTGCATAGTAAGAGTATTTAGATTACAAGCAAAGGTTACTTTGTCTACAGGGTTTAAAGGAACCTAATACGAAGGAGATGACGGGGGCTCGTTCGTCATCCCCTTCGAACCTAATCTGTCCGAGTCGGGGTGCTCAAAGTCCCGAGCTCGCTTCGCTCGCTCTTGCATCCTAAGTTCTCATTGCGTTTTACTTTGTCGAGATAGATGAATGTACAGAATATTAAAAGTATATTTAGCATAGTAGCATTAGGTACAGCACCGGAACGCGTAATGCCAGACGTTTCACAACCCTGCCGAAAGGCTCTGTGCTCACACGTAATCTGCTTTGGAAATGGCGAGCATAATGTGTACTAAATACAGAGAATGCCTGTGTTGATATACATTTTACTCTTTAGTGTAACGAGCACAAAAGCGGTCCATCACAGACCATGGATGTCTGTGGTTATATACAGTCTGGCATTACACGGCCGAGTATATTTAGTAGTACGTAATCACGCAACAATAGGTCCTAATTATACCCGATTAAGATACTCCAACTCGGGTATATTTAGTAGTTAGAAATTTCGTAAACCTCATGCTAACTATACCCGACCAAAACCCCATGGGGTTTCCACAAGGTACATTTAGTAATTCCTTCTTCAGAAAACGTGAGCACAGAAAGTGGACCTGGCAGAGCCCGGATGGCGCAACTAAAAATGAGATTGACTTCATTATGTCGACGAAGAAGCAAATATTCAATGATGTCTCTGTGATCAACGCGGTGAAAACCGGAAGTGATCACCGAATGGTAAGAGGCACATTGAACTTAAATATAAAGCTGGAAAGGTCTCGACTAATGAGGTCTACGCTCCGCCCAGCGCCGATCCAAGTTCAAAACCCCGAGAGTTTTCAGCTCGAACTTCAGAATCGTTTCGAGTGCCTGGGGAGCTCCGTGGACGAATATAACGATGGGTTCGTGGAAGCTGTCCATACGGTCGGGTCTAAGATCTTCAAGACCCGTCGTACGAACACGAAAAAGAAGCTCTCTGATCCTACTTTGCGGCTCATGAAGGAGAGGCGCGAGATGGTCCTGCAGTCTTCAGATGATGTTCTCAAGTACCGGCGGCTCAACAGACAGATCTCTAAGTCCTTGAAAAGCGACCTTCGCCGCTTCAATACAGACCGTATTGAGGAAGCGATAGAGCAAAATAGAGGCTCCAAGGTTTTTGCTAGAGATCTGTCTATTGGGCAGAGCCAGCTTATGAAACTGAAGACTGATGATGGCAGGATCGTATCCGCCAAACCTGAGCTGTTGAGAGAGATCGAGAGGTTCTATGGGCAGTTATACACGTCAACAAGCAACCCCGTTACGAATCTGGCAAATGACCCAAGAGCTAGATTGACCCGACACTATACCGAAGACATCCCGGACGTCAGCCTGTACGAGATTAGGATGGCTCTGAAGCAGCTTAAAAACAACAAGGCACCGGGTGATGACGGAATTACGGCCGAGCTTCTGAGGGCCGGCGGAAAACCCGTTCTTAAGGCCCTTCAGAGGCTGTTTGATTCCGTCATACTCGAGGGTAAAACACCACAGGCATGGAACAGAGGTGTGGTGATACTTTTCTTTAAGAAGGGTGACAATGCCCTTCTTAAGAATTATAGGCCCATCTCACTTCTGAGCCATGTCTACAAGCTGTTTTCGAGAGTCATCACGAACCGTCTCGCGCGCAGGTTCGACGACTTCCAGCCTCCCGAACAA
The DNA here is from genome assembly GCA_947508005.1 of Amphipoea lucens. Lineage (NCBI taxonomy): Eukaryota > Metazoa > Arthropoda > Insecta > Lepidoptera > Noctuidae > Amphipoea > Amphipoea lucens. The sequence goes on along the minus strand of OX382358.1, from coordinate 14,803,907 downwards.
GCCGGATTCCGTAAAGGCTTTAGCACCGTAGACCACATACATACGCTGCGACAGGTTATACAGAAGACCGAAGAGTATAACCTGCCTCTCTGCTTAGCGTTTGTGGACTACGAGAAAGCCTTTGATTCGATCGAGACATGGGCTGTACTGCAGTCTCTTCAACGGTGCCAGATCGACTATCGGTACATCGAGGTGCTGAAGTGTCTGTACGAAAACGCCACTATGTCAGTTCGACTCCAGGACCAGGCCTCGAAACCTATCCTTCTGCAGCGAGGTGTGAGACAGGGAGACGTTATCTCTCCGAAACTGTTCACCGCTGCTCTGGAGGATGTCTTCAAGGTTCTGGACTGGAAAGGAGCTGGCATTAACATCAATGGCGAGTACATAACTCACCTTCGGTTTGCCGACGACATAGTAGTCATGGCTGAAACTATGGAGGACCTCAGTACAATGCTCGACGACCTCAGTAGAGCCTCTGAAAGAGTGGGTCTGAAAATGAACATGGACAAAACGAAGGTCATGTCAAATGCCCATGTAACACCCACTCTCATGAAGATCGGAGACGCTACACTCGAAGTCGTGGACGAGTATATTTACCTAGGACAAACTGTCCAGTTAGGTAGGTCCAACTTCGAGAAAGAGGTCAACCGTCGAATCCGACTCGGCTGGGCAGCGTTCGGGAAGCTACGCAATATCTTCTCGTCCCACATACCGCAGTGTCTCAAGACGAAAGTCTTTGACCAGTGCGTGTTGCCAGTGATGACATATGGCACTGAAACGTGGTCGCTCACAATGGGCCTTATTAGAAGGCTTAAAGTCACTCAAAGGGCAATGGAGAGGGCTATGCTTGGAGTTTCCCTGCGGGATCGAATCAGAAATGAAGAGATCCGCAGGAGAACCAAGGTAACCGACATAGCCCGAAGAATTGCCAAACTTAAGTGGCAGTGGGCAGGGCACATTGCTCGCAGAACAGATGGCCGATGGGGCCGAAAGGTTCTGGAGTGGCGACCGCGTACCGGAAGGCGTAGCGTTGGAAGGCCTCCCACAAGGTGGACCGACGACCTTGTGAAGGCCGCAGGAACTCGTTGGATGCGAGAAGCACAAAACCGGTCGAAGTGGAGGTGCTTGGGGGAGGCCTATGTCCAGCAGTGGACGTCTTTCGGCTGAAATGATGATGATGATGATGATGACATTTAGTAAAGATGCGTTCCCGATACCGGTGAGCTACTATTTTTATATTCTAATATTTAAAAATATAATTTATATGTATTTAGTGAAATAAAGGATATAATAATATATAACTTTAATTAATAATATTATGAACATTTATGTATTGAAATTGTATTTTGAAATTGTAGAATATTAAAAGAAAATGTCTTCATATGAATTTTTATTTTTTATTTATTTATTTATTTATTTTATTATTTATGTACACACAGTAAAATACATAAGGAAATGTTATAATTATAATTTGAGTACAAAGGTACTGCTTATTTCTTAAGAAATTTCTTCCAGCAGACCTGCGAAAGGAGAAGTAAAAAAAGAAATGTAGACAATAGTGTGTGAAAACAAGAAGAGAGAAATATGAATGTGTGAAGCCTAAAACTAAAATATTAAATAAACCTACACATATAATGCAAAATAAAATAAAAATAACATAAGTATACTTAAATAAATACATAATGCTAAAATATATAAACATATATACATAAATATATAAATACTCACAGTACAGAGGAAAGGTAATGCTCTTTTAATCTACATTTAAATAGAGAAATAGTTTTTAAATCACGAATGCTAGGCGGAAGTGAGTTCCACAATCTCACAGCATGGACAGAGAAGGAATAAGAATAGTAGCTTGTTTTATGAGGATGTGATTTAAGGAGGGATCTTAGGTGTGATCTGCACGGTGCGTCGCTAGGGCGAGCGTAAGAAAAACGCTCACGCAGGTAAGAAGGATAAGACGGGTTGTGTAAGACGTTGAAGAGGAGACATAAAATCCGAGTATTCCTGCGAAGGCGGATTGGGAGCCACTTGAGTTCCTTGCGAAGGTGAGAAACATGGTCATACTTTCGAAGACCGAAAACAAAGCGAATGCACAGGTTTTGCAAGCGCTCAAGCTTGTTTAATAGCTCTTCAGTAGCATCCAGGTAACAGGCGTCGGCATAATCTATAATCGGCTGAATAAGTGTTTGTGCCAAGGAAATTTTAGTCTTCAAGGGCAGAAGACCCTGAAGGCATTTCAGCGAATGAAAGGAGAAATGTACCTTCCGGCTAACCTCGTTGACCTGAGCACGCCACGAAAGGTTGGAGTCAATAACTACACCCAGATCTTTAGCGGTTTCAGAATAGTCAATGCGAACACCATCGAGATATAAGGGCATCAGAGATGCAACATCAGCCGCATTGCGAACGAATCTACTGCCTATGATCATGGCCTGAGATTTAGTTGGGTTAATTTGCAAACCAAATGACTTAGCCCAAGCGCTGATGCAAGCCAGGTCATGATTCATTGCAGCAATTGCAGAATCCGCGTTCGCTACAGTAAAATGTCGATAAAGCTGCAAGTCATCTGCGTAGAGATGAAAACTAGAGGAGATTACTCTGGTAACAAAGTTTATGAAAATTGAAAAAAGAAGAGGAGAGAGAACGCTACCCTGAGGAACACCCTCAGTGAGGTTACACCAATCAGAGAAGGATTCCTCCAGGCGAACACACTGAGAGCGTCCCCGAAGATAAGAACTGAACCAGGCTAAAGTGGAAGAAGAGAAATTGATAGATTTAAGGAAACCTAGTAAGATATCGAAATCTACTGAGTTGAAGGCGCTACTAAAGTCAAGCAATACAAGAACAGTAAGGGACTTATTCTCCATAGCCCAGCGGATGTCGTCAGTCACCTTCAAAAGCGCGGTTACAGTACTGTGACCCGCGCGAAAACCGGATTGAAAAGGGGATATTATCGAGTTAGACGCCAAGAAAAATGACAATTGTCTATGAACTATATGCTCAAAAACTTTAGAGAGAAATGGGAGAATAGAAATAGGTCTATAGTGGGTTAATAAAGTAGGATTGTTAGTTTTAGGTAAAGGTATTATGTGAGCCTGTTTCCAAACTGATGGAAAGGAGCAAGAGGAAAATGAGTGATTGAAGATGTGAGTGAGAACAGGAAGTAATGAGGAAAGGATAAGAGTTATCATTCTTGAACACAACTTATCATTACCGACTGCTGAAGAAGTAATCGCAAGTATAGACTTCTTAACGTCATCCTCAGTAACATCGTTAAAATTAAAGTGAGAATATTGTGGTGACGGCAAACTAGCAAGACTCTCGAGTGTCGCAGCCTTGACAGACGGATCAAGAGAAAAGGGAAGGAGAGAGAAATGCTTATTAAGATCATTAAGGTTCACATCCTTACACTGGTTGACAGGTGACTTGCCTATGCCTACAGATTTGAGAAATTTCCATACATCGGAAGAACTGCGGTTATTGAGTTGGTCGTGGAAATAGCGTCTCTTAGCAACCTGACACAGATGACTGCAGCGATTACGCAATGATTTGTAATAAGAGAGATTCAGCTCTGAAGGTCTGCGCTTATATCTGCTCTTAGCTTTATCCCTGCGAGCCATAAGCTCTTTAATTTGCAGCGTTATCCATGGTGCAGGGTTATGTCTAACTTTGACACGTCGAATAGGGGCATGCTGATCAAATAAGTCGAGGACGGTTGCGTTAAAACATTTCACCTTATCGTCGATGTCATCGATCTCAACCAGAGGGGACCAGTCGAGATCGCTGGCATCGCGCCGCAAAGCTTCCAGATCTATGCCCTTGTAGTTACGGAGATATAAAAGCTGGGACTTACGCTTGGGAACACGGATACGATACGAAAGGTAAATGAGATCGTGGTAAGAAAAAGTAGCCGTAAGTTGACCATGGTGAGAAACATTATTAGGAGAGGAGACAATCATAAGATCTAGAAACGATGGTGTACAATTAGGAAAATAGTGAGTTGCAGAGAGAGGCAAAACTTGAAGATTGAAAGAAGACAAGAGTGAAAGGAGTTTAAGGGAGCGAGTGTCATTTTTAATCAAGCAGGTATTAAAATCACCCATTAAAATAACGTGCTCATACATGGGGCAAAGATCACTGAGTATGGAGTCGAGAGAATCGAAATAGTCTATGTGAAGATTAGGACTGTAGAGCACTGCAAGCAAAACTTTTGTGTGATGAACAATAATTTCAAGAAACAAGTATTCAGCCGACTCAGAATACCGTGAAGGAGACGAACTGACCACCCTGTAGGGTAAGTCAGCACGCAGGTAGATAGCAACACCTCCTCCACCTTTGCCGGTCCTATCGTTGCGGATCAAGACGAAGCCGGGGAGTGAGAACTGAGTAGAGAGGAGTGATGGCTTCAAAAAGGATTCCGATATTAAGAGCGCATCCAGATGAGCACTGCTAAAGGATGCCAGAAGGTCAGAATAGTGACGAGGAACACTCTGAGCATTTATGTGAGCTATATGAAGATTCTTAGGGTCATTAGAGAAAAGAGAAGAGATTTTATCATGTAAAGTAAGTGGTATGGAAAAATCACTGTCCGCACTAACAAAACTAGTAGAAGAAGAGCACGAGAAGAAGCTGTCGTTAAGATCAGCTACATCATCCATGAGCATAAGTACTTAAATTATAGTATAAATATCAAAATATTATAAATATCTAAAATACAAGAATAATATTCAAAATAACGTAAATAGGTACTAAAACACTAACAATTAAAGATTTTCCTTTGAGAAAAACCTCCCCCACTCGCTGGTATATTGGCAGGAATTTTACAAAATAACAAAAATACCCAACGATGTAATAACAACAGTGTGGTAAAAATAAAACAAAATTTAAAAAGTAACAAAACGAAAACATTGAACAGAAAAATTGAACGTATATATTTTATTGTACCTTGAGGAATTTAAAAACCAATGAGCACTTTATCAGATGGGCTGATTGTATCTAGATTTTAGGTCTATTCTTACCGAATACAATACCTATTAAGTCCAATCTGTTTTTGTACAATATGAGTATGAATAATATATGTCGAAGACGGTTGTCGACTACATTTGTGGGTAGTCAACAGAATTTGTTATGATTTGTTTTCTTATTATTAATTTAAGTGATTTTACTATCAATTATTGTCTATTAATTCGGAACATAATTTATTGAGTATATATACTCGGTGTACGCGCTAATTGATTTTAGCAACTTATTTTGATAGTTGTAACCGATGGTTTTGTTCAAAACAATTGATGACATGTTACTTTGATTTTAAAATGATTTACTTTGTGAAATCACTATTGTTTATTCTTGTTGAATTATTCGATTACTTTATAATGTGAGTCTTATTAGATTTGGCACATTTTAATGTTTTGTATCAAGTAAACACGATGACGTATTTCCGTACGCCATTGGACAGAGTTGTTGTGGGGCGAGTGCGTAGTGGGGACAAACCTTTATAACTGAGCGTACTCGTTTGTGCCGGACAGTCAATGACAGTCAGTGACAGTCAGTCAGTCACAGTCAGTGACAGTCGGTGAGAGTCAGTCGGTGTTCGGACTTGACTCCTGACAGAGCACTAGCTCCCGACAAACCTGTCGGTTTACTTGGGTGGCTCAGTCACTATACGAACAGTAATCGTTCCTACGATTTGTTTGCAATTACTTTGTTACTGTACATAATTATTTTACTGTGTATCTAGTTGTGTCGTGTACCTACAGTGTGTGATTTGCTAGTGTGATTAATTTGTTCGTAATATTATAATTGTATTTGAACTGCAAACGATTTTTCTATTGCGCAATAACCAACACTACCCACAGTACGCCCACAGTAATTAATCAAACATGCCTGATAATAACTAGATGCCAATAACCTACTCCTGATCCGACATATATAAATTTGAAAATACTTAAGTTGTTATAATACTGGAAATAAAAATCTATACAGAGGTTGATTAAATCTTTGACAATATTGTCTTAATTTACTGAGGCCCTATTATATAATCAAATTAATTATCGGTAGAACGCCATTATCAACAGCATCCACGTCTTCAAGAATATCGATTACGTAATTAAAATAAATTCTGCTTCTTTTATATTTTATCAGGAAATACTCCCACAGGACATCAGACAAGAGTTAACCCTACTTCTGCGAACTTTAAATTGGTGTCAAAGATTCATCAAGGGCTTTTTGTTTTCGAAGGGTTTCAAAGGAAAGCCCGAGTCAGATGTTTACCAAGTCTATTGAATGTCAACCTTACGCAGCCGGCCTACAAATTCTTGTACTTCTACTTCTCCGTTTTTGTTTCAGACTTATCTTCCTGTTGATTATCGTAACTCCGATTCTCCATAAATTTTTACTGACCAACTTTGCGAGACTGAATTGATTTTCTGTTTCATTTGATAGGCCAAATATCGCTGGTTAACGAAGCAATTTGGCAGCGAGTAAATTACCTATGTAATCAGAGGTTACTAATTTAAATTTGCTGGTTAGTTACCTAGCTACCATTATATTATATACTGAATGGTATTTGAAATTCCTTATGGAGATAGAAAATTAATATTTTAAATTTGATATTTAGGACAGAAATATCAGATTTACAATATTAATTTTGTCGGATTATTTTGTTAGACCTAGAACTGGTTCTCATACTACGCATCAAGTAATAATAATAATATTCCACAACTATCACACAACGCCATCTAGTCCCAAGCTAAGCAGAGCTTGTGTTATGGGTACTAGACAACTGATAAACATACTTATATATTTCTAAATACATACATATTATAGATAAATTACACCCAGACACAGAACAAATGATCGTGCTCATCACACAAACATTTGTCCTGGGTGGGAATCGAACCCACGACCTCCAGCATAGCAGTCAGGGTCACTAACCACTAGACCATCAGGCCTGTCTATATATATATAATAGGGTACCCAAGACGTTTCAGATGACGATAAGGATAAACAACAATATGTACAGTATCTACACTGTGTACATCTAATAAGGATAATAGATAAGGTTGCTTTATTTAGTGAAAATGTATTATGTTTTCAATCATGAAATTGAAATTGAGTAGAATACATGAATTTCAATTTGCTCTCACGCATATGAAGACTTAATCCATTTATACAGACATTGTGAGGCCTGTCTTTTGTCTTGACGGGGCTATGTCGACGACAGGTCTAGAAGCACGCGTCAGCTAACGTAGAATGGCATCATAGACAAAGCGGCGATTTGTTCAGTCCACACACACTGGCTTCGCGCCAGACACCCATTCTTTGAGCTTTACACCACTATTCCATTATCCTAATAGACGCTGGTATGGAGAGCGGATGCATGGCGCAGTTACAGGGTTAATGAATGTGCACCCGCGGTATTATTTTACACTGAAACTAGGCTTTGGTTGCAATGCCTACTGTCGTTTCGCTCCCAAGTGATTTTCACGCCACATTCCGGTTTGTAACGAGTTTTTTGGAAGTGTCCCCAAACATGTGAATCGACTTAGCGCGGACTAGTTCTGTTTTTTTTCTTTTGTTTTAACTGAGATATGTTTTTGTTTCGAAAGCCCTATACTAAAATAGTTTTGTGCGCGGTATAAGGCCCTTTGTACATACACGTTTACCTTATTGTGAAAAACTACGGGTTATTCGCTGTGTTTAGGCACGGTCAGTGTTGTATACTATGGATCTCTATACAAGCTTGTTGACGTACACATTTTTTCTACGACGCGGATTATATGCCGTGTGTAGGCACGGTCGCCAGTGATGTATGGATCACTATGGAAGCTTGTTTACGGACAAGTTTTTCTACGGCGGCGGTTATTCACCGTACCGAAAAGAAACCGTGCCGTGTACAAAAGGCCTTACGCAATACTGTTAATAAGTAGAGATGGGAGTTGTGTGCAAGTAGTGACAAAACCCTTGGGTCCCGAGCACCATAATAATCCATTTTCCTCTGGTTGACTCGTAGGACGTGCACGGCATGAGAAACTAAGATTTTCTCTGTTTTCCTTGATACACCAAATATTGGCGTAAACTTATTAAATGAATAGAAGGTACGAGATAGGAAAGGGAAACTTTCCTAGGTTTTATCGGTTATGAAATTGACAAAATATACATTCCCTTGAAATTTAATCTAAATTGTGTAATCATAATGTTTAAAATTAAATTCACCGGTACTAATGATTTTAGTACGAATATTTCATGGTTATTAATAAACTATTTAATCCTGGTGGTCACTCATGCATAATGTTAAACGGTTAGTTTGATTTAATCATTTAATACAATTTGTATCGTATAAATAATCTCCGATATTTATAATTAGTGATAGAAGCTTATATAAAACATGTTATTACCGTGGTGTAAATGTCCCAGTAAACAAGGTGAAATATAAATAGAAGGATAAAACAAAAAACAATTGAAAGACACGTTTTTCAATTGTTTTTTTCATTCTTCAAATCGTATTAGAACACATGTGTTCCAAATACAATTTCAAAAGTGTGTTCTCTCTTTTCTTGCAAAAAGCTCATAGTGATCATATTATTTTCAGACTCATCTTCAATACAGAAAACGACACGGTATCATCCCCCTATGGTATCGTAATACAAATTGTACCTTTGTAAATAGATATACCTACTACCTATACCTGCTACTTTCTACGCTAGGGGCCTGGAACCATGTGCTAAATTGGCTGCTTATAAAAAAAAAAGCTGTTTCATAGAAAAGTTACCTACGCAGTCAAAATGTATGTAACAGCATTTTTTTTTTTAATAACCGGCGAAATATTTCAACTCTGGGTTCGCGGGGTTCAGAATCATGTACAGAATCCATGGTAACAGGTTGCATTACGCTTCTATGTGTGCCACGATGTATTAGAACTAAATATTGAAATCGGTGACGATAAGCATAAGATAAAGTCACCTAAATGGCAATGGAGAGGGCTATGCTTAGAGTTTCCCTGCGTGATCGAATCAGAAATGAAGAGATCCGCAGGAGAACCAAGGTAACCAACATAGCCCGAAGAATTGCCAAACTTAAGTGGCAATGGGCAGGGCACATTGCTCGCAGAACAGATGGCCGATGGGGCCGAAAGGTTCTGGAGTAGCGACCGCGTAAGTATCGGAAGACGTAGCGTTGGAAGACCTCCCACATGGTGGACCGACGACTTTGTGAAGGCCGCAAGAACTTGTTTAATGCGAGAAGCACAAAACCGGTCGAAGTGGAGGTGGTGGCCTATGTCCAGCAGTCTTGCGGCTGAAAAGATTATGATGAAGCATAAGAAAATTCAAATGCTCTAGACAACTCTAGAGGATGATGGGTCGGAACAAATAACACAAATACGTGTTCCTAAAGTGTAGAAGGGTGGATAGTTTAGACAAAAAATGTGACTGAGTATTGAACATTTGTACTGCTCTCGTTATTGCTTGTCTGCCATTCGTTGCGAGGTGATACAGCAAAACAAGGGTGAGAAATAATGAGGCAATTTACGCCAATTAACTGAAGCGGCGCCATTATACCAAGTAGGTAGATGATAGTGAAGTATCTAATCGGCATTTACGTAGGAATATATTAAGTTTTTGACGAAAGCCACATACCTAATTATTTTTACGAAAACAAAAATCGTGAAATAAAAACTTTTTAACAAAAATACAACCGACTTCCAAAAGAAACACTACAAAGTGAAAAATAACTTTAATTTCGGAAGTCGGTGTCTTTGTTTTTGTATTTACGTTTTTTGCCACCGACTTCCGAAATTAAAGTTATTTTTCACTTTGTAGTGTTTCTTTTGGAAGTCGGTTGTATTTTTGTTAAAAAGTTTTTATTTCACAATTTTTAGTGGGTCTGCTTATAATTTATCTAAGTTACAATAGCCAGTGTCAACATGCTCATCGCCTTTTACAAAATATTGCTTTTCCCGATGCAGGGAAGTTAATTGTTGAGGAGTTCTCCTGGTAAACCATCAGTTCCATATTACCATTCATATCGTGGCGAGCATAAATTGCTTAGCAAGCATATTAAAGTAATCGAATCGCAACCCGTGAAATACTTAGATATTATTGAGTAGTTCCGGTGTCCATCAGTGGTCTTCATCATCAGTTCCACTTCACCAAAAGGTGCTTTCCGAGAGCAAATGCACGAGTTACTATAAAAAATACCCAAATCGCTATAGGTGTGCCTATAATATTTGAAGAGTTCCTTCGATTTCTCCAGGATCCAATCATCAGATCCTGAATTGGTGTCTATGGGACCACTTCAGAAGTAACTCCTTTCGAACAAAAAAATAATTTTGAAAATCGGTCCACAATTGACGGAGTAATCGCGTAACAAACATTCAAAAAAAAAAAAAAAAAAACATACCGTCGAATTGAGAACCTCCTCCTTTTTTTGAAGTCGGTTAAAAATGAAAAACCTTTTACCTAACAAACACAAGACGCACTTCTTTACTCAAAATAATTGCCATTTACCAAAAACATTTCCACAAATTTAAAATTTTTAAAAGTAAATTTTCTTACGTTTGAGTTCGCATCTGGCTGTGTCTATCCGGCATAATGACGAAATGATTAAAATATGAGCGCTCCCGCGGCGCCTCGGCTTGTCTTCCTTCAGTCCCCTCACAGAAATAAACGTTGTTCCATCAAGAAAATTTACTGACGGAAAGGGATGTCGTCACGACAAACGCGCCAAAAGAACATTTTATTATAAACCGCGTTTTTCCTTTCCTTTTCGCACAATTTCACGTTATTCATAGCAAGAGTTATTATCCCATACGATAATATTGAATAAACAACTCCTTCATGCCTGTTGAGTTATTTGAGAAGGAAATTATTTTTTATCTGGCAATGTGTTTGAATGTATTGTATTAAGTGCGTACTAACGATGTTAATGCTTTTTACGACAGAATACACGAGGGCCTTTTCACGACTAACGAAAGTGCTTGCGAATGAACAAGAATAAGGAATTTACTGAAAAAAATTAAGAGAATTGCCGATTTTTGTGTTTATATAAGCAGACATAAATATCTAAGAACAGTAGTTTATATATTAAAATAATTATGTCATGTGAATTAACTGTTTAATGCAGGGTATGTCCGTATTTGTGTCTTGGTATACAGCATGGTAACCGCATAATCCGTGCTAATATTATAAATTCGAAAGTAACTCTGTCTGTCTGTCTGTATGTTACCTTTTCACGCCTAAACCGCTGAACCGATTTAGATGAAATATGGTATAGAGATAGCTTGAGTCCCGGGAAAGGACATAGGATACTGTTTATCCTGTTTATTCCCACGGGATCGAGACTTATGCGGGTGAAACCGCGGGGCGCAGCTGGTATGCAATAAATTATACCACATACTTGTTATCGCCTTTTCTGACGATATACAAAAAATGAATGAAATAAATAGGTCGCGAAAAAAAATCATCTTTCCCTAAATTTATGTTCGCATAACTCATCAAAATTAAAAGAAAAGCAGATTTTTTTTTCGCGACCGATTTCGTTATTTTTTAACCGACGAAAAAACGGAGGAGGTTATCAATTCGACGCGTATATTTTTTTTTTTTATGTATGATCACGCATAGCTTTTTACAGAGCAGTCCGATTTTGATAATTCTTTTTCTATTGGAAAGGATATACCCCGAAGTTGGTCCCATATAAATTTGGAAAAAAAAATCCAACCCTAAGGGTAGGAAAACAGGGGATGATTGATTGTTCACTCACTGATTGTAATGTATGAGCACGCATAACTTTTTACAGAGTAGTCCGATTTTGATAATTCTTTTTTTATTGGATAGGACATACCTCAAAGTTGGTCCCATGTAAATTTAGAAAAAAAAATCCTACCCTAAGGGTGGGAAAATAGGGGTGATTTATTGTTCATTCACAGATTTTAATGCTGAGCTGTGTATTACAATTAAAATAAAAGGCCTATCTATGTTGGTACATAAAGCCTGTTTTTTTAAGTAAAAGTAGGATTATATAACAGTTAATATCTAAAGTAAGGTAGGTAGCTATTTTAAAAGTAGTCAAAAATTAAGCATGTAGTAAGTAATTAGTAAATTATAGCCTCAAAAAATTATAAAATAAAAACTTTTTAACAAAAAAATTAAACCTCCAAAAAAACTGAAAAGCAAAAAATAAAAACCTTTTTTTATTTTACCTTAATAAATAAGTTCTTAAACTAATGCAAATATACCTAAGAAATTTTGAGTCGGCGCCAAACAATCAATGAACAATGATCACTAAATTACCTTAAATTTAAAGAAATAACCAAATCAAATTAATAATGCAACGTGAAATCTCCAGCGATAAATATAACATTCCAAACAAAAAATGCGCTCTCCGCACGACCACTCGCAACGATATTAAGTTGCTTGTTTGGCGCCGACTCAAAATTACTTAGGTATACTTGCATTACTTTAAGAACTTATTTATTAAGGTAAAATAAAAAAAGGTTTTTATTTTTTGCTTTTCAGTTTTTTTGGAGGTTTAATTTTTTTGTTAAAAAGTTTTTATTGTAAATCGTCAGAAAAGGCGTTAATAAGTATTTGGTATAAATTATTGCATATAAGTGGTTTCCATACTGCATATCCATGAAGTGCAGAAATACCGGAGATGCAAAACAGAAATAAACCTTTATATTCTCCAAATAGAAACAGCACCGTCCACAGGAACAGTCCAGTAATTGCCAGAGATTCGGAAAATGATTCCGCGTCCAACGTCACTCGGAAAGTGCAAAATGGAGCAAAACAATTAGTGAGACCGCAGAATACATCGTCATATCAGACTAACGAGCGCTTAACTCAGCGAAAACAGCGCATCACACCAAGTAATAAAGTCTTAAAACATAAATCCAGCGTTATCTCCAGTGGCAAACGTATACGCACAGCACAGCTATGAAACGAACCCAATCTGCATAAATTTGCAGTTGACCCTGTTATAATACTACACACAATTTATGTACACGACAAATTTGATGCCGTTTTGCTTCGCGAACGGTTTGAAATGATTCTGTACGTGAACTTCGTGCTCGTTGCCAAACTTGTTTACGCCGGATGAATTTTTATTGAAATCAACTGGCGTTTTTACATAAATTGAGTACAGGCTTATTGAGCTGGCTTTTCGACTTTGTCGATAATAAATTGTTGTAGCGATCGCCTTTCAATTGAAAAAAAAAAAACTCTGCATTGTGCTCATACTCGCATACTCGGCAGATTTGACGTTCCATTTTCAAATAGCGTTCTCTGTTTTTATCGATGGGACAGCCAATATTGTAGTACCGCTTTAAAAAAAATTACAATTTCAGGCTAACAGATTTATTTTCTATTTGAATAGCAGAGCGAAGGTAAGAGAGCGAAAGATAACAGTCCACTTTCTTAGGGCAATCTCTTTTGAAGAATTACCAAGTACCTACCTCAAGGTGGCATTATTGTCAAAGAGCTCAGTGTATCTAATATTACAAAGAATTTTCTTCACGATAAAAACTTACCAACTTTTGATATTCCGCGAGAAGAAAGCAGCTGAGACAGGTTTTCCTTGTATGGCCAGAAAAATAAAACAAAAATAGGGCCAACATTGTAAACTTGCAAATGAAGTTGTACTATTTATTTACATTTTAAATCTTTGTTCATTTGTTTTAACTATCTATTTAGTAGTATTGGTATATTGAATTTCACTGCCATATTTGGTAATCAAACGAGCTTACCTGTTAAGCGCAGTCTTGATTCTAATTTTATGAACAAAGATATGAAATATAATTAACTAGCTGCGCCCCGCGGTTTCACCCGCGTAAATTTCGATCCCGTGGGAATATCAGGATAAAAACTATCCTATGTCCTTTTCTGGGACTCAAAACGATCTCTATACCAAATTTCATCTAAATCGGTTCAGTGGTTTAGGCATGAAGAAGTAACAAACATATAAACACACACACACACACACTCACAAACTTTCGCCTTTATAATATTAGTGTGATAGTGTGATATATTATAGTGTGATTAAACAGAGTGGTATTTCTTTTTTTTTTAATCTTATTAACGCGATTTTTTGTGAGGATGGATGGATGGATGGATGTTTGTTACTCTTTCATGTCAAAACTACTAAACGGATTTTGATGAAACTTTACAGTGATTTAGCTTATGTTACATCAGAATAACACATAGGATAATTTTTATCCCGATATTCCCATGGGATGGACACTTATGCGGGTGAAACCGCGCTAGCATGAACTAAAATTAAATTATCCCCAGTATAATAAAAGAACACTGTGCATTTTGTATAGAAAATAAATATTTGGTTATTATTATTTTATGGTTATGTCAAGTTATCATATGGTTAGTTTGGAGGGCAACTCTAAAATAGCTGGGAAAAGCGATTCAAATGTCCTCCTGTTAAAATTGATAAGCAATTTCTTAATAGTACAGACGTCAGCACATCAAGTTACACGAAACTGTCAAATTTTCCCAATCAACTTTGAACCTTATGCGTTAGCGATAAAGTTGAAAATCTATTAAAGAATTTTGACAGATTGTAGTAGCTTGATGTGCTGGCGTCTGTACATAATATCACGCTTGTATTATCCAAAGGGTAAGGCAGAAGTGTACCTATACCACACCCATATTTCACCAGTTATATTTATAAGTCCCATGTAATAGGGGGCGACCCTATTACCTATATCCAGGCACAAATCCAGACTACTTTCTTCATAGAAGATAGTGTTAAAAGAATAAATTATACTATCATGAATAATTCAATAGCTATTTTTCTTATACAATTTGTATGATGCATTAGCTGCTTCACTGGGTGCAGTCGTTTGACTGACTGTGATACTAATTTGAATACTCGGAATTTATTTGTCAAATTGAATGTTTGCAGCGCAATAATTTAGTTTTCAGCGTCAGCTGCCACCATCAACATGGGTTTATGTACTGTGATGCATTTGCACGTTGTTATGACAGAACATAAAAACTCTACGGATGCTAAAATGTTCTCCTGTTTTTTATGTAACGCGGTAATATTATTTCACTGCTTGTCCGTCGATATTTTATTCACTCCAAATTTTAAAAGTAAAATGTATATGTTACAATATTAGATTGTTTGCCAAGGGAGCAAACAACTACTTTGAAGGCGAGAGTGTTTCTCTAAATCCTGAGCGCAGCGAGGGATTCAAGGTACGTCACTCGAGCTTAAAATAGTGTTGCTCCTGAGTTGGACATTCTACTATTTATCACCCACTATGAATAAATAAGTAAGTGCAACTTATGAATAAGAATAGTACGTTTATATATTTAAGTACATACAATTACTAGAGGAAGACATACTCATTTTTTATAAAACTAATTAAAATTTCAATTTGAGTAAACAATTACGAACGAAGCCAGAATGCTTTTCGCGCGTTTTTTAAGTTTTCAAAAACTTTTTTTTTTATAATTTGGGTCGCGCGTTTAACTTTGTCATACAGCCTGTTACTTGTTCATACAATGTTCAATATGTTCATGATTGATCTATTTGGTGATAGGAACTTTTACTAACAATATCCACATTCCAAATTCAAATCACTTTTAGTCCCTAGGGATTAAATAGCTATTTCAGTCCCTGTTTACGAAGAATACACTAGCTCTTTTTGAATAGATGTGATAAAAAAATATTTATGATGACCACTGTTTTTCATAGATTCAAACATTTTTAATAATTCATGCCTATTTTGTAAACAAATGTGAAAAGTTTAGATTACAATTATAAACAACACACCAGTATTTTGAATTTTTGTTTTTTTATAATAATTTTTTGGGAGCCCATAACTGATTGGCCATCACTGACTTCCAAGTACAATATTGAAATGTTGCATAGAGGCAACTGCAGCCGTCGACACTGGTCGACGCCCGCCGTCGACAACGTGCCGCTCTTGTATTTAATACGATGTTCAAATACACGAGCGGCACGTTGTCAACATGTGTTGACGGCTGCCGTCGACGCGTGTCGACGGCTTACAGTTGCCTCTGCCGTTGGCGCGTGCCGCTCATATGTATGCACTTTATTTTGTTTTTCTATCATAAACAACCTTTATCTTTATTAAACACGCCGTTTGTAAGGATTCTAAGGAAACAAGTTTAAGTAAGAGTGGAATTAAAACCTCATCTCAAAGAAAATTAAACCGCGAATAGTTAATAGGTCTTAACTCGATTTCGAAACGCTAACTTTGTCGAGAGCGAGTCGTTGGCTTCAATAAGATTCAAGCAAGTTTGGGAAAATTTGCTTCCTTTTAAAACGGTTCGCCATTTAACCATCGCGGAGAAAGCACTCAAAACAAAACTGGAGCGCTTTTATTTTTCACGAGATCCCTTCTAGATGGTTTGCTTGTAAAAAAAATAATTGTATTGTTATTGTTCGAGTTGGAGGACATTACACCTTTTATAGTGTTTAAAATAAATTCGTGGAGAAAGGCAATTTGTTTAGTTAAAATGTTACGATAGCTATTGTTCTTTATGTAACAGCTTATGTTTCTTTTGTTTATATTGATAATGCTAATTATCATTATCTCCCATGCTAACAACGCCCGAAGAATTGCCTAACCTAATTGGCAGTGGTCGCAGAACAGACGGCCGATGGGGCCGAAACGTTTGGATTGGCGACCGCGTATCTGAAGACGTATCGTTGGAAGGTCTCCGACAAGTTGGACCGATGACCTTATGAAAACCGCAAGAACCCGCTGGATTGGAGAAGCACAGAACAAAAGTGGTGAAGTATGTCCAGCAGTGGACGTCTTTCGGTTGAAACGATGATGATGTTGCGAAGTACGAAGTTTCCATAGACAATTTCAATCAATACGCCTATTACTTTTGTTTGCCATAGCCAATAATAAAGTTCTCTGCTCCTCACTAAAGAACAGTAGAGCCAGTAACAATAACTTTAAAAAAAGAAACACAAGAACTTACACAATAATCTTCACAAAGAGCACATCTCTGGATGATGCCAAAGTTACAAGATGGCGCCGACATGCAAGTTGTTGTTCATTAGCATTGAGCGCACATTTAAATTAACATCTCTAATATTTTAATTAAGTAGTGAAACTTCAGTTTTATTATTCAAAAGTTCTGCATTAAATTTGCTCGTCGCTTTATATCAAGCTTGTTCATTCAAGACGTCTTATATTAAATAAAAGTCACCCTATTAACATGCATTCGAAAAGCAAAGGCATTTAGAAACGGGAGCCGAGATTAATATATTACTAGCGTGGATTTTCAAGTGGCTTATGTACTACGTAAGGAAAAGCATTTGTGGCTTAAGGGCCATTTAATTAACGACGAATCGTCAAAGAAAACCTCATGTGGTCTTAAAAGGATCACTTTAAAAGATGTTGAAGGATCGACTGTAAAGGGAGTATTCTCGTAGAAAGCTGGTAACCGGCGCTGATTACGCCAGGTGGTTGTCGACGCTGATCATCGTAGCTTCATACATTTTGCCAAGCAATTCAGCATGAACCTGTGCAAACCGGTACCGATTAATTCAGATAGTATCTTTTCAGCGCTTATCGGCGACGGTTTGCGCTGATTTGGCAAAATGTATGAACAGTACTTGTGCCATTGCTGGTCAATGCTGGTCAGCATTGACAACCAGCGCTTGTCAGCGCCGACAAATGCTGGTATATCGGCGGCGGTTACCAGCTTTCTACGTGAATACACCCTTGAGAATTATAATCGCATTATTGTTGTGTAATATAATAAGTATAATAAGTATTTTAATGTTTGAATTCTTTTTCCTGAAGGTCGACGAAGAAATTAATATTATTGTTGGCTTCCCTAATAAGTGGCTTATAAGGATTTCATGGAAAAAGTTCAGTTACGTTTCAGTTAATCTTGAGCTTACTTTTAATATAGTAGTAATTCTTGGTGTGTTTTTTGTTGCGCAGTTTAACGTTACGGTGAACATTTGTTTCGTTGTTTACAATCATAAATTACAACTTGTTTTCTAAGGTAAGTAGCGTTAAAAACCGGTTAAGTGCGAGTCCGACTCGCACACGAGGGGTTCCGTAAAACAAAGCTAAAAACACCAAAAAAAAAAACACGTTTCTTGTGAGAAGTCCCCTTTAATTTTTAACATTATTTTATTTTATTATTTGTTGTTATAGGAGTTCTTAAACTGTCTTCCTGTTACGGTTAATGAGATACTGCCCGCTTACAGACAGATGGACGGACAGACAACGGAGGCTTATTAATAGGGTTCAGTTGGCACTCTTTGAGTACGGAACCCCAAAAAACAAGACAAAATAGGTACCTTCACCCGATGAGGCAGTTGTGCATTAGTACGTAGGTACTTTGCCAGTTACACCCGCATTTTGCCAGTTATACATTACTAGCTGCGTCCCGCGGTTTCACCCGCATAAGTCTTGATCCCGTGGGAATATCGGGGTATCCTATGTCCTTTCCCGGGACTCAAGCTATCTCTATACCAAATTTCACCTAAATCGGTTCAGCGGTTAAAATACAGTAACATACAGACAGACAGACAGAGCTACTTTCAAATTTATAATAATAGTATGGATGTTTTAAATGTCATATCATAGCGGCGAACCTTTATAAAATAAAATGTTGTGTATACCTTATCACTTCCACCCTAAAATAAAATGTTGTGTATACCTTATCACTTCCACCCTAAAATAAAATGTTGTGTATACCTTATCACTTCCACCCTAAAATAAAATGTTGTGTATACCTTATCACTTCCACCCTAAAATAAAATGTTGTGTATACCTTATCACTTCCACCCTAAAATAAAATGTTGTGTATACCTTATCACTTCCACCCTAAAATAAAATGTTGTGTATACCTTATCACTTCCACCCTAAAATAAAATGTTGTGTATACCTTATCACTTCCACCCTAAAATAAAATGTTGTGTATACCTTAACACTTCCACCCGTATGACTAAAACTTTATTGTTGACGCAAATGCATAAACCAGTTTCCATCTAACCTTATGTATCACCACAGACCACATCGCGATAAGCGTAATAACGTCATTGGCCACACAGCTTAACTGAGATCTACAAACGCAAGGTAGGCAATTCAGGGGTACCATTTCCGGTCTTATAAATAGTTATAGTTCAGTCTCTCGTCCAACAGGAATCGAAAGGTCGTCGCAATGAATATTTATGATAAGTAAAAGCGGCAGTGGAATAGAATTTCAATTTATTTGAAACCCAACGCCATTAATGTAATATGGGGGTTTCGTTTGTGGATCAGTGTAAATGTAGTTATGTTTACAAAATTCATAGAGAACAAGAGAATCAATTTATGATCGATTCTTCTACTTTATGTCTTATTCTTTATTGATGTCAGTGGCGTTACCGAAAGGGTTACCGCTGCCCCGGAACATAAAGGGCTAAGGAAGGAGCACGGGTGGGTTTTAGTCAGTAAGAGTCTGACACTCCCTTCCGCTCCACCCAGAGCGGGAGGGGTCGTTTATTGATTGCCCATCCAAAAAAAAAAATTGTGTTAGGCTCGTCATCATCTGCCTAGCTTTTTCCCAACTATGTTGGGGTCGGCTTCCAGTCTAACCGGATGCGGCTGAGTATCAGTATTATACATGGAGCGTCTGCCTATCTGACTTCCACAACCCAGTTACTGGGTAACAAAAAACTCCTTGGTAAGACAGGTTCTCAGACTTTCGGGCTTTTGACGAACTTCTGACGACTTCTGTTATTACTTAGCCACAAGCCCCTATTATAGGGTAAGGCTCGTATGAGGTAAAATAATTAAACGTGTAACTGGGATCTCTGTTCTAGGTCGTGTACTTCATTACTGAAGGTCGTGTTCCTGAAAGGCTTTCGTGGCATTATGCAAGATGTTTGTAGCGGTATCTACAACGACACATGCGAACAACGCGTCATACTGACGTCACGCAAATCGTGCATCTCGCAAGCAGAGTTTACCGCGCAAATAGCATAGATACAACAACCCGACTTGAATCATCGGGCAGCTGCCCGCCAGACACAACACCCGTCTGGTCGGAGGATTCTCCCTTTTCTATAGAGTATGAGTGAACTTTACACCCTGTTCCTCATACCTCTATATGTTCTTCCAATTCGATTCTCAGCTGATGCTAAGTTGGTGATGATGGGCAAGGTAGATGGGAAAAGACCTCGTGGACGGTCCTCTAACCACTGGTCAGACCAAGAAACCGCCCTCACTGGACTCTCTGTTACGACAGCCCTGAGAGAAGCTGTAACTGGGATAGATGGAGGAATTTCTCAGTAGCAGCCCAGAGTCGGGCATCATGGTCATGACAACATAAATTGGTAACATGTGGGTTTACTATAAGTACACTTCTGCCTAACCCTTTAGAGAAAACAGGCAAATATTGTCATGAACTATTGTTGTTAGTGTTAAAAAGTCATCATATCAGTAAAGCTACACACATGAAACTTATGTTTAAAATTAATATTATTTCAAGAGAAACAAATATCAATTTTATTTTAATTGGAATTAAGTTGATTTCAGAGTGACTAGCACAATTAAAAAAGTTCTAACAATGTTAGAAGTTGTAGCGTAAACTGAACTTTATTGTGTAGGATTCAAAGTTATTTTTCCATAAACTCAGATTTGTTTATATTTTTGGCAAATAAATCGCAAATGCAGATTACACAGAATTAATGAAAGTGAGGTAATGTTTCACATTTCAACAAAAAAAAAAAAAAATTGTAAGCTAACTGATTTTTTTTAACCACAAAGACAGATGGCATTCGGGGTGACCTCAACATTTGGAAAACATATTTACCCTACCCATAGTCGTTGAAAAAAGCGGTACAGAAATTAAATTTGCAAAAATAAAAAGCGAAATGAAACGTGTAATGTCATTGCAGGCATATCAACGGGGACATGGCTATGCGAATGTGTGTGAAGTCAAAAACGAGTATGTAACTTTGATATTCGATTTGAATTTTTACATTTTCGACTGAGGACATTCTTCCCATGAGAGTTATTAGAGGTTATAAAGAGAAATTTAAGGAAATCGGCAGCAGAGGACACTTTCTTAATGAAGTTATTCTGTCTCTCGTTCCGAATGGCAAGGGTTTGAGGAAAATTCCCATAATTATCCAATTACTTACGGCAAATTTTCCTCACTCATAATATATGTACGAAACAATTTCATAATCAATGAGGCGTAAAAAATATGGCGGTAATATGAAACCAGGAGCAGTGATGGTCCAGTGGTAAAGGCTTACGAGGTCGTAGGTTCGAACCTAGACAGGCGCTTTACTTTGTGTAAATTATTTTATCACCACTGCTCCCAAAACGGTGAAGGAAAACATTGGAAACCCGCATGCCCTAGATTCACAAATTTGAAGACATGTGAGATCTACCAACCCGCACTAGGCCCGCTTAAGATTATAGACCGCTCCCTCTCATCGAAAGGAGGTCTTTATCCCAGCAGTAGGAACATTATAGGCTGGTTATGTTACGAAGCTTCTAGTTGGTTGGCTTTCAGTTTCCCTATCAACTGACATTGGTGAGTACCTACCTAATAATATGTGTCGTACCTAACAACAATAGCTCGTTTTGTACCTAACAGAGAAGAAGAAAATATTATGGTAGAAAGCAAAGTTTCTGTCGGATATGAGTACATATCTATAATGCTAACAAAACCTAGAAATAAAAACTGGTACGGAAGCCAAGCACGAAAAAATAACCTAATGATAAGCTAATAAAAAGCAACGAACAAAAGTTAAAGTATTAATTCGACAAAGATGGAAGTTGTTTCTTTTGTTTTTTCCCGGTGTAGCAACAGTAATTTTATTTCCCTAACTATTTAGGGCGAACTGTTTAATGAGTTCTTCAAGCTAAAAAGGAGCGTCCGTTACGAGTCGCCCTCTTTCGCAATTTAAAACATTTAGCAGAAATTGTATTACTTTTACACCCATTTTGTAAATAGGTACGGCACAATAAAACCTTTATAAATCGAACTCACTTTTATTGTTTTAAAATATTCCATTTGTATTAAAAAACAAAGGAAAAACGCGATATTCAAAATAGAAGAATCGAGCAATCAGCTCCATCTATTGACGCTTTGGGAAAAAAGAGGAGTTTTAATTGAACGCCCAGTTCCTGTGTAAAAGCTTTTAGAGAAAATAAAAATGAGAAAAATTAAATGCAAGCCGGTCTTTGCCGAGCGGTTTACACGCGGTACGCTCACAAAGCGGCACTTAGCTGCGCGCTTAGTGACCACCCTACAGGCCCTTTAAAAAAACTACGATCAATAGGGAAAAAGAAATTAGAGTTAACGACGACACTAAATGAGTACGTATGTTCTACGCTCAGAACTTTCTGGAACATTCAGTAATTGAAATTCTTGTACAGTTGTTTCTTTTACAGGCTCGGTCTACAGCTTCTATATTTTATATTTCTATTCAAGATTTTGTTGGTTATCAGATTTACTTTCAGCCTAAGGCCAGTTCGATAAACTTGTGAAATAAATGTTAAAATCTTTATAGCTTCTCAGCACCTCCGAAACGATAAAATAAGTTCTGTATATTTTGCACAAACTTTTTAAGATAAAGTAGATGGCACCATTTTCTTTTCGCTGAAAATATCTAAACCCTTATTTAATAATTTGGTTAGCTAACCACGTTCACTCAGCAATAACCTAAATTGGGAAATCTTTTGTGCTGTGCAGTACGCGTAGATATTCTTTTAATGTAATATGTTTATTTCTACAGCAAACACATACTAAAATGGCATTCAGCATACAGTTAACTACGCACCAAGTCACCAACATCTCCGTCGCCAAATCGTCAATGGTCGTTGTCGTCAAATGGAAATTATTGTCTAGTTTTAATTTACCTACGGGAGACCATAATTATTTACTTGGGACGGCGCCATGGTGGCCTGAAATACAGGCTTCGGCTTAACCAGTCTCTTATTATTCTTTAAGCCCATGAGTGGACAATATAGTTGTTCGTTTTTTAGGGTTCCGTATAAAAAAGGAAAGGTTCCGTAGGAAATAACGTAACGGTTATAAGATCACTTCGTTATCCGTTTGTCCGTCTGTCTGTTAAGACCCTTTTTCTCAAATACGTAGGTCTGCGGTCCTAAGTCCAATTCTAAGTCAACGCAAAAAAAACACGGCCATTTTTTTTTTCATCAAAGTTATGTTTGTTCTTGGGATAAATTCATCCCCGCTAGGGCCTTCATTTGTGCGTGATTTTTTATTTCATGAGGATGTCGGGGTCAGAAAATAAATAATAAATTATTATTATTATTTGTTGCTCCGTTGAGTACATTTGTACTAAATCCAGTAGGTAGCATCCAGGTACTCTAACCGGTAGTTGTACCTACAACTAATCTTGGGCTTAATACATGTTGAATCACTATACGTTATCTGAGGCATAATTCTAAGGCATATTCACAGTACAACAGAAATGGCTTTTCATATCATCGAGATTGAATTTCTCAGTACTAACACAACCGCTGGATTATTCATCTTCCTATTCTATTCATACCTCTTCTATTTACCTGAATCTATGTACGTGATGTATAGAGGTATACCTATTTAAATTTGTATACCCGCATCTGTCGTCAATGTCTCCCTGTCATTGATTCCATTCACTTTGTGTAGTATATGTTATCGGCCTGTTACATAGCAACTGGGATCAGTGGCCTGGCAACCCAATCCCTTTTAATAGATACTGAAAGATACGTGATTTCTTATTATATATTTACTAAACATTTTCTCACGGCAAAGGCCTCTGTGGTCACATTCCACTTCTCTATGGACCAGTTTTTATGAAAAGTTTCGAGCTCATCTGGTCATCTCCGTTTGGACTTGCCACGATGTCTCTTGTCACTTGGATTAAAATTATAGGTATGTCTCACATAATTTATTGATCTTTTTAGAACAAAGATTATCTATTAGTCTAGACAAAATCAAACTGGTTGCTAATTTAATTGAACATTTTTTTTTATTCTTTTTTACATTCTACTCACGCCCTGACTTATTACTTGTATTTTTTTAAAATTAAAATCGTTTTGCTTGTTCCATGTTTGTATATATGTGAGCACCATGTATCTATCAGATAATTAATTTATATGTCATGGTTTCGTTTTTAATTCTGTTACCTATTGTGGTATAGTAATTTTATTTTAGGTGCATCGTCCTCACATGTTATTATATAATTAATGTACCCATGAAAAATATTGTACCTAAAACATTTTAAAAGAGTAACGATGGAGTTTCTTGCCCATTCTTCTCCATACGAAAACTACCCTTTGGAATGGGCGACTAGAATCAATTCTATTTTAAGATAATTTTTGACGTTCAAAAGTGCCTTTTATGTGCCTATTTGAAATAAATGCTTTGACTTTGACTTTATTTATTCATGTTAACTCTAAATTCCTGATTGTCTGGTTATCAAAGCAGTTAACACTATTTTGTACAGACGCCAGCACATCAACCTACCCGAAACTGTCAGATTTTCCCAATCAACTTTGAACCTTATACTATAGTGATAAAGTTGAAAATCTATTAAAGAAATTTGACAGATTGTAGTAGGTTGATGTGCTGGCGTCTGTACATCGCAAACAAAATTTTACATGACATCCACGAAAAAGCGATTAGTTAATTACATCTAATTTTATGTATGTCACTCGTTTAGCTGCTTAGTGGTGTAGAAACATACGTTATATTAATATTAGCACATAATTAACGCCAGACAGAAGTCGTGTCGTGTTAAATAGCTTGCAGCGTGGTTTTTAAACATCGCAGGTGACGTAGCAGGAGGACGGTTAGATGTCACAAAATGGCGGCTATAAGTTGTCGCTAGGAAGCAGTGTATACTGTAAAATTGTAGTACAGACGCCAGCACATCAACCTACTACAATCTGTCAAATTTCTTTAATAGATTTTCAACTTTATCGCTAACGCATAAGGTTCAAAGTTGATTGGGAAGATTTGACAATTTCGGGTAGCTTGATGTGCTGGCGTCTGTACATAGTTTACCCTGCCAAGTATATTTATGTTAACAACTTTGAGAACGTGAAATACAGTAGTGAAAAAGTTTCCTGCCTCATTGGTCTGGTCGCTGGCGTCACTGCTGTGCTTGTGGTCCGGGGTTCAATTCCTAGGTCTGGCAAATTGTTATTGGGGTTTATCATCAGCTGGAATGGTATCAGTAGCAACCCGGAGCCTGGATTTGTACCCGGTTGTTGGCAATAGGCTCGCCCCCTATTACATGGGACTTAAAACAAACTCCGGCCGTTTTCACAACTGTGATTCGCAACCAGTTGCGAATTAAGGATTTTTATTCTTTGTTCGCAACTAGTTGCGAATCAAGAAAGCTTTTTCCTTATCCGCAAATTTACTAGGCATCCTGATGATTAACTTTCGTAACCTGTTACGCCAAAATATTTTTTTTTCCTTATTTGCAACCTTTGTTGATCAATAACATCGCTTCATTTTCATAGCTTGAACTAAATCAGCGTTGTTATTGGTTAGTTTTACACACTGGCGAAATGTGGGTGTACTATAGGTACACCTCTGCCTAACCTCGGGGAATAGAGGCGTGATGCTTGGATGGATCTACTGCCGTCAACCGAGCACAGATTCAGAATCCAGGCTGCTGAGAAATTCCAGATGGAAAAACCTAATAACACTTTACCCGACCCGGGAATCAAATCCAGGACCTCATGCTCAATAGTAGCGCTTCCGACCTCTAGACCCATGAGGCAGTCAAAAATGGCATATATACTTATTAATGAAACTAGCTGCGCCCCGTGGTTTCATCCGCGTATATGTCGATCCCGTGGGAATATCGGGATAAAAAGTAGCCAGGGTGTCAGCTACCTCCATGAAAATTTTTATTAAAACTGGTCCAGCCGTTTGAGCGTGAATAAGTAACAAACATATAAATACACACACACACACCCACAAACTTTCGCCTTTATAGGTAATATTAGTGTGATGCATGTAGTCACATATGTGACTACATGCATCACACTAGATAATATTATAAAGGCAAAAGTATACTAATTAAGTGCGAGCAATTAACACTAAACTGATAGCATTTAATTTGAGTGTAAAGTAACAATTTAATGAAATGTAACGATACACCTACTAAATTACTAAAATAATATTAATACTTTTGGTAGTGGATTTTCTCCTTTATTATAATTATTTTGTAGGTAGTTTTAATTCAAGACTATGGAGATACCCTAATAATTCATGTCGATTAACGGCCGAACCCAATAACCTATTTTCAGTTACAGACTTATTCTTACTTATTAATGATGGTAGCCAGTATAATCAATAACTGCCAGGATCATATTATAATCATACAGATCGTTACTGATATAGATTATTGGGAAGTTAAAACCAGAGATAGATAGGTTTTCTACCTCCAGCATGCCAAAACTGGTGATACGTAGGTAATTGGGTTCGGCCGTAAATGAATCTGTCTCTTAACTTAAAATTTTATTAAAAATAACTAACTACCTGCTACATAGATATAATAAAAAACAAATAAAGATACGAATTTAAACATTGTACGTTAAAATGGTGCTGTACCTAATGAAAATTTCGAAACATAAATTTAATGTTTACACAATTGAAAATAGATTTAATCATTAAAAAGAGACGAATATGTTGTTATTTCATTAAAATTAAATTATGTCGGACTATCAACTGAAGCAATTTTATAATTAAAGACATGCGCGAGCTTTTTTTTATGAAATTTTAATTAAATTTTAAGCCTCAGTAATTTTGTCGTCCTTGTAATTCTGTTTATATAAAATTATTATTTTTGATTAATTATTCTTCTAGTATTGTATTAATTCTCTTGCATTTTAAATAGGTTATTCACCTTTTGCACCTTCTCAAAAATTGATGATGATGATTTTGATGCCCATCAGGGCTAGTTACCAAATTTTCAAGTTACCAATCGATGGCAGCAAAGTAGAAACGGACATCTACATTTTTGCGAAAATGCTTTTTTTACAAAAATGAGCTTATTTCAACCCTATCTACAAGTCTGTATTAAAATGATTTCAAATTTCATAACAATTAAGAAAATCTGCCACGTTAATAAGGACAATTTTTAATTAATTTTTACTAAATCAGCTATCCTGTAAAATTGTGATTTTGTATATGTCCGTTTCTACTTTGCTGCCATCGCAATGGTCATGGGCTCAGACCTCGAGAAACCTTCTAAGTCATTGTTCGAGAGTGAAGAAGTACTTTCATTTAGTGAATAAAGAGCAACGCAATTCCCACAAACAAATACCTCGAAACCCCAACAAAGTAGTAGAATACGTAAGATCGAATGGAGACGCTCATTTCGTACTTCGAGAATTCCAAATCGTTCGGTAAGCAAATAATTTATCAAAGTCATGTCAACTAAGAGCAGGCTTCCGTCGAAAGGAGAGAGAAACACCTTTTAAAGAAAGTTTTCTGGATCGATCCGTTCGTATACATCTATAGGCGTATACATAGTATATCTATACATATATATACATGTGATTGATGTGAGTGGTACATAAGCATCGGTTGATTGATGAAAGTCGGTTAGTCAATCCGCAGCGGTGACCGTTTCTTGTATTTTCCTAATTTTACTGACACAGGCGTAAGGGGTCGGTGTGATGTATTTCTTACGTATCTTAGTACTTCTGAGTGTATTGGAGCGAGACGAAAAGTCGGTCGTAATGAAATAAAGATTGAGTAAGCTTGTGTGGGCTTATGGCTTATTCAGGCATTAGTGTTTCCCATGTCCCTGTACGCTGCTGAGACGTGGTAACTTAGACAAATTCAGACGAAGAAAAAGCGTCTGGCATTCTTGCTGAACTGAGCTTTTTTGGCGCAGCCGTGAGGCACACTTTCCTGCAAATTTCTTATATCGCACTTCACATTTTTATTTAATTTTTATTGATTTTATTTGCTGTATATTATATTGTGTGCCTTTTAGTCTGTGCTAAATAAATGTACATATTTTCATTTTTCTTTCTCAATATAGGCACCTACTCCTCTGCCCAAGCTTTCGTAGAAACACGGCGTAATGTTATGTTATATTATAAACAGAATAGTACCACTCATTTATTCATTTGAATTTATTAATTCGTTTCAGATAATAAAATGTCAAGTGGAAAATAATAAAAATACGTTTTAAAACTCCATGAAAATTAACAATGCAAAAAAATAGAAACGGAATACCTATAAAACTTCCTCAACGACTTCGGTAACGTAACACGCTGCTGAGGTATCTTCGTTTTATGGTTAACTAACTGAGACCGTGGTTTTGTCTGAATGAAACGGCACACTTTAATGGGACATAAAAAAACAGCTGGTATACTTAGCGATTTGTTTTTTCAGTGTAATTTTTTAAGTGTAATGCCTGTTTGTTCAATCTATAATGCCTTACGTCTTCTCTACCTTCTTCCTCTTCTCTCCTGCTTCTTCCTTCTTCTGTGGTGCCTTTTGCAGTCTGCTTGACATACCTATACCCATTCCGAGTTGCGACACAGCACCCGATTCATCGCCTTCTGAATCTAGTCTACCCCGACTCTTTCTTCAGATAATCTCCACTGACAACCATTGTGCATGTGTGTGCTGTCCATTTAGTTGGAGGAAGTCATGAAGGTAAGGAAGGTAAGGAAGCCAAACTGGATGTTTTTTCTGGGAAGGTAGGTACTTATCTCGCACTTTAGATGACATAATGTATGGACCGTTTATACATTATGTCATCTAAAGTAGGAGATAAGTATCTTCCCAGAAAAAATATCCAAGATATCTTTCTCAATTACGCCGAAAAAAAAACACGCAAAATTTCTCTTGCAACTTTCTCAAGACGCAAAAGAAACTCTCAATAAGTTCCCTCTTGTACAGATAAACTCTTCTAACGATTTTATTATTATTAAGTAAGTTTTCTCAACCAGTAAAAGTTAATTAACTCGAAATTCATGGCGTGACCTGAACTTAGGAGTAGGCGCTATACCGTTGCTTTTTCAAAGGATCTCACGCAAAACTTTGTATCGCAAAATATCTCGGATGAGTAATTTAAAGTGAATATTGAAAACCGTAATGTTAGTTGAATATTTGGAGTGGCCCACAGGTTGGTTTATTGTGTTTGGGCTTTGGCTTGTTATTTACACTTTAATGATTTACGAGTAGTTTTTGACTTTTAAGGGTTCGTAAATTGTTGGTCGTGGGGCAATGGAGTGCGATTCTTTTGATTTTCTCATTCAAACGCATTCTCAGTAGGTACCTACAAAATAATTATACCATTAATCATGAAATTTTGTATCTGAATAAGCGGATTTTAGATTTGTTGATATATGATACATACTATGGACCGTGTAACGTAACCTCATCCACATTTTCTGATTACGTTCACAAAAATAGTCCTCTTTATCGATTTCGATGACGGCGACCTTTTGAAATTATTATTTCCTAGCGTGTGCTCTAATATGACTCGGTAGACCGAATTTTGTTTTAAATAACCGATCACAAATAATGCAATAGAGTTGGCCAGCAGAGTTAAAGGTATAGGTATAGGAAGGCTTAGGTCTCTCTTTGCGTCTGTGGCGTTTTTCGGTTAGTGTATCACAAATATAGTAACCCCCTTACTAATAAACGTTGTATAGCGTCTTAATAGTTACACAACGTTTTGTCTTCTTCTTTCGAAAGTCAAATTACTGAAGACTGAAAGAGAGAAATTGGTGTGTAACTATTCATCCATACTATATACTATATACCATATCACACTAATATTATAAAGGCGAAAGTTTGTGAGTGGGGGTGTGTGTGTGTGTGTTTATATGTTTGTTACCTCTTCACGCCTAAACCACTAAACCGATTTAGATGAAATTTGGTATAGAGATAGTTTGAGTCCCGGAAAAGGACATAGGATAGTTTTTATCCCGATATTCCCACGGAATTGAAACTTATGCGGGTGAAACCGCGGGGCGCAGCTAGTAATATTATAAATTCGAAAGAAACTCTGTATGTCTGTATGTTACCTTTTCACGCCTAAGCCGCTGAACCGATTTAGATGAGATTTGATATAGAGATAGCTTGAGTCCCAGGAAAGGACATAGGATACTTTTACCCCGATATTCCCACGGGATCAAGACTTGTGCGGGTGAAACCGCGGGGCGCAGCTAGTCTGATATAATACATTTATTAGTAAAGGGGTCAGTAGATAAATGACGAATAAAAACAGCTGATCGTGACGGAAACTGTTAAAGAAAAAATAACATTAGCTAAAAAAGAAAAAGGAAATAACAGGAGGAAAAGAAAATTGCCCGCACTGAAAGATAAAACTCAGACAGGTAAAAAGGTATACAAAAGATTCCGCATTGTATTAAAATTAAAGATATCAATGGTACCCTGCGTTTTCAAAAGAGATATAGGTACAATCTTGCTCAAAGTAGCTCAGCGTTTTCCTTTAAATAATATAAGTACCTAGAAGCAGCCGTTTGTACCCGCATGCGGTTGGTTATAATTAAGATTATTATCTGTGATTTAAAATCTGCAATTTAGAGATGCTTGGCTATACAGGATAGGACAATAAATTTAACTTCATGTAGGCATGCAACTTATGACGTTCCCAGTCTAAAAAATTAAAGAATTAAATAATATCCAATTTAACGAACATTTTAAAATGCCAAATCCGTTCTCAAGTCGACCATCATTTCATTTTTAGGATTCCTTTCGAAAAGGGTGCCAACGAAACCCTATTACTAAGCCTTCGCAGTCCGGCCGTCTATCTGTCAGCGTGGTGTATCTCATGAACCGTAATAGGAAGATAGGTGAAATTTTCACAGAACAACAAATAATAAAAATAAAACAAAGTTAAAATTTAAAGGTACCCATACAAGAAACGTGTTTAAAAAAAAATGTAGTGTTAAATATTGTACGGTGTTACAGAACCATTCTTGTGCGAGTCCGCCTGGCTCTTGGTCGGAATTTTATTTATTTGTGTAACACGGCCTTTTTTAGAATGTGTGTGAACGTGCCCTTATGCGCGGGAACGGGGAGCATACACCCTCGCCCGCGCTCCCGCGCTAACCAATAGTGGACGAGAGAACGCAAGTCCGTACGCCACCCTCGCGCCCCGCTCGCGAATTAAATAGTTTTGTTTGTTCATATAATATATGTTACCCATTTTCCTGTTTGTGCCCTGTTTTACAATTATATACTTTTACTAAATCGTGCGTTCTAATAATTTAAATAGACCAATACACAACCCCTGAGATACATATGTATATTCTTTACATTTGTATAAAACATAAAATAACCAAATCAGTCCAGCCGTTCTCAAGCGATGTGCTTACCAACGAACATCATTCATTTCATTTATATAGACTAGTGTTCTGTTATTTAAAATAACTGATGCACATTCCCCGTGAATTTATGTCTAAATTACTTGAATTGGGAATTGCAACAGTATAAATTGTATCTACATTATGCAAATTACACTGAATACACGGGCGAATTTAGGTCGTGTATTCTTAACAGAGAACACTATGCGATAATATTACGGAACCCGTGGTGCTTATTTATTTATTTACACGGTAAAATACATAGGGATACGACATAATTATAATTTGAGTACAAAAGTACCTACTCCTTATTTCTTAAGATATTTTTTCCAGCAGACCTGCGAAAGGTAAAGTGAAAAAGAAATGTAGATAATAGTGTGTGAGAACAAGAAGAGAAAAATATGAATATGTCTAAGTCTAAAACTAAAACATTAAATGTACACATACGATGCAATAAAATACAATAAATAAATATGTACATACGGCTAAAATATAAAACATATAATATATATATATATGTATAAGGTCCCATTAAAATAGATGGACAAACTTTTAGAAATCATTCAGACTACCAAAATAAGGAGGATGGTAAAAAAATATATAAGAAAAACGCATTAGATACTTACAAGAAAAATAATCAGCTAACGAAAATACACTAATGTGCCGGCAATTTATTATTTTAGGTCAAAATAAAATCACTTTAAGGGCTTGTAATAGTTCAGCTCAAATTCAGATTTTGCCCCCACTTCCCCGCGCTATGTATCATTCTATCCCTTTCGCACTGACATACTGATTCAGTTAGGGTGAACTGAACTATTGTTGGAAGGATGTCAAGAAATAAAATGATTAAACTTAACATTAATTTATTACATTCACATTGTATGTACAGTATATATAAAATTCTTTTAAATGGGCAGGTAAATAATAAGTAGGTATAACAAAACAAACATGAGACACTCATCATTCGCATAGCAAATACAGTTTACATCGAAATCCGCAATATACCTACTGCATTAGTGTTCTATGACCGACCAAAGACCATTGCTCTACCGCCATATATTTGTCACCATAAGACATCGACAGCCAAATACGAGCCGGCGCTCAGCTCACTGACAGCGTGCCACGGCAGATTGTGCTGCGGCATCCTGCTGAAAGCCCGCACAGACCGGACTGCGTCCCATTAACCGAAATGACCGCAGCACAAGTTTCAATCTTATTTCAACTAGCTTAGCAATCATAATTCCTCGACACAACGTGACCCACACGTCCCGCAGGATGCAATGGCGCGCCGCGGCATTACGTGGAATGAAACGGCATGACACGTCATGCCGCAGCATCCCTCGGCGCGTCGCGTCATGCCGCAGCGTCCCGCGGCACGTCGCGTCATTTCCCGGCATCGTGGTATCGAAATAAAGTAACATGAATTCTAAACTCATTGAAATAAGATTCAAAATAACTTGATTAGTAATAAAATCCTTTGCCATGACAAAGCCTTAAAATTACTTTCTTTTTGCTGAATCTTTGGCCAAAAAATAGGCTAGCCCTCTGGTCACGTGAAGAGTCGACCAATCGCTTGGCGATTTCTCGAAAAATTAAGTAGGCACTCGGACCTTATGGCCCTAGTGTATCAGCCCCAAATGGCTGGTACATATAAGTCGGAATAAGATTAGAGTATCTATTTGCGCTGTTTGAGGTTTTCTGCACCCGCAGTAATCGCACTAGCACAGCCAACCGTAATAGGAAGATGGGGTGGCGCAAGGATACATGTTGCATCACACACCAAAGGCCGACCTAACTTCTAAGGCATTATGGTCAATCTGTCTGGTCTTTTCCAATCGTCGCGAGCCATTAGGTTCTAAAACAGCTGGCAACCCAGCACTGTCAAGAGCACGCAATGGTTATAACGCATAATAATACGTCATCGGAATGACTGATGTCAATTATAAAGTTTCATACATTTTGGCTTTAACGGAGGTTTAGAATAGACCGAATTTTAAAATAAGTTGTTATTAATGAAAACATTTAAATTAAAAAAAAGGAATCAAGAGGAGGAGAATGACGAAAGCAAGAACATTTATGTGAATTCCCTTAAATCCCTAATTTCCACATTCCGTGTATATCTGGGATCACATAACTCTGGCAACATGTATGATGGATGAGTAAAAATTTGTTAATTTAGGTCTCATGAATTTTGCCCAATAATGATCGTCTTTCTGTATAATTTCAGTTTTGATATGATTTTTACATCCCGACCATACGCCAAAAATACATGTTTTTCTACCAGTTATGTGTAGTTGTCCCTGCACCTGAATGTACCAAGGATGTTTCAAATTTATGGAAAGTCCATCTTTCGTTTTCCTCCAAAACCTTATTTTTTTTAATCTATTACATCGTCCAACGAAGTCCTGAATGCAGAAATTGGACACTTTATTTCTACTATTATATGTCTTCTCCCTGCACAACTCCGTCCGGAGTTGCACCTAGAAAAGGTAACTCTTTATCAATAAAAAGACCACAAGGCTCTATTTTTTTAATATTAAATTGTGATGCTAGTTGTTCCATGGCAGTTGTTTCACTTTCTATTCCATGTTTTATGGACGGCACATTACATACATTTTTTGGATATATAAGATTTTTAACTAAAAATAACTTTAATTTCGGAAGTCGGTGGCAAAAAAGTAATATACAAATCCAAAGACACCGACATCCGAAATTAATGTTATTTTTCACTTTGTAGTATTTTTGGGAGTCGGTTTTTTTTGTCAAAAATTTTTTGAAGTGAAACTTCTTTAGGCGCGCTTGACTTGGGGAGTAAACTGGCGAACGCGTTACGGAAACGTGTGATCGGGCGAGTAGGGAAGGTACGTATTTATGCGACCGGGTTTTTACACCAGGTATTTGCTTCCAAGTACGCACACAAGTACGTAGGTACTCAAATAGTTCAACAACCGCGTTTGTTTTCGCAAATGCAATCATGCTCCTTATTAGTAAGAGCACAGAATACTTAATAGTACTACGTACAGAAAGGACACTCCCTTCCTCGACCTCATATCAGATACCGCACCTCACCCCGCACTTCGAGGTATTCGTCGCCGACTCTTTAGCAAGGGCGCTCGCGAACCGCAGCGCTGTATTGCTGATACGAACACACAATTATGCGATTTAAAAGTTTTATTTGAGTTTTAATCACGATGGTTGGATATTGTGATGCTTTTCCGAATTCGTATTTACATAAACTGTTTGTAAGATTTCGCATTTTCATTTGTATGTAGTAGTAATAGATAATTATTTTGCAAGCGTTGTATGGAGTGTCCGAGGTGTGGTAAGAGTCTATGGAACAATTTCGTATGCAAGTAATTTTACTTTAATGGTTTGTAAAAGTATTTTATTTTTAATTATAATTAAAAATGTACCATTAAATTTCTGATGCCAAACTGCATTCAGTGATGGATTATTTTTTATTAAATAGTTTTTGTAAATAGATAATAGCTTCATATTTGCAATAAATTACCACCGTTGTGTCAAACTCAAACTCAAAGCATTTATTTCAATTAAACCAATTACATGCACTTTTGAATTGTCAAGGGGTCGGTCAGTCAGAAAGATGAAGCTAGTTGCCCATTCCAAAGAGTAGGTACCTATGGAGAAGAACGGGCAAGAAACTCCATGGACACTCTTTTAAATCAAAATAATATGGTTACAAAGTCTTGGTTACATCATTCATGTTAAAAATTATACATGTGAGAACGATGCAGAACGTTAAAAGCGTCCATAATGAGAAGGTGAGAAAAAAACAATTCAAATATTAAATTAAAATAAGCCGTGGCAGCAAAGAGATGACCAGTCCCTACTGACGGCGCCCGTTCACGAACATGACGCATGTATTAGCACCATTCAGCTCAACCATTTTGAAGGGAGCTAAATGATCCAACATCATCATCGCGCTTCTCTTTCTTTTCCTACCGAACCTACGGTCCTGCATGCGGCAGCAGCGGGCAGCATTATATATGTTTATTTCCTTCAAAGGAACTATCTAGTCTCAGTAGTTCCTTCAGCTTTTGCAAAGGAACTACTGATCCAAAAATTCTCAGTAGTTCCTTCAAAGGAACTACGCGAAGGAACTAGTGAGCATAAACGATATTTTTTACGAAAACAAGTTTTGATATTATAACACAACTTTAAATACCTCCAGGACCCCTGTACAGTTACATGCGGGTGCAAAAATTGCTGTTTGTGGTAGTGCGCATACAGCAAATTTTCACACCAAAAACTAAAGTCGATTTCCAGCATTACTTTTGTCACAGATCTTTTGTGCAATGTTACTTGGATGTACGACGGCTATAAGTCTTTTTACACCCTGTATCAATAAATAGATAAAATTATTTATAAAAATAGTTTTGCTGAATATATTGAAAACACCATTACACATTGGGAACTGTCTAAAATAGGTACGTTTACCTCCCTAAATTTCTGACAATGTTTTGACATTGACATGAGATTACGATTTTAAACCATTTCAAAAATTATTTTATGAATGAAAACTACAAAATTTGGAAAAAATAAAAAGACGAGGCCTTATATTTTACATCTATATTTCATTTTACTTTATTACATA
The DNA here is from genome assembly GCA_947508005.1 of Amphipoea lucens. Lineage (NCBI taxonomy): Eukaryota > Metazoa > Arthropoda > Insecta > Lepidoptera > Noctuidae > Amphipoea > Amphipoea lucens. The sequence continues at coordinate 14,767,947 of OX382358.1, read as the reverse complement.
ATTTCTTCAGAACATAAAACGTTGTCAATCGGGTCTTTTGAGCGCAAGCAAAGTGACACGGGTTCCCCGTCTGATAGCCGAAGCGGTACTGACAAGTACTGAATCGGGGTCCTGTCGGGGGCCGGGCGGCAGAGCGGTTCAAGGTATGAGTGGTTATAAAGCTGGATATTTCGGATCTCATCTTTTTACGTTAAATTTAACGATTAAAAAAATAAAAACGAACCTATGACACCTGCTTTATGCATAGTTTGATTAGCTTGCAAATTTTCATGGCCTAATTTGAAAATTTTCATTGAATATTCTCCTTTTATTTTGCGGTTTAGAGGTAACTTTGAGACTTCTTTGTATCGAGAAAATTGTATGCAATCGTGTTTTCGCAACCGATGACACCTCGCAGTAGTCCTCATCTTTATCGTATATTAATTTCAAAGTGAAAACTGCAGAACTGTTGGAACTACAGCCGTTAATGCTAAGGCAATTTTGGCAATCTGAACTAGTATCGGTCCTTAATCAGTGTTTTTTTTGTTTGGATATCTTTAATTAGACGTACTGAGCGCTGTGTTAAAATTTGCCCATCTATTTTAATGGGACCCTGTATAAATGTTTTATATTTATATGTTATATTTATATATGCGAAATCTAAAATCATCTCAGAAAGTATTTATAAACTGAAGCAGGTTTAAGTCAGATCGACGGCACAGCTCTGCGGCTTCTAAATATGAAAATCGTACCAAGAAGCGAAAGATTCCATGTTTAGCAATTGCAAACTTTTTTATTTTTCCAACTAAAGTTTTCATGCTTGGAAATTGAAATTAGAATGGTGAGTTGGACTCTAAATAAGGTTTTTAGTGGAATTAAGAAAGTTTCTCTTGGACTGCAGTCGGTCGGGGTTGGATTGGAAATTGTCCATTATTAAAGATGAGAGTACGACAGACAGGAATCCACGACTAGATGATTCCTAACGACCAAGGACTCTACGTAACGTATCTTCGTCAATATCATGTTCCCACTGCTGGGACACAGGCCTCCTCTCTATGAGTGGGCCGTAATCCACCACGCGGGCCCAGTGCGGGTTAGTAGATGTCACACGTCTTCGAATTTGTGGTTCAAGGACATGCCGGTTTCCTCACGATGTTTTCCTTCACCGTTTTGAGAGCAGTGGTGATGAAATAATTTTAGACTAAGTAAAGCGTCTGTCTGGGTTCGAACCTACGACCTACAACTCGTAAGTCGCGGCTGTTACCGCTAGACCACAACTGCTTATAACAGGGTATATCATACCTTTATTCCTTTACAAATCTTAAAAGTGACCTTTCCTGTAAATAAAAAAGCGAAAAGTAGCTAGTCGGTAAAAAGAGTAAATTGTTTCTCTAATACACTGAGAAAATGCTTTATTAACATCCTTATTCAAGTTAACTGTGCTACTAACCTACATAATATTGAGTAATCAATCAACCTCTCTTCTAATCATACTTCAGTCCATTACACTTTTCGGAAGTCCACTTTAAACCCCATAGAGCTGTCGTTTCCCCTTTCATAAAGCCTTTGGTGTTCGAATACATGAGTAAATAGTCACCAGAGACCGAGCTTCAAACCACCGACCACCGCTTTATGTCAGTTCCATAGACACATGCCATGCACGCTTGTTTACCACGAAATGGCGACTGCCAATAAGTACCAAGAGGCGAGCAAATCCAAAGCTCTGTGCTGCCTACTACTGAGAATTGCGTATTCGATAGAATCAATAATGCGTTATTAGTTCCATCGGCAATTCGCCTGCAATTTAGCTTGTGTGATCTAACACAGGCCAAACTAATAACGAAAGAAAGGAAACAGAAAAACTAAAGAAAGGATTTGTGTTTCTCGAACTTCCATATTAAATATGCTTGTTTTAGAAGTAAGTTCACTTCAATATTGCAACGGGTTCAAATTCACGGGACTTTTCAACTCCGAATCTGTAAACGTTGTACAATCAGCATAAAAGGTAACACTATCATTTTTACATGTTATTAAATTGACAACAACTTTTTTCAATAAACTGATTTTTAGCTTTTCACATAATAGACAAGAGTATATATTCTAAAAAAATTACTTCTGCTGCAATTTTGAAAAAATATTTTGCTCAATAACTAAGATTAAAAAAACTGAAGTGTTAATCAACTTTTGATGCTGACCGTACCTACTATTGCTACTATTAACTTCAGAGCACGGTTCCCTGATTATAAGGGCGAAAACATTACTTAATTCAAAGAAAAAAAATATTGTCACAGGAACACGTGCATATAAAATCAAAAAAAAAATAAAGTAAATACGTTTATTAGTGAAAAAAAAGAAAAAAAATAGATGAAAAAAAGATAAGTGACCTACGTATGTGTCGGTGTCAACATGTGTTCAACGTCACACGGCAATGAAGTACATACCTAAGTCTTGGTCTCTGATGTATACCTACTCAAGTGACTGGATTCCCTTGGGACTCGGAACCACTCGTGAGTCCTCGGCTGTTTCCGGGAGATACGTAGGTAATGTGTTTACGAAGCATTGCCGATGTAAATATCACATTGTATAAACTTTAAAGGTGCAGAAAAAGAGATGTTGGTTTGTAATGCTGATCCTAATGTTTTAAGTAAGTAGAGTAAGACGTCTATTTTCTTCATAAGTGTAGGTATGCTACTTTATTTCTTGTGGGTGTTGAGAAAATGTTGGTGGTTGTTGGAGCAGTGGCGGCCCAGTGGTAACGGCCGCGACGTACGAGTTGTAGGTCGTAGGTTCGAATCCAGACGGGCACTTTGTGTAAATTATTTCATCACCATTGCTCTCCAAACGGTGAAGGAAATCATCGTGAGGAAACCGGCATGTCCTAGAACCAAAAATTCTCAGACATATGACATCTATCCCGCACTTTGCCCGCGTGGTAGATTACGGCCCACTCCCTCTCACAGAGAGTAGGCCCGTGTCCCAGCAGTGGAAACATTTTAGGTTGATTATGGAAGTTTTTTCCGTTTGATTAGTTTTCTGATCTTTCTGTCCAAGTCTCGTTTACGCTTTTACAAAAATACCTACCTAAAAAGGAATAGTTAAGAAGGTATTTACAACAAACTAGTTACAAACTATTACATTTCCAGGCGTATTATTTCACTCAGTGGAATATTACAAGTTGCGTGAGAAGATGAAACGCCGGACTTGTACTAACACGCAGAAGTACACGTTGGTTAAAGTTTAGCTCCGTCGGTTGGAGTGTTCGTCTCATGCTCTGTTTACTTCCAGGAGGATTAAGGCGCACGATACGTATGTATGTTTGTGAGTTGCGGTGAAACTGATAAGTTTGGAGACTTACTATCTTGAAGGGACTCGAATTGTGAATGTTTCCGCTATGGGTTTTCTTATTAACATGTCTCATCATGCCTTTACAGAAATTGTTTAGAATTGTCACAAGAGGTTTGAGTTGTACCTACTTCTTTCTCTGTTCCTTTCTTCTTGTCTGTTTATATGTGTGTATATAAACTGTTAAATAAATAAATAAGAAGTCATAGCTTTTGTTTTGTTTATATGTGTGTATATAAACGGTTAAATAGATTAAATAAAGAAATAAGAAATCATAACTTTTTTTTGTTAGGTACCTACCTATTTAAAAATCATCTTCAGTTTTGTAGGTAGTATTTAATAAAATAATAAAAACTTTATTCAGTTCAGAAAAAACACAGTACAATATACATAGAAAACAAAAACTGGTAGCAAAACTAATTATTAAATATTCCTAGCACGGCGGGCTGTGCTGGGGCAAATTAAATTGTTGTTGTCAGAAGTGGTTTTAACTAGTGATACAACACTATCACCTGGTGGTATCGTTTAACTTTAAAAGACCCACCGCACCACCAGGGGTACGGCCAGGGGTACGGTGGGTCTGCAAAGGAGTCTTAAGTGCTAGATTTTTACAAATGCCCCGGACCCACTAGGATTCCCTGTGTCGTGAGGTTTCATGGTTAACTTTAAAAATAAAAACTTTATCTAAACATACCAATAACTATCTGAAACTAACGAAAAACGTATGTAAAAATGTTGTGCCTGTAAATAATTAGACATTGCTCAGTACAAATTAACTTTCCTTCTATGAAAATATATTTATGATAACTTAAGCAACAAACATGTTTCGGGAGACCGCTAGCTAGTTAAAAGTACACAATTTCGCACACAACAATAACGAAGTTGGAAAGTTTAGTTTTTCAGTAACAACCGAACGAAGTAAAGCAATCACTGTAACACAAAACAAACTTACATTTTTAAAAATGTCATCCATATTATATTCGACGCTAGTTGTGAACTTCGGGACATGCGGTTTGTTAAAATTTACGAAACATATTTTTCATGTTATGTGGGTATGTATATTTGAAGCTATGGGTTAAGTAGATCTGTAAAAAAACATAATATTTTGAAATTAAATGTTCGTATTTTATTTTACTTCATAATCAGACTAATATTATAAAGGCGAAAGTTTGTGAGTGTGTGTGTATTTATATGTTTGTAACTTCTGCACGCTCAAACGGGTGGACCAATTTTGATAAAATTTTGTTTGGAGAGCTGACACCCTGGATTAACATATAGGCTACTTTTTATCCCCCCCGGGACGGGATACGCCCTTTGAGCCCAGAGGTATCAAATTATGATCACCAATCCATTTTCTGAGTTCGGCGATTGCGAAAATATGCCTGCGGAGTAATTGCGTAACACACTAACAGTAGGAATGGCTTCCATTTTGACAGTTCAACAACATTCATTGCATTATTTACGTAGCAGAAAATTTTTTCGAACATAAAAGGCAATGGATTAACAAATATTCTTCAAAATTATTTCTGAATAATTTTGAAGGATATGTTAATCCATTGCTTAAAAAACAACCCTAATTGCGTAACACTAATCAATCAAAATATGTTGTGATTGATAGTATGCTACGCAATTAGTTCTTTTTTATTGTTTATTAAAAAAAAACACCGTTTAAAATAATTTGTTAAACATAACAAACAAACCATCGTTTAAAATCAGAGTAACTATGGATTTCATATTAGTTTGACACGAATTGTTAAGCGGGCTACTTATCCTGAGCTGCCAAGAGTGATAACGACTCAAAAGAAGACCATTTATTTGATTTAGGTTAGAAAACATTTTGGTAATCACTTACGATGACGTGCCTCCGCTCCTTCATTATTCTAATCAGCGGCGCGTGAGAAAGGCGGAGGTGATTTCATAATTCAATGGAAGTGATTAGTAGATAAGGAATGTGATTGATCGGAGGGATAAATAAAACATAATAAACTAGCGACCCGCCCCTGCTTCGCACGGTTTTTACGACTTGATAAAACATCGAGATTTAATTATCATACATGTAGTACCATACATAAAAGTTACTTGACATTTTTTCCACTTCAGCTGTGATGCTGCATAAAAATATCAAGTAATCCTAAGGGATTATCTGATATATCAAACAGGCGTTTACGAAATTTCTATTCAACAACTTACTTACCCCTTTACTAATAAACGTTGTATAACGTCTGTATAGTTACACAACACTTTGTCTTCTTCTTTCGAAAGTCAAATTACTGACGACTGGAAGAGAGAAATCGATGTGTAACTAGATATTCATCTGATATTCGTTTATTAGTAATTGGGTTAGCCAAAATGTTTTGATGATATAAATACTTTTTCTTAACTAAATCATGGTTCATTAATCAACGCCTAGGTCAAAACCGCGAAACGTGATAATTATTAAGTACCTACATACCCTTGTCTGATATTTGGTCCAGGGATAAGTAAGGTAAGGTACCTGCGTACCTATGTTGAAATACTAGATGGCCAGAGCTTTGAGGTTTTATTAAGGTGTACCTTGACCCAGGTATGTAATTACTGAGGTGAGGCTACGGAAAATACCGTGAGGTAATCTGGACTTATAAATAAATACAACATGTCCCAGAGTTAACGCACACCACTAAACAGTCCAATTAGAATATCATGTTATAATCATAATACACACACTGAATTCTCACTATAATGTACATATAAAACATTGTTTATTTATTAAATGGGTTGTCCTGATTGTGGGAGACAATTGTCTTCATTTATTACAAGTTTACGCAAGCACACAGTCGCACACGTAGGTATAAGGGTCTAGCTAGCGTAGTAGGTTCTTCATCTATTTTCGTTGGTTTTGACTACAGTGGAAGTGTGACTGTAATTTAAGTTGCATATATTAGGTCCTTACATATGAAATTGGCGTTTTTCGTACTGGCCACTTTAATCACGAATTTCTCCTCTTTGGTAAGGAATTCCAAATTCAAATTTGTACAGCTATTTACTCATGTATTTGTGCTTCGATGACCGTCATTCATTTGTTTTTTTTCTTCTGTTTTTTCTGTTTGCGTCACTCATTTTACAAAATGGAAAATTTAAAATATCGCATTATTTACGAGTACGAGTTCCGCCGTGGCACTAGTGCTGCGGAAACGACTCGAAGGGTGAATGATGTGTATGGCGGTCATGTTGCAAAAGAAAACACAGTTCGTTTTTGGTTCCAACGTTTTCGTTCTGGAAATTTCGACCTGCAGAACAAGCCCCGTGGACGGCCTGAGACCCAAGTTGATAATGGAGAATTGAAGGCTATTGTGGAAGCGGACCCATCGCAAACCACGTCCGAGTTAGCTGCAGGCTTCGATGTTAGTGATAAAACTGTTTTAATTCACTTGAAGCAAATTGGGAAGATTAAAAAGCTTGAAAGGTGGGTACCTCACGAATTGACTGAAGCAAACCGGCAAACGCGCGTCGACTGCTGCGTTACATTACTGAACCGGCACAACAATGAAGGTATTTTAAACCGAATCATTACCTGTGATGAAAAATGGATTCTTTACGATAATCGGAAGCGCTCAGCGCAATGGTTGGATCCTGGCCAGCCAGCCAAATCCTGCCCCAAGCGAAAATTAACCCCAAAAAAGTTACTTGTAAGCGTTTGGTGGACTAGTGCCGGTATTGTTCATTACAGTTTTCTCAAATCTGGCCAGACTATTACAGCTGATGTCTATTGTCAGCAATTACAAACCATGATGGAAAAGCTAGCGGCTAAACAACCAAGGCTGGTCAATCGCTCCACGCCACTGCTGCTTCACGACAACGCCAGACCACACACTGCGCAACAGACGGCTACCAAATTAGAAGAGCTTGAATTGGAATGTCTTAGACATCCTCCGTACTCCCCGGACCTTGCTCCAACAGATTACCATTTTTTTCGCAATTTGGATAACTTTTTGCAAGGGAAAAAATTCAACTCCGATGGGGCAGTCCAAATCGCCTTCAAAGATTTTATTGATTCCCGTCCGACTGGTTTTTTTAGTAAAGGGATCAATGAACTACCTATAAGATGGCAAAAGTGCATTGAAAACAATGGTTCATACTTTGATTAATTAAATATATTATATTAAAAAATATTCGACTTTTTGTTCCTTCCATACAAAACGCCAATTTCATATGTAAGGACCTAATATTATTTTTGAAATAAAAAATTACCTATATTAATAATGATAGAAATCGATTCAGTAAACGATTCCGAACGAACTACATTCATTATGTGCATTAATTCAGTTACACGTTGTATACAGGGTTAGAGGAGCTTGTAACTAAGTAATAGCAGCCACACGGGTCGATCGATCAGGTTTAGCTACGCTTGCCGCGGTTGGTCCGTGGATGGGTTTACTTTACATACCAAGAGTCCTCCGTGCCTCGGCAAGCAGTTAAGCCGTTGGTCCCGGCTGTCATTCGAGGATCTTTGACAGTCGTTATATAGTTGTCAGAAGCCCGAAAGTCTGACAACCAGTCTTACCAAGTGGTTTCGTATTACCCAGTAACAGGGTTGTGGAGGTCAGATAGGCAGTCGCTCCATGTAAAATACTGGTGCTCAGCTGCCTCCGGTTAGACTGGAAGCCAACCCCAACATAGTTAGGAAAAGGCTAGGCAGATGATGATGATCTGTAAAATACGAGGCAAAATGCATTAGCATGCAATTCACCAATATCTACTAAACAGACTAGAGGTCCTAGCACGAACAAGCTACGTAAACGCAACCTGAATTCGAACGATTTTTGAATCGTGAATACAAGTATCTTATAACATTTTGGTTAGAATTTTTGTGACAAGCAAAATTAGTATCACCCATAGATATGAAAAGTCTTAAAACTATTTAAATATTATGTGCGATAGCAGTAGTGGTCCAGCAGCCGCGACTTACGAGTTTTAAGTCGTAACGGTTTATTTTATGTAAATTATTTATTCACCACTACTCTCATAACGGTAAAGCAAAACATCATGAGGAAACCATCCATACGGCATGTCCTAGAACCAAAAATTCGAAGACTAGTGATATCTACCAACCTCTCACCGAGAGGAGGCCTGTGTCCCAGCTGTGGGGACACTATAGGCTCATAATGATGACGTGTGAAACGAGTATTTTTAATTTTAATAAAAATGTTCGAATTTGCGTTACGTTTACTCCACGCTTTCGTAATAGGCCCACAGGACTACGAAGTTTTATTGGAACTTTAGTGCTTAAAAAGTTGGACATTATCTAAAAAGACAATACCTCCCAAGCAGGATTAAAAAGCTGGTTGGTCCCGGGAGAAGAAAAGTAGTTCGGAATAAAACCGGACATAAATTCCGGGTGACTTAGATTAATAAAATAAGCTGGTATGGGATGGCGCAGTACCTAAGCTTTGGGGAATTTATTACTGTATCTAGCGCGTTTGAGTATCCCGAAATTTGTGTGACGAAATGTTTGTTCAAGAAAATTAGGTGCTTAGTAAGTTTTAATGCTGAATAAATAGGTATAAGTTTACATAACGCCCTGTTTAGTTTTGGTGAAATGTTCTCTGATTTCCGTAAAGTCAATTTGACAGCAAAGGTATTTTATGTGATTGTTTATCTTGTGAGATCGACACTTTCAATAATGAAGAATGGGGTTCTAACTGAAAAGGCATCCGTGAGATGGCAGCACTGTTGTAATCAATCAACTCAGCCTATCGCAGTTCACTGCTGGACATAGACCTCTCCCAGGCTGCGCCACAACACACTGTCGCATCCAGTTCGTCCCAGCCTTCTTCAGGTCTTCGGTCCATCTAGCTGGGGGCGTCCCTCACTACGCTTGCCGATACGCGATCTCCATTCTAGGACTCATCTGCTCTACCAGCCATCGGTCCTTCGATAAATTTGGCTAGCCCACTGCCACTTCAGTTATGTCTGATCTTACAAGGGTACCGTTTTTCCTTTTGTGGAACTTACCCTAAAAATCAAATTAAACGATAAAATTGTGTGTGATTTACAGAGTGACCCATTAAAAAGTGAGGAGGGAAAACGAAATGTCTCTACCAATATTGGTAAAAGATTAGATTTCGTGTAAAATCTAATTTTTTCTTTGCAGAGCTTGCTCTCAAAGTTTACAACTATTATAGAGCTCCTTCCACTTCTAAAAACGCTCTAGTAAAATTGAAAGTTTTTGAGTTGACATGGTTTTTCAAATATAAATATAAGCATATAATGTTCCCACTGCTGGATCACAGACCTCTCTGTGAGAGGGAGAGGGCCGTAATCCACCACATGGGCCCAGTGCGGGTTAGCGGATGTTATGTACCTTCGAATTCGTGGTTCCACGACATGCCGGTTTCCTCACGATGTCCTTCACCGTTTTGAGAGCAGTGGTGATATATAAATATTGAAATTATAAAAGCACGTATTTATACACATTCTACATGTATGTAACTGTATGTTACTTTAGCAATCTGTTATTTCCTCTTTTTATTGCGGAATGGGCCCACTCTTGACCTCGATCACGCCTGATTGAAAGCGATGGACGAGGTCTATGATGAAACGAGCATGCCCAGAAGATGCCTAAGCCAGTGGAACTCCCACGCATCGACGAAACATAGCAGGCTGTTTGACGCCGCACTCCGGTGGGAGGGTGGTCGCAAAGCAGGCGGTAGTTAGCCCTACCACCGCAAGGGAAGAATTGGCCAATTAAATAAGGTGTTGGGTGTGACTGTCCAGGATGCGCCGAGCGCTTGGTTTAGTTGAGTAACTGGCGGAACAAACTGCGCTACACGAGGAGGCTTCTTCATGCATCCTAAAAGCATCCTTCAGCATACCTACATGAATTTAACATGAAATTTTCTTAGTAATTCGTGCATAAAAATGAAAGAGTACTCTGCTGGGAGTCCACAATAACAATAAATAACTGGAAAATAAAAACAGATGTATTTCCAATGCACTGATTTAATTACCATCGCATCTATTTTCATTAAAAAGTGAGTGAAGAGTTGTGCGACAACAATGTTTTGTAGGTTTTTATGGGTGTGTGTACACTACAGTACATCCACATTTCGCTAGTTCTGTTTAGGTCCCATGTAATAGGGGGCGAGCCTGTTGCCATCAACCGAGCACAAATCCAGACTCCGGGCTGCTACTGATAGATTCTTTATGTTTATTGCTGGCATCTTTATCTTCTCCATACGAAAACTACCTTTTGGAAGGGGCGATTAGAATCGATTCTATATTAATCTAATTTTTGACATTAAAAAAATTCATTCATTGACTTTGACTTAGGCAATGGGCAGTGGGCAGGGCAAATTGCTCGCAGGACAGATGGCCGATGGGGCCGAAAGGTTCTGGAGTGGCGACCGCGTAACGGAAGACGGTCTCCCACAAGGCCTCCCACAAGGTGGACCGACGACCTTGTGAAGGCCGCAGGAACTCGTTGAAAACCGAAAACCGGTCGAAGTGCAGGTGCTTGAGGGAGGCCTATGTCCAGCAGTGGACGTCTTTCGGCTGAAATGATGATTGCTGGCAATATTGTAAAGTCCAAAAATCTCATCAGAAAAGCCATGTGACATTTCCAATATACCCGCCTAGTAGACGTTTTCGAAACAGTATAACATAAAAATGTTATACCTACTTTACAGGTACTCAAGCAAAAGCTATCGTTGTAACTCTTTTGTGCGATACTTAGGTAAACGGAGCAACAATCTAATTGTTCCCGAGACCGAACACCGACAGAAATTTACCATAAATTGTTCCTAGAGACGCATAGGTACGAGTTTGTTGCAAGCATTTACAAAACAACCAACAAAGACGCTCAGACCAAACCGTTTGCGTTGTAAATAAAGTTTTTCTAGTTTATTGGTAACCCTTATTCAATGTAGCTGAGTGTCTGTCAATATTTGGCTTTAGCTTTGAATTTGAACTTTGTTTCGCTGTTGGCGTTTTCAAGAACTTTGACAGGTTGAGTTTTTCAATAAAAGAGTTTATTTAAATGAAGTTGCAGTTTTAGTAGCAAATTGATAAAAATCTTAAAATGATGGCCGGCCTAGGACGACTAACAATAAGTCCTAGATAGCCACCACAACGTACTTCAACAGTTTTAACCTATATTTCAGACGAACTAAAATAATGCAATATATTATTTAAAATTAAAAACTACGCTATCGGTTAATTCTTTACTGTAAATAATTATAATAGCATTCACATTTAAATAACAATGTTATTTGGACGGATTTATATTTGGCGTTTATTTGGACGGACACTAATTTTAATAACTCACAACATTTTAACATAACAACATAAGATGGCGCATTACAATAGGATAAACATGTTATATAACTTTGTTAAAATCGATAGAAACTTGCAAGTAGAACAGCAGCCAAAAACTAGTCTTTAATAAAACCATACGTTCTCCAATATGCTTTTAAAATAGGCAATATTTCAAATCATATGGTTCTCTTGGAAATATGGACGGAACATGTTTTGGGTTACCGATTTCGTAACTGTAGGTACTTTAAGTCTATCTGAATTCTTCATACAGCGAGGCAGAGACTTGTGTCATTAAAAATAGAAGTCTGTCTTGTGATGTTTCTACTTATATATTATTCAAGGTACCGCAGAATGGCTGATTGACAATGCGAAGCGTATGACGCGAACAATGCTGGTAGTTCAAACGGTAATGCCGAAAACATTTCCGTTTCAAACTATTGACGTAAAACGAACGTGTTCGGCTATTTCCAGGTGGTACCAGAAACGTGAGTAATTTGTGCAGGACTGACGCAGAGCAACAAGAATAAACAAAGCTATTGTTAAAAACACTTTTTCCAAAAATCCTCAAAATGTTTTTTTCTTGATAAAAATTGATCGCAAGATAGCGCATGGGGCTATTTCAACATGTAAAAGTATCTTCTATTTGGTCCAATAAACAAGACGTAAAAATACAAAAAAAGTATATATCAGAAGGCCAATTCCCGTAATTAAAAACGTTTAAAATCTAGTCGCAATCTCATCTCAGCGACAATTTTTGACATTGAAAAAACTTGTCAAAAATGTAGGGAAATTAGACGTATGTTTGACAGATTGAGACTGAGATCAGACTTTGACTGTTCGAAAAATTACGAATATACCCTCTGGTTAAGTTAATGCAAATAATATGAATGCATTACCTTCAATTAAAATAATCGAAATGAACCAATTGATTTCCCATAAGTGCGCCATTGCATCGGTATGGAGTATGGAGCGAGCTTCAAAAACGTCGGGATTGTGCCACGTATAGTTATTAAATTTCAATTTTAAGCTTTATGCTTCTGGCCGATAAGAGGATTTTGATTCCCGCGTCCCGTTTTTGCAAATAAATGCAGGGCTGTTACTGTGTGATGGTTAAGGATTATTTGTATCTACCTGCACTTTGCTAATAAAGGAGAATACCATGGGACCTTCCCAACTTGCGAGGAAGCGTGTCACAAGTCACAACCAAATGTAGTTCATAAAATTTCTCCTATTTTTTAAATTACATTTACGTTTTTGTTATGAAAATGATTCCCGGATTTCGGACATCAAAAAGAAAAGTATTTTTATTTACTTTTGTACGTATTTTCTCTTATGTCACTGCCATTGCACTTCATTTCCGACTGTTCCTACTACGTAAACAATATAGGTACCTGCCAACAAACATTTAAATGAAGAAGATAATTTGTGTACCGACCGACACCGATTTACTATAATATTAGGCATATTTTAATGTATTTCAAAAAATATTTAGCATGCGTTGTGTCGTATTAAATTAAATTAATATTTTGAAATACATTTTAACATCTAAAGAAAAGAGGACCGATAAAAAAAAAACCAAATCGTTTTTATTGTGACGTATTGCATTTGCTTTGTGGCACCGTCACGGATGACGTTACTTTCAATATTGGTTTCATCTAAACTATGTAAATATTATTTAAAAAAATCCTTATTAACGAAAATATTCAGGAGCTTTTCCATAACGTAGTCTTTGCGTGAAAATCCTTAGCGATGCCTCTATCATTTATTGTCAGCGAACATTCGCCATTTTCTCGATCGTAACCTCATAATATTAAGTAGGTAAATTGCAAATAAATACGAATTGCGGGAATCTATTAAAAAAAATAGTTAGCAATAAAGGAAGGGCATTAAATTTTCCTCCAAATACACTAGGTTTGGTTGTGACAGCGGACTTTTCGTTTGGTACAGGGTGCCCTATATTTGACGGCATTCTCCTTTAACTTTTAACGAGGGACAGATACTGCCGAAAGCAAAATAAGCCTGTTTGCTAGTAAACGAGTTCTGAAAATACTGAAACAGCGCCTGGCTACTTAAAAAGTAATAGTAATAACATGTTTAGAATACAACATAATTATTCTAATGAATTTTAACAATCAAGCTATCTAAGTACCATTCGAACGTGAAAAACTCTTTCAATTGTTGATTTTCGTCAAGCGTTTTAGAATAGCATAAAGTTGGTCAAAATTAGAAAAAATATCCCTTATAACATTTTTGATTTTAATTGGAATCATACTAGGTTATTGATCCAGTATCAACTATTGACTATAAGAGCCGGACTTTCAAATAAGAGAAGCACCTCTACTCTCCGTATCTACGAAAACCATTTTCCGAGCATAGCCTAACGCTTAGGGAAATCAGATTTTGAAACATAACATTATTATGACTATACCGGCTAGAACCCATTCAGTCGATATAATGCTTACGCCTGAGAGCGAATATGGTTGGTTTTAAATCAGTTATTAACTAGGTAATCGAGTATTCGGAGAGACCAAGAATAGAATATAATTCTCTTATAAGAAACACCATAAAAATAACAAATATGTACAGTTAAATACTTATAGGTAATCACATAATGTTGGTGTCACAAATAGGCGATCCTAGTTTTACAATAATTCAAATTATAACACAGAACAGGATAAAAAAAGATCGACAAGTCACAGCCATGCCTAAAAATATAACTCCAAATCCAAAAACATTACCAACCAGCCAGACCTTTACAAAAAAAGTGTTAAACACATAACACATAATTTAGCACGTTGCTCGTATTTGTAAACTCTGGAACTTAGTGAGCCACATGTCGTCAGTAAGGTCGTAATATTATAAATTGGCGCCGTAATTTTGAGGCAGCCCTGTGCCACATCTGCTCGGCAAAGCGTAAAAACGGTCGTCCTACACCCGGTACGGATTACTGTGTCAATGTAAACAAGATCAGTAGAAATATTTTTCATACGAGCGACGTAAATGGCAGTCGTTCCATCATTTCGCTTCATCTCATACGGGATCCTAACATTTATTTCATCTCATTGTTTTGCCGTTGTTTGGCAGAAAACGCTTTATTCCACCCCTTTGTCCTTAGTTCTTTCTAGAAGGTTTCTTTGCGTGAATTTTTAATAATTGTTCAATAGAAGTTCCAGTTTATTCGTTGGTTCGTTGTCCTCGGTTTTCTCTTTATTGCCCCAGTGATGTTTCAATTTGTAAATACTTTTTTTTTCATTCTTGTTAATACAGTGAACACTAAAGTCCGATTCACTCAATTAAGTTTAACAGCATGTATCGAAAGAGTTATGCGACGCGATTTTTCCGTTTCTCTTTCAGTTTAACACGTTTTTATTGTTTGTTCCGAAACGATTTAACATTTCTGTATGTTATTGGCTTATTTAGTATCGAGTTTGCTTCTAAGCGCAATTACTTTTCTGCTTTCCATTGACTACAATGTCGAGAAAAGGTTTAAGTCAAGCCAATCAACTTACAAAATAATAATTATGAAAACGGAACGCTAATTTATAATCATTTTTCAATTCAAAGGGAAAAAGGAGGAAAAAAAATTCGTCCGCATCGCTGTCAATGGAACGAAATTTTACAAGCCCAATGAGTTCGTCCCTTTTCTTTTTATTTTTATTATATACTTGTACATAATATTGTATATTCTTATTAAAGTTTTTTATTTGTATTTAAATAAATAATATTTTTTTTAAATTTAATCATTTATTAATTCATCAAGGCTTTTGAATTGAATTCCAAAAAGTACCTACCCACCCCAATTAGGTATTTCGACCAACGAGAGATCGCTTTAATCGCAAAAAGCATTTTAAACAATCGCCAACGAAAACGTTTCTGCCAACAATGTAAAAAGGTAATTACCTACTGTTGCCAATTACTGAGCTAATTTTAATTGTGCTAAAGAGGCATTTAATTGATTATTACGTAGCGCCGTTAATTAACATGTCGTCTACACGTTCAAATTGCCTTGTTTTAATTACGTCAGCTTTTTTTCGAGGTTTTGCGTTCGGGGAAAAAGTGATGGAAAAGTGGTGGTCTATTTATCTGTACGTCGATCAAATTCAGGCTGGTCAGGATTCTCGTTAAACTACTGCGGCCATTTTTTTTTACTTGTTTAGATTCTAGTTTATTCAGGGAAACGTAGACTTATAGTTTGATTGCCAATGGTTGACGACAAGTTACGTTGCCGGAATTTTAATAAAATTATTACAAATTTAATATAAAATATGGATATAAAAGTACAAATACTTGCTAGTAAAAATAATTGATATTAAATACGCGTTTCAGTATAAACGGTATTTGCGGCATCAGTACGTAGGTAGGTATTACATATCCTTTACTTCGAAATACACAATTATCGGAATATTGTAGGTATTCGGACATTCCTGCTTGAAACAATTATATATCATTCCTACAGAAATTCCAACAAAATTCATGGATGTTTTACTCAGATCGATGTATAGTTATAAGTATGTTTTGTAGGTAAATTCCGTTACCGGAATTAAAATAAAATTAAAAATGATTAATTCTGTAATTAGAATATTTAAGTAATTTTTACGTGTCAGTTTTTTCAAACTTCCTCGTCGTGTAGACATTTCCTATCTAGGTAACTCTGAGATGAAATCCCGAGACTCAGGTTCTGTGGGATCCCTTCTTTTCGCATAATGTTCTTTGTCCTAATATACTTCGGCATAACGATTTTGGCACAATTTGTTTTGGCATAATAATACTTCGGCATAATTTTTTTAGGCATACATTTTATGTCGGCATAATCATCTTAAAGACTAATTTGTTTTGGCATAAATTTGATTCGCATAACGTTAGTAGGCCTAATGACTATTAGCATAACGTTAGTAGGCCTAATGACTATTAGCATAATAATATTTAGGCATACAATTAATATAATTTATATAAACATTATGTAACTTAAACGATTTTTCAATCGCGAGATAACTTTTATCTGAAGAATATATTAGATGTTTTGACAGTTTTTGTATAAAAAAATATGTCAATCAGTTAACTTCTATTATGAGAAATAAATATGGCGGTTATTCCTCAGATAGAAGTTAACTGATTGAAACGGGAACACCCAAATACTCCGAAACATTTTATTCCGAATTTCGATGTTCCGATTTTCAAAAGTCCGAATTTCATAATACCTAAGAATCATAATGTCTATTATTAAAAATCACGAAATTTATTTTACCGAAAGTCATAAATGCGACTTGTTTGTTTTCCGATTTTCATATATTCAAAGAATCAAATGCTCGATGGGTTCGCGGTCCGAAAAACGACATTCCGATTTTCAATACTCCGAATTATTTCCGTTACCGTTACCGCACCCGAACTCAACGAACGCAATAGACGACGTAGGATGCAAGAGCAAGCGAAGGGCACCCCGAGGTTCGGTTTGGTTCGGTTACTTTAAACCCTTTACACAGAAATAGGGGCCCCGCGAAGCGGGGCTCCGTCGACATAGGATGCAAGAGCGAGCGATGGGCACCCCGAGGTTCGGCTTGGTTAGGTTACTTTAAACCCTTTACACAGAAATAGGTGTCCCGCGAAGCGGGGCTTCGTCGACATAGGATGCAAGAGCGAGCGATTTGCACCTCGAGGTTCGGTTTGGTTAGGTTACTTTAAACCCTTTACACAGAAATAGGGGCCCCGCGAAGCGGGGCTCCGTCGACATAGGATGCAAGAGCGAGCGCTTGAATGCTGCATGCTTGCTTTTTTGCTGCATGCTTGCTTGCATGCTGTATGCTTGCTTGCTTCATGCTTCCTACAGCGAAAAATAAAAATATGTTTTAATATCATTATGCGTAAATAAATTTATGCTTTAGGATATTATGCTTAAAAAAGTTATGCTTTTGAACTTTATGCTTAATAAATTTATGCTTTACAATATTATGCTTAATCATTATTATGGTTAGAGAAATTATGCTTAAAAAAATTATGCGTAAGCTGTTATGCGTAATTATATTATGCGAAAATATAATTATGCCAAACAAAGTTATGCTAAGTTATATTAGGTCTTAAAATTTTATGCAAATGGATAGGGAACCGGTTCTGTCTATGGTGTCAATTATATTACAATTAGGCCGCTAGGACCACAGTTCCAGTTGCCTGACTACTCCTATGTCCATATGGATTGTTGTAGATATGATTACGGAACGTCATATCATTGCACTGATAAGACTAACCAAAACCACACGGATCGCAAGACCTATATGTGTAAGCTGTTCAATGTGGCCAAGATGTGGGCTTGAATGTATGAAGGTACTTAGTTATAGGTATATGCAAAATGTAACTAAGTTAAAGTAGATGGACATGATAGTATTCAGTATCCATTGTATCTGAAACTTATAGGTATTACTGTTACACAGTAAAAAGTTTCAAAAATTCAAATACGGTACACACGGCTACACATCAAGCTATACATTTCTAGTTTTAGCTGACCTCGCATTGTATAGGTTTTTCTTACAATCAGAAGTCAGCTTATACTGGTTATGTATAGCTTGATGTGTAGCCGTGTGTACATAAGGGAATTAATATATTTGTGCCTTTTAGTTTTTTAGTCTGTGCTAAATAGATTGTACAACTAAGGCATAAAAGAAGCTATTTTACCCCGAGACGTTTATATCCTTCCGAGCCGCAGGCGAGGGTGGATAGTTAAGTCGAGGCGTAAAATGGCTCGTTTATGCCTGAGTTATACACTCTGCTTTTCACTTCGATTGCGAGAAAATGAAACAGGCATAAAGTATACAGTACATAATTAATCAAAAATGTTGCATCCATAGCTAATTCCCGCCACCACAGATAATACCGCCACGAAACTTTTTAAAAGTTTTTTTTTAATTTTCAACATTTGTCATTCGACTTGGGTACTTCATACTGCCAAAAATGAAAACGTTTCTTTGCCTTTTTAAATAATAAATGACAACTATTTTACCTGATTTTATTAAATTAACGATAGACAACACGGAAGTGGTATAAATTAAAGAAAATGAAATAAATCACGACTTTAATCTGCGAAGTTTTATTGTGCGTGTGGCTGTTGGGCCTGATTACTTTAGTCTTAGAAAAAAAAATTACTTTATGCACTAGAACATAAAAAGCGATTTTATGTCGCCTAAGCACAACATAAAGACGGACTTTTAGAGCATGAGAAGTGAAAAATGTATTTTTAACCGTCTTCAAAAAGGAATCAAAGAAGGAAGGAAGGGGGTTTGTATGTTTTTTACGCGATATCTCCGGCAATTATCGTTCTTTTTTTTTCGATTTTATTGACAAAGGAGTCAGGCAGCAAAGTACTGGGGCTGACTGCCCAAGGGAGTAGGTAGATACATTTTGTATTGCCATTTTTGGTGGCCACTTTCTACGAAAACCATAATATTAAAATGGCATTGCATCAGTGGGTACTATAACGAACAAGAAAAGAAAAACTTCACTCCAAAATAATAACATTTCATAATCTTATCATTCCTCAAAACCATAACGTAATAAATGTTCGTGTCAAAAAATTCCTTAATAAATTAAACCTTTGGTCAGGCTTCGCCCTATTTTTACGGACATCGACAAATTAGATCAACAGTCAGCCGGTCTCGGGGGTGCAAAAACACACCCTGTTCCATCAACGCTGTTACGAGTATTTTATTTTTTTTTGCTGGCTGTACTTGCTCCACAATTTTCCTATGAATACCGCTAGCATTATCTGGGATACAGATGTACATATTCATAGCCCAGATGTTTTTCGTACATTTTGTTTTTGGGGAGATGAAGGTAATTCAGTCTCGATTCGTTTTTGTTTCATCTTTTTTAAAGGTTTGACACAACATAGCATAACATTACGCCTGTATTCCTTAAAGGGTTCAGCAGAGGTGAACCTATTACACCCATATTTCGCTAGTTATATTGAATTCCGATGTCATAGAAGCGAGCTTATTGTCATCAACCGGCCCCAAATCTTGACTCCTGAGCTACTGAGAAATAGGTTTTAATTATTACGAAGTTTATAAAGGTTCACATTAACTTAGCGAAACACCGCAGACGTTATGGGTATTGATATCTAAACACAATAACAAAAAAAAAGATTTGATGATTTTTTGTTTGGGGTCAACGACCGCTGCGCGCTGGTAGTGTTACTTGAAGTATGAGTTGAGAAAATTAGTTTCTTTTTGTTTTGTCGTGCTACCCTTCACGTCTGTGAAGTTAATACAAAAAAAATGATGTTTTTTTTTTTTTTTTTTTTTAATATTCCACAACTATCACACAACGCCATCAAGTCCCAAGCTAAGCAGAGCTTGTGTTATGGGTACTAGACAACTGATAAACATACTTATATATTTCTAAATACATACGTTTGAACTGGTATTTCGAGTAACTACAATACCAGCTGTCGTTGATCGCAAAAATGAAATTCATTAAATTCATTTCTTTATTGTTTATCATCTTTAGATATTGATACCCATCATGTCTACGAAGTTTCGCTAGCTAATTTATTTTGACCCTATATACAGGGAGATTTTTTTTTATCACCATCAAATTTTTACAGGTTGTTCTACCCATGAATATGAACAACTTTCACTATGGGACCAACTCTGAAATCACGAAAAAAAAAATCAGCTGTTTCATACATTTTGGTCAAGTAGGTATTGAACTTTTGTATTAAACAGCTGTTTTTTTTTTGTGATTTCAAAGTTGGTCCCATAGCGAAAGTTGTTCATATTCATGGGTAGAACAGCCTGTAAAAATTTGGATAGTGATAACAAAATTATCCTGTATGACTGTCTAAATGTGAGTGTAAGTAAAGTTTTACTCCTATTCTATCATTACTATGGCAAGTCTTTGATTTTCCGCGGACCATCCCACCCCTGACCTCTCCAACCCTTAGGGAAACCAATTACCACCTTTGTTAGAGCAGAGAGTAGACGTTGTTTAACTTTGTAACGTGATAACATAATACCGTTATTTTTCTCCACTATTTTTCCTGTTCCTATTTTATCATAAGAAGTTATCTTCTTCAGTTTTGAGTAAGGCAATTTATTATTTAGTTTTAGGTACCTAAAAATGTTTAAGGTTGACCTTCCAATTAGTCTGAAGATTATTAGCATTTAACAAGCAAGCGCGTGTCAAGAGTTTTAAAAGAAATTAGATCGCTTCTTTATACTGATTTCCTGCGGGAGCCTTAAAGTTTTTCTAGGATAAATAATGTAATTTAATCCTGTCCTCAGCAAGTTTATTCTGCCACTTAACATTCTTCTATTAGCTCCATAATTATGTTTTGTAGGGTTTTATTATTGTACTTTGTAGTCTTCTTCCTTACTATGCCTTTTTTGTTCT
Source organism: Amphipoea lucens (assembly GCA_947508005.1). Taxonomy (NCBI): domain Eukaryota; kingdom Metazoa; phylum Arthropoda; class Insecta; order Lepidoptera; family Noctuidae; genus Amphipoea; species Amphipoea lucens. Next base: position 14,746,956 of record OX382358.1, on the reverse strand, counting down.
TATATTTTCTAGTCAAGGTGTTCCTAACGTAGATCCCGCTATTCACCCAACTGATGTATATGTTACACAATAAGACATGAAGATGTTGTAAACAGTTATAGATAGACCTAGATAACGCAAGTATTACGATCTGTATAAAAACCAAGCGAGCCATTTTTTGACTACCTACTTTGACGTCACAAGCACTATTCAGTGATGGGAAAATCAAATCGATTCAAAAACGGCTCCGCGTGCGCCACCCGTCTCGCCCCACCCCCGGGGCCTAGCGCCAGCGCTCACGCTCACCCAGCCAGCAGTACACAGGACTGAGCGCGAAAGTGGTGGCTTACGATTTTTGTACGTAAGCTGGTGCGATTTTTGGCACGCGAAGAAGTTGCTCTTGCGTTATGTAAGTGTGTCTATATCTGTGTTGTAAAATGATAGTAGGTAACTAACTGACGTACATTTTACAACATAACATAAAATCACGCCTGTAGTATCTGAAGGGTTAGGCAGAGGTGTACCTTATAGTACACCCACATTTCTCCAACACCATTACCAGACCATTACAGAAAAAGTAAACAACTATAGCAAAAAGTACAAAGACAGACTGAACAACCACAGCAGCTCGCTAGCCAGAGATCTATTCCAAGACAAAGACCATATAAAACGCCTTAAAAGATGGCACATACTGGAATTTGATCAAAGGAACTGAAGGCCAATAATTCTCGTAATTTAAAACGTTCGAAATCCAGTCGCAGTCTCATCTCGGCGACAAACAAATATCAAAAACTTGTCAAAATTTAGGGAAATTAGAGGTATTTTTGACAGATTAAGACTAAGATCAGACTGTGAACGTTCTTAAAATTACGAGAATTTCCCCCTGTGAAGTGTCCTTACATGTAGATTTGAGATTATTCACTACAATGGCCATTAAAAAAATTTCACCATAGACCATATCTAATTATAGCTAAACAGCCGGTTGTAGATAAAACGGAAAAGAAAAAAAAGTCCCATGTAACAGGGGGCAAGCCTTTTGCCATCAACTGGGCACAAATCCAGACTCCGGGCTGCTACTAAGAAATTCCAGTTGGAAAAAACCAATAACACTTTGCCCGACCCGGGAATCGAAACCAGCAGGGTAATTCCGTATCACACTATCAGTAACAATGGGTTTCATTTTGACAGTTCAGCAACATTCAATGCGTTATTTACGTTGTTGAGCAGACACATTTTCGAAAATATGGAGCAATGGATTAGAAATATGTTTCAAAATGATTCAAATTGAGAGTGATAGTGTGTTACGCAATTGGGGTGCAGGACCTCATGCTCAGCAGTAAGATTAGATAAGATATTTTATTTGCGTAAAAAAATGGTATACATAGGTGTTATTAAAGATTAAAGCACGCAAACTTCACGAATAAACAAATATGAATTTACAAACATTATAATTTATGTTCAAAAAAATCCCCAAAATTATAGAAATTATTTTCATTCAGCCATTTATATAGTTTAATTTTGAATAATCTACAATTTAATATTTTTAATACATTAGGTAATTTATTATAAATAAGTAGCGCTTTCGACCACTAGACAAATGAGGCCAGTCGTGTTTTGCAACATCAACATGTATATGTGAAGCTTATATGCTCATAACATAACACCATCATAGTAGACGAGAAAGCATCCGTGAACAATTTAATATGTAACACAACCTTGTATTCTGGCCAGTAACTAAGTAATACTACTGTGGAAACTCCCTCATGTACCAAACAAATTATGTTGCTCTAGCCAAAAATACTTTTCAAGAATATATGAGAAAACTCCACCACGGTCCGTTTATCATGTTGTCTACACAGAATTTAAGGTGAACCAAATGAAGAAGTAGCAAACGTACGTGGCTCAAGCAATCTTACCTATTTTAAAATGTTTATTCAGCGGCAGGACGGAGGTACCACCGGGTTGGTAACACGGGGAGAAAAATAACATCGTTAAAAATGCTACATATTACCATTTTTATTAGAAAATATACTTACGGTGTATATACGAGATAGGATACCGCGAATAAATTGCGTGACTTTCACGACGGCATTTGTCACCCTTAGACCCTTGGCACTTGTGAAATTGTGCTCATATTGTAAGGGCTAATCCTCGACGAGAATTCATCAGCTTCTAACGTTGCCCCTTATCGGACCGACCCTCGCTTTCAACATCCATCCACATTATTTTTTGTCACACTATAAGTTTATAACAAAGTGTAACGTGTCTTTGTATGCCTTGTTTGTGAATATACTCTATGGTTTCTTCTTGTCGTGTTTTGTACGAAAATACATACGTGTGAATAGAAACTACCATTCATACATGTACATTGTGCTGATTTGTTCTTGTATTTTGTTTAGTCAACCGTAAAATAGGGGTGCATTAAAATACGATTAGCATAATGAGCCTATTATGTTCCCAATGCTGAGACACAGGCCTCCTCTCTGTGCAATCCACCACGCGGGCCCAGTGCGGGTTGGTAGATGTCACATGTCTTCGAATTTTTGGTTCAAGGACTCGTCGGTTTCCTCACGATATTTTCCTTCACCGCGCTAAACCAGGCCACCACTGCTCAATTGAATTCAATTTAATTATTTGTTCAATTCTAAATGGGTTCATACTCGAAAATTACTAAATAATGTTTCGTTAACAACGAAACTACAACGTCTTCAACCGTCTTTAATTTAATTGGATATACAATGTTTACTGTTCAAATATTGTGTTAAGGTGAAGCCAATTATTAATTATGTTTAAGCAATAATACTATCAACAAATTGGTATAGCTTCAGGGAACTAACAATTTATTCTGATAAGCAGGCATTTCTAAGAAATAAACTTTATATTGAGGTTTTAAGAGCCTATACTACCTCAGCTAAAATTCACTCTTTATCTCGCTCATACGATACTGCTCGCGGACTGAGTGAGAGCGAGACAGAGTGCGGTGCTGGGCGGCATGGCAGGCAGCGCCAATAGTTTAGGTATTTGCCTTTTACAGTGAAAATAATGGTAATTATAAAAAAGTAAATAACATAAGACCTGCTTTAAAGCAAGTTCAGTTAGTATGCAAAGTTTCATGATCTAATTTGAAGTATTTTTTGAATACGAGCGGTTTATTGTTCGGGTTAGAGGTAACTTTGGATTTTTTTTCTATCGAGAAAATTTTATGGAATCGTGTTTTCGTCTAACATAAGACTTAGCATTAATCCTCAACTTTACCATATATTTATTTCAAAATTAATGGTGCAGTATTTTCGACATAACGGAGGATCACGCTAAGCCATTTGAGGTAGTATAGGCTCTTAATAACAGGTGCTTATTAAACCCTTACTACAACTGTATCTTGTACTCCAATTGTTTCTTGTGACTGAACTGAACATAATTCTTATGTTGACGATATCTATATTTGTTTACATAATAATGTAGCGGTATCTACAACGCCACATGCGAACAACGCGCCACACTGACGTCACACAAAAATCCTACATCTCGCAAACAGAGTTTACCGCGCAACTAGCATATAGGTACACAACGACCCGACATGAATCATCGGGCAGTTGCCCGCCAGACACGACACCCGTCTGGTCGGAGGATCTTTTCTATAGAGTATGAGCGAACTTTACACCCCGTTCCTCATACCTCTATACTGGTTATGTTCAGTTCAGTCACAAGATACAATTGTAACACTTCTTATTATTTATATTCATTGATGGTTAATGTTACATTACAGATAAAGATTTAAGTTGTATTGTTAGTCACGTGGTATCAATATTATTCATAATTATTATAAATGAAAGTCGCTTTTCTTGTCTGTCTCTGTGACCGCGTTGTTTTTCTAAGCTCCGCAACAGGTTTTGATGCGGTTTTCACCATCATCTAGAGAATTTATTCCGGATTTTTTATGTACATAATACATATATATGTACCCCCTTATTCATAACACTTATCAAACCTATTTTAGTTAAAATGGGGTTTGTCTCTTTCTTACACACAGAAATGTCAACGTGACAGATAAAGACAAACGTTCTATAAACCTATTTTAGCTAAAATAGAGATAAAATAGGATTATGAATAAGGGGGTAAAAGTACAAATAATAATGAAGATAGTTTTTAGGGGGCCAATATCTAGCAGTTTACGTATTTCGGCTAAAATTATGATGATAATAAAGAAACTTAAGCCCTGCACAGACGATGGACAAATTGTCCGCGGGGATAGAACGTTTGAGAATCTACGTAATAACGCACACGAAGGACAAGACGTAGACTTCTGGGATTTCCATACATTCTATCGTTGCGGACAATTTGTCGACGTACAAATTGTCCATCGTCTGCGCAGGCCTTTATATGTTTTGTCAAGTCGTGAAAAACCGTGCAAAACAGAGTAACTAGCGAGTCCTTATACAGGGTGTTACGGAAAGGGTATATCAATACAAACGGGTTGAAGAGTGTATCTGGTCTAGAATCTCTGTACAAAATTTCAGCTCAAAAGCAGTAACTTTGAAAATGCTTAACCTTTCGTATGCCGGAACGTAGATCCACGCGAGACACAATGGCTTTTTAATTGTGTCTGTAATTACGGCATTCAACCGGTTAATATTTTTTTTATTTCGATAGTTTATTAAATTGAAATCATAACAAACGTGTCACCGCACTACGAGGGTCATTATCCATTATCTGTAGTGTGTCTGTGCGCCTAGTACACGCACATCACGCCGCCGCGCGCCAGTGCAGCGCCGTGATGTCGAAATAAAAAAATATTAAGCATTTTCAAAGTTAATGCTTTTGAGCTGAAATTTTGTACAGAGATTCTAGACCAGATACACTCTTCAACCCGTTTGTATTGATATACCCTTTCCGTAACACCCCGTATAGGTACTTATTCATGAGAGCAGCCCAGAAATCATCCTGAAAACTCAACTCATACTAAGTGAATTATTACGTAAAACGAGTCTTACGTAAAATAAAGTATAATAACCAAATAAATTATACAGTCCACTGCCCTGTTTGCAGCACCAACATTATCAACTGCCCATTCCACGTTTTTAATCAACACCAAGAATCCGAATTCAAGTTTCTAAATCCTCGTTAATATGCTATCCATTACTGGGTTGCGACTAAAGTTTGCATTAGCATTAGCATTATCGCGGCAGTGGACTCGTAAAAAGCAAAGTTATCAAAGGCGAATGCTCTCACTTGGAAGTTAATGAGTCGACAGTGCGGTAATGCCAGAACGTAGGCATTTATTTTCATAGAACTTTTTGTAGTAGAGTTTCTTTGTGCTTTTGCTTCTTATTTTGGTGTTCTATTTTGTAAGTGGGGTATTATTTTAATAAGATCAATGTTCAGTTTATACAAACGACTCATTACTAATAGTGTGAGAATAATGGGATAAGTACGGTACATGTCATAGTTTGGATATCAAGAGTTTCGTTATAACGAGCATGTACTTAACCTATTAATACAGGGTGTTACGGAAAGAGTATATCAATACAAACGGGTTGAAGAGTGTATCTGGTCTAGAATCTCTGTACAAAATTTCAGCTCAAAAGCATTAACGTTGAAAATGCTTAATATTTTTTTATTTCGACATTACGGCGCTGCACTGGCGCGCGGCGGTGTGATGTGCGTGTACTAGGCGCACAGACACACTACAGATATTGGATAATGACCCTCGTAGTGCAGTGACATGTTTTTTATGATTTAATTTTATAAACTATCGAAATAAAAAAATATTACGCATTTTCAGAGTTACTGCTTTTGAGCTGAAATTTTGTACAGAGATTCTAGACGAGATACACTCTTCAACCCGTTTGTATTGATATACCCTTTCTGTAACAACCTGTATAAGGATATAAGTTATATAAGCAATGCATTGCTAACCATTTTTGTCTCCTGTATTATACATATGGAATAAATTTATAATTTATAATTTTTATTATTATATTTATATGTTATGCTATATGGAGAAAATGTTACTAACTATTTACACTAGATACTAACGAGCTAATTAATAATAATTTATAATGTGCTAGCGCCACTGCTGCAGCCGCTGAGACCCTCAAGCAGCGCAAATGCTGTAACATTATGGGCGACTATAGCTTTGAGCCGTTTGGGGTTGAAACGCTCGGGTCATGGGGCCCGAGTGCGCCTCCTTTTTAAGGAAATTTCTCACCGGCTGGTCAACACTTCACGTGACCAGGGAGCTGGGTCGTTCTTTGGCCAAAGAATTAGCATTACCATTCAACGTGGCAATGCTGCCAGTCTTCTGGGCACGTTTCCGGATGACAGCGATGCGGACGAGTACTTCGACGCCTAAGTGTCCTTTGTTTTTGTATTTATTTGTATAGTAAGTTAGTTAGTCAGTCATTTAATTTAGTATCTAGTAGAATTATGTATTTATTAAATAACCAAATACTTCAGGTCATCATACTGATTGAGTATTTTCTCGGAAACTTCTGCACTGAATTTCACACAGTAATGGCTAACATATCTTTTGAAAGCTGCTTCAATACAACACTTCGCAAACGCTTGCAGACTCGTTATATTTTTTATGTAAAACAGATCGCACCCCTTCCACAGATGATTCCAAAGAACACAGACTGACAATACATTCAATTCTTATAGAATATATAGACATATTTATGATGCACTTACCACCGCCACAAAAACATTCTCTCAATTTCTTCCGCCATTTTTAACGTACAAGGATTTCCTTTATGTAAATAAGAAAGGCTGGCAACCCAAGAACGTGTGTAATGTCGTTGTGGTGCTTTATATTATTATTTCTATGATGGCGGACATAAAAATGGGCGCGAATAAAGATAAGCTCCGTTAACTGTGTACATTACACATCTATTAAAATTTAAGTGGATGTACCTCTGGAATAAAATTATGTTGGTTGAGGAAACGACTACGTTATTTTGTTTGTGTGGAAATAGAGACGATGCATTAGGTTTTTGTCACAAAAGATTTTACGACAGTAGCTCAAAAAGGATAAGCCAACCAGCAAGGATGGTAATGGAGCTGACTGTTTACGGTGCGCCGGAGTTACTTAAGGGGGATGCGCTAAGGTAACCCGCTAAATTTAAATTTACGTTTTTTGCAATTTGCACGTCAGTGTTAGGTTGAATGTTGACCAAAATATGATTCACGACCGTAACAAATATGTAATTACAGAAATATAATTCTTAAAATCATCAACACAACCCTCTAAGTTCATATAACCCTATTGACTGACTATTTCATGAAATATCAATCAATAAGGTTATATTAGGTATCAAGCTTATTGCCATACGGAATGGTGTTAAGAGTAGGTACTACTCTACCTACTGCAATTTAACAAAGAAAATACCATTGTTAGGTACTATATAACCGCACATGAAACAACCTTTTGCAAGGGACAACTAGAATCATTTTATATAGACTTTTTTTTCTTGTAAAGTATGATATTCAAAAATTATTTTTATGTACCTAATGGCTGATTTTTTCATCGCAAGATAACATTTATTCGAGGAATAGTATTGACGTTTGACAGTTTTGTATGAAATAACTGTTAAAATTTCAAAATTATTCCTCAAATATTGTTATCAGATGATTGAAAAATCAGCCCTTATTAAAACAAATGATTTGACTTTGGCTGTAACAAAAATAAGTTCGCAAATTGTAGGCATACCCCCATCAATGGGCATCCCACACTGACGACGGGTTTAGAGGACATTATAAAAGTTTATAACAGGTTGCCTGACGAAGAGTGGCATTTAAGAACAACCTGTGCAGAGGGTAGACACGCTTTGATTGATGATTCACCGACACTGCCGTATGATTAAAGCCTTCAACACACCAAAAGCTTTGCGCCATCGTGTTACATAAGTAATATCCCTTGTACACTGTTCGTCTGGACCTGCCGACGACATATTTCGCTCACGACCCGAGTTTGGTGTGACCGAGGCTTTGTATGAAGGTCTATTTATAGTTCAAGCCACTGCAAAATTAAGCAGTCATTTGTTTAATTCATGAATCGTTATTCGGAAAATAATATACTTGAATATTTTTTTGATGTGGCATTAAAGATATATAAAGAGAGAAATATTGTGCGAGAAATTATGTAGGTAGTCATTGTTTGTCTACTGGGGCCCGTAGCTAAATAATAACAGCTACACAGGTCGATCGATCAGGTTAAGCTACGCCTACGCTTGCCGCGGTTGGTCTGTGGATGGGTGACCAGCTTTACATACCGAAACATAATGAGAATTAATCAGCGCCTGACACTACTCCGTCCGTGATTAAAAACTAGCCTACTAAAATTACGTCAATTTACGTCAGGCGCTTATTAATTTGACAGGACTAAACTAAAATTTATCTTCGGTCCTTTTCTTAATGAAATAGAAAGAAAGAAAAAGATGCACTGAACTTAAAGTTTAGTTTGGGAACAACGGAATCGGCACCAATGCACCAATCATTTTAACACGAATAAAATCCTTCACGATCAACAGTATGGTTTTACCAAAGGACGTTGTACGACCGACGCCGGTGTAACCTTATTAAAACACATTTTTAACGCGTGGGAAGAGGCTCAAGACGCCATAGGGATCTTTTGTGACCTCTCCAAGGCATTTGATTGCGTCGATCACGAAACCTTGCTTTTGAAACTTGAGCATTACGGACTTGGAAAACTTGCGCTCAGTTTAGTTAGTTCTTATTTAAATGATAGACAACAGCAAGTTCAAATAAATGGTGTCAATTCACATGGTTTAACAGTAAAAATGGGTGTGCCACAAGGCTCGATTTTGGGTCCTTTCCTCTTTTTAGTGTATATTAATGATCTACTCCATTTATTAAAAAACCAACCACAAATGGTGTTATTTGCTGATGACACTTCCTTAATTTTTAAGGTAAATAGACGTGCTACAAATTTTGACGACGTAAATAACGCCCTACTGCAGGTCCAAAATTGGTTCACTGCTAATAATTTAGTATTAAATGGAAAAAAAACTAAGTGCATAAGATTTTCTTTACCAAATGTCAAAGGTAGTGATTGCGAGATAATATTGAATCAAGAGAAACTAGAATTCGTCGATACAACTGTTTTCCTAGGGATCACGCTCGACTCAAGGCTACAATGGGGTCCTCATTTAACATCTCTTGCAGGACGGCTAAGTTCAGCTGCTTATGCTGTCAGAAAAATCCGTCAGTTTACTGATGTTGATACCGCGAGACTGGTCTATTTTAGTTACTTTCATAGTATCATGTCTTACGGTATTTTACTTTGGGGACGGGCTGCAGACATCGATTCTATTTTTATTCTGCAGAAAAGAGCCATCAGAGCCATATATAATCTTCGCAGGCGCGATTCTCTAAGAGAACGGTTTAAGGAAATTAACATCATGACGGTACCTTGTCAATATATCTATGAAAACATCATGTATGTAAGGAAAAATTTACATCTTTTTAGTAAAAGAGGTGAGAGACATAATTATAGTACTAGAAATAGGGACCTATTAGTTCAACCTGGTTTCAGACTAGCTAAAGTAGACTCATCTTTTATGGGGTACTGTTTAAAATGTTATAATAAAATACCTCCCCACATTCTTCAACTGAATGAGACAAAATTCAAGTCTTGTATTAAACGCACACTATGCAGGCAGGCATATTATAAGTTAGGGGATTACATCGCGGATAAAAATGCCTGGCTCAATGCTGGTCCTGCTCCACAACCACAACTAATTGATTAACACTTGAAAATACTGTTGGAGCTGCTGAAGATTGTAAGACTATCTTTGCATTGTATAAATTCAATCTCCTAGTATTGTATAATTGCATAACACATGTGTGAGTACTATGTACACACTATAAAGCTACCATTTACTGGGTACGTCTTTCATTGACTTGAATGTGCTCTGGCGGCTGAGAGTATGTCATGCTCACTCAAATGTCTCGCTGATGGTGGCGCATGGGTTGGATCATTTAGCTCCCTTCAAAATGGTTGAGCTGAATGGTGCTGATGCATGCGTCATGTTCGTGAACGGGCGCCGTCAGTAGGGACTGGTCATCTCTTTGCTGCCATGGCTTATTTTAATTTATTATTTGAATTGTTGTTTTTTCTCATCTTTTCATTATGGACACTTTTAACGTTCTGCATCGTTCTCACATGTATAATTTTTAACATGAATGATGTAACCAAGACTTTGTAACATTATTTTGATTTAAAAGAGTGTCCATGGAGTTTCTTGCCCGTTCTTCTCCATAGGTACCTACGCTTTGGAATGGGCAACTAGCTTCACTTTTTCTGACTGACTGACTTCTTGACAATTCAAAAGTGCCTGTAAATGGTTTAATTGAAATAAATGCTTTGAGTTTGAGTTTGAGTTTGAGTTTGAATGTTGTCAAATTTATTTTGACGTAAAAGCACAGAATAATTAAAGTACTACGTACAGAAAGGACACTCCCTTCCCCGCACTAACATCAGTTACCGCACCTCACCCCGCACTTCGGCGTATTCGTCGCAGTTATTTAACAAGAGCACTCGCAAACACAAGTACCGCACGCACACATTCATACGTATACAAACGTCATTTTTAAATGTAGTAGTAGTAGGTAATTATTTTGCGAGCGTTGTATGGAGTGTCTGGGGTGTGGTAAAAGTTAACCTATGTGTCTATTGCTGAATCGTGAAGGTAGACATAAACGCTTCAACATTAATTTTTGCGAGCATATTCTAAAGGCTAAAATCAGTAAAAGCTAAAGCCGGTATACGTAGGAACTAATAACAACTTTTAAACTGACGTGCTAAAGAAAAACATGGACCTTTCACACCTAGTTTGGAAGAAAACTATGTACTGCCAGCAAACCTAACGAGATACGACGTTGCTTTTAGAGATAGTTCCAGAGGTTGCAGCGGACTTAAGAAAAGACGTCATTATTTACGTAGATTGCCTGGTTGTAAAGCGCATTGTCTACAGAGGAAAGCGAAATAAGGTGCAAGTGAATGAAAATGTACCGACATATTTTTCGCTGTTGCAGTTTGATATGGCTGTATTTTCTTTTGTTTAGTTTTTAAGTGATTTTTTTTGTGTTTTTTCTGTTTAACTTTGTTTTGGCTTTTTCCTTTGTTTCAGTTGGTACGGTCAGCATCAAAAGTTGATTAACACTTCAGTTTTTTTAATCTTAGTTATTGAGCAAAATATTTGTTCAAAATTGCAGCAGAAGAATTTTTTTTAGAATATATACTCTTGTCTATTACCTATGTGAAAAGCTAAAAATCAGTTTATTGAAAAAAGTTGTTGTCAATTTAATAACATGTAAAAATGATAGTGTTAATCGACTTTTGATGCTGACTGTACCTAGAGGGCAAAAACTCTTTTTTTATTAATATACTACCTTCTACCTACCGAGGCAGGCCTTAAGGTATGATTCCAATCTCGGCAGCACGCAGCAGTGCTGCCGCGGCAGTGCGGTCGCAGCACTACTGGTCCTCATACATTTTCTATGGGTTTATACGAGATTACATTTCGAGCACGGCAGCAATGTGACGCAGCAATGTCGCGCAGCATTGCTGCCGTGCTGGGAATGTTATCTCATATAAACCTCAAGAAAATGTATGAGGACCAGTAGTGCTGCGACCGCACTGCCGCGGCAGCACTGCTGCGTGCTGCCGAGATCGGAATCATACCTTAAGAAACGTTGGCGTGAAGATTTGGACTCGTTCCTAACCGATTAGACGGTGAAGGCACAGCACAAGGAAATATGGAAGAATATGGGGCAGGCCTTTGCCCATCAGTGGGAAAGTACAAGCTAACGAAAAAAAACACTACCTTCTGCCCGCGGCTTCGCCCGCGTGTAGGTATGTCGGAAATTAAGTATGTTGGAAATTCATGTTATTTTTTGTACGGAACGCTAAATCTTTCTCTAAAATAAAAGTAGCCTAAGTTACTCCTTATAACATCAGGTATCTGCCAGTGAAGGTCCCGTCAAAATCGGTCCAGCCGGTTCGGAGATTAGTCGAAACAGACAGACAGACAAAAAATTAAAAAATATTTTTTTGTTATAAGTACCTTATATACCAGGTACTCCTACTATTCATACGCATTTAGTAAAAAGCTGTTATTTTTACTTTATAAACAGACACTTCAATTTTATTTATTTGTATAGATGTAGGTATATATAAAAAGCACAGACATTGGTCATCGCGAAAGCTCTTCGTTGATTTTAAACCAATCAGTCCAAATTTATACCTAGATGTTTTCATTCACCGCTAGTACATAAGAACTTGAAAAGCCGGATATACAAACCACAGCTTCGTTCACAAGAAATCTTTGGTTGACCGTTTCTAAGAACTAAATACTTCCGTGTATTCAAACGGCTTTGTCAAAGACCATTTTAATTAAATTCGTGATAACTTGAATTGATTCCTTTGCATAATAAACTCTCCAGTACAAACAAGAAATATTTTGAAAAGATACCAGTTAATATTTGTTAAATAATTCCTTAATATTCAGATATATCCGGTTAGACTGGAAGTCGACCCCAACATAGTTGGGAAAAGGCTAGGCAGAGGATGATGAAATAATTCCTTAATACCGATGTATCTGGCTCCAAATGAACGCAGCAAAAGCCAAGATAGTACACAGAAATTTCCATACATATATCTTAAATTTCTTGGTAAAGCTTTGAAACTACGAACCTAAATACTATGTCTAGACGATGTACGAGCATGCTCGTCTTGAATAGAACGTTCATTTCTGAATTCGTAGAAGTTTCTACAACACAACGTACCTTGCTAGATTTCTGTTTGTATTGTTGGTAATAGTTTTGTTCTAGAGCGTAGCCATTTATGTTTTTCTTTTATTTAAGATGAAGCTTGTTTAAATAAATCGTTTTTGGTATATCGTATATGGTAAATAAACGATAAACCAATAACGATTAAAATATACTTTTTTTTTATTTAAAGCTTAGCAACGGGATGTACATTACATCATACAATTAATTAATTCTTACATTATGCTATATAGTAAGCCGTAGCAACACTGCAATACCCAATGTATTGCACTGTTGCTACGGCGTAGCGGCCACGCTGTTGTCATGCTACGGTCTGCTACGCCGTCGTAGCAGACCCTATGCTTCCAGTTTTATATTCTTGTGACTTTGTTGTTTATCATGCTTTTCAGGACGACTGCCTTCCCTCATAAAAGTGACCTATTAGAAAACACGTTCATCAGTCGAAGCCGACTTCAGCTTAGTTGAAAAAAGGCAAAAAGAAAAACAGGGTATATTTTCACCTAAAATAATAATGCTAAAAGTAATATCTATCACACAAAAGTCTTATTCACCTCACAGTTTCCTAATAACAAGAAACATTCCCAATATAATACGAATCAAAAGGTAGGTAAGAATCCAATACAAAGTTTCCGAGGCAGTTTCACCCCGCATCTTTCATGTCCTCGACTGGACGATAGCGGTCATCGACAAAACGATAGATTGCGTCTTCCCGTCTATTGATTTTCGAAAGGTAAGGTACTCTCTAATATTCGGCGGTCTTTGTTCGGACTGCGAGCTGTATAAGGATTGACAACGAAACGGGAAGATTCGGTTTTGGCTTGTTTTGGGTTTCGAATTTGTGGTTTCAGTTTGATTTGTTTTGTTTTGGTCCGCGTTAAAACTATTATTTTGTTTTTCAAAGCCTCTCAGGCCGCTTGTATACGTTCGTTTTTTTCACCGGACAACGGACCGTTTGCTTTCGCCGGACTCGCGGTGGTGTATGGTTTATAATGAATATGTGCACATGCATCGGACACAGGTCCGGCGAACAAATTACGCCGGATGCACCATAGCTTCCCCTCGGCGCATCGGATTCCGGACGAAAAACGGACGTATACAAGCGGCCTCAAAGTTTTTATGAATTTTCTGATGTGTGTAAATTTTTTAATATTACGACGAGATATGTCGACGAGGCTTATCTCTTTTGGAGCTAATATTCTGAAGTAGTGAGCAAAATGTACTGATTGGTCTTTCTGATGTGAGGAGCGGCCGTTGTCTGCGCAAAACATGCTAATAATCATCATTATTGATTCTTACTTGTATCCTGAAAATAATGATTGCATATACAGTGTGAAATTGAAAACATGCGACAAATCGAAATGGGAGATTGTACTCATCATTATTAACAACTTTTACTATGGGACCAAACCTGAAATCGGGAAAAAAAATCAGCTGTTCCCTACATTTGTGTTCGCATAACTCGTCAAAATGTAGGGAACAGCTGATTTTTTTTTCGCGATTTCAGGTTTGGTCTCATAGTAAAAGTTGTTCATAATGATGAGTACAATCTCCCATTTCTGTATATAATAGCATCATCAGCCTATAGTGTTCCTACTGCAGGGACACAGGCCTCCTCTCGGTGAGAGGGAGTGGGCCGTAATCCACCAGCCAGTGCGAGTTGGTAGATGTTGGATGTCTACATATTTTTTTGGTTCTAGGACATGCCGGTTTCCTCACGAAAATAATGATAGCTTATCACAATTTTCAGGATATAAAACCTTTACAAACATTTTATTACGACCTAATTAAACCTTTATAACTCGAGTTTTCCCGAGAATAATGGTATCGGTTTCCGTCTCGGCCGCTGATTTTAATCTCGGCCAAGACCGATCCCCTTGAACCTTAGGTAAGACATGTAAGTCGGCTCCCGGGATACTCTTTAGATAACGAGCGAACTTCCACCTAAAGATCTTGTAAATGTTCCTTCGCCGCAGCCAGAATTCGTAATTCAAGTTCCATTTTGCAAGGACCCATAAAAATAATGTTTTATACAAGACGGTGATAAGCTTCGACCTCCGATAAGTTGTTTATTGCTATCAGCTCGTTAGTTTATTAAGGTGTTCTTGAGTGGGTTATTGGAAACTATAAGGTAAGATGAAATATGTTGGTTCTATACTTAGAACCAACCCTTTTTTTATGGATGGGATATCATCAAATGACCCCTCCCGCTTTGGGTGGAGCGGAAGGGAGTGTTAGACTCTTACTGACTAAAACCCATCCGTGTTCCTTCCTTAGCCCTTTATGTTCAGAGGTAGCAGTAACCCTTTCGGACAATCCCGCACCCTAGAACCAACCCTTAGAGAAAAAAAAACTGAAACTGAATGGTTTTTCCCAATACTTTGGGAAAAACCATTCAGTTTTAGTTTCTTTTCTTTTGTGAATGCTCGCTTTACCAAATAGCACTGCACTGCATTCCCAAAGTAAGTTATTAAAACCTTTTATGATGAATAAAATGCCGACGCAAAAACACTTCACAGTAAAAATATTTTGAAACTAACGCAAACATTTCAAGCGAAGCGAAACGCAGCTCCTTCATTAGAATTCAAACAATCTTCTACCTTAACATTCAACTTACATACATTTAAACACGTAGAAGCACAGTCTCCGTATATTTAGTAAAGTCAACAGTTCCTAGCGCTCTGTTAAAAGAGAAGACGTGAGGCAACGTAACGAGGAGTCGAACCGAACACAGAAACGTAGGTGTCCTCCCAGGTACAAGAAAAGGGAGGTACTCACAGACCATTAACTGGTCACTAGTCACACTGACCCGCCAAAACTGCACTTACAGAGCTGTTTCAGCGTCCCCTAAAACGTAATGTCTTTCAAAAGGTATTTGGCTCCGCATTTTTGGCGATATGCGAATTTGATTGGAACTTTGTTCGAAGGACTTTTGCTGCGGGGATCGTTATTGAGACGATTCTTTGAACATTGGAGCGATAGCATGTAGGAGAAGCGTTTATGTATTTGAGATTAGGGGGATTTATGTAAGGTGAGATAATGAGTTTTTACCGGGTGGCAGGGACAACGACACGCAAACTGAAACCATGAATTCAGCACATGATTCTAGACCAGTGGCGGATTTACACATTTGCCGCCAGTAGGCTATTCAAATTTTGCCGCCCCTACCGACCTCTACAATAATGTCCCATGTCTTCCGTATACTGCTTCGCCTTTTCTTCAAAATACTTAAAATGTTCTCGTGCATCAGCTACGAAAAACTTGCAACTTAAAGATCGGCAATTGTGATAAAATCTACGGTAGAAGCCTGAATTTGAGCATTCACTTTGTTTATTCTTTCCAAAAGAAACATGGTAGGTATATAAATATTAATATTTTTAATTTCATTACCTCAGACATTTAAAAAAAATGTAAGCCCCTTTGCCGCCCCTAAAATCTACCGCCTTAGGCTTTAGCCTACTCAGCCTATTGGTAAATCCGCCACTGTTCTAGACCCTAAATTGTTCGTTGGTTATCAAAAAAAAAAAATCTGCAGTTTCATAGAATAGTGCAGTATTTTTGCTATCAAAATGTATGGCAGAACTAATTTTTTTTTAATTACCGACGAAATGTTTCAACGCAGGTGCGTTTAAAATCATGTACTGAATCCCTATGATTCAGTACTAGTAGTGTGTTACTATTAACAGGTTGAGCGTAGATGTCAAAACCGCCCTGTATTGCGAAGACAGACACAGTACCTACTTAACTGACAACTTGATATTAGTCCAAAGATGTTTGGATTTTTACACATCTGCAATCGTTTTCATTTTTATTGGAAACCCAAAAATATATACCAATGTTATAAATCGCGCGGTTTGAATTTCATATTACACTATTTTCGAAGACGTATTCCGGTCACAGTCGAGTAACTTCAGTCTCTTTACGACGATACATTTATATCCATTTATTTGGCGAATATCCCTCGCTGTGAGCCACCAACGACGGAACAAACGGATGGGTACGTTTCTATTGCCTTTGAGATATTTCATTGACTTTAACAAATGCGAATGCCTGAGTGTCATTGGGATCGAATCTTGGTGTGGAATAAATTGCGCCCATAACATTGAATTCGCCCTTTTGTAGGGTATGTCATAGCGAATGAGGGCGATGTTCCTGACCGTCTACGAGTTTTAGTGTTCAGTTATAGGTAGGTATCCGTTTATTTTTGTATACGTTTTAAAAATTGGTTATAAAAATATTGCTACTATTTTGTATATTTTTTAATTGCAAACAACTCAGCATTTCCATGAAAACAAAAAGGCAGATAGGTGTGCCGTTTTCACAGAAAAATATTCACAATGTGATAAACTAAGCTCATATTTATTTTATTTATTTATTTTCTACTATTCGGGAAACTTACAGCTAATTTAAACAGTGCTCTTAAACAATATGCATTTGAAGGCTATATACACAACGACAACAAAAAAAAGGGTCGGTACACAATAACTATAACATAAATTAGGAAACAGAAAATACACGATCGATTAACAGGTATGTACAAACTAAAAACCATTCAGACACAAACAATTATTTTTCCGTAAAAAACTTTTCATCTACATAGGAGTCTTGAATCTCGATAAGTATATTAAAATGCCAAGTAATCCCAGGGTTTGTGGGCGTGTGCAGGTCGCTCGCAGCCGACCAGCGGGTTTGTGACAAGGAAAGGGTCGACCTACGGAACCGTAGTAGGCGTGTTATCATGGTAATTATGACATCCCAAAAGAAACTCCCCACATTCAGCTGTAGTTTTTACGATTGCCCCAACTCTTCATGATGACATTTGCAGATAAGGATTGGAGATTGTGTTTTTATTGAAATTTCACGCATACGCTGTAATCTATCCGAGGATTGGTGACACTATCTTGTTGCAGCAGTCACTGTATCATAACATATCGGCATTTTTTTTTCTGAAGATTATTTATCATGAGCAATGGAGAAGTATTTAGTTATGACGGTATTTTTTTTATATCTTGCGGTACCTATCAGTTCAGAATCGGACAGTAGCTTTGTGTTCCCATTAAAAGATGCACCCGAACTTTATAAAGACTTCGCGAAAAGATATCACAGAACATTTAAAAGTGAGTACGATTACAATCAGCGATATCTCAATTTTGTACAGACTTTGAGATACATAAATAGTATAAATTCTCAACAAGACACACAGCAAAAGGTTTTACCGAATCAGTATGCTGATTATTCTGACGACGAGAGAAGAGCGTATTTGAGACAAAATCATAAGCACATAGATCCTGAATTGAGAAGTATACTTCGAATGGGCCCCGAACATGAGTAAGTACCATTTTTTATTAATGGTGTCTTCGGAAACCTACACTCAAAATATTTGATTTACATAATCAAACTTTAATGTTCCGATCACTGGAACGCAGGCCTCCTCTCTACGAGAGGGAGTGCGGGCTTTCATCTACCCAGCCCAGGGCCCAGTGTGGGTTGGTAGATGTCACATGTCTTTGATTTTTTGGTTCAAAGACATGCCGGTTTCCTTCACCGTTTTAAGAGCAGTGGTGATAAAATTCTTTACACAAAGTAAAGCGTCTGCCTGAGTTCGAACTCACGACTTACAACTCGTAAGTTGGGGTTGTTATCACTAGGCCGCCATGACTGCTCCCAAAATATTTGATGAAATTAAATTAAATCAGTCGTCTCATCAGCTACCAAGTAGATTTTTAATGACATTGTAGGTATTTAAATATTATTCAATTGTGATGAGAATGTATTTATTTCAGGCGAAAAGAAATGCGATCAGAACCGCGCCAGCCAGAACCGCGCCAGCCAGAACAAGAAAGAAATGATTATGGTAAACGCACATACGGAAAAAACATTGTTTGGTAGTGGTAATAAAATAAAGAAAAAAAAAATCAGAGCAAAAATTAGGTGCGAAGTAAATTATTGCCTAAACACTGCACGCTGAGTCAGGCTTTAAGGGGCCAAATAATTGACTGGAACATCGGGACTGAAACAGAACTGTTCAATTCCTACCAAATTGTTCGGATTTCCGGCTAGATGAGAGTTCTCCCAAAGGGTTAAGCTAGTTTTGAACTTTATGTTTGTATTCAAGCGGGGAAGTTGTCATAAATATTGGAGCCTCTCCTTGTCTAACTGCGCTGAACTACATCAAACTGCTTTGTTGACGCAAAAGTTGGGCGGCTCAATATCCTGTTCCTCGTTAAGTGTGCGATTATGAGCCTCCAAGTAATTGTTTACGTTAATAGCACGTTATGTTTTTCTCGCTCCAAAGAAACTCATAATCTTTAATTATTTAAATAGGTGAACGATTAAACTCTACCGTAGAACGGACTTAAATTAATCCAGTTTTAAAATCGAATTCATGAACGCAATCCACCATACCGGAAAATCAGTCGAATAAAAATAATTTTGTTGTCATTTACGCAGCCTTTCAATTTTAAACTTCTGTATAATCATAACGGTAATATTTCGGAATGGAAGCACAAGAATTTAATAAAAATATCATATTCACGTTAATAAATGTTCAAATATAATTAAATATTGGAAATATCTGAAAAGCGTGGCATCAAAAACTTCTAAAGCATTCTTTTGTTCTATTTGAAATGGAGAAACATAATCCGCGTAGGATGGGTTCAGGGTTGTCTACGGAATGCCTTTGTGGATAGTCACGCCACAGATTTAGCGGACCTAAAGCTGTCCTTCTAAAGACAGACAATAATTTTCAAGACATTCTGATAAAATAAGTGTGTAAAATTATTATTTTTTTCAATTGTTTTATTTTAACGGTCAAAGGGATGTTCAAAAAGCGTGAAAGCCACGCGCCAATATTTGTGTATAAAATTAAACTCATAAAATCATTTCAAAAACAATTGCCTGCGCATTTTCGTGAGTGTCATGAGATATTTCACGCTTCAGTGAGTTCAGCTGTAAAGCCGCGTACGCACTTACGAATAGAGTTACGTTGCACGATAAGTAATAGTGTTCGCATGTGCTTCCCATCAAGGAAACCCGAGATCTAATTCATGGTATTCCGTGGATTTTCGCACATTTACATACCTTTGACGATCATTGAATATTGTGTTCGATGATTGCGATCTCCATTTGTATACAACTCGTTACAGCGTACAGTCGCACATGCGTGCAATTTTAACATCAGAGACATTGTGTGGACTCGGCTTAACAAAACTACCAGACGTTTATTTATCACAGTTCTTTTTTTATTTTTACATGCTGGATTGTTGACTTTTTCGCCAAAAAAAGTTACAAAAACTGCACACGTCATGTTACTACTTCAACTTTTAACCAAAATTACTCATTGGGTTCAAATATGTGTACAGCTCAAACTTCCAGGCGTATCTGAGCACACGGGTTTTATGCCACACGCAAACTTTAAGGCAGCTATAATAGGTAATAGGTGGAGTTAAGTATTCAAATTTTATGCTTAAACGTTCCAGTTTCCTATCATCTACGTGCAGCAGCTACTCGATAGCCGTTCGGTAACCATCACTGTCTATAGAACGTGACTTTTTCCGTGGAAGACAAAAGCAGCCCCCGATGCATTTTTCACCGGAATAGATTTTACGCGAGGAAAAATTGCAAATTTCTACAGCGCACCGACACGCGCGGTGGTACCATGACTTGAGGAATATTCGATAGTTGATTGCTCCGCTCATTTTATAGCATGTGAGATTGCGATCGCTTATTGCGACTTAAGATTTATATGTTCGTATTAGTGTTTTGGTTATACGTTTTCAAATTGGAAATATTTAACATAAATGGTGGAATTTCTCTTGAAGGTTTCAGTTTCAGTTCTTAGTGGGTATAACTTTTTTACCCGACTACGGCGAAGCAAAAAGGAGGGTTATGATTTTGAACAGTATGTATGTATGTATATATGTATGTATGTATGTTCATCTGTTCCCTCATAACTTCTAAACTGTTTGTCATAATTAGACAAATGACGTATCATTAAAAGCATCTTGATCGTCCGCTGGTTATAGGCTATATGACGTCACATTAAATTGAATATGGTTATAAAGTCATGATCTAAAAAAATATTTTTTTTAATCATGCCGTGTGGGGTGTCAAATTAAAGGGCTTAAGTAGCACATTTCAAAAATATAAATATTACCCAAATAAGCCCCAAAATAATTAAATAAAAATAAGTTTAAAAACTAAAACCCGACTTGGTCGCATGCCACTGTACTAACATATTAGAAGCTATGGTAGCATGCGACCATGGGAAGGTACTTTCTTGTTTCATGCTTTTCAGTAGTCGGGTTTTAGTTTTTAAACTTATTTTATAGTCTTATCCAATGTACTTTGGGATTAAATTGTTTTACATAATTCATTTCAATTTCCAAGATAACATATCCATAACTTAAAAGCTAACCGTCTTAAAATAATAGGTGCCTCATTTAATTAAAAGCGCATAACTGGCCTCGCGAGTTGGCTTCGGACCCTCGTACACCTTCCAACGGTCCGACCCTATGGTCCTGAGATATGCGAAAAGCTTCAAAATAATAATAAAAAAGGGAGCGGAAAGAAACATAGGGCATCAAAAAATTCATCCGCTCCGCTGTTTTTGTAGGTACATAACCAAAATTGTAATTACCTACGTAAACTGTTCAAACAACTTTGTTACCTAATCTTATTATACCAAACGTAATCTCAGATTTCTAGGAAACCTTATTTGTTGATATCTAAAGCGACGTATTTTTATATTGCCAAAAAAAAAAGCGAAGACAGATTGCTATTCTGCCTAACCCAATGTAAAAGCCTCGACCTATATCGAAGATAAACGCTGAACGAAATAAGTCTAGAATTACCAGGTGGCTATAAAATAAGTAGCTGCTGGCAGAAGGTCAGGTCCAAAAAACGTAAGAAAACGCACTTACATGTTGACACGGCACAAAGCGAGTGCAAGTGAACTCGACATTCGTTTGGGACAGTTTGAGATCGCCGTAAGTACATATCTATGTGTATGTGCGCCTGTTTTCGCTCTTTGTGTGGAGCCGACCTTCTGTACCTATTAATTTTGAGTTACAACGGTGTTTGCTTCCCTCGAGACGTGGCAGATGCGGAGCCTAGGAACCACTAGTGAGTGTTCCACTGGGATCCCAGAGTTCCTCTCACATTTCCTGCATGAGAGCAGTGGATGCGTTGATTTGGTAGGTGTAGAACTTATCCAAGCAAAGGTGGTAAATACTTTTTGCAAGACAATTTCCACAAGAAAAGTCAGTCGGCGTTCATACAGGTTGGTAGGT
Source organism: Amphipoea lucens (assembly GCA_947508005.1). Taxonomy (NCBI): domain Eukaryota; kingdom Metazoa; phylum Arthropoda; class Insecta; order Lepidoptera; family Noctuidae; genus Amphipoea; species Amphipoea lucens. The sequence continues at coordinate 14,724,880 of OX382358.1, read as the reverse complement.
ATTTATTTCAGTAACTGAACAAGATGTGTTTAGTTTTTCAATTATTTATCTGAGTCTACAGTCTGGGTATCGTGTTAACCAATAACTGGATTGTGGGGGTCGGATAGGCAGTCGGTTCATGTAAAATACTGGTAATCAGCTGTATCTGGTTAGACTGGATGCCGACCCCAACATGGTTAGGAAAAGGCTAGGCAGGCAGATGAATTCTACAGGGTGTAAAAAGACCCATCACGAAGCCGTTATCTACGCAATCTGTATATAAACCGAAGTACCTATCTAACTTTGTGCAAATTTTTTTTTTCTTTTTTTTTTTTTTTCTTGGGGATAGACTTATATTTATGGTGTGAAAATTCGCTGTTTATGGCAGCGCGCAATGTAACGCACGCAAGGCTTTGCGCGTATGGGTGCATGCAACTGTACAGGGATCGTGGGAGTATTAAAAGATTAAAAATTCGTTTTCGTAAAAAAAACACCAAAAAAAGTTGAAACTTGACCTTCAATATCTTCGTAAGCAGAAGGTTCCCAGATATGGTCCAATACAAAGAAAATATCTTAATAACGGGAAGAACAAGTTTACGGAGAGTCGGGAGCTTTTTTTTATAATTGTTCCTCTCAACCAAAGCACCTGCCATCTAATCTCTTCACCACCCTTGGTTGACTGGTAGAGAATGCCTTCATTAAGTCAGCCTTTGTACCTTTTTGTGCGGAAAGTTTAAATAAATAAATAATTAAGTCACTCTCAGCTTCATTAAAGGTATTTTTACACCCGTTATTATTAAATTACGACAATAGCCTACAGCGCGAGTTTTATAGGTGTAACAAGGCTATTAGACAAAAGCCTTCATTATAAGTAGGTAATAAGATTACGTTACGAGTAATTTCCTGGTACTGCGATAACATGAAGCATTAAGATATAATAACCCCTTCTTTTATAAAGCGTAGGTTTTAATAATTTGATGAAATAGAGTTAGTCTTGATCAGATCTTCAAGCGGAACACACCTATTTATTGTTCCTTTTTAAAAAACCCTCCGTCCACAACCTAACTCGTGTTTTGCAATAATATTTTCCATTTCGATTCAGTTATTTGGAATTTAACCCTGTATACATACCGGTCTGTATTTGCTCACAGTCATGTCGGTATGAAAGCGGTTTACCGCAGTTAATCAACGTCCATCAGAGAATGTTGTATGTAAGTATAAACGTTACGAGTGTACACGACTGTGGCTGTTAGCTTTTGAGTTTATTCCGGTTTTTCACGTGTGAATCGATCGTCCAGAATTTTTTTATTTGTGGTGAAGTCATTCATGATTTCTTTAATCTTCTTTGTAACGTATTGCAAAGCTTTACCTTTGCTTCACGCAAAATAAAGCATCAGGAAGATACCACTTGACATTTTGACTTCCATTGTCAACAGTTTTTCGACTTAAATAATCATAGATACAACTCATACAGAATAATACAAGTTAGTTAAATATCCAAAAATATAGGAAGTACAAATATATTTCATGATTGGTTGAATTGATATCTATTACATGTCTCTGTGGCAGTCGAGCAAAGCACTTAAACAATCAATTAACACGCCATAACACTGCGCACACCACAACGACAGCATATCGTTCACGCGATAATTATAATTGAAATTAAATTAATTCCGTGGAAACATTTTCCGATAATCTCGCGTTGAACCATAAAACGATTTTAAAGCGCAATTTCGACTCGATTCATTTGCAACGAGTGTGCAGTAAAGTTCAATGTTGTATGAATGAATACGTCGACAACTCGACATGGTGTATAAAGAGGTATGGTGGTTCACAAAGAGGAATTTCGCTCGGTCCACATTAGCAGCGGTTTCCTGGAGCATCGAATAAATGTGGGCAATTTGCGAGAACGTTTATCACCTAAAGAAAAGTTCTGGCGACGTCTGTAACTGCCGTAATTCCGCACCGAAATTCGAGGGTTAATCACGCTAGCCATACATCAACGCTTTATTTAATACGTGCAACTTTGTTTGGGACTTAGTTCACACCCGTCCGCAGACAATGTGTGATGTTTTTATAGCCGCTAGATATTATTTTGAGATCGACATTGTTTGGAATAAATTATGGCCACTAGGCACACATAAATTTGAAATTTGGGGCGGTCTGTTAAAATATTTTGTATTGGATATCGTTTCATCATGCTTGTTTTGATGTATAGCCCTCAATTATGAATCGAACCCTCGAACATTTATGTAGCGCTACTGTCATCGTATGTCACTATTGGACGGATATAGGAGCAAAATAGAATCGCGAAACATCACACAGATGATAAAATGAGAACATGAGGCGGTGAGGTCAGGAAAAATGTTAAGATAAGCAAAATGACCTATCAACGTTTGGTTTGTTAAAAACATAGATATAAAAATACAACTAGATAACGTAAGAGCAACTGTTTCGCGTGCCAAAAATCGTACCAGCTTACGTACAAAAATCGTAAGCCGCCACTTTCGCGCTCAGTCCTGTGTACTGCTGGCTGGGTAAGCGTTAGCGCTGGCGCTAGGCCCCGGGGGTGGGGCAAGACGGGTGCCGCACGCGGCGGCGTCTTTTAATCGATTTGATTTTCCTATTACTAAATAGTGCTTGTGACGTCATATTAGGTAGTCAAAAAATGGCACGCTTGGTTTTCATACAGATACGTGATACTTGCGTTATCTAGGTCTATCTATATCTGTGGTTACAAACCACACTTTACCTATACCGCATCTCAAACATTAACTAAGTAACAAGTCCGGTCTTAAGTCCAACACTAACTTGACGAACTCAAAATTCAGCTTTAAATTCAAGAAACAGAGCACTTAAGTTGCTTAGTCCCTAGTACTATGTTGCGGCTGGTTGGGTTAAGTGTTCCAGGGTTAACTTGGGGTACAAGTTTGAAAGGTGATTAAACAAGAAGCATCAACATGTTTGTTGGTAAACTGTGTACATCAGTCGTTTTTATTACGTACCGAGTGGACGTTCAGCGGTCAAAGTGCTGCTATCTACAGCGTCGGACTGTGTCCTAGTTTATGTTCGGGTCTGTCTCTCAGTATAGAGAGTTTAAGTAAAATGATGCAGACGTTTTTGAAAGTTAACTGTAGACAAGTAATAAGAGCTGATTTTCGACTCGATAGATAATTTTTATCGTGGAATAAAATTCATGTCTGACAGTTTTCGTATGAAAGAACTGTCAAAAAATCAAAATTATTCCTCCGATAAAGTTATCTGGCGTTGGAAAAACCAGTTCTTAGTTTAATAAAATGGCCGTTGAAATCCGCATACCAGCTTAGGTAATGGCATAAAGGACCTATCTACTTGATGACACTGCTTAAAAAATCATTGGCACTCTATAAACTCTTACAAGATACCGTTTTCTGGATCGAATTATATCGCACATTTTTAGGGATATAATGTTGCTATTTTCGCTTGTAAGTTAACCCTACAGGGGAAATTAGGAAGTTAACCATAGGTACCTACTTGGTTAATCTTGCTGAAATGCGTGATTATTGACATAATCATGGCGACGGCTAGTTTTTGATTTCAGTTAAAGGTTCAAGATTTTGCTGCACATTTACTTTTAACATTCATGTCATAATTTCTTTAAAAGGAAAGATGTTTTATAATTTTGACCCTCAAAATAAACGTTTATTACCGTTGGATCCCGTTTTTTGATCCCGTTTTTTAGGTATTACCGATGGATCCCGTTTGCTATTTCCGTTGAATCCCATATTATAACAACATGTGTACATTTCAGAAGAAAAGTGATTTATTTACCTTTATCAAACACTAAAAAGAGATTATTTTTAGTGAGTTACCCGGAACCGAACTAGTTAGATTAGGTTAATTATTAAAAAAAAACAATGTTTGGTTAGGTTAGGTTAAAACTGTGACCCCTACGCACGAGCCGAGCGAGCGAAGCGAGCGGTGCCGCGGCAGCGGCCGGCGAGTGCCAGAAACGACTAGATTATATAGAAAATGAGTTGTTTGTGAAATAAATAGTATACGAAACGTTGGTTGTAAACTAAAAATTTGTCAATGGAGTTTTGGTGAAACATTCGTGAACCCCTCATTTTATTATAAACAATTTTGTTGTTGAAAGTACCCGCATTCATATTTTTTTAAGCATTCGAGATCCAACGGAAATACTTTTCGGGATTCAACGACAATAAAACGTAATTATCTTGCATTTTTTAAATTCGGGATCCAACGGAAATACATAATAATGTTTTGCGGGATCCAACGCCAAAAATATTAAAATGGGATTCAAAAACGGGATCCAACGGTAATAAATCAAAATAAATGCTATAGTAGCCACACTTGGCCCAAACATAAGTTGTATACTATGGAAATAAGAGGTATATTCCGTATCAAAATCCTCAATTAAGAACTGTTTAGTATTCCAATAAAGAAGAATAGCTGACATTAAGTATTTATGGGGAAATATTTAGCTGATCCTTTAAAAACCTTCTAATGATGGACACTTTTTTAAAGTAATGAACCTCTAAAAACGATTTGGGCTTCTAATGATGCACACATTTTTTAGATAATCGTGCCTCTTTTGTTCTTAATGGCATTTCTTTCACAGTTGATCGCAGTAACTAAGCTAGGGTACCTCAACCAAACGGGTAAGGTTAGGTTGTGTGACCAACCACGCGTGAGCCGAATTGATCGCCGTAAATAAGCTAGGTCCTTGGCAGCTCTGGACAGAGAGAGGTGGAAGGAGAGCAGGGAGGCCTTTGTCCAGCAGTGGGAAATTAATGGCTAGTAAAAAAAAAGCTAGGGCACACCAAACAAATGGGTTAAGTTAGGTTAGAACTGTTTGCGGCGGCTTCACGGATGAGTGCTAACACGTGCCCGTGTTCACGCCGTAAGCGGCAGAGGAGGACACCGTGGAGTTTTAGTGGGTTGGAGTCCCACATAACTGCACTATCTCCCCGTGGTAGTGCAGAATGCATGAGCATTTAGCCACGTTAAATAAAAAAAGGTTAGAACAGTTTGAACCACAGCAGAAGCCGGTGAATCAAAACCGGTCGCAATTACTAGGCTATTTATTAATTTTAGAACCCTAAAATAGGTAATAGTAGAGGTTCACGAAATGAAGCGCAATCATTACAAGGATATTTATAAGGCTAGGCCTTATTTATTATGCTACATCTCTCATTACCCTTTAATCTTAATAAATCCAGTCTTAACTTAATTTAAAGCATCTATAATAGATGTTTATTACGTACTAATAATGTTAGAGACCTTTGTGTTTAATTACAGCTGAGTAAACACTCATCTCTCGTAATTAATTTGTAGAGAAACGATATTGTATTATGAACTGTTAACTATAATATTTCAAGACGCCTCTTATCTTCAGGGTGTTACGGAAAGGGTATATCAATACAAACGGGTTGAAGAGTGTATCTGGTCTAGAATCTCTGTACAAAATTTCAGCTCAAAAGTAGTAACTTTGAAAATGCTTAATATTTTTTTATTTCGATAGTTTATTAAATTGAAATCAGAACAAACGTGTCACCGCACTACGAGGGTCATTATCCATTATCTGTAGTGTGTCTGTGCGCCTAGTACACGCACATCACGCCGCCGCGCGCCAGTGCAGCGCCGTGATGTCGAAATAAAAAAATATTAAGCATTTTCAAAGTTAATGCTTTTGAGCTGAAATTTCGTACAGAGATTCTAGACCAGATACACTCTTCAACCCGTTTGTATTGATATACCCTTTCCGTAACACCCTGTATAAATAATCTGTGAAATGTGGAATTAAGAATGATGTTTTTGATCCAATCAATTTATTTCTGAGATAAATAAATCCTGATAAATTCATGTTTTTTTTCAAACCTTTACAAGATTTACCGAAACCTTGATATATGATATAATTGAGATTAGGTTTCTCACAGCGTGTTTACAATATAAAAGAATCTAGATTTCCTCACGATTTTTTTTCTATCGTAAATCAACGGTGTCTTAGATATATACTTGGGAGCTATATTATGATATCGAGAGAGTCACATTGGTACGTGTAATGAATCCGCAAAAAAATGCCGTCTGCAAACCTTCGGGCCACCAGGATTTTCAAAAACATCAATTAAATTATATATTAACTGAATTCTCTCCAAAGCAATCCAATTACTTTTTACCAGTAATCATAATTCTCCCATAGTCGAGGAAAAAACGTGGAAAAAAGTGAAGAATACTGTATAGATTGCTGACGCTTCTGAAATATCCAATAAAGCTGTGATTGCCAAAATATCGATAAGTTCTACAAAAATAATGGCCTTCATTATATTGGACATTTTTGAAGTGCTGAGTACTAATTCAATATCTCATCACAATCCTGAGAAATAACGAAGAAAACCAGGTATTTGTGCTAGTTTTATGGAGTAAAAAAACTACAAAACTGTTTTCTAATTATCATAGGAGAAGAAGTGTTCGTATCCTACCTACACTTTGTTCACTACTGTAAGACTGTTTCAAGCTACCGATATGAAGCTTAAATCGACAGTGGAAGTATTTATGACCGAGTTACAAAGTACACCCTGACGTTTCGCTGACACCGCCTTCATCTTGGCGCAACTAGAAAATTTACAATTTTTCCTCTAGAAAATCAATTTTCGCCGATAGAGTGTTACCCGTGAGCTCCTGTCTTCTCATCTGTAAAAAAAGTCACGTATTATGTACGTTGTTGAATGGCTTCTAAAAGAATAATAGCCTCATAAGATAGATGATAGTGATCAAGCGACGTAACCTACGCCTAAATGTTAACAAGCCGTGTTAACGACAGGTAAAAACAACCACACCTGTCGCATCGTTATTCGAATCGTTTTCATCTTCGCGTTAATTTGCAGAGATCAAATTTTTTTGATTACCAAACGGATTTTGATTACGGTTGGACATTCGCAATTATAGGCCCAGTTCTGCAAAGCTCAATAATTATGATGACGTCACTCGTTGCGCGATCCCTTTACGAGCTGGTTCGATAGCGGTTTCTCATTTGCGTTATAAAATACAGAGATTTATGTGGTGCTATTATTTGGCAATACATTTTTAGGCGTCCAATCGTTTTGCGGCGGATACCGTGCACCGATATTTCAACAATAAATCATCCGTGGTTTGAGTTTGATGGTATTTGAAAAGGGACGTAAACATATAAAATGAGTCGTATACAAGTTCGTTCAGATGAAAAAATGAAAGTCAATACGGGCGTGGACATTACGTTGAGCGAAAATATTGATACAAAGTTTGGTTTGCGACAGGCGACTACAAGTTTTGTTATCTGATTAGTTGACTATTAGTTGTGACATCGCCTACATTGTCATGTTTATCGGACAAGTTTCGTTAGTTTTATTGACACTTATCTGTTGTAATTTAGCTTTTATTGTTATTGTGATAAAGTAAATTCGTTTTCTTGTTAATCTTGACTTACATTGGTAACGTTGATTGTTTCAGGATAGCTAAAATAGTATTTGAAATGAAATCAAATTGATTATTCTGTAAATAAGATACCGGAATTACTTTTACACGTCATGTTATAAAAAAATAAGCTAGACGGAGTTGAAATTTCCCGTCTGAATACCCTTGAGAAGAAATGGCGAAACAAACTCCAGAGTTAAAGTCGCTTTTAAAGTCCAGACATAATCTTGGTCAGATCATGACTGTGAGGAAAATGTACATAGATTTGTCTGAAAGCACTCTCTTTTTCACCGCAATACACACCTCTGTAAACATAAGGTACAGTACCCGGCGATAAATATTGCACATCGACCTTTGGAAAGAAACAATCGGCTAATTTCGGCTTCGTAGTGCGTTATCTCTGTCGTACACTACCTATGTGATGTTAACTGACGTTTTGTCAGTCGTTGTTCAAGTGTGATAGAGTGTGGTCGCGTCCAGTTCAAAATATATATCTAGAGTTGTTAACACCCCCAAATTTAAATAATTTAAAGTTGTAATATGGCATCTTTAGGAAAAATAGGGGAACCTTTTTATTTTACCCTAACCTAAAGCAATCATTTATAGAAAAATTGGTGTATTTTATACAAAGAATAAAAAGAATTATCAAAAGAAGCAAATCATAATTGTTTTAACAGCTCCTAATAGATACCGGACTGTTTGTATTTCGTGCGACAGAGATAACGCTCTACGAAGCCGAAATTAGCCGATTGTCTCTTTCCAAAGATCGATGTGCAATATTTATCGCCGGGTACTGTAGGTTATCTTGACAATCAAAGTTAGTCACCATCGTTGTGTTTATAAATAATAATTACATTATTATACAGGGTTAAATTAAATTCGCTAGAGAAACTCCGCAGACGTGATCGACATCTAAATATGATACAACAAAAAATGTATTGATTTTACTATATTGATTGAGTTGATTTTATTTTTGGGTGTATTTACTTAAAATATCAGTTTAAAGATTTACCCCCTTATTCATAAAACTTATCAAACCTATTTTAGTTAAAATGGGGTTTGTCTCTTTCTTACACACAGAAATGACAACGTGACAGATAAAGACAAACGTTCTATAAACCTATTTTAGCTAAAATAGAGATAAAATAGGATTATGAATAAGGGGGTCAGTTTTTTGTGTAAACTTGACAGACGTGATTAGTATTGATATATCAACACGACAAAACTAAAGAAAACAGATTTTCTCAACTCATAGTTCAAGTAACAATACACCAGCGGTCGTTGACCCCTAAGAAAAAACATCAATTCTTTTTTATTTTATCGTGTTTAGATGTCGCACATGAACATCATGATGGTCGTGTGTGACCCATCACGTTTGCAGAGTTTAGTTAGCTAATTTTATTTCATCCTGTAGATACCTAACCACAGAACCGATATCGATTCTACTACAGTAAAAAAAAGACAATTCATTCACAATATATTGTAGAAAATCAAAAATAAAACAGTAAGTAAAGTAATAAATGTATAATCTTTGTTCTAGTTTATTTATATTTATTTATATATACTTTATTGCACACCAGAAAAAACTAAAAAAAAAGATTTTTAATATAAAACATACAATGGGCGGCCTTATCGCTTTCTGCGATCTCTTCCAGGCAACCTTGGAATGGACAGTGATTACGTGGATATAAAAACATGGGGTTGTCAGTGGTGCAAAATAATATACTATAATAGATACATATATAGGTAATGCTGTATAATAGATACATAAATAAATACATAATAAATATACATATAAACAACGAAAATAAATGATGACTAATAGTTTTGTCTAATTGCAATAGAATTTGGCTGTAGCTTAGTTTTAGAATTTAAAAGCAATGTTCTACATCATTAAAAACTAAATCGCATCATAAAGTATCAAACTCCGTCCACTAGATGGTACCAATGGGAAAATTTTAATCGCAAGGACACGACGAGATTACCGCTGGGCCTAACGCATTTAAAGTTCGACCCCTGAATATTATATTAGATCAAAGGGCCTAAATTAAATTCGTGCCCTCACTATTGATAGCATAGGTCTTCCTTATGAATATTATGTATGCATAAATTCGATTATACCGGCTTTGATGTACTTATGCACAATTTTGTAATATATACTCCGTTTGAAATCCAGAAGTTTGATCTTTGATCTTGTTATGGATCGGCTTTTGTAACTTTGGATCGGGTGAGTAAAAGCTTGAAAGGTACTTACAGTTCAATTTTAGTGAAAGGTTCAGAAGCTGTAGATATTTCATATACCTACGTACATTACCTATGTATATCAATCGAGAGACTGTTATTGCTAGTTGTATGTACCTACATTTGTTCACCGCATTGATAATATGATTCTAAACCCCATGGATTGAAAATTTTCACCTGTTATTAAAAAAAAAACTTTGTCATTGAAAAATTCAATACCTACGCGATCAAAAAGTATGAAACATATTTTTTAAATAACGTGCGAATAATTTCTGCTTTTTGTGGGTTGTAATTTTTTTGGTTTAGAATGATGCACTGAATCCATGATAACCGGTTGTCCGTCCATGTCCCAGCCACCCTGTAAGTGTATAGGTACTTTCTGTAGGTACTAACGTGCCTTTCTTATTCACCAATGAGCTTGCTTAGTCAACTTTGACACTAACTAACGGCGAAGGAAAACATGGAGAGAAAGCTTAGTGAACAATGCCTGTAATTCAAAATCAGACACTTTACATTTTTATTATACGTGGTTAGAGCAGTGAAACAATTATTTTAATTCGTTGTCCTCTATTTATTTATATTGACTCCGACTTCAACTTTAGTAATATTTATTTAACAGATTTACATAATATACGCTAATAGACTTAAAATAATAATATGTAGCTGCATTGTGTATGAAAAAAGAAGCATCAAAAAATCATCCGCGTCGCTGTCAACAGAAACAGTGCCCAAAAGGCTGGCAGCATTGCCACGTTGTATGGCGATGTTGATTCTTTGGCAAAGAAAGAGACCAGCCCTTTTGTCACGTAAAGAGTCGACCAACTGTTTGTGCGACATCTCAAAAAACCGAGTGGTCACCCGGACCCCATAGCTCTAGGGTTTTAACCCCAAACTGCTCAAACCTAAACGGCTCGAACTTCCAATCGGGTTGGAATATTTTCGCCGTTTGAGGTTTTCTGCGCCTGCAGCAGCCACCCCAGTACTGTACAGCCCACCGTGCTAGGAAAATGGGTTGACTTAATTCGTTATTAATTCTGGCACCAATCTAAATACCTTCCAATCTAGACTTTTTGTTTATTTAATTCGTGTCATACTTTTATTCATGCACAAGTATGTCGGTATTCAAATATTTGGATATGGTCCAGATATTACTTACTATAGTAATATCTAGGTTTAGTACACACGAAAATCTCTTGTTACCGAAAAATCTGTTGGTTATTTATAGTTTGCAATGATATGTCTTTTTCCAAAAAGGTCGGTGGCGGATCTGTGAAGTCAGTGATAAATAAAGCCTCGTTCCAAATTCTCAATAGGCCCTCTAAGGCCATATTATTTTGCGCCAGCTTTACTGAACCATGATACAATCCCAACGGTTGTAATTTCACGTCTGGGATGTTCCTTTTCTCTTTTTGTTTGTAATGTAAATTTTCCTCATTCTGTTGAGAACTCTCGGAATCTCTCCTTTTGTATCGATACAATGTCAGATAACAAGAGATTTAATGAAGACGACTGTTTGCCACTTATAACCGTGGAGAATTTCAATTCGTCTGTTTCATGCTGAATTAGATAGCACACATTTGAGATGATAATATTTGTTTTTGTGATTAACGTTTCTTTTGTGAGTCGACTTTGATACTTTCAATCAAAGTTTGTTAGATACAGTGTATATCTGTGAGACCAAATCGATTAGGTGTAAAATTGGTCGGAAAATTTATCAGATATTGCATAGTTTGCCTGTTGTAGTAAAATGAAGATTGTTTATAAATACATACAGCAAAAATATACTTTTAAAATGAGACGAGTATTCTTTATGATCCCAGCGTTTATTAATATTATTCTGTTATTTAATTTTGTAGGAAGCAAAGTACAATATACTACAACGTTGCCGCTTGAGATGGAATTATTCCAACGATTCAAAGAAAACTATAACAGAGTATATCCCAATGAGGAAAGGGACAAACAAGGGTTTAATAATTTTCTTAACAATTTGGCTGCAGTAAATAAGTTAAATAAGGAACATCCAGGCCGAGTCATTGCTTACCAGCTGAACCGATTCGCAGATCAGAATCCTGAAGAAGTAAATGAACGTTTTGGAATACAAATGAAACCATGTAAGTAGGCTCTTTTATTTGAGTTTATAACTTTATTATTATCTTGTTTGGAGTCATTAAACATACGCATCAACTGATGAATTGGTTCCGAGTTTGTTTAATAGTTTTCTTGGTACAGAACCCTTAGAACGTGAGTCCGACTCGCACGTCACTGGTTTATTTTTGTTTTGCTACTATAAATTGCTCTATTACTCAATCATCTCTTACATAAAAAAACATAAACATAAACCATATCTAATCAAAAATAATCTATTCCAAACTGTAGATGACCACATGGAGCATGAAAACAAAGAAGCGATACGGAGGGAACAAAATCATAAATTTATAGAAGACATGAATCTTTATGATCTAGACGAAGTTGATGATTTGTATGAAGACTGGAGAAAAAAATTGAAAAAAGCTAATTACACCAAAAAATTTGATAAAATGTCCCATTATTATAGGTTTGTTAAAACTGTAGTCGAAACGAATAATAAGAAATTTGAGGGCCAAAATGTATCGCTTGGTGAAGACGCCGATGTAGTCCGGGAACCCAATCAATATTTCTATGGATAATAAAAAATATAAATTGTTTTATTTTAAACCTTAAACTTACGGAAGAACAGATTTGTGTGAATTTGTTCTTTCTACAGTTTTATGGGTTTTCAGATACAATCACGCGTTACTTTGCCAGTGACCAGTAAGTTGATGCTATTTATTTATATTTATAATATATAAATATAGCAATGTTTCAACGAATATTCCATTGAATACTTATTCACTTAATATAAACTTGATCAGTAGTAATCTTAACCGGTCAAGGACCGCGGTCCGCCCATTGGCGACGAAACAATAGAAAATCAGTTGTGTCTCATTAGCGGAGCTTGACAGATTAAGAATATGACAGCTACCGAGATTTAAAAAAAATACGGAAAATTTTATGAAATTATAATTTTAAAGGCTCGCTAGCACCACAAATCATTATCATCTTCAAACTATTGACAGAAACAAAACAATGTTTTTTTTTGTTAAACGCAGTATTAGAGTTACGAATTTTGTTACATGTACCTACTGACTATTCATGCATTCATCGTGCTTTAGTTCGATCTATGTTTTTTTTTTATCAGAATTATTTTTACTCTTATTCTACAAGTGTTATTTAAAGACTTTATATTCTTTACAAATAAAAATAACTACTACAAATAAATAACAATGTTACAACAACGGCAACGTTAATGTTTACATAACATATAAGCTAACAGACTTACCCCTTTATTGATAAACGTGGGTTAAAGTTAGGAGACGTTTAAACGTCAGAAATGTATAGTTAAACAGTCACTAATCGTTACTTAACTTCAAGCAACTTTTATAAATAAACCACTAAAAATAATATTAATATGTTAACAATGGGATGTTGACTCAGCAATCATTGTGCCGATAGTCGTTACAGCCAATGGATTGATAGCCAAGCGCCTCGACCAACACCTGAGGAGGCTCTCGTTGGGCAGCTGGATCAAGGGCTTGATTCAGAAAGCAGTACTTCTGGACACGGCTCGCATCGTCAGGAGGTTCCTCTCTCTGGAGCCCTGACCGCCAGTAGATTGGACCCTGTTTTCGTTACCGGTGGGCTACTATTTTTAATTTTTTTAAATGTTTTTATATTTATTTTATATTCTAAAATTTAAAAATATAATTTATATGTATATAATGAAATAAAGGAAATAATAATATTAATACTAATTATGTACAAGTAGTATCATAAATGACATCAAAAATGCTTTAGTTCTAAATTAAACTACACACATACCAAGAATCATAAAAAGATATCTTTGAAACTTTAAATCGTCCTACAGCGTAGTATAAAGCATAACAGCACGTTTCACTTTAAGTTGTCTGAAATGGAAACAAGGAAGTAACGTACGATACGTCTGCCCCTATTTTCTCAGTCCGCGGATTTAAAGGAGTATGCGACTGAACACGGGTGCCGTTCTGCGGAATTTTCAGAGAAACGACGCCGCGTAAACAAAGATTATATTCTTCTGTGTTTTTCTTGCAATTTGTTACTTTATGTGTTAGTGGAAAGACTAATGTTCTAATTGTATGTTGAGCCAACGTTGCTGCTGATTATTAGCATGACTAACTCAACAACTATATAAGTATTATATTTAAGTATTACTAGTAACACAAAATACGGAAACCATTAACGAGAATGAAATGGCCAATAACAAAAACCACCAGCCAATAACAAAACCAGCTAATAAAAAAATAATTAGTTTGCAGTTACTGTTACTGTTAGCCTGCATCATCCCACTGCTGGGCAAAGCCCAGTTTCAAGCAAAATATTCAATTAATTTTGTGATTGTTCCACCACCGCTTATCGTCCGATATGCAACTTTTTACTTTAAGTAGGTACCTACTTATGTATAACCAATTCCACTATCGCTATATAACCGCATACCGCAATAGTGGTGAGCAAAAGGACATTAAAAGCGGTTTTCTAGGTATTGAAGCTAGGGCCAAAGCATTAAGGGATTTAGCGACGTTAAAATCGCATAAAAGTGACATTAAATTTTTAAGTGTCGGGATGCTGTAAAACCCAGTTTAGGTCAACGTCTGGTTAGCGAAATCTGTAACGTAAAACCGTGAAATAAAATACTACGAGTAACATCAGTTTAAAACTATCACATTATAGGTACGGTCAGCATCAAAAGTTGATTAACACTTCAGTTTTTTTAATCTTAGTTATTGAGCAAAATATTTGTTCAAAATTGCAGCGGAAGATTTTTTTTAGAATATATACTCTTTTCTTTTATATGAAAAGCTAAAAATCAGTTTATTGAAAAAAGTTGTTGTCAATTTAATAACATGTAAAAATGATAGTGTTAATCGACTTTTGATGCTGACTGTACCTAGAACCACAGGGTGGCAGGGACATCGACGTGCAACCTTTACCATGGATTGCTTTTTTGTGTGAAATAGCATTTTTTTCTTTTGGTAAGTTGCGTACAGACGCCTGCACATCAAGCTACTATAATCTGTCAAATTTATTTAATAGATTCTCAACTTTATCGCTAAAGCATAAGGTTCAAAGTTGCTTGGGAAAATTTGACAGTTTCGGGTAGCTTGATGTGCTGGCGTCTGTACATTTCTACGCTAGGGGAGTCTAGAATCATGTGCTGAATTCATGCCTGCCACCCTGTATTGTCTCCATAGGTACCTATTGTGCTATAACCGGATCTTTTGCCGCCTGAATGACATTGAGAGGGGCACGTTGTTGGTTTACATTTGTGTAATTGTCACAGAAATTGTATTGAAAACAAGATGGCGGCGCTAGTTCCAATTTTGGCCACGCGGCAAAAGATCCTTGTACAATATCTATTTCAATATATCTAACTGCCCTGTTGGTCTCGTAGAAACAAGCGCGACTGCTGAGTGTAGGGTCCTGGGTTGGATTTCCAGGTCGGGGAAAGTAGTGTGAGAATGAGGGAAGAGTGAGTGCACCTGTGTCTGCGCACAAACTTGTGCAGTGTAGGTAATATCTCCCGCGCCGAAGGCTAGTCTCCATTGAGATTGGTCGCCATGGCCGAAATACGGTCTGGAGGACTATTTATATCTTAAAATCCAAATCCATACTAATAATATAAATTCGAAAGTAACTCTCTCTGTCTGTCTGTATGTTACTTTTTCACGCCTAAACCACTGAACGGATTTCGATAAAATTTGGCAGAGAGATAGATTGCATCCCGGGGAGGGACATAGGATAGTTTTTATCAAGATATTCCCACGGGATCGAAACTTATGCGGGTGAAACCGCGGGGCGCAGCTAGTACCTAATATTTTTTAATTCCATATGACTGCTATATGAGCTATATTGCTATGGCTTCATTGACACCGACAAGACAATTTTCATTTATTTAATAAATAACATTCAAAACACGGAGTAAGTTAGTAAGTATTATGTAGTTTTGTAGCATCATCTTTCACGAAAAAATCAAGAAGAGATTATTAACAAACTGAATGTTGTCACGTCTCTTGTGGACATTTAGAATTCTGCTGTTCTAGTAAATAAATAAGGCGTGAATTCGGAGCGTGAAGCGACGTGTGGATTTGAAAGCAAAAATGTGAAACCGTCGTTCAGTGAGGGATGCGTAGTCAGTGTTCCGCATGACGGGAATGGAAACCTTGTACCAAAAAAATATTTATCATACAGTCTGGGAAATTAATTGTGTATCAAATTGAGGCTACGTCAATTCTTTTTATACAACTGTCAAAGAATGACAGTTGTGATTTGAATATACATATAATTTTAGTTCGTAGTCGATTTGATAAAATTCCCTGATTTTACAAAGAACAGCAGAAGTAACCAATTCTTTATTATCACATTTAATTAATTCTAACAATCTTAAAATAATAATATGTACAAATATATAAAAAGGGGAGGGAAAATAATCAAAGGGCATCAAAAAATTCGTCCGCATCACTGTCAACGGGAAACGTGCCCAAAAGGCTGGCAGCATTGCCACGTTGTATGGCAATGCTGATTCTTTGGCCAAAAAATAGGCCAGCCCTCTGATCACGTGAAGAGTCGACCAACCGCTTGGCGATGTCTCGAAATACTAAGTGGGCACTCGGGCCCCATGGCCCTAGTGTTTCAACCCCACTTGTACTTCTACATATTATTATTTTAAGATTGTTATCTTTTTAAATTATGTAAATATGTAAAGAAGACTGAATAACATACAAACCTATAAAAAAATTAATTCTCTTATAACTTATTATAACGAATACATACTTTCTTACCTATGTGTTTGTTATTCCAGCGTATGGCACTCGTGGTTGCAGCTGAAAGTCAGCGTCAGGTGGTACACCTTGTGTTGTCAAAATGAAAATTCACGAAATTTAAAATAACCTTTTTTTAAGTCTTCTCAGTATTATTTAAATAAAAGCGACAATAAGCCATTTTCATCTCTGTATTTACCATTTTACTGTAGGATGAAAATAATAAGTCTTCAATTGAATCTCGTACGTTCGTATTACCTTTATATTAACCCAAATTGTATTATTATTGGATGAAAGGTTTACGCTAAACAAATTATTCACAGCAATTGAATTATATAAACCAACTAGTGACCCGCCTCTGCTTGGTACGGGGTACTATTAAGTATTCTGTGACACGGGTGTAATGACGGCATGTCAAAACATCGAGATATCTGTGCCACAAAGCCGAGTGCTCGATGAGATTTTCCATCGACCGCTGACGAACTTCCATACAAACTTTTGTTTCCTGTTTAACCCCCTTTAGGAGTGAATTTTTCAAAAATCCTTTCTTAGTGCCCCTTCATTATATAATCTTGTGTTTAATGTTTATGCTTCTAGAGCTTCAGCGCTTTAGGTTGTGCGTTGTCTTGTCATTGAATGAATGAATTTCGGATTTTTATTAAGTAAACGTAAGTGAAATATAGAGCAGTGGTGGCCCAGTGGTAATGGCCACGACTTACGAGTTGTAGGTTGTAGGTTCGAACTCAGACAGGCACTTTACCTTGTGTAAATTATTTCATCACCACTACTTTCAAAACGGTGAAGGAA
Organism: Amphipoea lucens; assembly: GCA_947508005.1. Taxonomy (NCBI): domain Eukaryota; kingdom Metazoa; phylum Arthropoda; class Insecta; order Lepidoptera; family Noctuidae; genus Amphipoea; species Amphipoea lucens. Next base: position 14,707,532 of record OX382358.1, on the reverse strand, counting down.
AACATCGTGAGGAAACCGGCATGTCTTGGAACCAAAAATTCGAAGACATGTGATATCTACCAACCCGCACTGGGCCCGCGTGGTAGATTATAGCCCACTTCCTCTCGAAGAGAGGAGGCCATCTCAGCAGTGGGAACAATATAGGCTGATTATGAAAAAGTGAAGTATAATGGTATTACGCATACGGGATGGCAGGGATAAACTGTAACCATGAAATCAGCAAATGATTCTATAACCCCTAGCGTAGAAATTTTAAGCCTGTTATGTTTTATTTTTATAACAGACGAAAAATTACAATGATACCATCAGAATCATGTACTGAATCCATCGTAACATGTTGCGCATCGATGTCGCCCTGTCATCCAGTATTTATAAATTACTAGCTGCGCCCCGCGGTTTCACCCGCATCAATGTCGATCCCGTGGGAATATCGAGATAAATAGTAGCCTGTATGTTAATCTAGGGTGTCAGCTACCTCCGTACAAAATTTTATCAAGATTGGTCCAGCTGTTTGAGCGTGAAGAAGTAACAAACATATAAGCACACACACTCACAAACTTTCGCCTTTATAATACTCGTATTAGTGTGATTGTACAAGTCAAATATAAATCCTCTAAATGATGGTGAAAACTACATCCAAATCCATTATGCACTTAGAATTAGAAGATATAAGCGGTTACAAAGACAGACACGAAAAGCTAGTTTGTTTTACACTATTCATAGTTATTAGACACATATGACTGACCTAGTGGTTCTATATTGATCACAGAACTCCAGAAAGCATATAGCAAGGAGTAATGCTTGATCCTATTCAAGTGAGTGCCGGATTGAAAGCTTACACTGAGCGTTATTCTGCCACTACGGAATTTCTCTTGGGATGAATCTATGTTGAAATAGATGACTTGAACAATGTACAAATGTCGTTACGATTGCAAGTGTTTTGTTCAGTTCATTCGAATTATCTAACGTTCGTGCTTTGGATTCTTAGAGATGCTGAATACTTTATGTAAACGTTGGATATAAATTCTACTTTGAAATTGAAGGACGCGAGAAATTGTTAAAATGGAGGCATAGTTTTATCACAAAACGAATAAATTGGAATAAGTAAATAATGTTAATGACCCTAGGGAGATAAACTTTCTTAAAGCGATTTTGATTTACAAACTAAAACTAATATTATTTAATAACAATTTATTATTTATAGGCGTCTATTCCTGTGAGTATCCTTATATTATTTTCTGTATATTTAGTCAAAACAAAGTTAAAGTTAAAGGTTTTATCAGCATATTTAGGTGCTGCAATAAAAGTCACAGAAACAAAAACATAAGGATCAATAATATCGAAATTTATGACGCCATCTTCCCATAGAAAAGCACTAAAACAGCCTTACTGTTATCATAATCCGAGTTTTTCCAACTGAAGTGTGTCGAATAATTTGCTCGTATGTGTACGCACAGTAGGGGGTAATAAAACAACACAGTGTAAAGGGATGCCCGATTTCGATACGTCTAGTTAGGTAAGGTTTAACCCAGGATTTTGGGCTTTATCCGCTCGAACATATACACCAATGACTTTTTTTCGCTCTCCATTTCAAAACAGTGAAGAGCGCTCTTCTGATAGTGTTTCCAAAATATCGGAAATGCTGATGCTGTCAGACTTTTGTTCACTGTTCCTGTTGACAGCGATGCGGACGAATTTTTTGATGCCCTATGATTCTTTTGCTTATTTCTTCATACATATTATTATTTTAAATGTTAGCTTATATTGTGTAAATGTTTCCAAAAGGAATTTGGTAGATCTGGGATTTGCAAATCGTTTTATTTCTATTAGCTAACATTTGCTTTTTTGGGCTTGGAGTGCAAACATTGATGATCCTGACATTTTTTTTTCACGTACAGTTAGGATCAAAGGTTCAGTGAGGTTCAGTGAGGTAGAAGGTTCCGCAGGCTTCTCAATTATGTATTTTGGTGAAAATGATATGATAGGAAAGAAAATAATTTGGCTTTCGGAAATAATAATTACCCTCTGCGAAAATGTGGGTATTAAATTGTCCCACATTTTCGCAGAGGGTATTTACTATGGTGTGTTTACTATATAGGTAGGTACACCTCTGCCCAACCCTTCGGGGCAACAAGGCGTGATGTTATGTTATGTTCTGTGAAAATATGTTCTCGGAAATCAATTTTCAATTTTTATTCAGTAACAATTCACATTGCGTTCGAATATAATCCATTCCATTATTCCTACACATTTTCGGAATTTTGAAATATATTTTCGCAGAAGTAAATTATTATCAACATATGGAAGGTACTGACTGCCCATATAATTCGATTCTCAAAATTGAGAAATGTCCATCAGAACTTGAATCGAACCCAATAAATGTCGAAAGCTTCCTTTGTATAGGATAATTATGACAGTACATGCACTTCAGCCCCAACCCTTCGAAAACCACTTGATAATATAATTAATTTGCCGAGTCTATGATACGCTCGAGTACCACCCCTCCCAGTCCGAATATCTAACAAAATATGATAGTAGACAGTCATCGCTATTGACAAATTTTCTCATCTGAATCGTATCACCATCGGCAAATGGATTGACTTTGTACTAACGCTTTATAAGCGTCATGGAAGCCGTGGTGACCCCGTGGTAATCGCCACGACTTACGAGTTGTAGGTTGTAGGTTCGAACCCTGACAGGCGCTTTACTTTATGTAAATTATTTCATCACCAGTACTCTCGAAACGGTGAAGGAAAACATCGTGAGGAAACCGTAATGTCCTAGAACCAAAAATTTGAAGACATGTGACATCCACCAACCCGCACTGGGCCCGCGTGGTGGATCACGGTCCGCTCCCTCTCCCAGAGAGGCCTGTGTCCCAGCAGTGGGAAAATTATAGGCTGATTAAGCTAAGCGTCATTACAATGAAGTGAACTTGCCTTTTTTGATATATAAGGTACAAGTTTTATATTACGAACACTGGCTATCGAAAAACAAGTTAAGTACTTTATCTTCATTCAAATACATTTTTTAAACGTCAGAAGTAGGTACTGATGACAAGAAAGTGTAAAAGATAATGAAATAACGCCAAGTATAACGTACTTAATAGTTTAAGTAACTGTTTTACCATAAAACTTAATTTTAAAACATTATGGGTGAGCATTTCCCTTTTATAGCGCATCAGTAAGTGCCTCTATAATATTTTATGTACGCCTCAACGCTAACGCTATATCTTTTGATGGCATCGAGGCTATTCAGTTTGATCTGCAGGAAGGCAATAAGATGCGGCTTTTAGATGGAATATGAAAGCCATTTTAGGGTTAGACTTCAGTTAAGTTTTGGAGGGGCTTGTGGCTAAGAAGTAACAGCTGTACGGTGCAATCGATCAGGTTAAGCTATGCTTATCACAGTTGGTCCGTGGATGGGTGACCATCTTTACATACCAAGACCCCTCCGTGCTTCTGAAAGCACGTTAAGCCATTGGTCCTGGCTGTCATTCATGTATCTTTGACAGTCGTTACGGGTGATCAGAAGGCCGAAAGTCTGACAACTAGTCTTACCAAAGGGTATCGTATTACCCAATAACTGGTTTGTGGAGGTCAGATAGGCAGTCGCTCCATGTAAAATACTAGTATTCAGCTGCATCCAGTTAGACTGGAAGCCGACCCCAACATAGTTGGGAAAAGGCTAGGCAGATGATGACTTCAGTTAAGTTTTGGTCGGCCAGCGCCTGTCTTGACATGGGTGTCATAAATGACGAATGGACTAGAGCAAAGACAAACACTTTGGTAAGTAATTGGTCACCAATCTGGAAACAGAAGATACTTTGGCAACAAAATAACATGCATGGCAAACCTATGGAGATGCGAGAAATATTTTCATCCCCTGAATTAATTTATAACTCACAGAACCGTCGAAATACCACGTTATTTATTATGTCAAAGAGGTAAGAGAGCAATTTGCTGCAACGCTTTTTAAAATACGTAAATTCATGAATACATAATCCCTACAAAATCGTTGAGCTGGATGGTGCTGATTCACGCGTCATGTTCATGAACGGGCGCTGTCGGTTGAGACTGGTCATCTCTTAACTGCCAGGGCTTATTTTTAATCTTAAATTTTAATTTGTTTGTGCATTTTTTTACATCGTTCTCACATACAGAAGCAACAAGAATAATGTACACAGGATATGAAATATCTTGATTTAAAAGTGTGTCCTTGGAGTTCCTTCCTCGTACTTCTCCTTAGAGATCTACGTTTTGGAATGCCCATTCCAAAACGGACAAAAAGATTCATTCATTTCAAAAAGTCGGTCAGTTAGTTAGAAAGTTGAAGCTAGTAGCCCTACTAGCTTCAACTTTCCTGACCGACTTTTTGACAATTCAAAAGTGCCTGTAAATGGTTTAGTTAAAATAAATGGTATGAGTTTATACAGGTTGTCCCTGGAAGTATGGATCAAATTGAATAGGGGCGTGGGTAAGATCATTTCCAAACTTTTTAACCCTGAGAATTTTTTTATGGTTCAAAGAAAATAATCATAAAAAATACTATCAGGGCTGTCTAAAAAAAATAAATTGATAGCCCTGATAGTTTTCACGAATTCGATTTTTCTTCTCTTTTTTTTAGTATTATTTAGTTTTTTTTTTTTTGCTAAAACGTTTGGAAATGACCTTGCCCACGTCCCTATTCGATTTGAGCCATACTTCCAGGGACACCCTGTATAACTGAGCTTGCACATTATCACAGAAACTATTTCGGAATCCTGCCTGCAACTCAATAGACTTAATTCTTAAAAGTCCAATTCACGGACAATTCGTATCCAATCTGCCCATGCACATGACTTTACGATGCATAAAAAGAAGTTGGACAGGTGTAATACTGCATGTATCGCCTTCATTTAGAGACCAGGGCACTTGACGTTTTACGGGCACTAACATTCGTATAAAGTGTGCTCATATAACCGGACCGTTCTCTGCGAGTGCCATATCCGGTACGGCTAAATCCAACCCCTTCAGGTGAAGTTTAAAGCAACTTATTGTGATTTGAAGTCAGTTTTCATGTGGTTTAGTTAGTGTTTTAAAGATGTCTGTGTTTTGGTATATTGGTGATTTATTCAATATTTATACCTACATATGTCTGAAGAAATATCATAATGTAGTTACTTAGGTACAGTCACCAGCAAAATTGCATGGGTACCTTAGTGTCTATTTTCCCGTGAACGTTTGAATTCAAGTTTTCGATAATAAACTAGATGGCGTTGGTTTCTTCACAACTATGACTAATTTACGAAATGTAAGTAAGGAGTTAGGAAGAAACGTATTAAGTAGGATTGAGCAAAGAGTTACAAGGCATATAATACATTTATCTAATTATTACATTACATTTACCAGCATACGTAGCTTAAATGATAAAAATAATAAAAGAAACCGATAGGAATTATTTTATATATAAATTATTAAGCTAACGAGTGGGTATTTTAATAATTAATTTAATATTCGAATTAGTAGTTACTTAGCACCTACTTATGAATTGATATTCAATTTTAACATAGTAGGTTAATAATTAGGAACAATTTTCATTAAAAGAAACTATTAATTATAAATTGTTTGAATGTTTGAAGAGACAAAAAGAAACTACAAAAATATTTTGTCATATAAAGCAAAGCAACGCCATCTAATAACAGCATAATTAAATTTTGTTAGTCGTTAACTGGTTTTACGCTAGATGGCGTCATTTCTCGCTTCATACGATTTTGTTTCTGTACTACCCATGCACTTTTGCAGCCTATCGTACATGTTTTTTACATCTAATTTTTGTCCATCGAAGGAGACGAATAACGAGCTGTAACCTCGAGTAATAAACAAAATAAATGGTTAAAAGTATAAGCTTGGTAAGGAACATTACTTGGTTTTCTAAATAAGGGATATTTTTGCTAATAAATCAGAACAAAACAATTAATGTAAACCACTTTTAAGACCTGTTAGTGTCTACATTCCAAAAAAAATGATGACACTGACAGCTTTTGAACCCGGTTTGTCCTGATCGCGTTTAGTTTTATTGGAAAATTCGCCCCAAGTAGTTAACCCTTTTGTATCTTTCATGTCAGCACGATCAACGAATAGCTGAAGCCGTGGTGAAAAGATTAGCCAATCACCAAGGGGTTAACCGACCGTTTTCCTGACAGCGCTCCAATGAAGAACTATTCACATTTTCTAGTGATTGACAATCGACGAACAGCGGCCGGCCTGTACCCGCTGACCTACAGCAAATACCGGATAAAACCGGAATGCAATCGATAGAATGGGATACTGGCATTCGATACAGTTGTTTGGCTGCTATTTACTGTAACAACAACCCCGTATTTTGTTTTCAATCTCTGTTGTGTTCAAAATGAATTCAAGCAAAAAAAAATATTGTTTTCATACCTGATAATATGAAAGAATGAATGCATGATAATTTGATTTGGAGTGTAGTTTTCATTTTTTCCAATAAATTGATTATTTGATTTACTTGATGTTTTTTGTATACTATATTCGCAACAACACACTGCGTTCCAAAACACAGATTACTGACGTTGCTCAAAAATCCGCTAAGCTGAAGTGGGACTGGGCTGGCCACGTCTGCCGTATGCGCAATGAGCTGTGGGCCAAAATACCCACTGCGTGGGGCCCGGCCGGACACAACCAGAAAACATCGCGGCAGACCCCGTAGAAGATGGCGGGACGAGCTGGAGATAATAAACGACAAGTGGTCTACTTTAGCCCTGGATCGAAAGATCTGGAAGTCATAGGGCTCTCCCCATGACCAAAGGCCTCTCTCTGCCTTTGGCCAGCAGTAGGATGGTGCAGGATAACGGTAACTGTTTTTTGTATTGTGATACCTATAAAACATGTAGTCTGATACTTTGTGGATTCGTCAGTAAAGAAGTTTAATGAAAAATAAATTATTATATGAATGATTGATTTCTGTGGCTTATAGACCTACCTTCGATTTAGGGTGACGTAATTCTTCTAAATCTATTTCCTAAACATCTGTTACAGAAACAACCAAATAGACACATAATATAAAATATATACAACACTTAAGTCAACCAATGTTTTGTCACGTAGGAAATGCCACTATTACGCCTACGCGTAATGTACGCAAACTTTACGAGGGCCGCGGGGCGAAAAATATGACGTAGGACGAATAAATTACTTTTTTCTCATGTCGAATGTTTGTTCCAAGTTTTCGAACAATTTTTTTATCTTTTCCCGAATTGTTTACTTTAGGTGTTGCAAGGGATATATTGTAGTTTGATAGCTTGCCACTCGCATATATTGGTCTTTTTACACACGATTGATTCAAGTTTTAGAATCGTGTTGTTAAAGAACTGTTTTCGATGTCATACATCTTTTTAACCGACTTCAAAAAAAGGAGGAGGTTATCAATTCGACTGTATTTTTTTTTTTTTTTTTTTTTTTTTTTTTTTTTATGTTTGTTACCTCATAACTTGCGACTGGGTGAACCGATTTTCATGATTCTTTTTTTATTTGAAAGCTGGTGCTTCCCGTGTGGTCCCATTGTCACCATTTCAATATCTGATGATGGGATCTTAGAGAAATCGAGGGCAACCCTCAAATTTTATAGGCTCACTTATTGTTTTTCGCATGTTTTATGAAGTATCTTGTGTATTTGCGTATGGTTGTCACCATCTCAGGTAGCTGGGCTGATGATGGAAGGTACAACTCCTTAACAGTAAGAAGTTACTCGAACAGGAAAGGACTGTTTTAGTAAATTGTTTTGATGTTTGATAGGGCATTTGCCACATTTGGTCTCATGATCATCAAGTCATGATCTGATGCTGCAGTCAGGATAGTCTGCAGAGTACCTAACTCCTCGACAACTAACAGCAGATATATCGTGTTTAGGCTCATTGAAAAGGGCTCGATGTGTGGATAAACGTACTGTTAATGAGGAACACCGAAGTACATAAAGACCTGATGCTGAAGCCAGGAGCATCAGAAAAAGTATCAACCTTAAAATTACAGCACCGTAGTCGTGTTTGGGCTCATTTTAAACAGGACTAAATTTTAAGTTCAATGTAATGTTGACATAAGTCTGGCCTGATGCTGCAGCCAGGATTATCAGCATCTAGTCTAAAAGCATCAGGTCAAGATTTGATGATGGGATCCTGGAGAAATCGAAGGAACTCTTCAAATATTATAGGCACACCTATAGCGATTTGGGTATTTTTTATAGTAACTCGTGCATTTGCTCTCGGAAAGCACTATTTGGTGAAGTGGAACTGATGATGAAGACCACAGATGGCCATCGGAAGTACTCAATAATATCTAAGTATTTCACGGGTTGCGATTCGATTACTTTAATATGGTTGCTAAGCAATTTATGCTCGTCACAATGTGAATGGTGATATGGAGCTGATGGTGGACCTGGAGAACTCCTCAACAATTAACTTCCCTGCATCGGGAAAAGCAATATTTTGTTTGTAAAAGGCGATAATCACTAGGCTATTGTAACTTAGATAAATTATAAGCAGACCCACTAAAAAGCGTGAAATAAAAACTTTTTAAGAAAAAAAAAAACCGACTTCCAAAAAAACACTACAAAGTGAAAAATAACTTTATTTCGGAAGTCGGTGGCAAAAAACTAAAATACAGATCCAAAGACACCGACTTCCGAAATAAAGTTATTTTTCACTTTGTAGTGTTTTTTTGGAAGTCGGTTTTTTTTTTCTTAAAAAGTTTTTGTTTTGTCTGTCTATAACTTATTTTCTTGTAAACTTAAGTTTGCTACACTAAAAGGGTCTAAGGCGTAAGTTAATTTGAAAATTTCTGACCCGTTTTATAATATACAGGGTGGCGGGAACATCAACGCACAAACTGTAACCATTAATTCAGCACATGATTGATCTTCTAGCGTAAACTCTTTTCGTCGGTTATCAATAAAAAATCTGCTGTTTCGTAGAAAAGTGCATACAGTACAGTGCAGTAGTGTAGTGTGTTTATATGGTGTACATAATAAAGAGTATTCTATTCTATACCTACGCGTTCTAAATATATAGAACAGCAATTTTTTTAACACTTTTTGGGAAACTTAACGCCCCTCGACCTAATAACAATAAAACTTGTATTGCGTCTCGTTCAGTGTCCTTCAATGTGTTAAATAACTGACGACAATTTTGTACGCGTTAGAATCATATAGGTACTGTATCCATTGTAACAGGTAGCGCGACCATGCCACCACCCTGATCTTCCTTTCCTTGACAGAAATGTATGCATATGAACATCTAATTTAAGCAGTCAGTCAGTCAGTCAGGCCCAAATATTTGAGTTCTTTACAAACCCTATGTTTCCATAAACCCAAAAGGTTGTAATAACATTATAATAATAATTTCTATGGAAAAATCCAAGTGATAAGGGTTTGACAGTCAAATTTCTATCAGATAATGTTATAAAAAAGTGACATGGCCAGACGTTGGAGGTAATTCTAGTATGAAGAAAATTACATTTTTTTAAATATTGTGATCTCTTTATTATATATAATTTATGGGATTGGGCGGGTCACGTCAGCCGCATGCACGGTGACTGCTGGGTAACAAATTCCACACTGTGAGTGCCTGAGGATGGACGGAGCCGCCGAGGCAGGCCCAGGAAGAGGTGGCGAGATGACCAAGACGCGTACCGCAAGGGTCTAGAAATGGATGCCTGGATTTGATCCCCTTTGCTCAGCAGTGAGAAGGTGTAGGCTAAAAAAAAACTTACTTAGATTTCGCTAGTGTTGTTATATTTTGAACTCATTATAGCTATCTATGGTGTGATAATTTATTCTACTTGAGTGTTTTACATTGACACCACACGCTGACGATAGAATTAGTGTCTGTTTTGTTAAGTGGCTTCATTTTTTTCTTTGTTAATTATTTGAAAATAACAAAATTGTTATTTTCAAATAATTAACAAAAAAAAAAAACTTTATTTCTTAGCCAACTCTGAGAAGAAACACTGAAACAAACTCAGTGGTTAAAGTCTCTTATGTAATAGTCAGGTCATAAGAGAACCATGTAGGTTAATGTCTGAGGACCACCTCAGACATTAACCTACATGGTTCTCTTATGACCTGTCTTTCCTCGAGAGACCACTCTTGAGGAAAGCACCACACAGGTTTAAGTGGAGTTGTCCAGATAGTGCAAGAATGTCAGTTATCGAGTAGCTCAACTCAAAACTTAGGGAGCTCAACGATTCGAAGAACAATACCAAAGTAAGGACATTTGGGTGGGCCGCATGATGTATTCAAATTGCCAAACAATCATGAAATCTATCCGTAATATTAGGACCTACAAAGTCCTGTTGTAGAACGGTAGTAATAATAATTTATTCACCAAAATATGAACACGTATTACAAAATTGAATAGTGACAATACACACGAAATATTGGCTTGAAGTTTGTAATGTAAGCTTTTCCATAACGTCAACTTTATCTCTACACTGACAGTAGCATCTTACCTCAGAGTGGCTTTAACAGCAAAAAGACAGAGGGTTTTGGGCTCGGCCATTGGCTATCAACTTGCTAGCCTAAAGACTTACACAGTTTTTCACCGCATGGACGATATATTCCTTTTCCATCGCTGAACTTCCTGAGCATGACAGCTCAGGAAGTTATTACATTCGATAATAGAGTTTAAACTTTTTACGGAAACTGCCGTTGTTATTGTTGTAAGTATTGAAAATTCGGAGCAGTATTTATTGTTTATGATTTCAATAACATTTTTATCATCATCGTATTATTTCAGTCCGTTAACGTTTACTGCTGCAAATGAACCTCATGAGCCTGATAAAAACGATCGCGAGGGAATAAGGAATATGTCAGTATCTTCAATTACACACTATGGATGACACTACATACTTGGCTATGCAGGCTCAAAAAAGCGACAGGTAAATACTATTTAAAATAATCGCAATGAAGCATAATAAGAACACCAATTTTTATGGAAATGAAAATGCGAACGAAAAGCCAACAAACGTGGTCAAAGTTGCAGGCGTTAAACCCGCCTGTTATAAGCTCATTAAAATTCTAAAATACCTTATTACTTCGTAAAATTTTGAAAGCCGAGCTATCTTCAATAACGAGTCAACAACCTACTTATAAAATATTCCGGGCACACAGCCTTAACAATCTTCCGGTATGCATTAATTTATCAAATAAAGACCTGGCATTACAACTTTTCACTTAACGATTTCATCAAAACAAATTGGATCTCATTTTATCAATTGTCAAAGTTTTAAAACTTAATCCACTTAAGGGCCCTTAAAGGGGAGTGCACAGTGCGCATGACGCTGCCCTAGCGGGAAACACCAAGGACATTAGGCGGACAGCCTTCGGAACGGGGGCACGCCCGAGTTCCCCGCGCCATTCAAATATGGAATACGCGCGCGAACGGTGGTGTAAGCCGAATGTAAACTTACAAAACTAACTCGAAAAATTCGAACATCTATAAAAATTGTGTCTAAAATTTTGACCAGAAAAATCTAGGAAAATGGAAAAAGTGCTACCGTGTGTTTGTTGTATTTAAAGATACGCTAAACAGTGTGAATTTATATTGTATGATGTGACTGAGTTTCGTTTTATTTTACTGTGAATTTAACCTCTAAATTATGTAATTATGAGATATTCTGATTACGTAAAAATGAAGTTTTTGGCGTTCATTGCGTTGTGTGGTGAGTAGACAAGTGAATATTTTCTAAATTAATTTTACTGTAAGTTGTAATATTTTAATATTCAAATTACGAACAGTCACAAATTTAAATAATTTTACAAAATATGAAACCTAATCTAAACAATAAAAATAATCAAAATGCTTTCCAAAGTGTAATAAAAGCTTTACTAAAATACGAAAATGTGACACAAAAACCAACTGCGTATGACCCAAGATAATGTTGGCTACACATTTTTCTGGCCGCAACTATAAACTACCCCTAAGTTATCATAATTATCCACCCACCTAACCCCTAGCCCATTGCCAATAACGTGGCGTGAGATTTATGATTATACCCACAATAAACGACCCAAAGTTTTAGTAGGGGTCCCGATGCCCGGCTGCTAAACCCGCCGCCAATACTACCCATATTTACTATTATAAAATATTTCTAAAATACACCCCGTTTGGACGTAAATCAACCAACGGAATAGTCCACACCAAGGGAACATGAAAGGTTAGAGGTTGGTCTCGTTAGTATGTGTACCGTAAAGGGTGCTGAACAGATTTCGCCTTTGAATTCCTCGTTTTCGGACGGAGTTTGGAATCAGCGGTCGGGTCAAAAGGAATATTGAAATTAAAAGTCGAGAATGGAGGAAACGTATTCGTTATTGTGGTGGAGTTACCATTATAACTTTGGAGTCCTTGTGGGTGTTTTGGTTCTCTGTGCGTTTTATTTTAGTACTTTAAGTAGAGCCAAAAAAAAAATCCTTATTATCGGTATAGGACACTATCTATTGCGCTATAGTGCATATGTATAGTTTGATAATGTCGTCGTGTAGTATGGAGCGTTTAAATGATTGTTTTCTTACAGATAATTCGGTGTAGAAAGACACGTTCTATAGCATTATAGTGGATAAATATGGTTTGATATGTCGTCGTGTAGTATATAATTATGTCGTAATGCTCTATAAATATTGGGTACCCCTGATATATAAGACTTCTGCAAAAAGTCTACTTATCATTGGCTCAATCGATTCTTACATACTGTTTGCCATGCTGGGGTGGGACAACAAAAATTACATTTTTGGAATTTGAGAGGGTGCAGCGTTCTCTGCTTAAGGTTATCTTAAACCCTATAGATTCCCAACCCAAAGCCTTTACTTAGGTAAAGGCTTTGGGTACAGATAGGAGGTCAGAGGTTAGCCTCTGACCTCCTATCTGTAAGGAAACTTTACCTATTCCATCTTATCCTGAGAAAACACAAATCCCTTCCGTATGATCCCACAAAGCCGAGTATTAGTAACAGGAGAAGCTACTTAGTCGCTTCAACTGTCCCAGTCAGATCTGTTTTTGCTAAGAGGCAGTATGAAAGGCGATCTTCCCGCTTATACAACCTTCTGAATAAAGAGTTACACATCTATCCTCTGAAACTCCGTGACTGTAAACTAGCTGTGACTGATTGGCTTAAGAATAAAACCTACGACGACACTGAGACTTTGGTGTATCATCGCTTCCATAATCTATCCTATAATTACTAGGATCGCGGTATCGAAATTGTTAGTGGAGGAAGCTGTGCCTGGCTTCTTCAAACTCAAACTCAAAGCATTTATTTCAATTAAACCATTACAGGCACTTTTGAGTTGTCAAAATTAAGTAGTCGGTCAGTTGGTCAGAAAGTTGAAGCTAGTTGCCCATTCCAAAGCGTAGATCTTCCGATCCCAAGACATTGTCGTAGGGCTAACCTAACCTAAACTGATACCTCAAAACTTAAAAAAATAAACAACTTAAACTAACTCGTATACACGATGCAAACTCACATTATTACACACATACACACAAACACAAGTGCGCTCCTTTTTGTATTTTCTTTTTACAATTATTTTTTTTTAATTTTGATTTTTTGTTTTTGTTTTTCAATTGAATACCCGTTATCATGTTAAGAGGAAGAGCGGAGTCACCTAACTCAAACATATCCTTGCTTAAAAGGTGATCTCCAATTCATGTGTGTAAAACATTTTATGTAATTGCAATAAACATTTTTATTCTTCATTAATAAACTATATTATTGTTGTTACAGTGATATTGATCATTATTATTATAAAATCTTTTACAATTCATAAACATGACCAATCCAATTAGCATTTTCTTTGTTAGATTATCTATACAAATAAGTAAAATTTAAGTGTCTATTTGTAATGTCTAAATAACAGCTTTTTACTAAATGCATTATAACAGTAATATTATAGGAACGGTACTTATAACAAAGAACAATTAAAAAAAATCTATCTGTCTCTGTTCGGGAGATAAAATGCGAACCAGCTGGACCAATTTTGATGAAATTTGGTATAGGGATACTTGAAACCCTGGTACCCATACGCGTTTTATCAACATACGACGCGGGCGAAGCCGCCGGTGGAAGCTAGCCATACATATAATAAAACAAAAGTACAATCTTAATTAGATTTTTTTTTACTAGCCGGTAATGTCCCACAGCTGGGCAAAGGCCTCCCGACGCTCTTTCCACCTCTCTCTGTCCAGAGCTGCCAAGGGGCTTTATGAAAGGAATCCAGGTCATCCCGTCATCTCCGTCTGGGCCTGCCGCGATATCGTTTGCCATTAAGTGGGACCCACTGGGTCGAAAGTTTGGCCCATTGATCGTCTGACTTGCGGCAGCTGTGTCCAGCCCAATTCCATTTAAGCGTGGCAGCTTTCCGAGTGACATCAGTTATTTCAGTAAAGGAACGGATTGCTGTATTCTTAACCCGGTCCACAAGTTTAATACCTAGAATACTCCGTTGCATAGCTCTCTGGAACGAAGTACTATTAATTACATATTTCAAAAAGTACTACATTATAGTAAACAAATTTTGCAAGAATATTCCATGTTTCATTAACTAATTAAGTCATAATACTTATTTATCATAGCCAAAAGTAAGAAGCGCAAGTCAGTTGATAATGAACTACAAGATGACAAGAATTCACTTTGTCATCGTCCGAGGACAAAGTTATAAGATTATATATAAAAGCAAAGTTGTATATAATCATTATACCTAGAGGGCTTCCTATTGGGTGTTCGGAAATACTTAGATGAAGCAATTTAATACTGTTATTTAGATAGATCCACGTGTTTGTTGTCCCTATGGGCTTAGAAAAACTTTTATGTAGGTAGCTTTCATCTTTTCTCGACTTATGTGTATATTAAGTTATACTTATTTTTATTATCCGTACAGCTGTTTGCTATTTATAACAGTTTTGGCTTTATAAGTAGTCAAAAAATATACCTTATTAACCGACTTCAAAAAAGGAGGAGGTTGTCAAATCGACGGTCTGTTTTTTTTTTGTGTTTGTTACGCGATTACTCCGCCAATTGTGGACCGATTTTCAAAATTCTTTTTTTGTTCGAAAGGAGATACTTCTGAAGTGGTCCCATAGTCACCAAGTCAGGATCTGATGATTAGATCCTGGAGAAATCTAAGGAACTCTTCAAATATTATAGGCACACCTATAGCGATTTGGGTATTTTTTT
Source organism: Amphipoea lucens (assembly GCA_947508005.1). Lineage (NCBI taxonomy): Eukaryota > Metazoa > Arthropoda > Insecta > Lepidoptera > Noctuidae > Amphipoea > Amphipoea lucens. The sequence goes on along the minus strand of OX382358.1, from coordinate 14,692,311 downwards.
ATAGTAACTCGTGCATTTGCTCTCGGAAAACCCCATTTCCTGAAGTGGAACTGATGAGAAAGACCAGAGATGGCCACCGGAACTACTCAATAATATCTAAGCATTTCACGGGTTGCGATTCGATTACTTTAATATGGTTGCTAAGCAATTTATGCTCGCCACGATGTGAATGGTGATATGGAGCTGATGGTGGACCAGGAGAACTCCTCAACAACTAACTTCCCTGCATCGGGAAAAGCAATATTTTGTAAAAGGCGATGAGCATGTTGACACTAGGCTATTGTAACTTAGATAAATTATAAGCAGACCTACTAAAAATCGTGAAATAAAAACTTTTTAACAAAAATACAACCGACTTCCAAAAGAAACACTACAAAGTGAAAAATAACTTTAATTTCGGAAGTCGGTGGCAAAAAACGTAAATACAAAACCAAAGACACCGACTTCCAAAATTAAAGTTATTTTTCACTTTGAAGTCGATTGTATTTTTGTTAAAAAGTTTTTATGCTTTTGTGATGATTTATTTTTGTGTACAAATGAAACTCATTTCTTCGTAATAGGCTAAGAATAAGCAGTCTTCGAACGTTAAAATTTGAATTGACATCCTGCTTCCAAAATTCAAACAGGCACGACGAACGTGAATAGACGCCTTTCTTTACAAAACCATGGAGTGGTTTATTGCTTTAAGATTTAGACACGTATTTTCAACCTTCAGTGCTAGTAAAACTCCCAGAGCAATTTCTTCTACAATTAGATTAATGGAGCACAATAGTGGAGACGTCAGATTTAATTCAACTCAAAGCGATACATTATGTCAGATTGCATTGTTGTTCTTTAACGTTTGTTGCCTGGCAATTTGTTCGTTCGTAAGTTTTTGTGTTTGATTTACAGTTTGTCTTTTTATTTATTGTATTAGTCTGGTAATATTGAAATGAAGGCATAAAAATCTTAGATCAAGTGTGTAAGCGACGTATCTCGCATAAAAACTTCTTGCTATAGACTATTTTCTTAATCTGTCAAGCTCCGCTAATGAGACACAATTGATTTTCTATTGTTTCGTCGCCGATCGGCGAACCGCGCCGCTTGACTGGTTAAATGACAAATACTTTTTGTTTTCTTTTTAATTAGCCGTCAAATTGATGTGCATTTTTTATGTTTTTCTGTTATTTTTGCTAATTAAAGTTATTTATTTATTTACGTTTTACATCCGTTATTAATTTAAGTGTAAAAAAAATGCGGATGTACAAGAAAAAGGCCGTTTCACTGCGAAAACAATTTGTTGTGCTTACCCATCCATCAGAAATACGTCAAGATTATGAAAGCGACATTTACAGGTCACATGCAGTTATATGACCCGTAAATGTTATCTACAGTCGATATCAAAGTGATTGCGTATCTACTAAGTTGAAGATTTAATTAATGAAGACTTGATAATTGTTATAATAACTGAATGCTAGTTATTTTTATTTATCGTTTCTTTTTCTTGTCGATTATTTTAATTGTAGGATGGAACAACGAACAGCTACACCAAACTGTTTTATGAATATTTTCATTAACTTTATTGGCTAGTATAAGTTATGTACGTAGTCTTTTATGATAAAAATAGCATTGAAGCCAACACTGCTGTATGAAATACCTTCACTATGGAACTTTTTAGTATAAAACACTTTCAGAATTAATATTCTTTTGCATTATTGCGTAAGTCTGAAGACTCGTAGACTGTTTTTCCCTCGAAATTTTCTAGTTCAGCTTGAAAATATGCAATGAAGAATGTTACAGAGCGTGTAATAAGGAAAGCTGTAGTTTTATGAAGACTGTGATCTCTGCTTTCAGAATGGAGCTTCATTTTTCAGTAAATTTTTAAAGCTCCGTTTTTAAAACTCGCGTTTACGAACGACGACTTTAGCGTCGACTCTGTTTACTGTGTCTTTGTGTAGGTAACTACCGGTTTGATTTACTTACACAACTTTATTTTGTTTTTTTTTAAACCTAATTTATTCTTTTGCTATGGCTTTCGCGATTGGGTAGACGGATGTGCAATGATGGCTATTTATGGCGTTAGAGCATTTATCTACTATGTTATACATAATTTTCCAATTTGAATTGCTTTTGATGCCCATCATCAAAATCTGTCTAGCCTTTTCCCAACTGTATTGGGGTCAGCTTCCAGTCTAACTTAATGCAGTTCAGTACCGGTATTTTGCATGGAGCGACTGCCTAATCTGATCTTTGCTACTCAGATATTGGGTAATACGATACCCCTTGGAGAGTGGGTGCTTTCCAACACACGTAGGGGTCTTGCTATGAAAAATGTGTTTCCAATTAATTTAAATTATTTCTGTGTGTAAAGTATGGAGTGATTGGATGTTTTTGAGTTTTGTTTTGAAACGTTTGTTTGTTTTGTTGAATTGTTTAACCAAGCTCAAAGTTATTAAAACGCGTGAAAACGATCGGGAGAGGAAAGAGATCTTCTCGATGTCATAACGTATATTTATTGGAGATTTAAGTTATTATAAGAGTAGCTAAAAAATGTAAGTAGGTACAACTTTTTTACTTAAATGTTGGTTCTGATGTGTTAGATCACTGGTTAGAATAAGTCCACAAACGATAATATTAATAAATGATTCTTTTATTTCGATTTTTCAATCGATAGATAATTTTTATTCGTGGAATAAAATTTTGCATCTGACAGATTTTGTATGGAAAAACTGTCAAAAATTCAAAATTAAACCTCGGATAAATTGTCTGGCGGTGGAAAAATCAGCCCTAAGTCATCATAATCAGCCAATAATGTTCTCACTGCTAGCTGGGACTCAGGCCTCCTCTCTGTGAGTGCGAGTGGGCCATACACCACCGCACGGGCACTGTGCGGGTTGGTGGATGTCACATGCCTGGGAGTGTTACAAAAATAAAAAAAAATACAAAATGTTTATTGCAGAAACTTTTGCAGTAAATCTTACATAGGGACCTACTTTTAAGTTAAAGATACCTGTGCTAGGGGCCCCGCTCTTTAATGATAAATTATAAAATGGTAAAAATGCTGTACCGAAAGAAAATAGAATTTAAACTATAAAATATAAATAAAATCTAAATTAAACAAGATAAGACTTGAACTATAACAAAAAAAAAAAAAGAAAAATGTGATGTGTGTGTCCTAGGACATGCCTAATATGCCATAAATTAAATATGGAATATTGTTTTCTTTTTCTATTTATAATTTACTATCTAATTGTAACAGTGTAAATATATATTTATATACAGTGGCCTCTAAAATTAGTTAATGCCAAATTATGATTTAAAATTAAATAATTATCAGGTACTCCTAAGGGATTGCTAGATTTTATAAAGATAAGTCGATGGTAGTTAAATTTGTCAATAACAACGTCATAGCAGATCAAACATTCAGATCACTAGAATTTTAAATCATAATGTGGTATATAAATGTAACCAGTTGAATAAAATAATATTATGACAGTGTATAAAACACAAAATATTATTATAAAACAACATAATTTTATGAAAATAAACCAGCAGGGTAATTGCATATAGCACTAAAAATGATAATGTCTTTCATTTCGACATTTCAACAACATTAATTGCGTTATTTACGTTGTTGAGCAGACGAATTTTTTATTAGCAATTTCCTTCAGTGTTTCGGATTTTTATTGAAAGAGAGCTACGCATGTTATGGTTGATTTGTAATTGTTACGTATTCTTTGACACAAGCAACTTGGAAGAATCTCTTAAGAGCCAGTAAATGACTATATAACTATGGGTCGGTACATATCTGACGGAAAATGCGTCGCGTATTATCGGCCGCGTAACGCCAGAACAGAGAATTACTTGGAGAAACATCGAGCTTACTTGGAGAAACATCGACGTAACTGCTACTTTATTTTTTTACGTCTTTGCTTTCCTAGCATAAATACGCTTTCTAAGTGATTTGTCATATTTAACTAATTTTTGGGAAAAAATACATTTGCGTCGATGTTTCTCCAAATGAGCGATATGATAAAACATTCAACCTTTCACACTCAACCCATGATGCGTTAGTGCGTCGAGCGAATAACTAAACGCAATCGAAGTTACGCCCGACGCATGTTCCATCAGATATGTACCGACCCTATGACTAACTACAAAACTCATTAGTATGTTATCACTTTTGCGCCCGCCGAGAGTAAGAACCCCTGGTTAATTTTTGCTGGTTTTTAAACAAGGGGTGATCCCATGATCAGACGAATACCATATGTCACTTCCCTTGTTCCCTCAATGCAGTTGACCCTCTTTTATGAATAACGAATATTGTTTTTAAGGTTAGAATTGTCAATGTCATCGCTCTCTGGTTTCTAGGGGTGAAAACAATGTAATTTTATTTGTAAACACAAGTAATTTTTATTATTTTAGCTTTCGTAACTGATTGAATTTACGATAATAATCTATGACTGGCTAGTTGATTGATAGTAGACAGTTTAATCAAGCACTATTTGGAGTACCTATACCTGGTAGCGAGCCAAGACTATTGCTCTTAGATTTAATACATCTCTACACAATGTCCAATCAATCAAAAAAGTAGGCCCCCTACTTGTTTGATTGATTAGACACAGGTCATCTTAAGTTTTTTTGATTAATGCGAATACATAAAAAATAATGTTTTGCGTTATTTTATTATGTTGTTATAGGGTAACAAAACTCAAAAATGGATGAATCGCGACTGTACCTAATTATTTTAATCATAATTAGGTACCTACTTCTACACGCTATTATTTATCAGTATATTTGCCTAGTGTCTTCAGTATTTGTTGCCAAAAATAAAAATAAACAGAAAATATAAATAAAATTAGGCAAAACGGCCGCACCGGTCGACCATTCAGGTTAAGCTACGCTTGCCGCGGTTGTTCCGCTGATGAGTGACCTTTGCTTACCAAGACCTCTCCGCTCGGCTGTCATTTGTGGATTTTTGACAGTCGTTACGGGTTGTCAGAAGCTCGAAAGTCTGACAACCAGTCTTAGTCAGAGGTCAGATAAGCAGTCGCTCCTTGTAAAATACTGGTAGGTACTCAACTGCGTCCAGTTAGACTAAAAGCCGACTCCATGATAGTTGGGAAAAGGGTCGGCAGAAGATGATGAGGCATAGTGTTATTGGGTGATAGCAGTGGACTCGCCCGGAAATAAACATAACTGGCGAATATCCCCTACTTATTCCTTCGGAGAGAAAAGGCGTGATCTTATGTTATAATCAAAATATCATCACGATACACACGTAATGACTATTTATAACATGTTGGTAGGCAGTAGATAACAATATCGAACATGAGAAAAATAACACAAAAACGAATTACGTGTTCATGAGCGCGGAGCGTGTTTTTATCGTGTTTTGTTTTTCAGTCCAGACCGTCACAGGTTTAAGGTTAAAATAATATTTCGTTTATTTTGGAAGTGTCAAATTCGTCATCTTTAGTAATAGACCCAGTGGTAACGGCCGCGACATACGAATTGTATAGGTCGTAGATTCGAATCCAGTCAGGCGCTTTACTTTGTGTAAATTATTTCATCACCACTGCTCTCAAAACGGTGAAGGAAAACATCGTGAGGAAACCTGTGTGTCCTAAAACCAAAAATTAGAAGACATGTGACATATAAGTACCAATCCGCACTGCGCCCGCGTGGTGGATTCCGGCCCACTCTCTCACCCTGAGAGGAGGCCTGTGTCTCAGCAGTGGGAACATTATAGGCTGATGTTATGTATGAGCTGCGTATTAATTGGTAAACACAGTTGCGCAACAAATCTCTTTCGTCGTATCGATGGCACAACAGTCATTTAGATTTTGTTGGCCCAATACTTCGCCATTTCCACGGCATCATCGGTGGCAGCGCAGAGGTTAGTATGGCTGCAGTTTTGGGACACAGGGCAGGATAATAGGTGTGTTGGGGGAAACGTAGCTGGCAACATGGAATGTAATGTGTATCGCTGCTATTTTCCGTATTCACGATAAACAAAAGAACATCGCGCAACATCAATATTATTTATTTTAGGAGTGTTCTAATCGCCATTTTTATCAAATAATCAAAACGATTAAAGTTGCACGACCAATGCTTCAAATGTTTTGTGTTGTGGGATACAAAAAAAAATATACGTGTCGAATTGAGAACCTCCTCCGTTTTTTCGTCGGTTAAAAAGGTGATAGCGACATGAAATGTTGCAGGCAAAATAGAAAGTAGCAGTGTTTCTGGAAGCATAGCCACTTTTGTTTAGATATTTTGCTAGGGTAGCGAATTAGGAAAGTGATGAAATGGGAAGTAGCCATGCTATCGTATTCATGGTAAAACAAAAGAACATCCTGCAACGTCAAATGTAGCTGGCAACAATGTTGCGCTACATTCTTTCCAATGAATACGGTCTGAATAAAATAGTAGATATACATTTGTGAAATAGGAAATATAACCAATTCATTACACTTCACAAACGGATAGCTTTGGTGAACAATTTATTCTGAAGTAAAAGTTTCTGAGTTTATCTTTCTGACATTGATGAAGGAATACGTCGCAAGGAAACCTGGGCTTACAGCTACGTAATATAAGTTTAAAATCGCCTACCAGTCTTGAACAAGCGTGATGACCAATGCTTGTACGCACGGCTACATGTCAAGCTATACATAACCAGTATAAGCTGGCTTCTAATTGTAAGAAAAACGTATACAATACGAGGTTAGCTACAACTGGAAATGTATAGCTTGATGTGTAGCCGTGTGTACGGTCAGCATCAAAAGTTGATTAACACTTCAGTTTTTTTAATCTTAGTTATTGAGCAAAATATTTGTTCAAAATTGCAGCAGAAGAATTGTTTTTAGAATATATACTCTTGTCTATTATAAAGCTAAAAATCAGTTTATTGAAATAAGTTGTTGTCAATTTAATAACATGTAAAAATGATAGTGTTAATCGACTTTTTATGCTGACTGTACCTACTCTGTATGAGAAGAGATGAGAAGAGGTCTTTGCCTTGACGTGCGACAGTAAAAAGCTGGTATTAAATATTATTATTAAAGTTCGTGAAAACATCACGGAACGAAACTCGTTTCGATACCTACTAATGTGCCTAACTCGTATTAATATTTCAACACTACATTGGTACGAGTTGTAATAGGGAGTTACAAGTTACAATTAGTTAATTATTTAAGGGCTGATTCGCATAACTTTGGCAAATATGTACTATGTACCTATGTATCTGAGTTATAACACGTAACTTTAATGCGCGCTGGCTTCTATTTTGACGTTTATTAAATTATGTGTATATTATTATGTCCTACTTTTTCCTTATGTGGGGCTTACGAGGATTTACTCGTATGGGGTAGTGATAAAAATAAATAGCGGTGGAAGGCCATTAAAATACACGCGTCTGACTGTGTTGGTCAGATCAAGATATTTTTTTTACTTCTGATGTACAATAATCTTAAAATAATATACTCGTATTTTAACCATAGAGCAGCTTCATGCTTATTAAAAATAAATACCATTTTGTTTGGTAATAATTGTATGTTAGGTTACCTACATACCTTTAACGAAATATCAAGGACCATCATAAAATAAACATAACTAAGCCTTACCAGAACATATTTGAAAACCTTCTCCAAAAGTGGAATTCTCAAAGAGCAAAGCAAACGTAACTCTGAGAGGCATAAAAAGGTTTTGCCTTAACGCGAGGCAGCTCTCCGTGCGATATTTGGAGCAAAGTAAAGCCATCGGAAAACTACCGCGGCATACTTACAATAGGTATGTATGTGTATCATGGGTGCTCCGACGTATCAAATTGTGCGGACAAAACATACTCAGCCAAGTGAATAACAACAACCACAATACCACAAAAAGAAAACGGTCGGTATCAGTAAAATTGGGCGTAATTCATCACGGCTTCAAAGTCTTTGGGGTTTCCGGACGGATTAGATGTAAGAGGGTTATTGTGGACGTAATTACAAAGGCGTGGTATTTTAATCCCGTCAAAGCCTGGAACTTGAAACAACATCCGTGACAAGTTCGTTAACGTCTTAAATTAATTTTCGTTTAAAATTTGTCAATGGCGACGAAATTAAACGAAGTTTGTCGTTTCTTGACAACCGGGATGGCTGGCTCGCGGCCAGACGTTATTTTATACGGAACTTTATTCTTTGTCTACGCGGACGCGGCAACATGCTTGTGAATGCGACTACAATGAAAATATAATAAATTTAAAGTTACTGACACACGACTGAAGCGTCGAATTCAGGGAAATCCAATTAAAATTTATATAGAACCCTTATCTTCTAGCAAGAATTAATTAAGAGCCACAATTTATTGCTTTTATCATTGAATTACATACTTTCAATATTCGATTATTAAATGGAGCTGAAAAAACTTGAAAAATATAGGTACAGCCTGCCTATATCGTGCAGTGTGCCTGTTTGATGTTCCGTCTTTATTCGATGTTTAAAATAAAAGTGTTGGTACGTCTCAGGCGACCGTTTAATGAAACAGGCGTTTCATTATACGCGCTTTTCACAAGGGAGTAGGTACGAAGATTGCGTAAAAAAGAAATGGTATCTTTTTATATATAACCGGATACTCATTGACAGCGGGTGGCCGCTACCCGGCGATTGCATGGGAAATTGTTAATTCTATTGGAGCGAAACACATAGGAAGCGTACCACCGCGCACGCTGCGCCTTGGCACCCTTCCAGCCAACGATTGTGCTTTACTATGGCGATTATTTTCACTGGTGCACTATTCAAACTGCTTCGGAATACGACTGAATAGACACGAAAGAATTTTCGTGTGCAACGACCGACTGTAATGACCGTTTATTCTTTGAAACACGCTCGGTGGAAATCCGTAAATAGGTATAAAGTACCGGTGCGACGTTCAAGTTACCCTTTTGAAATGTTTACAATTGTTATTTTACGAGCGACTGAGCGAAAAAAATATTCGAATTCCGCGTTCTTCGAAGATTTATTTTGGGGGAAATGGGGGATCAAATCTGAATTTCCGTTATTGAGTAAATACATAGGTATTTTCAGTTTTTTTAACAATTATCATAACCTCACGTCTGAATTCTGAGGGGCAATTCTCGTAATTTTAAGAACGTTCACAGTCTGATCTCAGTCTCAATCTGTCAAAAATACCTCTAATTTCCCTACATTTTGACAAGTTTTTGTCATTTGTTTGTCGCCGAGATGAGACTGCGACTAGATTTTGAACGTTTTAAATTACGAGAATTGGCCTTCAGGTCAGGCGTAAATAATTGCATATCCGAAATACACCTTCGCCAGTTATGCCTAAGTCCTACATATAATAGGGGGCGAGCCTATTGCCATCAACTAAAACTCTTGGCTGCTACTGAGAAATTCCAGATGAAAAAAACATCTGGAATTCTGGGTTCGATTCCTAGGTCGGGCAAAGTATTATTGCACTGTACCTTTATGTTAACTGGATGTGCCTTACAGGCGTTGCACGGGTGGATACCGGAATTGGTCTTTTAAGAGGAACCGAGACCACCGCTATGTGCTGATGGTGATCACCGGGGTGGTTTTAGTGCGCCAAAAATCCTACACTCCTCGACTTCCCTCCCCGGAGGTCGGGTGCCTTTATAAGGTTTCCCCCCGAAAAAAAAAAAGATTGTCCCTGCGTAGAGTTTTTCATTTAACGTTGACCTAGTTAAATATTAACTAGTATTTTACAAAAAGCCAATAACTATAATTAACTATAATTAACTATAATTAACCTTCTAAAGTTCTATACAGTACCTATATTATTACGCCCGTTTTTCGTTGCCTTGGATCCTAAAAAACTTACCAGTTGAGTTTCCCATACAAACTTCAAATAACCCTTTCCGCCCTATATTGGGGGTTGTTTGAAAAACTTTTGTAACACGCCTTTCATTGTTTTGAAAAGTATTTTGACCAACTTTTAAGTTAAACCACGGGAAACACGGAAAAACCATTGATGGTTGAAACGCTTTTCCTTGAAAACTCTGTTGCTCAATATCCAAGTGGTTTGTTCTGAACTTACATGAATTAATAGTTCAATCATGTGGGCTATAATACAGCCACTACCAGGATGGTTCAGCCAAATAGCAGCTTGACGCATTAGCCTGGATGGAGCATCGTGCCAAGCGGCTCATTGAAGATAAATCCTTGCTAGGAGCCAAATTAGATAGCCTCAAATGCTAACATAAAGTTGGTGGCCGTTAGAGTCTCGTAGAACAAATTTTGGAGAGCCTGCGACATTCATTATCCCTTTTCCAGCGTCCATACGCAAGAGCGGCGGGGTTATTGCGCAACTCACATAAAATGGCAATCAATCGCAATGTCTTTCATTCTGACGTCCATTGCTTCATAGGTTTGAAAACTTCTTCAACTCAACAACGTAAATTACGCAATGAACATGGCTGAACTGTCAAAGTGATCAATTGCCGTTTTGTGTTTGTTACGAAATTACCCCGCTGGTTTTGATTTTATTGTAAGTAACATTTTATACCGGTGTCACAAAACATTTTTAAAGGCATATATGTATACAGACGCCAGCACATCAAGCTACTACAATCTGTCAAATTTCTTAAATAGATTTTCAACTTTATCGCTGAAGCGTATGGTTCAAAGTGGATTGGGAAAATTTGACAGTTTCGGGTAGCTTGATGTGCTGGCACTGTACAAAAATTACCATTAATTCATTCTGCTTACGAATCTCGACCAAAACATTAAAACAAGAATCAGCATGTATACGAATCATTTAACAATATGCCAGAGCATATTATGAATGAACAGATTTTTCCAGAATAATATTTTTATTCTCAACGGGGTTACATAAAGCCGAATAAGAGAATGCTGTACTAATGAAGTACCTATCTATAGAAAAACAATTACGACTCAGCGGGCAGGGATAGATGATTACATAAAATATTTTATATATATTATATTTTGCGTTACGACAGGGTTCTCCTGCGTAGTTATAGGAAAACGATTATATGATTTTTCTATCCCAATTTGAATACATTCTACGTTGGACTTATATAAGGTATGGATTTTTGGCTAATTATTTATTAGTTGATTTACACAAATTTAGACGCCCGAAGCGGGCGAACCGTCATTTTTAAATAATATAATTTTTTCTTAACTTCATTGCATAAAATTCAAAATGTGCCAATTCGTGCGACTTACCTATAGAAAAAATAATATTAACTAAAAGTAACGTATGGCCCATTTAGGGCGAGTGAATTCGTGCGAATCGACAAATTTTTGCAAAATTTTTAAGCAGTATTTACACTTAAAACATAACACGAAGGAAATAAATCAAACAAGTATCTACGAACGAAGGCTAAATTAAAATGATATAATACTGTGTTAGATGACCGGGAAAATATTGAATATTAATAGTCTCACAAAGAGCCGTTATTGTTTACTGTTGTTTTATTAAACTCTTCAGAAACCTCTCGGTATAAAAGGAAAAAAATATGCCTAGCGTTTTTGCTTTTCCACATAGGTACCTCGCATAATCACTCTATAATGTTTCCACTGCTGGGACACGGGCCGCCTCTTTCTGTGAGTAGGCCATAATCCATCACGCGGGTCCAGTGCGAGGTGGTGGATCATGTCACGCATATCTACGAATTTTTGGTTCTAGGACATGCCGATTTCCTCACGATTTATTTCTTCACCGTTTTGAGATAGGTACGTAATTATATGAACATAAATAAGACACGTAAGATGTTACAAACAATGGCCAATGTTAACGTCAAAATAAAAAGAAAAAATAGACAGGCCCATCGAAAAACTCGCAGCCTCGTTCTTTTGTTTTGTCCCGTACATGGTTGGCACGTACTTAGCTCTGGATCGTTACGTCATCACAACAAAGACTGGAATGGCAACAGAGTACCGTCAAACAAGGTATTCGGTATACAGGCAACTAACTTGCAACTCTTTGAGTCAAAAAACAAATGTGTTCAATGTTGTGAGTGTCCTAAGTATTCAATTCTTTTACATCGTTCTTTTAAGTATGTCATAAGCTTAAGAACTTTAAAAAGTTATTATTCAGTCAATAAGACTAGCTATCAACGATTTTCTCACTTAAGAAACGTTGAACTGATTGTAGGTCCCGTGTAAGTTAAAAGAGACCCATTTTTATAGTTGATCGCTGGCTGTTCACATCGACGGCGAGTACTCTTTTGTCGCCGCGAAAAGAGCTATCAAAGAGAGTACTCGCTCAGCGTAACTTACTTGGCGGGTAGAATACTCGCCGAGACTGACGCTAGGTTCATACGCATACCAAGTAATCGCTCCTCGCTATCGCGCACTCTCTGTTGTTGCTAGATCTACAAATTGCCTGTGTATCAAAACAACTTGTTTGACTGTACAGCTTTGTGGACAAAAACCAACAATGATGGATCGTGTTTGCGACACAATAATCTTATGTATACATACTTACTTTTGCTAGCAAAGTATCGTTATTATGCTATGTCTTCGTGCAGCCTTGAAGACAGGATAAGCTGAGCTCGAAAGAGAAACAATTTGTTTTCTTCAGATACATGGGTGGTGTTGGTAAAGCCATTGTATTTCTTTGCTTGTCGATGTGACAGAGTAATTTCCACGTATTTATACGAAGGCTTTTTATGGCCTCTATAAATACAACTTGTCCTTGAAATTGAAATAGAGGATATTAGACAAAATAATTTCTTTTATGTATTTGATGTCTTTAGATTTTTTATGGACAAGGGTAAGAGAGCAGTGGTAGTTCAGTGGTAACCGAGTTGTAGGTCGGGGTTCGAACCCAAGTAAGCACTTTACTTTGTGTAAATTATTCCATCACTATTGCTCTCAAAACTGTGAAGTAAAACATCGTGTGGAAACCGGCATGTCCTAGATCCTAAAATGAGAAGATATGTAATATTTACCAACCCGAACTGGGCCCGCGTGGCGGATTACGGCCCACTCTCTCTCACCGAGAGGAGGCCTGTGTCCCAGCAGTGGGAACATTATAGGCTGATTATGATGAAGGGTAACATTTTTTTATGAGAAGAAACTCTGAGCTATTGTAAGATTGTCATCCGATTGTCACGTAAACACAACTTAATATAAAAGAGACAAAATATCTCTATACATACAGGGTGGCAGATTCAGCACATGATTTTAGAAAATTTTAGTAGGTTATAAAATAAAACACCTAAGTATACCTACGCGGTCAAAATCTATGGAACAACAGCTAGTTTTTTTATAATAAACTACGAAAAATTTCAAATGATCCTAGAGGCCAATTCCCACAGTTAAAAACGTTCAGAATCTAGTCGCAATCTCATCTCAGCGACAATCAAAGTCAAAAACTTGGCAAAAATGTAGAGAAAATAGAGGTATTGACGGCAGATTGAGACGGAGATCAAACTGTGAATGTTCTTAAAATTATGAGGATTGCTCCTCAGCATTAAAATTATTGTAGTGAATTCATGATAACGGGTTGCGCGTTGATGTACCTACCACCCTGTATTGTATCCCATATAATGTTTCTCTAAACAGTACGTAACGGACATTGTGCTACTGTTCTCGTACATTATATTGTTGTCAACAGGTTTCAGCACATAACCATACACAATGATAATTATGAAGATGAATTCATATTATGTATTCATATGGACTTAAAGTAAAATAGAAATTTTTTATATCTATACTTTATTAATATTATAAATTCGAAAGTAACTCTATCTGTCTGTATGTTACCTTTTCACGCCTAAACCACTAAACGGATTTAGATGAAATTTGGCAGAGAGATAGATTGCATCCTGGGGAAGGACATAGGATAGTTTTTATCCCATAAATCATCCTTTAAGGGGATGAAAGGTGGTGTGGAAGTTTGTATGGGGAATCAATAACCGCTGAACCGATTTAGATGAAATTTGGTATGGAGATAGTTTGAGTTCTCAGGAAGGATATAGAGTAGTTTTTATTCCCGTAATTATCCCTTAAGGGTGTAAAAAGGGGGTGGAGATTTATAAAGGGAAACAATAAAAAAGGACTATAATACTTTTATCGCGGGTGAAACCGCGGGGCACAGCTAGTTACATATATTGTAAAACATTTTCATTTATATCCTCACTTAGAACTTCCAAAGTAAATCAATCACAGCCGAAAGATAAAACATGAATACTAAAATAAAAAATTGTTAGCGATAAAATTCAGAAGACAGATGTTTCTGAGATGTAGTCCTAAAACTACGGTTAGTCCCACGGGTCGAGAGAGGAATGAAACTTCTGTCCTAAAATTAAATTAATTAGTTCCTTACATATCCCGTTTACATATCCCGTATTCTCACTTGTGTTTACAAGAAAATACTTGTAATTTTTTGCTATTGATAAAACATAAAGCTTTTTATAAACCAATTCATTTAATAATTCTGAGTAAGATTTTCAGAATCATTACCTTTCTTCAAACGAATTTACTTTGAATGCTGCTATGAGCAAAACAGAAATGCGATGATATCTTTGGCCTTGATAAAAACTTTTATTCGCCTTCTACGACACAGAGGAAAAAGGGTTTGGCAAATTTGTTGCCCACGAGGACGCTCTGGTTGCTTATGCTTTCGTAATGGCACAAAAAATATGGGAATACCTCATTACACTTTCAATTACAGTCCAAAGGATTTTGAAGAAAATTGCTAATCTACTGCTTCATATTTTCATTATTACGTGAATAACGCAATTAATGTTGTTGAATTGTTAAAATGATTGACATTGCCATTCAATCTGCCTAGCCTTTTCCCAACTTTGTTGGGATTAGCTTCCATTCTAACCAGAAGCAGATGAATACCAGTACTTTACATGGAGCGACTGCCTATCTGACCTCCACAACCCAGTTACCGGGTAACACGATAAGTACGATAAGACTGGTGGTCAGGCTTTCGGGTTTCTGATGATCCGTACCGACTGTCAAAAATCCAAGAATGCCAGGCGGGACCAACGACCTAACGTGCTATCTTAGGCACGGAGGTGTCACGGTAAGTAAAGATGGTCCGATCCATGGACCGGCTTAACCTGATCGATCAACCCATGCGGCTGTTATTACTTAGCCACGAGCTCCTCAAGCCATTGTAAGTGAATAAGTTACGCAATTATACCCAGTTCAGTCAGGTTGTAGTGGAACTGCCCTGATTATGCTGGACGTAGGTACATTTTAGTACTGCTACTCGTAGAAACTACGAGTATTTTGTACAGGATAAAGTCTCAACCAGGAGTTCCACATAGTCTGCTAACAAATTATAACTTCCTCCCACTTAATATCTTTATAATTGTCATGCTGACATGAAAATTAAGGCGAAACATGCACATTATATTGGCTGTTCACCAAGAACATTTTTTATGGAAACTATTTGGCAGCCTAGCGGGTTATAATGAACAGTTGATGCTTTACTTGTATGCGAGAGAGGCCGGCTACTGATAGGTAATACTAGCTACTTATTGGGAACATAATCAGTATTGGTAGTGCTGATAGAACGTTGGTTATGTAAGTAGTGTTGGGTACCTTGGTCAAATGAAAGAAAGAAAGAAAAATATTTTGTTTGGGTCACGTACGGGAAATACGAACAGTAAAAAACCGGCCAAGTGCGAGTCGGACTCGCCCATGAAGGGTTCCGTAGCAGCAAGTAACATAATATATAACAAAAAATTAAACCTCCGAAAAAACTGAAAAGCAAAAAATAATAAACTTTTTTTATTTAACCTTAATAAATAAGTTCTTAAACTAATGCAAGTATACCTAAGTAATTTAGAGTCGGCGCCAAACAAGCAAATTAATATCGTTGCGAGTGCGGAGAGCGCATTTTTTGTTTGAAATGTTAATGTTTATCGTTATAGATTTCACGTTGCTTATTTCTTTAAATTTAAGGTAATTTAGTAATCTTTGTTCATTGATTGTTTGGCGCCGACTCAAAATTCCTTAGGTATACTTGCATTAGTTTAAGAACTTATTTATTAAGGTTAAATAAAAAAAGTTTATTATTTTTTGCTTTTCAGTTTTTTCGGAGGTTTAATTTTTTGTTAAAAAGTTTTTATTTTATAATTTTTTGAGGCTATAATTTACTAATTACTACATGCTTAATGTTTGATTACTTTTAAAATACCTACCTTACTTTAGACATTAACTGTTATAATCCTACTTTAACTATTATTTTTTGTGTAATATAATACTAAATAATATAATGTAATACTTAAAAAAAACAGGCTTTATATTATACCAACATAGATAGGCCTTTTATTATTTTAATTGTAATACACAGCTCAGCATTAAAATCTGTGAATGAACAATAAATCACCCCTATTTTCCCACCCTTAGGGTAGGATTTTTTTTTCCAAATTTACATGGGACCAACTTCGAAGTATGTCCTATCCAACAAAAGAAGAATTATCAAAATCGGACTACTCTGTAAAAAGTTAAGCGTGGTCATACATTACAATCAGTGAGTGAACAATCAATCATCCCCTGTTTTCTAACCCTTAGGGTTGGAATTTTTTTTCCAAATTTATATGGGACCAACTTCAGGGTATACCCTTTCTAATAAAAAAAGAATGATCAAAATCGGACTGCTCTGCAAAAAGTTATGCGTGATCATACATAAAAAAAAAAAAAAAAAAAAAAAATATACGCGTCGAATTGAGAACCTCCTCCGTTTTTTTTCGTCGGTCAAAAAGTTCTTGTAGTTCGTTGTAACTTTGTGAAAGGTAAATTGCGGTTTTCGATTTATGACGTATTAAAAAAAACTACTTACTAGATCTCGTTCAAACCAATTTTCGGTGGAAGTTTACATGGTAATGTACATTATATATATTTTTTTAATTTTATCATTCTCTTATTTTAGAAGTTAGAGGGGGGGGGACACACATTTTACCACTTTGGAAGTGTCTCTTGCGCAAACTATTCAGTTCAGAAAAAAATGATATTAGAAACCTCAATATCATTTTTGAAGACCTATCCATAGATACCCCACACGTACAGGTTTGATGAAAAAAAATTTTTGGAGTTTCAGTTGTAAGTATGGGGAACCCCAAAATTTATTGTTTTTTTCTATTTTTGTGTAAAAATCTTACTGCGGTTCACAGAATACATCTACTTACCAAGTTTCAACAGTATAGTTCTTATAGTTTCGGAAAAAAGTGGCTGTGACATACGGACGGACGGACAGACAGACAGACATGACGAATCCATAAGGGTTCCGTTTTTTGCCATTTGGCTACGGAACCCTAAAAAGGAGCATTTCAAATTAACATAGTTCCATTAAAAACAACCAAAAAGGCTAGGCCACCTACGGATATCTATAAATCCCACTGGGGGATTCAAAATAATAAAATATAGAAATAAAATGTTACTGTTAGCCTGTATCATCCCACTGCTGGGCAAAGGCCTCTCTTCCCGTGACTTCCAGCTCTTTCGATCTGTGGGACTGGGGTAACCACGTCTGCCGTATGCACAATGAGCTGTGGGCCAAAATAATCACCACGTGGAGCCTTGACACAGCTAAAAAGCGTCGCGGCAGACTCCGTAGGAGATGCCGGGAGAAGCTGGACAAAACAAACGACCAGTGGTCCACTTTAGTCCTAGATCGAAATAAAATGTAGTTTAGAAAATGTAAAAATAAATATAAACCATAATTATACAGGGTGTTACGGAAAGGGTATATCAATACAAACGGGTTGAAAAGTGTATCTGGGCTAGAATCTCTGTACAAAATTTCAGCTCAAAAGCATTAACTTTGAAAATGCTTAATATTTTTTTATTTCGACATCACGGCGCTGCACTGGCGCGCGGCGGCGTGATGTGCGTGTACTAGGCGCACAGACACACTACAGATAATGGATAATTACCCTCGTAGTGCGGTGACACGTTTGTTATGATTTCAATTTAATAAACTATCGAAATAAAAAAATATTAAGCATTTTCAAAGTTAATGCTTTTGAGCTGAAATTTTGTACAGAGATTCTAAACCAGATACACTCTTCAACCCGTTTGTATTGAATACCCTTTCCGTAACACCCTGTATACAATATACAATACAAAGCTTACTAGAATATCTCGCTACCGATTTCTGGGCCGACCTCCTCGGCGCCGTCCATCTTCAGGCACTAATCATTGAAAGTAATTAATAGTAATATTAAAACTGATTGTTTACGAAATTACTGATGCGCTTCTTTCTTGATAGCCCGACTGATCGAGAAATATTATGCTATGTTATAATTTCATTTTATTTTATTTACCAATCGGTACAATTCATATATTATTATTTTACATTTTCTGAAAACGCTAAAGCAAAGACCTCCATTTATTCCTCTCAATTTAGAAAATATGTGTATTAGAATTCAGGAGATCGGGTTGACGGTATTCAATACACTATTAAATTTTATGGTGCAGTTCCGTTATTTGGAATTTAACAGCGTTATATACTGGACATGGTTATGCGAGGTTTCTGTTAGCATAGGAGAGCTTCCGATATCGATATTCGCGCTTTGGCGAGTTTCATTTGTGCCCTGGAAACCGCACGTACAATGCGTTTTTGCAGCAGATACGTGCTTTGTAGTCGGTGTCAGAAATGATAGAAACATGTAACACCATCTAGGTGTATGCAGTGGTTATTTCGAGAGTGGGAGTCGTATCTTTTTGTTTATCTCTCAAGTCTTCAAGTTGCACAAAATAAATTAATAAAAATGATTTTTAACCGACTTCTAAAAAGGAGGAGGTTCTCAATTCGGATGTTTTTTACTATCCATATTTAACATTAACGTGCAAAATTTATGAAGAAACCAAAATAATGAACATTAGACAGTTGTATATCTACAATACTTGCATTTTCATTCGTAAGGCACTTAACAAAAGTATACAGACTAACTTATCGTTTACTAAAGTAAAACAAGTAACCCAACGTAGCAGTCGTCGAGCTAGTTTTCTGATTTTACCGAAGATGAGAACTAAGTTTGGCAAAAAAATGTTAACTTTTGAAGGAGCACAATTATATAACAAAATACCCTCGTGTATAAAAATGTTGCACTCATTCAATGCATTCAAAACTCAATTAGCTGCTTATTTAATCACAAATAATAATAATAATAATCTTTATTTCCAGTTTAACAATTTACATTTATCACTTAATCTATCAACCATTTACTGTCTTGTAAATTGTAGGTTTATACAGAGTTATAAACCTCTGACACCCAAGCTAAGATTGAACTTGTGTTATGGGTGTCAGGGCTCTCAAGTTAATACAGGTAGACAAATAACAAATAACACTCTTCCTACAAGCTGAATGCATTCGATGGGTGTATCATAATATTGCTACTGTGACGTCTGTGACGAACTTTATATAATTTATATTTTAAGCATTGTTCTCATGTAAGTGACTTTGTGTCTTTTTGAGAATAAATATCTTTAAACTTTATCAGTAGTATCTTCATCCATATCATTCGCTTGCCTTTATCCAAATTTATTTGGGGTCGGCGCAGCATGGCTTCTTCCACATTTCTCCATAGTCGACATCTCAGTGGTAAATCAACCCCTATCTACCCACCATTTTTTTTTTTTTGGTTGGGAAATCATCAAATAACTTCTCCCGCTCTGGGCGGAGCGAGAGGGCGTTTCAGACTTTTACTGACTAAAACCCACACGTATTCCTTCAGTTGCCTGTGCCGGGGCCACGGTATCTGTTTCGAACAACCCGCGACCCCGGCAGGCTTCGGTCCTGGTAGACCCCGTCAGTTAGTGCTGACATCTCTTTGAGGCGCGCGTGGAACACAACGCGCCGTCGACCCGGGCCTGGTCCTTACCGGACGGCGAGCTGCCCATTGCTCCCCGTCCGCAAGCCCGCGCCTACGGTGGCCGGGAATCGGCTATCGATTTCCGACGATCTACCCACCATCGTTTCTTTTTTTACTGTAATTTTATTTTACAGACCAGTCTACTATATGTAAAAAAAAGTGTGTGTGTGTGCTTATTATTGTTTCATACACACTTCCCAATTGAGAATAAAGATTTCTTCATTCATCAATCTTAATAGGTCCCTACCTATCATTTTATTAACAAGTGGTGTTTCTTTTCCAATAAGATATTTGCGTTGTGGATTTCCTATATCCTGTGTCATAATCCAATAAATCTCCTCCACATCGTCGTAGCTTGCAAAATAGATGGTTTTCCCATCAGATATTTTAGTATATACACAATATACTTATAGGGGGACGTGTTTGGTTGGATACAATAACATGATCCGGAACGTGTCACGAATATACACAGAGTGAGAACGATGTGAGAAAACAAGTGACCATACTTGTTACATTAATATACGGAACAATGAATCTTATTTTGAGGTTGCTTCATGATCTACAGCTACGTGAAACATTAAAGGATTTTTTTCTTTTGTCTTTGTTTTATTACATTCCTCTTCGTAATTGAAAATACTTCACTACGTTCCTTTAATTTATAAAATATTTTCTGGTTACAGAATTTATTTTCTTCTTATTTCATCGGAAACTCGTTTTGAATCAAGCAGTTAACTTGATAATACGTTTCAATGTATAATACTATGGACAAGGAAAAAAAGTCGAAATTAAAACGCGGCGACCTCGATCCTTATTAGCAAGAGACCGACTAGAGTGAAAAAGATAATGCCGCGCTCATGGTAGATAATACGTTTATGTTCGAGTTCAAGTGGCTCCCGTTTTTTAGGTAAAAGAAAAATACAGACATAATTGAGTATTTAAATTCAGCTACCAACATAAAATACAATATAATTCCAATGCTAAATTCTTGAAAAAAAAAAAAACCATATTGATAGTGTCTTCTTTTTAACCGACTTCAAAAAAAGGAGGAGGTTATCAATTCGACTGTATTTTTTTTTTTTTTTTTTTTTTTTTTTTTTTTTATGTTTGTTACCTCATAACTTGCGACTGGGTGAACCGATTTTCATGATTCTTTTTTTATTTGAAAGCTGGTGCTTCCCGTGTGGTCCCATTGTCACCATTTCAATATCTGATGATGGGATCTTAGAGAAATCGAGGGCAACCCTCAAATTTTATAGGCTCACTTATTGTTTTTCGCATGTTTTATGAAGTATCTTGTGTATTTGCGTATGGTTGTCACCATCTCAGGTAGCTGGGCTGATGATGGAAGGTACAACTCCTTAACAGTAAGAAGTTACTCGAACAGGAAAGGACTGTTTTAGTAAATTGTTTTGATGTTTGATAGGGCATTTGCCACATTTGGTCTCATGATCATCAAGTCATGATCTGATGCTGCAGTCAGGATAGTCTGCAGAGTACCTAACTCCTCGACAACTAACAGCAGATATATCGTGTTTAGGCTCATTGAAAAGGGCTCGATGTGTGGATAAACGTACTGTTAATGAGGAACACCGAAGTACATAAAGACCTGATGCTGAAGCCAGGAGCATCAGAAAAAGTATCAACCTTAAAATTACAGCACCGTAGTCGTGTTTGGGCTCATTTTAAACAGGACTAAATTTTAAGTTCAATGTAATGTTGACATAAGTCTGGCCTGATGCTGCAGCCAGGATTATCAGCATCTAGTCTAAAAGCATCAGGTCAAGATTTGATGATGGGATCCTGGAGAAATCGAAGGAACTCTTCAAATATTATAGGCACACCTATAGCGATTTGGGTATTTTTTATAGTAACTCGTGCATTTGCTCTCGGAAAGCACTATTTGGTGAAGTGGAACTGATGATGAAGACCACAGATGGCCATCGGAAGTACTCAATAATATCTAAGTATTTCACGGGTTGCGATTCGATTACTTTAATATGGTTGCTAAGCAATTTATGCTCGTCACAATGTGAATGGTGATATGGAGCTGATGGTGGACCTGGAGAACTCCTCAACAATTAACTTCCCTGCATCGGGAAAAGCAATATTTTGTTTGTAAAAGGCGATAATCACTAGGCTATTGTAACTTAGATAAATTATAAGCAGACCCACTAAAAAGCGTGAAATAAAAACTTTTTAAGAAAAAAAAAAACCGACTTCCAAAAAAACACTACAAAGTGAAAAATAACTTTATTTCGGAAGTCGGTGGCAAAAAACTAAAATACAGATCCAAAGACACCGACTTCCGAAATAAAGTTATTTTTCACTTTGTAGTGTTTTTTTGGAAGTCGGTTTTTTTTTTTCTTAAAAAGTTTTTGTTTAAAAAAAAAGTCCGTTTTGTCTGAAAGCTGCGATCGAGACTCGTGATTCAAACTAAAAGAATGCTTTGCCAAATACCGAGATATGTTTCACTAAATTGTAGATAGATAGCGTTGAATTTCCATTATTTGCATTCCGTATGGAGGCGGCAATGCAAAGTCGATATGCGTCTTCAAACGATGTGGTTTATGTAGAAATGGTTTGAAGAGGTCGGAACTGAAATGCATTGAACAATATTGGTTTCTCCATGTTCTATATTGCCTTAGAATTTAAATAATAGGCAACCTCACCCTTTCTGCCTTGTAAAATTTCTACATTTATATTTGCAATTTCCATTGGTGTTCATAATAAAGAGAATTCTATCTCTCTATATACCTCACAACGTGAAGTAGGGATTCGTGATTTTCAGTGCTCGTAACTTTTTAGTTAAGTATGATGAAATCTTATCAAAATATATGTCTATTGAAAGTCAGATTAAGCTGAAAGTTTCAGTTTTAATAACAACGAAAACGAAAAAGTTTTGTCAAAAACATCGCTATTCACCCAAACCAGACCAGAAATCCGAAATTCCGTTAGGTAATTTTCACCTATACATAATTACCTATATTTATGCAAATTACAAACAAATTACGCTTCGTACCACGCTAAAGTTAACAGGAACAAAAGGTAATAAGTAGGGTACGGACCTATCGTAGTAAAAACCTATTAATATTAATGGGCTATCTGCGCAAAGGTCTGACTAAACTTATCAGCTTGGGACGCTTCTAGTGACGTAATCACCATTCTGGTTCAACGCTCTGGTGATCACACACATGAGGTTTTGCGGTGAACTGTACTGTGGTGAGGACAGATTAAGTTTATAATGATAAATTGCGTAATTGTGTGTAATTTATTTTTTTACTACGTAATTTATGAAAACTTAAATTTTATAATCCCATTATTAACTTTCTGTGTTGGTGTTTTTCATACCCTTAAAATTGAGTGAACAATTTTGTCAAACACCGCTTAGTTTAGGTAGGTATTTACTCTCACTTTGCTCTGGTGATCACACACATGAGGTTTTGCGGTGAACTGTATTGTGATAAGGAGAGATTATAAAGGTAATGATTATAAATTGTGTAGCGAAGAGGGTTTAATTATTTTATTTACCATCTGAAAAACTTTAATATTCTAATCCCAAAATATTTTTTTGTCTTCGTCATTTTCGTACCCATAAAATTAAATGAACCATTTTGTCAAACACCACTTAGTTATTACACTTACCTATAGGTCTGTATTTTTTTCGATATATATAAATGTTTGTTACTATTAATATAACGCTTATAAATAAAAGGGAGTTGAGACCTTGGTTAAGTTTCTCAAATGCTTCTCTGTATGCAGTTCAACGGAACATTTTTGGAACAGTCTCTATTAATAAAATATGAATCATGTGCCGGGTCCGAGCCGAGAGTCGGGCCACGGATGAAGCACGTATGCATAACGCTACTTAAACATAAGGACGAGTAAGTTTACGCTTTTCCTAACCCGGTCCGTATTTCGGACGAGCTTTGGTCGTCCCCATATTCGATTGTATGCTTTAAGGTACACTAGAGCATTTTCATGTAATGTAACGTTCCTGCGAATGCTCGACGCTGCGTTCGGCGTAATGTTTACGGCGAGTGAGCATTTACTTGCAAAATTTCTTTCTACCTTGAGTTCATTGTTGATGATTGTGCTTTCTTGATCACTCGTGCCTTTTCTCGATAAAATGTTACTCCAATATGCTTGTTGTTTTTTAAAATTAGGTTATACAAAACATCGAGCGTCGTGTTCGAAATGCGGTTTGATAAAATTTATAAAACGGCGAATGCTCGATGTTCTGTTACAAGTAAATGCTCTAGTCTATGCTCACCTCAAGGTTAAAATGTGGTATCAATAATGGTCCACTTTTGTCTTGAATACGATTCAACGTAAGCTTAAGACTGCTCAAACAGGAGCCCAATGTAATTAATTTAATTAAACATTAAAATTATTTTTAATTGTATGAAGGATGACTTGTATATCCGTTGTTTGTTTCTGCTCCCATTTCTGTTTAAATAGAGCTTTGTGTTTTATTACCATTACATAAGAGCTAAAACCAAGTAAAATAATAAAATATTATCCAACTTAACCGGTGAATGTTTGTCCTCGACAAGTATCCGGTAATTTTTTTGGACATCCAGGATACGTAGCAACATCATCTAATAATATTGTCCAATATCCTTGTCATACCGAGTGTGCTATTAGAAGAAGAAAACATGGCGACAATTGACAGCAAGACATTCAAGTAATTTCATAAGTGTTTCTATTCTATTTTTGGGAAAATAAAAATAAACAAAAATAGGACACTATCGGGCAGAGAAACAATAGTAAACCAGTTTTATATTTTTGAAACAAAAGGCAATCCAACTAACAAGTTGACATAGTTTTTAGTTCTATTGTGTTGTAGTTGCTCTGAATTTTAGGTAGCAATGGGGCAAAGCTACGTTTTCTTATGAAAGCGGTTCCGTCATATTATTATTATAACGGTCGTCATGAAAATCTGTAATTTTCACAAGTATTTGACATTAAGGTATTTAACATAATACACAATAATATACAGCGTGGCGCTTTAATGGCGACATTAATTAAACACACGTATGTATACGGTTTCGCGTTTTCGTCGTACAAATTTGACAACTGTTAATGAAAAAGAAAAACATGGGGACACAGTATATATCCTTCTTATTCAGTTTATGAAACATCTTTTAAATTGGTCCAATATTGGAGGAGGAAATAGGCGAGAACCAGCTTACCCGTGTGTTAAATTAATGTCGCCATTGTAGCGCCACGTTGTATACAAAAACAATAGGTTTCGTGGCGAGGATAAAGTTTCGTAAAATTGTATACTTTTTGGTGCGCATCCCAGTTGACGGACGTCACACGGTTAATGTCAAAAAGGCGCGTCGAATATTTTCTACAATGTTCTAGAAGCTTCGACTCGCCCTCATTGGCCGAGCGGGAACGAGAGGCGTTTCCGCCAGGAGCGCGCAGATCGTGGCGGAAGCGGTTGGAAATAGTTTCGCGTTATAGGTGTCAATAAACACTATGTATTTGGACAGCCGTTACTGAGTGACGTGACCATTGTCAGAATTCTTAGGAAATAAAAGCTTAAGGTATACCTTTATCCTGTTGATCCTTCGGAGTAGGCAGCTAGATGAACCATAAGCAACTATGTCATCGATGGTCCATAGTGGACATCTCTGTTGTTTTCTTAAATTGTATCGTTTCATAAATCCTTAACAGCCTATTGGATTTGGGTGAAGTAATTAATATTCCATGACCTTGTGAAGGCCGCATGAATCCGCTGGATGCGGGAAGCACAGAACAGGTCAAAGTGGAGGTGCTTGGGGGAGGCCTTTGTCCAGAACTGGACGTCTTTCGGCTCAAATGATGATTATGATGATGAATAAATATCAGAGGGGCAATTCTGGTAATTTTAAGAACGTTCACAGTCTGATCTCAATCTGTCAAAAATACCTCAAATTTCCCTACATTTTGACATTTGTTTGTCGCCGAGATGACACTTCGACTAGATTTTGAACGTTTTAAATTAAGAGAATTGGCCTTCTGAACCTTTAGTTAATAGAATCAGGTCAATCTTAAATGTTCGATAGAATTCACAAATAACGATACTGTATCAAACAGGTCGGTCCAAGTCAACATCGTCATATCTCCCCATACACCCACACATTATCCCTAACATTAAGGGCAGGCTATCGCTCCTACAAACAATATAGGCCCAGCAATAGCCCTTAAAACTCCTCATCCTTACCTATTCAACGTATAGAAGATTAATTAAACTATTAATCCCGTAAAGTATAGCTTACGCGTTAATCGGTAGCCAATGAAACCGCGGCATTCTTTAGCCCAGTACTTTGGATACGTCGATCTATTACTGGAAGGTTCCCAACCTTTCCGTCCATTACGTAGCACTACGTAATTACTTGGGACCGTGTAAAATACAGCTTTTGCTGCCTTTGACGAGTCCAGTCACACATGAACGCAGGAATTGGCAATTCTTGCTAATGGAACGATATGTGCGCAGGAGAAAGGTAGCTGTTATGTAATTCGTTTTGTTTACATTCGAATAGGTTCTGTGTAGCTAAATGTAATTAAAGGTTTGGTGTATGAATATTGGATTGTAAATAAATTCTGATATCGCTGAAAGAGATGTGTTTTTTTAGGGTTTCGTAGTCAACAAGGAACCCTTATAACGTAGTTTCGCCATGTAAATCCATCTGTCTGGCCGTGATTTAGCTCAGATACTCTTAGTACTAGGAAGCTGTCATTTGGCATGGGTATACCTACATATGGAGATAGAGAGCAGTGGTGGCCAAGTGGTAACGGCCCCGACTTACGGTCGTAGGTTCGAATCCTGACAGGCGCTTTACTTTGTCTAAATTATTTCTTCACCACTGCTCTCAAAACAGTAAAGGAAAACAACGTGAGGAAACTGGCATATCCTAGAACCAAAAATTCGAAGACATGTGACATCTGCCCACCCGCACTGGGCCCGCGTGGTGGATTACGGCCCACTCCCTCTCTCTGAAAAGAGGCCTGTGTCCCAGCAGTGGAAACATTACAGGCTGAGGCTGATTATGTATGTATGTATACCTACATATTAATCACGCCAACAACGTAGCAAAAAAAAACCTTAAAAAAAAGTCAGTGCAGAGGGGATTTTTTTTCTCGTTTATTTCATAGTGTGACGTGTCGTTGGAGGGGCTGTTCAATATTGCATCATAACTATTTTCGATTCCGGGAATCGTTTGCGAAATATTAAACTTTAAAGTGCTTATTTTTGTTAGAGCTTTACGACTTCTGTATTCAAAAACAACCATTAAGACAGCTTAATAGTTGTTTATAAATATTTTTGAAAAAATTCACGACCGTATTATGTATAACGAAGTTAAAAAGAAAACTATCACAGCTGGAACAGAGAACATGTTTTTTTAACTTCAATGTTAAGTTTGTTCTTGGGATAAATTCATCCCAACTGCGGAGCCCTTCATAGACACGTACTCGTACACGTACACGCGTACGCTCTGACACGTACTTGTCCGGCTTTTTTAAACTGAGACACACATTGCAATTAAGCATTCCAGCCTATTATTGCTTCAATGCAGGGTAAAGGCCTCTCATATATATAAAAAAAATATCAACTGACCCATAAAACGGCTGATTTTTGATCGCACCTTTCCGATAGATTGCAATAAAATTAAAAAAAAGGGATTCCTAAACCGATTCATTCCAGCCCCTTTAGAGCAATAAGCAAGGCACAGCACAAAGGGAATCTATTCCAAAAACCGTGTCGATATTTATTGTTTCGATTCGATGCCCATCTCTTTCCAATTCATTTTGAACCCAAATATGAACGTATAGTTTTCAGCAGCACTCTCCAATTTACCGATAAATTTACTTTATCAAAGCGTGTACGAATTTGTTATGTACTCACTTTGAAGTAATTTGAATTCAGCTTTGAATCGGCGGGAAAACTAAACTTGCGCTTAAAAAAATATAGCAATGGACTCTATACAGCGATTGCCTTCATGGCCGCCTATCCTTTGGGCTTGTTATCCACCAAAGTGAAGACGAGAGCAAAGTGCGGACGAGTAGAGGGTAGCATTGAAGT
Organism: Amphipoea lucens; assembly: GCA_947508005.1. Lineage (NCBI taxonomy): Eukaryota > Metazoa > Arthropoda > Insecta > Lepidoptera > Noctuidae > Amphipoea > Amphipoea lucens. The sequence continues at coordinate 14,664,433 of OX382358.1, read as the reverse complement.
GGGCAACGCGATTCCACTCTAAAAGCAGACAACTGTGAACAGATTATCTGTTTTCTATATCAAAATTGTCTGGAGAACAGTATGTGCCTCTCTTCGCCCGGATCATATTCACTGAACTTACACGAGATATTTTTGCTGTACTGTTTTTTTGGTTACCATTTTTATTCGATTGGGTTTTTTTCAGATAGTTTTATAATACAAGTTCATTGTTTAAATCCAAGGTGGCATCGTCATTTTCTTCTAGGTTACACAACGAAAAATCCATCTTCTCTATATCAACAAAATCACATAGCTAGCTTTACTGTATTTCCTTTCCAGAGCATGCATGAAAAGAAACTAGTAATTGGAATCTAAAAGGTAGCTCGACATCTAAAGGTGCCTACAGACGTCTCAATTTCACACCCAACCTCCGCGATTAATTGTGTAACGGATCATTGGACGCAGCATCTCGATATATGGACCCAACGGACGCGGACGTCCCGCCTTAAATCGATTCGAGCAGCCTCACGGACTCGCTGTGAAATCGAGACGTTTGAAAGCACTCTTAGTTGTAGATGCTGCATTATTTATTTCTCGACCTAAAATGTATTAGGTACATAGAGAGTTTCTTGGTTTGCTTTTTCCGAAAATATATTTTACATTCCTTTGGATTACATGGAAAAAAAAGTTAACATGTATTATTTCCGAGAAGTAATTAGCGATATCACAACAACAAAATACATATCGTCAAGTTTTTGTGTCTCTTGTCCTTGGTTCGACGAAGGGAGACACAAGGACAATATAAACGTAATGATGTGACAGTTAGTCGCTGGCTGAAAGCCAGGACTGGCGACAATACTCCTACATATATTTCCCCTGTCGATAACACTAGATGTAGCCGTTATTTTTTTTTCATGAAACGATACCGTTTGGCATAGAATCTGGTTGCGGAGTGACGGTGATCCGATTCCTCGTTTTTATTTTGCACTGCGTTTCATATTGTTTTGTAGAACACAATTTTATGTAGTTTTACATAAAAATATGTTTGAGTTTTGCATTTTACAGCCCTGTATAACTATCAGAAAACTAATATTTTTACGTGCAAGAGGAGCCTCTAGTCCTAGAATATTTTATGCTAGGAATATGGAACATAACAATGGTCTTTAAAGCTTTATGCTCACGGAACAGTTACTCATTCCTTATATTTTATGATGACAACAGACTCCATATTGTTTGGTAATAACTCACACCAATTCATCTACCTAAGTGAAAAACAACATGTCGTTAATGAAGAGGTATTTTGTAAGTAATGATAATGACTATGTTTTCCATCCATTCATTACTCGTATATTACTACCTCTATTTTTGTCTTCGCTTTTCGGGTTATTCTTGGTAGTTTGATATTATTTGGTTACGGAAACAGGAATCACTTTTTGGTAGATATTTTGATACTTAACCCCGCGTTTATATATACAGTTGTGATATCTACTTGTATTGATATGTGATACTTGTTTTCAACAAGTCTTATAAAAGACTACTTATCAAAAACATAATATTATGTCGTATATAGAATAAAACATGTATCATACAATGTATTGATGTTGTTTGAGACATGTTCTGTTAACTATTTTGTTCACGTTTTTGGACAAGGTTCCTTCAAGTTCTGTATACAACAAGTCTCTAAAACTTGTTTCATTTGATGTTTATCTATTTACATTTGTACGCCGTTGAGACAAAACATGACTGATTTAATTAAATGTAACATCTTGCATGCTATGTATGTATAGGTACTCATGTTTTGGACAAATAAATTATCATAACTTAGAACGACAACAGATAGACACAACATGTAGAATACAAGTTTTATAACATGTTTATTTTGTCTTAACGAAAAGAAAAACTTTTCTGACTCTTTTACCTACTTAACAAATAGCAACAGTACAGTAAATTATGTCATTCCAAGCTTAGCACACGTCACAGAAACACGTAAAAGAAAACACGTGTTTCTAAAACAAGATTAGCACAAATCAGATTGCTAATAGCATCATACTGCATTGGCATCACTAGAACGGGAAGCAATAGCAGTGCATTAACCTGTTTAATGCTTATCATATCGGACGTAAGTGGCATAAGGAAGTGGGTCACTGGCTGCACTACCCCGTCCAGGGTTAGAGCTGCGTGGCAATGGGCTATCGATACTGGAATGACATCTTATAGAGAACGATTATATCGATAGTTGCTGTCAGTTTTATCTTATGGCCGATTTCTAATGATTTACGGACGGTTATTGATGCGGTGCGTAGTTTTCCTAACCATTATGAGTTCGTTCAATAGTGAAAATATTTATTGACAAACTTCTGTTCAGAGAACAGGAACTTACGTGGACTTAAAACATAATTGGCAAAATGTGTATGCGTGAAACAAAGCGTTATATTATATTATACTAGCTGCGCTCCGCGGTTTCACCCTCGTAAATGTCGAACCCGTAAGAATATCGGGATAAAAAGTATCCTATATGTTAATCCAGGATGTCAGCTACCTCCATACAAAATTTTATCAAAATTGGTCTAGCCGTTTGAGCGTGAACAAGTAACAAACATAATAAACACAACTACAAAGACCCCCCTTCATCCCCACACACACTCACAAATTTTCGCCATTATACTCGTAATATTAGTGTGATTATGTTGGCTTTATTATTTTACAAGTAGGTAGGTAACTGGTACTTAATATTATGTCAATCTGCCTAGCCTTTTCCCAACTATGTTGGGGTCAGCTTCCAGTCTAACCGGATACAGCTGAATATCAGTATTTTACATGGAGCGACTGCCTATCAGACCTCCACAACCCAGTTACTGGGTAACACGATCTTAGGCACCTTTGATATGGTGCGGGATTGTCCGAAAGGGTTAGCGCTACCCCGGAACATAAAGGGCTAAGGAAGGAACACGGATGGGTTTTAGTCAGTAAGAGTCTGACACTCCCTTCGCTCCACCCAGAGCGGGAGGGGTCATTTGATGATTTCCCACCCATAAAAAAAAAAAAAAAAGGCAACTTTGATATACTGTTACTACTATTAAAAGACATCAATAACTGGCAGTTTAGTCGTTTATGCGGCCTACCCAAATGTCTTTGATATTGTTCGTCGAATCGTTCAACTACTTAAGTTCTGAGTTTAGCTGCACGATTACGATTAATTAATAAAATAATCTATATCTATCCCATGACTGCTAAAGACTGCAAAAAGGCAATAGTTCAATGGCTAAACCTGAAGACCTATGATGATATTGAATTGTTGCTGCAAGCATCGTCAATATGAGTTGAAAAGATACACGCACGCATGCACCCTCACACACCCTCACTCACCCACATACACACCCCCACCTACACACACACACGCATATTTTAGTTTATTATTATTATTATTTTTTAATTTTTTCCTTAAATTTTTTATTTTCTTTGGTATGTTTTGGTACACCACTTTTACCATTTATAATATGGCATTGAAGAGCGGGGCCTCCTAGCACAGGTATATCTTTACTTAAAAGGAGGTCCCTATGTAAGATCACTGTAAAAGTTGTACATGGTACTGAAATAAACTTTTTGTTTTTTTGTTGTTTTTGATTACTGACAAATGCGTGCACAGCCTAAACAGGTCCACTGAACCTGTGTGGTTCTTTCCTCAAAAGACCATTTCAGACATCAATCAACATGGTCTTCACATAATCTGACCAAGATTGTGTCTGGACTTTAAAAGAGACTGCGAATTGTATGTTTCAGAATTTCTTCTCAGAGCAGTCAGATAGGAAACGCCGACCTCATCTAGTTTTAAAAATATGATTAAAGTGTTTGTACAAACCTACTTACAGATATAAAATCATTTATTGATAGTTAAAGGTTCTCTACAAACAAATAAATTGTATTATTGTGCAAGGTAACATACAAACAATTCAATATCATGTTCATTTACAGGTTTATGTAAATTGAGGTGATATTTGTTTGCATAGGTGTCAATAATTATGTATATTTAATTTATTCCAGGCACTACACCTGGTGGTAAATAATTAATAGTATACATTAATTACCTACAGTAATTAAATGATGGGATGATGGGTGTTGTTTCGCAAACCTAAATACATATTTTGTTAAGAATTATATTGATGTTTTCTTTCCCTAGAATCAGTTCATAGACACGAAATATTGAGAAACTAATTATAAGAAGGCTTTATCTTTATTATATAAAAATAAAGATGAGACGTATTGGCGACTTGGCCATTACCTTTTCTTAAGCTTACGATAAAAAATGAAGAAAACAACCACCTAATAGTGACGAAATCCTGCACCCCAATCGCATAACACACCTTCACCACAATCTGAATAATTTTGAAGGATATTGCTAATCCATTGCTTCATATGTTCGAAAAAATTATCTGCTCAACGAAGTAAATAACGCAATGAATGTTGTAGAACTGTCCAAATGAAAGTCATTGCTACTGTTTGTGAAAACTGTACCTGAGTGTCAAATGTGCTATTTGAAAGTAACAATGTGCAAAACTACTCAGCTACAAAAAAGTTACCAGTATCAAACGACATACCATTTGATATGGCTATTAATATGTTCACGTACTGCCAAAATATTTGGCGTTGGATTCGTGGAATATGACATGCGAGAATTTTTAACGATTTACATCGTTCGTTTCTGCTAGGTCGCGCCGTTTTAATTTTTATCGAGGAAAAAGTAAAGTTAGTTTGGAAGCTGATTCCAATTTTTAATCCACCAATTTTATTTAATAGCAATTGTTTTGTGGGATGTAGGTAGGTGTAGGTACTGGCTGTGGAGTTTATTTTTTCCTTATTCCTGTTGAGTAGCCATTTTGTTAACCTTTTAACCGCTTACGTCGGATTAATCCGACAAATATTTTCGCGTCCATTCCGCCAGAGTCGTATATATACGACAAAATAACACAGCTCGTTTAATCTGTATTATTATTACATCATCACAGCTCGTTCCATCGGTATATATTTTTCGTTTTTTTTTTTTTTTGTCGGGCGCTGGGTGCACGATAACTGATATAAAGTCCGGCGGTTGAAAGGTTAATTGACCACGTAATTTTTAGGAATGCAGGAAAAGGAACGATTTTTACTCACACGTAGCAACCTAATATTTCAGCGTGAAAGATCTCGAGGATTAGCTTTCTACTAAAACATAATAACTTACTCGGTGCTTAGTTGAATTGTCTTCGGATTTTTACTCCGAAGAATTTGCGACTTACTTGTAGTAACCGTTCTAAGTTTTACCAACTCAAGATTTAAAAAAAACCATTCGGTGTCCATAGAGCACCCGCGTTTATTTCCAGCCAATAACTGCTAGCCCTTCCCATACATTTGTTTGACTGCATCGTTGTTCTAGTGGTTTCAAGTGCTAATGCTGAGAATGAGGTCCTGGGTTCGATCCCCTGGCTGAGCAAAGTGTTTCAGGGTTTTTTCATCAGCAATTTCTCAGAATCAGCCCGAAGTCTGGATTTGTGCCCGAATGAGGACTATTGGCTTTTCTCTATGGGACCTAAACAAAACTGGCGAAATGTGGGTGTCCATAAAACACCCGTGTTTTTTACGAGCCAGTAAGTGCTAGCCATACCCATACATTTGTTCAAAAGCTTTTAAATGGCACTGTAACACTTGATAGCGACCCGACAACGGTGACTGTAATATGGTGTTTGGATTTCGTGCTTGGGGTATAGATCATAGGATCTATACCCCAAGCACGAAATCCAAACATATATTATTATTAAGTATTCTGTCCAGTGCATAGGCACTGGACAGAATACTTGATTAGTATGCATTACTTACACGAGCCCTGCACGAGGCCTGTGTCCCAGCAGTGGGAACATTATAGGCTGATTATATGTTATGTGACTTACACGAGCGTGATCCTAACTCCACCGTGTTTTTGGAAAAAGTGATACATACGGGGTGTAAATAAAACCATAACAATGTCGTCACCTACACATTATATCCATCCAACTAAGTAGTGCAATGCACTAAAATAATTTCTATGTATAGCCTTTTATTTCGGTGTATAAAAATCGCTGTCGCAAAATATTGTGCTTATTGGTATCTACATGTACTGGAGTTGTAGGGGGAATTAGAAGTTAAAACATTTAAAGCTAGTTTTCGTGAAAAAAGGCAAAAACGAATTGGAACTCTGACCTTCAACAACTCCGTAACCAGAACCTTCTTAGCTATGGTCCGGTACAAAATGATCATCACAATGACACAAAGAACAAGTAACCCTCAACTTGGTTAAGCGTCTTTTTAAACCCGTTATTCAGTGTGGGGATTAGGCTATCACATTTATTAAAACCACGTATTCTACATAACGTATTTTAAACATACACAATAAAAATAATTAATAACAATAAACACTAGCCGGGGGCGGGGGACCCTTTTCTTTCAACAACATTAAACTGAATTTGTGATTATTTGGTAATCTATATAATTAAGGTGCTATAAAAATATCTGCCACGGCTTCAATGGGAGACAGTATTTTGTATATAAATTAAAGTAGTGAAGAAATTTTGTACCCCGAAATAGTGGTCTGTTCCCGTTAGTTAAATCAATTTGAGAAAATAAAGTAATTAAATAAACATTTACTCTATTCTGCATAACGTGGTTCACAAACTACGCGCGATGTGTCGCTTCGTCACATTTTGCGAAATGAAATGACGGTGCGGCAACAGCTAATTATTATGGGACGGTTTCATGCAACTAAATCAATTCTCTACTTATACGCACATTTTTTTGTATGAAAATAATTATGACATAAGATCAATAATGTATCTTTACTATTGTAATCTATATAGGGTGTTATGGAAAGGGTATATCAATACAAACGGGTTGAAGAGTGTATCTGGTCTAGAATCTCTGTACAAAATTTCAGCTCAAAAGCAGTAACTTTGAAAATGCTTAATATTTTTTTTACTTCGATAGTTTATTAAATTGAATTCATAACAAACATGTCACTGCACTACGAGGGTCATTATCCATTATCTGTAGTGTGTCTGTGCGCCTAGTGCACGCACATCACGCCGCCGCGCGCCAGTGCAGCGCCGTGATGTCGAAATAAAAAAATATTAAGCATTTTCAAAGTTAATGCTTTTGAGCTGAAATTTTGTACAGAGATTCTAGACCAGATACACTCTTCAACCCGTTTGTATTGATATACCCTTTCCGTAACACCCTGTATAAGTACAGAATACTATCTCCCATTGAAGCCGTGGCAGATATTTTTATAGCACCTATATTAAACGATGTCGAGTTAGGTACACCATTTATAACTCAAGAACGGCTGGTCCGATTTTTATGATTTTTAATTTGTTGGATTTGTCTCCGTCCCGAATAGCAGAATAACTATTTAAACATGGACAAAATTCACGAAAAAAAAATTATGAAGATAAATCATTTACTCACACATTCGTTCTTATTGATTCTGAGGCGGTACGAAGTTCGCCGGATCAGCTAGTAATATCATACAATTTGTGTTGATACCTTCGCCCCGCGCGTGTCTAGTGCCTTATTATCAAGAGTGGTTTATATCATGCCAATTTTTAAGCCATTTACTTTTTTGAAAAATTCAGTTCCTTATTGTAATGGACTGTATATTGGTTTCACTTATTCAAATAATACACTTGTTCGTAATATCCATGCTTAATCTTCTCGTTAATAACTTATTCAGGTGAACTTATTGATTACTGCTGACGATCTAAGACAAACTATAACTGTTAACAAACTATTGGCGAACTACAGATGAACCACGTCTGTTGACAAACTAAGACGAACTTAAACTCACTGGGCATAGCACCCCTTTATATACCCAATCAATGGTCTTTCCAGAAAGGTCTCAGACTTTTATAACATAATTAACAATTATTACGTAATCAAGGGTTTTTCTATAAAGTTATAAAAAGTACCCATATTCTTACATCATACTAAACAATATTACACAATCAATGACTAATTCTATTTGGAGGGCTCGGCGTCCGTTACATTTATCTTCTACTAATAATAAAGCCGAAGAGTTTCTTTGAACGCGCTAAACTCTGGAACTACCGCTCGTATTTGAAAAATTATTTTTGTATTTGATAGCTCAATTCTTGAGAAAGGCTATTTAACATCACACTATGACCCTACGGAGTCGAGCAAAAAGGAAAAAAGACAGAAAGAAAACTAAGCAAAAACGAAGTGATAGCGCGGGCAGGTAATGCTATGCGACGGGGTGGGTCGAAGAAATTTCTCGCGGACGGTAAAACGGTAAAATTGTTTATTTTATTATTTTAACAGACTGATAATAACTTTTAATAACCGCTGTACTGTTTAATGTGAAAACCTAATCACCACTCTATAGGCATCACCTTTTAAAAATAGCAACTAACAACAACACATATACTTCCATTAAACCCAATTAAAACTTCGCACACATGAGACCCAAATACATATTAATTAATTGAAAAACAGTGCTAATAAATAAAGGCTAATATAAAAACTAATTAGGTTAATACCAGAGCGTAAAGTATTGGTACTTATGTATTACATGTACTAGTTGTCGCGAAATTAGTTTATCAGCAAAGTCCCATAGGAAATGGCTATACGGATGTTCACACGCAAACAGGACAATAACTTTCTAGGAAACTTGATCGCACCTTTGTATTACGTCACTCAAAGGCGTTATGCCATGAAATTATAATCGAAAATGCTCCTTTGTGCTCACTAATTCCTTTAGCAGTTTCTTTAAAGGAACTACTGAGAATTTATGGATCAGTAGTTCCTTTGCAAAAGCTAAAGTCAAAGTCAAAGCATTTATTTCAAATAGGCACATAAAAGGCACTTTTGAACGTCAAAAATTACATTAAAAAAATAGAATTAATTCTAGTCGCCCATTCCAAAAGGTAGTCTTTGTATGGAGATGAATGGGTAATAAACTCCACCGTTACTCTTTTAAAATGTTTTACAATATTTTGCATAGATACATTAATTATATAATAATATGTGAGGACGATGCACCTAAAAATAAAAACTTTTTAACAAAAAAATTAAACCTCCGAAAAAACTGAAAAGCAAAAAATAAAAACCTTTTTTATTTTACCTTAATGAAAACGTTCTTAAACTAATGCAAGTATACCTAACTAATTTTGAGTCGGCGCCAAATAAGCAACTTAATATCGTTGCGAGTGGTCGTGCGGAGAGCGCATTTTTTTTTGGAATGTTAATATTTATTTATTTAAAAGAGTGTCCATGGAGTTTCTTGCCCGTTCTTCTCCATAGGTACCTACGCTTTGGAATGGGCAACTAGCTTCACTTTTTCTGACTGACTGACTTCTTGACAATTCAAAAGTGCCTGTAAATGGTTTAATTGAAATAAATGCTTTTGAGTTTGAGTTTATCGCTGGAGATTTCATGTTGCATTAATAATTTGATTTGGTTATTTCTTTAAATTTAAGGTAATTTAGTGATCTTTGTTCATTGATTGTTTGGCGCCGACTCAAAATTTCTTAGGTATACTTGCATTAGTTTAAGAACGTATTCATTAAGGTAAAATAAAAAAGGTTTTTATTTTTTGCTTTTCAGTTTTTTTTGGTTTAATTTTTTTGTTAAAAAGTTTTTATTTTATAATTTTTTGAGGCTGTAATTTACTAATTACTACATGCTTATTTTTTTTATTACTTTTAAAATAGCTACCTACCTTACTTTAGATATTAACTGTTATATAATCCTACTTTAACTATTATTTTTTGTATAATTAAATATTAAAAAAAAACAGGCTTTATATACCAACATAGATAGGCCTTTTATTTTAATTGTAACACACAGCTCAGCATTAAAATCTGTGAATGAACAATAAATCACCTCTATTTTCTCACCCTTAGGGTAAGATTTTTTTTTTCCAAATTTACATGGGACCAACTTCGAGGTACGTACTATCGAATAAAAACAGAATTATCAAAATCGGACTACTCTGTAAAAAGTTATGCGTGGTTATACATTACAATCAGTGAGTGAACAATCAATCATCCCCTGTTTTCCTACCCTTAGGGTTGGATTTTTTTTTCCAAATTTATATGAGACCAACTTCGGGGTATATCCTTTCTAATCAAAAAAGAATTATCAAAATCGGATTGCTCTATAAAAAGTTATGCGTGATCATACATAAAAAAAAAAAAAATACGCGTCGAATTGATAACCTCCTCCGTTTTTTCGTCGGTTTATAATGAAATTACTATACCACAATAGGTCCCTCCTGCAGAGAGGAGGCCTGTGTCCCAGCAGTGGGAACATTATAGGCTGATTATGACCACAATAGGTAAAGGAATTAAAAACGAAACCATGACATACAAATTAATTATCTAATAAAGGAGGCTGAGACTAGATACTTCCTTTAATAAACCATTCATCATTTAGGTAATTATTGCATTGCAAACCTGAAACCGACCTTTATATAATACCTGCATAATCTTTATCTAATCTGCATAAACTTGCGCCAAATAGAAATAGAAGGTGCAGTAACTGCTACACATACATTAAAAATTGTCATTTCCCAAATCTAAATTCTTGAAAAAGTCTTGAATAAGTCTTAGATAGTGCTGATAGCGCAAACTAAGTCATTGCCTCCAAGTAGATACGAATTATTTATTTATATATATACTTTATTGTACACCACAAAAATAGATACCTCACATAAAAAAAACATCAAACAGTAATAGTACATTATGATACATGTGTGCTATGTTGATCATTAAACTCGAGGCGGTATTATTCGCGCGAGCCGTAGGCGAGCGCGATAAGGTAGCCGAGAGTTTAAATTATCAATGCACACGCGTATCATACGACGTTTTTCAACACACTTGTGAGGAAAAAAACAGACTTGTATTGTTAAATATTAACTTGTATGGATAATGGCGAGCTGGGTTTGTCATTCCGCGCGCCGCGCTGGCGTGCGCGCGCAGGTTTACCCATAGAGTAAGTAATGGTCATTCCTAAAGGCACATACAAAACCGATAAACAGCCTATAGAAAAAATACAATAAACACAAAATAATGTTTTGACTGATCGTAGTGTTGTCGTATGTCAAATTGTAGTTAAGTTAGTATGGAATTAGAAAGTACTATTGGCATAGAGAAATATACATTAATTCAGTGAGAATCCGCAATAATAGAACACCAGTGGTCTTTCCCGTTTGGTTACGGGAGGGACGACGGAAAATTGTAAGGTGCATCCAGACAGAGCGAGGCATGCGCCGCAAGTGCTTTTTTTTGTATGTTAGATGCCTCAGCCTGAGGCAACCGTACATATAAAAAAATCATTTGCGGCACATGCCTCGCTATGTGTGGATGCACCCTAAGGTGATTGCGCAGTGGTAGACCGCGAAAATTATTTTCTTTTTAAGTTTTTTACAATTCGCAGGTCAGTATCAGGTTGTATCTTGATCAAAATGTATATTTATATAATAGATATGTATTTAAAGAATTATAGTCATTAGAATCATTAATATATATATATATTTAAGTTAGATTTGTTCCCTAAGAACTTTTCCATAAGAGATTTGTTCTTATGGAACAAATCTAACTTAGAAAGATGTATTTAATGATTCTAATGATTATAATTCTGTAAATACGTATCTGTCATAGTCGCGAATCATATTTTGATCAAGATACAACCTGACACTGACCTGAAAATTGCAAAAAACGTTAGAAAAATTTAATTTCGCGGGCTACAACTGCGCATTCATTAAGGTAAATAAATTTTAGTTCATCTTGGGACCAAGGACAATTCAGACTATTTAAAAAAAAAGTAAAATATGGCTCGCGGATTCTTTTTGGCATGAAGTCTCTTTGAAGAGATTAAAAAAAAACGCACTTCTCCGACCTCCGACTAGTAAATTAAATAGTTATCTGTGGAAATAAAGCACAAGTACCGTAACGTAAAGAAAAAGCACGCGTTTGTAATGCACTGCATTATGGATCTAAAAGCTGTGCAGTAAGAGCCATTTTACGAGCAAGTGTGTTGAAAAAAATATACAATGGGCGGCCTTATATTGCTTTCTGTGATCTCTTCCAGGCAACCTTGGAATGGACAGTGATTTTCCTGGACATAAAATGGGGCTGTCGTTGGTGCAACTATTATGTATACAATACACTAATATAATACACAGATATACACTTATCCAAAATAATAGATACATAAATACATACATATATCCTCCTTAGTAATAGACATTGTATAGCGTCTGTACCTTTAGTTACACAACGCTTTGTCTTCTTCTTTCGAAAGTCAAATTAAATTATTAATTATTGTGAATGTGAAGACTATGTGGGTCATTTCTTTTTTCTGTTTTCCTTTTAATCATGATCTGGCTGTTTGAGCAATTTATGCGGCTTACCCAAATGTCCTTTCTTTGGTATTGTTCGTCGAACTGTTGAGCTCCTCAAGTTCTGGGTTGAGCTCCACGATTTTTGACAAATACGTGCACTGACTGGACGGGACCACTCAATCTGTGTGGTTATTTCCTTAAAAGACAATTTTAGACACCAATTACATGGTCTTCACATGATCTGACCAAGATTATGTGAAAACCATGTACTCTGAGTTTGTACTCTGAGTTTGTTTCGGCCTTTCTTCTCAGAGTAGTCAGATAGGAAACGCTGACCTCATCTAGTTTAAAAAAAAATTGATTAATGTGTAAAGTGTTTGTATAAACCTACTTAAAAATAAATCATTTATCATTTATTTATATAAATCGGTACATTAATTAAGTCAATTAATTTACAACGTATGAAAGTAAAATTGTAATATTTATAACGTTATTCTTAGAGTAATTATTGGAAGAATTCAAAATTACGTTTTTCCTTGAATTACTTAAGTACTGGTAAAATTAATTTTCGTAAAATTTCTTATTCGTTTAAAACGTTCAAAGCGTATCAAGGTATTAATGTACTAGTCAATTTTATGAAAAACTTTATTGTACACTCGAGTTATTCTTATAATCCTTATATATTATAGCATATTATCAGCCTATATTGTTCCCACTGCTGGGACACAGGGACTGAGTGAGTGGGAGGGGTAGCACGGGCCCAGTACGGGTTGATAAATGTTACATGTCTTCGAATTTTTGGTTCTAGGATATGCCGGTTTCCTCACGATGTTTTCCTTCACCGTTTTGAGATCAGTTGTAATGAAAATCTAAAATCTAAATAAAAATCTTAAAAACCTTGCCTGCAATTAATTAAAGTTTTGTAAGTTTGTTATAGTGGAAATATAATATTCACATAAGTATGCACATAGTCACAAGGTTTAGACAAGAAGTGTCTAAGCCTTGTAGTTGATTGATCGTTTAATATCGTTATAATAATATCCAGACAACCTTTGAAAAGGCAGGAAAATTACAAAATCGTGAAAAGAAAAAAAACGTTGTAAAAAATATTTTCGAATAACATGCCAATTCTAATAACAATTTTGAACATTTTCAATCCTCGTCACCCGCAAATCGATTTATTATTTTGACAATCTCATCCCGGTAATGCGAAAATAAAATTTGTCAAATAAACCCTTGGGGATTGACAATGTTTCAACGAAAATTCAAAACGACGCTTCGGCATTAATAATAATACAAATGGCTTTAATAATTTTTGTCTCAGTGGATTAATAAAAACGTTAGTTCAACCAATGAAACAATTAAAGCAATGAATATTCAGTAGGAGAGAGTTCACTGGAAACTTTTGATATTTTGAATGCCAGCGTCGCGTCAGTCGGGGCGTCAATACGACGCGAAGCTCACTGCAAAGCAACTTAAGCAAATTACTTAGTTGGAACCCTCCTCCATAATTATTATTCAACCTTTATCCGACGCAAATCGAGTAAATTTGTTCCGAAATTACTTTTATTAAAAGCATTTCTTTCCCTTCGTCGAACCAAAGTGCTAAAGTAGAGTAAATGGACTGGAATTTCCGTTTCGGGAATAAATTATATGAGAATATTATAGTAAATAACTCTTTAAAGACGATAAATGATTATCCGTGAGAGTCGAGTTTTTTCGACAACGAAAAGGTTAGCTGAAACATTGTTATAACATTTTAGTAGAATCAAAGCTTTGATCTTGAATAGGATCCGTTGTACATATTACCTACTTATCCAAGCAAATATTCGTTGATTCATACAAAGGCATGAAAGTAGACATTGCTAGATATAATATGTATAACATAATCAGCCTATAATGTTCCCACTGCTGGGACATAGGCCTTTTCTCGATGAGAGGAAGTGGGCCGTAATCCACTACGCGGGCCCAGTGCGGGTTGGTGGATGTTACATGTCTTGAATTTGTGGTGAACATGAAATCGCAAAAAAAAATCAGTTGTTCCCTACATTTATGTTCGCATAACTCGTCAAAATGTAGGAAACTGCTGATTCATTTTGCGCGATTTCAGGTTTGGTCCCATAGTAACAGTTGTTCATAATGATAAGTACAATGACCCCTGAAGAAGTTATCCATTAATTACCGGACAACCTGTATATCACATAAACTTAGGTCTAAGATAACAAATTGTTCAAACTATTGTATGCCTAACATGGCGGAGCAGTGCAAACGCACACCAAAATAACTCAATAACAACTCTGCAACCACTGTCTCTACATAAAGATCTTTGACTTTGACTTAACACGATGGTAGAAAGCAAGCCATGAAAAAGAAAATGGTACTTAATATCATTCCAAGACAACAATGTAGTCATGACATTAGGGAAGACCGGGTACAGTTGTCTCACGGGTTGGTTGTCTCAGCGGCCATGACATGTTACAGAAAAATATTTATTAATGTTTAAACACTGAAAAACACAAACACTGAGAAACACTGTCCATTGACTTTTGAATGTCATTGTTAAACCAAGAAAATGGGCATTAAAATCTCAAAAGAAAATTCTTAACTAAAATAAGCGGAACCTTTAAGTCAGGTATATTAATTACATGCAAACATCGAGAGCCAGTGACAACTTCCAATGGTTAGACACCATGACAGGGGTCGTAGGGAAAAAGGGTCATTCAGATTTCTCTGAATGATTCAACCACAAACGGAGTACGGTCACATTCGTCACTTCAATTATAAAAGTTTAAGTCTTAGTACTCCCGACTTAGTAGTGAACGTACCCAAATACTACTTGAATTACCTACGTGGAATGACGTAGTCAGGTCATTCGTGGATCTTTGACAGTCGTTACGGGTAGTCAAAAGCCCGAAATTCTGACAACCAGACTTACCATGGGGTATCGCATAGATATCCGAGGGTATCGTAAGACTAGGCAGATGATGAATGACGTAGTCAGGGAAATGAATCACATAACAAAACAAATCTTGTATCTCAAAGGGTTGGACAGAGGTGTACCCATAGTTACGCTCTATTGCCATTCACTGGGCACAATTCTAGGGTCCTGGCTGCTACTGAGAAATTCTAGATAAAAAAAAAAACCTTATAAGGCATACACAAGTAATAAGGTTACGTCTGGCGCGGATTAAAAATTAATATTTTATTATAATTGCTAATATTTTACATAATTATTATACCTATTTTATTATTTATTTATTTCTGTAATTGCCCGTGACATCACAGTGGGCCCTATCAGAATACCAGCGCTGTGACATTTTTTTTTTTTAATGTCGCAGCATCATGCTGAGATAAGCCTTTTGGCCTCGTATAAGACTTTCTGTTTCATTTTTCTTTTTGTTACTTTTTTTTATATAACTTGCTTTTTTTACTGTGTTTAGTTTAGTTTGTGATCTTCCTGTGCGAGTCGCAATAAGTACTTTTTCTTTCTTTCTTCTTTCTTTCTATAAAACTTTGCTCGACCTAGGAATCAAACCCAGGACCTCATGCTAATCAATTTCCCTGACCATATAAAGACGTTTGCTTTTCCCCAGTTTGCCAGGAAAATAAATTTAGGCAATAATGCAACCTTTCTAACGCTGTCGATTACGACGTAAGCTTAAAGATATTATGTTGATGAAGCCTCTAACGTTAAGCATGACGACCTTGCTTAATGTAGCGTATGTTATTAAGTAAAGCGCTTTACATCGATTTATGGAAGCGATTTTTATGTATACGTGACGTAAAGTACCAAAAATGAGATCGATCTCGCAAAAATTACGTTGGACATTTAAAAGCATAGCATTTAAAATAAACTCTCTTAGCAAAATGCTTATTAGATTGTTGGATCGAATATTGAGATGTCTTTGAACTTCAAGTGGATAAATAAAATTATTTTTCAAAGAAAATGTTTAAGTTCAAAATGTTAATAATATAAATTCCATTAAGTTAGTGCTGACTGGTTGGTTGATAGTTCTATTGATAGAATTTTTTTTTATTATATTGTTGTATCTTACGACTTCCACATGAACGAAGTCGCTGGCAGAAGCTGATTGGTGTAGCAAAATACGAATCAATAGGCACTATTTGAATGCCATCCAAAATTAAACTTAGAATCTTTGATAGATTCTAAGTTTAATTTTGGATGGCATTGACTTTTTTTAGCGTAGAATTTTCGCATGGACCCGAAAAGTTTTCAACTCTAGTGACGATCTTACTTCCAGTATAATGGTTTCCTTTCAGTTTTACGGGTTTATTTTGTCCAAGATTAACTCTAAAAGGAAGATTCTTGAAAGGATTTCACAGACGATCCTGATATCATCCTGATATCCAATCCAATCCAATCCTGGTATCAGACAAAAGATTTTTAAGGGATGGATTTAGCTAAGTATGATGCGAAAAACAGGAAAATGACTTGTAAAATGTAAATGTTATTTATTAGCTTAACGAACTGACAGAATAGGAAACACAACGTTGCGCTCCAAAACGGGGATCCTAGACGTAGGCAAAAAGAATGCCAAGCTGCGATGGCATTGAGCGGGTCACGTTAGCCGCATGCACAGCACAGTGACCGCTGGGCAACCGTCTCCACACGGTGGTTGCCTTCGGATGGACGGCGCCGCCGCCGAGGCCGGCCAGGAATAGTTTGCGAGACGACCTAGATGCATACCGTAAGGGTAGGATCGAGGTGGCTCTAGATAAGGATGCCTGGAAAAATTTGGGGAAGGCCTTTGCCCTGCAGTGGGGCATTGTAGACTAAAAAAAAACTTAACTTAATTCAAATAGACATTTTAGTTGAGCTGTTTTTATATTTTGCATCAAAACATAAAAACAGTTTGACACTAACTCATCACGAATCTGTCGGACAAAAATTCATGTACCTACTTACTCGTATAATAATGGTCTATTTACCAAGAAGTTGTTAAATTTTGTCTTAACAAATTTAGTGTTTTTAATTTCTCTTATTTGCTTAGGAAGCTTATTATTATGAATTAATTTTCCTTGCTCAATTTTGTTCTTCTTTGACGTGACACTATCCCATTTTCACCATTCACCATATTTGATTAGAAGGGACCAAAAATTTGCGGTCTCTGCCAACCGAATATTGTCCTGTCTCTTCACATAAAGTTGTATCGTATACCTAACACGGGTCAAGCTTTTTACTACGTTAGCAGAAAAAACGCAAATGGCAATGGTCGCAATCCCCACATGCTGACTTTATAGAATTACGTTTTTTCGGCTTCTTCGTCCACCCATCTGTAGGCCGTAGTCCAATTCAATTTACAGCCGATGTTGATAAAGTTTAGAGGATTTTTTTCCCGTATAAAATGTAAAAGCATACTGTACATAATACATGAACATGATGTTACGTAATATCTTTCGTACTATGTGCGATCGATTTATTTTAGGTATGACATTTTAATGGTGTAATTTTTTCTCTTTAAGTAAAATATAGTATAGAGGTTAGTGTAAGAGTAGTATTAGTAGTCTATTTTTTATGTAACATAAATTATTTTGGCCTATCAGGTAGACCAGATAGATGGAGACTTGCTAGCCTCCTATAATACACTAGTTTTTACTGGAAACTTCGTGTGTAAAATATATCTTATGACACTCGCCTTCTCATTAACGAAGAAATTTTGGGAATCGGATCAGTAGTTCCGAAGATTACTCACTACATACAAACGCCACAAATGCTTCTTTATAATTTTGGTATAGATTAAAAATTTAGGCCCACCAATTAGATGGAGACTCCAAAGTCTCCTATAAAACTGTAGAAAGTTTCGCGCTGGTTGTTTACCTCGCTAAGCTACTGGTTTTCAAGCCTACCGGTATAAACCAAAAAACTAGTTTACACATTTTCAATAGAATCGAGTTTTGTGTATCATCTATCTACTCTAAACGCAGCTTTCATACACCACTGGGGCTATTCCATATTAGTAGCAAGCCTCTAATGTTTATAGCCTCCATAAGCAAAATGTGTTTCTAAAGCGGTGTTCACACATGTATATCACCGAGTCTGCGATAACCACAAGCGGTAATCTACTTGCAGTTGCAAGTACATGCTCTTGGAGTAAACTGCTTCAATACACCACCGTAAGTACCGTTCAAGTTTAGCCTCTTAAGGCAACTAAGTCAGAGCAGACATACTTACTTGTGTGAAGTTTGGATATATGGGTATGGTGAGGTATTTTGTCGGTTAATTAATTCAGTAGGGCAATGTGTCGTTGGAGATTTTCTTCATCCAGGGGCCATTGTGTGTTTTTGACAAATTTTCTTAACAAATTCTGTCAAAAACTCACAATGGCGAGGCATTACAAAGATTGTAAATAATAAAGACGTTTGGATCCCAGTTCTTTTAGCTTAATTACGAGAAATATATTATGTGAATGGTATATTTTTCTGTCGAGGGAGTTCTCTAAAACAAGTTGCACCACAGAAAATTTTAATATTTTTAAAAATTTTCGAGGTCGCATTTGTAATAATCTTTTAACATATTAACTTTAGGCAATACATAATCAGCCTATAATGTTCCCAATGCTGAGACACAGGCCTCCTCTCAGTGAGAGGGAGTGGGCCGTAATCCACCACGCGGGTCCAGTGCGGGTTGCCAAATGTCACGTCTTCGAATTGTTGGTTCTAGGAAATGCCGGTTTCCTCACGATGTTTTCCTTCACCGTTTTGAGAGCAGTGGTGATGAAATAATTTAGACAAAGTAAAGCGCCTGTCTGGGTTCAAACCTACGACCTACAACTCGTAAGTCGCGGCCGTTCCCACTTGGCGGCCGTTACTACTTGGACTTTAGGCAATGTGACTCATAAATCCATAGACATCATAAATCTAACGATGTCCATTAGGAAAACTTAGTGGTAGACTAACCACTAAGTTTAGGATAAATTGCATGCACCCGACTTCCATCCACCCGCGGTGGTTCTAGTCAGCTTACTTTGATAAATGAGAGTCAAGTAGAGGACACGAAACTTGTATAAAGAAGAGTGAAATAACACTATTTTTCATATAATATATAATACTAGCTGATCTGGCGAACTTTGTACTGCCTCAGGATGAATGTATGAGAAAGTGAATTATCTTCATAAAAAATTTTGTCGTGAAATTTCTCATGTTTTTTTATAGTTATTCTGCTACTCGAGGCTGTATTTTAATAGATTTTCAACTTTATCGCTAAAGCATTAGGTTCGAAGTTGATTGGGAAAATTTTACAGTTTCAAGTAGCTTCATCTGTACATATTTTTCTTTTTTTTTCTCGGTTTATATATGTCTATATAAATGGTTAAATAAAAAAGTGGTGTCATAGAACAAAACGTATAATTATCTTCGAAGACAATGTACATAAGTCGATTTGACGATGTTATAACATTTACCTATTATTTTTGCTATCGAATACCGGGGTTTGACTTCTATGTTACAGTGTAGCAATAATACTTTGTATTGTGTGTTTTATTTGCGCAGAATAAACTACATTTACCAGTTTTTTATTGCTTTTGTATAACACAAAATAGCGCAACAAAAACTGTTCACAGTACTTTGTTAGCTATGTATTGCTAACAAAGTACTGTGAACATAATATTATCGTCTATCTTCTTTTACTTGACACAAAAATCAAATAAAAAGACATAAGAAAAAGCTAGATATTATTCTTTGCAAGACCGTTGAGATGATATTAGAAATAGCTAGACATAACTTCTCGCAGGACTTTTGAAAGGCTGAAATAACATTTTTAAAAGAGCTTCATCTTTCTGGCGTCGGCTTTCACACAAATTACACGGGCGTTATGTTTACAAGGACGGACGGCCTCTCAAACATTTGCCCCCGGGTTTACCATGTTTGTCTCGCGAACATTTTGTAAACAATTTATGGCATTTCCTTTTTAATGTTTCAGATGGATTGAAAATATTATAGTTTGATATGTAATAGTTCGAATTTAGGTACCGAGAAAAATTTATAGATTGTCTATGAACATCATGTTTTGAACTTTCAGATAAATAAGTAGGGGGAATATGTTTTGTATGACTAAAGCAAAAGCTATAGTACATATTTTAATTTGTCCATGAAAGTGAATTTTCAGTGAGGACAATGTTTTCTAGCAAAAACAAAGAAATGAATGACTACGGGCTAATAATGTGAACAGTATAATAACTTGCAACTAAACCGAGCAGAAAAGAATGCAGTAAAGCATTATAATCCATCTAGTTAATTAAAAAATATGTGGGCACAATGAAATGGCCTGTGCAATTTTAAAATTAATCATTTTAATATCAACGGCAGCAAAAACAGCCTTTTGTTTCATAATTAATGAAGTTAATAATTCGTAATATAAAATAAAAATAGCAATAGCTTTCATATTCATTAATGTTTTCAACCAATATTAACGCTGTAGCGCATCTACGCCGTAGGCCGTAGCACCACCTACGCCATAGCATTTAATCGTAGCCATGTCTACGAATTAACCGAGTGAGTAAATAAATTGTCACGCTCGTATCGGCTGACTTTACATTATTTAATTCCAGTCCTCATTTTCATTTACTCTCACAGACAGTGCTTATTTGTTTTTTCAGCATATTATTTTAATATTAATATTATAACAGTAATATTAAATAATATATCGAAGAAATAAAAGGATAGTATACGTTTATTAATATTTACACGAATACAAATTCCAGTTACACACAGAGAGATACAGGTTTATCCTAGTTCAGGTCCATCCCACTATTATACACCTACCACTTTAGTGTAAGACTTAATATTGTAAATATACATTATTTAATTAAATAAATAAATAATAATAAATCGTTGGTTTTCATTTTCTTTTTAAAAAGAACTTGACTGTTTTTCTTTCGATTTATACAGAAAGAGTTCTGACAGGAATAATAATTCCATTCCAAGTAATGTTGTTGTACTCGTAGTTACTTAAGGGTAATTTGTGAAACAAAAGTTTATTTCACTCCGCTGTAGAATATTAAATTCAATACAATTTATTTATTAAACTTCATGCAACATAAAAGGTGCAAAGTCGGACTTAATGCCTTCGGCATTATCTGCCAGTAAGGGTGGTGGATACAATAACGACTGTGTTGTCGAGTTACATGCAAAAGATGATAATGAAACTTGACTTATGGAAATAAACAGTGGTAACGATGCACGATCACACCAGAAGGCCAATTCTCGTAGTTTAAAACGTTCAAAACCTAGTCGCAGTCTCATCTCGGCGACAAACAAATGTCAAAAACTTGTCAAAATGTCGGGAAATTAGAGGTATTTTTTACAGATTGAGACTCACAGACGGATCAGACTGAAGATTCTTAAAATTACGAGAATTGCCCCTCAGATCAACTATACAGGTTGTCCCAGGAAACCTGTACCAGCGAAGGTCTGTGGTCAGTAGACACTAATACCTATCGATTGGACCCCTATGTATGTTCCGCGATATTTTGTAGTTTTCGAGAAAAGTTGAAATTAAGTGTTTTCTTTCGTTTTTCTACAACGTCTTTAAACAAGATTGACATAAAATTTTCGGCAGCTTTTATGTCAGTAGTTTTTACTTTTTCATCGTCGTTATTGCTTTGATGTACTGTCACTTTGACTAGGCCCTCAGATTGATTCATAAAAAAATTACGACCAAACAAAAATACACACGGAGCTACCCAACTGGAAGTAAAAACAAAACACAAATGTTCTCCCATTTATCCGTAAACGTGGTTTAAACGTTGCGTAGATAATTCACATGTGTTACAGCACGTGAATTGTCACTTAAAATATGGGTTACATATTTAATTTTATGCTAATTTTCTACTCCAAAGGTTAGGAAGGCTTTTTGTTATGTCAGAAGTCTAAATGAATTTTGTGCTCTCTCTTTCTTCGCTTTGTCGTTTGGAGTGTTGTATTAGAGAAGAAATATTTAGGTAATTTATGAGTTAATAATTAGCCTAAAATATGGAAAGTGAGACATACGATAGCGAGACAAGTGTAGAGATAATTAGTGAGGAGATATAACGTATCTATGATCTTCTAAATCGCGACGTGAACACAAGCATTGTTTATGAATTTTCGGATCGTATGGATGTCAAACGAGCAGAGTGGTAGCCCAGTGGTAACGGCCTCGACTTACGAGTTGTAGGTCGTGGGTTCGAACCCAGACAAGTACTTTATATTTTGTTAATAATTTCATCACCACTGCTCTCAAAACGGTGAAGGAAAACATCGTGAGGAAATGGGTATGTCCTAGAACCAAAAAGTCGAAGACATGTGATATCTGCCAGCTCGCACTGGGGCCGCGTGGTGGATTATGGCCCTCTCCCTCTCTCAGAAACGCCTGCGTCCCAGCAGTGGGAACATTATAGGATGATTATGCTTATGCTTATGCTATGGATGTCAGTAGGTAATTTAGGAGACGAGATCTATGGAAAAGCGGTGTCCCCGAACACGATTAAAATTAAAATAAATATTTTATTTCACATCAACCAACTTGGGCAGTTATAAAATGTCAAAAGCTAAATGCGCAATTCCAATAAGTAATTCCCAATGCAAAAGAGTTGGTAACATGGTTTTAAAAATAATTTGATTTTACAATGTTTTCAAATTACTGTATTAATAGGTATAAGAGAACAGTGTGAGCCTGTCAAAAGTACTTACGAGTAATAAAATAATGTTCATAGTTATATTAAAAGTACATAAATATCAGCTATTCTTGTAATTTATATCATAAATAGCAATAATTATTAATCTTGGATAACCAAAACTTCATAACTACTGTTACAATTTTTTTTAAATAACTCTATTACTTAAGTGCTGAAAATCGTTTTTGTTTCGTTTGCAACGCTATCCGAATATGTGACGGTTTTTGATTTTTTAACACGTACCAAAAAACGAGGAGGCATTTGGTTCAACGTTTGAATTTCGGAACTGTCGTAGCCATTAATGTCGATAGCCTGAGGTAGGGCAAAGGTAAACTTTCATTCACCCAATACTTTCAATCTACACTGAGCAAACGTAGGTAGTGATTGAGCTTGTTTCTCCTCTGTATGGAAAAAGGCAATTCCCTGCAATGGAACATATTTCATTTAATCATCTTGGGGATGATTAGAATTAATATGTTAATAAAGGTTGGTCGGCTAATAAAAAAATATAAATAAAATTACCCAGAGAAAAAGAAAACTATACTTGTGTAGGGAAGTGACGCACTTAACAAGCAAGCAAAAAAACAAAAAAAAAAATAACGAAACCATCCATTTACGCGTCACATTCGCGTAAATCGGCCGTCCTGAAGCATAATGCTGTTACAAAGTCACAATGACGGTATGTGCGACAGCCGCAGTCAGCCGAACTATCAAGAGTTGATTGTATAAAGTCAGACATGTGTTAATCTCCCTTCTCTTTCTTCCACAGCAATAACATCAGCACACGACATATCGCAGCTAAAGGTGCCGCTGTACGCCGACCCCCGGCGGGCTGCCGAGCTCAGCTGCCACTTCAAGATGGATGAACAGAAGCTCCATTCTGTAAAGTGGTACCGGGACACTAACGAGATATTCAGATATAATCCCACACAGCAGGTGCGTTTGTTTTTTGTTTCTTTCTCGCTTTGCAAAGGACATACTTAGTTTTGTTTGAAAGTTACATTCCGTTTTTGCGGGATTGGGGCTCGTTTACTTTTTGCGAATGTTTTCTTTGTATAAAATGGTGGCAGAAGTTTTGTTAACGATTTTCATTTTGTGTGCTCACTGTGTATTCATTATTTAAATTGTAATTTTGTTAAGGATTATTTACGATGTTTTGGTAGTATTATAGTCATGAATGTTATTGTGTAATTATTAACTCTAGTCCGCGTATTGTTCAGTATATAAAAGTCATCACGGACAATATTATAACAATTATAGCCTTGAAAATTCATATTGAAATTGGTCGTCACAGAATTTCATAATAAGCATGACGTACGTTATAACTCAGATGTCTATGGTTGTAACAATAACCAATTTGATATAATCACGATACGGCACTTTATTACGTTTTATGACATAAGATTTTTTTTTTAATTTAGCTTTCCTTGTATTTTATCGCACTTGTCCTAAAGGTACCCGAGTTTGAAAGTACCTATCGTACTCCCTATATATGTATATAGTGATATTTTTATTACTAGACAGTGTTATAGTCACCAAACCATATTTAACAATGGCATCAGCAGAACAATGAGCAAACTTCATTATTATTGCTGCAGTCTGGATGAAAACGGATAACGGATAGATCGTGGAAGAATACTAAGATAAAATTATCGGAAGCTGGGGTTGTATTGTGCCAACAAAACAAGAAGCATACTAACTCGATGTCGGCTGTAAAAAAGACAGAATTTGCATCGAGCACATAGCACACTTATCAGTAAACAGCATTAAATTAAAATTGGATATCATATCAATAAAAAAGAAACGAAAACAAAGAGATATTTCCTTTTGGAGTAAGTATATGAACTTATACAAAGTAAGACACTTTACTTCCACAGTTTATCCGGAAAAAAAATATAAAAGCTGTTTACTGTGCCGTAAAATACGTTTTATTATTCCATACCAGTCGTTTATTTATCCCCAGAAGATACTAAACGTATTTTGATTTCCCACGGCAATCTTAAACTCGCGCATGTCCCTTGCAAAGTAAACAGTAACTTTGGAAGGTATTTCTTTCCGTCTAATTTTATTGCAGAAAATTTATATTATGGCGGTAAATATAATGACCCAACTTATATTTAAGTACAGTACTACCATTTAAGTTATGCGCTTCGGCAATCGACGTATAAATAAATAAACTCCCAATAATCAGCCGTCGCGGCTCACCGTCTTGTCACTCTAAATAATGATCATAATTAGTCCTTCATGAAGCGAAGTGAAAGAGTGCTCAAGTCTACTTTTTAGCGCTTTTGAACGAACCAAAAATTCGAAAACATGTGACATTTACCAACCGCTTTGGGCCCGCGTAGTAGATTACCGCCCACTCCCTCTCACTGAAAGGAGGCCCGTATCCCAGCGGTGGAGACATTATAGGCTGATTATGCGTGTGCTACTTTTTAGGAGCGGTCATTTTGACCACGTTAAACCTTTTTGTCTCTCCTACTTTGCTTTGCCCGACTGGGTCCACAATTATCTTGTCTATGTAAAACTGCTTCTTTTTTCATACCTTGTTCGAAATGATGCTCAATATTTTTACACCCGAAACACTCGTAGCGCAGTCACCTTCACAAAATTATGTTCTAAATTCAAATTTTTAATTGCAGTACAATCCTTGAGACGTCGAATCCAGCTATGTATTCAAAAACAATTGTCATAATTTTGAACAATTAATCAGTTAAGGTTTAATAGGTAGGTAGCATAAGAAAATAAAAAAGTATTTTGATAAAAATGAGCTCTTTCCTTTAGTTTGCCGTATGTCATTACTTCCCAGAATTTGATCCTTATTAGCGACACTATCGAATGGTGTAATAATACAGCGTGTGTTTTTTTTTTTTCAAAATCAACAGGTTCGATTCCTGGCCAGAAATATTGATTTTTCAAAAATCCAATGATGCAGTTTTAGTTTTCATCAAAATCGAGCCCGCGACTCCTTTGAGTACTTTTCGCTATTCCTCATAGTTTCGGATTTGGCCATCCACGCCCACTTGAAAAATTCACCCTGTATACGTTGTCAGTTTGGGTTATCTACGTAGTTACCTAAAAGGGTTACCTACGTAAGTCTGGTTTCTACGATTTCAGAGATACTTGCTTTGTGCTCTGTAGTTTTGCCGCTAGGTAAACTAGTTCGACTGCATGCAGGGACCTCGTACCTAATAGGGTTGTCAATTTTGAAAAATAAAAACATTAATAAGTTTATTTTTATGGGAATTTTCACAAACAATTGATTTAATAAGGTACTTATAGGGAGACACCTCCGATTATGAAATACAAACCGTTTAAAGACATTGTGTAAGTTTATAAATAGAAAAATCTTTCCAAAAACATTTTAGAAACAGCATTAAAGGTTTATTAGGTCAAAATCAATCTGCCTAGCCTTTTCCTGACTATGTGGGGGTCGGATTCCAGTCTCACGGGATGCAGCTGAATACGAGTATTTCACATGGAGTGACTGCCTCTGGCCTCCACAACCCATTTACTGGATAACATGAAACCCCTTGGTAAAACTTGGTTATCAGACTTTCGGGCTTCTGACTGACTACCCATAACGACTGCCAAAGATCCACTAGTGACAGCCGGGACTAGCGGCTTAACGTGCTTTCCTAGGCACGAATAGCACTTGAATAGCCTTGATATGTAAATATGGTCACCCATATACGGACCCATCTCGGATCCCATCCGAGGCAAGAGTAGCTTAACCTGATCGATTGACTTGTGCGGCTGTCATTACATAGCCACAAGCCCACCAAAATTGTACTTATAACTCTCATTTCAAATCAACACCATTACCCTGTTTCAAGTAGGTATTCGTAGTAACGTTGTACATTCAATATGAAAACGAACGTGCTACATTCAATATGAAATGCGTTGTTATCACCAGATGTGCCAGTTATCGATACAATCTGTTTTTGGGGAAAATGGAAGCCGATCCAATAGAAAATAGGAATAGAAACATGCTGTATATGGATAAACCTTTTGAATAGTCAAAATAGGCTAACGTTAGGTAATCTTTTTTGTGATACTAACGTGTTATCTGTGCTATCGAAGAATGATAGTGAAAACTTTGCAAACATTTCAAGGTAGTGTGTTTAATAAAGCACATTGTGCATTGTTTTGTTATTCTGATTAAAAGAAAAGTCATAAGCTTGTCAATACTTTTGTTTTGGAGTAATAAAACACAGTATTTAATTAAAGGGAATTAGAGATGGTCTAATTAAATGACAGCGTAGCATATGGTAGCATCGCGCTTCAGTACAAAGTCATGTTACCTGCATACCTACTTGCATGATTTCTCAAGAAATCAGGGCGCCTGTAAACTCTCACATGCCTACATCTTCTTCCTACACGCGATGATGCGAAATATCAACATTAAAACTAATTAATAACATTATCTCCTTGTCCACAGCCTTCGATCCGTCTTTTCAACATATCAGACGTGATGGTGCAAGGCGGTGAATGCCAGCCAGACTACTGCGTGGTCAGGGTCATGCCTCCCCCCATCTCAACGAGAGCTGCCTACACCTGCGAGGTGTCGACCGAAGGGCCGAGGTTCCAGATAGCGAGGAAGACGAAACATATGACTGTTGTTGGTGAGATTAGACTTGTTTTGAACGATTTACACCTGGCGGAGAACGTCAGAGCGCAAAGAAAATTGACATCTATACGTATGTCTATATCAAGGTTCATTTTTGCATGGCCAGAGTCGATCAGATGTTTTTGGGATATGGAAATATGAGCCATAATTATTGACCGAGAGAATCCGCTTAAGTGAGCGAGAATGTGTTCCGGTAATGGATGCGCATGGATTATCCGATGACTGTCGCAGACGCAATATTCGGGTGTCCTCTTCCTACGTTTTTGTCAATTTTCGACGTGCCCCACGCCCTCCGTTAAGTGTGAATCATACTTTATAAAGCTTTAGGGAAAAAACAATGCACTTTAGTCAGTCATTATTTCTTAGTTGTATTGAAACCAGTATATTAAATCTTAGGGTGTTTGTTATCAATACGCGAAGATTTTTTTTTTGGCTTCAATCAACTCAGCCTATCACAGTCCACTGCTGGACATGGGCCTCAATAGGGCTCCCAGGCTGCGCCACAACACCCTGTCCTCCGCCTTCCGCACCCAGTCTGTCCCAACTACCTTCTTAAGGTTTTTGACTTATAAATGGCAAAATCTGTGGGAAGGCGTTATTCTATGCATAATTAAACTAACCTCTCCTGTCTCTAAAACTTAGTTTCTGAAACTCTGCTTATTCAATGGAATGTTTTCAAATCCTTTGATTGGCGAAAATGTTCAAATTTTTCGTATTGGGTGTCGTTTCATGAGTTTCGAGCACGCTAAAGCCGGTAGTGAAGAATAAATAAAAATCAAAGAGAGCGGCTGTGAATTTTTTTTAAATCATATTTGTCGTTTTCATGGTTTTTTATTGACGGATTTGACAGCACAGTGTTACCGATCAAAGACTTAGGCATTCAGTGGTAATACAATCAGTATTCCTTGTGCAGGCCGTCAGAACAGGCAGAATCATGTTGTCAGGCAAACAACGCATTAGGTATCCAGGTTGCACAGAAAGCTCTGTAAGCCGATACCTACAGACTGCGATAGTCAATCAAACGTGCCTAGAGTACGCTATTCTAATTAAGGACGAGTGATGTCATCTGACTGCTTGGTCCATTGTCTGCCTAAGAATGTAATTTGAACCTTTTTTGAAATTATTACGAGTTGTTTCTTCGCAAAGTTAACTTAAGTAAAAATCCAAGGAGAATGAAGAATCGGTAAAGGTGTTTTAAAATAGAAATTACCCTTTTCAAAAGTGTAAAGGTTGATTTATATTTTAAAACTGAACTGTGAAGTGTGAATTAATACTCTTTCGTTTGGTATTTTCTTAATAAACAGCATTCTATAAATTACTGAAACAAAAATTAAACTGTTATTGATTGATTTTTGTTTAAAAAAAGCATAATTCAACAAAAAAATGTACCTACAGTGTTTTCCGTTGTTTTGTGTTGAGAGAACTCTAAAAACAAAATATATTTTAACATAACAATAATTCAAGTTCCATCCATTTAACTGTCAAATAAAAATATTATACGGCCCTACGGTAATGATGATGAATGATTTATTTACGCTGGCTTGTTGTTTTTAAAAACAAAACACCGATGATGTCGAACGGAAACCAAAAACAAGTCTCCAGTCTGAATAAACGTTTGTTTTTCTTTACCGCGGTTTTCTCTGTGTTCTGATCCTTGCAAGCAAACTGTACCGAGCTAGTTGAGATTGCTCTAGAGAAACTGAAATAGTAAATGATGTTTTGTGCAGTGTGAGTTTTTGAGTAGGAACTTCAAGACGAAAAAGAAAAATGAATAGTAAGAACAAACTGGCTAATGAGCCTGAGTTTTTAGGGGAAAATCAAACAGCAGTTTTTGTTTTTTAAAAATGCTCGTAACCAACTCCAACAATACACTTACTCATACAAAATATGACTGCCTATTAGCTATTTGTCATACTGAACAAAAACATTCCCATTACCAAAATATCTCCTAAAATATTTTATCCAAGAGGCATTAGGGTAAAATCAACGAGACGATCACGGAATAACCTCATTACTTTATTATCTCCTAGTACGAAAGATTACCCATTATCTGATACCGTATAACGTTATTTGGGATCAGTAACATTATAGGTATATCATCATGCCTGTATTTTGTGAAAGTGTCGTCAAAAATGTATGTAAATTCATGTAAAAGTAGGCGAACGTTTAACTGGGCACAAATCCTTATCCAGAATTTTCAAATGGGAAAGCCCTATAAAATTTTATGACTATGTTTTCTTATGATTCCTGCGGCCTTCACCAAGTCACCTCAGCCTCAAAAGACCATTTCAGACACCAATCTACATGGTCATCACATGATCTGACCAAGATTTTGTCTGGACTTTAAAAGAGACTGTGACCTCTGAGTTTGTTTCGGCCTTTCTTCTCAGAGTAGTCAGATAAGAAACGCCGACCTCACATAGCTTAAAAAAAATATGATTGACGTGTAAAAGTGTTTGTACAAACCTACTTACAGAAAATAAATCATTTATCATTTACCGGTCTACCTTGTGGGTGGAGGCTTTCCAATGCTACGTCTTTCTGTACGCAGTCGCCACTCCAGAACCTTTCGGCCGCATCGACCTTCTATTCTGCGAGCAATGTCTACTAAGTTTGATAATTCTTCGAGCTATGTCGGTTACCTTTGTTCTCCTACGGATCTCTTCATTTCTGATTCGATCATAAGTACTTACGGCTAATAAAATAAAACCTGAATTCCATTCCTAGTTAAAAGAAGGTTTTCCAGGGTATAGAACAAGGATCGAGTACTATTTAACCGGTAAAGGTCCGCGCGTGACCAAACGGTCACGAAACAATAGAAAATCAATTGTGTCTCATTAGCGGAGCTTAATGAGTTACATTAAATTGTGTATCTGTATCACATTCCCTTCTCATCTCTCCGAGAATTAACAGCGCGATAATTACAACCATATTGAACTATTATTAGTACTCTAAATTCAATTAGATTATTCAAATTAATACGATATGAAAGGGCCTACCTTTGAAATTCAGCAAATCACTACAGAATTTGCCTCAGGAATGTTAATTTGCACAATATTCTCTGCAAATTTTAGTGTACCTATAATAGAAATGAAAATTACTTTGACTACCCTACAGGTTAAGGGCTTATATACAAAACTGCGATGCGACGTCGCATCGTAAAAATCTGCGAGCTCTTTCTAGTTCTAACCTATATAAATAACCTTTCTGCGTTGCGTACTCACATCGCACCGATTCGCAGTTTAATTTACAAGCCCTAACAGTCATGCACAGACATCTAATTTTGTTTTAGGTTTGATTTTTGGAACAGGAAAATACAAATTGGGACTCAGTTATGAAACTTCATTCAAACGTTCCGTTTTGCAGAATTTTATTATAATTTATTAGTTGTTTAACAAAACACAAACAAAATTTTATTGTTAAAAATAAATTAGATCAAAACCACGTATTTTTTATTTATTTAATCTGGATGAGGTCGGTGTTTCCTAGCTGAAAACTGTGAGAAAAATCACCGAAACAAACACAGAGGTCTTTTAAAGTCCATACAATTACATTGTAATAGTCAGATTATATAAAGACCATGTAGGTTAATGTCGGAGGTCTTTTGCGGAAAACACTATCTCCTAAAGAGCACTTACCTAACTAAAAAATAACGAGCATAAAGTAATGTATAATACTATTTTTCAGTTATGTGCCTCAGGAAGCTTTCATTTGAAACTTCACCGTGACCTTTCTTTGAAACCCTCTGAAAATGTTTTCCATTTTCTCATCTACTTTCTATTGTCATAATTTTTATATTTCGCAGCTATAAATAGGCTAGCCAAGTTAGGTCATTGTGCTAAAATGAGTACGTCAGAGCGTTTCAGAAATAACCATTAGTGACGAACAGTAAAGAGAATTAGTGCTCATTACAGATTCAAAATTATAGAGCTCCTAAGTCTAAAAATAATAAATATAAAAAAAAACATGACTGAAACGTTATACAGGGTGTTACAGAAAGGGTATATCAATACAAACAGGTTGAAGAGTGTATCTGGTATAGAATCTCTGTACAAAATTTCAGCTCAAAAGCAGTAACTTTGAAAATGCTTAATATTTTTTTATTTCGATAGTTTATTAAATTGAAATCATAACAAACGTGTCACCGCACTACGAGTGTCATTATCCATTCTCTGTAGTGTGTCTGTGCGCCTAGTACACGCACATCACGCCGCCGCGCGCCAGTGCAGCGCCGTGATGTCGAAATAAAAATATATTAAGCATTTTCAAAATTAATGCTTTTGAGCTGAAATTTTGTACAGAGATTCTAGACCAGATACACTCTTCAACCCGTTTGTATTGATATACCCTTTCCGTAACACCCTGTATAAGTCTTTGAAACAATTCAAAAACCTTCCCGCTACACACTACAATATTAAATCTAAAGTACTTACTAGACACACTTGATACTGTTAAGTACTTTTGTCAGAAGATTTATTTTATTTACAAGTACACACTTTACTTGTACATTGTCGCTAAGTAGCTTACTTGACAGTCTCCAAGCTCCTACCCACACTTACACATACCTACGAGTACTTCATTCAAACAAAGGGAAAGGCATCTGATTAGCTTTGCAACGAAAGTATCATACACTATCTCTAGAGCATAAAGAGAATCCAAATGAATGTGGATCTATTTCAAAGTGATAAAAAAAAATATAGACAAAATTGAAGTCTTAACGTTCTATTGCACATTATGCCAACGTAAAATAAGTTGTTTCAGGCTGAGGGCACATCGATGACATTAACAGCGTCTAGCTCGAGCTTCCGTTAATAGCTGTACCACGCTCGCCTCTAAAACCACAAGTTTTATCGATGCAATTATCAGAACAGCACAAACCGCCAGCCGCTGACATCAATATGGCCTCAGCCTAACAATAGCGTAACTCGGCAATTCGAATTTAAGGCTTTTAATTAAGTTCAGCCCATCTGCGATTGCAAAGGACTTTATGATAGTCGATTCCCCTTGGCAATCGCCGTATTTGGTTAGTGTAAGTTTGTAACGAAGTTATGACACCTAGATGTTGAGTTGTGCGATGTATTCAAATCTATTTTGTGTTCAGCTATGCCACAGGCGGATCCCGTGATAATCGGGGCGCCGAAAGTGTTGAAGCCCGGGGAGCAAGTGTTCCTGAACTGCACATCCGATTTCTCTCTGCCACCGTCGGATATTAATTGGTACATCGACGAGGAGCTACAAAAGGTTCGTATACAACAGCTTTTGCCATCAATTTGCTTAATTTGATCGTGATTGGGTTTACGGCTAGGAATCCACTCATAAGGGACGATCGCAATCGCAATGCAATTTTAGATTCATTAATATGTAGTTTCGTCGAACTAAGCCCCAAATCGGGTCTGAGCCAATGGTGTTTCGTTGGCTATCATCAGTTTCGGAACTTGCAGACTAATTCATTTGCTTAGGTTGTTACGATGTTTACTTGCCTTTCACACTTATAAAAAACATTGTCGGGAATTGTTGCTAATGGGTTTTGGCAATCTGTGGTTTGCTCTTTATTTTTGGGTGACTTTGTATATTTTTAATAATTTGTTTTAATTTTGATCTAATTCTTATTCTGTGTGTTATTTTTTTTTGTGGTGTTTGTTTACGATGTTTTTTTACCGCAAATTGACTTATTTTCTTGATAAACTAAAAACTTATTATACTTAGGCATTAGTTACCGGTCTACAATATTTCAATTGTTCAAATACTCTTCGACGTCTTATGTAGAACATAATTCATACGTTGTCACAGTATGTCTATTGTTACACTGACAATACACTGTGTATTCTATATAGTCCGAAGAGAATAGGTATGTTCGCTGTCATGTCACACAGGAATCCAATTTGTGAGGATTATGCTTGTCAAAAGGAGGTTCAGTATAATAAGACGTCCTGTCAACTTTGTATAGGTAGCTTATTGACTTAAAAAAAAACCTTTTTGTTGAGATAGGAATACCTACTTATTTTGAAATAGCATTGATAGGAAAAGTTTAGGGCAGGGTGATATTTTATCGCAGCCATTTTTATCCGTGCACTGGATTTACAAAGTACTGCTAAGCGCCGAGGGCTGAAAAACCAACAGTATTTTTGAAGTGAAAACTTCTTTAGCGGCGTTGTACACTTTTTTTGTAATGGGTAAAAAATGATAAACTCGCGTCAGGACACGTGACCTGATCGAAAATTCGTAAGACGGATGGAGAGTAGACAGCCGGCGCGACGTAGGAGAGGAAGTATCCCCTCTCTTTCTATGGCGCGGCGAAAATGTATGCCTGCTGTTCCGTTTAGGCGGCGCAGGGCGCTTGCGCGAATGTTCGTGTGTGTTTATGCAGCGTGGCACGCGCATCCATGGATGGTGACAGCTGATGGCTCGACCGTCTGTGTAGTGGCCACACTGCTGTGTATTCGTAAAATTCGTGTATATAAAGTGTTTAAAATATGGAAATTGAACAAAGTGCATCTATTAATGAAAAATATCAAAAATGCACAACGTTAATATTCAAGTTTTCACTTCTGCCGGCACTCCCGGAGTGCAACCCGTCTTTTTTTTTGACGCGCTGGAATGCGCTCTGTTAGATTCTAAACTGGGAGGTGAAAATCAAGCGCGTCAAAAAAACGTCCCGTGAGTGCACGAGCGTACCTGCGCTTAAATAAGTGATCTTCATTATTTAAGTGGCTAAGCAGATACAGATTTTATTAAAAACTACCTGTTCAACCAAAATACGACGGCTCGTTTCTGAAAATATCTTCATGATTAAACCGCGACCTTTCCACTATTATTAACATTCATAAAATGCTCGAATTTAATTTAGCGAACGACCTACATATTTCCAATTTCTCTTTGCAGAACTCTCTTGAATTGTAAATAGTCCTCCCTACCTATATTTTTTGATTCACGTAGACTAAAAGGAGATTACTTGTAATATTTGTAGATTTCATGTGAAAAAATTAGAACGCAGACTACTTTTTATGATTACGTTTCTTTAGTTATTATTTTTTCTGGTTAAATAATAATGTTTCTGAAAGATTTAAATATTAAGTATTTGATTTTCATTTTATTTTATTTGACTAGTTATAACTAAATATTCAATTTAAATATACATAGATTAATTAATCCTTGTCTTACACGGATTGGGTTTTTGGTTCATTTTATTCTAATTTTAACTTTCTGTGATTTTAATAACTAGTAGAGCATAGTACGACCCAAAATAGATAGAAAGACAACCTGATAAAGGCCATAGGTGCCATACAGATAAGGGAATCAATAGGAAAGATATAATTGGTAGGGAGTAGAGGTCGTTTAGGTGATAATGAGGAATTTATTTTTATCCATGATAAAATCAAATCGTTTACGTTATATATTATACTACCTGCGCCCCGCGGTTTCACCCGCATAAGTCTCGATCCCGTGGGAATATCGGGGTAAAAAGTATCCTATGTCCTTTCCCGGGACTCAGGCTATCTCGATACCAAATTTCATCTAAATCGGTTCAGCGGTTTAGGCGTGAAAAGGTAACATACACACAGACAGATTGACAGACAGAGAGTTACTTTCGAATTTATAATATTATTAGTATGGATGTATAAAGTAAACGATTTGAGAAGGTTCTCGGTACTTTCAATAATAGAGCTATAAGAACTAATCCAATTGCCTTTAACCGGTCAAGCTCCGCGCGTGACCTATGGGTCACGAAACAATAGAAAATCAATTGAGTTTATATACAAGATGAACTGATCTAAGTGTAATCCTAAAATCACAAGCTAAATCATAACAAAACATTATATTTAATGGATTATTTCCTCTTAAGCCAACTCCAAATACGTCTGTTAATAATATAATAATGCAGGTGGTTTATCCTTGCATATTATTATGACTTCCCACTTTACAGACCTCCTTTGTATGAAGTAGACCTGCATTGTTTGCCATTACGTTGGCTCATTGTTAAGCGACTCTAAGCAGCCGAGGTACTCTTTAAATCTTCGCTAATGGCCTTTTAAAACGGCCAGTATATTTCGCCGAAATGCTCTTCCTTTATTCCCAGCAGTAAAACCTTAAAATGTTTATAATTAGATTTCAGGAAATATATGGATGCTGGCTGTTCGATTCTTTTTTTGCGTTGTCGAGGAAAAATGAAATCCGAATTTAGAATTTTTTGGTTGCCCAGTTTTTTCAGTGGCTCGAAAGGGCTCGATCGATTGCGATTTTGACTGATTGTGCTCTTCCCGAGTCTCTTATTGCTTACTAGCGACACGCCCCTGCTTCGCACGATTTTCACGACTTGACAAAACATGGAGATTTATTTTTTTATATACAAGTTTAATATTATATTATACACCCATAAACCTTCCGGAATTTACTCTAAATAATAATGAAAACCGAATCAAACTATTGTGCGTAGCTTAGAAACACAATGCGGTCACACAGATGGACACGAAATGAGACTTTCATTTATAATTTATTTATACAGGACACCCAGGACATCAAACTGAACTACTTTCTCCATGAGACCAAAACGTAATCACGGTAAATTTATCAACTGTCCCATTTAAACTTCATTACCTACTCGACCCAAACAACGGACGAGACGGCTGATTTTTTTTTGCTATTATGATGTTGGTTCCATGGAGAAAGTTGTTCACTCTGATGTCAATCATGGGTCATCGTCTGTACCACAGCCTTTGACCACACCTTTATGGAACAGCCTGTAGATACGTATGTTATTTCTGTTAACTCTTCTACGACACATATTAGTAGAAATAGTAATGATACGAGTAGTATAATCATAGGATGTCATTATGTTCCTAAGACTCCTTATTTTTAATTGGAAATGTGATTTTTCCTAACTAGTAACTTAATGTTATTATTATACAAATTTCCATAAAATATGAACTAAATTAAACGTAAACTCACCGCAGCGTCGTACTCAGGTTCTAATTAAAAAGCTATGAATCAATTAACTTGAAAACCGGGTTCATTATTCCGAGTAAAAAATAGCAAACTAATATTAGTGATCGTTATTTTCCTGTGCAGTTTTTCTCTTTGATAGATAATATTATTATTGTGAATACCGTACCCGTACTGCATAAATAGGAGCGTTTTCTTTTGATATTGTGACGTCCAAAAAGGTTTAAGTTTATTTTTTTTTGTCTTTTGTTTCCACTTTGTACAAGACTCGCTCGAGAATAAATCATGGTATGATGAATGGTCTCAAAACGGTGAAGGAACACATCGTGAGGAAACCGGCATGTCTTAGGACCAAAAATTCGAAGACATGTGACATCTGCCTACCCGCACTGGGCCCTCGGCCCACTCCCTCTCACAGAGAGGAGGCCTGTGTCCCAGCAGTGGGAACATTATAGGCTGATTATGATTATAATTATGATGGTGAATGGTTAGCTAGTCAGTATGGTTGGTAATGGCCTGTTTAGCGCGCAAAAGCTACGGAAACAAGATCTCTCTGTCAAACAAAATGACAGAATAGACAACAAATCACAAGGTTTTTTATAAATCTATAGAAATCTGTCTACAATCTGCCGTTTTGTCTATTCTTCTGTAAACAAAACCCGTTTCTATACGCGTGCTGGATTTTATGCGCGTAGTATACGTGTGATGAAGATTATCAGTCTAACCACACTTTCACTCAACGAGCAAAAAAAAAAAATCAGCTGTTCTCTACATTTATGTTCGTATAACTCGTCAAAATGTAGGGAACAGCAGATTTTGTTTTTCGCGATTTCAAGTAAAAGTAAAAGTTGTTCATAATGTGATGAAAGAGGTTGTTGGTGTTTTTCCAATAACCCTGTATAATTATTGATATTTTCTTTGCTCCGGTTTCATGTTTATTATTATAATAATATATACTCGTATATTTATTTAGATTACGCGGACAAAGCTGCGGGCTAGTACGTATATTTCATAAATAAATATCATAAATATTCAAAGTATTCACATATAACACATTTTTGATAAATGTTTTTCCATTCATCCCAATAACAAAGGCGACGGGGCTTAACAAAATCAATGTTCCCGTAGTCGGGTTTTAGGATTTCCATTTATATCCTTTTTAGGGCTCTATCATATGTTGGAATATATGTAAAAATGGATAATACAATCAATCGGGTTTGTCTGCCTGTCCTAGTTAATGGATTTAAAAAATGTACAGGATGATAGGGACATCAAAGCGCAACCTGTTGTAGCATAGATTCAGTGCATGATTCTAAAACTAGACCCGTAGTTGAAATTTTTCGTCGATTATAACAAAGTATCAGGTGTTTCATACATTTTGACCGCGTAAGTATTATTACACTTTTCCATGAAAAAGCTAATGACACTGTTTGGCGGTAAGATAAGATGTACTAGATAATGAACTAGGTATACAAATACATACAGATAAATAAAATTGAAGTGTCTGTTTCTAATATAAAAGCTTTTTACTAAATGCATATTAAAGTATATTACGGTACCTATCTGCAAAAAACAAAAAAAAAAAACAACTTTTAAAATCAGTCTGTCTGTCTCTTTGACTTTCTTTTACTGGCTAGCTGACTAGCTAAGCTTTTATTTCAGAAAAAGAATTAGGTATCCGCGAAAAAAAAACCCCATGTAATTAAATTTGTTTTCCGACACGCATGCGAACGAAGTGACGGGCACAGCTAGTTGTCGTTTATTACCGTTGGATCCCGTTTTTTGATCCCGTTTTTTAGGTATTACCGATGGATCCCGTTTGCTATTTCCGTTGAATTCCATATTATAACAACATGTGTACATTTCAGAAGAAAAGTGATTTACCTTTATCAAACACTAAAAAGAGATTATTTTTAGTGGGTTACCCGGAATCGAACTAGTTAGATTAGGTTAATTATTAAAAAAAAAAAACAATGTTAGGTTAGGTTAGGTTAAAACTGTGACCCCTACGCACGAGCCGAGCGAGCGAAGCGAGCGGTGCCGCGGCAGCGGCCGGCGAGTGCCAGAAACGACTAGATTATATAGAAAATGAGTTGTTTGTGAAATAAATAGTATACGAAACGTTGGTTGTAAACTAAAAATTTGTCAATGGAGTTTTGGTGAAACATTAGTGAACCCCTCATTTTATTATAAACAATTTTGTTGTTGAAAGTACCCGCATTCATATTTTTTTAAGCATTCGGGATCCAACGGAAATACTTTTCGGGATTCAACGACAATAAAACGTAATTATCTTGCATTTTTTAAATTCGGGATCCAACGGAAATACATAATAATGTTTTGCGGGATCCAACGCCAAAAATATTAAAATGGGATTCAAAAACGGGATCCAACGGTAATAAATCCTAGTTGTTTATAAATACGGAAATTGGGAAGCCAGGAAATCGAAATGATTAATTATTTTTTTTAATCATTTTCAATTCCCACAGTTTGTTTCATCTATGTACTTCAGGTTGGTACTATACTTTTGCATGTAGCATAAATGATCTGGATTTTTTTTCACGCAATTTAATAAACAACTACGACCTACGTATTTTCTTTTCGTGAGGATGAATTATTCTCTGATATTGAGAGCGGCTGAATGGCATTTCCCGCGATAATTATTTGCATTGGATGCATTTGTGTTGCGCCCGGAATCCGTTCCCAGCTTAATAAGAGGCAGTTTCTAACAGCAGTCACAGGAAATTAGACAGAATAGAATTTAATCATTAACCTCGTGGATTCCTCACTGGGTTGTACGCTTCCTTTGTTCAAATAAATATTAGTAGGGATTCCTTCTAGTTTCGGTTTTTGAATTTTCTACTGAACCGAAGTGGGCAAAGGTAATTATGCTTTTTGGATAGAAATAAGGCAGGTGTGTGTACGTCCCGAATGTGCTCGTACACAAAGTGATCTTTTGCTGCAGAAAGAGCTCTAGCTACTACTACTTCAAGGTTGAGAGCATAATCAGCCTATAATGATCCCACTGCTGGGACACAGGCCTCCTCTCTGTAAGAGGGAGTGCTCCGTAATCCACTACGCGGGCTGCTAGATGTCACATGTCTTCGATATTTTGGTTCTAGGACAGGTTTCCGCACGATGTTTTCCTTCGCCGTTTTAAGAGCAGGGGTTATGAATTAATTGTCACAAAGTAAAGCGCGTGTCAGAGTTCGAACCCACGATCTAGAACTCGTAAGTCGCGGTCGTTACCATTGGGCCACCAATGCTCATAGATTGAGAGCAAAAATCTGTAATTTGTCAATATAGTGAAAGGAAATTCTTAGTTTTCTATTAAACTTGATCGCTTATTCCATCTTAAATAGACACCTTTAACACTAAATTAATAATGCCTCTTTATTCTGAATTGTTTTTGGTTTTTACAGTTAGGTATTCAAGTAAGAGTATGTCCGTTAATGCAGCATGTCTCTTGGCAAAGGCCTCCTCTAGCAATTTCCATTTTATTCTATCACGAGCCACTCTCCTCCAGCGGGGTAATTACGTAATGCACTATCAGTAGCAATGGCTTTAAGACAGTCCAACAACATTCATTGCGTTATTTACATTGTTGAGCAGACAAATTTTTCGAACATATGAAGCAATGGATTAGCAATATCCTTCAAAATGATTCAAATTGTGATTGAAAGTGTGTTACTCAATTAGGGTGCAGTTATGACCACTATAAACGAAATGTCTGATAGTTTTTCATAAAAAAATATCGAAAATACGAGCTCTTTGTGCTATCAGTTATCAAACTCTTGTACTAATGCACCCTGCCCTGCCTGTCTGCCCTGTACACATGACTTTTTCAGTGATACAAATCATCATATTGTGGTCATAATGTTTACAAATAGCTGCACCTAAAATATGTAATTACTTTTAAACAAAATTATTTTGTATATTGCTTTAAACAAACTTTATCATTAAACTGAAATTTCGCCACAACTAAATTAAATTTTGTTCACCCATCGCTTCAATTAAATTATAATCTGGGCGTATGGTAGCTGAATAGATTGCAGTAGGGCATTATTTCATTAGTTTAACAATGTTGCTATCCACTGCTTTAGGATAAACCATTAGCAGTCCCATCGACTTAGAAGCTACTTATCTTGTGTTATCATGTATATAGTAGTGTATTACTACTAGGTAATAATTGCTTCCAAGTTTTGAATTTTGGTGATGGTTAGAATCCATGATTATCGTTCATGTCGACATTTATTTTCTTGCAAGTTTTTTTGTTTATAAAACACGTACGAGTATGAATGATATTTTAACATTTTCCAACGATTGTTAACATCTAGTATGATTTTCATCTAAGGCTCTGAGTACCATTTCTCGTTGTGATTGCCATGAAACTTAGTGATTACAATCTCAAGTTTTCTAACGACCAACTTCATTACAGCCCCTGCCATCTAATGATATG
This sequence comes from Amphipoea lucens, assembly GCA_947508005.1. Taxonomy (NCBI): domain Eukaryota; kingdom Metazoa; phylum Arthropoda; class Insecta; order Lepidoptera; family Noctuidae; genus Amphipoea; species Amphipoea lucens. The sequence continues at coordinate 14,623,388 of OX382358.1, read as the reverse complement.
ATTATCATCTAACATTCCGATGACCATCATAGTGATTGCCATCTAAAGTTTCCTGTTAATAACCACGAACTTCTTTACAGCCTGAAGCCTGGCAGAAGACTGAGGTGACAGGCAACCAGCCGGGCGGGCTGCGTCGCTCGTGGCGCGTTCTGCGCGTGCGCGTGCCCCCCACCGCAAGCGGTTCGATGCGCGTGCGATGCGAGTCTATACTGCTAGTGGAGCCTCCTGTAGTGAGGGACGCGAACACTATCATTACTATACACTCGCGCACGCAGCTCTCTAAATATGTGTCTAATAATAGTGGTAAGTTAAAACTAGACTAGGTAGACATCATCATATGAGGCTTTACAGCCGCGGTTAAGCCTTAGCCTGGTCAAGTATATTTCTCCAACGTGACCTGAGCTCAGATGATTGGATAGCGTGGACTAAGGTTTAAGAACTGTTGGAGAGAGAAATTGGGGAGGGAAAGCCGGAACTAGATTAGCGCGAAAAATTGGCGACAAAGCAATATTGGTAGTGGGGACAAGCTATGATGTCCTAGAAAAACGGTGACCGCACATAACGGCCACCGTGACGGCTGTCATGTAAATGATGCCAGCAGCAAAGATTTATATCGCTAGATACGCACTACCGCGTCAAAAGATAGTCGCGACCCTGTTTCGTTTTGACACCTCTGACGCACAGTGACGCAGGGACTTGATTCACTCTTCTCAGTATGGACACTTTTTCGCGTGACTAAGTACAGTGAGAGTAAATCTAGCGATTTAAATCCTTGAGCAGCAAGGTTTTACTTTACAGTGTCAAAAACGCTCTCAAGAAAAACACACCAACTTTCTTCTTTCATAGGTAACGTTCGTTGACGTAAAGTTTTTCATAGTGACGTCATTCACTGGCAAATGGCGGACACCGTTTTTCTAGGAAAGCTTAGCTTAATAAGCCTAGGATACGTCTGACGTACATGAGAATCGTCACATGTGAAGGCTCTTTTAATACAACTTTAATCTTATTTTGAATATAAATCTAGCTAGGAGGGAAACATTGCTATTTTTGTTAAATTTTATTAAAAGCATGTGATGTCCCACTGCAGGGCAATTTCCTCTCTACTCTCTTTCCACTTCTCTCTGTTTAAAGCTGTTAAGGACCAGCGGTGCTATTCTGTAAAAAAGTGAGCTTAAAGTGAGCTGTCATTCCACCTGATGCTAGGGATTGACACTATTGACAGCTCGCTTTAAGGGCCAAAGGACACACGCTACTTTAGCATCGGCGATCGGCGATTTTGCGGCTGTATCGATGCAGCATCGCGTTTTGGCGACTCTCTGCGTTCGGACGCGGTATCGAAATCGCGCGTTTTAGCGACTGCTCCGATGTTGCATCGCGTTTTGGCGACTCTCTGCGTTCGGACGTGGTATCGGAATCGCGCGTTTTAGCGACTGCTCCGATGCTGGCGCAAATGCCAAATCGCTGCGACCGGTATCCGAATGTGTGCGGAGTGTAGCGTTTAGCCGCTGTATCGAGCTTCCGAAAAGCGACTGAATCGCCGCGTTTGGCGTTTTTAAGTGTGCGGTGTGGAATACTTGGTCGCTGCATTTAGCTTCTAAAAAGCAGCTGAATCGCCGATCGCCGATGCAAAAAGTAGCGTGTGTGCTTTGGCCCTAAGCTGACTTCACCTAAGTTTTCACGGTGAGATTTTTACAGATTTGAGCGGCAGTTCTTACTGAAAAACATAGTCGTAGGTAATATATTTATTTATGTATAGTGAGGAAGTTTATTTAGCAGGGCTTACAGGAACCTCGGTAAACTCACATTGCTAGGAATAAAATTCCTAAAAAGTTCGTATAATTTACCGAAAGTTACGCTTAAATCAGATATTCTGAAAATTTACGACTCAATAAGAAACTAGACTTTTATGTACATTTTTTAATCAAAAGTTTGTGGCTATAAATAAGACTGTTTGAATTATGTACAGTCAACATCAAAAGTAAACGGTGATTGCAAAAAGTTTTTGCCATTCATTATTATTTTTTCTATTATTATTTTGTAGTAAAAATTTACTTGCTAATACTTTCAAACTAGGTTATAACATCTATTTTGTTGTGTTTATATTATGATTGATTATGGTGTGCATTAATTGCGTAACACACTATCAGTAGCGATTGGGTTTAATTTTGACAGCTCAACAAAATTCATTGCGTTATTTACGTTGTTGAGCAGACACATTTTTCGAATATTATGGGCAAATTTTAGCAATATCCTTTAAAATGATTCAGATTTAGATTGATAGTGAGTTACGCAATTAGGGGGCTGGACATGTTGTCAACGTTAATGATTTTACTAATTATAGCTTTTGTATTGTTTCAGGTACAAAATTAGTCAATACAGGCGTGTTAATAGCAACAATTATATTACTGACTTATAATGAAATATCAAGGTTGTCGAGCTTATGAGATTCGGTGTGAAATATTGTTTGGTGATATTAGTTTTAAGTGTAGATAATATCGGGAACGGCCTGTATTAACATACAAAAAAATGTAACTATGTATACAAAACACAAGAAAACAGGTTTTGTTTGTACCTAAATAAGCTCAGCAATAAGCTCCACTAGTACCTTTAGGGCTGATTTTGCCAATGTCAGATAACTTTATCCGCGGAATAATTCTGAATTTTTGACAGTTCTCTCATACAAAAACTGTCAGACGTCAATTTTATTCGTCGAATAAGAAACATCTGTCGATAGAAAAATCTGAAAAAAAAAATAAAATTTAACAAAACTGAAAGATAATGACGAGAACTCCAGAAATTGATTCCTTTTTTCGTAAGAGACTGATCTCTATTCACTTTATGGAGGTTATACACGTGTTGAAACCTTCATAAAGCAAATACAATGTATGCCTTTTTTTTTAGGAGAGACAATCAAATCAAACTGATTACTAATTGTTGTGTTCGAATCATAGTTTAATAAATATTTCTAAAATGCCATCGAATCTTAAAAGAAAGTTAGTAGGTACCTACAAAACTATATATTATTTCCGATAAAAAAATGTCAGCGAGCTTTCAAAAGTTAACATTCATAGAGGGAGAAGTCGCTAAAGTTGGCTAGAATAAGAACATTGTAGAAAAATCTAAAAAGAAATAAAAAGTAAATAATATTATACCCATAGACCTCATTCATGATGTATCGCGGAAGAATAATTATTTTTTGTACGTTTCTGAAACGTTAATAAAATCATCAAAAATGTATAAAGTGAATTTGTTGATAAGTTGATAGATACTTAAATATAAAATTAACGTAAGTTGTAAAACAAATGTTGTGTTTCAAAAATAGATATTAATTTAACACGATAAAGAGAAAGCCACATAACTCACGATGACCAAGGGCTCAGGATGACACAGATGAAGTTCTATTTAAAAATAAACGGTCATAGTTGGATCTGACTTGTAATATTGTACAGAACATTTTAACCAAGTGACGGTCGACTTTTACCCGAGTCCTAAAGCTGGGTATACATCAGGAATTATTTTTGATCCCCGACGCAAAAATTAGACGTTTTAAATGTTTGAAGCTCTTTGATGAAAAATCCCCGATCTAGTCACTACCTAAAAAACAGTTGAGAGGATTCGGGAGACACCTGGTTGGAACGAAGTTCTTTTCGCTTCTGCACACATGGCGAATGAGAAAAAGTCTGAAAAAATTAACATTTTTGATTCGTCAAATGTGAAGAGTATGAAGGAACATAAATAAAAAAAAATTATGATGACCGATTCTTACAAGCAACCTCGTTTATTGAAATCTGTCCAGACACTTCATAATTTATTTTGCCTTAAAAAAAAACACTTCAAGCTTCTTGGTGAGTTAATTAGTTTTACATAAAAAAAAGTAAAATTAATAGTTTTAATAAATAGGCGTTAATCTATGGCTGTGTTTTCACTTAAGGTAACGTCAATTCTTTGCACGTCATCATCTTTTTAAATATAAATGTACAGTGACACGAAATTGTTGTTTTTGTTTTAAGTTTTTATCATTTTTATTATTGTATTTAATGTAAATTTTAACTGGGATACGTAAATAAAGTTATGATACAAATTGTATGTTTGGTGTTTTTATTCTAATCCACTATTAGTAATGCAGGTTTTATAATATAATAACAGATTTATTCATTTACTCACTACAATAAAATAATAACAAAAACCATTTTTTTTAATAATAATAATAAAGTTTATTTGGAACAAGTATCAGTACACAAATTTACAAAAGGAAACGAAGATAGCTACAAAAGTTAAAACTGTGGCGCAGCTATCAACGCCCAGATCAAAAATATGGTTCATTAGTTCCAGACAAGTAATTGAAAAGAAAGAAAATTATTAAAATAAGGGTACTAACTATTGTTGTGTTTGTGTGGGAGTGTGTGTGAGTGAGGGTGTGTGAGTGAGGGTGTGTGAGTGAGGGTGTGTGTGAGTGAGGGTGTGTGGGGGTGAGGGTGTGTGTATAGTGGGGTATGCGAGTATTGAGCGTGAGTGAAAGGGGTAGTGTTTATGTAATAAGATTGATGTTACAGGAATGTGAGTCTTATGTTACCACAAGTTTTTCTGTAGCTTCGTAGGAGTAGGATTTAAGCAATTCAGACAGTTTTTTTCTAACAAAAGTTTTTGTTAATGGATAAATTTTAGTGTTTCTATTTATGTTATTGTAGAGTTTTGGGCTAATGTAGTTAAAGTGGCGTCTTACTAATGCCAATCTGGAGAAAGGTATCTTGCAAACTATGTCGGAACGTCGCTTTTTAGAGAGGTATTGTGGGTCGTACTTCATGAGGTCGTGCTTCTTGATAACAGTCTGAAGTATAAATAACTGTCTAACAGTGAGGACATTACAGAGCGTATAAAGTTCCGACGTTGGAAATCTGGCAGGTTTCTTGGCCAATACCTTTAGCACTGCTCTTTGTGCTCTCTCCAAACGCAGAATAGTAGTCTTGTGTGTACCTCCCCATACTGTAATGCAGTAACCAAGGACTGACTGGACGAGCGCGAGATAGATCAATATAAGGCATGGGAAGTCGGCAACCGCTCTGAGCTTTTTGAACACATATACAAGTCTTCTTACACGGACCACCACTGAGTCAACCTGTTTTTTCCACGTTAGGCAATTGTCCAATGTGACTCCAAGATATTTAATATTGTCGGAGCGCTCTATCTGGGCACAGTTACAGGATATGGTGGCCACAGTATGAGAACAAACATGGGTTTTGATCTGTAAAGACATTGGTGGATGTGTAAGAATTCCTGGTGTGAAGGGGATGAATTTTGTCTTTGCAATGTTAAGTGTGAGTAGGTTTGAGATTAACCATTCCATGACTAAACTCAATATTGTCCAATCATGGGCTTAAAGAAAAATATTGTGGGAGACTGGTACCTAAGTTCAGCCGAAGCCTGTATTTCAAGCCACCAGAAGGCCAAATCGCGTAATTTATAACGTTCAAAATTTTGTCGCAGTCTAATCTGCGCAGTCGTCTATGAATCTCCACCGGAACAGGTTTTCCTTGCTTCGGCCAACCTGGGTCCGGAGTCTGGTTAAAGACTTCCAGGTTACCCAAAGCAACTCATGCCAGGTAGGAGTTCTTCAGCGGGTGGAACGAATGGTTTAGGTAAGGAAGCATTGTCTCGCCACAGCTTCAGTCTTTTTCTTGTGATCGTTCGGCAGTGAGTGGGACGACACACTTTAATACCATTTTAGAGCCAACCAACATTTAACACCATTTTAGAGTAGGTGTCGTAACCCAGAAAGAGTAAACATAACGTTGAAGTGCTAAAACAAGTTAATAACTCTTGGGACAGTTAACTGACCCGTTAACAAACGTTCCAACTTGTAGCTATGTAAATTCGTTTGCAATTTTAAAACCATTTGATGTACAAATAAGTAATCGTAAAACAAACAAAAAAAATCATGGACTCTAAAACCCGGGAGGATTTTAGAGTCCATGAATTTCTGTACGAAATATCCAATGAAAAATATAAACCTTTTTTATTAAAAACTGTGTAAGCTGTGATTTTAGTCTGGACGTCTGTTTTTAATAATTAAAAAGCTTTTATGGACAGGTAAATTAGTATGTAGCAATTAATATAAGTGCTGGTTAGTTATGCACGCTTTCGTAGAATTTAATATACGTTATTCAAATCCTTGGAAAAACTACACTTAGGTACACTAGGTATTTTAATTGAATCGTGTCTGGACGTAACTAAATACCTTTTAGTAATTTGAAAAAATATCATGAATTTAGTTTGAAATTATAAATTGTCCTCGTTGTTGGTAAGGATCTATCTGTTTTAACAATAACTTTTATTTAATTTTTTTATTACTAGTTTTAAAATATCAAAAATTTCTAATACTAATGTCATCTAAGTATTATATAGTCGGCAAGCATAGTGTTGGCGCTACGGAGGAAAATGGTGGCTGGGACAAACTGGATGCGGGAGGTGGAGGACAGGGTATTGTGGCGCAGCCTGTGGGCGAGGACTGTGTCCCGCGCAAAAGATTGCGATAGGCTGAATTGATTGATTGATTCTAAAGTCTGTTTCAAAAGTATCTGTTAAAAATGTAAACAAATTGATCAGAAAGCGTACCTCATCATCTGCTTAGCCTTTTCCCAACTATGTTAGGGTCGGCTTCCAGTCTAACCGGATGCAGCTGAATACCAGTATTTTACATGGAGCGACTGCCTACCTGAACTCCACAACCCAGTTACTGGGTAATATTATACCCCTTGGTAAGACTGGTTGTCAGACTTTCGGGCTTCTGACTACCCGTAACGACTGTCAAAGATCCGCATTAATTTATCACCACTGTTATCAAAACGGTGAAGGAAAACATTGTGTGGAAACCGGCATGTCCTAGAACCAAAAATTTGAAGACATGTGACATCTACTAACCCTGGGCTCCTGGGTGGATTCACTCCTCACAGAGAGGAGGCCTGTGTTCCAGCAGTGGGAATATATAGGCTGAATATGATGATGTATTAAATGAAATATATTACGAATCAAAAAATAACGTACCTACTTTTACTCACGCTACGATGCTTATTATTTCCAACTAAATGTACGATTTGAAAGCATTCTAGATATATCACGTGACATGCAATTGCAATGAACATGTCCCTTGCGACGTTAATCCACACCGTCCAATTATCACATAGTATCCCCGAAAGGATTAGACATAGATATTGTAGTTGAAAGCTCATCTGTAATTCGATTTATCTTGCTCTATCCACGACAAGACGATAAGTCTTTCATATTTGTACTGAAGTAAGAAAATGAGGCCTATGTCCAGCAGTGGACGTCTTTCGGCTGAAATGATGATGATGATAATGAAGAGAAATGAGCTCAATCCTGACTAAAAAAAAATTAAATGAAAAGTATGACATCTACCAATGTGGTGTAATTTGAATTGTCCTCATAGATAGTGTTCTTTGCTTGAATTTTTCTTTTAAAGTATGACGTCACAGAAAGATTAACATGGCGGACGTAAGATGCCTTAAAATAAACTTGAAATCGTTAAAAGTTTTAGCTGTTAAAGACAAGCACACATTATAGCCGCACAGACCTCCAACTCAAGGGGCCTGGCAGGGCCGAAGAAGGGGCCTGCCAGGGCCGAAGCCTGCCGGGGGTGCGGGATTGTCCGAAAGGGTTACCGCTGCCCTGGAACATAAAGGGCTAAGGAAGGAACACGGATGGGTTTTAGTCAGTAAGAGTCTGATACTCCCTTCCGCTCTACCCAGAGCGGGAGGAAATCATCAAATGACCCCTTCATTTGATGATTTCCCATTCATAAAAAAAAAGACCTCCAACTCCGATAAGCCACAGTCTGAGTAACCGCATCACAAACGATACCTCCCATCTTGTGCTCGCTATGCACTATGGAAGACCTTTGCGATGCCAAGGCTAACGCTGTCGAAGTGGCCAAATTGTGGTCGAAGCTTATTTATGCGGGCTCTACACATGTGACTACAGCCGCACGATTTTCACTGCACGGAGAAAATTGACTGTCTAAATGGCAATTCGGTTAGGCCGCAGGTGACTAAAATCGTAAGTTCCACAGCAGAGTAGGTTTCGACTTTTGTCGTGTGGCGACAGGTCGCATGCGGCGGGTGACTAAAATCGACCGTGAAATGCTCAGTCGCAGGCAATCGCCACTGGCATGAAGGTCGACATTTAAATGCAAAATTAACTAGTCACCTGCGATTATTATCGACCTGTGTAAATGGAGTGGCGACTGCGTACTGGAAGACGTAGCGTTGGAAGGCCTCCCATAAGATGGACTGATGACGTTGTGGAGGCCGCAGGAATCCGCTGGATACGGGAAGCACAGAACCGGTCGAAGTGGCGGTGCTTGGGGGAGGCCTATGTCCAGCAGTGGACGTCTTTCGGCTGAAATAATGATGATGTGCGTCAGCTTTTACAGGCTGAAATTGAATTCATGGGCATCCTTTTAAGGGGACATTGTAATCATCATTTTGAACAACTTTTACTTTGGGAACAAACCTTAAATTGTGGAAAAAAACATCAGCTATTCCTGTTTATGTTCACATAACTCGTCAAAATGTAGCGAAGAGCTGATTTTTTTTCGCGATTTCAGGTTTCGTCCCATAGTACAAGTTGTTCATAATGTTGATTACAACGACCCCTTAAAAGGATGCCCATGAATTCAATTTCACCCTGTAATGTAAGTAAACTTACTTTGCCGATTTGCCGTAATCGAGGCGCAAAAAAACTGTTCCCCCAAGTTTGAAACTAGAAGCCATCTAGCTGCCAGTCTCTTTAGCGCTAACAGAAACGATTAAGTTAATTAGTAACAGTTTCTTTATAATATTAGTTTTGTAGGCAACAGCGAAAAGTCTGATTCTACAAAGAGGCAGCTTGACATCCCTTATACTTTTCAACGTTTCTCTTTATCCTGAAAGTAAAACTGTTCTAGACGTAAAATAATAATGAAAATTCTTAAAAAGATTTAGCCGTTTTACGGGTTAAACGGTTTCGGTCTTTCTTTTGATAGTAGATGGGGTAAAAAACATTCAATTTGGCCTACAGATTCAATCTTGAGTCAAGACGGGCCAAGACAGTTACCTTGATGTAAGATTTTAAGGCATTAACGTAACAAAAATATTTCTAGCGTGATTTCTCGGTTATTTTATAAATATTAGAACTTTCATAACTGAAGTTCTTACCTACCTTTTTGAAGTGAAACTTCTTTACGCACGCTTGACTTGGGAGTAAGCTGGCGAACGCGTGACGTAAGCGTTACGAAAAGTGTGATTGGGCGAGGCGAACGGGAGTTGAGTGGAGGATATAAGCAAGAGAAAGCAGTGCGCGCGCACATTTTCTTTCTCTTCCTCTCATAGCCATCGATATATATGTACTACGCACCTCATAGCCAAATACTTTTGAAGTTTCACTTCAGTCGTGTGGTCATAAGCACACTCGGTTTTTTATTTATAGTTTCAATATACAGACTGACAAATTTTCCCAATCAACCTTGAACGTAATGTCTTAGCGATAAAGTTGAAAATCTGTCAAAGAAATTTGAGAGATTATAGTAGCTTGATGTGCTGGCGTCTGTACTTAATCTACTTATTAGGAAGGTACAACTACATTTGATTACTCACATTATGATTACTCACTAGTATATTTGATCACACAATTTTGAATGAAGGGTTTAAAGTAACCTAACCAAACCTAACCTGCGTACCCTTCGCTCGCTCTTGCATCCTACGTCGCCTATCGACCGACCGCAACCATGCAACCGATGTCACCCGAAGTACACACGAACCGCATGTGGCCGGCTGCACCTAGTTGTACCGGGCTAAAACTAGGTTATATTAATTATACTGTGACTAGGTGAAGCCGCACTTTGGCCGGCTAAAACTAGGTGTAGCCGCACTTCGGCTATTACCCGTGACATATAGATTTATTTTTAGTTGAAGTTGGAATTACAGGAAACACTTTAAGCAACAGTTACCTACAATTTTTAATAAGACTGGCCTTCATTATCTATTGTGTACCTAATTCAACTCGTATAGGATAGTAACTTAGACTTTTCCTCGCCAACTCTAGAATAGATTATTTAAAGATTTCACAACCGGTGGCCTGAAAAATAGATCGTTTTAAAAGCAAACTCAGCATTCTAAGATCATGACTGCAGCATAATTAGCTTAACTTTTCAGAATAAGTCCGAAGAAAAATGTTTCTTTAAAAAGATAGAATTATCGGCATCGCTCGGTACCTATATAGAGTTTGCGATCCCATTGTTCCTCCATGAAGGATATTACGTCCGAGTGAACGAAGTTGGTCTTTACTCTAGTTTTGTTCGCACCAACTGAATGTTTTCACAGGAACTAGCGTGAATTACTTGGTTTTTGTTGAGAGTTGAATTCACCCGTATTTACAAAAAACTGGCTAAATTGGAAAATGTTCTCTATCCTTGTTCTAACCTACCATTTTACTAATATTATAAATTGTATGTTTGAATGTTTGTTACTCAATCATGCAAAAACGGCTGAACGGATTTGGATGAAATTTGGTACTTAGATAGTTTATAACCTGTAAGAATAGAGTTTTTATTCTGATAGTAGTGCGTTCCTGTGGAATAATTTCCGACCTTTATACGAGCAAAGCCACGGGCAAAAGTTAGTACTATATAATCACACTATAATATCACACAATATCACACTATATATAATATAACATAATTATATAATAGAATATAATTTATAATTACTTATAATTAATATTATAAAGGCGAAAGTTTGTGTGTGTGTGTGTTTTTATACATATGTTTGTTACTCCTTCACGCTCAAACGGCAGGACCAATTTTGATAAAATTTTGTATGGAGGTAGCTGACACCCTGGATTAACATATAGGCTACTTTTTATCCCGATATTCCTACGGGATCGACACTTACGCGGGTGAAACCGCGGGGCGCAGCTAGTAAATAATAAAAGTTCTGGTGACATAATAATAATTTCATATAGTTCATGTATTATTATTTATCACTAATTAATGTTTTTCAACACATTGTCATAAACGATCATTGAGATTACATTTCTCCAATTCTTTCTTCTTGTTTTTCTATCTGCTTGCGCGTGGATTACCAAAACTCCCACAGCAACGGTACACCCCCCAATAAGTTCTAACATCAACCTCAAATCTGCTTATTGTGCCACAATATATTATTCAACAAGGGTATGAAGATCGAAGGGAAGAAGGCGGATTATTTTTTTAAACTGTCCTAGATGCAGGTTACCTACTAGGGCGAAAGAGCCGACTCACCTACCCACTTACCCTTGGCACAAAGGACTAGTAATCAGGTTTTTTACAAATAAGTTTTTATTAGAACATCACAGTGTCGTGCTATATGGTTTATGTTTAACTTATCACCAGATAAAGTAAAATATAACATCAAAAGAAACACTTCTAACTGCCAAAAATAGTAAATGATCACCAAAGGTATTTGTATTCTCATTTGCTCGCTCTTGCATCTCGCGGGGCTCCTATTTCTGTGTAAAAGGTTTAAAGTAACCTAACCAAACCTATCCTCGGTGTGCTGAGCTAGAACTATTGTAATTTTAGACTAAATTTTTTGGTGTTCAGTATATTTTATTTGGTGATCATTATATACCATACCCATACTATATTATAAGTGATGATAAAATAATACATCTCAACCTATCTAACTAGCCGGTATTGTGGGCTACAAGCAAAGGCCTGCCTCTCTCTTTTCCACACAATTCTGACTTTTGCCGCCTAGTCCTTTCTGTAGGAGTCTAGCTCGTCCCGCCATCTTCGTCTCAGCCTGCCGCGATGTCGTCGTGCGTTTATTAGGACCCAACCGGTGGTTTTCTTAGCCCATTTGTCATCTTTCATGCGGCATACATTTCTGGCCAAGTCCCACTTAAGCTTAGCGGCTTTCTGGGTAACGTTTGTGATCCTGGTTTTAGCGAAGTGTTGTGTTCCCAAGACGGTTCGAATTTTTAACCCTCAGGGTACAGCGCTCTATGGCTCGCTGGTAAACCTCGAGCTTGGACCTCTGCTAAAGAGTCAACGACCAGGTTTGACCACCATATATGAGAATGGGGAGAATACACTTGTTGATAATTCTCCGCTTGAGACTCAGTGGTAGATCTCCTTTTAGAAGATCATTCATTGACCAATAGCTCCTTCAGGCTCTCTCGACATCTGAAACAGGTCAAAAATACAACTATAGAATTTTAACTGACAAAACACCACAGATATATCACAGATATAACGCAAGTATCACGAACTGTATGAAAACTAAGCGTGCCACTTTTTGACTACCTACTATGACGTCACAAGCTTGCGCTCTCTCGCTCACGCTCACCCAGCCAGCAGTACGCAGGACTGAGCGCGAAAGTGGCGGCTTATGATTTTCGATCGTAAACTGGTGCGATGTTTGGCACGCGAAGTAGGTGCTCTTGCGTTATCTAGGTGTATCTATATCTGTGAAAAACACCATGAACATTCCAATTGTCATTACTCGTCTAAACCAAAATAACAAAGCGTCACGATCAAAATCAAATAGTCGAAACACACTGATTGTCGGCTGGAAGCCTCCGAAATCAATTGCAGCTTAGTTAATCCAACTGTAATTACTACTCGTAGTCCGTAATCCCTACGAGCGTTGGTTTCACTCTGCGTTATTTATGATGACCCGACGTTTTCATTGTCATCCGTGACATTGGTTTCACTGTGGGAGTTCAGGGGATAAGTACATAATAATAGCTTTTGCACGTGACTTCGCTCGCGTGGAGGTCTGAAATTATCCCAGGGTAATGTATTACGGGGATAAAAATGTTCTATGTTCTTACCAGGGATGTTGCGAATATTTGCATCCGCATCCGCAGTTATCAATGCGGATGCAGATGTAGCGCAGGTTGCGATAAGAAAGAAATAGGGTAGGGCCGGCGAGGGGTGCCTGCCGAGGGCACGTGCTGATTGACCAATTGGAGCGAAGATTTCGGTGACAAGATGCGACGCGTTTGTTATCCTAATCCTAACTAATATTATAAATGTGAAAGTAAGTTTGTTTGTTACCTTTTCACGCCTAAACCACTGAACCGATCATCCTAAAGTTTTGCATATACATCATCAGGGCATCATCATCATCGTGGCTAAATATAATCTTTATATTGAGTTTCTTTATTTATGTCTGTAATTTATATGGTGTACATAATAAAGAGTATTCTATTCTATTCTATTGAGAATTCATATATTGACGTATAACATAATTCAACAAAGTATAATTACATGGAACATTAACAACCTGACGCATAGACCTGACGTTACAAAATGATACATTAGAAATAATTCGTTCCTAAAAGCACTACCTAATATTAGTTTAATATTAGATTATTGCGTGTAGCATAAAGATAACGATTATGATAAAGGCCGAATTAGTGTAATTATAATAATTCAACGGAATAGTGTATTATATCTGACGATGGCGTTCAAGGGCAGTATATCTAATCCATACTAATATTAATAATTATTGTAAAAGCAAATGTGACACCGTCTGTCTGTGTTTGGCACACGGGGTAGACAATGCCCTGGATTAGGAGATTTATCCCGGTAGTACGTTCCCTTAGGATAATTTCCCACCTACAAGCGGGCGGAGCCGCGTACAAAAGCTGGTATGTAATATTACTAAAGCTACTTGTAATTAATTCAAATTCGATGAAGTGATAGATAATAATTATAATTTAATTGTTTATTTTACAGACTGTTTTACTTTTTTTCGCCTTTCTCGGAATACAGGTTTAATTTTATGTTATCCTACTTTTTTAAGTAAAATGTAGTTACAACTAGTTATAACATTATATCCCTATAGTTGTGTTACTCACATAACAGCGGCATACATTTCTTATCCTTAAAAACCTCTCAACATCAATTGTTTTAATTTGGAAACAACACAACGTTACCCCGCCAAGAAATCTTCTAAACGGCCTATACATTACGGAATCAAATTAAGTGTACATCTCGCTACAGTTTGTCGGCCGCTCGGATAAGGAAACGGTCCCCTGTGTACGGAACCTTGTACGGATTCCGAAGTACTCCCTTTAACATAGAACTGAATGTTCTTGACTAAACAGCTGTGTTATTTATAATGGGAAAAGAATTTAGATTATTACGATTGATGTAGATACACTTAGACTCAAAGAATTGGATAAAAGAAAATATTTTTGTCTAGACTAGGTCACATAAACATAAGGTTAACTTAGGTAGATCCTCAGTGTATAAAAAAGTTCGAATATTAAATATTTAACTATATTCTCTTTTATTTATTGACATATTTACCTACTCGACGTGAAGTGCCTTCAGTAAAATATCAAACCGAGGACATGAAGTTCCAAATAACATTTCGAAGAATTTGAAATTACCATGTCTAAGAACTTGATTAAAGTCTATCACAAAACCGTTTGACTTGGAAGTCTTTTATATGGAAAATATCAAAATTGTATTAAAACACAGTTTTCCTGTTTTTGAATTCATATGATCCTGCCCAAAAAAAAACCGAATCAATCACCTTGTATATATATCTACGTATCAGGGCGACTCTTTATGCGAGAAGAGATAAAATAGATACGTGATAATCGCACAGCAGTTGAAAATAAATATAAAAGTCAAAACGTGTATCGCACAAAATAATACAACACGAATCGACGATAAAGATAATTTATTCATACTGTGTAATTATTTTTCCGAAATACACCCTTAGCTTTATGTTTACAGAGGGAACTAAAGGCTTTCGTGGAGGCTCATAATAACGCAAACGACTAACTCTCGAGGGGCGTCGAGTAATTTAGTCGTCGCCTCTCGGATCATATTATCCGTATTCCTAATACAAATGATCCGCAGTTCCGTCGGGACGTGCCAAAATGGGTAAATTAAAACGAAGTATACTTCGCGTAGGAAATTTGGTGCGTGTATAAAAAACTGCATCGTAGTATGCTCTGGCGCTCATCCAGTCTGGCGGCTTGTCAACGAGCCCACACGATAGATTTTTATCAACTTCTTGTTAGAGTGGCGAAATAAAAAGGTCGTATTTGCCGCAAGGGAGACGGAAATTTGGCCTAATTTAAGTGCGCGGGTAAATGTTCACGTCATAAAGGGAACAAACGAGTTAACGTGTAACATTTATGCGAATGTAATGCGATGCTAATGTCACCCCCGACAGGTGTTTTTAACTTTTGACAGCTTTTACACAGAAGTTTATTTTAGTACGGACGTACTTCGACACGCGTGTCGTTCAAAGTTTACGAACAAAAATGGAAGCTGAAAATATTTCTATGAGTTAAGAGAAGTAGTTGAGCTCCCCTGACATTCATTTACTAGGCTAAAAAGTTTTTAAGTCTTTGGAATAGAGCTCCAACTGTGCGATTACAGAGCTTAAATTATCTCAAAATTGTTGTAAAGAAAATGTTTGGTTTGTTTGTTGTTTGGTTTGAAAGGGCAGTTTTTTCTCTTTATATTTTGTAATACAGCTAATTTCGACATTCCCACCTGTATACACCCGTTTGAAGAAGCTGGTGGTGATCCTGCCAGGTAGAAAAGTTCTGGGCTTTTGTGACATGGTCAGTTTTTTAAAACCTGAAGGCTAATCCCGTAATTAAAAATGTTCAAAATAATGTCGCAATCTTATCTCAGCGGCAATCAATGTCAAAAACTTATCAAAAATGTAGGAAAATTCGCGGTATTTTTGACGGATTGAGACTGTGACCAGACTTTGAACGTTCTTAAAATTGTTTCAACCAGTATTAGGTACTTCGAATGCAGTGCACCCCCATAGTACCTAAAATTGTGCAAACCCATAATGTTAAAATTGAATGCATTTACGGACCAACCACTAAATGTAAAGTGCTCAAACAGTTGCCAGTTGTTTTAAAAGCACTTGCCTACTCACCCGCAAAAGTATTATTCAAATGGATTACGAATACAGTGAATTTTTCGCAAATTCCGGTCGGCATACCTACCGCTCAAAATATCGAAATGAGAGGAAAATCCCTAATTTGTGTCGAGCCCGACCACAAGCTTTTCCGTGACATTCAACAGTCACGCCGCAAAAGAAATGGAACAATCATTATAGGGTATTTAAATTAATTTTTGCTTCGCTAGACGGGCGATTGGCCCTGGGGTTATTTTAAGCTATTAGGTTCTGCGATAGGATTAGCGCATGGAGGCGGCAGATAGGCATAATTTACAGGTATTCAGCTGCTTCCGGTAAGACTGGAAGCTGACCCTAACATTGGGGGAAAAGATCTGCCGTACCTACCTACAGCCTATTGGTTTTTCTGGATTTGGGTTTTTGTGGGATTTCTGGCTATAAACACAAACCCATATTACGAAGAAATCCTTGACGTTATTTTCCTTAAATGTGTACAATCGCGAATTTAGGACACTGTATAAGGTCACATAATACAATTTAAGAAATTATTTATTTATTTATTTAAACTTTTCGCACAAAAAGGTACAAAGGCGGACTTAATGCTTAATGTTTTGTGTTGCGTTGTTTTGATTTGTTTCCGCTTGTTCTAAATAAATTAGATCCTAATTATCATTAGTAGATTGTTTTCTTTATCTATGCAATTGAACCAGTCAGCAGTGACACTCCCCAGGCCGGAGATATGACAGTGCAGCTGCAGACGTAGTAAAGTGACGAGCTCACAAAGTTGTATCGAAATTGAATTGTATTTTTATTTTATTTAACCTTATTCTGCTTCTTGTATAATAAAGAAACGGGGATAAATAACATAAATTATAATATTTATTTTTCGCAATATTTCGACTAATTATGATAAACTGACTACACAAAAAGAAAAAATGTTCACACAACAGTGATCTACAGGTTAGTAAGTCAGGTACAACGTTATATAACACGTAAAATATTTTGTAAATATAATACGACCGTAACAAAACACAAAACTTATTAAAAAAAAAACTAGCCTAAATGATAATAAACGTGTTATGTTTTTATTTAAAGCTCAACCTTGTTTTCCGTGTCGGAACGAGTGCGTACTTCAAAAGACTACTTTAACACTAATTGCTGGCACTTTTTGTAACAATATTTTTATTGTGCTAAGTGAGGTTACAGTGCCACGAAGCCACAAAGAAAAAAAATAGAATCTGAGGGAGTTTTAATTGTGTGAACAGAATCTCGTGGAAACAATTTGTACATAGAAAAACGAGCATCTTTTCGTCTTCTTAAGTTTATCAAAATTATCTGGGTAAAAGGGTAAAATCCAAAAATATGATAAGTTTTATATTTTACTAGCTGCGCCCCGCGGTTTCAACCGCGTAAATGTCGATCTCGTGTGAATATCGGGATAAAAAGTAGCCTATATGTTAATCCAGGGTGTCAGCTCCCTCGATACATAATTTTATCAAAATTGGTCCAGCCGTTTGAGCGTGAAGAAGTAACAAACATATAAACACACACACACACACTCACAAACTTTCGCCTTTATAATATTAGTGTGATGTGATGCGAACTTCGCCCTTCAAGTTTCTTTTTAATTCCCACATTATCATGCTCTACTTTTTCTCCGCAAGATTGTTTTAAGATAAGCAGAACTCCAAGCGAATTCACAACTAGTTTGTCAGCAAATGTTGAGCTTAAAGACCTCAGTGGGCCACGAGAGGAGGCAGTTTGTTAATCTATCGCCACACAGTCACCTACTGACCTACTTGCACCAGACCCTCACTTGTGCCGGGTGATAAGCTGTTCTATTTTTCATTCCTAGATTAGCACGCTAATATTAAACGTTTGTTGAGATCGTGGAGCTTTTACTATCAAACGAGATTTTTTAAGGCCATTTGCAAAACGCGTAAATTGTGTGTAATTATAACCGTATGCAAACATAATGTCAGCTTTGTGGGAGAGGATGACCGGAATGGTAGCAATGTGGACACAAATAATGGCAACCGAAAAAATTAAATAGGTCACTGAATATTGCGTTTTCTACCTCACTGTACATAATGCATGTCCCACTAGCAGACCGCATCCATTTTTAAGCATGAGCATTTTAACGCTACTATATTTCCTAACTGAGAATTACAAATGAATAATTAAAATGACAGTTGCGTGGTTATTCGCTGGCATGCTTCGCAAGAATAGCATCGCGGGTGTTCGAGTTGTACGAATATGAGTTTTGCTACAACCACTATAAATGCCACAGTCCAGTATTCGCAAAATGCGTCGAATAATATCCGAGGTTTTTATGCACGTTCCATTTTAAATTGGAATAAGCGAGATGAAAAGGAGAAAAAACATCGCGAAAGCAAATTACAGGAAGCGAAAGAAACTAAAATGCGGGACGGCTCGCTCGGGCTTGAACTATAAAATATTTGCATCCAAACGAGGCCAGAGCAACAA
Source organism: Amphipoea lucens (assembly GCA_947508005.1). Classification (NCBI taxonomy): domain Eukaryota; kingdom Metazoa; phylum Arthropoda; class Insecta; order Lepidoptera; family Noctuidae; genus Amphipoea; species Amphipoea lucens. The sequence continues at coordinate 14,604,960 of OX382358.1, read as the reverse complement.
TAAGATGGAAATGCAAAATCCTGGTACGATGCGATGCATACTGTCCGCTCACGGCTAATGGCCAACCGTATATTTTACTTGAAACTGAGACTTGGCTTAAAATTAGCTGTATTATGGTATCTAATTTAAATTATGCTCATTACATAGCATATAAAATGATATACGAGGAACATTCTACTACGTTAGTAGATACTAGTACAGTTCCTGTAAGCTGAGACTTCAAGACTTTTTGGACGTGTTCCATTTTGGCCGGGTTTGTGTTCCGATACGGCAAACTCATTTTTTATTGCTCAAAAAATAAGTTACTCTTTGAATTAAGTTTTGTTCTTCATGAATGAGTAACGAGTTTACAACGTAAAAGTTACTGCATTATTTTGTAACGTAAAAAAAAAGAAAAACCGAGTGTGCTTATGACCACACGACTGAAGTGAAACTTCAAACGTATTTGGCTATGAGAGGAAGAGAGAAAGAAAATGTGCACGCGCACTGCTTTCTCTTGCTTATATCCCCCACTTGACTCCCGTTCGCCTCGCCCGATCACACTTTTCGTAACGCTTACGTCACGCGTTCGCCAGCTTACTCCCCAAGTCAAGCGTGCGTAAAGAAGTTTCACTTCAAAAATGTAATGCTTTAGTGCTGCGATCTAGACAGTATTATCTAAGCTTAGAGACACATACATAATTATGTATATTCAAGCCGTGGCTAAATTAACTCACAACCACAAATTAATACATACATATCAAGTACATTTGCATGAGATATCTCCAAATCTAATCTACCTAGTGGAGTAAGCCCGTTACAAATACATTTAGTAAAACAAATTATCCCAGCACTTATCTCCTCTCTTCAATAAAGGCGTAAATAGGTAACCCACTCCTACCCATTATGTAAATACTTAGTGCTTCAAAAAAAAAACTAACAGTTTGAAATGTTCGTAGTATCGTCGTAAAGCGGTGTACTCACTTTTGAACGTGTCGTTGATATGTAAAAAGTTTGAAAAGTGTTTTTGACAAACACGTTTACAGCCGCTTTTTTATGCAACTCATCATTTATTTAAGGAGGATCTCCATCAACGAATGAGAGCTAACAGCAATAACGGCATTGTTTGTATGTAACCTTAACGAACATTAATTGCGCACGCGATTTATAAAACTGTCCTTTATACTTAAAGGTTCGGTTTCATAATTGCTTTCCATGTTCGATCAATCTGCCTAACCTTTTGCCAACTATGCTGGGGTCGGCTTCCGGTCTAACCGGATGCAGTTGAATACCAGTATTTTACATAGAGCGACAGCTTATCTGACCTCCACAACCCACTTAGGGGGTAATACGATACCCTTTGGTAAAACTAGTTGTCAGACTTTCGGGCTTCTGACTACCCATAACGATTGTGAAAGATCCAAGAATGACAGCCGGGACCAACGGCTTAACGTGCTTTCCATGGCACGAAGGGGTCTTGGTATGTAAAGATGGTCACCCATCCACGGGCCAACCGCGGTAAGCATAGCTTAACCTGATCAATCGACCCGTGTGGCAGTTATTACTTAGCCACAAGCTCCACATCTAATTTGTGTGTTAATTTACATCCACACATTACGACTCAAAAATTCGCGATAGATATTCAAGTTAGCAACGTCCACGTTTAGCAGTGCAAACACGGCTTAATGTCCTCTCCAAAGGATTTCACGCCGCTCGAGCATTTTGTAAAGTATTTGAATGAAAGATAGAAGAATACAGCCGAATTTAATACAAGGAAGCTCCCTAGAGATGCAGGTTTCTCCCGTCACAGACTGATATTGTAAAACTTTTCTTCGACGTAATCTACATAAAAAATGAGCCGAGGGTTAGCGGTGACCCACTGGTAAATGAGAGCCTTTTGAACTGTTAATTTTGTTTGCATACGAAATGAAATCTGACATGAAAGTTATTTGCGCCTTGATCTTAACGCAGTACTATGTTTTGATGATAAACATTTATGTCTTTACTTTGCTTTGTTGTTTATTTCATCATCTGTTTCTGCGAAACTATATTTGGTTTCCCTTGAATGGAGGGGTTTAAAAGGGACTTGAAAATGTCATTTATTTATCTCTTGGGCAATGTAAATGTTGAGTGATATTTTAGACGAAAATTGTTTTTTTTTTGTATTATATGTATTCATGTTTCCAGCAAAATGTTTGCCATCCGTTTCTTTACCGTAACCAGCTTCTGTATTCGTTGTTATAAATGACTAAAAACATTAAGTAAGATATGGAATCTTTACATTAAACCAAAAGTCAATTATCTACCACAATACACAGACCAGATGGATATACTCGTAAAACCCCAGCGGAACATTCTACAAGCGATATTTCTGGAAACCTCTATTAAAGTCGTCTATACCTAGTTTTTTATTATTATTACTAGCCTAAATTGTCCCATAGCAAAGGCCTCCCCCAAAATCTTCCAGGCTTCGTTTTTTAGAGCCACCTCGAACCAACCCTATAACTATTATAAAACAAAGTCCCCAGTCGTGTTTGTATAACCGCTTAGATCTTCTAAACTACACAATCGATGAGAATGATGTGGTTTTCACAATACTAGTATTTATTCTGGATGGTTTATGGTTCATAATCGGCCTATAACGTTCCCATATCTGGACAGGCTCTCTGTGAGAAGGAATGGGCTGTAATCCATCACGTGGGCCCAGTCTCGATGACTTGACATGCCGTAATGCACCCATGCGAAGCAAGGGCGGGTTGCTAACAGGTTTATGTAATTAAGAAATCACTATACATATTTACATATCACAGTAACCTCGAATTTTAAATTCGACTCCTACAAATTACACGGGACTGCGTCTTAAATTAGCATAAAAATAACGAGTTTGTTATTAAAAAGGATATTTGGTTTGAATTTATTCATGAGTCGCATTTTTAGAGAGACTTCATGCGACATTAATTTATTTTTTCTGGAATATAAAAGGTAGCTCGACGACAGATTCTGATTAATAGTAGTCAGCTTGATTTTTTTTTTTAATTTTGCTCATACATACATACCTTCGAAATGGTAGGTTTAGTATACTTTTTTACACTATCCAAATATTGCTTAAAAACTTTCATATTTTAATACAAGTTTCGTATAAAAAGAAGTAATGAAAAGTGACTTATACTGTGCAAGCAGGTACCGACCTACAGATATCTCTTCCAAGTTTCACCAGAATCGATTTTATTCATAGTTTAGACAAGAAAATTTACAAAATGGAGATGGTAACTCTTTTACAGCATAGACATAGTTTCGGAGATACAATGTTCATTCTTCAGCCATCACTTTTAATATCAGCCTATTACGGTCCCACTGCCGGGCTAAGGCCTCTTCTCATATAAAGAAGGTGACGAGCATTAATCACCACACTTGATCGAGACGGGTTGGTGATTTCAGATTTACATCACACTAATATTATACAGGCGAAAGTTTGTGAGTGAGCATGTGTGTGTGTTTATATGTTTGTTACTTCTTCACGCTCAAACGGCTTGACCGATTTTGATAAAATTTTGTATGGAGGTAGCTGACACTGTGGATTAACATATAAGCTACATTTTATCCCGATATTCCCCCGAGATCGAAACTTATGCGGGTGAAATAACGGGGCGCTGCTAGTTAACTATACGAGTAAGTCCAGCGAGGTAATTGAGTAACACACACATAATGGCAATCGATGACAATGGCTTTCATTTTTACAGTACAGCCACGTTCATTGCGTTATTTACGTCGTTGAGCAGAAGAATTTTTCAAACATATGAAGCAATGGAGAAATTTTCTTCAAAACCCTCGTATTGTGAAAAAAGTGTGTTACTACGCAATTAATTGATTCCTCACGATGTTTTCTTTCACCGATTACAGTAATGTCCAAGATAAACCCAGAAAGTACATATGAATTGAAAAAGACATACTGTTAAACCATCACTGTTTTCATAACAAAACTTTTCATTAAGGCAAATGACTGTATGTTTACACCTACACCGCTTTTCCATCTCCGTAAAACATTAACACCGTTTTCCTGCACAAAAGTTATGTGCAAACAGGCGTATGTGCACTCAATGGGTATGAGCAAGACAAGTTCGGAATAAGGCTAAAAGTTAAGGCCGCTAAAGTGGCGGCTACCCGGGTTGTTGTTAACAAAGTAATTCCGACTAACCGCATATGTCCGAAGTGAAGTTATGAGCAAGTTAGCGAGCGGTTAACGTGTCCAAGCGACAGGTAATTGGGCCATTAACTTAGCTTGAGATGTTTCAATTACAGGTATTTTTTGATTTTATATCTCCGAAGTTAAAAACAAAAAATATTTTAATATTGCTAAAAATAGAGTTTTTTTATTTTGAAAATGTTTTTTTTAATAATCAATCGCACTAGCCAAAAACATGTATAATTCTAGATAATATGGGTATGGCTTTATAAAAATATTATATATTATATATACAACGTGTTTTTTTTGATTAACCATAACTCTAGGGGGTTATTGTACTCATCATTATGAATAACTTTTACTATGGGACCAAATCTGAAAACGCGAAAAAAATCAGCTGTTCCCTACATTTTGACGAGTTTTGCGAACACAAATGTAGGGAACAGCTGATTTTTTTTTCGCGATTTCAGGTTTGACCCCATAGTAAAAGTTGTTCATAATGATGAGTACAATGACCCCCTAGAGTTATGGGATATAAAAAAAACACCTTGTATAACAGGAACGCAAATTAAAACGTCCTAAACAAAAAAAAAAAACAAAATACAACGACTAATTGGCAAAATTTTACAACTCACAATTTTCTAAAGCAAAAACAACTCCCAATGTACACCTACCCTTACCAATTTACAAGGCAAAGAAACTTTCTACTTGAACTTAAACTACACATTAAGGCTGAGTAGCAAGCGAGGTAATTTCTTAGTAATTAACAAATGCACGGATTTTAGTTGTGCTAGTTCACTACAATGTGTAGTGAGTTTTTTATTTAGCCAGTTATGAGCGCCTTTTGTAGCTAATTAAGTGCTGTTAAGGGAACTGCAGTTTTAAACGGAGCGTTATGTTGCAATGGGAGATGATTTAATTTGTGTTTTTGTTTGACTAGGTTTATCTGTTGATTGTCTAATCTTGACAGTTTTTTGGTGTTTACTAGCATGAAAATGATGATGAATGATGCAAGTCAGAAAAAGGCTGGGGTAGACTGGATGCGGAAGGCGGAGGACAGGGTGCTGTGCGGAGGACAGGGTGCTGTGGCGCAGTCTGGGAGAGGCCTATGTCCAGCAATGGACTGCGATAGGCTGAGTTGATTGGTTGATTGATGCAAGTAATGGTACAGGATCACGCGTAAATCGGTTTGTGCGAGAATTACGATAATCACACCTCACACTTGGGAGCAGACTGGTTGAAAAATAATTCGATCAAGACGTCCGCCACTAAAGCAAAAAACCCTTACTTTAGGCCACATACGTGTTGTCCAGCTAGTAACTGATAGTAGCTGGTATCTTCCACGCTTAATCCTGCTTGATTCTGCTTGACCGATCCATGATTCCCCTTCTTGTAGTGTCGTAAAGCTTTCATATGCGCAAGTTTTGAAGTTCCTTGTTAATTTAATTTTGTTACAAATTGGACATGTAGCGTGCCGGCGAAAACTTTCTTCCACGCGGGAACGCGCCTAATGAAGACCCGAGATTGGACAAGACGTATGGTATATTAGTGCCGATAAATGAATGGGTATCTAATTCAAATTATAAAAAATAATAAAGGACATCATTCAACTGTCAAACATATTATACCCAAAAATTAAAAGCCGGCCAGAAAAAATAATTGCATAAATCTTTACGATATGAGAGTAGATAAAATAACTGTATAATTTTATTATTGTTACACGTGGATCTGCCATTAAAGTACTATTTTCATCAAATTTAAATAAGGTAACAGAGACTTTCGGGCTTCTGACTACCCGTAACGACTGTCAAAGATCGACGAATAACAGCCGAGACCAACGGCTTAATGTGCTTTCCGAGGCACGGAGGGGTCTCGGTATGTAAAGATGGTCACCCATCCACAGACCAATCGCAGCAAGCGTAGTTTAACCTGATCGATCGACCTGTATGGCTGTTATTATTTAGCCACGGGCCCCTCCTCCTTTTACCACAGTAGGTATATCGTTATTATTCAATTTTTGATTAGAACATAATTTAAAGGAAGCCTTTTAATACTTTTACTGAAGTACTTCATAACCCAATTTAACTTGCACATTGCATATGACATATGAATGAAAGCTTGACTTGAAAAGTTGGCTTTAACTTTGGAGTTATTAAAAATTTTGCAGCAAAAATAAAAATAAGTTTCAGATTCACGTAGACGTATTTTAATGCTGGTTTTGCTTTGTAAACTAATTAAAAAAATAAAGAAGACATGATTAAAAAATCACTCAATATTCCAATGGCATAGAGTATAGCTTGAGTTTGCTTGCCATGTATAACTTACTTTTATTTTCGCCAATTGGTGTTACAAATGACGCATAGAGCATGATAATAGCTCCCCATACGAAAGAAACTACACCCAATAAATAAAAGGAAACCAATTCCTCCATTTTACGACTCCGCTCGTCGACGACACGCTAAAAGCCGAAACCCAACAACCACAGACTTAATACAATTAGTCAGAACAAGAAGGTTTGGTCACTAACATTAGGGGTGACCACTCTCGAAGGGAAAAACGGTCGGGTACGAATCATGGCCAAAGGAGGTCGCATTCAATTCAAAACATAGGCCGAAATGCCGAATGCTGAATCTATTTCTCGGGGCCCGTTACGACGAAACCATCCGGTTTGCGGGTGCGAACGTTACCTAATCTTAACTATTTGTGTGTAAAGTTGAAAGGCTTAAACGCTTTTGTTATTCTTTTGGGAAGAAGAGTTCATGAATAAAATAAAAATAGCCACAATTTTTGTGAAACACAAACATATTTGCACAAGTTTGTGTAGCTGGTCAAACATTTCGCCTACAAGCCTTAAGTGACTTTTGGAGGTTGTATTGTCTAAACCACCACGAATTCCAACATGAAAGAACACAGAAGAAAAACAAGTTTCAACTAATGACTGCACGTGAGTCATTAGTTGAAACTTGTTTTTACTTCTTGTATTATATGTTATTGTTTTATTTATGACTTTGATTGACTTGGATTAATAACGGCAAATAAAAACAATATTCGTTGAGGGAGCAAAATTGTTCAATGATTTATTGGAGGATTTAAAGGAATGTGATCACGGATATCTATGAATGTGATAGTATATTTAAAACAAAACTTAAGAAACATGTATGTACCCTGTAACGTCGCCAACACACCGAGACATAAATATGATAATTATTGTTTAGATGAACGATAATCAGATAGATAGAGTACTATTTATTGTACAGGCGCCTGCACATCCAGCTACTACAATCTGTCAAATTTCTTTAATAGATGTTCAGCTTTATCGCTAAAGCATAAAGTTCAAAGTTGATTGGGAAAAATTGACAGTTTCGGGTAGTTTGATGTGCTGGCGTCTGTACAACAGCCAGTCAGAGTTAGAGAGCAGTGGTGGCCCAGTGGTAACGATCGCGACTTACGAGTTGTAGGTAGTTTAATGATTTTCTATGATTATAATTCTATGAACAAATATTTAAGGCTGCGAATCATATTTAGATCAACATACAAGCTGATGAACCTAGAAATTGCAAAAAATGTACAATAATTTGAATTTTGTGGGCTACCCTGCCGATTTCGCCTTTACCGAAAGTATTCGCGATATCGCTTCAGCCTATTACCAATTCTTGGCCTAATATCTCGACTACTGTGGTTTGTAATTACGGACTATGTCATCACATTATTACCAAATTTTCCACCATACTGGAATGTTATTCGTACAGTAAAAGGATATATGACCATATTCCTCTTTGTCATGTTACCTCTGGTTTGTGCCTATTCAAAGTAATTATATTCGAGTATTGGACATGACAGCTCTTTGTAATGTAATGCCTATAGTCGATGTTTTGCACGATAGATGCTCATGATGCCATTGGAAATTGGTAGCAGGTGTAGGGATTCATAGTGGGAGGTGGTGATGCATCGTCTCGAATGAACCCAGAAAGTGAAATCAGAGGTATTGGACTGATAGTCAGCAGACATTATATTGTTGCCGATTCCCTTGTTCACAAACTATAATAAATTTGAGTTCAGTGCATCTTTTTCTTTCTATTTCATTAAGAAAAGGACAGAAGATAAGATTTAGTTTAGTTCTGTCAAATTAATCAACGCCTGACACTACTCCATACAAGTTTAGACGTGACTAAAAACGTGCCTACTAAAATTACGTCAATACTTCTATGTCAGACGCTGATTAATTATATACATATTTATTAATGAAAAATATATATAAAATCAAATAAAATTTAATCAACGTGTGTTTGTGTTACATCTTAGTTGAAAACCAACTAACGAAAAACAATAATTGCACCTCCGTTAACACAAATAGGCTTACAAAATCTACTCTTCAATAAAATCCTCACCTTGAAGACAGCAAGACGATACCAATGAACGATAGTGAACAGTTATTTACGTTCTTATTTATGGGGAATAAATTCTCTACCCCTCAAGTGTAGGTACACAAGTGTAAATAAGAGAAAGTGCTCGAAACGTCAACGGTACACCAAGTGTACACAACTATTGTCATTGTGATTGTTAAAATAATGACTTCACTGCGTCCATTGAACTACTCCGACGCGTGAGGTGTTTCGACAGCCAGGCGGGCAAACGTGTGAGAGGTTAAACTACAATTACACCTGAGCATTATTCGTAACGTGTTACGTTATTAAGGTAAGCCGTAAGCCCGACTGGAACTGCTTAAAGCCCAGTTTTGTAGGCCAATGTAGATCGTTTCGTTAACCAATAGAAATTGCATACCATGACCGTAGTATTCTATTATCTGTGACAGATAATATAATACTACGCCATGACTTTGCAAATATTCTGAAGGCAGTTTTATTGTAATTGAAAGGAGGTTGGGGTTTAGAAGAAGAAAATGGGAACGCCACCGTATAAAAGTGTTCCAAGCGAATGGAATGATGACTGCAACGCCAATTTCTAACAGACTACTATTTCCATACCAATCTATTCTCGTAAAAAGTTTTTATTTGCCAGTTAATATATATTCCGCCTCTGTATAGGGCAATAAAAAAAGTTTTATTTATACACTATAGTTTCGCCAAATTCGATTCAAACACACAAACGAAGCCGCGGGCTGTAACTAATCCTATAGTTTTATAGCTGGTATATCTACTCCCTGAGGTACGGCTCGAGTTTCTATATATGGACGAAGGACAATGTCGATAAATTATTATATACTTATGTACAAAGCGATAAAAGCTATGTTCTACAGAAATATATGGTATTGTATGGTTGGCTTGCAAAAACCTGCCTGATAATCTGGTTTAGGTACCTACTTAGGATCTCGTCTTATGGTCTCTTTTGTTAAGCCGTTGGTCCTGCACCTGATTTCTCTCCGGTCGTGTCGGATTGCCAATGACAATGAGAGTAAGGGGCCGGCTCCACGAGCGAGAGAATCGCGGCGATATTATCATCGTGACTCGTATTTCTATAAACACTCTTAGAACGTGTCTCCACACGGCGATATCATCGCCGCGAAAATTTTATGGCACGGCGAGACTATCGCTGCGATTCTCTCGCTCGTGGAGAGGGCCCCTAAGGGAAGAGACAGTGCACCTATATCTAAGCACACACTTGTGCACCGTAATATCTCCCGCGTCAAAGGCTGGTCTCCACTGAGATTGGTCGCCATGACCAAAATTCAGTCTTGAGGTCTTTATTTACGTGCTAGCTGCGCCCCGCGGTTTCACCCGCGTAAATGTCGATCCTGTGGGAATATCGGGATAAAAAGTAGCCTATATTTGTAATCCAGGGTATCAGCTACCTTAGCTCACCGTCCGATCAGGACCAGGCCCGTGCCGGACGGCGCGTACGTGTTCCACGCGTGCCTCAAAGAGATGTCAGCATAAAGGAAGGGGCCTGCCAGGGCCGAAGCCTGCCGGGGGTGCGGGATTGTCCGAAAGGGTTACCGCTACCCCGGAACATAAAGGGCTAAGGAAGGAACACGGATGGGTTTTAGTCAGTAAGAGTCTGACACTCCCTTCGCTCCACCCAGAGCGGAAGGGGTCATTTGATGATTTCCCATCCATAAAAAAAAAAAAGGGTGTCAGCTACCTCCATACAAAATTTTATCAAAAATGGTCCAGTTGTTTGAGCGTGAAGAAGTCACAAACATACAAATACACACACACTCACAAACTTTCGCCTTTATAATATAAGTGTGATTTATGATGTCTATTTATATCACTGAAACCTGTAAGGAAACTCATCAACATCATTTTGAATATTTTATAAAAAAAAAATGAGAACTTGTGGATTGCAAAACCAACCATAGTTAAGGTATAAACTGTTAGGTTACCGGCTAACACACGACGCAACGCCACTTACGCTTTGTGACCAATTCCAAATATTTACGTCTTCAAAAATTTTCTTTTGTTGAAATGGCTTTCGAATATTCATTTTAACAAAGAAAATCATCGCGGTGGATGCCTTTGTCGCAAATTCTATGCCTACAGCTTTGTCTTAGTGGGCAGTTCAATGTCCCCAACCGATTTAGGTACCTACACTCTAGCCATTGGTCATTAATATATACTTTGTCTCCAATATATCCTATTGATTGGCTCCAGTAGACCGCGAATGGCGACTATTGTGTCCTTCAGACGGCAACTTTAATGAGGTCGAAAGACAAACAGTGATATTATTTTATTCTATTCTGATTGTACCTATTCATGAGAGATCAAAGAAAGTACGTCTTATTAGTTTTAATAAAAATAAATAATTATGAGTTTCGTGAATTCGATTGTAGTGCATGCAAGACTTAAAAAATGGCTTATTAGTCGATTCGCACGAATGAACTCGTCCGGAACGAGCGAGTCGTCACATTTAAGGTGAATGTGCCATGGTAGACCGCGAAATTTAAATTTTCTTACGTTTTTTGCAATTTGCAGATCAGTGTCAGGTTGTATCTTGATCCAAATATGATTAGCGACTATAATAGACATGTATTTACAGAATCATAGTCATAAGAATCATTAATATATCTCTTTAAGTTAGATTTCTACCATAAACACTTTTCCATACGAGATTTGTTCTTAACGGTAGAAATCTAACTTAGAAAGATGTATTAATGATTCTAATTATTATATTTCTGTAAATACGTACCGGTTATAGTCGCGAATCATATTTTGATCAAGATACAACCTGACACTGACCTGAAAATTGCAAAAAACGTAAGAAAAATGGGAACTATATTTTCTATCACCAAAATTTATATTTGTCATCAAGTTGTATCACCTAATAAATAGATCTATCGCCACGAAATATTTTCGTTCTCAGATAGCGGGGCTCCGTCGACATAGGATGCAAGAACGAGCGAAGGGCACCCCGAGGTTCGGTTTGGTTAGGTTACTTTAAACCCTTTACACAGAAATAGGGGCCCCGCAAAGCGGGGCTCCGTCGACATAGGATGCAAGAGCGAGCGAAGGGCACCCCGAGGTTCGGTTTGGTTAGGTCACTTGCATTGTTTGGTGACTACATTTTGGTGACAGATCTACTATTTGGAGGACAAACCCTATTATTTAAGAAACACAAAACTAATTAAATTGGTGATAGCTTAAATGATACCCAAGAAAAATTGAATTTCGCGGGCTACAACTACCCATTCACCTTAAGTAATATTATTTTTTGTAAAATTCTAAATGTACCAATTGCCTCATACATATTTCTGGAGTAGTCGACTTGCCTCACAAATAAATTAACTTCGTGCTAGTCGATTATAGAAAAAATAATATTACTTAAAAGTGTCGATTGGCCCGTTTTTAGTGAGTAAATTCGTGCGAATCGACTAAATAATGCAATCACAAAAAAATGCAAGTTTAAATAATTTTTAGCTTAATGATAACTCAGCATTAAATCTATCCTTTTTCGAAAAACAAAATGAGCAGTGCTTACAAAATCTTGTTCTTCGGTCGATTTCGTTTCATTTCATCACTTTGCAGCTCTCTGGTTTCTTGAAAAACCTGAAAAAAAAAAACAGTACAAAATAACGCCTTTTTGTACTGTTTCTTTTCAGGTTTTGTCGTTAGGAACAGAAATTACTTAGAATGATTCATACCATCGTCAAAAATTACGCATTCATGTCGACCAACATCTATTAGACCAATCAAAGGCTCTGAATCTGGCTTGCACATACAATCTAAAATAATAGAATAAAAATCAATAAATATCGGTTATAAACATGTGTGTTAGATCATTCCAATATTTTTGCAAAAATACGAGTACAATTTAAAAGAGTGTCCATGGAGTTTCTTGCCCGTTCTTCTCCATAGCATACTGCATAGGTACCTACTATGCTTTAGAAAGGGCAATTAGCTTCATATTTTCTGACTGACCGACTTCTTGACAATTCAAAAGTGTTTGTAAAGTGGTTGAATTGAAATGAATGCTTTCAGTTTGAGTTTATATAATATCAAACTGCAAAACGCGTTTAAAACAAATTAGTAGGTCGTCACATCTCGACACGTTTCAGAAATATAAATAGTAAATGTTTATTCCAATAAAACCCCAAAGCCTGCACGAAGATAATCCTTTAATGATGAAAACGTGATAAGTGGAGAAATAATTATTTCCTACGTGAAGTGATCCAGTAATAGGTGTTCAAACGCCGAACGCGTATGAAATCATAACAATGCCACAACTCCAATGTTCTCGAGTGGCCAACCATTTCGATTGCTCCATTCACTAAAATTAGATTTCACCGTTTGGAGGTAGCTGGTAGTGTTTCCTCTCCAAACAAAGGGCTGTTACGAACAATACGATTAAATAAACATTGCTTTTGTATCTGTAGTAGCGATATTAAAAGCTGGATGACATTTTGTGTTGCTTATGTTTATTCAAAGTTTGCTTAGAATTCTATATTCCGGGAAAATTTCTGTAGATGGAAGTTTCGTTTCAAGTTGTGCACAGAGGTTAGAGCTTTTAACATTTGAAACAGGTATGTTTCAGTGTTTTGTTTGAGACTAGTTTTATAGTGTTCATATCATATCTTAACCTACCAGAAATTGGATCAAAATCTCGTGTTATTTAGCATTCCAGTATTTTTTATCTTTGGGATCTAAGGTCCTGAAGAGCAATTATCGTAATTTTAAGAACGTTCACAGTCTGATGTCAGTCTCAATCTGTCAAAAATACCTCTAAGTTCCCTTAATTTTCACAAGTTTTTGACATTAATTGTCGCGGAGATGAGACTGCGATTATATTTTGAACGTTTTTAATTGCGGGAATTGACCTACAAACAACCCCCTCTAAAGCTATAAAATTGTACGTAACCTATATTTTTTTCTATTATAGTTATTTTATACCTATACTCTGTTTTACAGACGAAAGCTTTTAGCCTGCATGCAGCGACACAGCAAACAAAATTAGAATCCTAAACTAAAATAATATTATACCCTGACTTCCAAAAAACGATTCAGATTTTTTAGGTAGACCTAAAGAGGACATTGCCTTGTAAGTTACTAATTAAAATAATGTTTTTACTTACTCCTATAATCTAAAAACGTCCTCTTACGTGAAGGTTTGATATAAAATAATAGATAAGCCAATTATAAGCCGTAGTACCTACTGCAAAACAAAGATTTAAATCGTTAGATTCTAGTTTCATTGACATTCCTACAATGACGCAGTGACTTGATTGTCATGGAGAGGTTATTTAAGGTTGTGTGAGCTCACTATTCTCAGTATGGACACTTTTTCGCGTGAGAGCAAATCTATCGATTTAAATCTTTGCTGCAAACTAAATTAAGTTACATAATTCTTAAAGTCAATTTAATCGTACATTTCACTCATTGAAAAGCCAATTTTCTGAAAACATTAACTTCCTTAAACTCTTAATCGAGGAACAGTCTCAACAATTTCATAAAGTAATTTTGATAAAGCTAAAAAATGTGGAATGAAAACGCTTCAACGCGAGAAAGTCCGAGTCAACGAGATAGTCCGGTTTATTTCAGTTGTTTTACTAACTTTTAATTCATGAAAATGGGCCTCAAATAAGTAAATGTAATTGCAGTGCAAAACAAAAGCTTTCTATAGCTTAGAGTAGCTTGATCCTTCAACGTAAAATGAGCATAAGTGGGAAATGAAGTTTGAAAACCGCTTCGTTTTAGCAATTAATAAACAAACAATACATAATACATGGTTTTGTATGTATTTTGCGCAAGAGGCCTTGGGTTTGATTCCCAGGTCGGTCGTGTTATTGGGGTGTTCCATCAGGAATTTCTCAGTCGCAGCTTAGAGTCAAGATTTGTGCCCGATTTATGGTAACAGGCTCGCCCACTTTTAATGGGACTAAAACATATCTGTTATCTTATTGGTGAAGTTTTTTAGAAAAGTCAGGTCGTAGAGCAGTGGTGGCCCAGTGGTAACGGCCGCGACTTACGAGTTGTAGGTCGTGGGTTTGAACCTAGACAGGCGCTTTATTTATTTATTCCTTTATTTCAGGCGTTTTTAATTATGGGAATTTGCCTTCTGATCTCACACAAATTACAAATTTTTTTCGAGATAAATATGAATTTAATTTATATTACAAAAGAGTTTGGGCGGCAATAATCGCTTTCTTTTGTTAGCCAACTCGTAACTGCCAACCTATACAGGGTGGCAGAGACTTCGACGCGCGACCATGGATTCAGTTCATGACTCTGAACTCCCTCACCAAAAATCGCTTACCGCGCCAAAAGAAGTTTTCACTTAAAAAAACCGGTCAAGTGCCATACTGGCGCACCGAGGTTTCCGTACAAATTTGTAAGTATGTAAGTACAAATTTACGGTTTTCAGATTTTTCCCTTTACTTGTGCTACATGACATTGCTTCTCGCCAAATTTCATGATTCTAGATCAACGGGAAGTACTCTGTAGGTTTTGATTCCCTTGCGAGTGTCAAAATATGCGGCATAAACGGAACATCCCCGTATCTTTAGATTGCGTTGACTTAGAAGTTTGATTTTTTTCACTGCTTCAAGAGATTGCAGCCCATTTGATATTAATTTCAACTTGATAACTCCACGCGTTCCTGAGAGAAAGGATCTTGACAGAGGGACAGACAGACGGACAACGAAGTAATCTTATAAGGGTTCCGTTTTCCTTTTGAGGTACGCAAATTCACTAATCACGGTAATCTCCACTATTGATTTGACAGATCAAGCTAGCAATAAGCTTAGATAACTTTCAATTGTACGAAATGTACGCATCACAGTCTCTTAAATTCGCAATTCCAAGGAAAACCCTGTACATTTCTATAAAAATAGTATTATACCCGGCTTACGCAACGTAAGCCGCATTAACAGATTGACTTATACAGACTCCGTTTCAAACATTGTAAAAGAAGATCGGTTTTCAACTTAGTGTAAATAGTCCTTGATAAACCAAACCTAGCTCGTTAGGTATTACCTAGAATTTACAATTTACTAGACAGCGCTGCCGGGAATTACATAGGGTTATGTGCGACATCGTTTTAAATGCTTCGATGGTACAGATGCCAGCACATCAAGCTACTAGAATCTGTCAAATTTCTTTAATAGATTTTCAACTTTATCGCTAAAGTATAAGGTTCAAAGTTAATTGGGAAAATTTGACAGTTTCGGGTAGCTTAATGTGCTGGCGTCTGTATTAATCTAGTTTTTTCTGAGAATTTGGGTAACTGTTAGTGAGATTAGAAAAAAAATTGTTGCGGGAAAAGCGGCGCCCGTGCCTACCTCGGCTGACACTGTCATCGAAGATGTTTTTAATTTCCGCTAGCCACAATGAGTTCACATAAGCCCTTTATTCTTCTTTTTAAGCCCGTTATACATAAAGTAAGCATTACCTAAGTACCTACATCTACATCAGAAACACACAGGCCGTCATCCACCACGCGGGCCCAGTGCGGGTTGGTAGATGGCACATGTCGTCGAATTTTTGGTTCTAGGACATGCCGGTTATACAGGATAAATTTTTAACTAGTGCGCAAACTGTAACCATGTATTCAGCATACTATGATTATAGACCATCTAATATATAAAAATCTCGAGTCACAGTGTTTGTTATCGAACTCTTTTCTTTATTTTTTGGGATGCATGAAAAGTCTCCTCTTGTTGCACAGTTTGTTCCGCCAGTTACACAACTGAACCGAGCGCTCGGCGCATCCTAGACAATCACACCCAACACCTCATTTGACTGGCCAGTTCTTCCCTTGCGGTGGTAGGGCTAACGCCTGCCTGGTTTGCGACCTACCGGATTCCGGCAAGCAGCCTGATGTGTTTCGTCGATGCATTAGGCTCCCTTCCTGTTACATGGGGCTCAAACATAACTGGCGAAATGTGGGTGTGCGATGGATACATTTCTGCCTAACCCCTCGGGGGAACAAGGCTGATATTATCATATATTTATTAATTTATCAGATATGCGTTCCCGAGTTTCAGGCAGCAGATAATAAATCCAAAAGTGCACGACCCATTTGATCGTATAAAAATACCATAGATGGTAGATATTATATTAGTTATTTTTTGATTAATTATAATTAAACTACTTTGAATAACAGAGCCATTTTCAATAGGGTTCCTCCCATGGGTGAAACAAATCTATTAAAAAAAAATTGACTCAATTAATTGATTTTTTCGCAAGCTACAATGTTTGCAGGTTTCACACTTGTTTGACGGGAATTTTTAAAGAAATGATGAATGAAATGAATTTTGATGTTTTTTTTCGTTTCCCCTGCACTGAATAAATTTTTGAAAATAAAAATATAATCTCCATTAAACTATGTATACAATGGTATATAAATAAAGTAGGTTTTGTGTACTAGTAGGAGTATAACAATAGAAAAATTTGCAGAAAGGAGGCAAAAACACTTTTTCGATCGTAAAGCACTCTCGAGATCTAATGCTTCGCATCATGAGTCGTGCAATTATTCAATATTATATAAGTACCTACAATTTCAAAAAGCGAGCGACTAACCTAAAGAGTTTATGAGGAAAGATTGCTCGAATACTAAAAAAATTCTCCGACGACCGTCAAAGAATTTAAATCCAGAAATAAAATCCTGCTGGGAATAGAATCTCCGATATAATAAGTAGGTCAATACTACTCAGAGTTCTTAAGGGGTAGGTCAATCAAGCCTGACTTTTAATTTAAATCTCTAGTAGTCTACAACCGTTAAGTCAGTTAAGAGGCAGCGCTGTTGGAAAAACATTGGAAAGTCAATCTGCATAAAAGATGAAGAGACAGCCCTTAAGTTTGCTTCCCGAATTTGTGAGGTTTTGATCCGCTTTGCCGATAAATGTTACAAAGTTCTGTTAAGTTTTCTACATTAAATCCCTGAAATTTAATTAAAACTCTTTACAGAAAACTACTTTCAAATACTGACTTCCTCGTTGGTCTAGGGGTCACAAGGGCCTCTGTTGAGCATGGGATCCCAGGTTCGATTCCCAGGCACAGTGTTATTCGCTTTTCCATCTGGAATTTCTCAGTAACAGAGGTTTAATGGCATATTGGCCGGGATTAGTTGTAGATCTTGCATTGGACTAGATTTAGATTTTGGTGTAGATAAATGCAGGTAAAACCAGAAAACTAACATTAAACAAATAATTACGGAGAAAAAATATAAGTAGGTACACAACATGGAATGCTCAGTGCCTAGGAATATGTATGTATATCTATGTACAGACGCTAGCACGTCAAGCTACCCGAATCTGTCAAATTTTCCCAATCAACTTTGAACCTTATACTTTATCGATAAAGTTGAAAATCTATTAAAGAAATTTGACAGATTGTAGAAGCTTGATGTGCTGGCGTCTGTATGTAAGAAATCAATAGCAAAATTTAAAATTTTAACACTATAAAATAATAATGCTTATTTCTCAGTAGCAGCAGGAGTCTGGAATTTATGCCCGATGGTGGCAATAGGCTCGTCCCCTATTCCATGGAACTAAAACATCACTAGCGAAATGTGGGTGTACTATGGGTACACCTTTCTCTCTCCAACCATTCGGAGAAACCAGACATGATGTTGTATTATGTTTACTTTTAAATAATATTATTTATTTATTTCAGGCGACACAGGCCCATAGATAAATACGTTAACCTATACATACATATTTTTTTTTTTATAAAACAGTAGTTACTTCACTAGCTTGGCTTTCTACATTGGCTGTTGATTTTGGTTGGCTAATAACGAATCACCAACTAAATCACTGGAGATTTGAAAATAAACGCTTTTACACTATTACTAAATAGAAACAGGAAACTACTCGATTTTCATATTTTTTTAATGTTGAATGGGCCTACTCTTACCTCGATCACGCCTGATGGAAAGCGATGGATGAGGTCTATGATGGAACGAGCGTGCCCAAAAGATGCCTGTTCACTCTCGCTTTGAAGGCAGACGGGTTAAATGCTATGTCGTAAGTGGTGTGATTATGATCATTGCTACAACTCCTCGTCTTAGGAAAATACTAAGTAAGTATTTTATCTTGAACTTTGCAGTGTATGAGACTAGCTACAATATACGCATCACCGACATGCTAATAGTACATCTGTAGCTATGCATAATTTTTAGTCTTCACTTCGATTGGCAGTTCTCATGACTCCCCATATTTTTAGGATTCCGTACCTCGAAAGGAAAAAACGGAACCCTTCTAGGATCACTTCGATGTCCGTCCGTCTGTCTGTCTGTCAAGACCCTTTTTCTCAGGAACACGTGGAGGTACCAAGCTGGAATTTATATCAAATACTCAGGTCTACTGTCCCTTAGAGCTGTGAAAAAATCTAAGCCAACGCAATCAAAAGATACAGCCGTTTGTGCCGCAAATTTTCGACACTCACAAGGGAATCAAAACTTACAGGGTACTTCCCGTGAACTCAGAATCTTGAAATTTGATACGAAGCAACGTCTTATAGCACAGATAAAGGAAAAATTTCGAAAACCGTAAATTTGTAGTTACATACTGTACG
The DNA here is from genome assembly GCA_947508005.1 of Amphipoea lucens. Classification (NCBI taxonomy): domain Eukaryota; kingdom Metazoa; phylum Arthropoda; class Insecta; order Lepidoptera; family Noctuidae; genus Amphipoea; species Amphipoea lucens. The sequence goes on along the minus strand of OX382358.1, from coordinate 14,585,832 downwards.
GAACCCTCGGTGCGCGAGTCCGACTCGCATTTGACCGGTTTTTTTATCCCACCAACTACAGCAAAGACTCGCGAATACCCTTTTTTTAAAAGAGTATTGGGCAGCAATAATCACTTTCTTTTGTGTTGACAGGGACACTCTCCGCACCCCCCTGCGTCTATATCCGCGTATCTGCGTCTTGCCCTTTCTGTATATTTTGTGGCAGATCGCGTTGATACATTTTGTATGAAGAATAATGAAGATACGTGAAAGGGACGCCGCGTCTGTTTCCCGTCCCTTCTATGTGGCCCGCGCCTTATGAAACCCTAACTTTAGCGGCGAAAAAAGTAAAACATTGGAATTTGACTGAAGTGACAAAATCCTCTTGGTCTCCCAGGAATTTATTCAACATTCTCTGTTTCATCAGACGAGTTTAGTTAAGTATTTTCTTGTGTTTAATATCTTTTCGTTAGACTATAAAGTTTTTTACACCAAACTTTGTTCACCCCAATCATTATTAGATTTACAAAAAAGTTTTAAGTTATCTACTATGAACATTAGGATATTGTATAATTTTACCTGGTCTGTGGTCTTCTTGTAATTTGAATCGGTGGTGAATCTTAAGACAAATTAAATCCAATTATGTTATAACTGAAAACTTCATGAAAAGTTTAACTACTGACTCTTCACGTGACCAGAGGGCTGGCCTATTTTTTAGCCAAAGAGGAGCATCGCCATACAACATGGCAATGCTCCCAGCCTTTTGGGCACTTTTCGAACTGACAGCGATCCGGACGTATTTTTTGATCCCATAATTATGATTCTTTACTCTTGTAACATATTTCATATACTTACATGTAAATATATTATTATTTTATGTATGTTAGCTTATTATGTAATTACTGACTAAGGGGCCGTTCAAGTATTACGTAAGCAGAATTTTTGCAATTATTAAACCCTCCCCTCGTCAGCAAAAGTAAGCAAAGCTCTTAGCTCCCCCTCCCACGCTTACGTAAACATTGGTACATGCATTTTTCAATGAGTTCTGGTTTCTTTATTGAGTAGCAGTTTAAGTCCTAGTAGAATCCCTGAAAATGCGTTTCGTTTTCAAGCATAGACAAGTAGGGTTGCCATATGTGTTCAAGCCAAAATCGACAAAATTTTGTAGAAAATCTGAAAAATTTAAAAAATAAATACCTACTGCTGACGTAATCACTATCCAGACCCCCCATCCCCCATGTCATCAAAAATTCCCCTGTAGTGCTTACGGAATACTTAAACTCAAATTAACTAAAATTATTTTAAATAAATCTAACCTGTAAAAATCCAACAACCTCTCAAGATGCCACTCAAAATAAAGTTTTCATTAAAAACTTATTTAAAAAGCCGCTCTGTGAACTGCATAATCTATTTATTGATTCAAAAGCAATTTGAATCTACGACCGTAAGGTAGATATCGGAAAACGTCTACTATAAGAGGTTTAAGATGCAGTTTCCCAGAATTTTATGCAAAATTGCCGTTTTATAAACGATTGCCCAGTTTTCAATGCATCGCTTTCTGTGAGGTAACCAGCATAGAGGGAACTTTGAATTTCTAATTTCTTTCGTAACTATGCCTTTTGACTGCCTTTTTATCTTAACGTTATGTTTTTGTAACGGAGCGGGTGGATTCAAGCGGGATTAAACTGGAGTAAGGTTTGATGGCTGGTTTTAAACGTAATTTATATCAATTGGAGCTTTTATTCGCGATTTTATTAAAAATATGGCCGCGTATTGTTAAGAGGTTCTTCTCTCCAGAGCCGTGGTCTGAGTCCTGATTCCAACCTAGTTTTTCTTTAACATAAAAAGAGTTTTAATGTACGTATGTAGTCGGTGGTAGAAATGACAATGTATTCTTCAACCCTTCATTTATGCACATCAAGGTCTGCCCAATCTAAAGTCAAACCTGCACCCGCCTTTTTTAACACACAAAGATTTTCAAGGAAATTTCTAATCCTTTGCTTCAAACGTTCGAAAACTTCGTCTGCTCAACAACGTAAATAGGTAACACAGTGAACTTGGCAGGATTGCCAAAATGAAAGGAGCTGGCATATAAGTGTCTCAGGTAATTACCCACTGGTTGACCTGGGTGAAATTTATTTATCTTCTTTCTTCTTCCAAAATTTCAAAGACCTAAGAATGAGTGAATGGAGTACACAAACCATAGAGTTTCAAGCTGGACACTGCTCCAGTACGACTTTAATATTTCTTCTCACTCCGTTATTGCGGCACATAGCTCGAAGCAATACACATCATATTGGAAACGCTCGGAATTTCTTAATGCACTACACATTAAATTCTAAAAGTTGCAATAATGTTCTATTATTCTGTTTACATTTAAAGATAACTTTAAGAGGTATTTTCCTGTAATTCTTGCATGTTCTTGGCCTGATGCCAGGATCTCTTTTCGACTCAGATTTAGAGTGGCTGTCTACCAAAGCGGAGACGAGCGGAACGAAAGGAGATGAAGGTACGTATATATAAAATCACACGGAATTCAAAATTTTAGAGTCTTACATTTTATTTTCCTTTAATACCTACCTACTGACCTGATTTTCAACTCTAAGAAGACTGATTTAAATGGTGTAATGTAACTGGCATTCCATAAGTTGAAACCAAAATAAAAATTGCATTTGTATTGCATTGTCATTAATTGTTGCTTCAATTTCTAAAGCCCCATTTGCACGGTGCAAGTTTATTGCCTGTGGTATACCATAAAATTGAAGCAACCATTGACTAGCACCGTCTAAACTACACGTGTCTACAATGGTTGCACGATTCGTCCAAGTTAGTTCAAACTGGAATAGGTGTAAACAGTACAATAAAATCGCATTCAATTCTGTCATGAATATTATTTATCACTTAAACCGCAGTTATATGTTGACTGAGGATGTTTTAGTAAAAATATCGTTCAATAAAATTTAATGAAATATTTTGGCAGCCTAATACCGGGAATACTTATTTATTTAGGTATTTACTTAAATCAATTGTACAAGGGTTTGCAAGTCTGTGTTTAGACGAGACAAAACCTGCATGCAATAATCACCTTGCAATAATTGCCTTGACGTAAACAGAACTCGCATGCAATTATTGAATGGCAAAACTTGCATTCAATTATTGTAAGTATACCATTTTTTGGAAATCGCACGCGTCTAAACACTCGCATGTAATGAAATGGCTTGAATGGCAATAACTGAACGGGCTTTATGGCGTAGGATTATTGCTCTTGATCGTTCCAGAAACTTGCACCGTGTAAATAAGGCTTAGTTGTAGGCATTTCGACCATTCACACAGGCAAGAGACTTGCATCGTGTGAATGGGGCTTTACAAAGGTTTAAAACACACTGACCCTTCCGACACAGAAACTTTTTTTGCTGTATTTCAAACATGACAATTCAATGTAACATGCTTATATACATGGTTAAATAAAATACACCCAAATCTTTCCAGCGATTTCTTAAGTGACAAAAGAAAATAAATCCGTTGTGTTATTACAACAGCTTGGATTTTCTTTGTTGTCCGGAGACGATCGCCAAATAAAATGATAAGGCATTGTGATTTGGTTTACCTCGTATTTTATTTTTTAATGTTAGAGTTTCCTTAACACCAGTATATTTTAGAAATCTATATAAATAAAAACAAAAGCCCTGACTGACTGACTGACTCATCAACGCCCAGCCCAAACCCATGAACCTAGAAAGCTGAAATTTTACACAATGGTTTCCTTTATAATGTAGACAAGGAATAAGGAAGGATTTTTCGAAATTCAACCCCTAAGGGAGTTAAATAGGGGATGAAAGTTTGTATGTAAGTCCGTCAGTCTTAAAGTTAGGATCTTCAAATTTTGTATCTAGGCTGACGATTGAAAATTAATTTGTACGTGTCTCAGCGTTTTTGATGATTCCACCCCCAAAGGGTTAAAAAGGGGGATGAAGTTGTGTATGAAAGTCCGCCAGTTTAAAAGTTAGGATCTTCAAATTTTGTATTTAGGCTAACGATTGAAAATTAATTTATACGTGTCTCAGCGTTTTTGATAATTTTACCCCTAAAGGGGGATGAACGAGCTAACTGAGATATCGACGCACAGCCTAAACCGCTGGTCCTAGGAACATGAATTTTGGAGGGTGTGTTCTTTGTGAAGAGTAAGTATCCAGTAAGAAGGGGTTTTTGGAAATTCAGCCTTTAAGAGGGTGAAAAGGGGGGATTTTGTTTCTATGAAAAATCTTATTCCTTGAGTTAATAACCTTGAAACTTGCCACGAATACTTACCTAAGTAAATTATGAAGTTTGGCATTTTTCGTTTTTCTAATCTACCCCCTAAAGAGGTAATGGGGGGGTATCAAAATTTGTATGGAAGAATTTTAACGCGCTGTCCGATTAACTCAAAACTCAGTATTTATACTATGGACTAAAAATAAAGAATAACGTGTATCAGGGTTTTTCGAAAATCTACCCCTAACTGTGTGAAAAGGGGTAATCACTTTAATCAGAATTAAAACCTAACTTAACTAAAACTATACAAAAACTAAAATATAGCGTCGAAAAATTCATCCGCATCGCTGTCGACTGGTAATGTACCCAAGAGACTGGCAGCATTGCCACGTTGTATGGCAATGCTTAGCCTTTGGCCAAAGTAAAAGCCAGCCCTTGGGTCACGGGAAGTGTCAACCAGGCGTTTTGAAATTTCTTTAAAAAGGCCATGAGCACTCGGACCCCACGGCCCGAAGGTTTCAACCCCAAACGGCTCGAAAATATAATATATAAGGGGTAATTAATTTTACAGGGGAGGATTTCACTGCGTGGCTTGATTAGTTCGAAAATATGCATATATAATCTTTGAGTCAAGTTATGAAACATCTTAAAAGATTTTTCATAATTCTACCCATGTAGGGGTGAAAAGCGGGATAACAGTTTATATGAAAAATCTTAATCATTTGATTAATAAACTTGAAACTTGGCACGAATATTTATCTAAGTAAATTATGAAGGTTGGCATTTTTTGTTTTACAAACTACCCCCTAGAGGGGGATTGGGGGCGTCAAAATTTTTATGGAAGAATTTTAACGCGTGGTCCGATTACCTCGAAACTCGGTATTTATACTTAAGACCAAAAATAAAGAATAACGTCTATCAGGGTTTTCCGAAAATTTACCCCTAACGGGGTGAAAAGGGGTAGTTAATTATACTGGTGAGGATTTTAATGCGTGGCTTGATTAACTCAACAATTCGTATAAATAATCTTTGAGTAAAGTAATGAATACATCCCAAACAATTATTTGAAATTCCACCCCTATGGGGGTGAAAAGCGGGAGTACAGTGTACATGAAAAATCTTACTCATTTGGTTAATAAACATGAAACTTGCCACGAATACTTAAGTAAATTATGAAGATTGGCATTTTTTGGTTTTCTAAACTACCCCCTAGAGGGGGATTGGGGGCGTCAAAATTTTTATGGAAGAATTTTAACGCGCAGTCCGTTTAACTCGAAACTCGGTATTTATACTTAAGACCATAAATAAAGAATAACGTGTATCAGGGTTTTTCGAAAATCTACCCTTAACGGGGTGAAAAGGGGTAGTTAATTTTACAGGGTAGAATTTTACTGCGTGGTTTGATTAACTCGAAAATTTGCATAAATAATCTTTGAGTCAAGTAATGAATTCCACCCCTGTGGGGGTGAAAAGCGGGGATACAGTTTATATGAAAAATCTTATTTATTTGGTTAATAAACATGAAACTTGGCAATATTTGGGTCAGTAAATAATAACGATTGTCAGTTTTAGTTAAAAAAAAAACCGAGTGTGCTTATGACCACACGACTGAAGTGAAACTTCAAACGTATTTGCCTATGAGAGGAAGAGAGAAAGAAAATGTGCGCGCGCACTGCTTTCTCTTGCATATATCCCCCACTCAACTCCCGTTCGCCTCGCCCGTAGCCCGTAGACATGGGTCGTACTTGCAAAATCGAGTACCAGGGCTTCCAAGTACGTCCACCTTAAGAAACCAGGGCCTAAAACCAGGACTCGAGATACTTTCAAGTATTTTCTATCTGCATCGAAAATTGATCCATAACTTCATACAAATAAGTACAATTACGTAATCAAACAAAAGCCCTGTTGGAAGTAAAAAGTACTTGCATAGGAAATTGACCCGTGAATTCCTATAAATAAGGAGCACAATCGCGTTTACAAATAAATACTTTTACAAACCATTAAAGTAAAAATACTTGCATACGAAATTGTTCCGTTGTGTTTACTACACCTCGGATACTCCATACAACGCTCGCAAAATAATTACCTATTACTACTACATAAACAAATGACGTTTGTATACGTGCAAATGTATGCGTGAAATCTAGTAGCGTAAAAAAAATGGCGCGGAAAGCAATTTGTGTCGGGGAACCGAACGACGACGGCGGCGGCGGCGCTACCCGAACGTGTGCATTATTATGAAGTGACCATGTAGTTCAATCGTTTATTTATATAGTCGGGTTCGTAATTAAATAAAAACACTAAAATAGTTTAGTTTAAAAATTACTTATCTGTGAATAATCGGTTATTAAATCGCATGTTATTAACCTTTTGAACGCCATTGTCACATATACGTGACAAACGAAATCTTACCCTGCACGCCAACGTCACAAATATATGACAAAATACACGTCGCACGGGTCGCACCATATTGTGAAATAAACAATTTAATCATTACTTTTGTGTGTTTTTATTTATATAATTTAAAAGTTTAAGCTTCCGTCTATATTGTATTGCATGAAACTAATATAAATAAACCACCTATATCGAGAAATTTGTTGTTTTAAGTGTGTTTGTGTGTTGTTTTGTTAAAATGGCCTGGCGTCAGGGGTACGGCGGCGACGATACGTTTATACTCTGGCGTTCAAAAGGTTAAAAATGCGAAATTTTACAAACAGTTTATGTAAATACGAATTCGGAAAAGCATCACAACATCCAACCATCGTGATTAAAACTCAAATAAAACTTTTAAATCGCATAATTATTGTGTGTTCGTGTCAGCAATACAGCGCTGCGGTTCGCGAGCGCCCTTGCTAAAGAGTCGGCGACGAATACCTCGAAGTGCGGGGTGAGGTGCGGTATCTGATATGAGGGCGAGGAAGGGAGTGTCCTTTCTGTACGTAGTACTATTAAGTATTCTGTGCTCTTACTGATAAGGAGCATGATCGCATTTGCGAAAACAAACGCGGTTGTTGAACTATTTGAGTACCTACGTACTCGAGCGTCGAGGCATGTCGGAGCGAGATACTTTCAAGTATTTTCTATTCTATCTGCATAGAAAATTCATTCATAACTTCATACAGATAAGAAGTACAATCGCGTATTCAAAAGCCTCGTTGGAGGTAAAACTAATTGCATAGGAAATTGATCAATGACTTCCTATAAATAAGGAGCAAAATCGCGTTTACAAATAAATACTTGCAAACCATTAAAGTAAAAAATACTTGCATACGAAATTGTTCCATAGACTCTTACTGATAAGGAGCATGATCGCATTTGCGAAAACTAACGCGGTTGAGTACCTACGTATTTGAGCGAGTAGCCGTATAAGATACTTTATAGTCTTGCAAGTATTTTGAGTCGGTGTGCGTACTTGAAAGCAAATACCTGGTGTAAAAACCTGGTCGCGTAAATACGTACCTTCCCTACTCGCCCGATAACACTTTTCGTAACGCTTACGTCACGCGTTCGCCAGCTTACTCTCCAAGTCAAGTGTGCGTAAAAAGTTTCACTTCAATAATTTTGACACAACAAAAATCGAATTTGACAATCGCGACTCGCACACGTGGTACTTATTTGCCCAACGCCGTGAATTGTTTTTTAGAGCCGCAGGCGCGGAGGGGGCGGCCATGGCGTGTTTTTTAAGGAATTTTTCACTTTTTGTATGGAAAATATGAAAAATGATTACCTACATGTTGAGTTTTAGGAGTTTATGGGTATTATAAAGGGGGTCGAAATTTTCATTATTTTTGCGATAGGACGCACCATTTTCGAGATATAAGCAAAAGAAAAAAAAGATACAGACAATACTGTTTTTGCAACTGAAGTCGAGGTGTTGGTGTGAATTTCATAACAACTAATTTAATTCCACACCTTTTTAACCACGATTAAAATAGTCAGATTTAGTTCGATTTAGTTAGGCAATCAAAATTTTTGGTTGAGTACCTACGTATGTGAGCGAGTAGCCGTATAAGATACTTTATAGTCTTGCAAGTATTTTGAGTCGGTACCTGGTGTGCGTACATGGAAGCAAATACCTGGTGTAAAAACCCGGTCGCATAAATACGTACCTTCCCTACTCGCCCGATCACACGTTTTCGTAACGCATTCGCCAGTTTACTCCCCAAGTCAAGCGCGCCTAAAGAAGTTTCACTTCAAAAAACCCTTACAGAGGATTTAGGGGGTGACAAAGTTGATAGGTTAGAAAAATATGTAACTCGCTATCGGATTAACTCGAAACTAGGTACTACCAAAACAAAAAATAAAACAAGTACTTATCTGTTTTAAGGTTTTTCAAAAATCGACTCCTACCAAGGTGGAAAAGGGCAAGTAAAGTTTAAGGGGTGGATATTACTGCTTGCTTCAATTAACTCGAAAATGGGTATGGGCCTTTGAGTCAAGTTATGATCACGAACGATTTTTCAAAATTGCACCCCTGTGGGGGTGGAAAGCGGGGCTACAGTTTATTTAAAAAATCTGATTCCTTGGATCTATAAAAATTGGCCTGAATACTTATTTATCTAAATAAATGATAAAGATCATTCCTAAATACATTTTCAAATTTTTAGAGGTAAGTACGAAATTCACGCGGACGAAGTCGCGGGCAGAAGCTAGTCTTATTATATTTAACACAACCAACTATTTACACAAGGTACTAAACTAAATAAACTGTTTTAGAAATTAATTTATACGCATGCTAATATGTAATTCATACATACGTAATACCAAAATAATTTGTAAATCAAACATATTCTTAATGTAGTGTGTACGAGTATTTATTCCGATTGGATTACAGAATATCAAAATATATATATATTTGGGAACCTAGATATTCTGTAACGCATGCTCCGCCGGCCCCTTAAATGAAAAATATGAGTAGGTTTTTTGCTTACAACTCCAGTTACAACAACATTAACAGTCGTTTTATTTTTAGGCAATCGATAAACATTCACGATATTCAATACTCTTTCCATATAACTTCATATATTTTAGGGCCGATTTTTCAATCTTCAGAAAACTTGTATCTAAGGAATAAAAGTTATGGGTTGACAGCTGTTATATAGAAAAAATGTCAAACCGCCATACTCGTATTTGTTCTTCAGATAAATGTTATCTGATGATCAATTCCCGTAATTGAAAACGTTAAAAATCTAGTTGCAATCTCATCTCAGCGACAATCATTATCAAAAACTTGTCAAAAATGTAGGGATTTTAGAAGGATTTTTAACAGATTGAGAGAATGACATCAGACTGTAAACGTTCATAAAACTATGAGAGTTGCCCCCTTAGTCAGACGAGAAGAAATTAGTTCCGCTACCTTAATCTGAAGTCACTCCGACTTTAACTGACCCATTTACAAGCCAACTTTAATTAGAACACAAATCGAACCGATTCCTAGTACGAAAAATATAATTCTCTTTATTAACGTCGGTCCCGATAACACAAGGTTTTAAATTGCATTTCCTCGATGATATACGACATTTCTTAGTGCAATGTGGTAACAATTCTTTTTCAGCAACAAAGGGCCAAGAAAATGGAACGCTTATTTTACGTCGACCGCCGTCCAACCCACTGGTCAGATACAGTTTGGTTTTAAATGACTTTTAGAAGAATGTAGCTGTGTTTCGTTGTGTATTTTGTTATGTGCTATTGCCAGTTGTAATTTGTCTTTTGGATTCCCGTAAAGAATAACGTTGTTACCGGTAGTATGTTGTGAGAAGGCATTCTTTTTCGGAATGTGAGCGCTCGGAAAATGTCTCGCTTGTCAATTGAATGAGGTATGGTTAGGTGAGTGTGACGTAACATAAGAGAGAGCGATATGCCTCGTAATCAATTCACATTTATTTTTAGAAACGATTCGATCGGTGAAATACTGTTATTTATTCATTTGGAATATACTTGATACTAGATGATCCGGTGAACTTCATACCACATGAGATTAATAATACCGCATCGTGTACGGTTTGAGTTTTGTTTATTTAAAATTTTGATTTTTCGGCTGTGCCTTTGGATTTATCCTAATTTTCTTTTTTCCTAAACCACTCACTGGGTGTTATTCCGGGGGGTGAATAAAAACAAGAAAAGATAAAAATGCGTGGAAAATCCAGTGCCTTAGGCATATCTGGGCACGCTCGTTACATCATAGACCTCATCCAACACTTTCCATCAGGCGTGATCGAGGTCAAGAGCGGGCCTATTCAGCAAGAAAAAAAAATTAACATTTTTGTTTTTTTTTTTAATTTTTTATTCGAGCTTTTGGGAGAATAACGCACAGTTATTGATTTTTATTTATGTTAGATATTTTAGCAGAATTTTATCCTCGATATCGACATTTAGTGCCGAAATTCAATTCCTATTTTTCTTTCAACGTAATTAGTCTTTGTCAGTCAAGAACCGAGAGGAGAGACCCTAGATTGTTTCTGTCGTGTATCTGACATGGTATTTGGCTACTTATAAACGTGCCTATGTCTGTGTGTTCTCATTTCTGGGTCAATATTTGTCAGGATAGCGAGTATATTACGAATATCACAGAGAAAGGCTAGGAATAGTAAATATTGATCACAGATCCTATAGGGTATAGCTTCACAGTACCTACGTATATATAAATATTTATCTTGTTACACAAGTTCTGTCAATGGCGTTGGTGAACCTCCGGTGGATATGTTTATCTTGAAAAGCTTTTCGGTAATACCGTTTCATGTGATGTCAACAACAAATAATATATAGAGGCTAGCGTAAAATAGATTTATTACTATCTACTACTAACATCAACTAAACCTTTTGATTCTACAACAATGGCTTTTTCCTTTCAGAAATTATTTGCACAGTATAGTTTTGTTTGGTTTATTACAAAACCTTGAAGAAACTCTTACTTACTTTTATTACTTAACTAACTTTATGTAGAGGTAACTTTTTTAAATTGTTTGTGTTTTAAAGTTAATCTCTGGAATTTCTGATCCAATTACTACAATTATTTCCCTGATTGAAAGCTACACTATTCTCGAGTAATAAAGGGTTAGGATTATAATTCTGTGCCTCCTGTGATAAGTGATACAAGTCAAAAAACGACATTTTACAGGACAGCAAAAACAAAATCCCTAAAACAGCCAAAATCCCTATAGTATCACTTTGCACAAAATTATCTCCGAAACTATAGCAGATAGAAGAACGTGAGTTAGACCAAAAAAGACGTATTTTTTTTTGATAATGCTCATGTGAAAATCACAAAAAGGGTACAACTCGAGTTATATCACTTATCACAGGAGGCACAGAATTGTTTTACTCCAAAAAAATTCACGGTGGAAATCATGCGGGTGAAACCGTGAAAAACAACTAGTTATTTCTATGTAAGTAATTCGTGTAATATCCTGGATAGCAACAAAGATCTTTTCACAAAAACTTCTGTTCAACGCCAACATTCCACAAATACACACTCGTCGACTCGTTCTGTCGTAAGTGTGTATTATGGAATTAATTTCAACTTCAACACCACTACTAAACTAGTGTTTCCCCCATCGGATTCGTAGAAAGTTTGTAATTACATCTTTTCCATTAGCGGGCCATGTTGGGGCCAGGATCACGAGATGTATGAAAGAAATAAAGAAAAATAGTTTATTCTGCACTAACAAAACGCACATTACAAATAAAAAAGACATGAAATATACACAAACAACGTAGTCAAAAGCCTCGTTCTCAAGCATATAAACTGTTGACAATTTTGTCCATTGCTTGATGTCAGGGTCAGGGACCAAAGACAACATATTAATTGACAATCATTGATATATACATTTTTATATATCAATGTTGACAATATAAATTAATCCGTGGTGCGCCCGCGACACTGGCAGATGACAACAAAAGAACAACAATCAAAACAAAAACAAAATTCCAATTGCAGAGTGGAAAAATAAAAAAATAAGTTTAATAACTAAAACCCGACTACTGAAAAGGATGAAACAAGAAAGTACCTTCCCGTGGTCGTATGCTATGATGCTACCATAGCTTATATGTATGTTATTACAGCAGCATGCGACCACGGGAAGGTACTTTCATGTTTCATACTTTTCAGTAGTTGGGTTTTAGTTTTTAAACTTATTTTTTATTTAATTATTTTGGGGCTTATTTCATTAATATTTATATTTTTGAAATATGTTAATTAAGCCCTTTCATTTGATACCCCGCACAGGATGAAGAATTTTTTTTTTATATCATGACTTTATGTCCGCTAGAGGGCGCCATATTCAATTTAATGTGACGTCACTTAGCCTATTATAACCAGTGGACGATCAAGACGCTTCCAACGATACCTCATTTGTCTAATTATGATAAGTAGTTTATAAGTTATGAGGGAGCAGATGAACATACATACATACTTACATACATACATACTGGTCAAAATCATATCCCTCCTTTTTGCTTCGCCGTAGTCAGGTAATAACTACTTATGTAACAAACAAACAACAATAATTTGAATAATTAAGCCGTGCGTCGCATCTGTGCAAGAAGACATTGCTCAGCAAGATGCTGTGACTTCGGACGAACCTATCGTCAACAGCGCTGAATGAGTGTTAATTATTTAGAACCACAATGGTTTGTTCACTAATTACTTGGTTCATTGGGAATTATGTAGGCATGAGTAAATTAAAGTACCTATTGTGCAAAGTAATTATTAGGGCGAATTCGAAAAGTTTTGAAAATTAAGTGGTCTTGGGTTTCCTTGTTTCATGATGGATATTTTATTACATTTGTATGTTTTGAATCTACGAAAAGGCAGCAGCATTTTTTTGACATAATTAGGAACTTTGATCTATTTCGGGATGCTAAACAGTAGCGGTTCAACACGTATATGATATATACCAGCATATGATGAATTTTCCTTTTCGTTTTCCTTCCACGCTGAAAGAAATACCTAAGCAGTAAATAAAAATGAAAAAAAAAAACATTGATCTGAACTGCTTTAAACAGTTCTATATGAGAGCTTTTTTTTATGGATGGGATATCATCAAATGACCCCTCCCGCTCTGGGTGGAGCGGAAGGGAGTGTCAGACTCTTACTGACTAAAACCCATCCGTGTTCCTTCCTTAGCCCTTTATGTTCCGGGGTAGCGGTAACCCTTTCGGACAATCCCGCACCCCCGGCAGGCTTCGGCCCTGGCAGGCCCCTTCCTTTATGCTGACATCTCTTTGAGGCGCGCGTGGAACACGTACGCGCCGTCCGGCACGGGCCTGGTCCTGATCGGACGGTGAGCTACCCATTACTCACCGTCCGCAGGCCCGCGCCTACGGTGGCCGGGAGTCGTCACGCGGCTCCCGACGCCCGGAGCGTCTCCCGCGGCGGCTGGGACGTGACGCTCTCTCCCTCAGCCGTTCCACCACCTCCATCGCTAGCATGACTGCTTCGCAGAAGGAGGTGACCGCCTCCCACTCCCTCTCGCCCCGGACCATGGCTTGAACCAGGGCCGGACGCGAGAGGTCGCCGCCGCTGTCGATCGCCTCTACGAGGGCACGGCGGTGCTCCGCCCATGCGGGGCAGACCTCCACCGTATGCTCCACCGTGTCCTCTGGGCGATCCTCGCAGTGGCGACACCCGGGCGTCTCCTCCCGCCTGATGATGTGCAGGAACCTCCCAAAACATCCGTGTCCGGCGTGGACCTGCGTCAGGCGATAGGTGAGGACGCCGTGACGCCTCTCTAGCCACTCCTCAAAGAGGGGTCTTATCGCCACTATCGTGGCGTGCCCTGCGCTGGGTTGCAAAAGTCGCTCCTTCCATGCCACCATGAGATCGCGCCGTAGGTCTGTCTGCTCCGCCGCGACATGCCGCGGAAGCGGAGTTTCCCCCCGGCGTAGTGCCTCCGCGCGCCACTCATACAGGCGCGCGAGGACTATCGCCTCCAGATCCCATGGCGGCAGTCCGGCAAGGAGGCTTGCCGCTCTATATGAGAGCCTAACGTTCAAAACAGTATTTTTTACTGATCCGAAAACAGTTAAAGCTTGAGGCAAAATGTTACCGTCATGACAGTAAACTTTAACGTTTTAAGTTGCTAAAAAGTCACAATAACCATTCTATTCATTTGGTGATATCGTTCAAACCACTGAAATTTACTTACAGTACAGTAAAGGTGGTTTTCCTTTTTTTCCCCGAAAACAAAAAAAAAGGTAGCCTAAAGTGGTGGACTTAAGCATTTCCTGTATTCTTCGTTCACATTTCCATATGCTGCTTCACAAGAAGTCTACGTATAAAATATCGAATATACTTACGAAATTGATGCTCTGCGTCAATTTGCCGGGTTGTAACAATTTCATACCATTGTCAAAGAATAGCATAATCAGCCTACTTATATGTTCCCACTGTTGGGCACAGGCCTCCTCTAGGTGATAGGGAGTGGTCCGTAATCCACCACATGGGCCCAGTGCGAGTTGATAGATGTCACATGTCTTCGAATTTTTGGTTCTAGGACATGCCGGTTTCCTCACGATGTTGTCCTTCACCGTTTAGAAGAAAAAAAAATGCGCATGAAGTTTCTCTTTGGGCTCGAACCTACAACCTACGTCTTGTAAATCGCGGCCGTTAGTACTGGGCTACCACTGCTCGCCAAAATCAAATCAAAATCAAAAGTCACTTTTTCAAACAAGGCTGAAAAATATCGTTTTGGTTTAAATAGTTGGTAGTCAATTTGCTGAGCGATTAATTTCCCTGAATTCACCTAAGTCAGTCACATCGAAACGTAGACTCCAGCAACAATAATTTAAATAGAATATAATGTAGCAACACAATTTTGAATCTAATCAATTTCACGGAAACTTTGAAACAAAATACAAACTTCTGCAATATCATTAAAGTTGGGGCCATTAACTGTGTTGTAATTAACGACTAAAACAATCATGATATTTGTAATAGAAACAAAGTTAACTTTATGGACTATTGCGAGGGTTACTTCTACACTAGGGTGGAAAAAAGGATTACCTACACCAATAAATCTATACCTATACTGGACGATTTTTTTAACTTCACGAATTTCTTTGAAATCACGAAAAAAAATATCAACTGTTTCATACATTTTGGTCAAGTAGGTACCTATTAAAGTTTTGTATTAAACAGCTGATTTTTTTCGTGATTTCAGAGTTCGTCCCATACTGAAAGTTGTTCATATTCATGGGTAGAACATCCTGTAAAAATTTGGAACCGGAAATAAAAATTATTCTGTATACACCGTGTTCCGGACGATATACATAAACTTCGACCACAATTTCAGACCATGGAAATAAGCATTTTTCACTATGGACACATTAACGAATTGTTATTTTCTGTAAATTTTTATACAAACTAAATACCTTGACGTAAATCGCCCGATATGCATGCTTCTTTATCCGAATTGGCAACGATGACGTATTTTCATTTATAAGATTTGGCGGGCTGAATCTTGTCAAAACTGAGTTAAGACCCTTTCTTACTGCATAGCTCAATTAAATTTCACTAAATGAAATTACAATATCTTTGTAACGAAGCCTTTTCAAGTACTACTTCCTTTGTTAGATTTAATTTGTAAAAGCTATAGAAGCGTTTGACAAAGTTTATGGATATCGTGAAGAACACGGTGTATAAAACAAAGTCGGGTTAGTTACACCATTTATAACTCAAGAACGGCTGGACAGATTTTTATGATATTTTATTTGTTGGATTTGTCTTCGCTCCAAATAGCAGGGAAAAACGTGGAAAATAAGACAAAAAAAATCTGAGGCGGTACGAAGGTCGCTGGTGCGAGGGTCGCTGGCATTCACTTATAAATATTCATAATAATGTGTCCAGTTTTACGTTTTACTTATGTACCTACTCTTGTACAGTCGCCAGCACATCAAGGTACTACAATCCGTCAAATTTATTTAATAGATTTTCAACTTTATCGCTAAATTATAAGGTTCAAAGTTGGTTGAGAAAATTTGACAGTTTCGGGTAGCTTGATGTGCTGGCGTCTGGACATTACCTACTTATTTTTTGGGAGTTTGCCCGGTTAGTTTTGACTTTGTAGCGATGAAGTCACTAGATACTTAGTTCATTAGTCGGACAAAAATGAAACAGATCCAGTCAACGGGAACTACCCTATAGGTTTTCATGTATTTGCACGTATCAACATTTCATATTTTGATATCCGCAAATAAATCGAAACCTATCATAAATGACCGTATTTTTTTATTGCGTTGTCTTAGAAGCTTGATTTTTTTAGTGCTCTTTAATTTCAACTTGATACATTTACGCGTTCCTGAGAAAAAGGGTCATGACAGACAGACAGACGGACGGGCAATGAAGTGATCCTATAAGGGTTCCGTTTTTACCATTTAGGTACGGAACCCTAAAAATGGTTAGAAATAAAAAATATTCTTTAGAACATCAAAACCATTTAGCACAACATTTTTTTTTATTATAAATCTAGTTTCTCACCTAGATAATTATGATAATACAAAAATTACATAGCACGAGTGAGAACGTTACTCTAACTCAGTTGAGCGAAACAGTGACACAGAAAGATAAAAACAAAACACATCACATTATTCCCTTTCCCTAACGAGAAAACCCGGATAAAAATCTACCTACATTATGTGGCACCTAAAAGTTACACACAATAAAAATAGCTGACTTCTCCAAGATTACTTTGTATAAGTAGTACCTCTATACATAAAATCCGCGTGAGTATTGTTAAGCACAAACAAAGAAGTTTCTTTTCTTATTATGTACATATGTTAGTGAATAGGTGAACATACAAAAGAATTAACCTCGCTGTATTTATAACATAATCGTTTATTGTACTGTCTGGAAAATATGGAGACCATAATATATAGAATCATGGAAAAATATTTTCTTTTCTCAATGCTGAGGTAAAGAAAATCTGTAGTTTGTTGCTAAGGTTTTACTTTATGTGAGAGGTAAGAACCTATTAAATAAATTAGGTAGGTCGGTATGAATGAAACATTTTTTCATAATAATTTTGACGTTAGCTTTTTCATTTCTTTTTATGTTCTGTATTTAAGCCGTGGTAAAGACGCGTAGAAAAACTTTGGTTTGAGCTGCGAAAAGGGACGTTTACCTACTTTTTACCTTAACCGATGGGAGCAAAAGTCACAGACGAAATCTTGTACGAGAAAATATGAGATTTTTTTTTTCTACCAACGTACCCACCCTTGATTAAGTAGAAAACTCCCAATGTGTTCGTTTTTTTGTCAGTCCCAAGCTAAGCACTTCATGTTAATGTGGGGTATGTTAAAGCCGATTTTGTAAAAAGGGTAGGTGCCGCAGTACCTCTGCACCTTCTTCTAAATATTGCAAGATCATAACAATATCTTAAAACCCTTTACGTAATGCTGTAAAATGTGATACACTGTGACCAATATACTAATTTATTTCACTTAACGGTGCGCCTGATGAGATTCACTATCGGCAAAAACACAAACTTCCATTCCCTATTTCTAGGGGATGTTTTTTTTTAAATCCTTCCTTAATACTCCAGGGAACTCTTGCGCAAAATTTCATGTTTCTAGACCTTGTAGTATAGGCTGTGCGTTGTCAGAAAAAAGGCGAATTTAAGATCCGATGGTTTCCCTGCGTGTTCGATATCAGAAATGAAGAGATCCGCAGGAGAACCAAGGTAGCCGATATAGCCCGAAGAATCGCCAAACTTAAGTGGCAGTGGGCAGGGCACATTGCTCGCAGAACAGATGGCCGATGGGGCCGAAAGGTTCTGGAGTGGCGACCACGTACCGCAAGACGTAGCGTTGGAAGGCCTCCCACAAGGACCGACGACCTTGTGAAGGCCGCAGGAACTCGTTGGATGCGAGAAGCACAAGACTGGTCGAAGTGAAGGTGCTTGGGGGAGGCCCATGTCCAACAGTGGACGTCTTTCGGCTGAAATGATGATGATGATGAGTACTTCTCGTTGGCAAAAATGACGAACTTCCACACCAAGTGTCATCCCCTATTTAACTCCTTTACCTCCTAAGGTTTTTTTAATCGATCCTTAGTGTTCACTTTCTTTATGTAAGGAACTGCAGTGCAAAATTTAATGTTTGTAAGCCCAGCGGCTTAAGGCTGTGTGTTTATCTGTCAGTTCAATTTCATATTTTTACTTCGTAGAAAGATCTCACGCAATGTCAATAGCAAACAGTTAGGTGTTTTTTTACATCTCAAGCTCCAGACAGAATTTGCTGGAAAAATGAGTCTTCTTTCGAGGTCATCAGACGTAAATAAATAAACAAAAAAATAATGTCGTACTCCCTATAATTTTCTTATCCATTTAGCATTTACGCTAAGTCTTGCCATGCAAACGACTGTAATCATTCACATTACGGATTAATTCACCGAATCCATCAAGTGATTGATTAACTAAGAGCGTTAATGGAGCAGAAAGATGCGGCACAATTAGTGAAGAGTCCCTGAATCATCAAAATAATTCGTCAGATATTGGAGCCTTTCAATTCAATTCATAACGTTTATTTCGGAGAATAAGAATCCATATTTTGTAAGCAGGTACAATATTATAAACAACGTCAGTATACGTAATATATAAAATCAAATCAAAATTAAATTAAATCAAAGCCTTTAGCGCTCTGTAGCTACAAAATCTGTCAAAAAACCCTGGAAGTCAAAGTAGCCCCGTTTTGCGGTACCTCTTTATTTATAAACAGCATATAATGTCTTAGGACAATAAATATATTTTAATATTTTGTTATACTCTTTCAGGGGTCGTATCGGGAAATGTTGAAGCCTTAATTTTTTCAGTGCTAGAAAGAGATGGAGTTATACAAGATGAATAGCGCCATCACTCTTTACAAAAGGGCACCGTACATTGATGTAAACCTGACAAAGGCGGACAGTATTTCTAAAGCCTTTATTAATGGTTAGGTTTTTGAGTAAGCGTAAGAACATGTATTTAATGTTTCTAAGAACGGATACAGCACAAAAAGTTCACAATATTTTATTGTGAGACTCTGGAGAAAAACATGTAAAAAAAAGCAACTTCATTACGCAATCATCATTCATCTTCGATTCGTTTTATCGGGAAAGGGGTGCATTTCTCGTACTTGAGGTGTACTCAGCGATCGAGAGTGTTGCGAGTAATTTTTCATGAAAAAAAAAAACCCTCGAAATTAATTCAAATCATATTCTCATGTGTTTTTGTTTAACAAAAGAGTGTGAAATAGGCCGTTAAACCATTTACAAAGATCTTCATATTTCTTACGATAAAGTTTATTTGTACTGTCACACATTTTCCTCATAAAGGGCACAAAGAATCACGGATGAGGAATGTTTAAAAATAACGTTCTGTGCATGTATCATACTTTTTCCTTGTACGTCTTCATGGTGTTACTTTATTAACTAGAACAATTTGCAGTAAAGTATTGCGATAAGGGATTGAGATAATAGATCACATTAACCCGCCTTGTCTTGTGCGTGGTGTCTACAGATAAGTCTGTCAGACTTGCCTATTTAAATCGTGATCATACCAAAACCAACGGCTCTGAATATCACTTTATTTTTGGCCCTCTTTTGAAATCTGAAAGTGGACTCCTGGCCACGGGGGCGCCTATCTAAAACTTTTCAAATATATTTTCGGTGTTCTCTTATCATCCCGCACCTACTGAGCTATCAACTTTTCGCCCTGCATTATGCTTGCTCAAAAACCCTCTGGGCTCTCCTACCAATAGGTTCACTAATGAATTAATTTTTCACTTTTGATTCATGTTATGTTCAGGCGTTTCACTTCAAGTGAAAGAGGCTGAATAGAAAAAAAAATAAAAAAAACGAAAGCGTCTGATATCTGTTACAGAGTCAGAATGCCAACAGCGTAAGCGAGGCCTTTTCAATTTTAACACACAGCTTTATAACGTGGTGTTTTTATTTTAGTTTGGAGTTAGTTGCAGTAGCGTAGTTAGAAGGGGCTACAAATAGCCAACAAGTCTTCGACATCATATAATCTAACTATTAATTTGTAGCCGGGCTCCTCCCGCTTACACCAAGTTGGAAGTGCGCTAACAACGCAAATTAAGACCGTTAAGGGCTTGTAATAGTTCAGCTAAAATTCAGATTTTGTCCCCACTTCCCCGCGCTATGTATCATTCTATTCCACTCGCACTGACATATTGATTCAGTTAGGGTGAACTGAACTATTGTTGGAAGGATGTCAAGAAATAAAATGATTAAACTTAACATTAATTTATTACATTCACATTGTATGTACAGTATATATAAAATTCTTTTAAATGGGCAGGTAAATAATAAGTAGGTATAACAAAACAAACATGAGACACTCATCATTCGCATAGCAAATACAGTTTACATCGAAATCCGCAATATAAGTACCTACTTCATTAGTGTTCTATGACCGACCAAAGACCATTGCTCTACCGCCATATATTTGTCACCATAAGACATCGACAGCCAAATAGAGCCGGCGCTCAGCTCACTGACAGCGTGCCACGGCAGGTTGTGCTGCGGCATCCCGCGGCGTTCCGTGGCATCCTGCTGAAAGCCCGCACAGACCGGACTGCGTCCCATTAACCGAAATGACCGCAGCACAAGTTTCAATCTTATTTCAACTAGCTTAGCAATCATAATTCCTCGACACAACGTGACCCACACGTCCCGCGGGATGCAATGGCGCGCCGCGGCATTACGTGGAATGAAACGGCATGACACGTCATGCCGCAGCATCCCTGGCGCGTCGCGTCATGCCGCAGCGTCCCGCGGCAAGTCGCGTCATTTCCCGGCATCGTGGTATCGAAATAAAGTAACATGAATTCTAAACTCATTGAAATAAGATTCAAAATAACTTGATTAGTAATAAAATCCTTTGCCATGACAAAGCCTTAAAATTACTTTTTTTTTTGCTGAATCTATGGCCAAAAAATAGGCTAGTCCTCTGGTCACGTGAAGAGTCGACCAATCGCTTGGCGATTTCTCGAAAAATTAAGTAGGCACTCGGACCTTATGGCCCTAGTGTATCAGCCCCAAACGGCTGGTACATATAAGTCGGAATAAGATTAGAGTATCTATTTGCGCTGTTTGAGGTTTTCTGCACCCGCAGTAATCGCACTAGCACAGCCAACCGTAATAGGAAGATGGGGTGGCGCAAGGTAGTCGATACATGTTGCATCACACACCAAAGGCCGACCTAACTTCTAAGGCATTATGGTCAATCTGTCTGGTCTTTTCCAATCGTCGCGAGCCATTGGGTTCTAAAACAGCTGGCAACCCAGCACTGTCAAGAGCACGCAATGGTTATAACGCATAATAATACGTCATCGGAATGACTGATGTCAATTATAAAGTTTCATACATTTTGGCTTTAACGGAGGTTTGGAATAGAACGAATTTTAAAATAAGTTGTTTTTAATGAAAACATTTAAATTAAAAAAAAAGGAATCAAGAGGAGTAGAATGACGAAAGCAAGAAAATTTATGTGGATTCCCTTAAATCCCTGATTTCCACATTCCGTGTATGTCTGGTATCACATAACTCTGGCAACATGTAGGTATGATGGATGAGTAAAAATTTGTTAATTTAGGTCTCATGAATTTTGCCCAATAATGATCGTCTTTCTGTATAATTTCAGTTTTGATATGATTTTTACATCCCGATCATACGCCAAAAATACATGTTTTTCTACCAGTTATGTGTAGTTGTCCCTGCACCTGAATGTACCAAGGATGTTTCAAATTTATGGAAAGTCCATCTTTCGTTTTCCTCCAAAACCTTATTTTTTTTAATCTATTGCATCGTCCAACGAAGTCCTGAATGCAGAAATTGGACACTTTATTTCTACTATTGTGTCTTCTCCCTGCACAACTCCGTCCGGAGTTGCACCTAGAAAAGGTAACTCTTTATCAATAAAAAGACCACAAGGCTCTATTTTTTTAATATTAAATTGTGATGCTAGTTGTTCCATGGTAGTTGTTTCACTTTCTATTCCATGTTTTATGGACGGCACATTACATACATTTTTTGGATATATGTATAAGATTTTTAACTAAAAATAACTTTAATTTCGGAAGTCGGTGGCAAAAAAGTAATATACAAATCCAAAGACACCGACATCCGAAATTAATGTTATTTTTCACTTTGTAGTATTTTTGGGAGTCGGTATTTTTTGTCAAAAATTTTTTGAATTGAAACTTCTTTAGGCGCGCTTGACTTGGGGAGTAAACTGGCGAACGCGTTACGGAAACGTGTGATCGGGCGAGTAGGGAAGGTACGTATTTATGCGACCGGGTTTTTACACCAGGTATTTGCTTCCAAGTACGCACACAAGTACGTAGGTACTCAAATAGTTCAACAACCGCGTTTGTTTTCGCAAATGCAATCATGCTCCTTATCAGTAAGAGCACAGAATACTTAATAGTACTACGTACAGAAAGGACACTCCCTTCCTCGACCTCATATCAGATACCGCACCTCACCCCGCACTTCGAGGTATTCGTCGCCGACTCTTTAGCAAGGGCGCTCGCGAACCGCAGCGCTGTATTGCTGATACGAACACACAATTATGCGATTTAAAAGTTTTATTTGAGTTTTAATCACGATGGTTGGATATTGTGATGCTTTTCCGAATTCGTATTTACATAAACTGTTTGTAAGATTTCGCATTTTCATTTGTTTATGTAGTAGTAATAGGTAATTATTTTGCGAGCGTTGTATGGAGTGTCCGAGGTGTGGTAAGAGTCTATGGAACAATTTCGTATGCAAGTATTTTTACTTTAATGGTTTGTAAAAGTATTTTATTTTTAATTATAATTTATAATTAAAAAATAAAATACTAAATCGAGAGGTTCTATGGACAGTTGTACACGTCAACAAGCAACCCCGTTACGAGTCTGGCAAACGACCCAAGAGCTAGATTGACCCGACACTATACCGAAGACATCCCGGACGTCAGCCTGTACGAGATTAGGATGGCTCTGAAGCAGCTTAAAAACAACAAGGCACCGGGTGATGACGGAATTACGGCCGAGCTCCTGAAGGCCGGCGGAAAACCCGTTCTTAAGGCCCTTCAGAGGCTGTTTGATTCCGTCATACTCGAGGGTAAAACACCACAGGCATGGAACAGAGGTGTGGTGATACTTTTCTTTAAGAAGGGTGACAATGCCCTTCTTAAGAGTTATAGACCCATCTCACTTCTGAGCCATGTCTACAAGCTGTTTTCGAGAGTCATCACGAACCGTCTCGCGCGCAGGTTTGACGACTTCCAGCCTCCCGAACAAGCCGGATTCTGTAAAGGCTTTAGCACCGTAGACCACATACATACGCTGCGACAGGTTATACAGAAGACCGAAGAGTATAACCTGCCTCTCTGCTTAGCGTTTGTGGACTACGAGAAAGCCTTTGATTCGATCGAGACATGGGCAGTACTGCAGTCTCTTCAACGGTGCCAGATCGACTATCGGTACATCGAGGTGCTGAAGTGTCTGTACGAAAACGCCACTATGTCAGTCCGACTCCAGGACCAGACCTCGAAACCTATCCTTCTGCAGCGAGGTGTGAGACAGGGAGACGTTATCTCTCCGAAACTATTCACCGCTGCTCTGGAGGATGTCTTCAAGGTTCTGGACTGGAAAGGAGCTGGCATTAATATCAATGGCGAGTACATAACTCACCTTCGGTTTGCCGACGATATAGTAGTCATGGCTGAGACTATGGAGGACCTCAGTACAATGCTCGATGACCTCCATAGAGCCTCTGAAAGAGTGGGTCTGAAAATGAACATGGACAAAACGAAGGTCATGTCAAATGCCCATGTAACACCCACTCTCATGAAGATCGGAGATGCTACACTCGAAGTCGTGGACGAGTATATTTACCTAGGACAAACTGTCCAGTTAGGTAGGTCCAACTTCGAGAAAGAGGTCAATCGTCGAATCCGACTCGGCTGGGCAGCGTTCGGGAAGCTACGCAATATCTTCTCGTCCCACATACCGCAGTGTCTCAAGACGAAAGTCTTTGACCAGTGCGTGTTGCCAGTGATGACATATGGCACTGAAACGTGGTCGCTCACAATGGGCCTTATTAGAAGGCTGAAAGTCACCCAAAGGGCAATGGAGAGGGCTATGCTTGGAGTTTCCCTGCGGGATCGAATCAGAAATGAAAAGATCCGTAGGAGAACCAAGGTAACCGACATAGCCCGAAGAATTGCCAAACTTAAGTGGCAGTGGGCAGGGCACATTGCTCGCAGAACAGATGGCCGATGGGGCCGAAAGGTTCTGGAGTGGCGACCGCGTACCGGAAGGCGTAGCGTTGGAAGGCCTCCCACAAGGTGGACCGACGACCTTGTGAAGGCCGCAGGAACTCGTTGGATGCGAGAAGCACAAAACCGGTCGAAGTGGAGGTGCTTGGGGGAGGCCTATGTCCAGCAGTGGACGTCTTTCGGCTGAAATGATGATGATGATGATGATAATTAAAAATATACCATTAAATTTCTGATGCCAAACTGCATTCAGTGATGGATTATTTTTTATTAAATAGTTTTTGTAAATAGATAATAGCTTCATATTTGCAATAAATTACCACCGTTGTGTCATCGCGCTTCTCTTTCTTTTCCTACCGAACCTACGGTCCTGCATGCGGCAGCAGCGGGCAGCATTATATATGTTTATTTCCTTCAAAGGAACTATCTAGTCTCAGTAGTTCCTTCAGCTTTTGCAAAGGGACTACTGATCAAAAAGTTCTCAGTAGTTCCTTCAAAGGAACTGCTAAAGGAAATATCTAGTCTCAGTAGTTCCTTCAGCTTTTGCAAAGGAACTACTGATCCAAAAATTCTCAGTAGTTCCTTCAAAGGAACTGCTAAAGGAAATATCTAGTCTCAGTAGTTCCTTCAGCTTTTGCAAAGGAACTACTGATCCAAAAATTCTCAGTAGTTCCTTCAAAGGAACTACGCGAAGGAACTAGTGAGCATAAACGATATTTTTTACGAAAACAAGTTTTGATATTATAACACAACTTTAAATACCTCCAGGACCCCTGTACAGTTACATGCGGGTGCAAAATTTGCTGTTTGTGGTAGTGCGCATACAGCAAATTTTCACACCAAAAATTAAAGTCGATTTCCAGCAATTACTTTTGTCACAGATCTTTTGTGCAATGTTTCTTAGTTTGATGTACGACGGCTATAAGTCTTTTTACACCCTGTATCAATAAATAGATAAAATTATTTATAAAAATAGTTTTGCTGAATATATTGAAAACACCATTACACATTGGGAACTGTCTAAAATAGGTACGTTTACCTCCCTAAATTTCTGACAATGTTTTGACATTGACATGAGATTACGATTTTAAACCATTTCAAAAATTATTTTGTGAATGAAAACTACAAAATTTGGAAAAAATAAAAATACGAGGCCTTATATTTTACATCTATATTTCATTTAACTTTATTACATAATTTATTCAGAACATAAAACGTTGTCAATCGGGTCTTTTGAGCGCAAGCAAAGTGACACGGGTTCCCCGTCTGATAGCCGAAGCGGTACTGACAAATACTGAATCGGGGTCCTGTCGGGGGCCGGGCGGCAGAGCGGTTCAAGGTATGAGTGGTTATAAAGCTGGATATTTCGGATCTCATCTTTTTACGTTAAATTTAACGATTAAAAAAATAAAAACGAACCTATGACACCTGCTTTATGCATAGTTCGATTAGCTTGCAAATTTTCATGGCCTAATTTGAAAATTTTCATTGAATATTCTCCTTTTATTTTGCGGTTTAGAGGTAACTTTGAGACTTCTTTGTATCGAGAAAATTGTATGCAATCGTGTTTTCGCAACCGATGACACCTCGCAGTAGTCCTCATCTTTATCGTATATTAATTTCAAAGTGAAAACTGCAGAACTGTTGGAACTACAGCCGTTAATGCTAAGGCAATTTTCGCAATCTGAACTAGTATCGGTCCTTAACAGTCTAGTTCCTTAATTATATTATTGCGCATGGTTTTACTGCTTCTGGGTGCCTCGAACCATCTGGACGTTTGATATTACTAACCAAGTTTCTGTATTGTATATAACTATAGTGCTAATCGGACGCGTTCGGTTTCACGGGACCATAATAACTGCGTCCTACATACGGGCGACAGCTTTTCGCTACCGCATACAGTAGATACAGCTAAAATTATCAAGAGTTGCTTAAAGGTGCCCCCTCACCAGGAGCATTCGCATGTAATGTAACATTACAGATTCGACTTTGAGCATTACATTACAATACTACCTCCCTGACTGACGAGCATACGCGTGTAAAGTAACATTACAGTTTTGACTTTTGACAAGTGGAGCGCATTGATGTTACAAGTTGTATCAAGGTATTACACATTGTATCATTACAAGGTGCGCATTGTAATACTCGGTTCTCCTCCTTCACTGATGTAATACTCGTTTTGTATCATTACAAGGTGCGCGCTGTAATGCTCGATTTTCATCCCTCACTGATGTAATCTGTAACGTTACATTACAGGCGAATGCTCCCGATGAGGGAGCACCTTTATATTTCTAGAGATTATGCTTACGCCGCCGGGAGCACAAACACGTTACCGTGCTTTGGGTGCCAGATCTCATCAGCGATAAGTTAATTTTGATCCCAAAATATTTACCATCGATAGGTACGCTAAAAAAAAGATGGGTTTTTTTTTTTTAATCATTGATAGTTTTTATATTACATAACATAAAATGACAAAAGTAGCATGAAAGTGGAATAAATGCTGTGAAAAGCCTTTGTTTGGGTTAAAAGGATTACCGTAATGATAGTCGAATATCAATGAGCTGCTGAGTTGCTTATTTATCGATTGAAAATATTTGCGAAGTATGTCTGATATAATTATGAATGAGGAATGGTAGGCAACAGTGCGGTTTAAAAGAAGATGTAGTGGCAACAATTTTAAAGAATATCCTTAGATGGTTTGGTCATCTTGAGAGGATAAATTAAAGGCGACTAACAAGAGGTATTTACAAGCCAGACGATGTGAGTGAAAACGCTGGGAGAAGATGCCCTAGAAGAATACCTTATTGTTATTTTTTTTTGTTTTTGCTTCTTTTTTGATGCGTCATGTTTGCCGCAAATAAACCTTAGTTATGCTAGAACCTTTGTGAGAGCTGGAGTCTGAACTAGGTTCGGGACCTGTATGACAGATCTCCAGGCTCACAGCCCTTTAAACATTTATCGTATTTAACGGCATACGTATTTCCTTCTTTCTTTCCTTTGCTCTTCTTTCTTTATTGGTGATGTTCTTCGGAAAGGTCAGGTGCGTAGTAGGTACTTGCAACCGGCGTACGTGTATAACTAGATGCATGAACGTAAACAAGAAAGGAGTATGTACGGATCGTAGCAGGCGGCGTTCCGTAGCTTCTGACTACCCGCATGGGAACGAGACATGAGTTTATTTATTTGTGTCATCACGACTTGTTTTCCCAAAAGGTTGGGCAGAGGTGTACTTATGTATAGAATAGAATACTCTTTATTATATACACCATATAAATTACAGATATAAATATAGAAACTTTACAATGGGTGACACAATGGGCGGTCTTATCGCTAAGAGCGATCTTTTAAAGACAACCTTTGGATGGATTAAAAACGGGAAGGTCAGACAAATACTGTAGGTCTGTGGTGTAGTACACCCACGTTTCACCAGCTATGCTTAAACCTCATGTAATAGGAGCGCGTCTTTTGTCATCAACTGCAGGATATAAATGCAGACGCTGGGCTGCTACTGAGAAATTCCAGTTGGAAAAACCCAATAACACTTAACCCGGGTTCAAATCCCAGGTGATATGAACCCAGGACCTCAAAGTCAAAGCATTTATTTCAAATAGGCACATAAAAGGCACTTTTGAACGTCAAAAATTATATTAAGATAGAATTGATTCTAGTCGCCCCTTCCAAAAGGTAGTTTTCGTATGGAGAAGAATGGGCGAGAAATTCCACCTCATGCTCAGTAGTAGCCTTTGCAACCACTAGACCAACGAGGCAGTTTTATTTCATATTACCCGCATAAGTTTCGATCCCGTAGGAATACCGTGATAAAAACTATCCTATGTCCTTTCCCGGGACTGAAACTATCTCTATACCAAATTTTATCTAAATCGGTTCAGCGGTTTAAGCGTGAAGAAGTAACAAACATATAAACACACACACACACACACTCACAAACTTTCGCCTTTATAATATTAGTGTGATATAGTATTATAGTATAGTATGGATGTTAAAAGGCGATTCTAAACAAATGATGTCTCAATGTTGAGGGCATTGAACTCACTAGGTACTGTATGGATGTACGAAAAATATGTATTGTGACATATTTTTCCACATTGGCATTGGTTTGTAACTATTCTCTCTGTACGTATTTCCCAGATTATTCATTATTCAGAAACATGGCTTTCGTGTTTAATATCTTTCGTTCTTGACACAAAAATGTCCATTTCACCCCTATTGAGTACCTACCTATATGTATTATAGACTTGGGTAGGTATTACGTCACACAACTCTTTTGATATCATATTTCAACTCCCAAGGTATGGGCTTGGCAGGTATGAGTCAATTAAGTGGACATTTTAATTATAAAGTCTAATATTGAATGGTAGAATTTATTTTAATTATTTCCTTAGTTATCGATTTGAGTACAGGCAGAGAGGTTAATGATAAAGGATTTTTTTGTTCATAATGAAATCATGATCCACGGGGCAATTGCGTAACACATTATCAATTTTGACTGACAACAACAACGAATTTTAAACTACTATCTAGAAATTTGATGAAGGTAGGTAACTACATACCTACATATTTTTTCAGCTGGCACACACTTGACGAAGAGTAATGTTCACGTGCCATACCATATCAAAACATCACGCCTATATTCCTCAAAGGAAAAGGCAGAGGTGTACATTTTGTACTCCCATATTCGCTAGTTTTCCGATTTACATCATCAAAAAAATATCAACCTTTCACGTGCTCATCATCAGCCTAGCCGTTTCCAATCTATGTTAAGGTCGGCTTCCAGTCTAACTGAATTCAGCTGAATACCAGTATTTTACATGGAGCGACTGCCTCTCTGACCTCCACAACCCAGTTACTGGGTAATACGATACCCCTTGGTAAGACTGGTTGTCAGACTTTCGGGCTTCTGACGACCCGTAACGACTGTCAAAGATCCAAGAATAACAGCCGGAACCAACGGCTTAACGTGCTATCCGAGGCACGAAGGGGTCTTGGTATGTGAAGATGGTCACCCATCCACGGATCAACCGCGGCAAGCGTAGCTTAACCTGATCGCTCGACCCGTGCGGTTGTTATTACTTAGCCACAAGCCCCTCACGTGCAAACTTTCACGTGCTGAAAAACATAATTAGTCTTAACCATGAGCATCCTTAAACACATCTATAAAACGATGAAAATATCCAATTTTCTTTAACATCAACAGTTTTAATACTATATCAGCAAAAGCGGAAAGAAGATTACTTTCCAAGAATTGATGAAGAAGGCATTAAATGTGGCGGCGGCCAGTGTGGTCACTAATCCGATTCTACTACGTATTGATTGTGGTTATAATCTATTTTTACCCGACTACGGTGAAGCAAAAAGGAGGGTAATGATTTTGACCGGTATGTATGTATGTTTATCTGTTCCCTCATAAAATCTAAACTGCTTGTCATAATAAGACAAATAAGGTATCGTTGGAAGCGTCTTGATCGTCCGCTGGTTATAGGCTATGTGACGTCACAATAAATTAAATATGGCGCCCTCTAGCTGACATAAAGAAATGATCTAAAAAAAATTTTTTTTTAATCATGCCGTGTTCATCACACTTCACACTAATATTATAAAGGCGAAAGTTTGCGAGTGTGTGTGTGTGTGTGTGTGTTTATATGTTTGTTACTTCTTCACGCTCAAACTGCTGAACCGATTTAGATGAAATTTGGTATAGAGATAGTTTGAGTCCCGGGAAAGGACATAGGCTACTTTTTATCCCGATATTCCCACGGGATCGACATTTACGCGGGTGAAACCGCGGGGCGCAGCTAGTATCAAATAAAAGGGCTTAATTAGCTCATTTCAAAAATATAAATATAACTGAAATAAGCCCCAAAACAACTGAATAAAAAAATAAGTTTAAAAACTAAAACCCGACTACTGAAAAGGATGAAACAAGTACCTTCCCGTAGTCGCATGCCGCTGTACTAATATACATACAAAGCTATGGTAGCATGCGACCACGGGAAAGTACTTGATTCATCCTTTTCATTAGTCGGGTTTTAGTTTTTAAACTTATTTTTTCTACAGTAGTCTAGTAAGAATCAAAACGTTTTTTTATTTGTATTTTTAACGAATGTTTTTGTAGGTAACTGGTTTTACAACCGACAGAAAAAACGCAGCATGTTATATCCATTTCGGAATGGTAAATACAGCCGTCAATTTTTTTTTACCTTTTCTTTTTTAAACTTTGCCGCTCACAACTATATCACTTTTCATTATTTACATAAATAAATAAATAAAAATACAAATAGTTACGATGCTGTAGAAAATCGTTATTTATATTGCGCTTTATGTCGGTTTTTATCGGAAACCTTTGTGCTCTACAGATGTCAGTCAGACGTCGAGTTGTGATTCCGATATTTTATTTATATTATGACAATGTTATTGGATAAGACGTCCAGGATTGAACACTGCCGCACTCAATATCCATAATTCTGTCCGATATTGCCATAACTACCACGCTTGGCCCGATATTGTGTGGTAATACTCTCATTTTCATTCAATGTTGCTCCATCGAGCAAAAAATACGAGCATAATAATAGCAACTCATTTTTGTACGTAAACTTCACCAGTATTATAAGGATAAAAGTAGTTCTTTTGCTAATTCTAGCAATTTTGATTTAAGTTTCCAAGGATTCTTTATAAAGTTAGGTATGTTGTTTGAAGAAAATGACTATAACATGTATGTTTCAAATAGACTACTGTTTATATGCTCGAGGCAAGGGCAGGTTTTCTTATTTCAAATGAGTAGATAATACCATACCTGCACTTAATTAAATTATAATGATATTTCACAATTGGTGATATCGCTCATTTGGAGAAACATCGACGTAACTGGTACTTTTTTTTTCTTCTATGCTTTCCTAACTAATGAAACAACAAAAAATATAGAATTTTAGTAGTAAATATTGAACTCTAAGTCTTAGCTATATTCTACAAAATTATTAATCTGTGATTTTACCCAAAGATGATTAGATTATGTAAGTTGAATTAATAAAAATTGGATTTGTTCGTTTTTTTTTTTTCTCGAATAGAATTTTATTTTATTAATAGAAAACAAACAGCTCATTTATCAAATTAATTACATATGTACACACAAACTAATATATATATATACTATATACAAATAAAAATAAAAAAGAGTAGCTCATTGGGCATCAAAAAATTCGTCCGCATCGCTGTCAATGGGATAAGTGCTCAAAAGGCTGGCAGCATTACCACTTTCCTAACTTAAATACGCTTTCTAAGTGCTTTGGCATATTTAGCTCATTTTTTGGCAAAAAATACATTTACGTCGATGTTTCTTCAAATGAGCGATATGATCGTTACTCAATCATTTCTCCAAAAACACTTTGGATATACCGGAATCTAACCTACATTAATTTAGGAATGTTGTTGATGCAACATCAACTCGTATTTCTCATGAGTATATTTAGTGTGCGCCTCTAATTTAGCAAGGAAACACGTAACAATGCGCTTTAAGAGGACGCCTGACACATTTATCTGTCGCTGCTATTTACCTAGCCGACCAAGTTTTTGTAACGGATTGGTTTAATTCAACATTCCGGCTCGTCCCCTCCCTAGTTAGGGCAGTCAAATACCGCGTTTGTACCGACAGTCTTGCAGTTTTTCTTCTCTACGGTGCAAAATAGCTTGTGGAAACAAGCTGGTATTTGTATGGCGGAGTATTAAATTTTTTCTAGGTTTTAATTTTGTACGTATGAAAACATGGTAGCAGCATGTCATGTATTTTTATTACAGCAATTTGGTTTTCTTCCCGGTTTTTTTCTCGAACCAAAAATACAATTATTTGAAGGGGTGCGCCAAAGTTCACCTAAATTTTCAACTCCGATAATTGGAAATCCGAAAATGTTCTTCCTAACATTTTTCATCCTAACAATCACAATTCCTAACTACTCTGTCTCTAATGTTCATAATTCCGAATCATTCAACTTCATAATGTCAGTAGCAATAAACATCTATTATACTTTTATTTGTTTTCCTATATTTTCTCAACATAACCATCTTTTACACTATTATTCAAAGTCATATCTTTTTTGTTTAGATCGTCAACATAGGATGCAAAAGCGAGCAAAGGGCACCCCGAGGTTCGGTTTGGTTAGGTTATTTTAAACCCTTTACACAGAAATAGGGGCCCCGCGAAGCGGGGCTCCGTCGACATAGGACGACATAGGATGAAAAAAAAAGTTTTTATCATATTAGACTAAATAGGTTTTATGTCTATTGAGTGGTATATCAAACGATTTTATATTAATTGTCTGTTATTCTTATAGAAATTAGTTACATTAAAATTATATCAATCGTTTATTATATTAACTGATCATTATATCAAATAAAATTATAGGTTCAGTTGTTATATCTTGTAAATATTAGAGGTTTTGTAATTATATCATATATTACTTACCCGTATAAACTCCCAGGCCATGAAAATATTATGGTAATTATGTTTAGGGATAAAAGCGTTAGGATAAAAAACAGTAGGAGTTTAAAATATTTACATTAATGATATTATTAATTACAATTTTCGGAAACATGAGTGTTATGAACATCGCCGGTAGCACTACAAATAGTATGAATGAAAACTTTAGGATGAAAAATTTTAGGAAGAGTGATCATTCGGATTACAAATCGTTAGGAAGAACAATTTCGGGTAAAGAACTTTAGTTGAGCCAATATGGACCCTATTTGAAGGGGATCATGGACCGCGGCAATCTCGAATGAAAAACAAATGTAAGACTGAGATCCTCCTTTTTAAAAAAGGTTTTAAAATATTTTGCTCTGGCAAGTAATCATAATGGGTCCTACTTCCTCAAGTAGTAAGATTTTGTGAAAACAATTATGTTAAAAGATTCTTGGTTAATAATGTTGAATGAATGTAAATAATGTTGTGCTTCAGGTCATTTTTATGTTCACTTAAAACAACTTTCTTGGTAAAAAAAAAATCTAAAATAACAAATAATAAATAAAACAGTG
Source organism: Amphipoea lucens (assembly GCA_947508005.1). NCBI lineage: Eukaryota > Metazoa > Arthropoda > Insecta > Lepidoptera > Noctuidae > Amphipoea > Amphipoea lucens. The sequence goes on along the minus strand of OX382358.1, from coordinate 14,552,296 downwards.
TCTACCCAATTAAGAATAAAGAGACCGAGTGTAAAAACCCAATTACGTAATAATAGAGTTCACAGTGACAGCCCTACTCTGTAGTTATGTCCTGTCGCCTCACTTCGTTAATTGTGTGGTGACTCTCATTACATTAACACAGTTACACAATTACCTATATTTAAATCAAAGATCAAATTATACAAGGTAAAGAACGCTGGCAATAAAAATATACACACAATCTATTGACAGCTTTGACGTGTAGCTTTTTCTTGCTGCCTCGCCTCGTAAATAGTGGTACAGATGCCAGCTGCAAGCTACCCAAAACTGTCAAATTTTCCCAATCAACTTTGAACCTTATGCTTTAGCGATACAGTTGAAAATCTATTAAACAAATTTGACTGATTTTAGTAGCTTTGATGTGCTGGCGTCTGGTACCTCACTTCATTTTTATGTTGACTTATGTCAATTTTCTTGATAAACAAATCTGAAATAACAACTAATAAGTAAACCAAGGTAATAAGTAACCAAGCTAATAAGTAAACTCAATTAAAAAAATATTTAAGTATAAAACCCGACTACATTTAATCAAGTTCAGAGTGACAGCCCTGCTCCGTAGTTGTGTCCCGTCGCCTCGCTTCGTTAATTGTGTGGTGGCTCTCATTACATTAACACAACTATTGTCTTGATTATTCTTGTTGACGAGCTTCCTATCTATACACACTATGTGTATGTATGTAGCCATCCTTTTATACTGTGCGGGTATTTCGGTCATCTTTTGTGCGTGTAGACAGTTTTGGTAGAATAAAGATTGGTTATACTATGGATGTGAAAGAGTTGCTGTATAGTTACAGCGAGATGACGTATGTTGTTGTGTTTCATTTTACGGCATATACTGAACTGACTCATAAAAGTTTGACTCTAAATTACTTCGCCAAAATGTATGTTGCACCCACCTTAATTTCATTTCAATTATTATAGTACGGCGTCCGGCACATCAACCTACTACAATCTGTCAAATTTCTTTAGTAAAATTTCAACTTTATTGCTAAGGCATAAGGTTCAAAATTGATTGGGAAAATTTGACAGTTTCGGGTAGGTTGATGTGCTGGCGTCTGCACAATACTTCAAAATTAATGAACGGGCAACAATTCTAAACCAATCTTCAACTAATCATAAAACAACCGACAATAGACGACCACTCATGTGTTACTTTTAATTAAACCTAGTTTGCTAATCCGTCGCAGATGTCAAAATCAACCAAGTTGATTTTAATCAAACACTCCGAGCTTGCTGGTTATACCTTATAATAAATTTTCATTGAAATACAATTAATTCGGCAGTCACGGTAAACTTTGCCTTTTCTTCCCCGTGGATGTTTCCGACAAACTCATTATCCTTTTGAAATGTTTATGTTTCCAATTGTTTTTGTTAACTTTTCCCCATTATAAGCTTTGTCCTGCGGCTAAATCTGATATAAATTTATACATGGATATCCTTAACTAGTTCCGCAAATTGACTTCTCATCTTGTCCGTCCTGGCCAGGCCTTTTCAAGCCATGTTACTATTTGTTACCGCGCGTTTAGTCTACTTTAGCTACTTTCACAGCATTATGTCGTACGGCATTTTACTATGGGGTCGAGCTGCTGACATTGAATCCATCTTTATTTTGCAAAAGAGAGCTGTCAGAGCCATTTATAATCTACGTCGCCGCGAATCTCTCAGGGAACTATTTAAAAGGATTAATATTATGACGGTACCTTGCCAATTCATTTATGAAAATATTATGTATGTAAGAAAAAATCTACATCTTTTTAATAAAATAAGCGATAGACATAACTTTAATACAAGAAATAAAGATAAAATACATCAACCATTTTTCAGATTAGCCAAAGTACATACATCTTTTATGGGGTACTGTGTTAAATGTTACAATAAAATACCTTGTGATATATTGCAATTAAATGAAAGAAAATTTAAAACTCACATTAAACGTACACTTTGTAAACAAGCATACTATAAATTAGAAGATTATATCCAAGATAAGAACGCTTGGAAACATGCTGGTCCTGCTCCATAGGACAATCTAGAGTCTAGACAAAATCAAACTGGTTGCTAATTTAATTTTAAATTTTTTTATTCTTTCTTTTTACATTTATTTCTCACACCCTGACTTATTACTTGTATTTTGTTTTTTAATTAAAATCGTTTTGCTTGTACCATGTTTGTAAATATGTGAGCACCATGTATCTATCAGATAATTAATTTATATGTCATGGTTTCGTTTTTAATTCTTTTACCTATTGTGGTATAGTAATTTTATTGTAGGTGCATCGTCCTCACATGTTATTATATAATGAATGTACCCATGCAAAATATTGTACCTAAACATTTTAAAAGAGTAACGGTGGAGTTTCTTGCCCGTTCTTCTCCATACGAAAACTACCTTTTGGAATGGGCGACTAGAATCAATTCTATTTTAAGATAATTTTTGACGTTCAAAAGTGCCTTTTATGTGCCTATTTGAAATAAATGCTTTGACTTTGACTTTGACTTTGTTATGGAGGCCGATAAAGGGCTTTCAAATAAAAGAAATCCCATCAAAAGTAAATTATAAGGTCATCCAATAGCCGGAAAATGGACGAAAATATCGTCAGAAAACCTCTCGCAGTAGTAACAATAAAATATAATGGTGGATAATGTGCTGAGAACTATAATAGTACTACCGTCTCTCATGCTAAGCATACACTGTCGCTACTGTAAATATTAAGTTTATTATGACGTTAGTTTGACAAGTTTCTGGTATGGTATGGTATATATATAAGTAGGTGTTAACTATACGTTTGTCAAGGAAACCGCCTACGCCGTAGCTGTGGTTAACAGCTACGTCAGTTACGCCGTAGCATGTTTGCTACGAACGGCCTCAAATTCTCTAATCTTAAACACTTTCATGGAAAAATGGCTCAACAGACGTAAATATGTATTGTTACTAATACAAAACATGTAGATTTTTATCTTTGTTTCCGAACAAATCACAAATGCATTCTATATGGTAAGCGGACTGTCGTACTGGACATGTTTGACAGGTTAGCTTAGGACGGACGCACGATGGGACAAAGGAATATTGATATAAAGAGAATAAAGAATGAGGATATGGTTCCCTGTCTAATATAATACGGAAGGTCATTTCGATATTGGATGCCATGTCATAATAAGAAAAGGGACATTAAGGCGCAAATACAACCAACCAACGTTTTCCAATTTTAAAACATGGCATCTAAATAACATCTGTGTTAAAATATTGACCAGAAAAGGGCGCATGTAACCGCTTACACTGCAAACTCCAGCATTAACCTAAATAACCACATTAAATTCCCATGTAATCAATTTCCGTACACTAAAATTGGTGATCACAAATTTACAACATTTACAACGTAAAATGCAGTACATATTATTATTTATGGTGCGTTACAAATTTCCATTCAGCTATTTGATTGGCTGCACAAAATCAGGGGTCGTTTATATTTGATTTTCAATTGTAACATTGTGTACCTCGGTATCTGTGTGTCAATAATATAAATGCATTTCTGGCCTGTTTTGTGTCCATAATTATAAACGGATAAAACGACCACGAGATCAATTGCCGTTTGAAATTTCATTGCTTAATTTCGGAGAGAATTGAACAAGCGGATTGAAAAACGGTATTGTCGGTTTATCGCAAAACCGATTATTGTGTATTACGAAGGATTTTGGGAACGATTTGTTGCGATGAAGGATTCTATTAAAATTGTGTATCGGTTTTGATCTTCATAAGGGCCATTTCTTAATCTTTATCCTCCTTTCTCTCCGGATTTTGAAATAGATTATTGGTAAGTTAAAAAACAAAAAAAAAAAAACATTTTGAAGTCCAATTTTAAGTCCTCCAGACCGAGTTTCGGCCATGGCGATCAATCTCAAGCGGAGACTAGCTATCGGCGCGGGAGATATTATAGTGCACAAGTGTGTGCGCAGACTCAGGTGCACTAGGTATCTCTTCCCTCACTCTCATTGTACGATGGGACGGCAATCCGACACGGCCGGAGAGAGATCAGGCGCAGGATCAACGGCTTAACGTGCACGTGTGCGTGTGTACGTGCGTGTGTATTTTATATTTTTTTATTATCTAAACCGGTATAACAGTTACTGAGAAATTTCAGGTAGAAAATGGCGGCGTTGCATTCCTTTTTTAAACACTATCCATCCCTTCCGATTTATTCTGTAACCGAACGTAGGTTTTGTCATTTTTTTAGCTGCCAGATGCGTTAACGTTCCGTTTTTGAAATCTCGATTTTTCGGTTTTGTATCTAACGACCCGACGCGTTTGTTCTGGCTAAAAAACCGTTTGCGTTTCCTTTTTTGTCTTTCAAACTTTTGTTTTGGGTTGCGCTGATGTCAGTTATATTCTATTTATTTTTGAACGGTTAATGCTTTTTTATAGATAATTAAGCGTCTTTCTTTCTTTGATAGTTTTCTATATATTTTTGAAGAATTTGTACTTCAAATAGGTAAGCAATATGTATTATCTTAAAAAAATACTATTTATTTTGAATATAAACAATCGACAAGAGTTTGGTTTATGTGATCCTACGAAAGAAATTAATTAAAGTAATTCGAAGATATTTCTCAATTCACAGAAATTATATGTGCAAAAGTAATATGAAATGAAAATGCCACGGGCTTGAAACCAACCCAAAATAATTTGCGTCTCATTTCTAACACGTTTGAACTTTGATTAGTAATCGTGGCACGAATATCAAATAAAGTATAGCCACCGATATTGTCATTGGATAAATTTTATAGTAATCACAGCGCCTAAATCTAAACTTTAGAAATGTACAGCATAATCAGCATTTTGTGCTGATCCCACTGCTGGGACACAGGCCTCCTCTCTCGCCACGCGAGCCCAGTGCGTAGATGTCACATATCTTCAAATGTTTGGTTCTAAGATATGCTGGTTTCTCACCTCACGATGTTTTCCTTCACGAAATTATTTACACAAAGTGAAGCTCCTGTCCAGGTTCGAACCCAAGACCTACAACTGTAATAATCCGGGCCGATACCACTGGGCCACGAACTAGCATAAATACCTAACAGTTACGCAAATTTCAAAAAGATTTTATTGTGAAACAAAAATTGCAACTTTGAGAAAAGACGTGTTTCATAACCGTATCTATGGTTTCGAAAACTCTCGATCGATACTTTAGGAGAAACGATTTTGAAGCTTGGGTAACTTGTAAGGTTATACTCGTGCGTGATTGTAATTTTTTTTTACCATTTATGTACACAAATATATAAACAGACAAGAAAAAAACAGAACAGAAAAATAGATACAAAGGTGATGCTTATTTCATAAGAAATCTCTTCCAGCATACCTGCGGTAGGACAAGAAATAGAGAGATGTAGCTGTCTACATATCTCTATTTCTTTCGTGTTAAAGAGTAAAGGAGACAAAAAAAAAAAACATAAAATCTAAAAACAATTCACTTAATAAAACTGAACAAATAATATGAGAATATACTTACATACAAATAAACATACATACTTCTAAAATAAATATCACTAGAATGTAAATAATTATAACGCAATCAAAATAATAAATACAAACACAACTATGATAAAGTGGACTACTATCTAACTTCAAAATACGCGATAGACTTCTGTGTCAAAATCATTTTGTCTATCGTTATCAGAACACTATTCTATTGTCGATACTGTCTTGTTGCGGTGTGCTCACCATCTATGTTTTGTTTTCACAGTGCGATTGTATGAACTAAGTCCTGACTAGGTCTACGCACTGCCTTCGCAGCAAACAGGCTACTATACAATTGCATTGACCCACAATTTGCTAGAGGCTCAGTTACGTCTAAGGCCAAACAAAGAAGATATGTATGCCAACGTTAACCATCATCTACGAAAGGCAGATAAAATTTCATATCACTTACTGAACCGAAAATTAGGTGTCTATGTCGAAGTTCCGAAATTCAGCTTTTCATGGTAGATAATATAGTGAATTTGCCACGAATTTATTAGACCTTATCTGTATTATGAGTGAAATCGCCCGGTTTAATGGGAGCCGCCTCCGCCAGCCAACGGCTTTATTAAAAAATTTCGTTTGTAATTATGGATACTGGAATACCTGCGCGCTTTTTTGCTGAAACTGAAAATACTGTACCAGGTAACATTTAGAATTTAGATTATTTTTGCTAACTCTACCTCCCTTTAGCGTGCGCGTTCTTATGCGGACAGAATTTGAATATTTTGTAGGTACATACATACCTACATAGAAATGTTTGCAGTACAAGCCTTTGTGCAAAATAACCACAAAACTTTTTAGTGTTGTTTATTGACTGCAGTATTTGCCTGCATAGGTAATGATTGAGATGGATAGCCGCATATTTTATGTGGAACTGTGATTTTAACGCATTAGAGCTCATACCGTTTGACTATGTGGCTTGGTATGTGTACACGTTATAGAGTATATTTGCCTTGCCAAACGTTCACGAGTTTCATATGGTCCCTCCGGGGATGTTAGAATTTACAGAACCCCATACTAAACATTTATAAATTCAGAACAGCGGTAGTAAATCTAAGGACTTTCATGTATTTTGTTGTACTGTCATTTGTGAAATTCTCTAGGCTGAGCCTCAAGACACTGTTCAACCCGCCTGGTTCTCACGGTTTTTATGACTTGACAAAACATTGAGATTTCTTTATAATAAATGTACTAGCAGTGTGCCGCGGTTCCACGCGCATAACCGTCGATCCCGTGGGAATATCGGGATAAAAAGTTTGCTGTGTTATTCTGATGTATAAGCTTACTGTAAAGATTCATTAAAATCCGTTCAATAATTTTTGCGTGAAAGAGTAGCAAACATCCATCCATCCATCCTCACAAACTTTCGCATTTATATTAATATATATAATATCTATATGTATATATTAGAAAGTTGGATTGTAGGAAGTTAGCGGAATAAATTCTCTAAATGATGGTGAAATCCGCATCCATATCCGTTGCGTAGTTTAGAAGAACGACGCAAACACACAAACAGACACTAAAAGCGACTTTAATTTATAATACCTACGAGTATATATAGATAGAGATTCCTCGTTTACTGTTTTCAGACCATAAAGTGGGCTAAAAAAAAAACAAAATAAAAAAAAGGTTCTATATAATATTTTGGATGTCACTGAAAAACGGAAGTGGCATGAGCCGGACAAGACTATTTCTCGCTAAATACAATTAGCGTAATTACCTATACCGGCTCCAAGGTTTTTGCTAGAGATCTGTCTATTGGGCAGAGCCAGCTTATGAAACTGAAGACTGATGATGGCAGGATCGTATCCGCCAAACCTGAGCTGTTGAGAGAGATCGAGAGGTTCTATGGGCAGTTATACACGTCAACAAGCAACCCCGTTACGAATCTGGCAAACGACCCAAGAGCTAGATTGACCCGACACTATACCGAAGACATCCCGGACGTCAGCCTGTACGAGATTAGGATGGCTCTGAAGCAGCTTAAAAACAACAAGGCACCGGGTGATGACGGAATTACGGCCAAGCTTCTGAGGGCCGGCGGAAAACCCGTTCTTAAGGCCCTTCAGAGGCTGTTAGATTCCGTCATACTCGAGGGTAAAACACCACAGGCATGGAACAGAGGTGTGGTGATACTTTTCTTTAAGAAGGGTGACAATGCCCTTCTTAAGAATTATAGGCCCATCTCACTTCTGAGCCATGTCTACAAGCTGTTTTCGAGAGTCATCACGAACCGTCTCGCGCGCAGGTTCGACGACTTCCAGCCTCCCGAACAAGCCGGATTCCGTAAAGACTTTAGCACCGTAGACCACATACATACGCTGCGACAGGTTATACAGAAGACCGAAGAGTATAACCTGCCTCTCTGCTTAGCGTTTGTGGACTACGAGAAAGCCTTTGATTCGATCGAGACATGGGCTGTACTGCAGTCTCTTCAACGGTGCCAGATCGACTATCGGTACATCGAGGTGCTGAAGTGTCTGTACGAAAACGCCACAATGTCAGTTCGACTCCAAGACCAGACCTCGAAACCTATCGTTCTGCAGCGAGGTGTGAGACAGGGAGACGTTATCTCTCCGAAACTGTTCACCGCTGCTCTGGAGGATGTCTTCAAGGTTCTGGACTGGAAACGAGCTGGCATTAACATCAATGGCGAGTACATAACTCACCTTTGGTTTGCCGACGACATAGTAGTCATGGCTGAAACTATGGAGGACCTCAATACAATGCTCGATGACCTCAGTAGAGCCTCTGAAAGAGTGGGTCTGAAAATGAACATGGACAAAACGAAGGTCATGTCAAATGCCCATGTAACTCCCACTCTCATGAAGATCGGAGACGCTACACTCGAAGTCGTGGACGAGTATATTTACCTAGGACAAAATGTCCAGTTAGGTAGGTCCAACTTCGAGAAAGAGGTCAATCGTCGAATCCGACTCGGCTGGGCAGCGTTCGGGAAGATACGCAATATCTTTTCGTCCCACATACCGCAGTGTCTCAAGAGGAAAGTCTTTGACCAGTGCGTGTTGCCAGTGATGACATATGGCACTGAAACGTGGTCGCTCACAATGGGCCTTATTAGAAGGCTGAAAGTCACTATGCTTGGAGTTTCCCTGCGGGATCGAATCGGAAATGAAGAGATCCGCAGGAGAACCAAGGTAACCGACATAGCCCGAAGAATTGCCAAACTTAAGTGGCAGTGGGCAGGGCGCATTGCTCGCAGAACAGATGGCCGATGGGGCCGAAAGGTTCTGGAGTGGCGACCGCGTACCGGAAGGCGTAGCGTTGGAAGGCCTCCCACAAGGTGGACCGACGACCTTGTGAAGGCCGCAGGAACTCGTTGGATGCGAGAAGCACAAAACCGGTCGAAGTGGAGGTGCTTGGGGGAGGCCTATGTCCAGCAGTAGACGTCTTTCGGCTGAAATGATGATGATGACCTATACCTACTATGAATCAAAAACAACTACCAAAAATACCAAACACCAAACTAAATACCAGACAACACGAACTCAAACACGATTATTTTATCCAACGAATTCGCAAAAAGGTTTTCACGAAAACCTTTATTTTATTCTCTCAGCCATATTGTTTTCGGTACAGATAGCATGTGACGGGCTGCGACTGACGAGATTGCAATTACACTTAGCCGAATTGGCATTTCATGTGCCCCTAACTATACAGCCAACACATTTGTCGGGAGAGATCTCTTTTGAGGAATGATTAATTATACTTATATATGTTTGGTGAAAACTGATTTCCGTGTCTATTAGTTAGGTTATATCGATTTAAGACTGTTGTTTAAAAAAGAATATCCAATGCATTATCTGAAGATCAATTCCCGTAATTAAAAACGTTCAAAATCTAGTCACAATCTCATATCAGCGACAATCAATGTCAAAAACTTGTCAAAAATGTAGGGAAATTAGAGGTATTTTTGTCAGATTGAGACTGAGATCCGACTGTGAACGTTCTTAAAATTACGTGAATTGTTCCTCTGGTCATGTTAATGATTTTTTTTGGCTTTCTGAATAACATTATAGCGTTAATTTTACACTTTTAGGTTTTCCTGGTTTTAAACCCACAATTTGGTAGATATTTGTACCAAAAGCAAACCTTCAAATCATTACAAATAACTATTAATCAGACCAATAATTCCAAAAAATATTCGGGAATTACATACCGATATAATAATATGAATACGCACTCTCTTAAATGAAAAACCCTCTTTAAACACCCATATTTTTTGTGCGAACACTGCACAATGATGAGATTGTAATTACATTTCACAGAATTGGCAGTTTATGTGCTCCTATAGTGAGCACATTTGTAGCGACAGACATTCCTTTGATGGCAAAGACAAATTTTATGGGATCAATTTATCAAATAGTCGATTGAAAGCGCGAAATTGTCCTCGCAGCGATCTTGTTATGGATGGAAGACGTTTTATGTACCATTTATGATTAATATAAAGATTTATTGGTACATGGTCTGTACGCTCTTTTAAACATTACATTCACCCAAAGTTGCTATTAATCTAAGTTCATGACTTTTACTGACTCTAGTTATAGAATTAGAAAAACTACCACCACTTGTATCTTCTCTGAGTGGTTGTCAGTGAAGATAATTATGGTGCTATTTGTTACGCTTAACGACAGGTAAAGACAGCTAGATTTTATTAAAAAATATTATGTTAATGAAGAACGTCAATTGAGTATCAAACAAGTCTGATTATCATACGAAGCGAACTATGTTATACTATTTGTATTTTAACAGAATAAGCCATACTTATCTTAAGGCACAATATACTTTAACAAAAGAGATACACTTAGCAACATTGTTCACCGCACTCCAACAGCCATCTCATATTGCAGAAATACTAAACCCGCTTCAAAAAATTGTAAATTCAGCGCGATATCGCGGAGCACTCAGTCCAGTTGATTCTCAAAAGGCGTCGCTAGACTGTACATAGGTATGTACATTCGTTGATTACAAGCAGGTACACACTGTACCCGTGTACCTAGTATAAACCCAGAATTCTCGAGAGCGTCGTAACCTGCATTTAAATTGTAAAGCAAACGCCACCGAATTGAACAGACAAACATAACGAACTTCGTGTTTCGTGTGTTGAATTTGCGACTTGAATAGTCACAAGAACAACAATGTCGTCCATGTATTACGTTACAGTTATGATCAAAGAAGTAGGTTGTAATCTATATATATAAAAATGAAACCCGTTTTCCGTTGTCACGACATAACATGAAAACGGCTGGACCGATTTCGATGAAATTTGGTATAGAGATAGTTTGAGTCCCGGGAAAGGACATAGGATAGTTTTTATCCCGATATTCCCACGGGATCGACATTTACGCGGGTGAAACCGTGGGGCGCAGCTAGTTAATAATATAAATGGATTACTTGCATGTCGTCAGAAACGCAAGAGGTCAAATACGCATTTCGTCATCTCCCAGGATAGACTCGCAACTTGTCAAAAACGGAACTCGACAGACACGCAGTTCGACAGACACGCAACACGAGAGATACGCATTTCGTCAGATATTTGAAACCATCCACCCAGATGATTTTATCGGAGGAATAATTTTGAATTTTTGACAGTTCTTCCGTACAAAAACTGTCAAACGTCAATTTTATTCCCCGAATAAAAGTTATCTCGCGATGGAAAAATCAGCCTTTAGTCAAATAAGAGAATAAATAATTATCAGTATTTTTAATAAACCATATCAGATAACAATGCACTCAGCATTAGTAACGAAGGATTGGCCAAAGACGGCTACAGAGAGATATGGAAGTCAGTGTCAAAGTTAAACTCTGAATTATGTAGTCGATGATTATAGGACACGGTAAAACTCCAATGAGTTTAGGTATGTTTGCATCATCTTAAATATAGTAATGTTAAGTATTTGTGTTCTTCAAAATAAATAAAATAAATTATGAAATGGGAAAGAGTGACTCTCCCATTTTTTTACACTCTACGTCATTTTGCCGTGTTGCCATTTCGTACAACTGTCAAAGAATGTCAGTTGTGATTTGAATATAAATAATTATGGACAATTTAAATTGGTTGTCGAATTGTTTAACAATTATTTTCTAGACCAGACCACCAGTTGAACCACAGAATACTTAAAGTACTACATACAGAAATGCCACTCCCTTCCCCGCACTAACATCAGTTACCGCACCTCACCCCGCACTTCGGCGTATTCGTCGCAGTTCTTTAACAAGAGCGCTCGCAAACACAAGTACCTCACGCACACATTCATACGTATACAAACGTCATTTTTTAATGTAGTAGTAGTAGGTAATTATTTTGCGAGCGTTGTGTGGAGTGTCCGGGGTGTGGTTGAACGTAAATTAAATAAAAGGAGTATTTAAGGATCGTAGCAGATGGCGTTCTGTAGATTCTGCCTACCCACATGTGAAGAAGGCGTGACTTATAGTCTATTCAAACTTATACTATTTCAAGTTAAACAAATATCAAATTAATTTTAATGGTAATTAAGTTGATTTCAGACTGACTAGCACTATTGTAAAAGTTATAAAAATGTTTAAAATTTTAGTATAAACTGAACTTTATGGTGTAGGATTTAAAGTAATTTTTCCATATACTCATATTTGTTTACATTGTTGGCAAATAAATCGCAAATGCAGATTATGTGTAATTTCTCTAATTTAACATGTATTGCGTTCCGGTTATCATCAAACAAATAAGTTGTACTAGGTAAATAATGAAAAATTGGCCAGAGAAAGCAAAGGAACGAGATATGGAAGCCAATAGGAGAGGCGTTTAAAAAGAATAAAAAAGTGGCAAGGTTTCCATTAAATGCATTAGCTCTTTCCAGTACTGGGAATTAAATAATAAATGCTGATGCTCAAGAGAATATCAATGTTTCGGTGGGTAGGGTATGGGCGCAGGTGAAATTACAGGTATATACCTTTCACTTCGCCTGTGGAATAAATAATACCCCGTTAGGTAAAGTTTTAATAAATCACGATTTATTAGGTAATTAACCTGTTTTGAAATGATAATGATGTTGATGAGTATAATTTTAGTAGTAATCCATATCCATACTAATATTATAAATTCGAAAGTAATTCTGTCTGTCTGTATGTTACCTTTTCACGCCTAAACCGCTGAACAGATGTTGATGAAATTTGGTATAGAGATAGTTTGAGTCCCGGGGAAGGACATAGGATAGTTTTTATCCCGATATTCTTACGGGACCGAAACTTATGCGGGTGCAGCTAGTAAGAAATAAAACACTATCATAAAATACTAGCTGCACCCCGCGGTTTCACCCGCGTAAGTGTCGATCTCGTGGGAATGTCGGGATAAAAACTATCCTATGTCCTTCCCCGGGACTCAAACTATCTCTATACCAAATTTCATCTAAATCGGTTTAGACGTTTAGGCGTGAAAGGGTAACATACAGACAGAATTACTTTCGAATTTATAATATTATTAGTATGGATAAAAAAAAAACTGTAAACATTCTTATTTTTCTCGGATTCAAAAGAACCTGGAAATGAGTATTTTCTCTGAAAACACAACAGAATGGCAAACGTAATATTTTATACAGAACTCGTGTTATTGAAATGTTATTTCGATGTAGATATAAATCAACCTTTAACGTCTAAAAATGATATATTCGACGATAAAAAGACATTCGTGAATATATTTGGGTTCGTCTTGACATTTATTCAAAACACAGGTACATGTGTTCACTTCAGTTTTTCTAACATACTTTTATGTTATTACTCATTGAATTGAGAAATTCCTAACGTTGCCATTTCCAAGCGACAAGTAATTCCAAGTATTGTGGAATATTTTGTTGACGGTACTTTTTATAGTTGCCCAAAACCATTTTCACAATTATATAATAATTAAATTAAATATAATATGACTAAATTAAATTGTTGTTGTCAGAAGTGGTTTTAACTAGTGATACAACACTATTACCTGGTGGTATCGTTTAACTTTAAAAGACCCACCGCCCACCACCAGGGGTACGGCCAGGGGTACGGTGGGTCTGCAGTGCAATAATATATGTTAAAATCAATTTAGCAGCATACTGATAGTTTCTTAAAAGTCCTGAAGGCTAATTCCTGTAATCAAAAACGTTCAAAATCTAGTCGCAATCTCATCTCAGCGACCATAATGTCAAAAACTTGTCAAAAATGTAGGGAAATTAGAGGTATTTTTGACAGATTGAGACTGAGATCAGACTGTGAACGTTCTTAAAATTATGAGAATTATTATCGAGTAAAAAAAGTGATCATTATTAGAAGATCAATAAGTTTTGGAGGATTCATTAAATATTCCCCATTTAATAATGGTGTAGGATCTAGGTGGTTAAGTTTTGCGCTTTATTAGAACATAAATAAATTATTCTTCACAGAAGAAGATGAACATAAATAATGTTGAACCAATGATGAACCAATGTACAATGATGAACCAACTCTCACAAAGAATCTAAATAAATCGAAGCCGTAGACGATTTAGTCGTGCCGTACAAACCAATCCGTAACATTACAGCGGTTTGGATGCTCAAGAGTTTAAAAGTTTGGGGTCACTGCCATCGGACCAGAATAATTTGAATACTAAGATTATCCATAAAAATCAATTACACTTTCTCCTCTGAATTTGCTACACTGGTTCTCCCTGGAAGATCAAAAAAGGTGACGAACTCATGAATATTCCATTATTCCATGATTTGAATTTTATTTGCGTTTCCTTAGCGATCGGTGGTTAAAACGGGGTACCATTTGTAAAAACCATGAGCTCAGACCATGGTTTTAACTTTCTCAAAGTAATGGTACTGATGGCTATAATAATATTTTGTTTTTTGCCTTTACTTTTTAGTTTATACCAGCTCGCAGGCGGCTAGTTCATAATAATAGTATTTACTCAAAAAAATTAAGTATGAAACATTTACTCATTGTTTCAATAATAGATTCAACGAACAAAAGAATGATAGCTGAATGCCAATTCTCGTACTTCTATTCTATTTTTTATTATTGCAGACCGATGTCGACCATTCTGCTAATGTCTAAAGTGGATTGAAAAAGCAAGTGTGCATTGTTATAAATAAAAAGAAGAACGATGAAAATCTTCGATGATACATGTAGATCTTGTGGGGGTGATACTGGACTGAAACAAACAAAAAAAAATTACATATTATATAACATTGCTCGAACATTAAATATACATATTATAATTCACACAGACAGAATAAATGGAGAAATAAATAATAACTTTTTATTATTGTGACGGAAGCAAATTATCAGCGCCACAAGCAGTTCTGGAGAGGGATATATTAAAAGGGAGGGGAAATTAATCGGGATCTTCAATTTAGGGAGATTCTCGTACATAAAAAACCTTGAAATTCAAATCGCAATCTCATCTCAGCGGCAATCAATGTCTAAAACTTGTCAAAAATAAGAGGTATTTTTGATAGAATGATTGAGACTGATAATTATATGTGAGCGTAAGCTTAAAAATACGGGAATTGCTCTTAAAATTGTTGCGAAATATTTCACGAACCATGATAAACACATGGAACATGTCGACGACATTGAACCGTGTTTGACAGATGACCTTAATCAAATACCTCCGTCCACTATTTTACAAATCGACCACTGACCCTTACCCTCATTTTCCGAGGGTTGACAAGAAGTCAATGCATTTTTTGCCTTTTTTCTTCTAACCCAGATGGACGAGACTTTCGAATAGTTCGAATTTCGACGATAAAGTTTAAAATGAAATGGCTCTCTGCAAATAGTTGACGCGGTGAAAGTAGGTGCTTACAATGTTTACTGCAGACAATAAGAATAATATGGAATGTGTACCTAGTACCGAGTACGTTTCATTTTATGTACGAACTACATTAAATTAGTCTATAATTTTCATTTTATATACATTCAGAATGTTATTAGGTATCGTAAAAGTATTACAAATGTACATTCTAATGTCGTACGTGATAGTCACTTGATATTTTTCGCGAAAAATATGAGTGAGATGTTTTTAAAGTAGAAATTCATGAATGCAGCAACACATCTTCTTTGAAAAGGTTGTTAAAATATTTTCTGTGTAAGTTTGAGAGCAACATAAATAGAAAACCACCTTAATGTAAATTAATGTGATATTTTGCTGATTGCTAAATGAGTTTTGTTTGGTTCACCTTTTTTGGTAAAACATTTAAGAATTTTATGAAATACGTTCTCACATTATCTAATACTGTCAATCAACTCAGCCTATCGCAGTTGACTGCTGTACATAGACCTCTCCCAGGCTAAGCCGCAATACTCTGTCCCCCCCGCCTTTCGTACCCAATCTGTCCCGGCCACATTAAGGTTACAAGGTAACTCCCTTCCGCTCCACCCAGAGGGGGAGGGGTCATTTGATGATTTCCCATCCACAAAAAAAAAGGCTCTTAAGGTCGTCGGCCCATCTAGCTAGAGGGCGTCCTTCACTACGCTTGCCGATACGCGGTCTCCACTCCAGGACTCATCTGCTCTACCACCCATCGGTCCTTCGACCAACATGGCCAACCCACTGCCACTTCAGTTCGCTTACTCAGCAAGCTGTGTCGGTTACTCCGGTTCTGGCTGTAAAAGAGTGATTATAGTAACTATTTTAAAAAAAATGTTTAGCAAGTATACCATTAACGATTTAGTAAGATTTCTTTGCAGATACATTTTCTTTTTCAAACAATGACACACAGTAACATGGCTTGAAAAGAATTGCGTGAAAAGGGAATTCTTCGAATTGCGTGACTGTCATTGCCTTAAATCTGGTTGAGAAAGCGTGTACAATATATGTATACTGACAAAAATATACCTACACTCTACAGGATATTTGGGTGCGGTTGGGGAAAAAGATACCCGAGGATAACACATTTATGTGCAAACAAAATTACGGCAAAGATAACCATGTAATCCCTTAAAATATGAGCCAAGATTGCATTTACAGTTTATTGAAAACAGTGTAAAACTTCAGTAGTATGTTATTTACTTGCACCGACAAAATCTAAAATAGTAAGTTTTCGAGCACCGATACTACTTCATTACCAAAGGAAAACTTTAAAGTGGCCCCAGGAGGAAGCACTGGCATCGCTTTAATATAAAATGAAACTGCACGTCTCACGCTGAACAAAATTTATGAAGGGCTAAAACAAACATTTGCAATCGACCGCAAAATGTTCCTACGTGTTTACTGACAGACCTAATTAAAACTTAAACCTGAATGAAGTTGACTTATTCGACCAATAAACTGGCTGTTATACAGTTAAAATACCTCTTCATTCCGACTATCAGTTTTCGCTACTTAGTAGTAAAGTTTTCACTTTGAAGCCGGCGAAGTTAGCGCCATAGCGGCATTTCCTTGCTAATTAACGAGGAGCTAGCTACTGCATTGTTACGTGCATCTTTTGCTCGGTTGAGTGGGATAAACATTGTATTTCATATTATTTCATACTGCGATGTTTGACGATTGTTAGACAAAAGGTCGTAATGTAAGACATTGTTGGAATCTCCGACTGAAGTATGATTTCATGTCGTCGACGTTGTCGTATTTAAAAGCGAATTGTTATGTCGTTTGGTATGCGAGCTCTAAAATTATTTCCCAGAAAGTTTATTTTTTATTGTTAACAAATCGAAACTTCAAAAAAGTTTTTATTTTTGTTGCTGTATAAATAAATTATTGAAAGTGGTTTTAACTTACAATTTTAACAGAAAAACATGTTACAATGCTCGTTACAGTGAATCTGAAAAAATAAATGAAGAGCTCTATTGTAAACAGCAAAGTAAAAATTATTTTTTTTATCGAAATGGTGTCATTTGCAGTTTTAAATATTAAATAGAACCAATCTTTTATTTGCCACCAAACAAAGACCAATAAAACGTCCAATCTCCACTATCGCTTCCAGTACAAATCTAAAACAAAACACTAACAAGAAAAAGTATCCAATAAAAGAACAATTCTCACGAATATATCCCCGATTGCGGGTTAACTTTCTACCGACCAATTCCGTATCGCCTCCTTCGACCGAGGAAGCGAAGTAGCGAAGTTGGGAGTCATTAACTTCACTTAAGTTCGTTACTCCACTCCGTAGATGCAAGATGGTGGTTCCCGAGCCAGCTGCGTTTGAAAATGAACGAAATAGGATAATGAGGAACTTGGGCTCTTTTGTGGAGCGTTTAGACCGAAAGGACATGGAGAACGAACGTGTGGACCGAGAATGAAATAATAAAATTAGCAAAAAGGATTCACCGTTTCTTTAAACTTACATCGATTTTGATAACTACATTACCCGTCTCTTGATAAACTATTCTAGTTTATAATATTGTTTTAAGCTAACATTTTAACCCCCTAACTAATAAACGTATTATATCAGATGAATAGTTACATACCAATTTCTCTCTTTCAGTCGTCAGTAATTTGACTTTCGAAAGAAGAAGACAAAGCGTTGTGTAACTTTACAGACGCTTTATAACGTTTATTAGTAAGGGGGTTATTAAATAAATTAACATACAAGAACGTAAGAATGTAATGCAAGGATAAAATTAACCCGATAAATAAACAGTATGTGGGTAGGTAAATGTATTATTAATAAGTGCTAAACAAATGTTCGATGTTGCTTCGTAAAGACTAAACCACTAAGCTTTCTTGGAAAAGTCTATGTTTTTCCAAGACTGGTGTACGTGCAACACATATCAAGCTATACATTTCCTGTATAAGCTGAAATTTCATTGTACGAAAAGCCCTTAAAATGCGAGGTCAGCGAAAACTGAAAATGATAGCTTGAGATGTCGTCGTGTGTACAATGAATAAAGGTTGTGAAGTTACGAGGGTCTTAAGTTACCATGGGTACTGCCCTAGCAACATAACACCTCTGAGGTATGGTAACTAAGCGACGTTATACTCGTAGATGCTAGAATTTTCGTTTTAAATGTTGCAAATGCAAGGATTAATTTTAAAAAAAGTCTTGCTCATTATTCCCCATACTTTTGACGAGTTTACCTACTCTGATGACTTTACTTGTACTCGGATATAATTTTGCAAATGCCGCCGTTATAATAATTATGACCCTAATATTTTATTGACAATTCACTTCCAATTTAGCAACTCATATGTTACTTGTTGTGAACTCAGACTCCGTAAATACAAATAGCGACTGATAGCGACATCTCGAGGCAAAAAACGACACCATACGCTACGTCATAGTAACCTCTCGATCGTGATTGGTTTCCATCTAATGGGGATGTACTACTGGTATAAAAAGTAGGTATGCTATGTGTTAATCTCGGTTATAAGCCGTGTGTACCCGTCCAAATCCGTTAAGCCGTTCTGCTGAGTAACAAACATCCAAACAAACAAACTTACACATTTATCACACGTTTAACATAGAAAGAACAACAGCAGTATCACAAGTCAGCTACAAGGTACCTATCTGAAAATAATAAAAGATTCCGATGGACTGAGAACATCCTCCTATTTTGGAAGTCGGTTAAAAACGACCACACTAAGAAAAATACGTATCAGCATAATCTGCAACCTTCCTTAGACCTTTTCGACTTAAAACAAATTCAAAAACATTATCGAGAAATGATAAAACAAGGTAACAAGGTAAAAACATAATCCTTTTTATTAAAAAGCCGTTCTTACGTTTGTAGTTACATTATACGCGATAGTAAAGGTAAAGGTTGGGTTAGATTCGCTGATAAGTATGTTTATTTTGGGCCCCGTACTTAGGACAGTCGAGTACCCACCAGTCCCAGGTAATCCTAGTTTCGGGTAAAACATTTTTCTCTAATGTATTTGGCTTAGTTTTATGTAAATGATATGGAAGATAATGTGAGTTTGAGTATATCAAAGGCTTGTTGGAATATAGATGTGGGCTACTTTGCATGTATTTGCATTATTAAGGCTTCATTTTTTTTTCTGCGAAGACTTTTCAATCGGTCCCTTATTACTGAGAATCATGGTCACTGGAAAATCTGCCTCCATTGACTCCGGCGGTGTAATTGCGTAACACATTATCAATCAGAATTGGTTTCATTTTGACAGTTCAACAACATTCATTGCGTTATTTACGTGTTGAACAGACAAATTTTTCGAAATAATTATGAAGCAATGGATTAGCCAGGATGGAGGCCTATGTCCAGCAGTGGACTGCGATAGGCTGAGGTGATTGATTGATTGAATGGATAAGTAATTTGCTTCAAAGTGATTCAGATCCCGATTGATAGTGTGTTACGCAATTAGGGTGCTGTTCAGAGTTTCTATCACCATCGGCTGAACTTTACTTGAGGATGTAGCTTCTTTTACTTGGTCAGACCATCGTGTTGGCATCCGGCCTCGTGTCAGGCATCGACGCGCAAACTGTATAACCATGAATTCAGCACATGATTCTAGGCACCCTTACCCCCTTACTTTGTATAGCGTCTGTATAATTACACAACGCTTATTTAACTTTACAGACGCTATACAACGTAGCTTGTATTCTTCTTTCGAAAGTCTAATTACTGACGACTGAAAGAGAGCAATAACTATTCATCTGATATAATTTGTTTATTAGTAATGGAGTTAGCGTAAAAATTTTCGTCGGTTTTGTCGGAAGCTGCTGTTTTATAGAAAATTGCAATACCTACGCGGTCAAAATGTATGGAACAGCATTTTTTTTAATAACCTACGAATAATTTCAATTCAGGGGGGTTCAGAATCATTTGCTAAAACTAGGTTGCGCGTCGATGTTCCTACCACCCTGTATAATTAAATCTATGAAAAAATGTCCTACATTTTCTTCTATTTTTCAACTCGAGCTGTATACTGCTACAACAATCTTTTGGAGCTTAAATGACGTTGACAGGGGAGCGCTGTCGGTAAACATTTGTGTAACTGTTTTGCGAAATGTCACTGAAATGTATTAAAAAAAAAAAGATGGCGGCGCTAGTTCAGAGGGGCAATTCTCGTAATTTTAAGAACGTTCCCAGTCTGATGAAGTATCAATCTGTCAAAAATACCTCTATTATCCCTACATTTTTGACAAGTTTATGATATTGATTGTCGCTGAGATGAAAATGCAACTAGACTTCGATCGTTTTTAATCTGTCAAGCTGCGCTAATGAGACACAATTGATTTTCTATTGTTTCGTCGCCGATCGGTGAACCGCGCCGCTTGACCGGTTAATTACGGGAATTGGCGTTCTAATTTTGGGACAGTAGCTCATGTCAAAGTAAAGATTTGTTTACCAGCAATCTGATTGAAAGCTGACTGACCAAGACGCTACTGACGTAGTTCCACAAAATATTGAACAAAAAAAGGTTTACCTACACATAAATGATAGGCAATAGTATTATGACACTAAAGACTACCCTCTCTATGTATTACACCCACAAACAACTCACAATATCACGAAATTCATTCCTTTTCTTTCCGAAACCTTTGTTTACGGCCCAGATTATGGACGTCAAACATAACAAGCTTTTCTCAAGGTGGCTTAAAAACCGCCTTGTGATTTAATCGGCTTGGACTCGGTGTTAAATAACCTCAAGCATTGTAGTGGCTTTTTACAGCAGCTTAAAGGTCTAAACAGACGGACTGCATTTGAACTACATGCCAGCCGCGACATCGCAGTTAGGATGCAGTTGACATAACTAGGTTTTGAAACAGTTAAGAGCTCTTACACACGAGCGGCATGTTCCCAACGGCAGAGGTAACTGCAGCCGTCGACGCGTCGATGGCAGCCGTCGACCTATATCTTCGAAGTTGAAATGTCGACGGCTGCCGTTGACACGTCGACGGTTGCCGTCGACGCGTCCACGGTTGCCGCCGGCGCGCGTCGACGGCTGCAGTTACCTCTGCCGTTGGGAACATGCCGCTCGTGTGTAAGAGCTCTAAGTCAACTGCATACAAACTGCGATGTTGCAGCTGAAATGCAGTCCGTCTGTTTAGACCCTAAAGCATCAGAATTGTTCCCATATCTCGTAACAGTTACTTTTTTTCAAAAATATTCTATGTAGGTACAGTTTTGACTTTGCAACGATTATATTTTAATTATGTATTATAACACACGCTCTTTCATTTTATGAAGCAGAACCCAAGTAAAATAAAATAGGGGAAAAAATTGCAAATATTCACGGGGAATATTTGCATTTTTTATATGTAAATGAGAGACTTACTGTGCTAACGAGTGGTAATCACAGCACATCGTGCTAATTAGTAACAGTGGAAAAATAAAGTGATATAAGAACTGCAAGTTAATTTCCCACTTATCGTATACGCGTTAAAAGTGTAAAATGGCATGATAAAATTAACGGGCCGGTAAAATAACGGATCGCAGCCGTTTAAACGGGCGGTTACGGCAAAAATCGTGAAAGAGTCTTAATCCAAATTACGAGGTTTCAACGCATTATCAACCCAGTTTATCTAACAACAAAGAAGAGCGAAGTAAGAATTTGTACATTCAAAGCTTTGTTATATCTCTTTTAGGTTTCAAAAGTATTTTTAAGACCTTTGTTTGTACGAACTGATGACATTACTTTCTCATGAAATCGTACTTTTATCTCTAATAGATATTATGTCGTAATTAGGTTCAAACTTGTATGTACAATTTGATTTAGTGGCAATCAATGCTTGACATAAAGTATATATAGGTGGCCGGGACAGAAGAAATAGAAGGCGAAGAAATAGTATTGTGGCGCAGCTTGAGAGAGGCCTATGTCCAGCAGTGGACTGCAGTAGGCTGAGTTGATAATGACAATGTTAGGATGTGGTACTGGCAGTCACAATAAAAGAGCCTTTTCCCAACTATGTTGGGGTCGGCTTTCAGTCTAACCGGATCCAACTGAATACCAGTATTTTACATTGAGCGACTGCTTATCTAACCTTCACAACCCAGTTACTGGGCAATACGATACCCCTTTTGGTAAGACTAGTTGTCTGACTTTCGGGCTTCTGACTGTCCGTAACGACTGTCAAAGATCCACGAATGACAGCCAGGACCAACGGCTTGACGTGCTTTCCGAGACACGGAGGGGTCTCGGTATGTAAAGATGGTTACCCATCTACAGACCAACCGCGGCAAGCGTAGCTTAACCTGATCGATCGACCCGTGCGGCTGTTATTATTTAGCCACGGGCCCTTCTATTAAGTTTTAATAAAATTATTAAATTCTAAGCGTAAATTATCTCAGCGTAAATAATTTTGAATGCCTAACTCGAATTTACCAAACAATGCTAATTTTACTAAACAAATTGTTCTATAATAAAGCGGGCCGCGCATGCTATCTTAAAGGCCTCATCGCTACCCAAATAAAACTACGTAATTGGGTTTGTCAAATTGCCCGGGTTCGGACTGACTAGCGTCATTAGGCCCTTACATTTTATTGAAAGTGGAACGTTCATTTTGTTTAGAATCGTTCAAGAGTGTTTTGTTTATACTAAAACATTTTCTTATAAGGTATTGTTTAGGCCAGTTAATGAGGCCCATTTAATCGTAATTAAGGCTGTGTTTGAACGGTGAATTTCGAAATATCTAGTCTTTGTAATTTTGTTTCTGAAACTAATGGCTTTGAAAAGTCAGCAGCATCGTCGGCACTAATTTAATCTTCTGATTTCATCCACAATTTGTAGGTTAGAATTTGATCTTACAATAAATAAATCGCAGACAAAAATATCTAAATGACCATAGATTAATAATAATTATTGAGTGTGCAAGTCACCCCCTGCTATTTTATCTGTGTAATTTATATAGAACATTAGTCGGGCAGGGTCTTTAGTTTTTCCATAGTTCTAGATAACCAGTTCACTTTAGCCACCCAAACCCGTAATCCAATATCTTTTTTTCCAAATCTTGCAATATGCTTGTATGCACTTGCATAATGCTGCATAATAATGCTTGGGTGCACTTGCATAGTGCGAACAGGGATAAACGTCGGTTGGTGCCTCACCGTCAGTTGGTGGTTGGTGTCGGTTCGTTGAAAACGTCTAACAGGGCTTCGGCGACCCCTGGGTATAAATATGTCAAATACACTTTCAATAATAATAATAATACATATGTTATGTCTGTTTGTTTTTAGACTTCGAAACAAAAGTCATAAACTGATTTATAAATGGAATGACGTCATCGCTAAGCTTCTCGCTATTTTCAGATCTTACGAGTAGGTACTTGTGAAATTCGGCGGAGAGGTAGTAACCTACTTACTGATTTAGATACGACAGTTTTGGAACTCCCAGAGAAGTTTTGCGAAACATTCCAAAATACAAACTTGGGAAATCAAATGGCGAAATCCTAAAAAACCAGTTTGCGTTTTCATCTCTACTTATTGTAAAGACGTGGGTAAGTTAACTTGAAAAACTCCACTATTGGAGAAAATAAACTTTTTGAGATGCTCATCATAATGCGAAAAATAAGTAAGTATACTTACTTATCTATTTGTTTTCGTGTTCCAAAAATCAAACAAACACTTTTACACGTCAATCATATTTTTAGAAACTAGATCAGGTCGGCGCCGGCGTTTCCTATCTGACTACTCTGAGAAAAAAGGCCGAAACAAACTCAGAGATCATAGTCTCTTTTAAAGTCCAGACATAACCTTAGTCAGGTGATGTAAAAACCATGTTGATTGGTGTCTGAAATGTTCTTTTGAGGAAAGAAACACACGAATTGAGTTCACCTTTTCAGTCAGTGCACGCATTTGTTAGTAATCGTGCAGCTCAACTCAAAACTTAAGGAGCTCAACGAATACCTAAACACAAGCCATCTTGCTACACAATGCATTTGGCTTACATTAGAGCATAGTGACGTCACAAACGTCCATTCCAGTCTGTTACATTTTTAACGGCATGGACCATGAGACTGCGCCATGCTTCGCTGTTGATTAATTGCCGTCGACGTCTTCCTCCTGTCCCTGATTGATTACATTGTAATCTTGTTTGTGACTTGACTGATGTTAGAAATTGTATCAGTCTTGTTTTTCATAATTCCCGGTTTTGATAATTAGTGGTCGTAGTTTTTAGACTCGTTTGGCTGACAGATTTGACGGGTACAATTTATAATGTAACTGATTCGGGTGTTGGTTTTGTTTTTTAAGAAAAGTGAAATGAGATATTCTGTAATTTTTTAAGTGATTTTTTTTACGCGGCGACTCGATAATTAGACGAGAATAAAATTGAGAGTGAAATTTCAAGGACTCGTCACGTTTAGGCGTATTTCGTTACATGAGAGAGAAGAAACATATAACTCTCTCTGTCTCTCACACAAAATCTCTTTTAATTTGTTTAGTTCTTGCTTGGCTGTCATAATTATGATGAGATTATTGTTCCAAGGTAGGTTTCGTTAACAGAGACTTAGTTATTTATACGTATTTATGATGACCCATGTTCAATGGTTCACAAGCTGACAAAATATACAACTACAATAGTTAAAACGAATAAATGCATTTAATGGTACGAGTATCAACACGTCATTTTGTAGGATTACTAAGTACATATAAGTGTCTACTAAAGCAGCGGTTTCCTAAAAGATCGGTGACCGCCATATAGCGTCTGCAATTGACCGGTAAACGACGTCACTGAATAGTTATTTATCAGAGTGAGTTGATGTGGTTTTCTAGAAAGCATAAGTTAGTTAAGCCTAGGTTTTTTGACACCGTAAAATCAAACCCCACCGGCCGTAATTTTCATGACAGCGGCCGTTATGTGGTGGCCACCGCTTCTTTAGTATGTATTATACGGATAAGGTACAAGACGCCAGCATATCAAGCTACTACTTATCTGTCAAATATCTTTAATAGATTTTCAACTTTATCGCTACATCATAAGGTTCAAGGTTAATTGGGAAAATTTGACAGTTTTGGGTAACTTGATGTGCTGGCGTCTGTATAAAAAAACATGTAATAAATAAATACATAGTGCTGTTCTGTTTTAACGTAAACACGTCGTAAATTGTAACTCTTCAAAAATAAAATCTTTGATAGTTTATTATTTAAATAGAGCACTTACTCGTAAGTACTTACCCCCTTATTCATAAAACTTATCAAACCTATTTTAGTTAAAATGGGGTTTGTCTCTTTCTTACACACAGAAATGACAACGTGACAGATAAAGACAAACGTTCTATTAACCTATTTTAGTTAAAATAGAGATAAAATAGGATTATGAATAACACCCTTAGGAGTTTATGAAGACTCCAAAAGATAAATAAATCTATTAGCACTAATAACGAGAACATGAGTAAATAAACAGTTATCTTATTAACACAATTAAAACTCATTTGGACTAGAGGTAAGGTCAGAGGTACCCGCCGTCCGTTGAACTGTTGTGGTTGGTCTAAACTTAGAATACCTTTAACTTGCTTTAAATAGTTATGGAGGTCTAAAAATATACCCATTATCTCATAGAGGGTTTATTTTGGATGCATAGATACTCAGCAAGTATGATCAGCTATCTACAAATAAAACAAAGTCGATTAGTTACACCATATAAAACTCAAGAACGGCTGAACCGATTTTTATGATCTTTGATTGAACACGTGAAAATGTAAGGTAAAAAAATGAAGATAATTAATTTTCTCATACATTCGTCTTTATTGATTCTGAGACGGCACGAAGTTCGCCAGGTCAGCTAATTTCAGCTAACAAACTTCTTTTAAAGCAATTAATGGCAAATTCGACCAAACTTTTGTACCAAATATTAGTCACTGTCAATATCTTTTCCTTCGAATAATTTTTCATACAATCGGAAGTAAAAAATGTATTCGTAAGTAAAGACCTGCTTATTTATAAAAGTTTGTTCGAATTGACCCTTAATCGCCTAAAATAACAGTCAAACTTCTAAATGAAACATCAAGCAGTAATTAGCACAAAAAAACAGCCCTAAGGGCCATAGCACACACGCTACTTTTAGCATCGGCGATCGGCGATTTAGCCGCTTTTTAGTACAGTCGCAAAATCGCAGATCGCCGATGCTAAAAGTAGCGCGTGTGTTTGGCCCTAAGGCTGATTTCAATTTAATTATTCGTTCTAGAGCTGTCAGTGTCCTATATATATTCCCCAATAAGAGCTGATCGCGTTCAGTTTCATAGATGAAAGTCGTTCTTAGTGAAAAACTCGTGGTGATATAGTTGCTCGTATACCTACTATAACCATCAAATAGGGGTTCAGACACCTCACACAGTGAAATAAGATCCCTAAAAATAGGTACATCAGTCAATTACGAACCATCAATTGCAATGGCTTTTCAAACTCAAAGCATTTATTTCAATTAAACCATTTACAAGCACTTTTGAACTGTCAAGAAGTCGGTCAGTCAGAAAATATGAAGCTACGTGCCGATTCCACAGCGTAGTAGGTACCCATGGAGAAGAACGGGCAAGAAACTCCATGAATACTGTCCTAAATTATACATATGTATATGTTTATAAAAATATTATTTACATCATTAATGTTGAATTTATCTACATAAGTAGGTAGGTATATAAAATTCCTGACTGACTGACTGACTGATATATCAACGCACAGCCTAAACTGCTGGTCCTAGAGACATGAAATGTGTCGGGTGTGTTCTTTGTGAAGAGTAGGTATCCACTAAGAAAGGGTTTTTCGAAATTCAACCCCTAAGAGGGTGAAATTTCACGCGGTCGAAGCTAGTAATTATATGTGGGAGTGATGTAAAAAAAAAGACGTACGCGTTAAAGGCATCCAGAGTACAGCAAATAGTAACAAAACAAACAATGCAAAAATGAAGTAATTAAAATTAAGCATCAATACAGTTTATACAGTGTTATATTACCGGACACATAAATATTTACACTCAAAAGAAATTTAATGCACACACGAGGGTAGAACTCAAATGTTTGTCTCTGGTTGACGTAACGGAAACCAAATACGAACCCGAACAAATAGTGTCCGTAGTGCGGTGACTACTAAACGTTATAATATGTAGGTATATGGGGCTTTATTGATGTTTTCATGTTGGTGGAGGTTACTGAGAATATAATGAGATTACCGGTCTAACTAAGGATTACAAAGGAAAATAATTAATAAGCAGTAGTATGTGTGGCCAGAGAAAGTGCTGTGACTGATTTTCTTTAGCATCTTACTAGTGAAGCCTTATTCGTAATCTCCGTTGTCACGACATAACATGAAAACGGCTGGACCGATTTCGATGAAATTTGGTATAGAGATAGTTTGAGTCCCGGGAAAGGACATAGGATAGTTTTTATCCCGATATTCCCACGGGATCGACATTTACGCGGGTGAAACCGCGGGGCGCAGCTAGTAAAAGATAAAAATTAACACACAAAAAAAAGTCAAC
The DNA here is from genome assembly GCA_947508005.1 of Amphipoea lucens. Classification (NCBI taxonomy): domain Eukaryota; kingdom Metazoa; phylum Arthropoda; class Insecta; order Lepidoptera; family Noctuidae; genus Amphipoea; species Amphipoea lucens. Next base: position 14,524,412 of record OX382358.1, on the reverse strand, counting down.
AGGTGCCGTGGGACACCCGGTAGAATCGAAGTTCCTTCCGCTAAATATTATTGATTAATAGGCACAATTAAATAAATAAACAACGTTTGAGAGTAACTAAATAAAAAAAAAACGCACCTCTAGTGATCGTGACGGCCAAAATGTTACTCTTATTAGGGTTCCGTACCTCAAAAGGTAAAACGGAGCCCTTATAAGATCACTTCGTTGTCTGTCTGCCTGTCCATCTGTCAAGACCCTTTTTCTCAGGATTGCGTAAAGTCATCAAGTTGAAATTAATATCAAATACTCAGGGCTGCAATCTCTTGAAGCAGTGAAAAAATCAAACTTCTATGTCAACGCAATCAAAAGATACCTACGGGCGTTTGTTCCTTTTATGCCACATATTTTGACGCTGGCAAGGGAATCAAAACCTATAGGGTACTTCCCGTTGACCTAGAATCAATCATGAAATATGGCATGAAGCAATTTCATGTAGCAGAAGTAAAGAAAAAATCCGAAAACCGTAAATTTGTAGTTACATACCTATAAATTAATCAGCGCCTGACGTAAATTGACATAATTTTGATAGGCAAGTTTTTAATCACGTCTAATTTGACAGGACTAAACTAAAATTAATCTTCTGTCCTTTTCTTAATGAAATAGAAAGGAAAAGATACACTGAACTTAAATTTAGTTTAGTTTGTGCTAATAGGGATGTGTGGTGTTACACGAATGGATAGAATAAGAAATGAGTACATAAGAGGAAGTCTGAAAGTGGCACCGGTAACTGAAAAGTTGTGTGGAAATCGGTTGTCGTGTCACATATATCGTGTCTTGTGATACGGAGGAACGAGGAAAATGTTGTGACGAAAGTTTTCGAGTGCAAATTTCGATGGCTATAAGAGTAGGGGAAGACCAAAGAAACGATAGATGAACTGTGTGAATGATGATATAGTTAGAAAGGGGGTGACTACCGATAATATGACGACTAGTGAAGAAGTATGGAAGAAAAAGACATGTTACTCTGACCCCAAATAAATTGGGAAGGTCAGGATTAAGATGATGATAATCACCAAACATTATTTACATTTAAAAATATAATTAAATCCGATTTTCGTTCGTACAAATTGTCGACAGCAATTTGAAATTTTGTCAAGTAAAAGCACAAAGATCCATTTCAAGAAAGCACTAAATGAACGACAGTTACTTTTCTAGTATCGGCTATTTTAGTTTGACCTTTATCAATAAAATAAATTCGAGGAATTTCCAAAATTGTGTGGGTTGAAAGAGCAACCTACATCGTTCCATCCGTCACCTCACACATCAGGTCCGGTTGAAAACCAGCGTTACGCACTAGTTGTCTGGCTGGATTTTTGCTGAACTGGGCCTTTTTGGCGCAGCCGTGAGGTACACTTTCCTGCTAATTTCTTACATCGGTCTTAACACATTTTATATGACTTATTTTTTTTTTTTTTGTTTTTATCTGATGTATATATCTGGAGTATTGTGTGTCTTTTAGTCTGTGCTAAATAAATGTATTTTCTTTCTTTCTTTCCGAAGCAAGTAAAATTAGTTATCGATATTTCTATGAAATACCGACAAACGAACATTATTAGGCGTAACGTAGGTGTAGATGTCACGTTGGCAATTATTGTGTACAAATTACGTCGCGTCGAATTGTTATTATTATTAAAAGCCTATGTTGTCCCACTACAAGGCAAAGGTCTCTCTACTCTCTTTCCACTTCTCTCTGTTTAAACCTGCTAAAGACCAGCATTTGTTGAAGGAGTTCAGCTCATCCCGTTATCTCCGTCTGGGCCTGCCGCGATGTCACTTGCCATTAAGACGCACCCATTGGGTCGTAAGTTTGGCCCATTGGTCGTCTGACATGCGGCAGATGTGTCCAGCCCAATGCCATTTTAGTCTGGCAGCATTACAAGTGATATCAGTTATCTTTGTGATCGTATTCCTAACTCGGTCTCTTAGATTGATACTCAGAATACTCCATTCCGTAGCTCTCAGCAAACCTCGAACCTCTGCTGATTTCTCAAAGACGTCGAATTATTAATACGTCGTAATTATTATCGGTCCGAAGTCGTCGACGAATTAATTTACACAATGATGAATTCAGGGTGCATCGTTACCAAATACCAGCTTCCTATACAATTTAATATCTGGAAGCCTGTCAAACGGTTCACTGTCCGTACCTATACCGAAAACCAATCTAAAACCAACTCTAAAACAATATAGTAGTAACATCCACGTAACAAAGGATAAACTCAATCAGCAATCTCAAGTCAATCTAATAACAATCTTCCTTATGGATTCTCAGATCCAGCACAGCATGCTTCGCCCACTCTATTTAGCTGCTACATAAATGCTGACAAGGCTCGAAATTGTACCAATTTTGGTACAATCTGTCCAAAATTCGGTCCGCAGTAGGCCGTAATATCGCTTTGTAACTTCGTGCCCGAAATGGAAGGTGACTCTTAACTGTCAATTACATAAGTTCAGTGTCACATCACCATTTTTATTGTGTTAATGTATGTCACTTTACGTATTTCTTTTTTAGGAATTTTGGAATGAAAATGTAAATGAAATGTGATATTAAATATTATATTTTTAGACAGGTACATTGAAGTTAAAGGTGTGGGGGGTTTTACTTGAAGGTTTTTTTGAAGACTGTTGTATTTGACCTCTACAGCCCAAGGTAATGTCGAAGACAGATCAGTGCAACCTCATATCGATCGACCGACGTAGAAGACCCGCAGTTTTTATAAGAATATAAAATTAAAAAAAAAGACATCATTCTTCCAGTTCCAATTTTCTCATTTCCGAAATTATATTCGCCACTAATGAGAATAAATCGTCATAAAGCTGGCTTTGGCCCGAAGGAAAATGCTTTCAGTTTCGACGCGTTTACTTTTTAACCGACTTCAAAAAAGGAGGTTCTGTATTCGACCCTAATGTATGTATGTATCTATGTATGTATGTTTGTATGGCGCGATTTTCTCAAAAACAAATGAACCAATTTTGATAAATCTTTCAATAATGCGATCTACATACTTTCAGGAAGGTTTTAGTATAATTATAATACATTTGGTAATTATTCTTATGTACGAAGTTATATGCATAAATGTATTGAATCTCCAGCATTTCTATGCAAATTTTGATGATTCTTCTAGCAGGTGTCTTCAATTCTTCAATGCACTAGTGTTATTTAAATTTGTGTGGGGTAGGTACAACTAAAAAGTGAAAAATAAAAACTTTTTTACAAAAAAAACAACCGACTTAGAAAAAAACACCACAAAGGGATAAAATAACTTTTCGGAAGTCGGTGTCAAAAAAACAAAAATGCGGAACCAACGACACCGACTTCTGAAATTAAAGTTATTTTATCGCTTTGTAGTGTTTTTTTTTTAAGTCGGTTGTTTTGTTTTTTAGGAAGTTGATATTTATTTTGAACAAGCTTCTGCCCGCCACTTCGTCTGCGTGAAATTTGTTTTTCCCCCGACCCACCCCGTCGCATCGCATCACCTGCCAGCGCCATTACATCGTTTTCGTTTAGCGTTCTTTCTGACTTATTTTTCCTTTTGCTCAGCTTCTAAGGGCTATACCGTAATGTTAAATAGCCTATAGTCTTCCTTAAGAATTGGACTATTAAATGCAAAAATAAATTTAAAATCCGTCAGGTAATTCCAGAGATTAGCGCGTTCAAACGAACAAACTCTTCAGTTTTACTATTGGTATAGATATCGGTATAGAAGTCAGCCTAATTACCCAGTTTGAATGTAAATTAACCGCTTATACGAGTAAGACTCCTCACCCACTAATGAAACCTTATGCATTAAATAAAATGCTAAATTAAAATAAGCAATGTAAATAAACGGTAATGAAATCGCAATCGGCCAAGTGTGAGTGTTACTCGGGAGCCGAGAGTTACCAATACCAATATTTGAAGTACTGATTGCTGGATTAAATGCGGATACAGGCTTGTGCTACTTCCATATTTCTGACGTAATGTGGGAAACCTTCTTTACTTTTCCCGCCGCCTGCTATTTTACGTCTTGGTTAATTTATTTCTGGTACATTGTCTGTTATCATCGTTGGAGGGGTTCGTGGTTAAGTAATAACAGCCCCACGGGTCGATCGATCAGATTTGGCTACGCTTGCCGCGGTCGGCCCGCGGATGGGTGGCCATCTTTACAAACCGAGGGCTCTCCGTGCTTCGAAAAGCACGTTACGCTGTTGGTCCCGGCTGTCATTCTTGGATCTTTGACAGTCGTTACGGGTCGTCAAAACCCGGAAAGTCTGACAACCAAAGACATTAAATTACTTTTGTACTTATCTTAAATCTCTTTGCTGACAACCAGTCTTAACAAAGGGTATCGGGTTACCCAGTAGCTAGGCTGTGGAAGTCAAATAGGTGATGTAGCTGCTCCATGTATAATGTTGGTATTCAGCTGCATCCTGTTACACTGGAAGCCGACCCCACAATTGTTGGGAAAAGGCTTTTTTTGTTGGAACATAACTTTTTCAGTTTTTTGCATCGCTATATCTCTGAAATGGTGATACTTAGGAAAAAAGTGTGAAAACTATTCTTGTAGATAATTGCATGATGAGCAATTTTGTCTCACCTATTTTTATGATAAAACTTACGGTTTAGCTGAAAAATGCGAAAAACCGATTTTTGTAACATTATACCTTGAATTTTTTTTTTTTTTTTCACACGTCGGATCGATGGGGACTTTTGACAATTTATTTTTAATGGTGTTCCTAACATGTATACCAATTTTCAGCTTTATGCGAATTAATGTAACCTTACCCCTATTTTTGAAGCTAACTTGACCGGACTAGAAGTCTCGCAACTCAGTTCTTCTACCGTAAAAAGTTGTGAGATCCATGTAATACCAAGTCGGTTAGTTTATTCAGTCCCTATTTAAAGGACCTTCCGTCTTCACTTATTACGTAATTAGCTAACCTAACAACACCTGAAAGTGACCATATCAATATTAAATAAAAATCTTTTATGCCAAGTCAATCTATTTAATTAAAACATAAAAGATTTTGGACATACTTTACAATTTTGTCTGAGGAGAACTCAATGTTACGTGCCAATTAAAATGTTGTAATCTATTCATAACCCTCATTCTCATTCCCTTTAAGGTTTCGTTCTAATAGTCGGCAGAAATTACTTTATAATTTCTTTTTCATGCCGAGAATCATAAGATTAAGTACTTACGTAAGTATTTCAGTACTTAATTTAGGTTAAATAATACGTCTTATAACTTAGTATAAAAGAAAGTCTAAGCTTAACTTACCCTTTACAAGCCATTGGCTGTAAGTAGCCAAGTTTTAACCCAGACTTATTTAATTACCAACATTAAGAGGTATTTTGACAACTCCGTAAAAGCTTTACTCGCTACTTATTACGTTTTATTTAACTTATAAATCAAGGCCTTAGAAAAGGGAGGTAAATTGTTTAGTGTCAATTATTTTTTCAGCCCCACGTTGTGGAGTTACCGACATAAGTAGTTTGCTACTGAAGTGGTAGTTGTGAAGGATTATATCTACCTAGGGCAAGTCATTCAGCTCGGTAGACACAACTTTGAGAAGGAAGCTGACAGAAGGATCCAGTTGGGTTGGGCAGCATTTGGAAAACTCCGTCAAGTCTTCTCGTCGCCTATCCCGCAGTGTTTGAAGACTAAGGTCTTCAACCAGTGCATCCTGCCCGTCATGACATACGGTGCTGAAATGTGGACACTGACGGTCGGGCTGATCCACAAATTCAAGGTCGCTCAGCGCGCTATGGAGCGACCTTTGCTCGAAGTCTCTTTGAAGGATAAAATCAGGAATTAAATTATCCGGAAAAGAACCGGAGTTACCGAAATAGCTCGCAGAGTAAGCAAACTGAAGTGGCAGTGGGCTGGCCATGTCTGTCGAAGAATCGATGGCCGGTGGAGCAGACGAGTCCTGGAGTGGAGACCGCGTACCGGCAAACGTAGTGTGGGACGTCCCCCAGCTAGATGGACGGACGACCTAAAGAAGGTGGCTGGGGTAGACTGGATGCGGAAGGCTGAGGACAGGGTTTAGTGGCGCAGCCTGGAAGAGACCTATGTCCAGCAAAAGACTGCAATAAATACTGAATTTTGAAATTCTTTTTAAAAATGTCTTATACTTCTATTACGTACCTACATAAAGTTATTACCTAATTTGAGTTAAAATCTCGATCGCTTAGAATTAATTTCTAAATGATTATTAAGTATATTCTTTATTTCAATATAGTAATTTCTTCTAAAACTTGTCTATTTACGACTTTTGTAGTACTTAATATTTTCAGTTTTTAGGTACATGGCTGAAAAACTATCAAATACGTTACATCATCATACATTTTAATCTATTCTTACATTTTTATATCTGTAATATTTCTGGTGTATAAAAAAGAGTATTCTATTATATTAGATATTATCATTTGATTTAAATAATCAAAACAGAACGGTTTACGTTACCGAAAGTCAATCCAATATCCCGATTTTAAACCCCATCACCCAAGTAAATATTTGTACGACTGGCTGTTGTTGTTAGGTATTTATTTAATTTACGGCTGATTTTTCCATCGCCAGATAACTTTTATTCGAGGAATAAAATTGAGGTTTGACAGTTCACAAAAGAAGGTTGGTCAAAACGTACCTGGCAACGAAACGATAGCGTCCCTATATGCCATATATATGAAAAATACCCTTATTTTTTAAGGTCATAAAAAACACAAGAATTATCTTTTTAAGTAGCCACAAAAAAAAGTTATCCTTATTTTAGTTTTTTGTAATTATTTTCGTATAATAGTTTCAGAACGCACCTATTGACGATTCATTTCGCGTATGAAATGACTTTTTATTCATAGACTATAAATATTCAAGTTTTTCTGAATAGTTGTTAACTGTTATTCAATTAAATTAGTATTTAGGCATCATATCAACTACTATGCTGATTTATTATGCATTGGAACCTTGTCATAAAAAATAATTAAGTGAAAGCGTTTTGTTCAATTGCGTACAACGGAACGTCATTTGTCATCGACAAGTTACTTGATCTGTGGTCATTGACTCGCGCCATTGATTGACACCCGGCAATATACGCATCATATTCGCTTCGCTTCACTTGTTGTTGTGAATTGTGATACGTGCTATACTATTTAGGATTTCCTTCTGTTGTTTTGACCTTGGCATTGTTTTACAGACTGATAACTACACTTGTGACGACTCTGTGCTTTTGATTTCTGGACACCGATGGACATGGATGAAAAGTATAGTGGTCGTTTTTATAAAAAAATGTGGCTATTTAGATATGATTTTCAAACGGGATGATGTTTACAGCATAAGAACAAACCAATCTAAATAAATCTTATTTTGGGACATGAGAAACAAAAGTCAGGTCCAGCTCCTATAGAAATCTGACCATTGTTCTTTCAAAATTATTCCTCGAATAAAGTTATCGGAATTTGAAAAATAAACCCTTATTTATACAAAACACACAACATAGATAGAATCCCCGTTATCCACCAAGCTGAATATCGTGACGATAATGACCAAAGCTCCAACACAAGACTTCTGCTACGCTATTTATTCTACCATAAATTAAAAAGTACATCAAAACAACTGAGTAAAAATATAGATAATAATTAAAAAATAAAACATTAAAACGTTTCCTCAATTACGCAATTAATTAATACCGTGCCATATTCAATCCCCAAATAACTATAATTATCTGATCAGAGAAACACTTAATTTAACGAGTTAAATGATCACTGATTTGACTTGACTTTAATTTATTAAATTATTTAAATGCTAGTTATTACTAGCGTCAATCCATACTTAATAATATTATAAATGCGAAAGTGTGTCTGTCTGTCTGTCTGTTACCATTTAACGCTTAAACCGTTGAACCGATTTAAATGAAATTTGGTTTAAGTAGGTAGAGATAGTTTGAGTCCCGGGAAAGGACATAAGCTACTTTTTATCCCGATATTCCCACGGGATCGAGACTTATGCGGGTGAAACCGCGGGGCGCTGCTAGTATGTCTATATATACACTAGTAATATTAGTTATTCCATAAAGTATCAATCCATCACTCAATCAAAATCATAAATGTACAAACCATCCTTTATTGGAACTTTGTTCGCCAGCGGAGTCGTCGAAGCGTAAAAACTATAGACATTTTGATTTATTTCGTCCGATGTAATCTGTCAGTAAAGTTTCTTGTTGGCCACAAATCTACCGCCACGATCAATCTGCGCCAGTTTCGACCTCTTCCTTTTATTCTTCTACTTATTAACAATTGTCGGGGCTTTTGTCTTTGATGTTGATACATTTAAATTGGAGTTGTTTGTTTTTATTTTATTTTAATTTGTTAATATTGTAGGTAGTAACATAATAATAATAAGTAATATAATATGATCTATATTCTTTACTACAAATTTAACTTTATTTTATTGACAAATATAACACTACTAATAAAAAGCCTTATTTACAAGTATATAATTATACAAGTACCTATATGATAAAAAATTAAAGTAAAAGGGAGGAGCTCATTGGGCATGAAAAAATTAGTCCCCATCGCTGTCAGTGGGATAAGTGCCCAAAAGGCTGGACAATGATAATTAAATAAATAACTTGAGAATAATTAACAATTATTTACTACAAATAAATAAAATTAAATTTGTAATGTCAAATGGACAGATTTTTGCTAAATGCTTATGAAAGTATACCTACATTAATTATAACAAAAGAAAAACTATTTTTATTTTGTCTGTTTGTTTGTTCCGGCTAATCTACGAAACGGCTAGACCGATTGTGACGGGAGTTTCACTGGCAGATAGCTGATGTGTAAAAGAGTAACTTACATTTTGGAACCAACCAAAAAATGCTGCAAAAAGCATTGCTGTGTAAGGCTACCGGTCATCGTTGTGACGCTTGGGGATGCTTAATATAACACAATTTAAGCCATATGCGTCCATTTATCTTTGACCCTCAACAAAACCCTTGTTTTTAAATGGTGATAATCATTTTCGTCGAAATGTTTGTCAACTAAAAAGCAACGAAATATATTATTATAACCCCCTGTCATTCCTTTTGATATGAGATCAGTTGCCGACGTTTTAACTTCTAATGAATAATGTAATACTATCAGAAAGATTAACTGTTCTTCGAATAGGATAAACATTATTTGTATTTTGATCTTCAAATAGAATAGATATTCTTTGTATTTTCTTAGATTAATGTTGCTTTTGTTTTTTGTAATCCAATAAAGATTAGGGATAGGAAAACGATAAAGCTAATAATATTATAGAAATGAACTGTTTGTTTCGAGAACAATCGAAATATTTTGTTATGATGTTTGTGTTATAAATGTGTTTGAATTAGGATATTCTTGTTTCAGAGGATTTTAGGGGTATGTACTTAAATGCTTCTAGGGCGATAATAAATGCTTCAGGTAGATAGGCTGTGAAAATAACAATATAGTATAAGATGTAACAAATAAATGTTGATGAAATCTGCCTTAAATAGCACATATCACTCAACCTCCATAGAAAAGGGAGGATCCTCCGACCAGACGGGTGTTGTGTCTGGCGGGCAACTGCCCAATGATTCATGTCGGGCTGTTGTAATGCTAGTTACGCGGTAAACTCTGCTTGCGAGATGCAGGATTTGCGTGACGTCTGTATGACGCGATGTTTGCATGTGGCGTTGTAGATACCGCTACAAGCTATCCATATAGCTGTAATGGCTCTTTCTTCAAAAGGCCCTTCCAGACATAGCCCTGCATTATTAGACTCACATAAAGTCCCAATAATAAAATGTTTAATACACCATGACCTTTGAGATTGTTTCGGCGTTCTTTCTCAGGGATCAGTCAGCTAGGAAATACCGGCGCCATCTAGTTTTAAAATATTAAAGTTTAAAAGTGTCTTAAACGATCTTCTAACAGAAATATATAACACTAGCTTCAGCCCGCGACTTCGTTCGCGTGAAACTTCTTGTTTCCCCCGAGCCACCCCGTCGTATCGCATCACCCGCCCGCGCTATCACTTAACGTTCTTTTTGACTTTTTTACTTTTTGCTCGGCTCCTAAGGGTCATAGCGTGATGTTAAATAGCCTATAGCCTTCCTCAAGAATTGGGCTATCAAATGCAAGAAGAATTTTTCAAATCCGACTGGTAGTTCCAGAGACCCCCTACATACAAACTTACAAACAAATTTTACCTCTTTATAATATTAGTATAGATAAATATAAAAAGTTTGTTGTAGATACTTTTAGAAAAGCCTATTTATTAAAAAGGGTATTTGTCGGTTAATGGTAAATATAGGAATAAAAACCGGTCAAGAGCGAGTCAGACTCGCGCACCGAGGGTTTCGTGCCATCATAATGTTTTAAATTTTCATCGGCGAGGCCTATATTCGTCAGAGAATTTTAACACTGCGCGCTGCGGTGTAGAATATTGCAGTTTTAGGTCAGCGTCATCTCTTGACCGACAGTGGAACTAATGTAACTTTTGTTGATGATTTCTGAAAATGTGTGCTATTTAGAGAATTCTTTTTATTTTTCTTGTAATCTTGACATAAAGTTCTATCACATAAAATAATTTCAGATTTTTCTTTATGCAAACTTTGGAGATAAGGGAACTGGATTTTTTTAACATTTTTAGTCAAAAGTCGGAAACTATGCTGCCTAAAAATAGAAAAAAAAAATTTGAGAATGTGCAAAATACACTCTTTCATATGATACCCCACATGCCCTAGTAGTTCCACTTTGAATTTTTCAGACACCCTTTCAGTCCCTGTTGCAAAAAAAAATGTATTTCTTTCTTATTTCCAAAATAGTTGGGCAAACGTCATCTGAAACTATTTAAAAATTTCCAGTTGATAGCATTAATAGTTCTTGAGATATCCAGCTGTGACAGACGGACAGACAGACTGAGTCGCACCATAAGGGTTCCTTTTTACCATTTTGGTACGGAACCCTAAAAAGAATCTAAACATTGAATGGAAAACACAAGAGTTTTTAGTAAATATCTATTTCCTCGTTTCAGTGTACGAAGACAAATGGAATGATACTTCATTTGTCAAAAGCAAGAGGGAAGGTTTACGATGGAATTTTAAACGTCCATTTCAATGGGCACTCTTTTATATTTTATTTATCGTTAGGGAAACTGATAAAATGATTTTCTATTTCAATGTTACAAGAGGTCGGGCCCGTTATTAAATATTTCTTGCAAACTGAGTGACTATGCCGTAATCAAACGTTAATGTTTTTACAATTTGATGGTTGCGACAGCTGTGGCAAAAAAAAAAAACAAAATTAATTTGTATTTCTTTTTACTCTGTAATGCAAAAGTATAGTCAAAATATTCTCTCTCTCTTTTTCTGTTTTTCAAATGTTTCTTATTCCTGTTTACGTAGCTCCTTCTGAGGGACATTCGTGTTTTGCCATTTCAGTACTTAGTCCCTTTGTTCACGGCACGGTTTCTCCTCTCTCTCCTTCGGTAACCGCGCCGTAAAAAAAACGTGTCTGTCAACAAGCGTCCATAGTGATCCATATAACACTGACGACCGTTCCTACAAACGGCGAATAAACCGTATATTTTACAGGCACGTACAATAAGTTGTCACCCTATAATTAAACGAAAAAAACGGAAGACTATTCAATCAATCAACCCTTCAGTCAATATTATATTTGATAAGTTAATAATTTCTAATGAACGATATTCCATTCGTATCCAAACAAAAGCTCATGGACATGTGCATTCTTCCCACTCTCACCTACGGAGCGCAAACATGGTCTCTTACAAAGCGTCAAAAGTCCGCACTTGGAGTCTGCCAACGGGCTATGGAACGGAGTATACTAGGTGTCAAACTGACAGACCGCATTAATAACTCTATACTTCGTTCCAAAACACAAAAAGCGGACGCTGGCCGCACAGCTGCTGGATTAAAGTGGAACTGGGCTGGCCATATCTGTCGCATGTCGGAGCAGCAAATTGCAATAGCCACCACTCAGTGGATCCCCAATGGCAGGAAACGAGTGCGCGGCAGGCCCAGAAAGAGATGGCGGGATGAGCTGGACTCCTTCTTAAAGGATTGGCCCACAATCGCAGTAGACCGGGAAAAGTGGAAGGAGGGAAGGGAGGCCTTTGCCCTGCAGTGGGACAACACAGGCTTATAAAAAAAAATCCATGTATCGATTAATTTAATAAATTTTCAGAAGTTTCGATCACACCAAAGGCACGCAGCCTGAAGCTTCACTCAGTTCGAGGCAGTACATCAATATAGTTCAACAGTATTTGCTACTCTGTGGCCGATACTTTGAATGCAGGATAGGCTTTATAGCTCGATGAATTCGGTAGCTTTATTTGAAATTGGTGTCAAGAGTGATTTTATCATTTTTTTATTTTATTTATTAAAACTTTATGCACAAGTAAAAAAAAATACTGTACAAAGGCGGACTTAATGCCTGAGCCTTTCTTTTAGTAGGTAGGTAGTATTCGTCATAGTTTGTGTTTTGATTTTGAATGTCAAAAGGAAAATGTGCATAGGTATTGCTTAAAACCAGAACTTAGGTTGTAGGGCATTTGTACCTAATTTACGATGCAAAACGTCAAAATGATTCGTGTTACGGATACTGCATAATAGAATAAACATAGCCTTTCAGCGTATATTTACCTACGTAGTGTATTCGTTCGTACAGTCGTACACAGTAGACGAAGTTTAGCGCCATATTATTACCCATACATTAACTCCTTTGAAGCCACCACGTACGTTGAGAAGCTCTCTAATTACAACATTGGTACACTTACAGACGAAATGGAATGTTTCCGAGAATTTCACCGAATGATGTAGGGAGACTGATTTCAGTAAGGAGATATCACTTAACTTACTCCAATGGAGAAAGTCTTTGGAATTGCCGTAAATCTCCGGTGAGGCAAAGGAGAATTTGAAATGATGACGTAAATTTTGGGTGTAAATTTCATCTTTTACTGATGGCTGGTAGAGCTTTTAGCAATCCTGCGTGCTTTAAAATCTTATACCTATTCAAAAGCGATACAATATACGATATGCACGCATTACAGCTGTATATTTCCTGCTACATCGCAACCCGTATACATTTTTCTGCTATTTGAAAGTGGCAGAAGCAAAACAACGTTTCGATTTCAAAAAGCGAATCACACTGTACCATCAACAACTAACGGAACTTACAAACAGAATATTTTACTAACCCGGATTTTTGCACGTGTGTGGTAGGTGTACGTGTCCTAGTTCTAGAAACAAATGAATAAATACATAATACATAGTTGAATGTCATACACTAGGCGAAAAGGCAAGGCAGTGTTTTCGCAGCACAAACTGCACCCTAATTGCGTAACACACTATCAATCGGAATCAGAATCAATTTGAAGCAAATTGCTAATCCATTGCTTCGTAAGTTCCTATGAATGTTGTTGAACTGTCAAAATGAAACCAATTCCGATTGATAATAGGTGCGTTCCGAGTTAGGACTGTAATCGATATAATCGATTTGAGCGTGCTTAAACCTGTACCGAATTAGGTTTAAACTTTTGAACGCCAGTGTATAAACGTATCGCCATACCCCTGACGCCAGGCCACTTTAACAAAACAACACACACACACACTTAAAACAACAAATTTTTCGATATTGGTGGTTTATTTAAATTAGTTTCATGCAATACAATATAGACGGAAGCTTAAACTTTTAAATTATATAAATAAAAACACACAAAAGTAATGATTAAATTGTTTATTTCATAATATGGTGCGACCCGTGCGACGTGTATTTTGTCATATATTTGTGACGTTGGCGTTCAGGGTAAGATTTCGTTTGTCACATATAGGTATAATATGACAATGGCGTTCAAAAGGTTAAGCACACTCAAATCGATTATATCGATTACATTCCTAACTCGGAACGCACCCAATGTGTTACGCAATTGCCCCGCTGGTCTTGAAAAAAAAAATGTTAAAGACAGATTGTCTTTAATAATTCTAGTTGGATTCTAGAATAGTTTCAAATCTTTCTTTGGGTTAGATATTCAATTGTAAGCATTCAAGGATAGGTAGGGCACATTATCCTAACATCCATTCCTATCCTGTGTTTTTTACAAAAATGTTATTAGTTATCTTAGGTAACAACTAAGATACAAATCTGCATAGCATAAACTCATCATCATTAATAATAATAATAATAATTTATTTATTTCTCACAAAAACTTGTTACATTTGGACAGATATACAGGACAATTTAAAATTTTTCTTAGTTTTATAGTGAATGCATCTGTGTCTGAACTAGATAAAAATATCTGTATCTCAGACATCAGCGCTCTTCCTTAGGAAGACCATTACAATACTAGCTTAATTAGACATTGGTATATCATTACACAGAAAAAAAAAAATTGAGTTTAAAATAAAATAAGCAGCATTAATTTGCTCTTATCTCTTTTCTTCCATAGGTACTTCGTCAGCTCGGTAGTCACCCCCTTCAAGCCAAATCATCTTTCACACAGCCCATTCATCGTATCTTTGGTCTTCCCCTACTCTTATAGCCTTCTACATTCAAACTGAAAACTCTCCTCACGATATTTACCTCATTCCCCCACGTCTCATGACGTAACAACAGATGTACAATAATGTATACTATGCCCAAAAATTAACGTAAGCAACAAGTTAGTCCCTTCACGTACAGTTTTTGCAACCCCTGTTATAATGAACGGTATGCAGAACCCGATAGATAAGGTTGGGTCAAAAGTACCCTTCTCTGGAATTTTGATACGGGTTTGGCAGTTAAAGTTTCAGTTAGACCCCCCTGCCTGTATTAGTGGTCCCGTTTCAGTATGTATTGATGTATTAGATAGTTGAGTTTAACAGAATCTGTAGGACATTGCATTGAAACGTTCTGGTTGAATGAGGTAAACGTAGAATTAAGTGGGGAAAAATCTGTCGGGGAGCTGTTTCTCTGTTTGACTGAAGCTAATGCATTTGCAAAATGATACCTTCCAGATGCTTTCTACACTATAAAAGGACATTCTAAACAACGAAATTTCCCTTGGGCAAGACATTACATATTTTTAAGACTACGTCCAGATATATCCATAATTTATCCAAGAAAATATCAAAGGCAACCACCCGCACTGGGCCTGCGTTGTGGATTACGGCCCACTCCCTCTCACAAAGAGGAGGCCTGTGTCCCAGTAGTGGGAACTTTAAAAGCTAATTATTATGCTGGACACCTTGATTCACGGATCTTAAGGTATACCTTTGAGTTTTCTTTTGTTTTATTTTGTTTTGTATTCCTGTTATATTGGTTACCAATTAAGTACAATCGGAGAAAAAAGTTTTAGAAACGACGAAACAATACAACGTCTGCAAAACCGCTGAAGACTTCTCACTATGCAATTGCCGCTTACTTCCAGGCTAAATAAACTAGTAACTACCAATGGAACCAAGGAATACCTACATCTAATTGTCCCATCGCTACCTTTCAATTCGCGTTTACTGTAAACGCTTTGAGGGTTAATTATCAAAGTCCTCTATTCCCTATCTTCCCGACTCCCTCAATACTTTTAGGAGCCAAGTGTCTAGTACAAAGCAAATTGGTAGTACTCGATAGCTGAGGGAAAGGGCGCCGAATGGCATATTTCCTGGAGCATCTTTATCTTTTTCTTTCCTTGTAACTAAGTATGTAATGTATATGTTACGGGCAGTGTTAAGTGGCTAGCGTTGACACTGCCCGGCAATATTGGCGTTGTACATTGTCTGAGTAAGAGCCTTATCATACTAGCGGTTTGCGAGCGGCTGCGGGTCGTCGCGGGCGCGCAGCGAATGCGTCGCGAACACGCCGCGGCTGCAGAGCGAAGACGTCGCGCACGGGTGGCAAATTCGCAACGTTATCATCGCGTGTTTGTAGCAAATTAACAACGTACAATACAATAAAAACAATGGCGTCCAAGCTGCTATGCGCGGCGATTTCGCTGCGCGTCCACAACGAATTCGCTGCGCGTCCGCAATGAATTCGCTGCGCATGCGCCGCGCGCCGCATGATCGTTGGGCGCCCGCTCTGCTTTGAAGACGCTCGCAATCCACTAGTATGATAAGGCCCTAAAGCCTGCGCACCTATCTAATGCACACCCAACGCCGGTTATGTTTATATCCCATGTAATAGGCGGTAAGCCGGGATGCTACTGAGAAATTTCAGATGATAAAAGCTAAAAACTTATACATTGATAAAGAGTATCATGAACGTTAGACACGTACAGGATATGATTAGTGATAAATCGTGTTCACACTTTTTTTCACAAACTATACAGGGTCCCATTAAAATAGATGGACAAATTTTAACACAGCGCTCAGTACGTCGAACCAAAGATATCCAAGCAAAAAAAAACACTGCTTAAAGTGATTTTATTTTGACCTAAAATAATAAATTGCCGGCACATTAGTGTATTTTCGTTAGCTGATTATTTTTCTTGTATCTAATGCGTTTTTCTTATATATTTTTTTACCATCGTCCTTATTTTGGTAGTCTGAATGATTTCTAAAAGTTTGTCCATCAATTTTAATGTGACCTTATATATATTTATAACTAGCAGCGCCCCGCGGTTTCGCCCGCATAAGTGTCGATCCCGTGAGAATATCGGAATAAAAACTATCCTATGTCCTTTCCCGGGACTCAAACTATATCTATACCAAATTTCATCTAAATCAGTTCAGCGGTTTAAGCGTAAAGAGGTAACAGACAGACAGACACACTTTCACATTTATAATATTTATTAGTGTGGATAAGTAGGTGTATCACACTGTCTGTCGTACAGTGTCAGAAATGTCATTTTTCGAATTATGTATACACCTGAAGGCCAATTCTCGTAATTTAAAACGTTCGAAATCTAGTCGCAGTCTCATCTCAGCGACAAACAAATGTCAAAAACTTGTCAAAATGTCGGGAAATTAGAGGTATTTTTGACAGATTGAGACTGAGATCAGACTGTGAACTTCTTAAAATTGCGAGAATTGCCCCTCTGGTTATTGATATCTATGTCCTTAAATTATTATGAAAACAAAACACTCAGAATTAGTTGAGCATGAACATTGCACGGGCAGTATCAACATCACATAATATGCCTTATATTTTACCCGTAGCACATAGAGACGTCAAGAAATCGCCCCTAATACGAGTTTAAGTTTTACGATGCCAACTCGCCTCGGTTACGATGCTATTATTATGCTGATGGCAGAACCGATATTCGGATATTGCTATATTTTCCTATCACTCCATCTTTAGGTCCTTCGATTGGGAAGGAATATTGTTGCTCGTGTATTCGAGTAAGTCCAAGTATATTCGAAGGTTGAAGTTCGGCTCAATGCGTAAAACTATCATGTTTATTGAAGATATTATTAGAATAAGTTACATGGGACGATTTGTGGGAGTACCTACTACTGCGGGGTAATTTCGTAACACACTAACAGTAGGAATGGCTTTCATTTTGACAATTCAGCAACATACATTGCGGTGTTTATGTTGTCGAGCAGACACATTTTTCGAACATATGAAGCAATGGATTCGCAATATCCTTCAAAATGATTCTAATTCTGATTGATAGTATTTTATGCAATTAGGGTGTAGGTACACCTCTACCTAACTAACCCTTTTGGGAACAAAGGCGTGAAGTTATACAGGGTGTCGCAGGTAACCTGTACCAGCGAAGGTCTGTGATCTGGGGACACTAATACCCATTGATTGGACTCGTATGTACCTATGTTCCACGATATTTTGTAGTTTTCGAGATTTTTGACAGGACTAAACTAAAATGTATTTTCTGCCCTTTTCTTAATGAAATAGAAAGAAAAAAGATGCACTGAACTTAAATTTAGTTTAGTTTATGAACAAGGCAATCGACACTATTGTCTGACTAGCCAAGCTGTCATAAATAAGCGTCACCTTGAAAGTTTCCGAATGAAAAATACATAGGTACCAGTAGATGAATCAATTAAACCACCTCTACGCATCAGGTGTATATTTTCCCAAGCCGAGAAAGGTCGATTAATGTTCCCTCGTCGTTACGTCATTATTAAAGTATCTGTTATTACTCCTTACCGTTTACGAGCACCTTCATGAGTATTCCCCTACAATTTCAATTAAGCTGAATACGCTTCTGCACAATTTGAAATTTTCTGAATTCGATTAAAACGGCCATGATGAAGTTTGTAATTTATTATATAAGATATACTATATGATTTATGATCTACAGCAGATTACATTAATAATTTTGACAAATGACAAAAGAGGGATGAATATAAAACGCCTTTCAGGATCATAACATATATCCTTAAATAATGGAACTCCCACACATCAATGCGGATTGATGAAGCTTTTTCAATTTAGTTTGTAAATTACGAGTAGGCCAACATTCGTTACATAAAATACAATAAAAAGAAAATAATCTTTTCAAATCATTTTCCGACGACGCTAATATCGCTGGAGAAACTTCACTATAAGTACTATTAGTTATTCTGTGCTATGAGACAACAATGTAAGATTAAATCTTATTGCCTTTCGATCGAGAGCACTTTTCCCCCGTCACACCGTTATACAATTTTTGCTTCGTTAAAATGTGTAAAACTTTAATATCAAGTGCCCATAACTCTTTCTCGTAAAAGTGAATGTCTGGATTTCTAACGAAGAAAATTTTTATTGACATCAAACAGATAAGGGGTAACTTCGCCCGCTCCAAAGATTGTTTAAAAACTTATATTGATAAGATTGTTGTTCAGAAGTTTGTAACAAGTAATGGGTAGTGATTAAAATTTATAATAGTTCGCTGTTTGACAGTCTGAGGCAGTCAAGAAGAATATGTACATAAGTATAGTCTAATTTTATGAACTTTACAAGATAATACATACAAAACCTATTATATCAAAAAAAAAACAAACCATTAAAAAACTGACCTTAACTACTAACCTATTAGGTACTACTAATAAATTTTTTTTTGGAGTGTACAATAAAGTATACATAAATTAATAATAAATACATCTATTTTTACAAATTTATATTACTTGATACGTCTACCCATAAGAACCATCATAAAATTCTCCAATATAAAGTAAGCTTTCCAAAGTCAACCGCTGTAAATAAAGCATTACCATATCATAACGACTACTTTAAAACTATTTTACATTCACTTTGCCGTAAAAATCAAACTTACTCGTGATAAAAGCGACGGTAAGGGATTTCACAAGTACAAGTAAGTATTACTACAAAACTAACAAAGAACATTGAAAATGCATGGCCCAATGCTCTTGTGGGATGTCATACAACTTTGTTGTAGAGAAAACTTTGCATTGTCTAGTTTGTAGGTATACACACTGACCGGTATCGGAGCTTTGCTTACTCAGTTCCCACTTCACACGGATTGATAGTTCATACGGAACGTTTGTTTTTTGGTGTTCGTGCAGTGTTTCACTAGTTGGTACTCTTGTTAACGCCTCTAGCTAAGCTATGTTTGTGCCAGGAGAGAGATCTGGCTAATAGTGAAACGAGTAAAGAAAGAAATAATAGCGTTTATTTGGACACAGAACGCGAAACACACAATTTATTTACTCTACTACACACACAAATCACATTCACAAAAAACATACATTTACAAAAACGTATTCTGAGGCGTGCACAAGATTTACATATACCTAGTACTAGAACTAATTAAGGGAGCAAAACTTTATAACGCACTACCAAAAGACATAAAAATACACAATCGCTACCACTATTTAAAAAACTATTAAAATTCCACATCTTAAATGGGTCATAACTAATATTATTAAGTTGCCTCTAGTGTAAACGAGTCTTTAGATGTCGAACATAAAAACTATGATAACGAGTCACCGCACGGCGACCGCGAAAACGCGCCGCACGGCGGTAGTCAATACAAAAAAATACAAAACTTCTAACAATTACCTTCCTGTATTCGAAATGTTAACACTACGCTTAATACCTACTCCTGGACAACAAAAGCGTATATTAAGTAATATCTAGTATTTATTTCTGTATAAGTGATTTGTAATCTTTAGAAATTAATGAATTCAAACCGTATTTATTAATTTTATTAACCATTTATGTACACACATAAATAAAAAGACAAGAAATAAACAGAACAGAAAAATAGATACAAAGGTGATGCTTATTTCATAAGAAACCTCTTCCAGCATACCTGCGATAGGACAATAAACAGAAAGATGTAGACGGCGTGTGAAAGATAAAGGAGACAAAAAAGAATAATACATAAAATCTACTTAATAAAACTAAACAAATATTATGAGAATATACTTACACACATACAAATAAACATACATACTTCTAAAATAAATATCACTAGAAAAAAAAAACAAAAATTCAAATAAAATAAAAACGTGTGCGGTCGGGGGACCCCCGACAGGAACGAAGTTTCTCCTAACATGATACTCGCATGCACACACACTCGTATATAATAGAAAGAGTCAATGAGGGAGAGAAAATCGCATGAAGGGGGCATAACGCTTTTTCCTTTCGAGACGATTTCTAGCAGTCAATTCCTACGGCACGCCGCGTTAAGGAACTTCATTCCAAAATGAATAGTAGTAGGGATTGAACTCGCGATTTTTCGTATGCCTGTTACCAGTTAATCTGCTGCGCAATCACTGCTTTGTGGAGAATAGATATCATTGAATAGATACTATTCGGTGGAGAATATAGTTCATTCCTACTGGACATTGAATATTTAATCTATGGCCAATTAAGTCCAGTTTTTTTTATAAAGAACAGCAGCAACAACTAATAAACGACAATCAAAAACTTTTATTAACATATTAAACAGTTAAGAGAAAAATAAAACGACGAAAAAAAAATACATTTTACTGTCCTTTGTGATGAAGGAGTACATCTACTTATACTTGATTATGCCCATTATTTATTGTTTATATCTTTTGTTGGATATCAAATAAATACATAATAGCATTTATTTATTTGATAAACATGATGAAGATTTAAAAAATCAGCCTCAATTATTTGTTCTATTACACATTTTATAGCTTTCTGAAAAGCTTATTATGATAAAATATATAGTGATCTTATGAGGGTTCCGTTTTTCCTTTTGAGATACGGAACCAGTGGTGGATTTACCAATAGGCTGAGTAAGCTGGAGCCTAGGGCGGCAGATTTTAGGTGCGGCAAAGAATGTACATTATTGTGTAAGTAGTAATTAAGGCATACCTTACACCGCCTTATTAGTAGTTCATAGTTCGAGCTTTTATGAGTTCAGAAATATACACACATCAAAAGTGTCTAGGGATCAACATATATTTTTGCAATAACTTTTCTCCTGATTGATATTAATTAAAATTTTCTTTAAGGATTCATCAAATAAAGTGTTTTCGTTTGTCACAGTAACAATAAACCAAGTCACCTTTGCATTAATAAAGAAATTTGCCATTTTCCTAATAAAGGGATTTTTGACATTTGAACCACTAACACAAAAGTTCGAAAAAAATACTGAAATAACAGTTTTCTTTAAAATTTTATTGGGTAACTTAAACAATTAATAATCCGTGTTTCTACCGCGAACACTAACAACACAAGAACATCGGTTTGGCATACTCAAAATGAGTTCATCCAAATCACGCTGTGGAATGGCCGCCCATGTTCGTTGCAACAACAAAAAAAGGTCTTCTTGCGACTGGATACCCTCCATATTCGGCAGAGCTCTTCTCTGTAGCATATCCCATGCATGCTCAATCGGGTTCAAGTCTGGCGACTGAGCAGGCCAGGGCAGGACATTGATGTTAGCTGCGGCGAGAGTCTGTCTTACAACTCTTGCGGTGTGCGGTCGTGCATTATCATGCATTAACTGAAATAAGGGACCGATTTGCACTTGTAGAGGAACGATGACGTCTGATACAATCGTCTCAGCATAAATTTGAGCGTTGAGGTTGCCTCTGATCCAAATCAACTCAGTTCTTCCGCCGATCCAAATACCCGCCCATACCATGATGGTTCCACCACTATAAGGATGGACTTCCTGGCAGGATTTTAATCGCTGTTGGCGTCCAGGGGTTCTCCAGTGTCGTATATGTCTTGTATCCGGTCTCATACCAAAACGAGACTCATCAGAAAAGCACACGAAACGCCATTGTTCTTCTGCCCAATTTCTGTGTTCAAGAGCCCATTGATATCGAATCCTACGATTGTGCATTGCTATAGGTGGTACCCGTAGCGGTCTTCGGGAATGAAGGTTCACTTCATGCAAGCGGTTTCTGACTGTTTGGTCGCTAATTAAGTTCCCTGAAGAGTGATGAAGCCTCACGGCTAACATCATGGCGGTTATTGTTGGAGCTCTTCGAGTTAAGATTTGAATGTATCGGTCTTGTCTCCGTGTGGTGCAGCGATACCGTCCTCCATGGCGCTCAGCCACGGTACCAGTGCTTCGGTAACGTGTCCAAAGTCGACTGATAACACTCTGACTTGTATTCAGAGCTAAAGCCACAGTACGTTACCGGGAACCAGCTTCTATCATTCCCACGGCTCTGAGCATTTCTTCCCTGCTTAAATGACGTCGCCGCTCCATAATAACGTTGGTTTTAATCAGTAGTAGGGAAACAGTAGCACTAATAATGTCTTCAATGCGTTGTATGTTTTTATAGGGAACATATTGACAGCTGATTTTCATCTTTTACTCGAATTTGATTCACAGTTCCTGATTCAAATTATGAAATGCACCAAAAAGGATCCATATAAATTTATAAAATCATAAATGTATTACAAAGCCACATCTCAATCTCAAGAAATCCGCATAAAAATGCTTGATCCCTAGACACTTTTGATGTGTGTAGATACGTACCCAACAACCATTTTTGGTGCAATCTTAACGTCGTTGGATTATAAATATTATCTAATAGAAACAGACACAATATTGTCGTAGAGGTTGGTAGGGGTGGCAAAATTTGAATAGCCTTCTGGCAGAAAATATGTAAATCCGCCACTGTACGGAACCCTAAAAAACCACCAACTGATCTTGAAATATTTCCAAAAACCACGCAGGATCTTAAAGTGAAAAGCAACATTCAAATGTATTTAATAAAGCACCGCGCGTCGCCTGTTGGCGACGAAACAATAGAAAATCAATTGTGTCTCATTAGCGGCGTTCGACAGATTAAAAAAAAAGTGAAAAAAAATATGTTTGGAAGGAAAAAGCAAAACGAGACATTTGGACAAAAAACAATTAACTCTTAAAGTGGGTTTATGAAATTGTAACTTAATTTTTTAATCATTCAGTATTTCGTATATTGCCTCCGCGCGAATTCTACACGATTTGACATGCTGATTTCCAGATTCCTCAGCGTATGCTGAGGAATATTCTCCCATTCTTCAAAAGGTACATTTTCCAGGGCATGAAGTGTGACTCAAGGTGGATTTCAGCGTCTAATACGTCTGCCAAGCTCGTCCCAGGCATTTTTGATAGGGAAAGGGCTTCTCACTGGCCACTCCATTTGATAGATTCCCACGTCTTGAAGGTACTCGTTTACCACATGAGCTGTGTGGGATGGGCATTATCGTGCATAAACAATGAAGATACTCGTTTAACCACATGAACTGTGTGGGGTGGGCATTATCATGCATAAACAATGTATTGGCGCCCATATTGACCAAATACGGAAGGTTCATTGAGAATCTCGTTTACGTATCTCACAGCGGTCAGATTGCTATTTTTTATCGGCACTAGCGCTGTGCGACCATTTGATGAAATACCGGTTTGCAGTCCACACGAGTACAGTTGTTTTCGTTGAAACATACTTGTGTAAAACGTTCTCCTCGCCACCGTCTGTATATTCAACGTCTCCCGTCATGATTAGACAACATGAATCTTGATTCATCAGAGAACATTACTCTGCCTCATTCGTCCTTACCACATTCGATGTACACACGGGCATACCTTATTTTTGCAACTTTATAATGCCGTTCGAATTATGGCCATTTGCTGGCGGCAGGCTTTAAATTGGCTTCTTCAAGACGTCTCCTGACTGTCCCACTCACTGTGATTGGGTCCCCTCGAGTTTGCAATACTTGTTAATGGATCGCTGGAACTCCCGTCTGATGTCGATTTCGTAACATCATTGACAAAATAAATTGGTCTTCTCGGGCCGTTGTGCACCGTGGCTTGCCATTACTTGGTCTTTTTAGGTTAAGTACAGTATCCCTAAACCTCCGAAGCACTTTTTGGACAGAAGAATGTCTCGAACCCATTGTTGTGGCCGATTGTCTCTGGGATCTCCAAATTGCACCATGGTGATGATCCTGGAACACTCCTCAGGTATGTGAGGCATGATGATACATTTAATTACAAGGCAACGTCTGCCGTAAGCACTTTTTAAATCGATCCGCAAAGCAATAATTGAATCAACGTGAAAATAAGTACCTATTAAAATGTAATCCAAAATTATGAAACATGACAAATTTTTTTAAAACTTTTTTTCTGTCTTTGTCATTATCTGCCTAGCCTTTTCCTAACTATGTTGGGGTCGGCTACCAGTCTAACCGGATGCAGCTGAATACCAGTGTTTTATATGGAGCGACTGCCTATCTGACCTCCATAACCCAGTAAGTGGGTAATACGATACCCCTTGGTAAGACTGGTTGTCAGACTTTCGGGCTTCTGACGACCCGTAACGACTGCCAAAGATGCAAGAATGACAGCCGAGACCAACGGCTTGAACGTGCTTTCCGAGGCACGGAGGGGTCTTGGTATGTAAAGATGGTCACACATCCACGGACTGGGGAATGCAGAACCGGGATTTTTGGGACCTTCTGGCTAAAGAAGCGGGATTCCCGGTACTTTCGGGAAATGATACTTCGCGTTTAGAATATTTCTAATTTGGCGTGGAATACACTTGCTACGTAGTAGTAGAGTTGAAAGTGTTGAAACGGACAAAGTAAGAGAAAGACGAAATGACAGGGCAAGATACAAACATTTCGCGTTTTCCCGGTACTTTCGGTTCCCGGATTTCCCGGGACTATTCACTACCACGGACCAACCGCGGCAAGCGTTGCCAAACCCGATCCATCGACCTGTGCCGCTGTTATAACTTAACCACAAGCCCCTTACTTCGTACCACTTCTAAGTACATAATACATAGCCTAATAAAACCAGACACCACCAAAAATATTAATATCGTATTATAACACAAAAAGAAAACTATCTATAACACTTTTGAAAGCAAACGCGTACGTAGACGTAATAAAATATACCTAAGTCACACATAAACTAAATGGCTTATAAACCGTTGAACGGCACAAAAGAAATAACAAATGTAAAGGTCAGTTAAGAAGTCAGCATGGCACCTTTATTTTGTGGATTTGCAACGAAAAATATGAAACATAATTCTGAGAATGTCACGTTACATGGTATTTTGCCAGGATTTTCGACAGTTTCTATTATTCCCTGCAATAGAGAAAACACCTTATTTTATATGACATAAGATTTATATCTGTTGAGCGGTGTAAAGATAGGCCCACAGCTTTCTTGTCGAGGATTCGCACGCCCTTCAAAAGGGTCTGACGACGGAAAGGTTTTCCTTTCCCACAAACTTATCTGTGTGTTACGAATTTTCTGTGAGATTAATTAGAAAGGAAGAAGAAATAAAGAAAAAAAAAAGGTTTTTTTGTCACAGAAACACGTGCATCCAAAAAGATAATTAACTCGAATAATAAAAACAAAATAGATCGATAATCTCGACAACTTCAAGTCATGACTGTGACAAGAAAGCTTCCACTCAGCAAGTTAGCTTGATGCTGTTCTACTGGCCCATAGGACCCACAGCACAGCGCTGATTTTCAGTGGTTACCGGAAAAGGACTTGATTAAATATTTGTTAGTTTAGTTATCTTAGTGTACGCATTTCTTATATCCTAACTACCTACTTATGCCTATGTAACTGCATCTTAGGTTTAAGTTGGCCAAACACAAATGTATCTAATTAATTAGCAGACAGCAAAGATAAGTTTTTGAAGTGAAACTTCTTTACGCACGCTTGACTTGGGGAGTAAGCCGGTGAACGCGTTACGAAAAGTGTGATCGGGCGAGGCGAACGGGAGTTGAGTGGGGGATATAAGCAAGAGAAAGCAGTGCGCGCGCACATTTTCATTCTCTCTTCCTCTCATAGCCAAATACGTTTGAAGTTTCACTTCAGTCGTGTGGTCATAAGCACACTCGTTTTTTTTACATTTTCATAGGAAAGTCACCACTGCTCTATCCAGCTCCCGTGTGTCTACTCCTGTGTTTCTTGTCCATTCCTCTCCGTAGGCACTTACCACGCTTTGGAATGGACAACTAGTTTCACCTTTCTGACTGACCGACCTCTTGACAATTCAAACGTGCCTGTAATTGGTTTATTTGAAATATTTATTTATGCTTTGAGTTTTGAGTTCCCACTGAAAAAGATTATAATTTATTTTTTCTTTTAATAAGTCCTTAATAGGTGACTATGTTCTTAATAATAATAAACCATTTACTTAATATAGTATCACTTAGTTGCACAAATTCTTTGTGCGTCTTAAAGGTTACGTCATGTTAAAATTAGAACGACTTATTCATAATCCTCAGAACACTAATTAGGACGAATATCGTACATTTTGTAAATTATGAAATATTCTTGCTTGTTTAACGCCAACGTCTTGTTTGAAATTTAGATACTTTTACAAATATTGGTTTACATATTCGTGAAAAACCTACCATTATTTTGATACTCTGAATATCTGATTAAGCTAATAGACAGTGTTAACTTATGTAAAGTCTCATATTGCTCTGAAACTTACACGTGTACCTACTTACTAAATATTCCTAAACAAATAAGAGGACGCTAACAAATGTAGGTACTATACGTAAACGGATCTGTCTCACCACTCTGACCACTATAAGGCTTTACGTAACAAGAGCCCAACTCACTTTGTTTCCTTTTTCGTATAAATTTCATAATACGGATCCAAACATCACTCAGGGCCTGATGAAAGTAAACAAAAGCATTGTTATATCTCCTTTTCTCTTGGGAGTTTGCCTAAAAACGTACACACAATTTTGCTTGAACACTTGTTATCATGCAGTGCGGTTGTCTGCGACAATACTCGGCTTCATTGTTTCGGTTCAAAACATCACTTGTCATGCTCGTCTTAACTTGCGCTTCCCGCGTCACGCGGACATAAATGCGACTGTATACATACTTGCGTAAATCTATGGTGTTCCCGTCGTTCCTGGTATTGTCACACTGCTTTTTGTTCCCATGCCGACTACCGCAAGGTAGAAGGCACTCCATTCTGTTCGCTCCGCTTGTTCAAATTAACCTATCAAGCGTTTCATTAGTTCGAAAGTTTAATTGCTTATTGGCATGGCGTGATTGCATGTTTCGCTTCACAAAATGAGAATATGATATAACTTTGCTTAGTCTGGTTTGTTCGTATTACACCGAAAATTTACAGTTTGTTTGGTTTCGCGAACCGAGTCACCTTTATTTAAAATTTATGGACAAATATTTACTTTTAAAGATAGTTGTTCGGTAATAAATTATGGGGACGTATAATAAATTGTATACTTTTAGAAGTTTAACGATAGGTACCTACCAAAGTTAATATTCTTCGCCGCTACAAAGTTTACGACGCACTTATCTACATCTCTTGGTATTACTTTACAATATAAATGTAAGAGATGTGTTCTAGATGGCGTTGCATATTAAGAAAACTCACTGTGTGGATATGAAAGATGATTTATGGAGTTGGTGTTTTGATTCACTATCCTGTGAACTCGTTGGTCTACTGGTCGCAGGCGCTACTGGATTGGTCAAAGCTTTATTGGGTTTTTCCATCAGGAATTTCGCAGTAACAGCCTGGAGTCCGGATCTGTGTCTAGTTGATGGCAATACGCTCACCCCCCGTTATGTAGGACTTTAACATAACTGGCGAAATGTGGATGTACTAGCCGTACACCTATGCCTAACCCTTCGGGAATTATAGACTATGTTGAGTATATGTATGTTGTTACAATTATGATTTTTTACCTCTGGCGGCAAACTATTGGGTATTGAAATATAAGGAAACAACAAACTATCTCACACACTGTGTATTTCTAAAAAAAATAAATCAGCTCAACATAATCACACTCGGTAGCCGTTACGGGTCTACCGCAATAACAGGTGGAACCTTAAGAACTAATTTAACTTGTTATTTATATATTAGGTAGGTGACTATAGTTAAATTCTATTATTACCAGCCAGCTAAAATTTCAGCAGAAAGAGCTATGGTCGTGGGGAGTTGGAGATAAAACCAGTACTGGTCCGTTTAAAAGTTTAAATTAAATATTATAAATTAAATATCACTGTTTAATTTACAGTCAAACTCTTGACTAAGAATACGTTTAATTTCATCTTCGTTATTCACGACTAATCTCTAAAACTCATTGATAATTAACATACAGAAATTCTATACCTATATAATTTAATTTTATTGCAAAATCATTTATCGACATAAAACTCAAACCAAACTCAAGACGACTCCTCTAACATAAAACTCCCCCTACAGCTAATCTTAAAATCCAATTCACCTATATCTTTTAAGAATTCCATATCTTATGAGATACGGTGGTAGTTCTATTCCGAGTAGCGTTGAAGCCTTGGGCACTCTCCCGCCGCCTCGGGACCTCTATTGTATTCAAACACACTCCTACGGAACCTACGTACATACGTCAGTACTGAATCGTATGATGTTTACATTCAACATCGCTTGGGACTGTTTTTTCTTTGATAGTTCCCGTGCTTTGACTTTATTATGGTTTTATAGCTACTTGTTTTGCTTTATCATCGGTTTTATGAATTACTGTAAGATTTTTACCATGCTTCGGGGATTCGGGGTCTAAGTTGATTCAGATACTTCCTTCCGCCTTTTCTTCACTCGTATCGGCTTGGGCTTTATGGGAGTAGTTTATGTCGTCGTCAAATTTCAAATTAATTTAATGTCACAAGTAGAAAGTCAGTTCTTCCTAATTACCTAATGTTTCCACTGCCGGGATACAGGCCTCCTCTCTTCGAGAGGGAGTGGGCTATAATCTACCACGCGGGCCCAGTGCGGGTGGATAGATGTCACATGTCTTCTAATTTTTGGTTTTAGGACGTGCCGATTTCCTCACGATGTTTTGCTTCACCGTTTTGACTAACTACTCAAGATCGGACGTTCATGCAACCTACTTCAAACAAAATTCGCCAGATGACATAATTTCAACAACGCGCAACAACAATGCGCTACTTATACAAAGTAAAAGCAATAAACTTTTCAAAATATGGCTTTACTGCCCGACACTTAAACGAATCGGAAGAATCTAGAAACCATAGGATTAAGGCCGCATGCGAGAAAGATACTTAAGCATAAATCTTCATGAAACAGGACTATAAACGAAATAGTACCTAAATAATCTTTTATAATCTACATTCATACTTTTTTCCCTTTATACCTGGAGGCTTTTATTTAGGTAATAAGTTTTTGTTTACATTTTTAATTTTGATTTATTTATTTTTTTGCTTGAGTACGTATAGATTTTATTGTATTTGTTGGTATATTGACGTGGCTAGCTGACATAATTATGGCAAATAATTGAATGTTCTGTGTCTTGTAATGTTAATTACTTTGCATACCTTGTATTGTATACAATCAAGTATTTTCTAACTGAACAGACGGCTGTGCTGTTGGGGAGTTTGTTGCGCCACTTCTTCTCCCCAGCGAAAACGCTAGGAAGTGGTGAATGAAGGGCGGCCGTTTTGGGGAACAGTCTTTTGTAATGTTGATGTTCGAAAAGTGTTAATTCTCAGCTTGAATAAATGACTCTTGATTTTGATTTTGATTTTGAAATAAAGACTTAATCACACTAATATTATAAAGGTTATACGTTTGTGAGTGTGTGTGTTTATAGGTTTGTTACTTCTTCACGCTCAAACGGCTGGACCAATTTGGATAACATTTTGCATGGAGGTAGCTGACACCCTGGATTAACATACACCGTGTTCTTCACGATATCCATAAATTTGTCAAACGCTTCTATAGCTTTACAAATTAAATCTAACAAAGGAAGTAGTACTTAAAAAGGCTTCGTTACAAAGATATTTGTAATTTCATTTATTGTAATTTAATTGAGCTATGCAGTACGAAAGGGTCTTAACTCAGTTTTGACAAGTTTCAGCCCGCCAAATCTTATGAATGAAAATACGTCATCGTTGGCAGTTCGGATAAAGAAGCATGCATATCGGGCGATTTACGTCAAGGTATTTAGTTTGTATGAAAAAAAAAATAATAATAAGAATTCATTAATATATCCATAATGAAAAATGCTTATTTCCATAGTCTGAACATCTGGTCGAAGTTTATGTATGTATATCGTCCGGAACACGGTGTATAGGCTACTTTTTATCCCGATATTCCCACGGGATCGACATTAACGCGGGTGAAACCGCGGGGCGCAGCTAGTAGTCCAGTAAATAAAGGAGTTGTAGAGTGAGTCAAGACTTTTAGTATTTTCACTAAGCACCGTGAATAAGTTTCTAAAGGAATCGCTTAGGTCCCTGCTCACGCACTCTACACCCCCTTTTGGGCCATTCAATGACTGAACTAGAAGTAAAAGATTGATTGTACATTCACAACACATAACACATACTGACGCTTACACTCTACACTTTATTTTGTAAAATATATTCTTAATAATATAATTGATTAGATTTTTGTTGATTTATATTTTGTTTCGATATTATTACTTATTATTTAATTGACCTCACACTGCTGATTTTATTTTGCTTTGTGTAATCTCGCGCTGATGACAATGTAATTATATTTTAAGTTTTTTATTTTAATTGGTTTTAGTTTAGTTTAATTTTTGTTTTCCTGTCATGCAATAATCACTATGTACCACACTGAAAATGTCGCAGCCCTGACTCCCAAGATACAAAGAAATGCCTAGTTTGTGGGTCACTGTCCAAGCTATTCTTATTCAAATTATGATTATTAATAAATAAAATTTGAATTCGTTAATAAAGGAGGCACAGACGCCAGCTCATCAAGCTACTACAATCTGTCATTTAAAAAAAAAATATATTTTCAACTTTATCGCTAAAGCATAAGGTTTAAAGTTGATTGGGAAAATTTGACAGTTTCGGGTAAAAATGTAAAAAAAATAAATAAAAGTGTAAAAAAAAATAACATAAAACTGTACCTACCTACTAAGTTTAATTTGATAGCAAACAAATTAACAACGTCATTGACCATGAAAAGCGTAGGCACTTAGGCAGAGTAATCTATTTATAGCTTTTACAGGAATCGTTTTAATAAATCTCATTACAACAGGGTATTCCAGTAAACAATTTTCATTATAATATTAATTTGTATATAATTTTGTGATTTGTTTAAGAGGAGATTTTTAGGCATAATGCAGTACCGTCTGGTTTGTGACGATGGTTTTACTTCTTACTCGAGCTAATCAACGAAGTGCCAATCTTTTTTCGATCATGCGTTTCTGAAGATTGTTATCCCATTTAAGTGTGATCATTTATAATTTTATTTTTTGCTAGCTGTACCCGCCGTGACGTCGTTTGTGTGCATGTCGGAAAACAAATTTGATTTCATGGGTTTTCATTTTTTGCGCGGAACCCTATTTTTTCTTAAGTAAAAGTAATCTAAGTTACTTCTTATAATATCAGTTATCTGGCAGTGAAAGTTCCGTTAAAATAGGACCAGCCGTTTCGGAGATTAGCCGGAACAAACAGACAGACAAAAAAAAACAAAAATTGATTTTTTGCTATAAGTACTTTACATACTTTCAGCATTTACATTTAGTAAAACGCTGTTATTTTGACATTACAAACAGACACTTCAATTTATTTATTTATATAGTTTTTTTATGCCGTTTATATCATACAGACATT
Source organism: Amphipoea lucens (assembly GCA_947508005.1). NCBI lineage: Eukaryota > Metazoa > Arthropoda > Insecta > Lepidoptera > Noctuidae > Amphipoea > Amphipoea lucens. The sequence goes on along the minus strand of OX382358.1, from coordinate 14,492,406 downwards.
TAGTTATTCCAATACAATCATATCATTCGACGAACATTTTATTTTCTTGCCATATTCCACCCCAAAGGACTCACACGAGACAATAGTCGCTCTTTATTCCCCGGAGAACAAAAATAAAGAGAAGAAATTTAAAAATCAGTGTGTTTATGTATTCAAAGCGCAGTCGTCGCAAACATTTTTGTCATATTGGTCGAATAAAAGTATGTGAAGAATTCAAATCACGTGTGCGATAAGGGCCACCGCTTCCCTGGCTTACACTGACTTTAAAGTATATTGTAGTCACTTGTGCCAGTTATCCTGGTGCACGGGGGCCGTAACTTTCGTATTCAACTCGTGCTTTCAAACTTTGCGAAGCACGTTTCAGCTCCAGAGGTTATTTGCATCTCACCTTTACGTTCCTCCGCCATTAGGTGTCATATTGTTATATTACACCTGTACTATCTAAATCGTGGATACACTCAAAATGTTGGCGACTGCTGAATATGTATGTGGGACATGTGGGTCGTCATGTCACGCCTACCTTAAAAAAAGGTTTTTCATAGTCGATGATTTAGCCCGTTAGTCCATCGTAACAATGGTAAATGGCCAGTGATACCTATGTGTCAAAAATATCTTAAATTTTCCTCTAGACTTGTCGGAATATCTAAGCTGGATATCTTAGTATAATGTTTATTCTTATACTTTTTTTTAGGATTCCTCGAAAGGAAAAAACGGAACCCTTACCTATAGGATCACTTTGTTGTCCGTCTGTCTGTCTGTCAAGACCCTTTCTCTCAGGAACGCGTAGAGGTATCAAGCTGGAATAAATATCAAATACTCAGGTCTACTGTCCCTTAGAGCTGTGAAAAAATCAAAATTCTAAGCCTACGCAATCAGAAAATACAACCGTTTATGCCGCAAATTTTCGACACTCGCAAGAAAATCAAAACCTACAGGGTACTTCCCGTGAACTCAGAATCTTGAAATTTGTTACGAAGCAACGTATTATAGCACAGATAAAGGAAAAATTGCGAATACCGTAAATTTTTGGTTACATACCTACAAATTTATACGGAACCCTCGGTGCGCGAGTCCGACTCGCACTTGACCGGTTTTTTTTTTCTGTGGTAATCCTAGGCTTTGAGGATAAGACCGGGGAGTGTGGGATCTTTACCTCACTAAAACCACCTCGATGATCACCATCTGCACATGGAAGGGGCAAGTATTTGAATTCGAATTAAATACCTACAATAAAATAAAGAGGCTAATGGCAAAATTGTCATCGGGATCATATCCTGATTCAGTGACCTAGTGTGACGTATTCATTCAACGGCGTTTTGAGCGCGCGTATGTCGGGACAGTCCGGTAATCAGTCAGCAACAGTGCTGTCAACCTTGACTGACAGCACGGCATTGCATTGCTTGTCACAATAACGCAACGCAAACCACCGTTCTCGGTCACTGTAACACCAAATGAAGTGGAATTTTATCATAGAGTACTAATCTTATTTTATCATCGCTTATTAATATTGATTGCCTAGTAGGCTATTTTATAAATATACTACCTACCTACTGAAATTTTATTTTAAAACGTTTAAGTTTCAGTTAGAAATAAAAGGCAAACATTCCACCTTCCATTAAGTCCAAAAGTTTTTTGAAGTGAAAACTTCTTTAGCGGCGTTGAACACTTTTTGTAATGGGTAAAAAATGTTAAACTCGCGTCAGGGCATCGCGTCAGGACACGTGACCGTCAGGAGAGATTTCCCCCCCCCCCCCATCTCTTTCTACGGCGGCGCCAACCGAAGTGAACCAAGTGAGACACGACAAAGATGGCCGAAGAAATGGACATTTGACGTACAAATGTTTGAAAAGTCAGTTTCGTAAACAATAGTACTTCGAGGAGCCGAAGTTGTATGTAATTTATTTTGATCTTCTGTTTAACCAATTTAGTTTATTATTATATACCTACCTACAATACAAAATAGAAGCGACGAAAAATATAACGAAGCACATTATAGCAACAAGAAATACTGTGGGACATTGCTGCTTTTGTGTGAAAACAATGCTTCCGTGTCGACCACGGAAGTTTACACCCTGCAGGGAGATGCTCCAGTAGGGTGTGGCTGTGAAGCTATGTTGCAAAACATGCTCCACGTCCTATCCTGCCTTATTTGTCCTACCCAAAACATGCAGTCAAAGTGACCTCTGCGCTGCCACTGACGACAGCGTGGAAGTGGCAATATTTTGAGCCAACAAGATCTAAAGTAAAAGAGAAGAAAAGGGAGTAGTTCATTAATAAAAAGCTTGTTTACAAATATCAGTTTATTTTTATAATACTTGTACGCACCGGGACTTACAGCTTAGTACGGCTGTTATTCCAAATGCATACAGTGTGGCTAAGTTTGTAACAATTGAGCCTGGTATCTATGGTTACCTCACCCTACTGATTATAAACCTACAGCAACTACTTAACACCCTAGTTATCCTAACACCCTAACCTATCATACAAGCCTACGGGAGACCTACGGGAACAGACAGAATTTGGGTAGGAATAGGGGTTTGTGTACGTCGTGCAATGTGTACACAGGAAATAGTTTTGTCATTGCCGGTCCCACAGACTCATAGAACTGGTGATGGCTAAAGGTGTCTTGGCCATAGTGAGAGGAATTATGGAAGATGAATCAAACTCTACTCCAGCTTGATGACTAATTTATTCATTTACTAATTACTAATTTATGTGGAACGAATGTATGTCGCTCTTGATGCTGACGCTGGCGTATGTAACTCTTGCCTGTTCACGGCTGAACAATACTCTAAACTCTAATTTGGCTTCTAAAACTTGTGCAAGCAGAACAACATTTTTAAAATGTTTGCTTTTCATTTGCCATCTGTGCCATCTCTTCTGTAGGCCGTTTCATTTTCTGCTATTCGTAGTGAAGCACCATCTTTACTAGTCCTATTGACCTGAAATACAAAACTAATGTTATAAATTCTTTCTCTTCATTATCTTATTTATACTGATTTAATTAATCAGTAGCGGCATCAAAATAACAGTCATTATTATTCTTATGGCGGGTTTTTTTTTTTGTTACAATGAGTTTTGTACAGGCAAACGAAGTTCTTCGTAAAATTGTAAATTGGATAGGCACCTAATTCGTAAATCATGCCGGGCTGCCCCTGTTTAGCGTTAGTGCTTGTGTCAGTGTTTTTATTTTCTATTATGGAGACTTCTCCTTGACCAATTCTTCCAAAAAATCTAAGGATTAGAAGCAAAAGCAAGTATAAGTATAAGAAATTGAGAATGTTTACAAAACATAACTTACTTTGAACACATTTTAGCTGTAACAGTAGGTACACACCTTATCCTCCTCCAACCAATATTCAATTCTTTGCCCTTTCTTGAAACTAGTCTCCGGTCTTAATTTCATTTATTTTAAATACAAAAAAAATATTCAAAAGTTTTTTAGTTTGACACATACAATATCAAATTCATTCATTGACATATTCATATTGTTTCCATGACGACCATGACGTTGTCGCGTCAACACTGTTGAAACTGTAGACAATAAATTAGTTTTTCATACGTAATAATGTCTATGGACACAAATATTCGGCTCGTAGACAGATATTCTCGTATGCCGATTTAATGTGTTGGCCAATTTGTTGGATGACTTTATTATAATGGCAACATTTAGAAGTTGTAGGACATTCTAGTTATAGAACGTTTATGAAGCGTTTATGAATACAAAATTTTATCGACTGTTTTAAAGGCCTATTGAGCATTTTAACTAATGAATGGTTAAAACCTTCAATAGGCTTTTTTTATGAATAAGACCGAAAGTGTTTAAAATATGGAAATTGAACAAAGTGCATCTATTAATGAAAAAAGTGACGCAGAAATATTGAAAAAAAAATGAGTTAACATTAATTAAATTAATAATTGATTTATTTCAACGGCACTCCCGGAGTGCAACCCGTCTTTTTTTTTCAGAATAACTCTGAATAGTCCGTGAATTAACCTTAAATACACTTACATCTTCTAACACAGCCTTACCATAAATCTTTTATAAAAAAAATTGGTTGTCTGTAAAGTCGGTTTACGGACGATAATTTTACGTGATAACGTCATAAGAAAACAATGCGTTACAAGCCGAACGCTTAGGCCGATCGTGCCTCTCTATCGCTTGTTCCGCGCTCTCGCTTGCACGCTCAGGTCAGGTGGGACGTGACAATAAGTCATGCTTTTTCGTGCGTGCAGCCGGCGCTCATCGGTTTACAAGACGTTATCATGTCAAAAAATAACTAAGTCTGAAAGTGCTGATTTTTATAGAGGCTACAAAAATCAGCTATAGGTATGGACTGTCGAATACTTAGCAAATAGCATAATTATAATCATAAAAATCATCAATAGATCTCTTTAAGTTCATAATACCCTATTATATGACAATTTCATGAAATCGTGACATCTGAGGCCAATTCTAAGTTACGAAGTTGTATTGCTAATTCAAATGATTATACATATTTGTTACGGCCGCGAATGATATTTAGATCAACATAAAACCTGATACTGACCTGCAAATTGCAAAAAACGAAAGCAAATTTTAATTTCGCATCCCGTTTAAGTCCGATCAAGACAAGGCGGCAGTTCCCATCTACCAATCGAACGTTTTACTAAGGCATTCATTAGGCATGCAAAATTATGATCAGTTAATCGCTTAGTTTGCGAAAAGTCTAAAAGTATATCAAACAAACGGTCAACGGCTGTTGGAAAACAATAAATGTAATCGAATAATATAATATAATAAAAAGTATGAATTTGTAATTAAACAAGTTGTCAAACATGATGAAACAATCAAATACAAATACATTTCACGGGTTTATTTAACTTTGTTTCATTTCCTCTATGTGCGTCACATCCTGTAAACACAAATAAACACAAAAAAAAAATAATTAATGTTTCGGGTCAAATGGGAGACTTGTTTTGCACTACAATTAATACCTACGTTTTGAATCTGCTGATGTGGAAAGACATTCATTAAAATAATATCACGATTTTCTTAGTTACGTATTAAGTAAACTGAGTTTCATAAGGGTGAAATTCTGTTTGAAATCAATTATATAAAAAATGTAACTATTGAGAGCTTGATGTCGAGAAACGTACCTAGATATATAAGTATAGATACATTTTTTTTTGGATGGGAAATCATCAAATGACTCCTCCCGCTCTGGGTGGAGCGGAAGGGAGTGTCAGACTCTTACTGACTAAAACCCACGCGTGTTCCTTCCTTAGCCCATTATGTTCCGGGGTAGCGGCAACCCTTTCGGACAATCCCGCTTCCAAGTATAGATACGAGTACTTACTTATCATTTACAAGCCTGGCAATTATTTAGAAGTCAGTAGTACTTAGTATTAGATTTACATGTGTGATTAGGTATGTCGGTATAAAAACTGTCAAGCTTTTTCGGAGGTAAGCAAGAAATGAAAAACGGCTTAACAATTCAGGTACTTCTGAAAAATCTCCTTTTTCTTCCGAACTTACATAAGTAGGTACCTAAACACCACACACATCCCCGTAACTCAACAAAAACTTAACTCCAAGGATAGGAAAGTCGCATTTCACGAGCGATTTCTTTTCTCCGCAATAACGCCAAGTCACACTGCAGAGGTGGCCATTCGAAAACTAATAAATTTCACTGGGGACTGTGAATTTATTTGATAAACGGCCGAGATAAAGATGCGGCAGCACCTCAACACTGGCTTGGTCAGCAGGCGCGTGTGCAGCCGGCCTTAACGGAATCGGAGACCCGAAATTATACGTATGGTTATAACTTTTTGGTTTTGTAACAGTTATGGTATGGTATAAATATTATTTTAAATGGGTCAGTGGCTTGCAGTTATTTTTTCTTTAATTATTTTTATCCATAATGGTGGATGGAAATATGCGTAGCTATTTTAGCTCCGGTTTGATCAATATTTTTGTATTATTGTCATAATTTACTTAATAGGTTCTGTGCTCGGTTAATGACAATGGGCTCGCCTCCTATTATATGGGAATTAATCACCATCTGCCTAGCCTTTTCCCAACTATTTTGGGGTCGGTTTCCAGTCTAACTGGATGCAGCTAAATACCAGTATTTTATATGGAGTGACTGCCTAGCTGACCTCCACAACCCAGTTACTGGGGACTAACCACACTTATTCAGATCTGTTCACAAACATTTTGCCAGTTATTTTTAATTCCCATGTTGTTGAGGGGCTTTTGGCTAAGTAATAACAGCCGCACGGGTCGTTCGATCAGGCTACGCTTGCCGCGGTTGGTCCTTGGATGGGTGACCATCTTCACATACCAAGACCCCTCCGTGCCTCGGAAAGCACGTTAAGCCGTTGATCCCGGCTGTCATTCGTGGATCTTTGTCAGTCGTTACGGGTCCTCAGAAGCCCGAAAGTCTTACAACCAGTCTTGCCAAGGGTTATCGAATTACCCAGTAACTGGGTTGTGAAGGGCAGATAGGCAGTCGCTCCATGTAAAATACTGGTATTCAGCTGCATCCGGTTACACTGGAAGCCAACCCCAACATAGTTGGGAAGAGGCTAGGCAGATGAGATGAGGTACTGAAAATGATGTACGAACTTCCAAGTTTACCAAGGATTATGTGACACAGATAGTAGGCTTTACCAAAACATATTTGGGTGGTTGAACTACAAAATTCTATTGAAATATTTAGATTATTATAACAAAATCCTGATCGTGTAATTTCAGCGCTAGGGGACACGAATCGATTAGATTATTTTGACCTTTCCTCTCTGTAGGTATCGAGTAAAAACAATTCCGATTATCACCAACGAGAAAGTAAAATAACAAGTGCCTGTCTCAGTTACAAATATTATATGTTTACTCGGCAATAACTGTCTTGTAATATAATAAATTTATGTTTCTAATTATCCTTTCAGTCTCGCGTTCGTTGAATCCAGAAAATATCGAAGAAGCACTCATAGATAAAACGTTCGTATTATTCTAGATCCAAATTATGCACAGTATCTACGAAGTTCCTACAGCTCCATGATGCTAAAGAACCGAAGCTGAAAAATGGTGAAACAGGTTATAATAAACTAGCTGGTGCCCGCGACTTCGTCTGCAATGCAAGGCGAAAAGTAGTCCTTCTCCAGGTCATAAAGAAAGAAAGAAAGAAAAAGTATTTATTACGACTCGTACAGGAAGATCACAAACTAAACTAAACACAGTAAAAAATAAAAAAACCAAGTTATGTAAAAAAAAAATAACAAAAAGAAAAATGAAGCAGAAAATCCTATACGAGGCCAAAAGGCTCCTATCTCAGCATGATACTGCGACATTTAAAAAATAAATGTCGCAGCGCTGGTATTCTGATAGGGCTCGCCGAAGCGTGACGTTATGGTATACCCATTTCATCCAAATCTGTTCAGCCGTTTTTGCGTGAAAACGTAACAAACAAACATACCTACTAACACTAAATCTAATCTTTTCTCTTTATAATATTAGTTTAGATATCCCTATAAATATTACAAGTTTACACATGATAGAAAATATCGGTTAATGAGATTGTAATTCGGAGGGCAGGAAATATATACGTGGGTGCAGTTAAAAGTCAATTGAAAAATAGTTCAATTTAATTTTTAAAAAATATTATTTAATTGGATGACTCTACGCGTGACCGTGGTAATGCTGCCAGGCTTTTGGGCACTTTTTGATGCCCAATGAGCATGAGCCTTTTTTTTTCCTTTTTTATATTTAATTCAGGGTAAGCTTAACGTTTAAAGTGCTTAATTTAGTAACAAAAACTTTTAAAACCATCCCAATTAAAGATTCATCAGTGCTTACGAAAATAACGAAATCTAATAATCTATTCAATAATTTTTCGAACTGAACCATGTTGCTATGGTTGCATGTAGATTATCTTTGTCAATATTTACAGTCAAAACTTTATCTCATTCAGGAAGCATTTTTCTCCTTATTTCACTATAAGGTGCTTTGGGAGCCAGGCGCATCAAAAATACATTATCTGTCATAAAAATAATGTTACATCCACTTATAAATAAGTACCTATAAGAAAACTTTTCTACCATGTTACTTTAACGACGATTGTAAAATCGTTTATTTTATCCAAGAAGTTTATACTGATGATTGATCATTTGGTTTTTTGAAGTGTAAACTTCTTTAGCGGCGTTGCACACTTTTAGTAGTGGGTAAAAAATGTTAAACTCGCGTCAGGACATCGCGTCAGGACACGTGACCGTCAGGAGAGGTTTCCCCCCCCCCCCTCTTTCTACGGCGGCGCCAACCGAAGTGAAGTGACACACAGACACAATGGATGGATGGATGGATGGATGGATGGAAGTGGAAGTGGAAGTGGAAGTGGAACTGGAAGTGGAAGTGGAAGTCGAAGTGGAAGTCGGAAGTGGAAGTCGAAGTGGAAGTGGAAGTCGAAGTGGAAGTCGAAGTGGAAGTCGAAGTGGAAGTCGAAGTGGAAGTCGAAGTGGAAGTCGAAGTGGAAGTCGAAGTCGAAGTCGAAATGGAAGTCGAAGTGGAAGTAGAAGTGGATGTCGAAGTGGAAGTCGAAGTGGAAGTCGAAGTGGAAGTCGAAGTGGAAGTCGAAGTGGAAGTGGAAGTGGATGGATGGATGGACAGCTGATGGCTCGACCGTCTGTGTAGTAGCCACATTGCTGTGTATTCGTAAAATTCGTTTATATAAAGTGTTTAAAATATGGAAATTGAACAAAGTGCATCTATTAATGAAAAAAGTGACGCAGAAATAGTGAAAAAAATGAGTTATATTAATTAAATTAATAATTGATTTATTTCAACGTTTATATTCAAGTTTTCACTTCTGCCGGCACTCCCGGAGTGCAACCCGTCTTTTTTTATACTCCTAAAGTATGGTATGCTCGCAATCCCGACAAGGTGCATTATAAGTAGGGAAACCAAAACGAAGGTAGAGATGACGAAGATGAGAGGGACGAATTAATCTTTATCGACTTCAAGCGGCAAAATATAGGTATATAACTAACTAGCTGGGGCCCGTGGTTCCACTCCATAGTCTCCCGTGAGAATATCGGGATAAAATGTTCGAATCCAGGTCATGTTCTATCCATGTGCCAAATTTTATAAATATTCGTTCAGCCGTTTTAGCGTGAAAGCGTAACAAACATACAAAAAATCTAATATAAACATACAAAAAATCTAATATTTTATCTTCATAATATCTTATATAGTTTAGAAGGAGGAAACGGATTAATTTGCCCTGTCGCGGGACACTAAACATGAAAATTAATAAGTAACGCAAATGTACCGGATAAACACTGAACCGATCTATGAAAGGAACTGCTTAGGAATCGAACATCAATGTAGCATCCGTAATTCCGAATTCACATGTAAAACTACATTTTCAAGCAAGTTTTAGACCAACTTCACTATAAACTGTGAATCTATATTCGCACATTTTATGCTCGTAAGCTTGGAAATGCGGAAAGGATAAGCAGAGGAATTCCATCCGACTGTATAAAGAATACAGTCCGCAATATAATCTCGTTTACACTTACGACCTCGACATCACATACGGTTTATAACATGTGTATCTTACCTACTTACATTGCACTCTCGTCTTTGCTATTAATATGGAAATGTAGGCGACGGTCACGACGCGGTAACGTCACAAACTTGTAAAAAATATACTTACACTCGCGGTTTTACCCGCATAAGTTTCGATCCCGTGGGAATATCGGGATAAAAAGTATCCTATGTCCTTCCCCGGGACTCAAACTGTCTCTATTCCAAATTTCATTTAAATCGGTTTAGCAATTTAGGCGTGAAAAGGTAACATACAGACAGACAAACAGACAGACAGAGTTACTTTCGAATTTATAATATTGTTCGTATATTAGTGTATTAGTATGGATGGATTTTATTTAGATTCTGCTAATTATAGTACTTGACAAGTTAAATGCTTTTACAGGCTATAATAGAACTGTCTCTTTGACAAGATTATACAGCAAATAACATCGTATTGCACTGCGATTGGAACCATTTGTCCAATTTAATGGATCCGCAGTTACACTGATTGCGACTAATATTGAACGTTCGGTTACAGGTTGTAATACTACATAGATACCTACAATTGCTGTTAGGTGGATAAGGTGAGGTTTTCGCCGAAATGTTTAAAGTCATGGTCACTGAATGTGTAAAACTGAATACGGAATCATGGTTTTGTGACTATTAAGTGCACGGGGCCCTAAAGTATAGTATATAAACATAGTTAATGACAAACAGCAAGTTTTCGTCATCGAACCAGGTCAATTAGCAAGCCAGGTTCATAATTATTATTTTTAAACTAATAGCGCCCCGCGGTTTCACCCGTGTAAATGTCGATCCCGTGGGAATATCGGGATAAAAAGTATCCAATGTTAATCCCGGTTATAATCTGTGTACCAAATTTCATTCAAATTCGTTCAGTAGTTTTTGCGTGATTGAGTAACAAACATCCAAACATCATCACAAACTTTCACATTTATAATATTAGTAGGATTAATAACCATTAACCTGCAAGTACACGTGTGACTTGAACAGGGAAACATGCACGGAATAGGGTCAGAACGGCATAGATTAATAGATAAACAGGTTAAGAAAGCTATTACAACAGATATAAGGAACTTATATACCCATTTAGTTAAAATGGCCCTATAAAAACACCGCTCGTTAAGAGCAGTAAAACGGGGAATCTCTCGAACCAAACCTTGGATTATTAGTTTACTAGACATACGTGGAACTGAACATCACAATAGCCAGAAAATTATAGAAGTTTGCACAAAATTCTACAACTCTCTTTATTCAGATAATTCAATGTTAGAAACAGAAAATAGATACATTTGTACAGTGAATATCCCACAGAGGGATATGAATTTAGACAAAGTGCTAAAAACAATTCACTATGATAAGAGCCTTGGCGAAGACGGCGTTATAACCGAAGCCCTGAAACTAGGATCTGTCACACTGCTCCCACACCTGACATACATATTTAATGCAATTTTACAATCAGGTAAACTCCCAACCCGGATGTGCCACTCAAACATTGTTCTTCTTCATAAGAAAGGAGACAAGTCCAATATTAACAACTTAGCTTAGTCTCACATATTTGTAAGGCATTCATCATGGTCATCCACAATCGTATACATGCAAAATTAGACTCGGAACAACCACCGGAACAAACCGGATTTCGCCCAATTTTTTCTACCACGGACCACCTTCAAACTTCAAATCGGTTAATAGAAAAACACACAGAATTTCGAATACCTCTATATCTGGCTTTCGTGGACTACACAAAGGCTTTTGACAGCATTTGTAACACAGCAAAATATTTTCTGCCTAACGAAGTCTCCTATAAATGAAACTTATTTAGAACGTCAAACATTCGTTTTGCAGACGATATCGTTCTTTTTGTCGTATCGTCTACAGCAAATCGACTGCAACAAATGATCCAAGAACTGAGAACTGCAAGCCTTGTCGTTGGACTAACGATGAATCAGCCAAAGACTAAAAACATGACCAATGCCGCTAAATATAATGTTGAGATCGATATCTACTTGCGCCTGCTAGTTTCATTCCACAACAGACAAAATAAAGAGATCGACCGTCGAGTCGAAAACGCCTGGAGGTCAAAATCGTCATACAGTGGGTGCCTGAAGATGGGCGTAGTCACCGAGGCAGGCCTAAGAAATGCTGGCGTGACTATTAGACTCGTTTCTAACCGATTGGATGGAGAAGGGGCAGCACAAAGAATAATGGAAAAATATTTGGGACACCTTGGTCCAGCAGTGGAACAATATAGGTCAACGGAAAAAAATCATTAACCTGACTTATTTTGAAAATCAACTTCTAGCCAAACCAAAATCAACACTATTATCAAAGATATTTTCAGACAACACTATTTATTATAATAATCAGCCTATAATCATTAGATGAAATGACAAAGAATACGACGATACCATACGATGACGATACGACTCGACCAACAATTCAAGTTACTAATTTTGAAAGCATACGAGTATTTTAGCGTTTTTTCGACCCCCGGAAATGTATTAAGCATGCATTTTATTCCCAAAAAGTGCAACGTAAATGTTAAACCATTTTCTGATTTAGCTTTGCATTTAAATTGTACAAAAATATTGTTTTTTCTCGCGCCGCGCCGCGTGTCTACTGGCGGTATGCGAAGCGAAATATTTCTGCTGCTTCGTAAAAACTAGCGGTGAATGCCAAAATTATATCTCTGAACATTTTTATTTAACGCTTATTGCAGGGCAAGAAATTACGGAGACTTTATTTTGTTTAATTGTTTTTAGTCCACGATAATCAAATGCTGAACCAGTTTTTCCCTTTCATTATTTAACTGACGGAGAATATTCTACGTAAAGAAATTGGTAATCGCGAACTAACGAAAGTTGTCGATGGTGAGGTCAATTAAACTAGTAAGACCAATCCGCGTATATAAAATGGTAGTCACAAACCAAGACTATGATTGTTTAAAGGCCTGAGTCTTTGTTGGCCATTCGAAATAGTTAGACCTGAGGGGCAATTTTCGTAATTTTAAAACGTTCACAGTCTGATCTCAGTGTCAGTCTGTCAAAAATATCTCTAATTTCCATACATTTTTGACAAATTTTTGACATTTGTTTATCGCCGAGATATAAGCCAGTAACTAGATTTTGGACGGTAAGGGTCATTTCATACCGCGACGCGACGCGGCGCGCAGTTTTCAAGATAGCAATACAATTATAGACCTTATCTACTACACAAAAAGGTACACATCAGTGAGGAGTGCCGCGCGGCGTAGCGCGACGTAGTAGGCACACAGAATTGTGTACCTTTTTGTGTAGAAGGTAAGGCCTATAATTGTATTGCTATCTTGAAACTGCGCGCCGCGTCGCGTCGCGGTGGGAACTGATCCTTACGAGAAATTGGCCTTCAGATAATTAATTTTGCGAAATGAGAGTTACGTACCCAAAACAAAAGTCCTCTCACAAGTTTGCCCACTCACTCAAAGTCCTGGTAAAGCTCTTACCCTCACATTCCAACTGTATATAACAAATAACCAGTGACATTTGTATGATAACGTTTTGCATCCCATATTCAAGACATCAACCGACGAAGATAAACCACGAACATGTACGAAATGCATCCACTACAATTTACAGCAAACACTCACTGTAGAGTTTTAGAGATTCAAATGGAACGCCGCGGTTGTGCCACAGTATACTCGTAAACAGTAGCACATCACGTCTATTTTCTCTAAAGGATACCTACACAATTTTTCGCCAATTATGGCAGATATGGTTATAGAGGGCCATGCAGCCTTCGGCTATTCTGATTCTTCGTCATATCGATATACAAGTTTTAATTAAACTACGACCAGATTTCGGCCATTTCAACAGCATTATCGTTGGCTTCGCAAAGGTCTTCCATAGTGCAGGTGTTATTTCAAAGAGAAGACGGCAAGAGGTGAGGCACCGTTTGCGAAGTGGCTCCACATTCGCTCTGTGGCTCATCGGAGTATCCCCACCTGATTAAGTTGTACCTACCTGCAGCCGGCAGCTGTCCTGGCTTCTTAGTCAGTCAAGAGATTTCCAGGTGAATCATATGGCTATTGGTGGCCCGCTGGACGCTTTTCTGCAGGCTCAACATAGTCAGCTGGATATTTATGAAGCCACAATTTGAATCATGACCTACCGTCATTTAATGAGATTGAGAAAAAATGTTACGGCTCTTCAGTCTGCCGCTCGGTTTCGGTACGACGAAGTAAAGTGAATGACGTTTGTCTTTTTCTTGCTTCCGCAGCTTTGCCGCAAATAAACGTATTTTTTTCTTTCTTTTTTTTTTCTTTTCTTTCTCTTTGAACCTTCGGATGGGCTCTTCCTGAAAGGCTTTTAATAAATGGATACAGTTCCAGACTATGACACAAAACACAAACAGTAACCTCACTTAAGCTTTTGATTTTAAAATACCTACTCATGGATGGTTTTTTGATTCCCTTCTTCTTGGAGGAAGAACTGGCAAGAAACTCACAGCCAACTAGCTTCTTTCAAATGGACCTTCTGAAACTACGACTCAGACACCTATTTCACACTTTCAAGGTTTTAAGCACCTTACTTCAAAATCCCTTCTGTATTTTTCTTCTTATCAGCAAAAAATTCGAATCATTATTTTCTTGACAGTTCATCTACTGTTCGATTTATGTACTGTGGTCTCGTCGCTAGTGACTTGAATGTTAAAATAAATAGGTATGAATCTTAACTGGAATGCTGTTTATCCTTGATGAATCTAGCGTTCGTGGAAGCCAGGTTTATGATGATCTAGGTTTGTTGTTGATTTCTTATTGTAGGACCAATTGTAAATGTTGTATTAGTAATTGGTTATGATAGAAAAACGGGAAATATAATTACCTACAACTCAATAAAAAGACCAGATATATATCTTGATATTATGTAGTTAAATATCCACGAGCCTTCTACGATGTCCTTCTCACCGTTCTGGTTTCATTCATTCTTCTTTCTTTGTCCAGGCGGTCTTTCTATAGAATGCGCTCCCTCTGAACATCAGGACGGCAACCAGTCGGTTATCTTGTAAAGTGAAGGCACGTGAACATATTCGGCAGAAGTTGGCCGTAACATCGCAGCGCTGATTTGCTGGATTTGTTTTCTCCTCTACCGATCATTTTTCCCCTGAGAGTTCATTTGGTTTATATGTATGTATATTGTATGTATCTGTGTATATATTGTATTTTATATTCACTTCCTAGCTAGTTATCCTGTATGTTGCACCGGCCATGTTTTGTCTCTGCATCACCCTAAGGTTGACTGGTAGAAAATTTCTCAGGCATTAAGTCCGCCTTTGTACAGTATTTTTTTTACTTGTGCATAAATTTTAATAAATAAATAAATATCACACTTATGTAGAACACAAACAATCAAATGGCGATTACGTTAATTATAATTATAAAAATGGACCTATAATTACATAGTAACGCCCTAGGGAATGTACAGCTTTGCTAGCATATTATACACCGCTTTACTAAGCCAGGTTTAAATCGTTTGAAATAATTACAAGCGTAGGCACACGGAAGTAAATTAAAATGTACAGGCTTAACGGATCAATCTCCGGAGTATTAAAATGGTGGAATAGAGGTGGGCTAAAGGAAGTTTGTGGTATCTACCCATACCTTATTTATTTTATATCCGCTCATTTTGAAAAAACTGTGGACAAAATTGCCGATTTACAATATAGAAACATGTGGAATTCAAGTGAACAAATGATTTTTTATGAAGATTTTGTAGTATTCACTTCCACGGTTGTTACGCCAAACAATATACTTATTGTGGCAATATCACCAATTTTGAAAAGAGCAAATGATAACATCATCATTTCAGCCAAAAGACGTCCACTGCTGGACATAAGCCTCCCCCAAGCACCTCCACTTCGACCGGTTCTGTGGTTCTCGCATCCAACGGGTTCCTGCGGCCTTCACAAGGTCGTCGGTCCACCTTGTGGGAGGCCTTCCAACGCGACGTCTTCCGGTACGCGGTCGCCACTGAAACGTGGTCGCTCACAATGGGCCTTATTAGAAGACTAGAAGTCACCCAAAGGGCAATGGAGAGGGCTATACTTGGAGTTTCCCAGCGTGATCGAATCAGAAATGAGGAAATCCGCAGGAGAACCAAGGTAACCGACATAGCCCGAACAATTGCTGAACATAAGTGGCAGTGGGCAGGGCACATTGCTCGCAGACGATGGTGCCGAAACGTTCTGGAAATGATAACAATGTGACGGAAAACCATTCAGTAATAGGAAGCTACCTAAGTCTAGTTAAAATATACCCAATGACCAAGTACCTATTGGTAAAAGATTTTTTTTCTTTAATCTGTGAAGCTCCGCTAATGAGATACAATTGATTTTCTATTGTTTCGTCGCCGATAGGCGAACCGCGCCGCTTGACCGGTTAAACAGAGAAACAATCTTCTATCTAGGGGCAAAAGAAACAAATGACAAGTAAAGAGCTTTCGTCTAACTTTGAATGTCATCTATACTTTTTCCTTTAATAAAACGAGATTAATATTCACCATATTTTATTTTTACGGCTATTATTAGATGGCAAAACCAGGCGGGCAACAGTCACCTCATGTTATGTGTCAATACAGAGGCATTTGAATAGCAGGTGCTCATTGTTGGTTCTATTCGAATGTTCTAGGAAGTCCTAACTACGTTTCGCGTATGCTCAAACGCGCCACGCAGCTCATAGAAACCGATCAATGAATGACCATGCCATAAAGCCTGCCTATTACGTGATGGAGAAATAACAATTATAAAATAGACTGAATTGGATGGCAGAGCATTTGCCCCATAATGTATTTTCGTTGAATCCATACTTAATATTATAAATTCGAAAGTAGAAAGTAACTCTGTCTGTCTGTATGTTACCTTTTCACGCCTAAACCACTGAACCGATTTAGATGAAATTTGGTATAGAGATAGTTTGAGTCCCGGGAAAGGACATAGGATAGTTTTTATCCCGATATTCCCACGGGATCGAAACTTATGCGGGTGAAACCGCGGGCGCAGCTAGTTATTTGATTAAATGAAATTAGGAATTGTTTTTTTTTTGTAATTAGGAGGCAATCAAGCAGCGGTACTTATCTTGGTAACTGATAATCTTGAATACCAGAGTCACCACATGTGCGTTGTTAACCCAAAGACAGACCAGCACCCTAATTGCGTAATACATGTCAATCACAATCTGAAGGATATTGAAAGAAGAAAATAAAGAAAAAGTATTTATTGCTAATCTATTGCTTCATTACGTTGGAAAAATTTGTCTGCAAAACTACGTAAATAACGCAATGAGTGTTGTTGAACTGTCAAAATTAAATCTACACCGCACCTAAACACTTCGAACCAGAACATACGAGTAAATGCTGCGTCGCGGCTGAAATAGATATGGTGTTACGCTCACTCCTTCACCAAGAATTTTACTTAACTAATAAACCTATCCCATTATTCTTATGAATTCAGTCATAATATTATCTACTTTAAAATACTTACCTTTTTTTAACATACCTGGCTTCGTTTTCGTACGTAATTTGTAGGTGACCACTGAAAATCACCGCTGTGGGGCCCCACAGCACAGCATCATACTTAGCGGCAGGCTTCTTGTCGCAGACACGACGTGCAGCTGCCGCTACTTTTTCCGTACTTTCAATCACACTAGCACACTAATATTATAAAGGCGGAAGTTTGTGAGTGTGTGTGTGTGTGTGTGTTTATATGTTTGTTACTTCTTCACGCTCAAACGGCTGGACCAATTCTAATAAAATCTTGTATGGAGGTAGCTGACACCCTGGATTAACATATAGGCTACTTTTTATCCCGGTATTCCCGCGGGATCGACATTTACGCGGGTGAAACCGCGGGGCGCAGCTAGTTACCTATAATTATATTTGTTTTGTTAGACTAAGTATTCGATCTTACTTGTCTTTTATATATGCACTTGTTTCATGCTTATGTGATAATAAAACCTTTTTTCTTATTTATGACTTATTTTTAGTTTAATCTTCAAACCTACTGAAAAATTATTTCCTTATAGACGCCAGCGACACTTTAATCATTACATAAAAGCGCCTTGGAGTTAAGCCGCCTAAGCCTCGCAAGCGATATGACGCTTAGTTCTACGAGATACGAAGCGTCACTGTTATATCATAAGTCAGGTACGTGTCCTATATGAAAGCCATTATGTGATGGATGATGAGGTAAATTGTCTTTTCAGATTTATGTGTCACTGTCAGTCTTGGTTTTACTTCCGTGTACATCTTTATATTAAAAAATGAAGGGATTAACTCTTAGGTAAAGAAGCAACCGAAACCTTGTTTGTTTAGTCAGTTTTATTATATTATGTAAATAATGCCTATTGGCCAAAGAAAGGTCGCTCAGAGCGCTATGGAGCAGGCTATTCTCGGAGTTTCTTTGATGGACAAAATCTGGAATGAAGTTATTCGGAAAAGAACGAGAGTACCTGACATAGCTTGCAGAGTGAGCAAACTAAAGAGGCAGTAGGCTGGCCATGTTTGTATAAACACCGATGGCCGATGTGGAGCAGGTGAGTCCTAGAGTGGAGACCGCGTATCGACAAGCGTAGCGTGGGACGCCCCCAGCTAGATGGACCGATGATCTTGAGAAGATTGCTGGGACGGACTGGGTGGGGAAGGCTGAGGACAGAGTGTTGTGGCTGAGTTGATTGGCCAAAGAAAAAGAAAAAGTCTTGGTTGAGAAACAATCGCGAATGGACCGGAGTCACGAGTGCTGCTGAACTGTTCCACCTCGCAAAGAACAAGGAGAAATGTTCGGATTTTATGGGCAACTTTCGGTAAATAGAGCGGCGCCAAAAAAAGAAGGAAAATAGCCCATCGCCTATTATTTAAGGTTTCAACTAAATCTAGCCACACCAGTGGAATCACTACCTTATTAAGGCTGTGCACATGGCGCAGACTTAGAAACAAGACAAACACGGTTTTAGTCTATCTTTGACAAAACACTGTATTGTTGTCTAGGTTGTTTTGTTGCGGTGTATGCAACATCAATGTTTATAAATATATATAGAACGATAGCCTGATTTAGGACAGTCTCGACTAAGTCTGCGCACGGCCCAAGTTGAAACACGAAACTGATCTGGTTGACGTTGGTGTCACAGACGATGAGTGTTTGCGCTGGATAGTGTGGAAATCATCAGCTATACCTTATTAACATGATGTGACGTTTCACACCTGTATACTGTAAAGGGTTAGGCAGAGGTGAAATTATGGTTCACCCATATTGCGCCAGTATTATAAGTGTGTTCCATTTACGTGAAAGGGGGCGATCACTAATAATTACTTTTATTATTGCGGAAATGCACCTAATTATGACACCAGAGGAGCAATTCTCGTAATTTTAATCTGTCAAGCGCCGCTAATGAGACACAATGATTTTCTATTGTTTCGTCGCCGATCGGCGACGCGCGCCGCTTGACCGGTTAGGAACGTTCAGTCTGATCTCAGTCTTAAGCTGTCAAAAATACCTTTAAATTCCCTACATTTTGACGAGTTTTTGACATTTCTTTGTCGCCGAGATGAGACTGCGACTAGATTTTGAACGTTTTAAATTGCGAGAATTGGCCTTCAGATTATTCTTACTGCGAAGCAAACGCAAATTCATAATGGTGATAGTATTTTCGCCCGGTCCATTTTCCATTTATAATAATTATACAGTACATCCATTATTATTACGTAATAATCCATCATAGGGCGTTGTATGGCGTCATAGTCGACTAGCTACTAATGGCATTATCGATTACAGAAGGCAATTAGTTTTCATATTGCATTTCATTATGAATTTCAATTTGGGAAAATATTATTGAAGCACAGCACAGCTCACACTCAACAAATTAATATACAAATACAAGATATTCCGAGAATTTCTCATTTTATACGCGTCACCCGTAAAGTAGGTAGGTAACGCAAATTTAATTACAAACATATTAGATAAACATGTTTCCTTGTTCATTGACGAAAATAATATCATTTTCTCGTCACGGAAAATGTTACTTACGCATTCTTTATTAAGGTAGATTTAATTGCGCTAACGATCAGCTCATGTATTAGCCATGTATATCTAATGCCCAATAATATATTATGAAATTACCGAGCCACCAATGATATTGTATTTTCTATACAGAACATTAAAAATGTAGGCTTGTGCTTATAGGAAAACGGAAGACCGTTTTCCTGAAGCTACAACGGTTAAGGTAACTGCCCTTACTGCCCTATCTCAAAAATCCACCCTGTACCTATATGAGACCATTCTTTGGATCTTATCTTATTCTTTCCATTCTTTGAGGGAGAAGTCATTTTATCGGGGGTAAGCAGAGATTGTAAATAATCGTGTGTCGTGTTCGACTGCACCCACGGGCCACGTAGCGCCGGTAAATACTTTTCACCCAAGTGATCGATGGCGCTGCATTACCGTTCTTGGGTTTATAAATTACTAGCTGCGCTCCGCGGTTTCACCCGCATAAGTGTCGATCCCGTAGGAATATCGGGATAAAAAGTAGCCTATAAGTTCATCCTGGGTGCCAGCTACCTCCATACAAAATTTTATCATAATTGGTCCAGCTGTTTGAGCGTGAAGAAGTAACAAACATATAAACACACACTCACAAACTTTCGCCTTTATAATATTAGTGTGATTAGTGTGATAGTGTGATGTGATAATGTGATTATTATATTTCACCCACGTTTTCATCTGCTGAAAGAAGCATAGCTAAAGAAGGGCTCAAAATGAAAACGCTAGCAAGATTGTCGCATCCACAAATGTTGCAACTGTTGCAAGTCATAATACGAAAATGTACAAAATTGATGCATGTATTTACTCGTACTTCTGTTTACTTTTCCGTCCAAGTATTGAAAGACGCTCTTTTCAGAGATCAGATACTAATTTCTAAAAACTTCAATGCACATAAACACGTGGAGTACTATTGGATTCCATTAATAAAAAGATTTATTTATTTAATACTTCAAGCACATAAATGTACAGAGGCGGACTTCGAAAAAAAAGAAAAAAAAAGAAAAAGAAAAATCCTGATTTGAAAGATTCTGATGTGTTTAAGTGACTTTGCTTTTTAAGTCAATAGTTCTTGAGACATGGAATATTTTCAGTCACAAACGCAGAAATAACTTTGTGTTTCATAGTTTTTTCGAGAAATACAAACTTTTTTCGCGGTTATCAAAAAGGAAACGGCTGTTTTATAGAAAAGTGCGCTATCCTATTATATTATGACAATGTGTTGGAACGTGGAAGTCCACGTTCCACATTGTCAAAACAAAAAGGTCTCGTTTCGAAAAATTCCTTTATTTACATATTAACGAAGGTCCATCATGCGGACGTGTCATTTATTTATCAGTATTTTTTGTTTATACTTGCATTGTTATTCAACATCACACTATTTATATACATAAGTATTTGTTACTATTTTTATCTGACACAAATTTATTTTATTTAAGTATGCATACACACGTCACGTTGCAGAATAAAACTGAATTACATCCGTCACCTCGCATATCAGGTCCAGTTAAAAACCAGCGTTAGGCACTAGTTGTCTGACATTTTTGCTGAACTGGGCCTTTTCTGGCGCAGCCGTGAGGCACACTTTCCTGCTAATTTCTTATATCGGACTGTACTCTTTATATTTGTTTTTATCTGATGTATGGTATTATTGTGTGTCTTTTAATGTGTGCTAAATAAATGTATTGATTTCTTTATATTTTCTTTCGTTCATATATCCACGCAGTCAAAATGTATGGAACAGCATTTTTTTATTAAGGCGGTATCCCGACCAAATAACCTTGAGCATTCGCGACAGAAACAGAGAGCGACACGACTTCCTCGTACGAAAGGGATGCAGCGTACCCTGCGCACGCCCCTTTATCACAAAACTCGCAAATTTTTTGGAATTATTTTAATAAATAAAAAAAGAATATAACTTTTTCAATAAATTAAAACATGGATTATTTAGATTTTTAAATTATCTATCCATTTGTGAAATCCTCAAATTAATAGAATGTCAACTTTAGCAAAAGATGAATGCAATCAATAATTTTAGTCACTTTTTTAAAAGGAGGTTTTAAATGTATTAGTAACATATAAAAACAAATAATAACGGGCAATGTAATGGTAGTAGGATATCGAACATTAATAATGTGCTTTCAGATGTAGTTTATTTCTCATAATTGTTGAATTAATAGCCTCTGAATAACGAAGAAAAACGCGGTTCTGGTCGAGGTACCGCCTTAACGACAAAAAAATTCAACGGAAGGGCGTTCAGAATCATGTACTGCATCCATGGTAACAGGCTACGCACTACCAGACTACCTACAGTATTTGTCTGTCCTTCCCGTTTTTAATCCATACAAAGGTTGTCTTTAAAAGATCGCTCTTAGCGATCAGACCGCCCATTGTGTCACCCATTGTAATGTTTCTATATTTATGTCTGTAATTTATATGGTGTATATAATAAAGAGTATTCTATTCTATTCTACGCGTCGATGTCTCTGCCACTCTGCATATTCCTCTATGACTTTTAAAACAAATTGCTTTGCATTTAAAAGTAAGACGGTTTACTTTTAGCTTTCGCTTTTAACTCAAGCCATTAGGGAAAAATGTAACGAAGCCATTAAAACTGAGTACTAGTTCCACAGTATTTATTTTAAAATACTTTGTGACACACCCGGGTTCAAAAAACTACTATCGCTGCTCGGTAACATAGTGTTAGTAGCCTAGCATTAGCAGTCATGCGAGCTTTTAACCTACTGAATGGTAAAAGCCTCGTTTATGGTGACATGAAGCCTGTTACAGGGTGTAATGCGAACCGTTAAGTAGTCTATTCTTACTATGACGATGTATGAGAACAAAACTTTGGTAGTAGTTAAAGATTCGCATATTTAAGTATAATGCGGGTAATAGGTAAGACGGGTTGGTGTCCGCAACTCCACGTCAATGCGCGTATTTTGCGTTATTATGCGAGTAAAAAGACCTACAAACGATATTTAATTTATTTATTTATTGAAAACTGCACACAAATGTACAGACGCCAGCACATCAAGCTACTACAATCTGTCAAATTTCTTTAATAGATTTTCAAGTTTATCGCTAAAGCATAAGGTTCAAAGTTGATTGGGAAAATTTTACAGTTTCGGGTAGCTTGATGTGCTGGCGTCTGTACAGAGGCGGACTTGATGCCTACACGGCGAAATAAGTAGCGGTCATACTGATTATGACCGCTACTTATTCCACTGTTGCCAGCGCAAGTGGATTATTTAAGGTCCAATGCAATTAGTTAGCGAAACCCACAGATGTGATGGTAAGGAATCTAAATATGACAAAACAATATACAAAAAAAAAATATGGGGTCAACAACAACCACCTATCTTAGTAATCATTAAAAATCTCACCGTGAATACTTAGGTGAAGTGAGCTTGAAGAGAGCAGTAGTGCTATTCTGCAATTTATCTCACCGTGAAAACATAAGTGAAGTGAGCTTAGAGTGAGCTGTCAATAGCGTCAATCCCTAGCATGAGGTGGAATGATAGCTCACTTTAAGGTCACTTCACCTAAGTTATCACGGTGAGATTTTTACAAGATAACACCGCTGTCATTCAATCTGCTGCTATCTGGATTGACACTACTGATAACTTACTTCAAGCTCTTCACCTAAATTTTCACTTTGAGATTTTAATAGAAGAAACTGACTACTCTACTAAGGGCCGGTTGTTTCAAACGGTCGGTTAACGTACCATTTACGTCTAATAATAACGATTACGAAATTATTATTATTTGACGTCCGTCAAGGCAGTGATTTTGTGAAACAACGCTTTTTTTGTTTGACGATAGTTAGCGCCATTTTTTAACCCCCAACAAAAACAGAGAGTTGTTATAAGTTTTAACGTACACGCTTATTCAAGTGGACGTGAAACAATCCGCCATTAGAGAAGTTACCTACTTAAAGTATGAGTCTAAAAAATCAGTTTCTTTTTGCTTTATCGTGGTTAGATATCCATAAAGTCTGTGAAGTTTACACAAAAAATAATGATTAATGATGATGATGTTATTTTTGATTGATGATAATGAAGTCTTGCCACTCTTCCCAAAAAAAAAACACAATTATTTTTTTTATCATGTTTAGATATCAATTGTAAAGTATTCAGACGTTTGTGGGTTTTTAACGGACTCTGCTTCAGACAGATAAGTGCAATGAAATGCATTTTTTCCATTACGCAACTGCAATAAAGAAAACTCTGTCAACGTTGCCCGTCGACTATCGCTAAGCTACACCAATTTACAAACGTAACCTTAATATTGACCTACTAATTACTCGTTTTTGTGCTCTAAATGTCTCATTTTCTGGAATTTATTTTACTTTACAAAGTAAATTATTATTTTAGTAAGACCTACATACTGCGCTACTATATCCTAATATGTAAAATAAAACAAAATAGATTATGAATCTTATCTATGTATGGGTTTATATCCTGCTCATATCTATTCTATAGTTGACTTGTAGGAGACAGCTAACGCCTGATTAGAATACTAATTCAAATTGAGCAATTTAGTCAACAATTCAACATCAACGCGATTGTGCACGGCTGTCATTACAGCTCACCGGCTCATCGGTTATCGATGCTGCGCCATTCAGCCGACGGCGTCTCCTTAGGATAGAGTTGATAAATTGCGTAATACACTAACATTTCAGCATTGATGCCTAGGTAATAAGAATATACCGTCATAATATCAAACACGAATTTCTAAAACCATTAAAATCCTTTTCATTATTTTTGCCCGATCAGGCAGCCCATAGTTTCTGATTGCAATTCCAAATTGATAGGATCGGCTAAAAAAAATAATTTTATAAAAAAAAACTAAAACCCGACTACTGAAAAGGACGAAGCAAGTATTTTCCCGTGGTCGCATGCTACCATAGCTTTGTATGTTAGTACAGCGGCATGCGACCACGGGAAAGTACTTGTTTCGACCTTTTCAGTAGTCGGGTTTTAGTTTTTAAACTTATTTTTTATTTAATTATTCTGGGGCTTATTTAAGTAATATTTATATTTTTAAAATGTGCTTATTAAGCCCTTTTATTTGATACCCAACACTGCATGATTCAAAAATAAATTATTTTAGGTCATGAGTAAGGCGCCGCGCGCCGTATTTAATTTATTGTGACGTCACATAACCTATAACCAGCGGACGTTCAAGACGCTTCCAACAACTGGACAAATTTGTATTTGCTCTTCGGAAACTGAGACGCATAGCCAATACAGAAACAGCTCTTAATGCATATCACGGATATGTATCATCAGTGCTGCGCTACGGACTAGTGATATGGGGTAACTCAGTAGACGTAAACAGAGCCTTCCTTGCACAAAAAAAATGTGTAAGAGCGGTTTATGGAGCTGATTATTTGGAACATTGCAAACCTTTATTTAAATCGTTAAAATTTCTTCCACTTCCTTGTCTATACATTTATGAAGTTTGTTTATTCGTAAAGAAATATTCTCACTTGTTCCCATTATATTATGAGCACGTTTCCAAAAGAGTACAGAACAAAAATCCAAACGAATTAATGGTACCTAGACAGAGACTACATTTATACAGCAGAAATTCCTATTGCATGGCAATCAAAATTTTTAATAATTTACCTGCATACATCAGAGTTGCCTACTAATAAATTCAAGAAAAGTATTTTCGTTTGGCTTTTGGAAAATTGTTTCTATTCAGTTAATGAATATTTAAATCGAAAATAAGTAATAAATATTGACATTGTATTAGCAATAAATATTTACATTGTATTATTAATAAATATTGACATTGTTGTAGTAATAAATATTGACATTGCAGTAATAATAAATATTGACATTGTAGTAGTAATAAATATTGACATTGCAGTAATAATAAAAATTGACATTGTATTAGTAATCAATTTTGACATATTATGAATATTTTTTGACATTATTATAGAATTGTTCAATAATCTTATTATTATTATTTTTGCATATATCATTATATAAAATGGTTAACATTGAAATCATTAGTCACTTTTTAATTATGTCTGCAAAAAAATACGTGGTCCATAAAGTTACTCATATTCATTTAAAACTGCCACTATTATTATTTTTTTTTTTTGATTATACTTAATATTGCGTGAACTATAATTGTGTGAATTTGCAAATTAATTAATTAGATACTCATTTAATATTTCTACACCGGCAAAGGTAGTATATGTGATTCCGTCTAATATTAAGATCTTCATATACCATGTACTCAGAAATAAACGATTCTATTCTATTCTATTCTATAAACAATACCTCATTTGTCCAATTATGACAAGTTTGAAGTTATGAGGGAACAGATAAACATTCATACATACATACCGGTCAAAATCATAACCCTCCTTTTTGCTTCGCCGTAGTTGGGTAAAAATAGTTTTATTTTTGGAACCTTATTTTCCCAGTAAATGTAAAATTAATAATTATGAATAAAAATACTCGGATTAATCGCTTAATCACCGCTAATGAGACACAATTGATTTTCTATTGTAATGCCACTGCTATCGGCCCGCGCCGGAACGGAGCGATTAAAGCAAGACTTAAACAACCAAAATTCTCTCAAGCCGAGATAATTACAGACAACACAAGAACATCTTATTGAAAGTTGATTACGTTCCAAATACATTGAACGGCATCAAAAGCTAATTAACTAACAGAAACATCGCTGCGGGCAAAGGTGAACATAACAGAGACATTAATTAAACTGTCAATCAAGCCTCCAATGCTGCGTACAATGGTCGCTTTGATACACTGCTTCATCAATTTTGGACTCTTGAAGCTGTGGGAGAAACACGCACGACGTTAGATGTCAAATTCTCTAATAACAGGCCGTCTTTAGAATGGAATTGACTGACAGAATTAATGTGTGGAGTGAAAAGGAAATGATAAGGTCGGAATCGAATGATTGACTTGCACGTACGCAGTTGCTTTGAAGTGGAGCAGGATACAGGAAATTCCATTTGGTAATTACAGGTGAATTAGAACTGCATTGAAGTGGTAATGGAGAATGAAAATCTTCTCTATTTTCAATGAATGTCATATCACAACGTGTACGATGAGTTTTGACTGTCGGATAAAATTATAGTTTGTGAAATCGAAATTCTGTAACATGATATTAATATTATGAATGTTCTATATACTCAGTAAATCCATTTTAACGGATTTTAAAACCAAAATTGTGAGATACACAGTATCATGTTCGGGTGACATGAAAGCGCAACGTTTTCAAAATGCCTTTTTAATTGGTTATAAAATATCCATAGGTAAAGGCTAGCAGCATTGCCACGTTGAATAGCCTTTGCAATCCAATACAGAAAATAGGTTAAATTAAGTAAGGCAAAAGCAAACAACTCACAAGTAAGCCTGTAAACGTGTACAGCTTACCATAGCGTGGATCACATAGCACGGGACTACTACAATGAACGTACACAGAGGATCTACACGCTCACATATTATAGCCCTCCTCATAGTAAACAGTTCACCTGAATGTGTACACATTATGAATACCATGCATATTGGGTAGACGGATCAATAACCGCAGAATGCTGTTATCAACGAAATTATTTAAACATCCGATCCTAAAGGTATAACGCCAGTGTACACTACATAATATCACTACTTAGAGGATATAGTAAAGTCAGTCCACCGCATAATACATACACACATACATAATCAGCCTATAATGTTCCCACTGCTGGGACACAGGCCTCCTCTCTGTGAAAGGGAGTGGGCCGTAATCCACCACGCGGGCCCAGTGCGGGTTGGTCGCGCATAATAATAATATACATTATATATTTATCTTTTTGCAAGAACTAATTTCAAAAAGGGCTTAATAAGTATTCAAGTTTTCAAACGAACCCTACTATTTTCAGTAAGTATGTCATTGTGTATTTATCTTCATAAATATTGTTTGGATATGAAAATGTTTTATACTGTGCAAATAATAAAATAATATAGTAGTATTTATAGTTCTATAGTTTCTTAACTTAAACAAAATGTATGCAGTTTAAATATTTTGTTGTTACATGAAACAAGTTTGAATCCCCAGCACCCGCCAACTTTTATTACTCATTAACACATTGTAAATATCATAAGACGATGACCAGTAAGTTCTAAATTGTTACTACTATTTTACATCTCTATGAGTGTACTAGCTGCGCCCCGCGGTTTCACCTGCGTAAATGTTGATCCCGTGGGAATATCGGGATAAAAAGTAGGCTATATGTTAATCCAGGGTGTCAGCTACCTCCATACAAATTTTATCAACATTGGTTCAGTCGTTTGAGCGTGAAGAAGTTACAAACATATAAACACACACACTCACAAACTTTCGCCTTTATAATATTAGTGTGATCAATTGATAATTCTATACTAATAGTAAAGCTGAAGAGTTTGTCTGATTTTTTGTTGTTTCTTTGTTTGAACGCGCTAATCTCTAGAACTACCAGTCGGATTTGAAAAATCTTTTAGCATAGCCTAATTCTTGAGGTAGACTATAGACTATTTAACACACTAGGACCAATAGGAGCCGAGCAGAAAGAAAAAAAGTCAGACAGAACGCTAAGCGAAAACGAAGTAGGTACCTAATAGCGACAGGGAGTTTTATAAAAATGTGGCTGTTATTTTAGTATAGGCATCTTACGACATCCACGCGAAAGAAGTCGCGGGCAGAAGCTATAGAAGATAAACCACGTATCAAAATGGATATACGTACAAGTAGGTAATGAAAACTATTAGTTTATAATACAAGTACAGATTTTGTAAAAATATTTATTTAAAAATGGTAGGAAGACACTGGCGTAAACCCACATGCCCGAAAAGACATTTTCGCGGATGGGGTTTTGCGCGAAGAGACACTTGTGCGAAAAAACATTTCCTCGAATGGACTTTTGCGCGAACTGACTGTTGTGCGAAGGGACTTTTGCGCAAATGGACTTTTGAGTTGGACGCAGGGCTCTGGATGCAAGTGGACTTGCGCAAGTGTTTTTCGCTCAGGTGGACTCGCGCAAGTGTCTTCCGCGCAAATGTCGATTCGCGCAAAAGTCCATGCGCGGAAATGTCTTTCGAGCAAGTGTCCCAGATCCGGGGAACAAGAAATTTCACGCGGACGAAGTCGTGGGTAGAAACTAGTTTAATTTATAACGATACACAAAATCATTTGGCTATTTTGATGCACCCCGTAAATTCAATGATATCCAATGTGTTATGTATTATTTAAAAAAGGCTGAAAATCTCTGAAATATTTAAGCTCCCACAATGCAAGAGCTTGAAGATTTATTTTTATGGAAAATTCGATAATTCTTTTAAATTACAGTCAGCTATCATGATATTATAAATTATGAGATCGCGCGGAATCGTAAATCGGATTACAGGGGTATGTCGTTAGGCCAAAACATTTTTTGATGAGAACGCAAATAAAATTTACCAGGATCATATCTTTGTAGGTAGTTTTTTTTTTATTGTCGTGACATACAAGGAGATTAGTATTTAGGGAATTAAAGCCTACAGCTTAGGGTTTTTGTTTAGACGTTATTAGCGACGCCTACCTACTCGCAATGGTGGCATGTAAAATATCGAGATCTCTATTCTCTATTTAGTAGCTAAGTTTAATTTGAATGTCATAGGTATTATAATAAAGGGTTAAATTAAATCTGCAGACGTGATGGGTATCAATATCTAAACACGATAAAATAAAAAAGATTTGATGTTTTTTTCGTAGGGATCAACGACCCCTTTGTAGTGTTTTTACTTGATGTATGATTTTAGTTGAGAAAACGTGTGAAGTTTAAACAAAAAGTAACAGATTTTTAAACTGATAACATAATCAGCCTATAACGTTCCCACTGCTGGGACACAGGCCTCCTCTCTGTGAGAGGGAGTGGGCCGTAATCCACCACGCGGGCCCAGTGCGGGTTGGTGGATGTCACATGTCTTCGAATTTTTGGTTCTAGGACATGCCGGTTTCCTCACGATGTTTTCCTTCACCGTTTTGAGAGCAGTGATGATGAAATAATTTACACAAAGTAAAGCGCCTGTCGGGGTTCGAACCTACGACCTACAACTTGTAAGTCGCGGCTGATACCACTGGGCCACCACTGCTCTTTTTCTTAAACTGATATTTCAAGTAAATACACGAACAGCGGTCGACAAACCCCAAAAAAATCTTCAAATTAATTAATTTTTTGTTTTATCATTTATATACCTAGATATCGATTCCTGTCACGACTGCAGAGTTTCGCTAACTAATTTAACTGGACCCTGTATATCCTCATATGCCTTCCGAAATAAATTTTCTAAATTATGGTGAAAACAGCAACAAAATCCGTCGGGTAGTTTAGGAAAACGCGGTCAGACACACTGACATGAAAAGCGACTTTGTTTTATAATATCTATAGATTCAACATAGATTGATAGATTTAGGTATATTTGATCAAAAAAATTGAGATTGATTTCATTGAAACTAGCCTAGAATGGTTCTTAGCCAAGTGAAAAAACTGAAGACTCAATTGGCATAGTGCTTGAGTGATTTGCTTTTTTTCTTGGTCCCGCTCTTGACCTCGATTACGCCTGATGGAAAGCGATGGATGAGGTCTATGATGGAACGAGCGTGCCCAGAAGATGCCTGTTCACTCTTGCTTTGAAGGCAGACGGGTTAAATGTAAAGGAGAGGAACACAGATAGTTCCATACTTTGGGTGTGCGCATAATAAACGTGGCGGAGAAGCGCTAAGTACAACTCGTCGGGATATCAACCAGTGCAATCTTGACAAAAACAGAGTTTTCTTTTAATAATAATATTATATTAAACACTAACCCCCTTATTCATAAAACTTATCAAACCTATTTTAGTTAAAATGGGGTTTGTCTCTTTCTTACACACAGAAATGACAACGTGACAGATAAAGACAAACGTTCTATAAACCTATTTTAGCTAAAATAGAGATAAAATAGGATTATGAATAAGGGGGTTTACCGTTCGGAATAAATTATCTAAATGATGGTGAAGACCACACCAAAATCCATTGCGTAGCTTAGAAGAAAAACACGGTCACATTTTGACACGAAATGCGACGATATTTTATTTTATTATTTACAAGCTGCGCCCCGCGGTTTCACCCGCAATAAGTCTCGATCCCGTGGGAATATCGGGATAAAAAGTATCCTATGTCCTTTCCCGGGACTCAAACTATTTTTACCAAATTTCATCTAAATCGGTTCAGCGGTTTAGGCGTGAAAAGGTAACATACAGACAGACAGAGTTACTTTCGAATTTATAATATTAGTATGGAAGTATGGATGTACACACAGTAAAATACAGATATGACATATTATATATGTATTGAGTACAAAGGTATTGCTTATATTTTGTAATATGAATAGTTATAGATATAGGTACAGAAAACGTAACGTGGCCCACGCCCAATGTTATTTTAGATCGAAAAATAAACTGAATATAACATTTTTACATAGTAGGTACATACATAAACTTTTATATTATTTAAAAGAAAGAAAGACAGAAAAAAAGTTTATTTGCGGCAAACATGACGCATAATAATGAAAGAAACATCAAAATTGGTTAATTAGTTTTTGAGAAAATCTTGGACATACAAACATACAGAACCTCCTTTTTTGAAGTCGGTTAAAAAGAACATATACACAAAAAAATAAAAATTTGGGAGAAAACATGCATCAAATCCACGCAAAACGGCCATCGCTCAGCATAATGCTAAGACCCTATACGAGACAGAGCTCCAGCGCTGGTTTTCAGCGACAGCCGGCGTTGACGTGAAAAAGTATACATAATCAGCCTATAATGTTCCCACTGCTGGGACGCAGGCCTCCTCTCGGTAAGAGGGAATGGGCCGTAGTCTACCACGCGGGCCCAGTGCGGATTGGTAGATGTCACATGGCTTCGAATTTTTGGTTCTAGGACATGCCGGTTTTCTCACGATGTTTTCCTTCACCGTTTTGAGAGCAGTGGTGATGAAATAATTTACACAAAGCAAAGTACCGGTCTGGGTTCGAACCTACGACCTACAACTCGTAAGTCGCAGTCGTTATCACTGGGCCATCACTGCTCTAAAAAAAAAATAATAATAAAAGTATAAAAGTGTAATAAATCATATTAACAGGATAGACATCAGGCTACCGATATCGCACTTACGAGTACATTCGATAAAGTGCTTTCCATTATGTAGAGCATAGTTACCAGATAATCGTTTTTTCAGGGCTTACGAATAAATATTGAAGACACTATTTTCCTAAACACAGCTGCATTAAGCGATCAACTAATCAATCAATTAACTCACACATCATAATTATTGCAGTGGTCTAGTTATGGCAAGCTACTGCTGAGCATGAGGTCCTGGGTTTGATTCTCGGGTGGATCACAATAGGCTCGCCCCCAGCAATATGGGACCTAAAAATAACTGGCGAAATGTTGATGTACTGTAGTTACATCTCTACCAAACTTTTCGGGGATTATTGGTGTGATGATGTTACCTTAAAAATCTCAATCAAAATTAATTTTTTATAACCTTAAAGAACATTGGGAAAAAGCGTCCTCACCCTTGTAGCACTTTTTCTCATATATCAAATGAAAGAGCGTAAAAAATACACAATTTTATTGTATGACAGTAAATGTGTGAATAATAAGGGAAAAAAGTTATTCATCCACAAAGATAGAAACACAATAAATAATTTTTATTAAGAAATATTTTTTGAGCACACAATACATGCTTAAAAAAAACAATCATTGACATTCAGAAATCAAGTTTTTGATAAAAGTTAAGTAAAGTTAATCATAAAATAGTAACCATAAAGAGCAGTCTAATATAAAAACAATTAAGAAAAAAATATTGTTTGCCACATTCATTATTTCATACTCTCTTTCAGTAATTTGTTATTCAGAATAACATCGATTTTTTCACACATGGCCCATAGTGCCCCACTGCTGGGGACGGGGTCCATGCAATATTTCCCATTGTTCTTTATTTATTAAAACTTTATGCACAAGCAAAAACTGTATAATTATTATTATCAGCTATGCGAGCTATGGGCTAAAGTGACCACACAATGGGTCCCATACAGCAGCAAAACTGTACAAAGGCGGACTTAATGCCTTGAGCATTTTCTACCAAATCAGCAACCAATACGTTTATCAAACGTAATTTAGTCACCACATTTCACGTCGATAACTCCGCCATATAAAATACAAGGGCTAGCTCCCACTAAATTTTCGTCCGCTTGCGGTCACTGCCCTGTATGGAATAGGTATATGAATTATGTACACCCGCGATTTAGTGACGGTGGTAGTCCCGCATCGAAGCCCCGATGCATACATTGGTGAAATAGTGATGTTAAAATTATTGATGGAGATGTGATTTTCAATTAATTTCAATGTTGCTTCTTTCTATTTTGTAGTAACATTTTGTTATTTACTGTATTTTTGTTATATGTACAATATTATCTACCAACCCGCACTGGGCCCGCGTAGTAGATTACGGCCCACTCTCTCTCACAGGCCTGTGTCCCAGCAGTGGGAACACTATAGGCTCAATATATTATATGCTTTTGTTATTAGTGCGGTTTACAAAGATTTTTGTCCGTAAAGCTACAGTTTCCCCGAATAGCGGTGGCTACCACATAATGGCGGCAGTGACAGATGTAAAAAAATTACGGCATCAGCATTGACTTATATATTACTCTTTTGAAATCATTGGGCATCGAGCTTTGACTTTATGGTGTCAAAAAAACGCTTTCTAGGAAAACATAACAACTTGCTTTCATAAATACAGTGACGTCGTTCACCGGTAAATAGCGGACGCTATATGGCGGTCACCGCTTTTCTAGGAAACCGTAGCATTAGATGTTTGATTGACTATGGAACAAGCGCCAGTGCTTTCTACAACCGTGCCACTTTAAAACCCACCCCTAAAACACGACGGAAAACATAAAATATTCAGATATCCCCAGACTTACGCATAGACATATAAAAAAATAAGTAGCTGTTACATGCCACGGGGCTCTTTAGCACGTTTTTCGCAAAAATATATACACCAGTCATAAAAAATAATTGACACTCAAGACGCCCAAGCTATCAATATTGTGATAACCTCGTTATTATGTCTATAAACCAACAAAATAGCTATTTGACCCACTTTATCTAATGTAGTATGGCATCCGAGTTATTCCGTATATTAATAATGGTGAATGCTTGACGATGGATCAAATTATCATTGAGTGAAGCATGCACTGTGATTGACTTGATTAAGTATCGAGTTTCACAATAGAACTGGCGTCACTATACAGGCTGAAATTTTAATAACGGTTTTCCTCTTAAGGGGTCATTGTACTCATCATTATGAACAACTTTTACAATGGGACCAAACATGAAATCGCGAAAAAAAAATCAGCTGTTCCCTACGTTTTGACCGTCTATTCCCGTTGTCCCCATTAACGGTGTCCCCATTATGGGGACAACGGGAAGTCATAAAATATCCTTCCCGTTGTCCCCATTGATGCTTTCAATCATGGGGACAACGGGAAGTCGTAAAATATCCTTCCCGTTGTCCCCATTGATGCTTTCAGTCATGGGGACAACGGGAAGTCATAAAATATCCTTCCCGTTGTCCCCATTGACGTAAGCATAGTTTATATACATACAAATGATACAAAAATTATTAAAGCATAATTATGGTTTTTAATCAAATATGAAAAAAATTAATTACAGAAACACAAATGCAACCTTAATGTTATAAAAGTAAAAATAACACAATCATTTATTTATTAAAGCATCTAATTAAAAAAACACAAATAACACAACCTTAGACTGGAATAGAAAAGAATAGAATACTCTTTATTATGTACACCATATAAATTACAGACATAAATATAGAAACTTTACAATGGGTGAACCTTAACGTTATAAAAGAGTAAAAATAACACAATCATTTATTTATTTAAGCTTCTAATTAAAAAAACACAAATAACACAACCTTAACGTTATAAAAGAGTAAAAATAACACAATCATTTATTTATTTAAGCATTTAAGGGTTTTTAATCAAATGTGAAAAAATCTAATTAATTAAAAAACACAAATAACACAACCTTAACGTTGTAAAAGAGTAAAAATAACACAATCATTTATTTGGATCATAGAATCAACGTTGTATATTTACCTACAAAAAATATCACAAAAATTAATTTATATTACACAATCAGCATTGTACCTAGAAGAAAATAAAGGAAAATTTTGAATCTTAATAAACTGCTTATTATTTTAAAGTAGGTATTCATACCTACATTACGTACCTTGTTCGAAATGATGGTCAATTAACACACCCGCAGCGCAGTCACCTTCACAACATTATGTTCTAAATTTCTATTACGATCTTTGGAAAATATTCTAATGGAATCAATAATATTGCAGTACAATCCTTGGGACGTCGAATCCAGCTATGTATTGAAAACAATGGCCATCATTATGAACAATTAATCAGTTAAGGTTTAATAGGTAGGTATAGGTAACATAACCCGGGCCCGGCTAAATAATAACAGCCGCACAGGTCAATCCATCAGGTTAAGCTACGCTTGCCGCGGTTGGTCTGTGGATGGGTGACCATCTTGACATACCGAGACCCCTCCGTGCCTCGGAAAGCACGTTAAGCCGTTGGTCCCGGCTGTCATTTGTGGATCTTTGACAGTCGTTACCGGTAGTCAGAAGCTCGAAAGTCTGACAACCAGTCTTACCAAGGGGTATCGTATTACCCAGTAACTGGGTTGTGGAGGTCAGATAGGCAGTCGCTTCATGTAAAATACTGGTATTCAGCTGCATCCGGTTAGACTGGAAGCCGACCCCAACATAGTTGGGAAAAGGCTAGGCAGATGATAATAATATGAGGTAGGTAACATAAGAAAAATAAAAAAATATTTTGTTAAAAATTAGCTATTTATTTCCTTTAGTTTGCCGTATGTCATTACTTCCCAGAATTTGATCCCTATTAGGAATATTATCGAATGGTGTACAGTGTTTTTTTTTTGCAAAATCAACAGGTTCGATTCCTGGCTAGAAATGATTGATTTTTCAAAAATTCAATGATGCAGTTTTAGTTTTCATAAAAATCGAGCCCGCGACTCCTTTGAGTACTTTTCGCTATTCCTCATAGTTTAGAATTAGGCCATCCACGCCCACTTGAAAAATTCAGCCTGTATACATATACAGGGTGTTACAGAAAGGGTATATCAATACAAACAGGTTGAAGAGTGTATCTGGTCTAGTCTCTGTACAAAATTTCAGGTCAAAAGCAGTAACTTTGAAAATGCTTAATATTTTTTTATTTCGATAGTTTATTAAATTTAAATCATAAAAAACGTGTCACCGCACTACGAGGGTCATTATCCATTATCTGTAGTGTGTCTGTGCGCCTAGTACACGCACATCACGCCGCCGCGCGCCAGTGCAGCGCCGTGATGTCGAAATAAAAAAATATTAAGCATTTTCAAAGTTAATGCTTTTGAGCTGAAATTTTGTACAGAGATTCTAGACCAGATACACTCTTTTTTTATTTCGACATCACGGCGCTGCACTGGCGCGCGGCGGCGTGATGTGCGTGTACTAGGCGCACAGACACACTACAGATAATGGATAATGACCCTCGTAGTGCGGTGACACGTTTTTTATGATTTAAATTTAATAAACTATCGAAATAAAAAAATATTAAGCATTTTCAAAGTTACTGCTTTTGACCTGAAATTTTGTACAGAGGTTCTAGACCAGATACACTCTTCAACCCGTTTGTATTGATATACCCTTTCTGTAACACTCTGTATATATATATATAATATATATATATTGCTATATATTGCAATTATAGTTAATTTTTCAATTTGACAACCGTTTTAGCCCGGTTTATAGAAAACCTGAAAAGATGAAGTTTAAATCCGGTTTGTAGACCCTTAAGTATATTACGTATATTCATGTTCTGAAGGTGGAAGACATTTTTTGGTAGGTCAGTTCGAGGTTTGCTGGTCAGGGGCCAGGGGCCCTCTGAGCTTGAGGGCTAGCTCTCCGATAGCTGTGCCACTGCGCACGTCCCAAAGTGACAGCGAAAAAACTAACGCGTTCCGGCCAGCAGTATTTTATTTTTAGTATTTTTGTCTATGGGATAATTGCTTGCGTTCCAGGTTCTTTAGTCGAGTGGTTACATGTAATATATTTGTTCTAAAGGCCGTGTGGTCGTATCGGAGTTACGAAATAAGTTATCTGTAGTTGAAAATCATTAAAAAAATTAATGGCTGCGATGACGACGCATGCGAAACTGCGAAATGTGATATTCACGTGATGTAATTGTTATCATATTTCAAAACTTTGGAAGAACATGTCATTCGATTCACACATTCATAGGTGCTCCACACCTCCGTCGCGGTGAGCAGATTTTTACATACAAATTCAACTCCGCGCGCGTGAGCGCGGGAGCGCGGGAGTTGAAATTGTATGTAAAAATCTGCTCACCGCGACGGAAGTGTGGAGCACCTATGAATGTGTGTTTTTAAGCAAAAGTAACAGCTATGTATATAATTAATGTACCAATCTAAACTGCATTTAACGTCACTCGATGTAAGGACAATCTTTATTTTATTAAGTTTCGCTTGTCCCCGTTAACAGGAAAGCGTCAATGGGGACAACGGGAATAAATTTTAATTATTTTTATTTAGTTCCGTTGTCCCCATTTACATGAAATCGTCAATGGGGACAACGGGAATAAATTTTAATTTTTTTTATTTAGTTCCGTTGTCCCCATTAACAGGAAATCGTCAATGGGGACAACGGGAATACATTTTAATTATTTTTTCGAGTTCCGTTGTCCCCATTCAATGGGGACACCGTTAATGGGGACAACGGGAATAGACGGTTTTGACGAGTTACACGAACATAAATGTAGGGATCAGCTGATTTTTTTTTTGAAGTGTAAACTTCTTTAGCGGCGTTGCATACTTTTAGTAATGGGTAAAAAATATTAAACTCGCGTCAGGACATCGCGTCAGGACACGTGACCGTCAGGAGAGATTTCCCCCCCCCTCTCTTTCTACGGCGGCGCCAACCGAAGTGAAGTGACACACGGACACAATGGATGGATGGATGGATGGATGGTGATGGAAGTGGAAGTGGAAGTCAAAGTAGAAGTGGAAGTGGAAGTCGAAGTGGAAGTGGATGTCGAAGTGGATGTCGAAGTGGAAGTCGAAGTGGAAGTCGAAGTCGAAGTGGAAGTCGAAGTGGAAGTCGAAGTGGAAGTCGAAGTCGAAGTGGAAGTCGAAGTGGAAGTAGAAGTGGAAGTCGAAGTGGAAGTCGAAGTGGAAGTCAAAGTGGAAGTCGAAGTCGAAGTGGAAGTCGAAGTGGAAGTGGAAGTGGAAGCGGATGGATGGATGGATGGACAGCTGATGGCTCGACCGTCTGTGTAGTAGCCACACTGTTGTGTATTCGTAAAATTCGTGTAGGTATATAAAGTGTTTAAAATATGGAAATTGAACAAAGTATCTATTAATGGAAAAAGTGACGCAGAAATAGTGAAAAAAAATGAGTTATATTAATTAAATTAATAATTGATTTATTTCAACGTTAATATTCAAGTTTTCACTTCTGCCGGCACTCCCGGAGTGCATCCCGTCTTTTTTTTCACGATTTCAGGTTTGGTCCCATAGTAAAAGTTGTTCATAATGATGAGTACAATGACCCCTTAAGAGGAAAACGGTGATTTTAAATTTCACCCTGTATATGAACGCGGTTGATGGCATGTGTGGCATTTCCTATATCTCCCTCTGAAGCGTATCTAGCTTTTGCGTGCGGTTTCATCCGCGTCTAAATCGGAAATCGTTCAGCCATTAAGGAGTGAAAACTTAAACTTAAATTTCGCATTAATAATTACAACGATATTATAAGTAAAAAGGTGAATAATTATGGATTCGTTTTTCCTCTCCCCGAGTGAGAAAAGCCAAACGGTTATTTTTAGGGCATTATGCTTGCTGCATGAAAAGAGCCTCCGTATTCTGCGCTGTCGACAAGAACCTTACCGGCTGATATTTTTATTTTTATTGCTGAATGGGCCTGTTTTTGGCCTCGATCACGGCTGATGGAAAGCGATGAATGAGGTCTATGATGGAACGAGCGTGCCCAGAAAATGCCTAAGGCACTGGAACTCCCACACATCGACGAAACACAGCAGGCTGCTTGACGCGGGACTCCGGTGGGTGGTCGCAAACCAGGCGGGCGTTAGCCCTACCAAGAAGAATTGGCCAGTCAAATAAGTTATTGGGTTTGACTGTCCAGGATGCACCGAGCGCTCGGTTCAGTTGAGTAACTGGCGGAATAAACTGCGCTACACGAGGAAGCTTCTTCATGCATCCCAAAAAAGGTTTTACTGCAGTATAGAAAAAGGGTCACATGTTCCATAGTAAATACTACTAGTCTCAACAAATTAATTTTATTGGTTGGTGAATTAGTATGTTGCTGGAAACCAGCGCTACGGCTCTAACTCATACACAGGTTAACAGCATTATGCTGAGCGATGGCCGTTTTGCGTGGATGTGACGTATATTTTCCTCCCAACTTGTTCTTTTTTGAGTTTTTTCCTTGAAAGAAAAACAAATACGTTTATTTTCGGTAAGCATGACGATGCTTACCGCAAATACCTAAACGTATTTGTTTTTCATTCTTATTTTTCTTTTCTGTCTATATCTTTCGGCAATTTACTTTTTCTTTTCTTAAAAAATCGACGTCGCTTACAATGATAGTGCAAAATAATCTTCCTTTGTCAAAAAAGAGATTTACAAAACATAATAAGTAAGTACTTTGATACAATATTATTTAATTAATATATCTGCCACTGTCATATTGCTGTCTACCAGAGAACATGCAAGGCAGCTTCCATTCTTCTCATCTTCCTAGAAAACGTAACCTTAGCAGTACTTTCCAAGAAGATTTAGGTACTATTAAAAGATGATTATACTTTGAAGTCTCATAAGATGCTTGTTATAATAATGTTAAGCTAATCTTATCTTGCTATTAAGAAATACGTAAATAATAACTAAGCTTATTAATAATTTTCCCTTCACTTAATGCTTATGGCTTCCGGTAAAAGATAAAGGGGTCCGTATTGTTTTTATGAGTTTTATGGAAGAAAATAGGTCAAAACGACACTTAAATGCGACGAACTATCCATCGATTAGGTAAACTTCTGTTGTTGCACTGTAATCGCTTTCTTATTCTTCAGTAGAAACAAAGGTCCTCGTTTTTTTTAAATAAAATGGTTAAGGTTTCAGTTGTCTGTATATGGTACGTGATGGCAGTAAGATAAGCAATAAGGCGTCATATGGGAACAAATATCATACGCTGAGACGGAAAGGAAACATAACAAATGTCCAAATCGATCTCCGGTACCTTTTTATTTAGAATACAAGAAACGTCCGACTGAACTCCACCGAACTCAATTGTAGGGGCCTGTACCGCCTGTACATACGCAAATTTGATTACCAAAGTCGTCAGAACTCCTTCGTCCACCGAAAAAAAAGTTGCAATGGCCGTCCTTCTCAGTTGGCTCTCTAAAGATTATTGAATTTTACCAACATAATCTGGCAAGCGCCAGATGCGGCCTCTCTCTCAAGCGAATGATCGTCCATTCCTCTATTTGCTCTAGTAGGGTGAGCTCGGATAATGGTATATTTATTAAATAGAGAGGCGCATTTATTAGCCACTTCGAACAGTTTTTGTTGTTCCACGTCTTTTATGGGATTATTATGATAATTAATAAAGTTTAATTTATTACGCGGAAGCTATTGTTCCGGAGTGTCGCCGATAAAATAATAGTGATGGTTTTGTGGTTCGAGAATTTTGAATTATCGGCACGAAAACCAAGGCATTTTCTGTTCAATTATTAAAGGAAGATAGGATAAGAATTACGCCTTGAAGAAACCCTTTCAAAGAATGTTGTTCTACAAATTGTCTGGCGCCCCGAAGATATATAGGTACTCGAATTTTTTTAGGTTTCAGAATTTATTAAGGTTGGATCGAAATTCGGCTTGTCGTTTTAGTTATTATACGGCGACGAATAAAGAGATTTTAAAAAGGATTCAAGTTTTATCAATACCATTTTTAGTTTAGGTAGTACGACATACATATTAGACTTTGCAAGATTGAAGACGACTCATTTTTTTCGAGCCTACCGTTTCTACATACAATTTTCATCAAGAGTCACTTGCCAGACTCCTGCTATTGTATTTTTATCGATACATTTGAATCGGAAGGATCGCTTGGACCGCAAGTTTCCGCACATTAGGCACCCAGGCAGACTTCGCGCTCAGCGGACTACATCGAACCTCAAGGAAACCCGAATTCCCAGGAATATTCGTGCTATAATTTTCGCTGTGGTATAATCAACTGTACTTTGCAAAGAGTAGGTATCCTAACGATTTGTGTGGGGTAGGTAGGTACATCTGTCATGACGGATAATGATTTGATTTTGGCTTGTTTCAACTGTTTTTCGAATACATAAAAGACGCTGATGGGAACGAAAGGTATACGTATCTACAGCATGTATCAGAAAGGTGTGGCCATAATTATTATTATGTAAGGGTGTCGTACTGACCACGACCATGGATGGAGTAATGGTACTACGAAGTTGACGCTGTGTGAGCGTGCGTGTTCCATCGCCGCCCGTTCGATGTCCACCACGCACAGTACGGATGGAAAGCAGCACATGAACTATTTTTTACTCCGTTGCTGTATGGCGTTCCGAGGATAAACCACATCACACTAATATTATAAAGGCGAAAATTTACGAGTGTGTGCGTGTGTGTTTATATATTCGTTATTTCGTCACGCTCAAACGGCTAGACCAATTTTGATAAAATTTTGTATGGAGGTAGCGGACACCCTGGATTAACATATAGGCCACTTTTTATCCCAATATTCCCACGGAATCGACATTTACGCGGGTAAAACCGCGGGGCACAGCTAGTAAATAAAATAAACAAACATCGTAATCGCGAAAAAAATATCAGCTGTGCCATACATTTGGGTCGACTAGGTAAAAAAGTTTTTACAACTTTCATCAGAAAGGTCAGAAAAATTAGGTACCTGTA
Source organism: Amphipoea lucens (assembly GCA_947508005.1). Taxonomy (NCBI): domain Eukaryota; kingdom Metazoa; phylum Arthropoda; class Insecta; order Lepidoptera; family Noctuidae; genus Amphipoea; species Amphipoea lucens. The sequence goes on along the minus strand of OX382358.1, from coordinate 14,450,583 downwards.
CCTATAGCGTGTATCAACACGCTGTAGGTCTAGATAATACCTAATTTTTCACTATTTGTGAAGGCGTGAATACAGACTTATTAAAAAATCAAGGCCACTGAACAAAATAATTACGATTCGTCCAACATCACGATCCGGTATAAATGGCTATGTATCTACGTATAGCTAGCTGTGCTTTTCTTCGGAACTCGTAATGGAAGAAAATAAGAATGATTAACAACATAATACCAACACTTATTTTAATGGTTTCGGTACAAAGAAACCAATGATGGATTGGCTACAGTTCTTTGTAGCTCATCCATCATTAGATTCTTTTAGAAATTAATGCTACACGTGGCCGTCATAATATCTCCTGTTAATAATTTAGTGGACAGATTATCCACTATAATTATAACTTACTAGCTGCGACCCGCGGTTTCACCCGCATAAGTCTCGATCTCGTGGGAATATCGGGATAAAAAGTATCCTATGTCCTTTCCCGGGACTCAAATTATCTCTAGGTATACCAAATTTCATCTAAATCGGTCAGACAGAAAGACAGAGTTACTTTCGAATTTATAATATAAGTATGGATTATAAATCGAAAGTAACTCTGTCTGTCTGTCTGTATGTTACCTTTTCACACCTAAACCACTAAACCGATATAGATGAAATTTGGTATAGATATAGGTTGATTCCCGGGAAAGGACATAGGATAGTTTTTATCCCGATATTCCCACGGGATCGAAACTTATGCGGGTGAAACCGCGGGGCGCAGCTAGTCTATACTAATATTATACAGAGGTAAATCTATACTTCTATACTAATATTATAAAGAGGTAAAATTTATTTGTAAGTTTGTATGTAGGGGGTAATTTCTGGAACTACCAGTCGGATTTGAAAAATTCTTCTTGCATTTGATAGCCCAATTCTTGAGGAAGGCTATAGGCTATTTAACATCACGCTATGACCCTTAGGAGGCGAGCAAAAAGAAAAAAAGTCAAAAAGAACGTTAAGTGATACCGCGGGCGGGTGATGCGATCCGACGGGGTGGCTCGGGGGAAACAAGAAGTTTCACGCGAACGAAGTCGCGGGCTGAAGCTAGTTTCATATAAATTGACTCTGTAGGTAAGGTAAGTAAAATAACTGTAGGTACTTGGCGAGGAGCATGTTTTATAGCAGTGTTGTCTCCCCCGATTACAAAACAACGTCGTTCGTTATTGTCGGGCCATATCTTTATAACTTTTCTTCCAACCAATTATTTGATAATGTACTGTCTTACTCTCCTCAGTTTATGGTAAAGAGAAAATAGTATCACGATATTAAGGATAATAGGATTATTGGCATGTCTTCGTGGAAGGTATTTATTGACATGAAGTGATATTTGTGTTTTATTATGGATATACGTAAAAAATGGGCTTATTAGTCGATTCGCACGAATTTTCTCGCCTGAAACGGGGAATCGTCACTATTAAATAATATTATTTTTTCTACAGGAGACTCCCATTAGGAAGTTAATTTATTGTGGGCGAGTCTACAACTCCAGAAATATGTATCAATAGGCAATTGGCATATTTTGAATTTTAAGCAATAAAGTATAGAAAAAGTACACGTTTTATATTATTTAAGTTTTATCACTTCTGTGCGGTAGTGTCCTTTTTTCCCTGCACTGACCTGCTGCACTTTTATTGACTATAAGGTAAACATACTACGCTACTAGAATAGGTAATTATCTCAGTTATGGACGATTGTCGGAAAGGGATAGACTCTAGTCTATCACTTTCCGAATCAGTTTGTATGTCCGTTGCTATGAATAAAAGTCTGGACTTCAGAAAACTTTTAAAACATAATCCAGCACCCTCGAAAGCCAAAAATACATAAAGTAACTACGCCACAAAGTACGAGTACCAACATCTACAAGACACAAACAATTTGCAACAGAAACGTACTCCTCAATAAATTCAAATGTATAAAATAATAAACGTCAGAATGTTCCCAGTCATATTTCAAAGTAAGCTTTAGCAGAACTATCGAGACTATACACAGACAGAACCCGACTACCATATTTACATACGAAATAATGAAATTGTTTCTAACACCTAACATCAAAAGCTGAGCACAATACAATACAAGGAAATACTTTCGCAAACTGATATTCAAAAAAGAAAATCGCGGCGACACCGTGCAAAATCTGGGACGGCTCTTATTGGAAATATTTCCATTCAGACGGAAATAATATTGGACATATGAATAAAATTCTCATACGAATGAGACAAAGACCTTCCGATCTATCATAAAGGGTGCCTCCACAAGCTAAATTAAGCAAGTAATTGAAAAATTCTTGTGTAGATTTACAAGTTTTCCTGAATGCCATGCCATGTTAACGGAACAAAATAAAAGGTATTTTTTCATTAGTTTTTTTATATAATACATTAGTTTTTTTTTTAATACCTACCATTACCTATTTTTAATATTTTTTATAGGAATAGCTTAAGATTAGATTATAATTATCTACCTTTTCTTTTCTGTTTTTTTTTTTTTTTTCAATTCTCTGACTTGTCGTAGTTTTCTTATTGTGCATGCTTGTGTCTATGGCATAAAACAATGGAATTAAGATTAAAACTTTGTTTTTATTGATTGAAATGGTTATTTGAGCAACCTCTGTAAACATGACGAGGAAAATGCATCTAATAAGTAATACCACAGCACACCAAGCTGACTGTGTGAGTTTCAAAATAAGAATTTTCTCCCACAACTGTATAAACTAGAAACATATTTCTCTCTTGCGGTCGTGTTTACAGCTTTCTTGATTCTTTGTAAAAAAGATCACATTTTAAGAATATTTAAGTTGTGTTTTCTTTGACGCGGTGTAAACAGCGGTGAAATTAAAATTTGCCACCGCTTTACTATTCTTCTCCCACGAGATTTCTCTTTGTCGTCACCTATTTGGTTTAAGTTTATTATACTGGGATTTCAAAGTACTAGTGACAAATTACAGCGCTGTGTTGTTACAAGAACGCTTTAGAGAAAATGCATTTCATTTAGACAGTTAAAGGACATTTTGCCGAGTTTATTTAACCGGAACCTTTGTCAAGGAACGAGTTGATTTATTAACAATTATCAAGGTCACTTTGAGAAGCCAGCGAATTGAAAAATAAAAGTGAAATAGAAAATTAAATACACAAAGGGATATGAGTAACATAGGTACATAATAAAGGCCTATAGCGTTTTTATGAACGTATAGTTTGTACGCTGTCGTCTGTGATGAAACAGGGAGAGATGAAATTTTCACCAATGACACAAACGAGATTACCGCCCGTCCGCACCCGTCTATCTGACGTGTTGTATAAGTATTTTTATCAGAATATTGCTTGCTCTATTTACCCGCTGCCAGCAACTAAATAATCCGTACATCCTCCGCAGATGTAATCCTGACATGCAATCTCCGGCGCCATCAATCAGGAGGGGGGGCGAGGACATCGAGGAAGGAGGGGGGGGACCACCGACATCAGAGACACGGCCAGAATTATACGAACACAATTATTCCCAAAACGTTCGCTGATCGAACCGGGATTACATCTTGCACAATTAAAACCATACTTTGCTCGCTGTTATTCGCTCACTCGCCTCCCGGGCACGAACTTCAGCGGTTACCTACCTAACAAGCCTACTACCGCACCATAACAGTTCCCGCCGCAAATAAACGTGCAACGTAAACATTAATTTAAACCAATTTTCTACAACAAATACTGTCAGCACTGTTATTAAATCGTATTTAATCGCAAATCGAACTCATGTTTGATCTGTGCGAGCACCGAACCAATCCACTTAATGATAATATCGCATAGGGGCGGAATTTGGAAGGTTTTTGATGGCCATCTCAGTGGGAGAATGACTAGCATTAATAACGAGTAGGTATTATAGATACGACGATATTTCTGCGCCAACCGACAAGACCTACCTCCGCTCGCCTCGTTACGGGGATTTTGGATGAAATTAATATGGATCGTTAATCAAATACCCTCTAAGCGCTGCACGATGCGGAACGGCTTAGATAATCATATTTTTTCGAGATAACTTTAACGCTTGTTACTCGAGCGTTTAGTATCAAAAGTGAGAAAACATCGAATGTGATAACTTGATAAGTAACCAAAATTTTCACACTATACTCGTACTTACAAATTCGTTTGAGGGACGGCTAGTCACATAATAAGGCCATCTGTCTTCGTCAGCGCGTGGCTACAAGATGCCATAAATCTGTTGTTTACGGGTTTGTATCAGCATAGAGGCGACTTCCCGGCGCGATGTCGTTCCGCTAGCGTATTGCCGCCGCCTCAAAGATGACACTGACGTTATAACACATTTGTCAATGTCTGTACCACAGATTTGAAAATGTTAAGCTTTTATTTCACTTAAAAGCCGTATCATGGTCGACGTTCTATTTTCCTATAACAAATCTATGTACACATTCGCCTCGACTTTGGTAACAAAATATCATGTAAACCGTTCAATCACTAACATGGCGAGCGCTTTTAAAATGTGGCTCGTGAGCTGGAACGTTGGGGTGCAAAATTGGCACGTCAAATAAATTCTTGTCACTCGTAAATACTTTGCATAAATTGGATTCAAGGGAATTCCCGCAACAAAGACGGTAGACGGCTGTTTCAATAAAGAGACGATTGGATCGCTTTTGACGGAAAGGCAGAGCTGCGGTGATCGCGCGGGCACCACAACGCTGTTTCCTCTTTAAACTTTTTTTTTAAAGAAACTGTGAGTAACGATTGTGACCGCAAATCGAGTTGTTATTCCTCCATTCTGCATAAATCGAAAAATAAACTTTGTGAGACGCCAATTCTATTTTATGCTCTTTCTGTTTGCACTTATTTCCTTCTGCCGGTTGTTTCGGTCCAACTAGAAATGAGTTACGTGGTCTATCTATCGATGGTTTATTGTGCCAATATCGAAGGCAATAACATATTTTGTTTCAACCCTGAAAGATTTACAAAAGTCATAACAGTTAATTTGAAAGATAAAAAGATGCAACTTCTGTAATATTTGGGTCACCATCATAAACAAAAATAATAATGAACTTCCATTTCTCATTTCAAAGTCAGTATTTTGCTTATGAAACTTGGTCGTTACAGGTAATTTATAAACTTACTTTATAAAGTTGTTTGATTAATGTCAACCTTTTTAGACTAAGTAGCAGGCGCTTGTGCTATCAATTTATTATGACCTTTCCTTAGATGTTCAAGTGACTTATTATATTGTGAAACATAATCTAAAATTTAAGTAAATAAAGAATCAACGTAAAGAGATGTTACGGTTTTTCATATGAATACACATTGGAAACGGTTTTAAAAGATAAAACTTTAAAAGAATTTAAAAAAATAGAAATCTAGATAAACCCGAGGAAAGTTATGTAGCATTGATAACTTGATAAAACAAGCAGCATCTTTAATGTAGGCACGTAATGATTAGCGACTGTTTAATCATATTTTTTTGACGTTTAAACGTCTCTTAACTTTAAGTAACGTTTATGAAAAAACCCCAATAAGGTCAGACATACAATTAGTCGCTTAATGAAATTAAATAGAGTTCACCAATCATTTAGTCGTTGGCGAGTCTTTTTATACGAATTAGCAGCGTACATCAATCTTAATTGCCTCAAAATTTTTCAGGATCTTAATTTTATTTTTTCCACATCGAAACTGAGAGCTATCAGTCAATTACGCCATACTTTTTTGACGTTCTGTCGATTTTAACTTAGTCCCGTGAACGGCAACTAATATTGATGAATCATGTAACGCGCGGCCTTCACGGCTTTTCCAAATCACACTCAACTTTTCCGATTTATTTTATGCTTTCGAAAATGGACCATAATGGCTCCGACATGTTATTGTGAAACAGAGAAAGACGACCAACCGGTGTGAAACACACAACAGTAATTACGCCTGCAACAGGAATACGTTCTCCAAAGTAATATCTACTGGCACAAATTCTGTTCACGGCTACAAATCAAACGAATAAACAGCCAGAAATTTTCCACCAGACGTAACACATTCGACAGGCGTGATTCAGGCCCAAACTGTGCACAGAATGGACACGCCACTCTGTAATCTGTCCCGGCAAACCGTGCGCTGCATAAATTAGCTGTAGTTAAAAGCTCCCTTTTAATGGGAAGACCAAATGAATGGGCAGCGTTGGCCGACGCCAGCGCTTTTCCCGAATTTCGGCCCAAAATCGTAGGACAGTAATAGTAGATAGAACAAACTGGTTGTGCCAACCGCAAGCATTTAAAATTGCGCTTCGCATCGACGCGTCCGCTGTAATCGACGGTTTGAACTGAATTGAATCTGTTCTGAAGTACCTACGTTTGAACTTTTACGTGAATTGGTGTAATCGAGTGAAACGAAAAGCGCATCCATGAAAACACGTGCCCCACGGTTTGATGTCTGTAAATATCTCAAAAGGTTTTTTTTTATATATTTATCGTTGGGAATTTTTAAACGCTTGTTTTTATTTTGTCATTTTAAGCACGTACATCGACAATCTAATAATGATTGGATGTCACAAAACAGACAGCTATTATACTCCTAACACGTAGTTTAACGCTCAGCAAATTCAACATAATAATGCAATCATTATTATGTTGAATTTGCTGAACGTTAAATAATCGTTAAAATATCTAGTATTCCAGAGAAACCAAAATAAAATTATTCATGAGCACATTTTTAATCTTCATGCCAGAACAAAAAAGTAAAGTCATCACAATCCGGCGGCGTCTGAAATATTTTTATCTCTAACAATAATTGTTTAGACGAGGCATCATAACGACGGCAACTACCGACAGATGGCGCAGTTAGGCGCACGTGCGACGAACTCCATCCCCACCACGTTATTTATGTGCTGGGACTAAACAGACGTCAGTTGCGGTGCAATTGTCAACAGAGATGCACGTATTGTTCGTTGTATTTCGCTTATCTGGATAATTTGCGGTTTATCGTTTACGTTGATTTTTTAAGCAATGTATTTTCTGTTTACCGTTTTATTTTTCCCTTTGTTAGACGAATATAAACTTCATCAATTTTTATCTTTCGGAGTAAATGCAAAATTTAATGTCACGCATTGCAATTTAATTGCGCATCAAAAATGCAATCAAATAGTTTGCTGAACTCCCTCTTAAACATAAGCACGTAACTACTTTAATCTAGTATCCAAACTACATACAATAATCGTTGAAAATTTTACAAACAATAAAAATAGTTATTATCATACATATTTATATTGCCAACGTTAACGTTTATACCCAATGTTAAAATGCGAAACATTTATAACTCTCAAGGCAGCCTTAAACTTTTAAAGCCTTCAAGAAATTCACATGATTTTCATATACATTTTCACAGCAGTCGTTTTCTTAGCACTTATCGTTTGTTCACCTCTAAAAGCACGAATATGCGGTACGCATACTGATTCTACTGAGACACGTAAATCTCTGTGTAATTCCTTTGTAAAATGTTTTCGTAAAATCCCGTATATTTTATCTTCCATATGTTTTTAATAAACATCTTTGAAACACGGGGATGAATCCGGTACAATGGAATGGTTTGTAAAAAATAGTTTTACGGATATCGGAGAGGGATTCTGATTCTAGCAGTGCTATTCTGAAAAAACTCAACGTGAAAACTCAGGTGAAGTGAGCTGTCTATAGCGTCACTCCCTAGCGTCAGAGGGGCAATTCTCGTAATTTTAAGAACGTTCACAGTCTAATCTCAGTCTCAATCTGTCAAAAATACTTCTAATTTCCCTACATTTTGACATTTGTTTGTCGCTGAGATGAGACTGCGACTACATTTTGAACGTTTTAAATTACGAGAATTGGCATCCTGGTGGAATGACAGCTCACTTCACCTAAGTTTTCACAGTGAGATTTTTAGGTACAGAATGGATCGAATGGAATAATAAATTAATGTGATAAAGACGGCTACATTCATTATTGGAAATTAAATGAAAAACAGCTACCATTAATGCAATAGATAGAAAGAAAAATAATGCCAAATAATCAGCATTGCCATTCAACATGGCAATGCTGCCAGCCTTTTGGGCACGTTTCCTGTTGACAGCGATGCGGACGAATTTTTTGATGCGCTTTAATTCCCCTCCTTTTTATATACTTGTACATAATATTATTATTATTTTAAGACTGTTAGTTTTTTAAATTATAATATATAAAAATATATTAAAACGTCAAAAAAAAAATAGATAATGTGACCTCCATTATATATTTGTTAAATAGTATAGAAGATGCTCTCTTTAGTTCAATTTACCAGGAAACCAGCAACAACGTTACAGTACTTAATTTTATTTCGGAATGTTTTATTTTAGTTTATTATAAAATCGAAACCAACACCAACACTTAAAATAACTAAAATATAAGTATTCAAATAACATTTTAAGATACATTTACTTTTAAAACCATTCAATTCATCTCAAAACTTAACTTTCAACGTACGAGTATTACAAAGGTTTCAACTGAAAAAACCGCTTTACGTCACTTAGATACTGTTTGAAACAGTCATTCATCTCCGTATAGGTACTAGCGTGGTATAGCAATCATTATTACTCATTTACGAAAAAGTAATCCCCATTGAGATAGATATAAGGACTATAATAATGCTCAGGTGTATGCTAATGAAGGCCTTGGAATGACGAGCTGAAGCCGCCATTACTGACGACAAACATTCGGTGGAGACGTGCGTTTTTTAGTCGCAGTGATAGAATTTGTTTTTTTTTTTGTGATCTTTGCATGGCGATTTTAAGTGCTAAGAACTACCCTCTGCACTTTAAAGCATGGAAAAGTGATGGTTATTCACTATAGACTATTAACATTTCCTACGTGTGGTATAAACTTTATGAGGTTTCTTGAGAAAATCTGGGGACCTATTCGATACCTACTTCTGTGAGAAAAATAATTTAATCTTCAAGCGGGAGCGCGGTCATTTGTAACGCCAGGCGGTCGGGCGTAATCTATAAGACTTAAGGAATATTTCAGGGATTTAAAACACTAATTATTTAATAATCATATTCACTGTCATTACGTTAGGACATAAAACCAAATTATAAAATCAAATTTTAATTCTAATTTTCTTTAGATTAGTAAGCAATTTGGCATCATAAATTTTCTTATAGGGTACCCCTAACATTCGCGTGCTTGCATCCTTTTGACGCCTGCGCCGCGACTAAAACAAATGCGATCTATGCAGTCCGGAGGGTGCGGGGCGGGGAGGTAAACAGTTTATTTCACAGTCAAACAATGACAGTCTATTAGGGATGGAAAATACGATACATGCGACAAGAAATAACGATATTAAGAACGAAAATGTATCGAATGCGGTCGATTCGACACTGTGCGCCTGCTTCAAGGTTAATAACGTTTACTTATACGTAAAGACATAAGAGATGAAACATGAGGATGCGGAAGATGGAGGACAGGGTGTTGTGGCGCAGCCTGGAAGAGGCCTATGTCCAGCAGTGGACTGCAATAGGCTGAGTTGATTGATACCTAAAGAACTTCCATCTTTCATGAACAACAGTACGGTTTCACCAAAGGGCGTTGTACCACTGACGCCGGTGTCACCCTAATAAAGAACATTTTTAACGCCTGGGAAGAAGCACAAGATGCCATTGGAATCTTTTGCGACCTCTCAAAGGCGTTCGATTGCGTCAACCATGAGACACTTCTGCTGAAACTTGAACACTATGGGATTAGGAATTTAGCTCTTGATTTACTAAAGTCGTATCTAAAAGATAGAAAGCTTAAAGTTCAAGTAAACGGCGTAAACTCATTGGGGCCTGAAATGGCAATGGGCGTTCCTCAAGGTTCGATATTGGGTCCATTCCTCTTTTTAGTTTACATTAATGATTTACCACAATTACTTCAAAATCAACCCAAGATGGTGTTATTTGCAGATGACACATCATTGATCTTTAAGATAGACAGACGGGCACAAAATCTTGACGACGTGAATAACTCTATTCTTCAGGTCCAAGACTGGTTTACGGTAAATAATTTAGTACTAAATGAAAAGAAAACCAAATGCATTAGATTTAAATTACCTAATGTTAGAAGTATCGAATGTGACATCATACTAAATGGAGAAAAACTAGAATTTGTTGATCAAACGGTTTTTCTGGGAATCACGCTAGACGAGAAATTACAATGGGGACCTCACATAACATCTCTTGCGGGGCGGCTAAGCTCGGCTGCTTATGCTGTTAGGAAGATAAGACAGTTAACAGATGTAGAAACCGCGCGTTTAGTCTATTTTAGCTACTTTCACAGCATTATGTCGTACCATCTACCAACCCGCACTGGGCCCGCGTGGTGGATTACGGCCCACTCCCTCTCACAGAGAGGAGGCCTGTGTCCCAGCAGTGGGAACATTATAGGCTGATGATGATGATGATGTCGTACGGCATTTTACTATGGGGTCGAGCTGCTGACATTGAATCCATCTTTATTTTGCAAAAGAGAGCTGTCAGAGCCATTTATAATCTACGTCGCCGCGAATCTCTCAGGGAACTATTTAAAAGGATTAATATTATTTATGAAAACATTATGTATGTAAGAAAAAATCTACATCTTTTTAATAAAACAAGCGATAGACATAACTTTAATACAAGAAATAAAGATAAAATACATCAACCATTTTTCAGATTAGCCAAAGTACATACATCTTTTATGGGGTACTGTGTCAAATGTTACAATAAAATACCTTGTGATATTGCAAATATTTTATTGCAATTAAATGAAAGAAAATTTAAAACTCACATTAAACGTACACTTTGTAAACAAGCATACTATAAATTAGAAGATTATATCCAAGATAAGAACGCTTGGAAACATGCTGGTCCTGCTCCATCGGACAATCTAGAGTCTAGACAAAATCAAACTGGTTGCTAATTTAATTGTAATTTTTTTTTATTCGTTTTTACATTCATTACTCACACCCTGACTTATTACTTGTATTTTTTTTTTTATTAAAATCGTTTTGCTTGTGCCATGTTTGTAAATATGTGAGCACCTATCAGCATCCCAGCATCTATCAGATAATTAATTTATATGTCATGGTTTCATTTTTAATTCTTTTACCTATTGTGGTATAGTAATTTTATTTTAGGTGCATCGTCCTCACATGTTATTATATAATTAATGTACCCATGCAAAATATTGTACATAAAACATTTTAAAAGAGTAACGGTGGAGTTTCTTGCCCATTCTTCTCCATACGAAAACTACCTTTTGGAATGGGCGACTAGAATCAATTCTATTTTATAAGATAATTTTTGACGTTCAAAAGTGCCTTTTATGTGCCTATTTGAAATAAATGCTTTGATTTTGACTTTTACTTTGAACTAAAATTGTACACTACAATCAAGTGATAACTATCCCAAATTCGCTGTTTAATTCTTCAAAACACGACTATATATTACGTAATTCAGTACTGAAGTTAAACAGTTGTTACACCTTCTATTTGAAAAGCCCGGCCCGCCTACACTCAGTGCTATAAATGCAATACATTGCTTCATTTGCATGCCACAAGTCCCGGACGAAGCCAGCAGTACTATTGCGCACGATTCAACCATAACTCAACTCAGTCTTTGTCTTTTATTTTCCTCCAAACATACAACGTTTATAATTATTTTGGCCAAAAATAGAAACAGTTTTGTGAAAAGGAATATTGTCTTTCTAAAAACGAACAGGGTTTTCTTCGTAAACAGTTAAGTTTCAATATACATATTTACATAGGCTACGCTGTCCCACTACTGAGCGAAGGCCTCCCCCAAATCTTTCCAGGCGAGACTACCTAGACGCATACCGCAAGATCGAGACCGATCGATCGAGGTGGCTCTAGAAAAAAATGCCTGGAATATAAAATTATGACTTGTCAATGTTGTAGGTATCTTAAATCAACTGATAATAAATCAGAAACACTTTTAAAGCTCATTGGTCTGGTGATCCCAAACCCTACTGCTGAGCACGTGGTCCTGGGTTCGATTCCCGGGTCGAGCAAAAGTGTTATTGGGTTTTTCCATCTGGAATTTCTGAGTAGCAGCCCGGAGTCTGGATTTGTGCCCGGTTGCTGGCAATAGTCTCGCCCCCTGTTACAGGGGGCTCAAACATAACTGGCGATGTGTAAGTGTACGAGGGATACATCTCTGCATGGGGCTTAAACTTATTAATAGTCTACCCTCAGAAATAAACAAATGTATTACACAGAAAAATATCAAATGTAAACTTAAGCAATATTACTTAAGTATTATGTAGGAATGATTGTTACCATTTAAAGACCTTAAGATGTTAGTAATTGTATAGTTCGATATTGAGATAGACTCATGCATGATAGCACAAGCTTAAACCTTAGTGGTTTTTGGTTGCTATTTAATATGAATAATCCTATATTCTTTTGTATAAATGATAAATAAAAAACATAAAAAAAACTTAGCTGGCGAAATGTGGGTTTACTATAGGTATACTTCTGAATTAACCTAGAGGGATTGCGTGATGTTATAAAGGTGTACTGATTTTAGAATGTCGTTTGACAAAAATGTCTATAATTTCCAAACCAATTTTCGGAGTGAAGCTTATTTATTTTTTATCATCATTTTGCATCTAAGTACCTATAGGCCGACCGCTTAACTGAGACGTTGCCTGAGGTAGCAGCGCGGTGCGGGAGAGGTGTGGTGACATGATGCGAGAGCTGTCGGCCTATAGTTATTATTAGCCCAATATTCTGTTGACCATATTTGGATGAACTGTAAATATAATAAGCTTATGCAAAAACACGATATTTAAAACCACACTGCGTTTAATATGAAAATTGCACACATTTATTTAAATCTGAACTGTTACAAAATATTATTTCGATTACTCTTTATACGACAAATAAATAAAATGAGTCTGTTTATATTATTTATTCATAAAGTACTGAACACAAATTACAAAGCTTACTCATGATAAAATTGAAAACTATTTTGTATTTGTTTGTTAACTACGCTAATAAATTGTTTTGCTGACGATATTAAATTATTAATATGGAAACAAAAGTTTCGAACAATGGTTTAGTGTTAGTGAGTCCAAATCGTATAATTTAATTACAGTTGTATGGACTCATAATTCATATGAGTATCATGCCGTAGTACATTTCCTTTTAGGTATTCAGACCAAATTTAACGCAAGCGAGCAAACAGATTAACAATTGGAGACCTGCTTTTGTTGATATCTACAGGGTGAAATTGAAAACATGCGACAAATCGAAACGGGAGATTGTACTCATCATTATGAGCAAATTTTACTATGAAACCAAACCTGAAATCGCGAAAAAAAATTCAGCTGTTCCCTACATTTTGACGAGTTATGCGAACATAAATGTAGGGAACAGCTAATTCTTTTTTCGCGTTTTCTGGTTTGGTCCCATAGTAAAAGATGTTCATGATGATGAGCGCAATCTCCCATTTCGATTTGTCGCATGTTTTAAATTTCAACCTGTATACTTCTATACTAATATTACATAGAGAATTTGTTAGTTTGTATGAGGATCTTCGGAACTACAGATCAGATTCTGAAAATTCGTTCACTAATGGGAAGCTACAGTATTGCCGAGTGTCATAAGATATATTTTATGGTAAAATGAGTTATACGAACATAAATATAGGGAACAGCTGATTTTTTTTTTTTCACGATTTCAGGTTTGGTCCCCATAGTAAAAGTTGTTCATAATGATGAGTATAATGACCTCTTAAGAGGTTGTTTAATGTTTTTCCAATAACCCTGTATAACGCAAAAGGATGGAAAGTTGTCTGGGTCGCTGTCAACAGATACGGTGAAGAGGAATATAGGTACCTACTCGTAGTATTTATATAACTAGTGACCCGCCCCTACTTCGCACGGTTTTTGCGTCTTGATAAAACAATGAGATTAAATATAACATCATACCTATATTCCCCAAAGGGTTGGGTAGAGGTCTATCTATAGTACTCCAACATTTCGCCAGTTATGTTTATGTTCTATGTACCGGGGCGAGCCTATTGCCATCAATCGGGCACATATCCAGTCTCCGAGCTGCTACTAAGAAAATTAGAAAAACCTAGTAACACGTTGTCCGACCCGGGAATCAAACCCAGGACCTCATGAACAGCAGTAGCGCTTGCGAATACTAGAACAACGAAATTTCTTTATTCATATGTAAGTACTATTAATTTATTATACACATAAACCGAGAACAACCCGGTCTTTCAGACAGAAACGAAAACCGACTTCAATATGTAAAGGTAACACATAGAATTTACCGCGAACAAGCTGGTTTTACTCATAGGCTAGAAAAACTACTTTCTAGTAAACGTATTAACGCAATGACGGATACTTAACGCACATAGGCGTAGTAACAATAAAACTTCTTTGTCCTCCAACCGATTAAACCGACAGCCAGCTAGAAAAAACATTTCTTATAATCTTTTCTGTACCCGTAGGTGTAATCTTCTCTGCCGGTCCCAAATCAGCATAGTAATTTGTACGTACTATCGTAGCAAGCGAGGGTTTCTCATAAAACGTACGAGAGTAATCCTTCCCTACTTTTACGACTTCCGAGAAAAACCAGCAGCTGACATCGTATGTTTTTATTTACAAAATAAGCATCAAAAACTGTATACGCAAGGAACATGGAGGAAAAGAATATGTACACAATATATTCTGCCACCTATGGTGTTTACCACGTCCCTAGGCGCACAAGAAAGGAAAATGTTATTTTATTTTACCTGTTTTCCGCAGTATCTCCTTTATTATTTAAAATTGCGTAAACGAATAGGTACTTACGTGTAGCCACACTACTGGTTGCGGATAGCATTAAAATAATAATATGAAAACATTTTGATTTTGATACCACTACGTAGGGTACGTAACATTTATGTTTTGTCATTCTGGTAGTATGAATGAATTGTTTTAAATTGCATACGTACGAGTATCAGAATCCAAATTTAATATTTTAACAGCTTCTGTGACGTTGCTACAAGAAGACAACACTCAATTTCTAAAAGGTTTCAAATGTATCCTGATGTCAAATCTCATGTGAAATTATATGACAATACTTTTCAAAGTAAGCATAAGCTAAGATGCGATTAATATGTCAAATACATATCAAAGACCAACAACCCAACAATCAAAAACCAACCCTAATTGAGTAACACACTATCAATCACAATTTGAATAATTTTGAAGGATATTGCTAATTCGTGGCTTCATAATAATACGAGTATGTTGGAAAAATTGGTCTGCTCAACAACGTAAATAACGCAATGAATGTTCGTTTGAACTGTCAAAATGAAAGTCATTCCTACTCTTAGTGTGTAATAAAATTACCCCACTGATCACTTGATAAGGCTTGATATCACATCTCTTTCCACACTGCCTGATATCTTTTTTGATATCACATCCTTATCCATAAATAATGAAATAAAAGAAACACAACAAAATTAATAACTTGTTACATAATTGACATTAAACGGCAATGAATAAAATGCTCATGTATGTACATATTTTCTACTTCTAAACGTTCAGAGTGATTATTTCAAACTTTTATTCAACAACATTTACGTTCAAGTACGTTACAAGTACGTTCGAAAATAATTATGTGCATATGTCATGCGATCAACTTGGAACGTTAATATCTCGGAAACGTGACACTTTACGGGGTTTAGTCTTATTATGTTTTTGTTTTCATTGACGTCAGCTATGAGTGGCTGCCTTTTTTTTGCTGATCAATCCTTTTGTTTTTAGCAATGAATATAAAATAATTATTTAAGATATGTTTATTGTATGTAATATTAATTATAATTTTGTTTTAGCTCTGTTTATTGTATACTTGTGCAAGAGGTTTAGATCATGTTGGGCTTGTTCTATGATTGAGCGAATTGATGCACCTGAATAAAACAGACTCGTGTCATCAGCGTACAATGCAAAATCCCATTTTAGGTCTATTTAGTGGATGTTATTTATGTATATTGCGAACAATAATGGGCCAAGGATTGAGCCTCGAAGAACGCCGTAAGTAATCAATTGAGGTTCACTTTGGGTTTCACCGATTTTCACAAATTGACATCTGTTAATAAGATACGACTTAAATATTTTATAAGCAGAACCTGTGACACCAGGGTGATTTAGTTTCAATGGAAGTATTTCGTGACCAAAAGTATCAAATGCTTTTTTTAACTACTGCGACATCATCTGCCTAGCTTTTTCCCAACTATGTTGGGGTCGACTTCCAGTCTAACCGGATGCAGCTGAATACAAGTATTTTACATGGAGCGACTGCTTATCTGATCTTCACTACCCAGTTACTGGGTGATACGCGATGATACCCTATGGTAAGACTGGTTGTCAGTCTTTCGGGCTTCTGACTACCCGTAACGACTGTCAAAGATCCACGAATGACAGCTAGGACCAACGGCTTAACGTGCTTTCCGGGGCACGGAGGGGTCTCGGTATGTAAACATAGTCACCCATCTACAGACCAACCGTGGTAAGCGTAGCTTAACCTGATCAATCGACCAGTGCGGCTGTTATTATTTAGCCACAGGCCGACCATCTGGGACACAAGGCTAAAAAGTTAATGAAAAAAGACTCAATTTGAAAAAAGTGTGTATCTTTAGAAGCGAATATGTTTTATGAGTCTCAATAATTAAAAACAACTGTCCATAATTAGCAGGTCAATAAGTATTAAAGGAAAAGTTAAATAAAAGGTACCCAACAATGCACACAAAGCGATTTCTAAACTGCACTCATTATTCAACAAGAGTACTTTTCAAAGAAATATGGTGAATAACAAATTAACACAAATGCGAACGGTTTTTGGAGAAAGGTTTACAGCACAAACCATGTGACGTACTTAATTTATGCTCAGTAAATTTATTATAGCACAACAGAGCCAACAAAACCGCAGAAAGAGTTATTCCAGCTATAAATAAAAGAAAAACTTCTGTTTATTGTTCCGCGATGCATTTGTTTAACATTAATTTATTTAAATGAGTTATCGTTCAAAACAATTGATCGTTTACTGCTTCCAATATTGATCTGTTCTAGTTTTGGAAACCAACTGTATTTCAACGGGTAACGTATTAATTTCTAAACATTTCTAGCTTCCAAAATTTACTGGGAAATGAACATTTCCTCGTTCCAAACCGAACAACACAATAAATTCAACGTATTCTAAAAGCAATCGCTTTTCAAATAAAGCAAACTTATTCCGACAGCACAAGCTATCTAACGCAAGCTAATATGATAATAGGTATAAACCGTATGATCTAAAGCTTAGAACGCGAAGGCTCTGTTCAGAATGTTGACGTTTAATCTCCTCTCAGAATAACGTGGTAGGGAATGCACACGGCCATTTTTCCTCGGGAAATAAATACGAGCGGTGGAAAGAGCTCACTTTGTACAAATTGCAATAGTATACGTACCTCTTTACCCGAGACTCGCCTCTTCACCAGTGATAAAGAACTCACGACTGCACTCTTGAAATTTTACTTCAAAAAGTTCCAAATTCCGAGATAATTGTGTCTAATTGCATTAGTTGAGGAAGTTTCCTGTGACTCTGCTTGCCATAGTGTGGCCAAAAGTCTGGATCTAAGTAGGAAGCTTCCAAATTTTACGCAACATCTCCGTAGCTCAAATTCTATTAGAAATTCAATGTTTTACCCTTTATTGAAATCGTGAGGTGCATTTTAAATTGTGAATTTTGGGTCAGAGAGCTGATGGACTACCAAATATCTTGATAAATACGTATTTCAACTCCTTTGATCTTTTTGAGCTTCGTCGAAGTATTTTCGAAATTGTTCCCAAAATTGGAAGTTACGATCCTTGTTGAAAGTGAACAAGCTATGTACTACTAGTACTAAATTGAGATTACAAAATGCAAACTAGACGAGGGTTTTCAACACGTTTAGCGGGTAAACTTGGGTTTGAGATTTCTCTTTAGGTACAAATATCTTATTACAAACAAACGAGTTATACTTCAACTCTTGATAACGCAGGCTTAGTTTTAGAAGATATTCTAGAATATTTTATATATTATCTTCCCCTTCATGAGAAGTTCCCTAGAAAATCAAGAATGCTAAAATATACGAAAATGATATTTTTATGTCGCCTCTTGAGGGTACCTAAGTGTCTCGTTTTGAGCTAAAAATGTTGGCCACGATACTCTGGTAGCCAGAAGCGGTAGTCCGAGATCAAGGTCTTAAATTCCAATGATTAAGAGCACTAGAACAGCTTAAAGTTACTCGAGCGTGAATTGTTTGTCATTGCCGGACAAAGGAGCACCATAATCGTGGTTGATAAAATTGTATTGTTAGACATCCATTGTATAATTATGGTTTCTGCCTATTATTGTGTTGACGAATTAGGTATTTATAACTATATTATGTTTCAGGATTTTCCGATTACCATTGGACTGTACTATGAAGCCAATTTAATAAACGGACAGTCAATAATGAGTTTCCTGCTTATAATTCCTGTAAATGTTAAAATAGCTTACACACTTAAATCATTTGTGAATGATTAATGTGATGAAATGTAATATATAACAGGTTAATGCGATACAAATCATCAAAGCTGTTAATCACGGTTGAAAACATACGTACTTATCTAAACAATTTCCTCCTAATTTTGCGAGCACTTTTTTGTAGCAGTATGTCGTACGTTTAAGTGACTAAAAGAGAATATGAAACAAAATGACCAATCATTTTTAATAACAAAAACGTAACTTTCCCCGATAAAGTGGAACCAATTTTAAAACTGTTTAATCAAAGGCAGTCGAGCCCGTTACTTTGGGTCTAATATTTCATCTATGTTTAAAAACTCCTACATTTACCGATGCTGGTTCGGTATTCGATTCAATATTGCCACGGTACCGTCAGGTAATCCTATAAACCAGCACGGAAATACTTGCTTTCAGGAACTTCATAATACTGTTATATTCTTCCGTGCTATCTGCGGATGTAGCGTCCGAAATAGTTATTGATAATACTAAGGATCAAAGGATCGCTATTATTAACTGTTTTTTTTTTTGTAATATAGCAAGTATTTGTTCTGTTATGAACTTTTTTGTTTCGGGTTAGTTTTGAACGTGAGTGGGATTGCTTGATAGTTGATTCCCGGTAGGAATAATGGATTTTCAAACTCGGATAGCTAGTAATATGTTGTACGAGACCTTTTGTTATATCACTCCTGTTTGTCCCCGTATGTTAAAGCAAAGTTATACAAAGTTAGACATACCTAAGTATCTACAGTACCTACATCCACATTTCGCTAGCTAGTTAGTGTTTCTAGTTCTAGTTTCCAAAATATCATATTATTTTGTTTATATACAGGATGTTACAGAAACGGTATATCAATACAAACGGATTGAAGAGTGTATCTGGTCTAGAATCTCTGTACAAAATTTCAGCTTAAAAGCATTAACTTTGAAAATGCTTTATATTTTTTTATTTCGACATCACGGGGCTGCACTTGCGCGCGGCGGCGTGATATGCATGTACTAGGCGCACAGACACACTATAACAGATAATCGATAATGACCTTCGTAGTGCGGTGGCACGTTTGTTATAATTTCAATTTAATAAATTATCGAAATAAAAAAATATTAAGCATTTTCAAAGTTACTGCTTTTGAGCTGAAATTTTGTACAGAGATTCTAGACCAGTTACACTCTTCAACCCGTTTGTATTGATATACCCTTTCCGTAACACCCTGTATAACGTCTCGGAATTAATACACACTACCAAGCGCCCCTAATTAGAATATTATGTTACAATCATAATACATACTTACTCTGAATGTGTATTAAACATGGTCTATTTATTAAATTTGTTGTACCGATCGTGGGAGAAAATTGTGGTCCCATTACAAATCTACGCAAGCACACAGTCGCACACATTTATGGGTCTAGCGTAATAGGTATTTAGATTTATTTTGATTGTACATCAGAAATTTGACTGTTATTTTCGTAGTTTTAATAATTTTTGATATAAAAAATACCTGTATTAAAAATGACAGAAATGAATGAATGATTCAGTAAACGATTCTGAACAAACTTCTTTCAAAATATGCACCAATTCAGTTACACATAGTATAAGTAAATTTTTTGCGTATTCGTTCGCGTAAATTTCGAATATAAACTAACCCCCTTATTCATAATCCTATTTTATCTCTATTTTAGCTAAAATAGGTTTATAGAACGTTTGTCTTTATCTGTCACGTTGTCATTTCTGTGTGTAAGAAAGAGACAAACCCCAGTTTAACTAAAATAGGTTTGATAAGTTTTATGAATAAGGGGGTAAATATTTATATGCCCTTATTACATGGGACTTAAAAATATAGGTAGGTAACTGGCGAAATATGGATGTACTATAGGTAAACGTCTGCGTCTAGACCTTTGGGGAATACAGGCGTGAAGTTATGTTTTAATTTTCAGAATATACTTATATTTTCATAATGGGGCTTGTGGCTAAGTACCTAATAACAGCCGCACGGGTCGATCGATCAGGTTAAGCTACGCTTGTCGCGGTTGGTCCGTGGATGGGTGACCGCCTTTACATACCAAGACCACTCCGTGCCTCGGAAAGTACGTTAAGCTGTTGGTCCCGGCTGTTATTCGTGGTTCTTTGACAGTCGTTACGGTTGACGACCCGACTACCTACTACTTCTGACTAGAAGCCCGAAAGTCTGACAACCAGTCTTACCAAGGGGTATCGTATTACCCAATAACTGGGTTGTGGAGGTCAGGGCAGTCGCTCCATGTAAAATACTTGTATTCAACTGCATCCGGTTAGAGTGGAAGCCGACCCCAACATAGTTGGGAAAACGCTAGGCAGATGACTTATATTTTTACCCGACTGCGCCAGAAGGAGGGTTATGTTTTTCGAGAGTATGTATGTATGTATAATTGTTTGGCACGCTCTGTGGCCTGAACGGCTCGATGGATTTTAGCTTAAGAGGTGTCGTTAGATTTGTATTGACTGTGAGAGTGACACTGGGTATATCAAAATAAAAAAAAAAAAACAAAATAGCGGATTTTTGGCGCCATATTATGCCTTCAAAAATTTTTTTTTTCTAAAACCTATCGAGTGGGGTGTCAAAATAAAGGGTTTTAAAAGGTGATTACAAAAATATAACCAACTTATATGGTTAAAAGTAATTCAAAGTGACAAATCGTAAAAAATACGTATCAAGAACTAAATCGTCTACGAAATATTTCACATTTGTAAACTAAAAAGCTGGAAATAAAAAAAGTAATTAAAAAAATTAAAAGTTGGAAGCACGCGGGACCCATTTGAGTTTGAAACTATAATAATGGTATGGGCCCCGCGTTCTTCCAACTTTTATTTATTTTAAAATGGGCTTGTTTTTAGCTTTTCAGTTAGTTTTAGTATAAGGTTGCAGTCGGGTTTTTTTAATTTTTTTAATTACTTTTTTTTTTCGTAATAGTATGATCAAATCAAACGCTAAAATCAGGTTAACAGGTAAGGTAACAGTTCCCTATAGCTAAAAAACCCATTCAAAATTCAGCGTTTCAAAACTTTTAATATTCATATTGATTTGAGAACATCGTCTTGCACAAAATGAAAGCTTCCACTGAAAGTAATAACTCCTTAGATTGTTTGCGATCTCACTCTACATCTGCGCGATTTCAATTTTGAAATCTAGTGCATTTCGAACTTGTGCATCTACTTTAACTAATTAGTTATTTTAGCAGTTATCCATTTTGTATTTTTTTCCAAAACGCTTGTGGGATACTATTTTAATTTATTATGTCAATGAAAAACATCAAATTCATAGCTATGAAACTTTTACTTTTTTTCTAAAGGCAGTATTACTATTTTATTTATTTATGCATACAGTCATAATACAGATTCATGTTTGTTATGTACAGGCGCCAGCACATCAAGCTACCCGAAACTGTTAAATTTTCCTAATCAACTTTGCTTAACCCACTTATTACTATCGTCCTTTTAAAAGGACGGCGCATATTAAGCAGAAAAGTTGAAAATCTAATAAAGAATTAGACACATTGTAATAGCTTGATGTGCGGCGTCTGTATTTACCATTAAACCAGACATGATTTACAACCATTGGCTAATTAACAATACTGCTACTACTTAAATAAACGAGTATGACATCTATGTTATTTATAGCCTACAAATTTATTTTTAAGCAATATAGTTGTTATAATGTTAATATTTTTGGTGTCAATAAATAAATTGTAAAATTATTATATTTATATCTATAGGTACATATTATAAATTAAACTCGCTTTTAGTGTCTGTCTGTGTGACCTCGTTGTTCTACTACGCAACGGATTTTGGTGCGGTTTTCTCCATCATTTAGGGAATTGGTTCCAGAAGATGTATGTGTATAATAACGTATGGGGTCGGGGGACCCTAGGCAGGAACGAAGTTCGGGTGCGAAAATTTGAAATGACCAAAAGTTCATTTTTCGTAGCCGCCATCTTGGATTTTTATTTTGACATCACTGTTGGCTTCAGCACCCTCAAAAACCATGAAAAACCACACCCATGACAAAAAATTTGAATTTTTTTGTAGCCGCCATCTTCTATTTTCATTTAAATCTCACTATTGGCTTCAGCACCCTCGAAAACCATGAGACTATCTCTCTCTTTCGCAATAAAAAAGTCGCATAGAGGGAGCATAACGCATTTTCTCCTGGTTTACTCCTACCGCAAGCTCCGTTAAAGAACTTTGTTATATAAAGAAATCTCAATGTTTTGTCAAGCCGTAAAAACTGTGAGAAGCAGGGGCAGGCCGTTATACATAAATATCTACATCTACGTATGTATGTAATCATAAATTTCAGAAATCACTACACATAATTTGATTAACTTGATGATTTGGCTGGCGTCTGTAGATATGGGTTCTATAATTTCGCGCATTAAACTTACATTATAAAGAAATATTGATGTCATGATGATCAAGTCGTGAAAACCGTGCGAAGCAGTGGGTCTAAAACGGTTTCAAAAAAACAATATCGGGTTGAAGACTTCTTAATAAAAGGTTATATGAATTGTATATGCTGTGGATAACGGTGTGAGTTTCACATTTATATTATATCCTTGTTTATATTATTTGCGCAGATATAATGTGTTGCTGTTTGTTTGTCCCAAATAAATAAATAAATAAATAACCTTTTACTTTAAAACCACAAAGCAGCCTTAACTATAAGACAAGGCAAAAAGTTCAACACAAAACGCCACGAGCTCTAAAGGAAATTACATACTTGTTCCTTTACACTACATCCGTTATGGGAAGGAAATGGACGCAAATGTGTCTTTGTCCCTCTGAATGTATGGTGTCAGACCTTAAATGTTCAATGGTGAGTATATATTAGTGGCTTTGATTTTTATTCTCTCCCCGCGTTTGCATTCATAAACAAGTTGTGATACTTGTTTTGAACAAGTTTTTTTATATGAAAAAATTTTGATGTTGTGTATAAAACATGTATTGACGTTGCTTCAAACATGTAGGTAGGTTAACTATTTTGTTTACCTTTTTTGACAAGTTTCATATAAAACTAATATTTACAACTTATTTTAGGTGTTAACGATAAACGGGAGTAGTAGACACCGAGGTGTATAAGTTATTTTTATAAAAAATTGTTAAAAACATATTGTGTATAAAACTTCTTGTATCATAGTATACATGTATTGTTGTTGTTTCAAACATGTATATTAAGTATTTGTTCACCTTTTTTGACAAGTTCTGTATACATACAACAACGTATTTTAGGTGTTAACGATAAACGGGAGCAGTTGACACAACAAATAGAATTAAATACATGTTTTATACCTTGGTGTAATCATGAGCTCGGTTAGGTAAGTAACCAGGCTAGTGGCCCAGGTGGCATAAAGTGGTTATTTTGGTCTCTTTTCATAGCTATCCTTAAACAAAAATCTGTTTAATAAACCTTTTATCAAATCAGTGCTCTGAGTGGAATACCTCCAAAAAACGCGTTTCATCCTATTCTCATTATGGAACAATCAGTCAAAGATAAGGGAGGGAAGGGAGTTAAAATTAAATCATCGCCATTATAAAGTAATATATTTTCATTCGCGTTTATAAAAATGAGGATTTAATAGTGCCCTTCTAAACTACCGTTTCATTGAACCTAACTTAGGTACATTATGAGTAAGAGTAAGAAAAGAAAAGGCACTAAGTACGTAAGTTGTGGTAGTTTTCGTAAAGCAATAATTTAACTTGAGATTTAAGCCCCTGACGATGAACGCTGCACACATTACCTACATAAATAGTTGACTAAGTTTTCTAACTATCAAACTGCCGTTAAAATCCATGTCAAAGTGGTTTATGATGCATATTAACACACTGATTTAAGTGCTATGAAAATTTAATAGAGTTCCGCGAAGCTGACTTTCAGCTATGTATGAAACTAGAAACTAGTAATACGTGGTTTAGGGTCCCGTGGCTCGGATGAACCGTACCGTCACTGTTTTGATCACATGTCATTAAGTTTTCGGTTATTTGAGTTTCGTTGATGGGCGAGACCAACCGTTAAATATTTGGTTGATTTTTCGTTAAATATTTCTATCTACACTGATATTATAAAGTGGTCAAATTGTTTGTTTGTTTGTGAGAAGTAATCTCTGGAAGTCCTGAGCCGATTACAAAAATTCTTTCACTGCTAGAAAGCTACACGATTTTCGAGTGCCATAGAATAGCAAATATTATAATAAAACGATCATAACTCAGCAAAGTGACATGTAGTAGCTCAACTGTGGCTAATGAGACAATTGAATTTCTATTGTTATAAATCAAATTTTGATTTTTCAACAGAAGGCTCCCCTTCTGTTGAAAAATCAAAATTTGATTTTGGCACTGAATACAATCTGTTTTATGAGTCACGCAAAACAAACCTTTTTCTGCATCGAGGGCAGACACAATTGGGAATCAAAAGCGTAAACATAATGACTCAAACCATACGTCTATAATAAATTCGAGCGCACAAAGCCCCGAGAATGGAAATAGATAGCAGCAGGCGTCACGCTTAGTATGAACTATTGCTCGCGGCCTCGATCCGCTGATAGTTCACTCCCATTCATAGTTCACATTCATTACATTCACCACAGAAGTGTACTTACATGGAATGAGTAGGTCTTACCCCCGAACTCGGTAATGCATGGTTAATGGAACATTAAGTATCTTTAGGAAAACCGAAAACTTACTGGCATGTTATAAGTGCCGCTTTCAAACTCAAATAATATGAGCAAATTGCTACAATTAAACTAAGATTCCTTTTTCGTCTCTTGTCTAGACAAAAATCTAGCGGGGTAATTGCATAACACACTATCAGTAGCAATGGGTTTCATTCTCACAGTTCAACAACATTCATTGCGTTATTTACGTTGTTGAGCAGACAAATTTTTCGAACATATGAAGCAATGGATTAGCAATATCCTTCAAAATGATTCAGATTGTGATTAATAGTGTGTTACGCAATTAGGGTGCAGGCTGATTTGAACATTGTGACTCAAGTTTAAGACGTCAGAAAATCCATAGGTACTAATATAGTAGGTAATATTAATAATATTATAAATTCGAAAGTAACTCTTCTGTATGTTACCCTTTCACGCCTAAATCCCTGAACGGATTTCGATAAAACTTGGTAAGGAGAGATGGCATCCTAGGAAAGAACATAGGCTACTTTTTGACCCGGCAGCACGTTTCCTTGGGACAATTTCCGACATCCACGCGGGCCAATCAGGATGGCTGGTAGCAGCTGGATGAGAGTTGCCGAAAATCAAGTTGAATGGCGTGCAATAGGAGAGGCCTATGTCCAGCAGTGGATTACTATAGGCTGATGATGATGATGATGACGCGGACGAAATCGCGGACAGGAGCTAGCGTAAAGCAATTGTTTTTTTCCATTTTAAAGTTTATTTCAAGTAGGTAGTTATGTAGAAGGATGTACTGATCACATTTAACTAATGGTTTATTCAAATGTAAATTGTCTGTACCTATAAAAGCAAATCGTGATAGCTATGAAGATATCCAAGGCATAAAACAGTAAATTATACATCCTAAAACGAATAAAAAGGGATAAGAATAAAGCCAGGACAACACAAGAGACCAACAAAATGAAGAAAACCCAACAAAAAAATTATGCCATTAAAATATCACAAAAACTTTTATAAAATCTTCTAACAAATGGTTTCCATTACAAGTCTAATATCGTGGCCGCTTTCTTTCATTTCTCATAACCTTATTCTTGTTACCAACTAAAGAATCCCTGAATTTCTGGGTTATAAGACCCGGTGACCCGTTTCATAGCTCGTTAGCCAACTGGACTGATTAATGAAGTATTTAGCTAGATGTATTCACTACTAAAACCCTACTTTATCAATATTATAAACACGAAAGTTTGTGAGGATGGATGTCTGTTACTCTTTCACGCAAAGACTACTGAACAGATTTGGATAAATATTGGCACACAGATAGTATAACAAACAATACTTTTTATCCTCATGTTCCCACGGGATCGAAACTTATGCAGGTGAAACTGCGGAGCGCTGTTATTATACTCTCGCGGCTTGAGGTTTTCCACAGCCGCAGCAGCAGCGACAACACAGCACCCCGACCCAAGAAGATGAGATGGCGCAACAGTTGCGCCCCACACTAAAGACCTACCCACCTTCCATGGAAATAAAGACATGCCGTCCAGTCTCTTGCCATCGTCGCGTCCAAGCCATTGGGTTCTAATACAGCTCGAACGCCGACGGTGACAAGAGCTCGTCTGATGATGTCATTAATGTTTACGTGTCAGTCTAAGCGGCTTGCACTTCGGCTGCAAGATAGGCTGTGGTGTCCGAGGCTGTTGACAATTTCGATGAGGAGAGCAATAAAAAGCTCCTAGTTGCAGAGAAGCAGTGAGGCCGAAAGTAGAGTCGTCGAACAAAGTGCTTATGTTCGAGGACGGTAGTGCATAAAGCCAAAAGAAAATTTCTAGACGTTAAGAAGTATTTTCCTGCAACAACTACAGTAACGTCAAGAACTTTTGCTCCACGTTAAAGAAGATAGGTCCAATTAAAGTCTAAATGCCTACAATGGGAATAAAAACTGCCACTTGCTCACTTCAGAGGTCGATGCGCTACAACGTCCAAGAATTTGACAGCTAGCTATCCATATTTTTTTCAACTAGTGATTTTCTTTTACGCATAATTAATTAATATGCCCCGTTGCGCAGACGTTGACTGCAAAAATACGAGACCCATGTATTTGCTAAAAATGTTAACAGACAAAAACTGTGGAAGAAAGCTCTCCTCCTCTAAAAAAAATTGAAACCCAATATTTTGTCGAGACTGTGCTATTTTTTTTTAAACCTAAAGACTTATGGCAGAAATTCGTATACAAGAGAGATTTATATTGAGTTTTATAACACTCCAACCTAATTTGACATACTTTACATTAAGCGGATAAAAGGAAAAATATTACCTGAACTTTTTAAATGTTTTCTGACCCAAATTCAATAATACATTTACTTACTATAGCATTGAAATGTAGTATTGAATTGAAATACACATACATACAGAACTATAACACACTTGTAAAGTAAATGGAGAACCATTCAACTCCAGTCGACCTTTTTAATTTAGTGTTCAAGTAATAAAGTGAAGTGAAGTTGCTAGTGCTTAGGAAAAAAGAAAAGCAACTAGGAAACAACTGACTCATTTTATATTTTCCTGGGTAAGTTAAAAAAATCGAAAAGTTTAAAAAGGTACCTCGTAGTTATTTGGCAAGCGAAAGCTAATTAAGTTTATATACACTTTAGAGTGAAAACAGTAATAATAACTTAATTAAATTTAATGAATTCGTGGGAACCCAACTCTCGGACTCCATAAACCTTAGAGCCCTCTTCGCATCCGAAACCTATAAGTATTTGAGTATATCGGAAGCGTTGGGCATCAATGTTACTGACATAAAGCAATCGTTAAATAAAGTAGCGCTTCTTTGGCCGCCTGAAGAAAGTATTTTTAGCATATATCGAGCATGCCACTGGCCTAGGGAAACAATCAGACACAATATCTCAAGGTGTTCTTGTCTAGCTAACGAAGAGTACTTGCATAGACACAATCTTGTAGCCAGGATTAACCATCAGCAACTTGCTCTGAAATACAGCCTTGTGGAATCGGAAGTGCCGTACTAAAGGTATGTGCCCGACCCAGTTCTCAAAAATGGAAAAATCCTGGGATCGATCCATCATCACTGACAGGACTATAGTTGCCAATAAGCCTGATATAGTGGTGGTGGATAGAGAAAAGCGGCGCGCAATGATTGTTGAAATAACGGTCCCGCATGACAGGAACCTCGTGAAAGCCGAGAAAGATAAACAAATCAAGTATCTTGACTTGGCTCGCGAGGTTGTCGATATGCGGGATTTGGATTCAGCGTTCATTGCGCCGATAGTCGTGACAGCCAATGGCTTTATAGACAAAAGTCTCAATCAACACCTAAGGAGGCTCTCGTTAGGCAGCTGGATTCAGAATGTCTAGACCCCTGACCGCCCCCTGACCGCTGGTACCTTGGAACTTGGACCAAGGTCCAAGTTAAATTCCAAATTCAAGGAACAAGTTCCTGATACTGGTGGGCTACTATTTTTTTGTTTTTATTCATAAAAATATTTAAAAATGTAATTTAACAAAAGTAAATCGTCAGCAAACTTGACATTCAAACAATGAGCAAAGAAGAAATTTAATGCAGACTGAATGAAGATGAGAAATTATTTGCTACGACGTAGGTGAATTCACGTCTACGGAAGCTACGCTCTCGTAGCAGATGTCTACGCACTGCCACAAGATATACTTACACGAGACGGTTGTCGGAATTTGTGACATGAAACTCCAACGTTATTATTAAATATTTTTACGGAAGATATTTTTTTTTCCATAATATTTTTAGGCTGAAACAGGTTTTTCGACGCCTATCCGAGGGTGTCGTAAAAAGCGAATGAGGGGTAAAGTAGAGAGAGATGAGATCAAACCTCAAACTCCTGTCTCCCAAGTGTGGTGGCTATAGCCATCTCCTTTAACCATTCATAGCAGCTGATCATTGTCGACCATGGTCAGCAGGTGATCTTCATGATACACTCACAATTATTGTAGCCGATAAAATAAAGTTTTTTTTAAATCCTTTACCTTTTCAACAAAACTTTGATAACTATATCACGTTTCACGCACATACACCTCCAATTTCAATTAAAATCAAGTTGCTAAAGTAACAAACGATCTGTTACCGCAACCAGCGCCAACGTAATCGAGAATACCGCCCGCTGGGGTATAATATTAGGTCCTTACATATGAAATTGGCGTTTTTCGTACTGGCCACTTTAATCACGAATTTCTCCTCTTTGGTAAGGAATTCCAAATTCAAATTTGTACAGCTATTTACTCATGTATTTGTGCTTCGATGACCGTCATTCATTTGTTTTTTTTCTTCTGTTTTTTCTGTTTGCGTCACTCATTTTACAAAATGGAAAATTTAAAATATCGCATTATTTACGAGTACGAGTTCCGCCGTGGCACTAGTGCTGCGGAAACGACTCGAAGGGTGAATGATGTGTATGGCGGTCATGTTGCAAAAGAAAACACAGTTCGTTTTTGGTTCCAACGTTTTCGTTCTGGAAATTTCGACCTGCAGAACAAGCCCCGTGGACGGCCTGAGACCCAAGTTGATAATGGAGAATTGAAGGCTATTGTGGAAGCGGACCCATCGCAAACCACGTCCGAGTTAGCTGCAGGCTTCGATGTTAGTGATAAAACTGTTTTAATTCACTTGAAGCAAATTGGGAAGATTAAAAAGCTTGAAAGGTGGGTACCTCACGAATTGACTGAAGCAAACCGGCAAACGCGCGTCGACTGCTGCGTTACATTACTTGAATTGGAATGTCTTAGACATCCTCCGTACTCCCCGGACCTTGCTCCAACAGATTACCATTTTTTTCGCAATTTGGATAACTTTTTGCAAGGGAAAAAATTCAACTCCGATGGGGCAGTCCAAATCGCCTTCAAAGATTTTATTGATTCCCGTCCGACTGGTTTTTTTTAGTAAAGGGATCAATGAACTGCCTATAAGATGGCAAAAGTGCATTGAAAACAATGGTTCATACTTTGATTAATTAAATATATTATATTAAAAAATATTCGACTTTTTGTTCCTTCCATACAAAACGCCAATTTCATATGTAAGGACCTAATAATTATCATGTGAACGCGTGGCCCGCTGGGAGTGATCCCTGCCACGGATTAGTGCTGGGATAGCCCGGGAACGTATCCCGGGAAGCGATAGGACCTCGCGCCCCGGAAATTCATGACACCCAGGGGTGGACCATTCTTTTTGTCACGTTATATTGCTTTTGCTAACTCTCTGGTTATATGAGGGTGTGTAAATGCTACATTTTTCTTTCTGTGTAAATAATGGTATCTTGCGAGCTAGCCTGATATTTTATTCGGAAAATAAAACTGGTACTTCTAGGAATGTTCCCGCTTGAAGTTTTGCATCTGGTATGTTAATATTATAACATTTGGAGGGGAAGTGAGCATAATATAAACACTAGGAGTTACTTTTAACCTCATTTTCTTTATAACTGTTTATAACTGCATGGTTTATTCACTTAATGCATGACTGCAACTTTATTTCATATTGTTCAGTGAGCAGTAGAGTTTTTAATTTGCAAGTTTCACTGATTTAATTTATTAATTAACACTGTGTAATAGAACCTATTGACGGGGCTTGTTGCTCAGTCATAACAGCCGCACGGGTTAATCGGTCAGGTTAAGCTACGGTTGCCGGGGTTGGTCCGTGGATGGGTTACATACCAAGACCCTTCCACGCCTCGGAAAGCACGTAAAGCCCGACTATCTTCTGCATGTGGATCTTTCACAGTCGAGCCTTTTCCCACTATGTTGGGGTCGGCTTCCAGTCTTACCAGATGCAGCTGAATACCAGTATTTTATATGGAGCGACTAGCTGCGCCCCGCGGTTTTACCCGCGTAAATGTCGATCCCGTGGGAATATCGGGATAAAAAGTAGCGTATGTCCTTTCCCGGGACTATAACTATATACCAAGTTTCATCTAAATCGGTTCAGCGGTTTGAGCGTGAAGAAGTAACAAACATATAAACACACACACACACTCACAAACTTTCGCCTTTATAATATTAGTGTGATAGTGTGATATAGTATATATAGTATAGTATAGTATAATATGATTGCCTATATGACCTTCACAACCCAGTTACTGAGTAACACGATAACCGCCGGCAAGACTAGTTGTCAGACTCAAAAAATCCAGAAATCTTAAGATATAAATTTATTTCTGTGTACAAAACGGGGTCTTCCCACTAGCTTCCCACGCAGTTGTATCAAAAGTCCGTAATCGGTTAAACTTGTTATTATTTTAAGACCACCACTTTTGTTTGGAGCCGCTTCCTATGAATTTACTTGAACAAGTTATTAAGTCTTGGCATTAATGCGTACAGTAACAAGGGGAACAAAGAAAACAATGGGATCGCCAAATAAAAGACAACAAAATAATATTAAGTCTAGCTTTTGCTTCGTTATTGTCTGACAAATCAGAATGACTGTCGAAATGTAAGTACTTTTTGCTTAGTTATTATGAATTGGGTATTGTTTTTCCATGTGTATTGTCTGATATTAGATCTAAGGTCCGGCCGCGCTAAATTTGCCAAAGATGTAAACAACAATGGCCGCTTGAAATTAAATAAAATCGATATACAAGAACATTTATTTTAAGTTATTTGTTTCCGTCTAAATCTCCGAGCTAACTAGACGAATACAAACATTACTTACAATTTAACTTCACACTGCAATAACCAATTAATTAATCAATTAAGGAGAAAGGAAAGGTTTATGTAAAAACTGTGTATTTATGTTTTAATTTTCTTATACTATTTGAAATAAAAATAAAAACACCTTTCAGGCAAAAATAAACAGAAGCGGTTTTCAATTTTTTGTTTAAATATACTTAAATCTTTTTAGATAAAATTATTTTTCTTTTTACGTAATTTTTCCAAAAAATGCCCTACTGAGATGTCGCCAGTTACGAGTTCCATCTGAATTTTTTGTATCAAAATATCGTTTTAAATATTTTTAGTTTTACGTTTACCCGATGATTACGATGTAAGATTTTAACTAATTATTTAAATTATTCCTGGAACGGTTTATTTTAAATAGCGCTTAAAAAAATATTTAAAAATAGCTGTTTATAAAACTAAAACTATGCGATTTTTGAGAAGTCAACTTTACTTTATTCTTAACTTGAAGCTGGACGGTTTGAAACTTCAACGACTTTTTAACTTTATGCATGACTTTCAAAGGTAATGAATTTTTTAGCGTAGCATTACTTTTGTTTCAACTTTGCCTCACACTAGGATTATTCTACTTCTTAGTTGTTTTTCAAGTTGCTATAAATCTAATATAATCGTTTATTTGCCAGAATATGGTACATTATTATAGTCTTAACCGGTCAAGCGGCGCGGTTCGCCGATCGGCGACGAAACAATAGAAAATCAATTGTGTCTCATTAGCGGAGCTTGACAGATTAAGGTTAGTCAATGGTATCATACAGCAATAGTTACAACAACTAAAAGCTCAATACCAGGAAAAATGAATAAAAAATAACGCATATAACATTAGTTTTTTTTATTGTTAATAATTATGTATTTAAACGATTTCAGTTTTCGGCCGATAATGCAAATCAGGTCGCATTTCATTTTCAGCCGAATATTAATTAATTTTCAGTCAGACTATAATAGTTTAACAAAATACTAAAATTGTTCCATAAAAAAAAACCGGACCCATGACAGCACAATAGCCAAAGTACTTAGGCACTGCACTTAACTAAACCGTTACATTAGTCTTTAGTATGAACTCTAGTTTATTGTCCTTCCCCTGTTAGTTGACGATGCATATTACTTGACTTGTTAGCACTGTGGAGGCAATAACGATTAACTTGAAGACCGCACTAGATCATAAGTCGTGATATATTGCAAGTGAGTCGAATGCCCACCACGATTAATAACGGTATTCCATTACGACATGCATGGTTGGTGTGTTTAATGCTTTAATGTAAGTATGTCGTAAACATCAAACTTATTTAAAAAGTATTTTGCTATAATTTCTTGAGTAATTTATTTTTTTACTCAAGTAATAGTATCAGCATCGTCATGCAATGTGGCAATGTTGCCAGCCATGATGAATTTTTGAATTCTTCACCCTTGTTTTGTTTCATTCACATATATTTTTTTTTAAGTCCGTTAGCTTATATATTATGTAAATATGATCTTTTTTATTAACTTTTGCCCCAGCTTCGGCCGCATTAGTGTCGTTTGGGAGCGTACTAACGGGATTAAAAGTACAGGTTATAAACTATCTGTGTGAAAAATTCCATCCAAGCCCATTACGGATTAAGCCATTACGCCCATTACGCAGAACATACATTCAGACAAACATACCAACGGACAAATTCTAAAAACTATAATATTTTCGGCTGCAGACTCGTCCTCACACCTCGTAGCAATTACTTTTTAACACGCTTTTATTGAGTTTACTTGTCCCTAACTTTATGTTCGTTGGTTAACTAATGAGAAAATCTAAGAAATCAATTTTAAGCTACTTC
The DNA here is from genome assembly GCA_947508005.1 of Amphipoea lucens. Classification (NCBI taxonomy): domain Eukaryota; kingdom Metazoa; phylum Arthropoda; class Insecta; order Lepidoptera; family Noctuidae; genus Amphipoea; species Amphipoea lucens. The sequence goes on along the minus strand of OX382358.1, from coordinate 14,416,835 downwards.
TAAGTGTCGTATTGAATTGAAAGTTTGTATGTCTACGTAGTTTGGAAGACAAAACTATAATTTGGCGTTTTGGAGCTGATCTGATGATGGAGCCAGGAGTTGGATAGTGGAACTCTTCAGTGACTACTAGTAAACCCCTCGAGTTTGAGGTCATATGATTCGTTTTGACGAGTCCGATATATTGCACTTGTAAACCCCTCGAGTTTGCTAATCGTCACAACTTCGTTGACTTTATACTTATTAACTTAATGAAAAATATACTAGACGCAAAAGTTAAAAATAAAAATATGAAGTTTAAAAAAAACCTTGTAACACTCTTGTAGGTATAACGCACCAATAATGATAAAATAATTAACGCTATAAATTATTAAAAGCGCTCCACGCTTTTTGAATTCAATTTAATTATTTTATAATTTTTAGTGCGTGATAAAAGCGTGTTTTTTTAGTTTTTTTGTAAACTACATAGGTACTTTTATTTAAAAAAATGTTTAATATACAGTTTTGACTTCATTACTATTTTATTGTGTTATATGTATAGACATAATTAGATAGAATATATTTGTTATTTATGTTATCACCTAATTCTGAAAATTCTGGCTAACCAATAATTGTCGGTGTAAGTCCGAGGTTAATTGTTAAATAGGTAAATAAGCACATCTGGGTAAAAATTTAGTTTTCAAAGAACGTTTAAAATGTATTGTTATTAAATTTCAAAATAGTATGACACAACTTAAAACTCTTGCCTGTCAATGCTTTCCAGTATTATAGCTGGGGACAAAAGACTCAGCACCACAGCTGCCTGTCAAAACCTAACTCACCAGAGCCTAGACCATACAGCAAGAATTCAAAAGCGATTACACAACCGCTACATCAAACAAAGGTTGTCAATAACCAGTTCAATCCGTCAAACGTAGGACAATATAATTCCCATCAAGTGGACCGCTGAAGCTCCATCTTCGGAACTAAACACAGTGTTTAACTCGTTTCCCAACTACAGTAATTGTCTTTGCAACCAAAACTGTGACGGATCACGTTCTGATCCGAGCACGTTAATCACAGTGAATAATGTACCATTTCGGATGTCCAATGAATAATCCTGATGGATCTGGCAACTCTCCTGCCACCCAAATGAGCGATTTCACTATGATTCGCTTTTAGCATCGTTTTGATGTTCACGGTGTGTTTGGAATTTTTGCTCTTTGTGGCCGTTTTACACCTTTTTTCGGTTGTGTGTTCAGGAGACTGATTAAGTGCTCACATACTACAGGGTAACTTGTAATTTGACGTATTTCTTCCAGGACGTTATAGTGTGACCCATTTGCAACAATTAAGCACCCCATTAAGCCTAGACGAAAATTCATGGGATTCGAGACAACCCAATTTTTATGTATTTTTGAAAATTTCCCAGAATTCATCACTAAATATCACTTTTCTCTTAACTCTTTTTTTTTAATGTCTACTAGTATACATTTTTATTCAGTTTTCTTTACATATTTACATAATTTAAAAAGCTAACAATCTTAAAATAATAATATGTACAAGTATATAAAAAGGGAGGAAAAATAATCAAAGGGCATCAAAAAATTCGTCCGCATCACTGTCAACGGGAAACGTGCCCAAAAGGCTGGCAGCATTGCCACGTTGTATGGCAATGCTCATTCTTTGGTAAAAAAATAGGCCAGCCCTCTGGTCACGTGAAGAGTCGACCAACCGCTTGGCGATGTCTCGAAATACTAAGTGGGCACTCGGGCCCCATGGCCCTAGTGTTTCAACCCCAAACGGCTCAAATATGTAAGTTCCAAAGAGATTGGAGTATTTGCGCCCTTTCAGGTTTTCCGCACCTGCAGCAGCCGCCTCAGCACAGCTTACCGTGCTTGGAAGATGGGATGGAGCAAGGGTGTCGACACACGTTGCATCCAACACCAAAGGCATACTTACCTTCCAAGGCATTATGGTCATCCCGTCTGGTCTCTTACCATCGTCGCGTGCCAAACCATTGGGTTCTCTTAACTCTTGAATTGAATGGCCTTCGTTGCTATTCCATTGGATACCTGATACTTTAACAAATCTTTCTATGCAACCAAATGTTCTACAACATTTGAAGTTATTCTAAAAGTAGTTGCTCCTATTCCAAGAGTTTCTGTAAATTGTTGAAGGTTGTGTTACACGATAGATCTGTTTGACAATTTTCTGCACTAATTAAAACTAACCGACCGCAACTATAAATAGTTTATAGACAGACTTTTATCAATGGATTGGAAAACCACTATACTTATATATTATTAAGTGAAACAGCATCAGCACGTCTGGAAATTGTTCATCTTAGGCAGTTTGCTCCCCTAAATGTGATACAATGTGGCAAACCAAATTTCAAAGACATTTCTGTAAATTACGTAATTTGCTGCCGATTATCGTGAAGCGAGTGGCCGATGTCAAAAGACAGGTTGAGAATAAATAATGTCTTTTGGGAATAGCCAATAGAACCGCGCCGGGCAGAAAGGTACTTAAATAGGGAAGCAAAGGAGCTTTTACTTATCTTTTCTTTACTTTGTGCCCCGGAGTGCCGAAAGTACCTAAAAGGTGATTAAGATTCAGCTGATTAGTTGAACTTGAGAATAAGATATTGCTTTTACTTTTGCACTGAGTTTCGGGAGGGGGCAGGTAAATTTAAGCGTGACGACGGTAGCTGTCTTCAAGCTATTTTTTTTTTCGGAACTCCCGGTATTTTCTGGGTCGGGAATTTTTATATTTTTCTGCTATTGTTTTAATCTTAATTTCTTTTTATGAAAGGAAAGGACCGCTTAATTAATTCGTGCGCGGCTATTCACGCTGATATAATTTGCAGGGCAGATCTCAAATGATAAAAAGTAGACGGTACGTTAATATGAAGCCGAGTAGAGGTCGCAATTCCGTAAAAAAAACCGGTCAAGTGCGAGACTCGCGCACCGAGGGTTCCGTACAAATTTGTAAGTATGTAAATATTTTATCACGGGAATTTTTTTTGTATAATGTAACTACAAAACGGTTTTCAGATTTTTTCCTTTACATGACGTTACTTCTTGCCAAATTTCATGATTCTAGTTCAACGGGAAGTACCCTATAGGTTTTGATTCCCTTGCGAGCGTCAAAATATGCGGCATAAACGGAACATAAACGCCCGTATCTTTTGATTGCGTTGACTAAGAAATTTGATTTTTTCACGCCTCTTGGAACAGTCCCCCCAGTGTGACACACACTCACACACACACACACACACACACGCACACAGTGGCAGTGATCCCTTGGGATTGCAGCCCTGAGTACATAACATAACATAATCAGCCTATAACGTTCCCACTGCTGGGACACAGGCCTCCTCTCTGTGAGAGGAAGTGGGCCGTAATCCACCACGCGGGCCCAGTGCGGGTTGGTGGATGTCACATGTCTTCGAATTTTTGGTTCTAGGACATGCCGGTTTCCTCACGATGTTTTCCTTCACCGTTAATATAAATTATTAATAATAGATAGATAGATAGATTAGATATTAATTTAGACTTGATAACTCATGCGTTCCTGAGAAAAAGGGTCTTGAAAGATGGACAACGAAGTGATCTTATAAGGGTTCCGTTTTTCCTTTTGAGGTGCGGAACCCTAAAAATGAGCGAGCCGCCTTATTTTATAAAGCAACAAACTGCAACTGATGTAATCCTTTTATATTTAACGCGTTAAATGCGTTTATAAAACGATACGGAAACAAAGCAGATCCTAGCCGGATAAAACGCAGGAATGAAAAAGGCACTTCGTACAGAGAATAAAGGCAAGTTGTGCCGGATAAAATAACTTGTTTCAGACGGATTTTTGTAGTATTAAGCATCACCATTCTGCACTTTCTATGTTGAATCGTAAACTCATGTTTTGGTGTCGTGAAAGCCAAATAAAAATGTATCTCTCTTTGAATATTTTATTTATTCGAAAGATACAAGCGTGAACACAATAAATTTATTTAAAATAAAAGTGTCGTACCATTTCCCAGCGTTATGAATTAAAAGCCAATTTACATTGAGTATTGGAAACCTCATTTTTGACCGCAAATCTATTATCCAACAATTCATTTTGTGGTTATTAGCCACTTATGTGCATGTTTCATTATCCCAACATTTGCAGTTCAAGCAATTTTGTTGAGCTATTACTATACCTAGAGCCCCTTAGTTTTTTATACTATTTATTAATAATATCATCAACCTTTTAAACAAAATGTAAATGCGAGTATTTCCATTCAAAAAATGCAGAATGACGCAGGTATTCTGTGGTTGTCACTGTTATTCCGACTCGGACTTACATCGCTGTCTCGTTCACACAGTTATGAATCCTTTTAAAGGATCTCACACAGTGAAAAATCAACCTATACTGAAATCTTCAAGGGAAAACACCCTCAACTATGAACTAAACAAGTAACAGCATTGAAAGTGTTAGTTTTCTAAGGTCAGTTACCTAATGGTTTATTAGTATCCTGGTCCTTTTTGTAATGTAGCAAGTACTTTTTATCAAGCAGTCTAAAAATAATACGATGTATGTGTTCTGTATATTGATGTACGAGTATGTTTAAGTATGTTTATAGACTGCCGATGACGGAGCATAACCCTTTTTTACCACTTTGGTAGGTATCTTTGGCATCCTAAAAAATGGCAGTATCTGACTTATTCTGTTGTTTTCTCAAGTCCCATTTAAACCAGGTCACGGTACATTGCACCACACAAGACTACACATCACATCACTCATTAGGTGCATTATTAAGCTTGAAGTAGTTTCTTAATACCCGGTTCTGCTTAATTATCGCGGAGTGAAGCAATTACTAATTACCGTGAGCTCTAACGACCATCTGTGTGAAACATTCATGAGCACAGATCCTCGTTACGGTCCATTGATATATGATATCACTGACAACTTTGTGGGGACTAACTATATTGCTTGTATACTAAGTATAGAACTGATCAAACGGTACTAAATATGTACCAATTTTCTAGCGTTACAGGATCGTTACACTGCTATTTTTAAACATTATTGTATTAATCCTATTATGTGGGCTAGATGGACGGACGACCTAAAGAAGGTGGCTTGGGTAGACTGGATGCGGAAGGCGGAGGACCCTGTCCTCTGTTGTGAGGCCTATGTTCAACAGTGGACTACGATAGGCTGAGTTGATTGATTGATGCGGGTTTTACATAGGTGATTTATTCGGCTTGGCCGCAGGTGACTAAAATCGCTGGTTTGGACTATTGTCGTACGGTGACAGGTTGCATGCGGAGGGTGACAAATATTGACCGTGAATATGCTCAGTCGCATGCGATCTTCTGCCGTATGAAGGTCAACATTTTGATGCAAAATGAACTAAGTAATCACCTGCAATTTTATCGACCTGTGTAAATAGGGTGACGTATCGGCTTGTGAGGCAATTTGGTAAGCGACCAGCTTCACGGCGTAAATTGACCTAATGCAAATCGCCCAAAGTTAGTGATCGAAACATAAGATGAGTCGCTTTTATTTAAAGACGTTAGCCCTAAACATATCTTCAACTTTTTTTTCATGATTAGTTCATCTCCAATAGGTATAATAAAAAACGTGTGCGGTCAGGGGACCCTCGTCAGGAATAAAGATCCTTTAATCCTTACACGATACTTGTACGCACACGCACTCGTATATTATTATATACGAGTGCGAGTGTGTTAAGAAACAGAGACTGAGAGAAAGACGTGTGAATTTAATACGCGTTTTTTTTTAATACAGAGCCCCCTAGTCAAATTTTTAGAAGCTCTAATGAAGTTGGAAGCCATCTTGGATTTTTAATTTAATCTTACTATACACTGGTGCTTCGGCACTTTCGAAAACCATGAAAACGACACCTATGATGAAAAATTTTAAAATTTTCGTCATGACCTTGATATGACCTTTCTCATTAAGGCCTTGACGTCACCTTCTATCTAATTTACGATTTCTACCGTAAATTATATACCAATTGGTTTAATCGAATAAACACGGTCGTGTCCATCAGATCCTGAAAAACGCAAAGAAAGGAAGAGAGGAAGAAAATAATAATTATTATGATTGTATTAACAAGATTCCATAACCCAGCTAAAATATTCCGCAGCGAAAGTCGCACTCCCAAAACAGAGTACACTACACACACACACACACACACATAATCAGCCTATAACGTTCCCACTGCTGGGACACAGGCTTCCTCTCTGTGAGAGGGAGTGGGCCGTAATCCACCACGCGGGCCCAGTGCGGGTTGGTGGATGTCACATGTCTTCGAATTTTTGGTTCTAGGACATGCCGGTTTCCTCACGATGTTTTCCTTCACCGTTTTGAGAGCAGTGTTGATGAAATAATTTACACAAAGTAAAGCGCCTGTCGGGGTTCGAACCTACGACCTACAACTTGTAAGTCGCGGCTGATACCACTGGGCACACTAAACCAAGGAAATGCAGTAAAACGAACAATGAATGAACTAATCAAATTACACTATGCGTATTTACTCGTCTCGCTCTGGCGTTCGCTGGTAAATAGAATCGAATAAACACGGTCGTGTCCATCAGATTCTGAAAAACGCAAAGAAAGGAAGAGAGGAAGAAAATAATAATTATTATGATTGTATTAACAAGATTCCATAACCCAGCTAAAATATTCCGCAGCGAAAGTCGCACTCCCAAAACAGAGTACACTACACACACACACACACATAATCAGCCTATAACGTTCCCACTGCTGGGACACAGGCCTCCTCTCTGTGAGAGGGAGTGGGCCGTAATCCACCACGCGGGCCCAGTACGGGTTGGTGGATGTCACATGTCTTCGAATTTTTGGTTCTAGGACATGCCGGTTTCCTCACGATGTTTTCCTTCACCGTTTTGAGAGCAGTGGTGATGAAATAATTTACACAAAGTAAAGCGCCTGTCGGGGTTCGAACCTACGACCTACAACTTGTAAGTCGCGGCTGATACCACTGGGCACACTAAACCAAGGAAATGCAGTAAAACGAATAATGAATGAACTAATCAAATTACACTATGCGTATTTACTCGTCTCGCTCTGGCGTTCGCTGGTAAATAGAGAGGAAACTAATGGAGTGGACATAATCTGTTCGATAGCATTGCTTAATTTTCGCATCCTCTTACTTCCAAATCCCGTAGATGAAAAATGAACGGAGGCAGGACACGTTTTTGCTTTTATTTTTGTTTGTTTCGAACGGATTTTTCCAGAATTGTGGGAATTTAATAAAACATACGTTGCCTTTTTAGGGTTCCGTAGCCAAATGGCAAAAAACGGAACCCTTATGGATTCGTCATGTCTGTCTGTCCGTCCGTCCGTATGTCACAGCCACTTTTTTCCGAAACTATAAGAACTATACTGTTGAAACTTGGTCAGTAGATGTTTTCTGTGAACCGCAGTAAGATTTTTACACAAAAATAGAAAAAAAACAATACATTTTGGGGTTCCCCATACTTACAACTGAAACTCCAAAATTTTTTTTTCATCAAACCTGTACGTGTGGGGTATTTATGGATAGGTCTTCAAAAATGATATTGAGGTTTCTAATATCATTTTTTTCTGAACTGAATAGTTTGCGCGAGAGACACTTCCAAAGTGGTAAAATGTGTGTCCCCCCCCCCCCTCTAACTTCTAAAATAAGAGAATGATAAAATTAAAAAATATATATAATGTACATTACCATGTAAACTTCCACCGAAAATTGGTTTGAACGAGATCTAGTAAGTAGTTTTTTTTTAATGCGTCATAAATCGAAAACCGCAATTTACCTTTCACAAAGTTACAAGGAACTACAAGAACTTTAATATTATGTTACTTGCTGCTACGGAACCCTTCATGTGCGAGTCCGACTCGCACTTGGCCGGTTTTTTAACTATGATTTTTTTTATTTATTTTCGTTGGATCCCGTTTTTGAATCCCATTTTAATATTTTTGGCGTTGGATCCCGCAAAACATTATTATGTATTTCCGTTGATCCCGAATGCTTAAAAAAATCTGAATGCGGGTACTTTCAACAACAAAATTGTTTATAATAAAATGAGAGGTTCACTAATATTTCACCAAAACTCCATTGACAAATTTTTAGTTTACAACCAACGTTTCGTAGACTATTTATTTCACAAACAACTCATTTTCTATATAATCTAGTCGTTTCTGGCACTCGCCGGCCGCTGCCGCGGCACCGCTCGCTTTGCTCGCTCGGCTCGTGCGTAGGGGTCACAGTTTTAACCTAACCTAACCTAACATTGTTTTTTTTTTAATAATTAACCTAAACTAACTAGTTCGGTTCCGGGTAGCCCACTAAAAATAATCTCTTTTTAGTGTTTGATAAAGGTAAATCACTTTTCTTCTGAAATGTACACATGTTGTTATAACATGGGATTCAACGGAAATAGCAAACGGGATCTATCGTTAATACCTAAAAAATGGGATTCAAAAGTGGGATCCAACGAAAATAAACGATTTTTTTGCTCTGCAGCTTTTACGGGAAAAAATATTATTATATCAGACACAAATACGACCAGACGCAGTGCGCGTAGCGTGACCACCGTAGAAACGGAAGAAACGAAAGCCAGATGAATGTAGATGCTGCAGGATTTACAATTTTGGTACTCTTACCTCCAAACTCAAAAGTCACAACCTGCTGGTTACAAGTAACCAGCCGGTTGAAAATAGATCAGTTCCCTGGTGTACCAACACGAACCTTCGCTTTCTTCAGCCAATTACTGCCGGCTAATTTCTTCAGCTCGTTAAACCACTCGACTCGAAGAATCTAGGTAATCAATATTTTAAACCTCGGTGTGCCCGTCTAGGTCGCAGTTCCACTTGAACTTTTTATTTAGCTTGCTTCCTTTGCAGTGGCTAATTAATCTTTTTTCTAGTGATAGAATGTTAGATCTAGTGGCTTAAGAAATGGTTTGGGCTGGCTGCTTTGTTGTAAAGCTACTTCGATCGTTGTGTCAATTTTGTTGTACAATATCATCAGTAGGTATTTGATTTCTAATCATCCAACAAAGGTGACGCTGAAGTAGTGTTTTTTTTACATCATGACTAATCTGCACCTTGAAATGTAACTGTATCATCAGAAAAATGAAACATCAAGTCTGATCATTGCAACTCTCTCACAATTCACTCACCTCGAGTCAATCACTCCCAAAGTCTGTCCATTCACTTTCTACAACAAAAGCTCAAACACTAGACAACAATATGACAATTCCCACAGATACATCAGGGTTATTAATTCCCAAATTGAACCCTACTTCATCACGTGGGTTAATCATAACAGCATGTTCAGAGCTGTTAGCACCATCAGCATGTAGACCACGTTAATCCGCGGTTCATTCTGCAGATTAATGGCCCCACCCGGGCTTGCGCCACCTTTGTGAACAGCTATGGTGAATTGATGGCGTGTAATAGAATAAAGTTAGTAGTTGGCGTATAGGAAGCGTAGCTCGAGTACCGTGCTCACGATCTAAAGGTGGTAACTATGGTTTTTCACAAGACATTTCTGTTTCTTAGGTAAGATACTCACTCGTTCTTCTTCTTTCTTATACACAAAGTAAAAACGAATACTTCATACCGTGAATAAAATATTAGCCAGCACGTAAAGTTGATTAAAAAGTGGTTGTTGCGAAATCTTTTTCTATTATACTTTGTAAATTTTATTTTTATTTACACAATAATTGGTCTCGGTGTTCCTGCTAAAAGTCAGTCAAACGACACCGGACGTTACATGCTTTTTGAAAATCTTCTGTCAAGTCCTATTCTTGTATAATCCTGCAACGGGTTTGAGGCCAAATCAGTAAAATTTCAGCCATACTTTTGAGTGGAATCTATACAAAATAACTTTATTATGAAAAAAAAAACGTCATTTGAGCCGAGACGAAGTGATCAGAGCCGTGGGAATGTTGGAAGCTGGTTCTTGGCAGTGTGCTGTGGCAATCGCTATTGGCGCTACGCAGAATGTAATAATCCAGCTTTCGACATGTTACCACATCACTAGCAACGTGGTAGAGTGACATGGAGGACGAGCTCGCATCACCACACGCAGACAAGATCGTTTAATACAAATTACTGCTCGACAAAATCGTACAATGACCGCGATGATATTGGTTACGAGGTTTCATAGCTCTCCAGGCATGTTAATAAGCGATCAAACCATAAGAAATCGCTTGCATGAAGTCAACCTCCGTTCCCGAAGGCCGCAACGTGTACCACTTATTGAGCCCCGCAATCGCAAAGCCCGTTTACAATGGGCTCGTGCACACGGAAATTGGGCAGAAGAAGAGTGGCGCTTCGTGTGTTTTTTTGACATATCTCACTTTGTTACAAGGCCAGATACTAGACTTGCACGCTACTGGAGAACTCTTGGACGCCAATAACGTTTAAAATCATGCCAGCAAGTCTATGCATACAGTGGTGGGACAACCATGATAATATCGGCAGAAGAAGCGAACTGATTTGGATCAGAGGCAATCTCAATGGACAGATTTACGCTGAAACGGTTGCATCAGAAGTTGTCATTCCTTTGCAGACCCAAATGGGTGCTTCATTTCTGCTTATGCATAATAATACACGTCCACACACTGCCAGAGTCGTCAAACACACTTGCCGCAGCTAATATCAACGTCCTACCATGGCCTGCTCAATCGTCAGACATGAAACCCATTGTGTGCGCATGGGATATGCTTCAAAAAGAGCTCTGCCAAATATGGATGTCGTTCACACACCAGAAAATCTTTTGCACCTTTTCCAACAGACGTGGGCGATTCATTAGGTATGTATGTAGACATACTATTCCTAAGCAGATACAAATTCAAAAATGATATAATTAAGATTCTTAAGGATCGGCAGTAGGCTCCATAGGTTTTACACAATGTAGGTATCATTGTTAATAGGATAGGGACCTGTATGATACATCGCACGTGATTTTTTTTTATTTTTATTTTGTTTTATTGATTTTTTTTTTCTGTTTGTTACAACTTATACCTGTAGAATTTTTTTTTCTTTTTTTTTTTGTTCATCTTTATCTTTTTTTTTATTTATCTTTTTTTTTAACATCTTTCTCTGTCATGTAGCAGGCCTGACTCAATAGTTAGCCCTGCTACATAACAGCTTGTTTCTTGTTTTTTGTTTTTTATATGCTACAGTAATCTGTGGAAAATGTTGTGGGTAGTATATTTGTTAAGCTTAATTTTAAGACAACACTGTTTATACTTAATATACTACTGTTTGTTTTCCCAAATGTAATAAATAAATAAATAAAAGTACCTACAGGGTGAAATTGAATTCATGGCCATCCTTTTAAGGGGTCATTGTAATCATCATTATGAACAACTTTTACTATGGGACCAAGATTGAAAACACGAAAAAAAAATCAGCTCTTCCATACATTTTGACAAGTTATGTGAACAGAAATGCAAGGAACAGCTGATTTTTTTTCGCGATTTTAGGGTTAGTCCCATAGTAGAAGTTGTTCATAACGATGAGTACAATTACACCTTAAAAGGATGCCCATGAATTTAATTTCACCCTGTATTATAAACTGAATCGCTGTGATTGTGTTATACGCGTTACAGCGGAAATACAGACTACTAATTGTTTACTTTATACAATAAAATCTTTAAAAACTTTTATTTTTATCTTTTTATCACATTTTAATGTCAAAATTAACTAAGGTGAAAAATCCAGCATAAGCAAAAATCACGAAGTCTTTATTAATGCAAAAGCAGGGAGTACTTCTTCGATCTACACATACGAAAACATTTTATTTAACCAATCTAAATAGACATTTTTATTTAATTTAAAAAATACCTGGGTCCCTAGACACTTTTGATTATTATTTGTATTATCCGTTTGATGAAGTAAGAAAACGCAATGAATGGAGGTTAAAGAGGTCAAAAGAGACATAATAAGTCTCCTGTATTCGTCCAATAAAGTAGGTGCCTGTTTAACGTCCCTACTCGCAAGAAAAAGAACAATAGGACAGCGGGGAGGAAACAATTATATTAATCATACCTCTGTTTGGTTTTCTGTTTATGAATTTAGCAATAATGCCACTATTTCGCTTCGACGTTAATGAGGTACAATAACAATCATTTTATTCTTCGTTTAAGATTGAGTCTTTTTTGGTGACAAAACAGTGATTGAGTACTTTCAAACTGAATATTTAAAAACTTTCTTTGCTAGTATTAGTTTTTTAAAGCACGTCGAAAACTTCTAGTTTAAACCTATTATTAGATTTGGGAAATGACAATTTATAAAGATTATGTAACAGTTGCCGCACTATTGCGAGTTGGCGCAAGTTTTCAACTTCATCCTGTAAATTATTATTGGAAGGTCAAAACCACAATATTTTACCCTAAACCTTGTGTAAATCCATATCTTAATAATATTATAAATTCGAAAGTAACTCTGTCTGTCTGTCTGAATGTTACCTTTAACGCCTAAACCACTGAACGTATTTCGATAAAATTTAGCAGAGAGATAGATTGCATCCCGGGGAAGGATATAGGATAGTTCTTATCCCGATATTCTCACGGGATCGACACTTATGCGGGTGAAGCCGCGGGGCGCAGCTAGTTCTACCATAAAAACCTTAAACTTCATACAATAGCTATGACTTTATTACTACCTCGATACACGTACCTACATATGTATATTACATAATATGTATGAACGTATACAAACGCGATCCATCTTTCACTGAGTTATTGTGTTAAAAACCGAATACATTTTTCATAGAAAATAACACATATTTCACAATGAAATTCTTGTCGATCGAGCAGCCGCTTTGTCTTGCTTCTTTTCCTTCATTTTTCCTGCTTGATTTGTGTTCTAT